>JAQPPZ010000840.1:1498906-2997813 GCA_028583015.1 Wollemia nobilis | reverse complement strand
ATCTTGCATGGGGTTGTATACAAGGGAGGCCAATGTATGGTCTTGACATCGCTACTACAGGTTTGGTGCTGGAAGCACATTATGGTGCGGAGGCCGATAGGGCACCCATTGACAGGGGTTGACCGAGAGAGGCCCCGAGTTTTATACTAGTGGCTACAGAGGGGGTCACAGTGGTAGATAGATCTATCGATGTCACAGAGGTTGCTATATGACCTCATCCCTAACCAGATCACCTAGAGGCCATGGCGAGAGCACCCTGAGTGGGCAAAGGATGGGCAGGAGCTGGCTCGCATCAGGCTAGTCTGCTGGTTGAGGATGGAGTGGGGAGAGGTAGAGCTCCACCGCTATGATCGGGTACTACGATAGTTTGGTCTTCAATAGGGGATCCCTTCTCTTAGGGATTATGAGTACTCTCGGACTATTCAAGATAGTACTACGCTGAGCGAGGCTCCAGACATACAGTAATTCTAGATCCAGGATGTTGACGATGCCCCCATCCAACCAGTGGATGGTGATGATGCTGGGGTTGCTGATGGATACGATGTCTGGTATGCAGGCACCCACCCTCCTCAGATGACGAGGGTGCAGGGTCTAGTTCATGTCATGGTGCACCAAATGGGGATGCGATGGTAGGTTGTGATTGAGGCAGTGCAGGGTCGCAACAAGGTAGAGCAGCAACAGTCTCCACATGAGAGACACCAGAGGATGGCACGGGCTCCCCAAATACCACAACATCTAGGGAGGAGGGAGGAGGGACTACCTCCTCAGTAGGGGGAGAGACCACCATCGCCCAATAAGGTCAAGGGCATCGAGGTAGGGGAAATCAGTGAGACAGCGGCTCTCCAGGCTGAGGTTGCCCGCCTCCAAGCTCAGGTGCAGACGCTGCAGGATGAGGCTACATGGCTCAAAGCTCAGGGTGGAGGAGCGAGCACTCAGGATCTGGCACGGTCTATTACTCAGACTGCATTCTACCATGGGCTATGCTATCACATGGTTCTAGAGAACTAGAGGGTACCATTACTAGCCCCTATTGTGGAGTCGGTCATTATGGGATCATCGATGACATCCTCATAATCGATGATGAGGACCCGAGACACAGCTCGGACCTCTATGGAACCACCTCCTCCATGTTAGGGCGGGGGAGTAGATGAGGCTGAAAGCACAAGGGCTTCTCGAGGCTAGCTACTGTAAGGGGCATATTGTATTATTATATATATATATATATTTATTTATTTATCTTTTTTTTAGAGGATTGAGTATGCCAGGCTATTGATTGTGGCATATCATTCTAGTTGTGATATGATGTATAGATATTTTTGATATATATATAATATTTTTGTGATATAACTTGTGTTTATGATGCTTCAATGTTTGAATTGTTTGCTTGTTGATTGATGATTCATGTAATTATGTCGTTTTTAGAAATATTACAATTTGATGTCATGCTGTAAAATTTAAATGAAATAATCTGATGTAAGCAATTGGTTGTTTTGGTGTGATTTGATGAAAAATAAAATGGACCTCTAACAATAATTTCAAAGGACATTGCCACTATTGTAGACCATTGCATGGAGTCACCGCTCGCTTGGTCATCAAGCTAATCCCAATATAGAAATATTGCTAAAAGTAAAAGAATGCTTAAGATACTATCTTAAGACTTTGTGTTGTGATGATGGAAATGGTGATGGTTTGATGATTTTTTTTCAGATTTTCATAAAAATAGTATGCATGAGATACTAAAAGAAATATGATTTTTCTAGGCATAAATTCCTAAGTGTGATAAAATTTTGAATAATTCCTTAGAAATTATACCATGGTTGCAAAATCGAATGTTGACATAATGACATGAAATATAATAAGTGTTCATTTGTTTTAAAGCATAATTGTGTAACATAATGATGCAAGTCATATGTTTTTATGAATTTGTTTTAAAATAAATGGAAAATAAAATTAGAACAATGGTTTGCGCTATGCATAGAATTTATAGGTATAAACTTATACCATCATCGCGAAATCCAAAGAGAATTTGATATTTTGGTTTTATTGCATGATTGATTTGTGATTTTTGATAAACAGAAAATAATAATATAAACTTGACTTTATTTTTCTAGATTTTGTAATAGGTTGTTTAAAATAATTTTGGATTTTTGAAAACAATGTATGTAATTGTGAGTATACTAAATAGATGTTCTGAAATAAGAATAAAATTTATTCCAAAAGAATTGCAGAAATATTTTAAATTATCTTAAAGAAAAATTTAGATTTATAAGGAACCCTCATGTGCATATGTGAGTTCATTTCCGATCTTGATTTATCATAATGATAGAGAATATTTCAAATACAAATGTGTGTGCAATTGTATTGTTTATTCACCAATTTTGAGCAAGATAATTTGATACAAGTAATTTGACTTCACCAAATGAATGTTCGTTGACCATGATTTATATGCATGTAACCGTACCAGACTACTGTGTGAGTTAGGTTATCAAGAGCCAGCTAATCCATAAGTCGACATAGGTCTGTACAAAATAAGGTCGCTAATGTGATAGACATATCACCACACTAGGGATTAACCAAGGCCAAGCGGGTTGGGCACAAACCACCTATTATGGGGCTTACCTCACAGTTTTCGAATAATTGAGAATTCCAGGGATTCAAGCTCATTCACCCTTATTTTCTTTTCAAGGGGTAGGGAAAGGATTTTATTGCATTTTGCTTTTGCTTTTCTCTTGTTTGCTTCTCTTTTTTTTTTGTATTTTTGCTTGATATTTGAGATAATGCTGAAATATTGCCATGATGATACAAAATAACATTTTTCTTTTTCTCTTTTTCTTTGAACTTTTCTTTTCATCCTATGCTAGGGATACTTTCTCGGATTAGCTGTAGAGCAAGGGATTTTTATTCTGGGTAGGGGTGAGCTTGTCTTTTTGTCAATTCTCAAAGATCCTAGACCATGTGCATGATAGGATAGCAGGGGAAAATTTTTGCTCAAGACACCATTTCTACTATGTAGCATCATATCAAATTTGCAATGAAATCATTTTAATGTGAGGAGATATACTTGGTTCAAGTAAATAACAAGATCAATTATCTATGCTCAAAACTTTATTTAATTCAACTTTGGACTTTCATATAAGAGAGATTAAGAATCGGACAAAATAAAATCAAGATATTTATTCATGTGAATGTGAAAGTGCGGGATTCCAAATAAATGCTAATTTGTCCAAAATAATTGAAAATATAACTGCAACACTTTCAAGAATTGACAAGTACGAAAATAAAATATGTGTTTGAATATTTTGATTTTGATGTTTTATATTTTTATATTTGTGATTTTGATTGATGAATTGCAAGAAGAAATACTATTACTATTTTTGAAAAATATTTTGATAGAAATGGTAAAAATGAAACAATATGCAAAAATACAATATATACAAATGATGAAATGACTCAATGTTATGGATAATAACGCTTAAGATGTATAATGTTCATAGGTTCTTTAAGATCTTTACCGTCTAAGGTAGCTAATCGATATGCGCCTGATACAAATTTAGCAATGATGACATATGGTCCAAGCCAGTTGGGCTCAAATTTACCTTTAAGGTCTTTAGTTGCATTAGTATTTTTTTTATTTTCTTTTAAGACAAGGTCACCGATATCGAAGGATCGCTGATGAAATTTCTTGAGGTATGCTCGTTTAAGCTTGTTTTGGTAGGCACGAAGATGCTCCAAAGCATTGATGTGCTTTTCATCTAGAAGTTCTACTTGAATAAGTCTACCAGCACGATATTCATCTTTGACTTCAGTATCTTGAAGTAGTAGGCCTAAAGAAGGAACTTCTAATTCAAATGGAAAAATGGCTTCAGCACCATAAACCAAAACAAAAGGTGAAGTTCCTGTGGGGGTACGAACGCTAGTCCGATAAGCCCACAAAGAAGGATATAATTAGATGTGCCAATCTCGGCCAGATCTATTGACCAGTATTTTGAGGATTTTGATTAATGTTTTATTAGAGGCTTCTGCTTGGCCATTACCCTGAGGATAATAGGGAGTGGACCAACGATGTTGAATTTTATATTTTTGACATAATTTCTTAACATATTTATTTTTAAAACAAGTTCCATTATCTGAAATGAGATTTTCAGGAATTCCAAACCTACAAATAATTTTATTAAAAATAAACTTGGGTTCTAGTGCAAGAAGCTAATGGCATAGCTTCAACCCACTTCGTGAAATACTCAGTGGTGGTTATGATGAATTTGTGTCCATCGGATGACACAAGGTTGATTTTTCCAATGATGTCTAAGCCCCATTTTGAAAAGGGCCAAGGAGATGAAATAGCCTGCAGCTCTTGTGTAGGCGCATGGACAAGGTCAGTGTGTTTCTGGCATTTGTCGTAATTTCGCACATAATTATGTGCATCAGTCTCCATGGTAGGCCAAAAATATCCTCTCCAAAGGATTTTCTTAGCAATGGCGCTACCACTAAAATATCCCCCACAAGATCCATTGTGGGCTTCATTCAAAGCTAATCTAAATTCTTCTAGATTCAAACATCATAGTAATATGCCTTCAAAAGATCTCATATACAATTTATTACCAATAATCATGAAGCGACTTGCTCGTCTACATAATAACCTGCGCTGGTTGCTAGTACAACCATCAGGGAAGGTCTCATTTTGGAGAAAACTAAAGATATCAGTGTACCAATGTTTAGGAGTAGTTTCGTTGATTAGAAACACATCCAAAGGTTCTAGGCATGATTTGCTTGAATCGGGTTCCTGGAGTCGACGAATAATGATGGTAGCATATTCGTCATCTAACTCCAAGGGCAAAAGAGATGCGGCTATAGCCATAGCGTCAGCCGCACGATTGCTAGTTCGAGGAATAGCTTCCAAGGTAACTTGATCAAACAAGGATAATAATTGTAAAACATATGCTTTGTATGGGTGTAATTTATCATCTCTGGTCTAATAAACATCATTGATTTGATTTATGACAAGTTGAGAATCATAGAAAACCAATAAATTTTTAATTTTTAGTTCCAAAGCAGCTCGTAATCCAAGGAGAAGAGCTTCATATTCAGCAGTGTTATTGGTGCAAGAAAATGTTAATTTGAAGGACAGAGGTATAAGATGTTTTTGCAAATATATTAAAATAATACCTACACCAGCCCCACTCATACATCGGGCTCCGTCAAAGTATAGGGACCATTGCTCTGGATGGTCTGCCTCTAGTTTAAGGCATTCATCAGGAAACTCAATGATGAGGGGACGGGTAGACTCTAAGGGTGCAGCAGCTAATTGATCTGCTATGATTTGACCTTTAACAAACTTTTGTCCTATAAATGTGAGTTCAAACTCACTTAGCGCAAGAACCCACTTTGTTGTACAACTAGATAAGTAGGATCGACTCATGAGATATCGCAAAGGGTTGAATTTGGCAATAAAATACGTTTTCTGATTGATCGTATAATGTCATAGTTTCTGTGTAGAAAATATAACTGCTAGAAATAATTTCTCTAATATGGTATAGTGAGTTTCATAACTGATTAAGATCCTGCTAATGTAATAATTAGCACATTCCTTCTTCTCATCGTCAAGCTGAGCTAACATAGCTTCTAAGGCAAAATCGAAAGCAAAAATGTACAAAATAAATGGATGATCAAATTTAGGTGGGGAAAGCACTGGTGGTTTAAGAAGATATTGCTTAAGGAGTTAAAATGCTTTCTGGCATTCGTCATCCCAATTAAAAGAGACGTCTTTCTTAAGAAGCTTAAGAAAGGGTCCGGTTTTGTCTGCCAACTTGTCGATGAAGTGACGAATAGCTTGAAGCTTACCTTGTAAACTTTGTAATTCTGATATATTGGTGGGTGCAGGCATATCTATGATAGCCACGATCTTGAGAGGATCAATTTCAATGCCATGTAAAGAAACTATAACCCCCAATAATTTATTGGACTTAACTTCGAATATGCATTTGGTTGGATTTAGTCAGATAAGATATTCCCTTAATCGATCAAATACTTTTCTCAAGTCATTTAAATGATCATATTCTTTGATAGAATGAGCTATAATATCATCTACATAATCACGTAGAATATCATGCATCATATCATGAAATATATAAGTCATGGCTTGTTGATAGGTTGCACATGCATTCTTTAAACCAAATGGTATCACTTTCCAACAAAAGGTTCCCCAAGGGGTGATAAAGGCTATTTTAGCCTGATCTTCAAGAGCTATCCTGATCTGATTATAACCAAAAAATCCATCCATTAGGGATATCATTCCACTTCCAACAGTAAAGTCAATGATCTGATCCATGTTGATAAGAGGAAAATTGTCTTTAGGGCATGTAGCATTAATATCTCTGAAGTCTGTGCAACCCCTAACTTTAGTGGCTTCTTTCTTAGTTACTAGAACTACATTTGAAATCCATTCAGCATAATCAATGGCTTGTATAAAAATAACATTTAAGAGTTTTTCTAATTCCCCTTTGACTAGTAAGGCCACTTTAGGATGCATTTTTCTAAGTTTTTGTTTAACAGGTTTAGCATCCGGATGGACTACTAGGTGATACATAACTATAGAAGGGTCTAATCCTGGCATATCTTCATATGTCCAATAAAATACGTCTTCATATTGTTTAAGGAATGCAATATATTTATCTTGTTTTTCCTGACTCAATTTTGATCCAATGTTGATTATGTGAGGGCTATCTTTGGTTCCAATGTTAATTTTTATGATGTTTTCTACTTCCATATGTAGATCTCTCTCAAAATTAGGTGGGGTGGGTGAAATGCCTAATTCTTGTAATTCTTCCAATGTTAGCTTGGATAATTCATCTTGAGGAGTCGTGGCCTCAAGATGGGCTATACTAGGTATAGAGCCATCGAAATAAAATCCGTTATGTAACAATTCCTCAATGGAGACATCATGAAATATATCCCCCTCCAACTCATCGTCGGATTCAAAAATCATCTCAGGGTAAGCTAAGGATAACATATTGCATGTAAGAGTCTTATTCATTAAATGCAAGACATCTCGTTTATCCAAATAATCTTGGTAACACACAAGATGGTCATCATCCTCAAATGGGAAGGGCTGACCTTTACTAGGAAATAGGCCCACACCACATCAGGTAGGCCATGGTTCGACCTCAAAAGGTTCTTTCATACCATTCTGGAAAGGTCCCAAACCTTTCCCTTTATATCCCAATTTAAGCATTATAGGCTTAGCTTTAATATACTTATTAGAAAAATATCATCTAGCATATCCATCACAATGTGTCTTGATGTTTCTGGGTATTCTTCCCCAATCATATCCCTTATAAATAAAATCACAACTCCCGACTTGGTAGATACTTCCCATAGGCGGTGGGAGGCCCAAGGTATGAGGAGAGGGTGGGAGTTTATTTAAAATAAGGGAAGCTTGCATGGCAGTATTGGTTTCTTCTGATATAAGAATTTTAGATAAATTGGGTAAGAGCTCATCAGTAAGAGCATAAGACGTAGAAGGAACATTTCCTACATCGTCGGATGTGGAAAGGATGCCTGTAGTGTATGTAGATGTTATAGGGATATCGATGGATGAGTCAATAGGTATGGAAGTTATAGGAGTAAAACAAGAAGCATTGGTTGTAGTTTTAGGATATTTTTGATGTCCTAATGTGGTTTGTTCAAAATATGTTTGAGCTATATGTAGAGGTGTAGTTGAAAGAGTAGATGATGTTATGGGTGTGTGTTTCACACGTTTGGGCGGATGATGAGAATTAGGATGTGTGGATGACAGGGCATGGAAAAATTGAACTCCAACAGGTTCTTCCAAAGCACACATATCAAAGGGTCTAGGATCAACATGAATGGTAACCAACTAATTTTAAATTCAAATTTAACACACTGATGTAAAGTGGATGGAACCACTCGCATCGCGTTGATCCAAGGGTGACCCAAAAGTATATTGTACGATGTAGGACAATGTACAATAAACACGGTCATATCTAAGGTTCTAGGACCAACTTGCAAGGGTATAGTAATAACTCCACACATTTCTTGCGTTTCATCATTGAAGGCTTTTATAATCATATCAGTTCTTTTCATTTCATCACTTATAAACCCAAATATTTGGTAGAATTCAAAAGTGCATATGTTTAAAGATGAACCATTGTCAATCAAGACTCGTTTAACTTCTACATCCCCAATTAGGGCAGTAATATATAAGGGTTTATCCTTATGTAGACTATGTTGTGGGATATCTCTATCCCGAAAGTCAATGCAATCGACTTCTCGAGTTATGATAGTATTGGACATGGCTTCAGGTTGAATATTTTTTGGTGCCATCATTTGGCTTAATGTGAGCATTAATTCATCCCTATGGGTAGGAGAAGATCTTAAGAGATCCAAAAGGGAAATTCTAGCTATAGTATTTGATAATTGTTCATTAATATTATAGGGAGGCTTATGTTGAACATTAGGTGCATAATTCCCTTTATTGGGATTTTTCAAAACAAATGGAGCTAATCCATCATTTTGAGTTTGATCCTGTTGAGAGTTTTGAGCCTATTGTTTGGTAATGGCTCTGATGGTTCCTACAATATTATTTTGTGGATGATGAATAGGTCTTGGTCTAGAGTTTGTGACTTGTTCATTAGAAAGTATTTGGTGAGAAGATGGTCTAGTAGTGACTCTTTTAGGAAATAGTTCTTCTGGAACCATAGAACATGTGATGGGTTGAACAGGATCTGATTCATATTCAAAACTATTCAATTGATTTGAGGTGATTTCCATGTCACTTTCAGTATCATATTCGGTATCACTAAGATCAAGTATCCACATATTATGTAGAGGTATGGCCGTAACCATGGATAAAGTTGTGTCAAAGACTTGCGGATCGTGAACAGGTAATTGTCCACTAATAGTTCCTACATATCGGGTAGGAGGGGGAACATTATGATGCTCAATTTGATTAGCCATCTCTTTACCATGCTTTGGTAAAGGATGTTGAAATATGTCCAATGATTGATTGGCATTCTAATTTTGATTTTGGGGGATGTTATTTTGAGCATTATTAGAAGGATTTTGTTTAGGTTGAAAGGCTTGCACCTCCATCTCATTGTTATCAATCAGGTCTTGTATTTTATGTTTTAATATTTTACAAGAGTTGGTAGCGTGTCCAGGTCTTCTATGGAAATCATAATGTAAATCAGCTCTATATCCGGGTATGGTTGGATCAGGTTCCTGGATGTTTGGTAATTGGATCAAACCTCGTGCTAATAGTTGTGGGAGAATAGTCGATAAAGGTTGATTTAACCTAGTAAATTCTTGAGGTGGTTTATCAGGAGGTTTTAGTATAAAATTCTCTGTTGTTTTTACAGTATTAACATTGGCAATGTTTCTGCTATTAGTGACTCCATCACCCACAACTTGTTTATTTTTATATTGATTTCTGGATGTTTTCTCATCATCTTTCTTTTTGAGCTGACCTCTTCTAATGAGAGCATCTTCCACCCTTCAAGCTAAATCTATAGCTTGATCGAAGGTGGTCAAGGTAGCAGTTGATAATTCATTGGATAGTTGTTCTTGTAAATTATTGATAAAAATATCCAACATTTCCCTATAAGGTAACACAAAGTGCAATTTTCCTATCAATTGCCTCCATCGAGCTAAGAAGTCAACAAAACACTCATCTTTGTCTTGTTTTAGGTTGTAAAAATCTTTAATGGTTACATGCCTTTTGATATAGGCACTAAATTGATGCACAAAATATTCGGTGGTTTCTTCGAAATTCCTCAAAGAATGAGTGGGTAGTTGATAATACCACTCCAATGCCATCCCTCCTAAACATTTTGGGAACATTTTTAGTAATAACAAGTCATCATGTGATATATCATGACATGCTATCCTAAACATACGAAGATGCTCTATGGGATCTTCAGTTCCTTTGTATATAGGTAAGACAGGCATAGGAAAGTGTTTGGGATATGGTTGTGCTACAACTATAGGATCTAAAGGCTGACTACACATCTCTCGATAATTGTACGAGGGATGGTAGGGATCTATCTGGTCCATGCGAGAGACTAACTGTTTCACCATGGCTTCCAGATTACCAGTTTGTCCACCATATTGGTTCGGTGGTACATGAGTATGGGATTTGTGAGCATAGGATGGCATGATGTAAGGATTATATGCTATATTGTTGTTATGCAAATGGTTGGTAGGAAGAGTATTATGAAGAAGATTAGTTGTAGCATTATGTTGTATCCTCGATTGTTGGAAATTGGTATTTGGTTTTGTTTTAGGCTTTTGTTGATTTGAGGTATATTGATCAATAGCTTGGCAAAATAGAGTAATGAATGAAGGTTTCTTTTGTGTAGGGATAACCCTAGGCTTAGTAACAGGCACTCTAGGTTTTTGGGTAACCTGTTGTTGTTGCGTGTTTTGAATTATAGTAACCATGTCCAAATTGGACGGTCCAGCTTGATCACTTTCTTGATCAACAAAGGACAAGGGATTAGTGCATGTGTGATAGATGTCTTCTAGGGTTGCTTGAGTGTCACTAATTTGATCTTTGTCCATATGGACTTCTCTATTAAGAGTGCCAATATTAGTATTGAGGAAATTCCAAAAATGTTCCATGTTCTCAAAAGTAACAGCTCCTTCTGGAGATATTTTAGGGGATGAGGATCCTTCCTCTATATAATTTTATTTTTGTTCATTTCCTACAACAAATTCTTCTTCTTGTTGGTCAAATGTTCCTTCTTCCTGAATTGGATCTTCAGGAAGGACATCTAGGTTATTTTCTGGTTTTTTTAACCAATCTTCTTCTACTTTAGTTTGTTTTCCATTCATGAGTCTAGTCATTATGTCTAAATTTAGATTTTAGAAAATATATATATTAATATATTTGCAATAGATTTGGGAGGTATATATTTTAATTATATACCTACTATAATGCTTAAAAATAAAATGTTTTGATTTTTGTTATGATTTTGTTTTGTTTTGTTTTTTGTTTTTATTCTTTATAAAGACAATAAACAACACACTAAATGCAAGAAATAACAATAATAAAATAATAGCTTAGTTTTCTATAAATATTTTATAGATATCATTGATAGGATCAAGTTCATCAGGAGTCATGAAATGCTCCTCTTCAAATTGGAAATGGTTTTTCAAGAACTTGATAAAGTGTGCTATAGTGATATTATCTGTTTCAGACTTTGTCTTGTAAAAATAAATCTCATGGCAATACTCTCGATATAACACAGCTCTAGGAACTCTATTCCATATTTGTTTATTCGTAATAATGACCTCTTGGTCATCTATACGAGACAAAAATTTATGTACTATAACTACATTATCGAGGTATTCCTCAAAGGTATACAATTCAGAAGACACAAGGGCTCTTTTATCTGCTAACCACCTATGGCAAGCTCTATGAAGCTCATGATACAAATTCACTTGATCGGGATCCAAGATTCTATCTAAGACAAACCTCTTGATTTGCCTAAGTTCGGTTGCTCTAGATGAAATGAAATTCAATCTCCTATTAAGCTCGTCACATAAAGGTGGGACTCTATATGTTGGAGCTACTCTAAGTAAATAATTAATCTCTATGGCTGCTAATTGATTTTCAACATTAATGGTCATAGCTCATATTTTATTATAATCTACCATCTAAATATAATATGCAATCATTGATTCTAAATGCATTTATGTTTTTATTTTTTTTATTTTTTTGGATTGTTTTCAAAAGGTTGTTTAGTTTTCACGTCGGGTTCACCAAAATGTATCGCTCCAAATTTTTTGCATCCTTACCCTCAGGCTATAGGATCCACATCTAGAAGGAGGATGCGATAAGGATGGGACAATACCTCGAACTGAGAGGCCATTTGAAGGTCCCGTCTCTCGGGGGAGGGGTATAAGGGTGAATTTTTGATGGATGGTGGGTTCACCAGGAAACTTTTGAATGGCAGTTTCCACACCTAGGTTGATAGTGAGTTTGATGTGTTCATTTTGCACTTTAATCATTCAACTCCTAGGTTTGGCTAAGATGAATCTAAACTATTATATATGCCAATGTTGATTTAGATGAATACAGAAAATAGGAATGAATGCTAACCATAGAGAATATGCTAGTTAGAACATAACATACCTGATTTCGGATGTCTGATGAAGATTCTAAGTTTTGTAACAGTCTATATCACCTCAATTCATACGTAATCCTATGATATTTCATAGGATCATCTCAAATCATGGAAGAACGTCTGAGATCAGATAGAATCATCTAAAATCTGATGAATTCATAATACGAATTCATCAGAAACCTGCAATCACATAAACAGATAAAAAATACCGCATATGCAACTGCAGAAGCAAAGGAAAATGATAGCAATAACAACAAACATGCCTAAATCATAAATTCAAATGACAAAATAAGAAAAATGCAGTAGATTTAATGATTTATCTTAACTTTATCATGTGATTATG
The DNA here is from genome assembly GCA_028583015.1 of Wollemia nobilis. Classification (NCBI taxonomy): domain Eukaryota; kingdom Viridiplantae; phylum Streptophyta; class Pinopsida; order Araucariales; family Araucariaceae; genus Wollemia; species Wollemia nobilis. The sequence goes on along the minus strand of JAQPPZ010000840.1, from coordinate 2,985,327 downwards.
CTAAATGATGTGAACTCCAAGATGCATAAATATAACAATTTAAGATAGTAAAAAAATATAATAGGAAAATGCAGATAAAAAACTAAGGAAATGCAAAATCTAGGCTCTGATTGCCCCCAATCTGGACTACAGTCAGGATCACCTCCAATTGTACAAGATCGTCTGCACCCATTGACAAGATCGTCCGAAATAGTATGGAATCACTTGCGATGATCCGAGCTAGCTTCGACTGAAAAATAGTAAAGTTCTTGCAAAAAAACATGAAATACAAAATGCAAATGATGGTGTGGAGATGCTCTGAGATGCGTGGAAGTGCAAGGGGTTTAATCAAAGTTTCAGGCAGAGAGTCAAGGGGATAAATTGAGAAAATATCAGTTTATATAGGATTAGAGAGAGGTTAGGAGGTTGGGGATCATCCCAATCTAGGAGATCTCCAACGGGGGAATCTCCAACTACGCAGATGCGCTTCTGCCCAAGTTGGAGAGGCTGTTGAAATAGAAGCTAATTATGAAAATTTGGTTTAGGGACAAAATCATATGGATGTTCTGTTCCAGATGAATTCTTCATATCTGGGATGATTTCGTCTAATCTACAACGATATCATTCAACGGTCAAAACAAATCCTAAAAATGGCACGAAAAATAGGGAAAACGGGTAACAGGCGGTTAACGGGCAGTTTGAGGTTAAAATTTGAATTTTTATATTTTTACTAGGGTTTAACTGTGCCAATTTTAGGGTGCTACACATAGATTCACTCTTCTCATTAGTTAAGATAACATCAATATGACTTATTCTTCTCTCTCATTTAGTCAATCATGTTCTAATAGATACCTAAGAAATTTAGTCATCCTTTGATAGAATTAGTTTCGTTCTTCCTCCTAATAATGAAGCATTCATCATATGAGCAAATCACTCTCTAGTTAAAAAAATCAATCTCATGTTTTAATTAAACCTATCCAATTGATTCATCTCTAGTTAAACATATTTTCTCTATATTCTTCTAAATTTATAAATTATTATTTAGATTCCAAGAAATTTAGACATATTGAACTTTTCAGCTACCCCTAGAACTTTTATGGCTTATATTGTATTTATTTTGGTCTTATTCCCCCTTGCATGATTGATCTTACATCTAGAATGTGATAGCAGTAGTTAACTAGTATAGCTCTTGTAACTTTTGGGGGTATAAGGCTCAATTGATGGTAGATTCTAATTTATGTCTTGTTCCTTTAGCCCAAGGTCTTTAAAGAGCTTGATCAATACAAGAATAAATAATCAAATATTGGAATAAAAATTTTTTACACATAAGATTGAGCTTCAATACATTGAAAAATATCAGTAATGTTACCCAATCAACATTTGAAGGAATTGACACTTTATTCAACTTTCATGTCCTATCTCCAAATCCCCATAACTCTCTTTGAAAATTTCTTCTTCATTGTTTGCTATCTATTTAAAATTTCCTAGCAAATTTTCTAGTTGGACAAGGCTTTTCTAGATGACTCCTTCATTGATTTTGACATGAATTTTTTCCTTTATCAAATTGGTATAACATTCTCTAGTTATAGTATTTCCCTAGTCTATTAATGGGTAGGACAATCCAACACTTATTAGCTAAATTAAATTCCTTTTCATTTATTTTTGAGTGGTCTTCAATATGTTGTAGGCTTCTATGCATACTTTCAATTGTTTTTGCTTTTTCTATTAGGTTCTTTAGATACATGTTTATTGCCTTCTATCAAAGATACCTATTTGCTAGAGTTTATTGCTATTTTTTTTGTAAAAGTGTTTGAGGATAAGAAGGGCAAGATCTAGCCTTGTATCCAATTCAACATTGGCATTGTCCATTATTGCATATGATTTGATAATCAAATCCTCATATTATTCCATGTACTACAAGCATTCCTACATGCATTTTACTTCTAAATGTATTTGATGTCAAATGGAATCAATTTAATCTAAGGTGGACGCTTGAGTTTTCATACTTTTAATCTCTTATTTCAAGCTCTCCTTTGTTAATTTCAATGTGGTTATTTTCGCATTCTTATTTTATTCTATTTCTTTAACAATTTTTTTTATTTGTTCTAATTATAGCTTTAGAGCTTGCTTTTCATGTTCTAACTATTGCCACAATTTTTTTTGGTTTTATTTGCTTCAACTATTGTTGTAAGTCCTCTTTCTCCTACTCTAGTTATTGCTTTAAAACTTCTTTTTCCTTTCTTTTAGATTACACATCTTGTTTTAGTTGATTAGTTCATTCGTATTTTGTCTTGATGTCCATTTCTTTGTCTTTAATGACCCCATTGTATATCGTATTCTATCTATACTTATTAGCATTTGCAGCTAGATGTTGGTATTTATTATCACTACTTTACTTTTTTGCTTGTCTAGTTGTACTATCTTTATCGGCATGACTTGGCACAAGTCTAATGCTAATAGTCTAGTCACATAATTCAATAAAGCAATGGCAGGTTGGCTAGGATTTACTAGTAAGTTTTTGCGAATAACAAATATGTACTTTTCTCAACCAATTAATCTTGTAGATAGGCTAGAGCTATAGATGATGCATCTTTTTATGTCATGATTTCAATTACTTTTTTCTTAAATTACGTAGATATGCTATTACTTCATCTATGTTATGCTCTCTAGGGTGACTAAACATTTGGAACAACAATTATGCAAGACCTATAATGGTTCCTCTTAATAGAACATTCTTGTTAGAGATATTGGTGGTCTTATCATTAAACCAAGTGTATCAACTATATTCAACCCTATCTAAGTGATGTAGCCCATTACAAAGTGCTAAAATAACCAACCAAGAACTCAAAACTAATGGATATAGATCATATGGATAAATATGTACTTAGTGAAGGTATTTGCATTGTTATTTTTTATGTGGATTGTGAGGATATATCCCAATGAAAGATGTAATTGTGGAGACTATTGTAGATTAAATCATAATGTTACTGGATGATGCCATGATGAGGACAATTGGATAAACTAAGATAGAGACAATCATAGGAAAAATAGATAAAAATGATGATGGATATGTATTAGGTGACGTCTTATGTCAAAATCTAAACTTTCTGATTCTAACCTCGTAATTTTTTTTTTACAAAATATTTTTATACACATATCCTTCATTTCACCCATCCCTACTCATGTATGAATCCTTCGATGCAAAAGTACTAGGTGTCACATCCCATGTTGAACTTTTAACCTCATTGGCCATATGAGTTAGTTTCAACCATATTTTCTATCATTCTATCCTTTGGAGAAATAGTCTTAATATTCCTGAGCTCATTTTTAACTCTTAATAATGTCTAAATATTTTGTATTAATAATCTACCATTAAGAATTAATAACCATATACAAATTTATAATTTTCTATAGCAACACCAGTCCATAGGTGTACATCTAAAGATCTCCCTTTCTCTACCATAATACACTACCATACGTTCAGGTGGCTTAAACCATAAGCATTGTGGATTAAACCATAAGCACATTGTATTAAATACGATGTTGTCCCACCCCAAATGTGCCAATCCTTAGCTAAATAATATAGGCAATTCAATTAGGCTCACTCCCACGTTAAACAAATGCGTCGACTAAAAGAAGATAAAAGTAACCCATAATTTTGAAGTTCTAGTCAACTAAACAATTAAAAATAATGACAAGAAAATGATATCTCAAACTCCACTTAGATTCAAACTAGTTAGTTATAATTTAGGATTCATCATTCGACTGGGAACACATCCCAACTTGGGTAAAAATATACAAATCTAATTCACTTTAAGCCAATATCACATTCATCTTAATGGTTCCATGATAACATCTCCTTAAAGCTTTAACGTTGGTTGGGATGACGAACAACTTGGATTACAATAAAAATATATCCCAGAATGTTCACATTTTAGCCTTCCATTATAGTCGATTCATTCTCCGTCACTTATGACCCAGTCTAGCGGATCCACATGCATGGGTAAACCTTGAACATACTATGGCCGCATCTATTGCATGATCAAGATCTTCTTTTTCGGTGCCACTGCACTACATCATTCCTAGTCTACCAAAATGCGTCTTTCCATGTTCCATAGCAAAATCATTAACCACCTCTTCCACAATATTCCTTCCTGAATAAGGTCTAAAAAAGTGCATTCCATCAATCATCATTCATTCACTTCTAGAGAACAGACCAAGCATAGATAGCAATTCATAAAGAATAAAATCTTATATCTATTCAACAACAATCACTCAGATACACAATTTTATTTACTACAAAAGTAATCATTGATACATCTACACAATATTCAATCTTAATCAACCAAGACATATAACATCTTCTATACCATATTCGGTAACAATATGAAATTCATTCATTTTTAAAATAAACTAGAATTCAAACTAACCGACGAGATAGAACAACAGGTATTAAATCCTTTCATTACATTCAGAAACAACCAACACACTACAACACAAGACGCTTATACAATCTATTATACATGGGTTTCATTTCCCAATCAAGTGAAGGTCAATATTTCCTAACTTAACTATTGGAAATACCGAATTTATTACCCTTTAAAATAAAATGATACATTCCATCCTTAAAGCAGAGGCTTAATTTCAGAAAGCTAAAACTTACGTTCAACTGGAGATGTATTTATACAAAAATAATCATCTAATTTTAATCTTAATCCAACAACACTTGGAAACATCTATCATTCACGTTGTATTATATCTTCTTTCTCAACAAAGAGTACAACAATTTTAGCTAAATTATTTCATTGTTGAACATTCATTCCCTATTCAACATCTAATATTTTCAACAACTAATGGAATATTATCATTACAATTCAAATAGTATCACCCACAAACCATCGTTCATTCCCTAGAAACAAAATCTAAGGTTCTAAAAAATGATACTCTATTATTTGATTTGTAATGAAACTAAGAGAGCACTTTGTGTAAAATTGAAAATATCACATACACCAACATATATAGTATCAATGAAGACAACAACTGTTCCAACTTGATTTTCCTTTTTGTAGTCTCCTAATTCTATTTTCTCTCGTTCCTTTCTCTCTAGATTTCATTCTCCGTGATCTCGATTCCCTCTTCATTGTTCGCTCTCCTCTCACTTTTTTTTTTCTCATTTCCTCACTAATCCTCCATTTTTCCTCCACTCATATCACTCATTAATTAGCCACTCTTCTTCAGCTGTGATCACATGATCAACCAAATGAACACTCTCAAAACTCAAACAACCAAAAATTAAGAATAGTAATTCACACGTTCTCCACTATGCTTTTTTTTTGACAAGCAATAATATTCCTACATAGGATTCTCTTTTATTTTAATTATAACTTTGAGTTATAAAAAGCATGCTATTTCCTCTACTAAGTAGAATGGTGACTGAAATTTGTTTCTTCTACTCTTTATTCTTTTAAATAAGTCAAAACCTCTTTCTTAATGTTCAAAACCATTTATCAACAAGAATAGCATATTTCTTGAAAAGAAAAATACATAAAGAACTTAGGCATTCATTTTATTTAGCAGCAAGGAAGAATTCAAGTAAAACTTCTACTCAAAGATAAATTTTGATGCAAAATGAGCTTCAATTAAAACTTGATTATGCAAATTTATGATATGCATCTCCATGAAAAAGTGATATTATTCCATGTTTCCTCCTTAAATTATCTAAAAAATAACCCATCACATCATTTTCCCTAGGCAATCCTTTTCTCGGTGGTTAATTCTTTCTACCACCATAGGAAAATTGTTCTTGCAAAAGTGCACCTTTCATTAGCAACATCATATTTTGACATAAAATACATATTTCTCAAAACCAAGCATGGAATTATCCTACATTCCACACAATAAGATTCATAAATTTATTTAAATAATAAATAGGTATTTTACATAATAAAATTGAAATAGTCAACCATTTCATCCATGATTCATACCAAAATATAAACCATCAATGTGAAAACTCTTCCAAGGAGTGGGTCATGACATCTTAGGTGTTGAAATAATGGATGATCCCTAAACAATACCACTATTATGGATATGCTTATTGAGGGTGGGATGGTCGCAATAAAAAAATAGGTGGAACCAAAGAAATCAGGGTAGAAGAAATAGACAATGAAGAATCAAGGATGGAAGAAGTAGGAATGGATGAAGTCATGGAAGAAAATGAATTATATATGGTTGTGGAAATGGTAGTTGAATAAATAGGAGCCTTTTAAAAAATAACTTCCTCGTCTACAATTTTATCATTGACAAATATAATTTTAATTATATTGGGACCTTCATCGATGGTAATTTGGGTATCTTTGACCTCAACCTACTTACTTTAGGTCACTACTTCTAGTGGATAGTTTTCTCTTTCTTACTCTTCTTAAGTGTCAGATATGATTTCACCTTCTTCAACCATGTTTTATCCCTTCTATTGATCGTGCAATGCTAATGGACTAATAAAGGGGTCTATCTTCCTTTTTTTTTTGGATTTATTGGGATCATATTCCTGAGGATATTTTATAGTAAATGATTCATATTGATTAAATTTTTACTATCTTTTTTCCTTCTTGATGTGTCCATAATAGTTTGTATAGTTGCTCTTATATATGCTATGGTTGCCAAGGTTGCAACTATCACCAAGGGTAGCATTGATTGGATTTGATATTGGGCATAATTTTTCTTTTTCTTATTATGATGGTTGTACCAAATATTAGAAAATTCCTTGTCCAAGTAATTATATATGATCCTTTTATTGTTTGTATCTATATTATACTTTAGTTGCCACCATGCGAGTATCTTTTCCTAACTTCACTTCTAAGTATTCACCAATGAATCTATATTATGATGGCTAATATTATAACTAGGATCAAAACCTTCTCTCTTATTTATATTTGGGTAGAAATCAATTCATGGGAAAGGATGGAGTTGGATACATTGAACCTCTTCTTACCAATCTGACACTATGTTTATCCTTCCTTTTGCTAAATTTCTCTTCCATTCTATTTTAGGCATATTTATGGATATATATTATCTTAATGACCTTCCTCATCAGAGTCCAACATAACATTGTCCAAGGATCAAAGGAACAATAGTCTTATACATTAGTTAATCTAAGTTTTGGTAACATTTTTTCAAGATATCCTACACAGAGTTTTCCCATGGGAGTTATTGAGGGGTGCTTGTATTTTATCAAGTAGAAATCTCTTTTTTCTAACTTAATACATATTTATAGCCCATATAATCCATTATACAAACTCTAATTTTAACATACAGTTAGCCATATATGTTAGAAGTTGAAATGAGTGGCCTAAAAATTTATACATCCTAAAAAATAAATTTGTACTTCACAAATAATAGTCTTATATCTTGTCTAAAGGTATCCTTATCATGTCCTCATAATTATTAACAACCTTAGTATATAAAGCACTATGTTTCTTAACATTGGCTCATACACCCCTATGTAAACCTTAGTGTTTTTCTCCTTGTATTTGTAGGGTAGTGTGGTCCAGTCAATAATTGAAAAATGGTACCTATATTCCATTATCTATTTTGATTGTAACATTAGGAATGAATGTGACTTTTGTTGTTGGATTATTCAAACCAAGTAGGATATATAACTAAAAACAACCCACCTTCCAAAATTTCTTGAATAATACTACATGGAATTAACTATGTATTTAGTGCAATCCAAAAGGTTTGGGAAGTGACTATTCAAGTTTTGAAATTACATGTAGCGTCATCACATGTTATTCACATAAAATTTTATCACATTGATTCCCATCATGAAATCCAATCCAAGAATCACTTATTGCACCTTTGGCTTAAATGTGTTTATTTTTCAAGGGAACCTCATAATGCCTTACATGTTGGAGATTGACCAATTATTGCATTTGAAATTTTCTCTACTCATTATCTACTTGTAATAATCAATATAGTCCTAGGACTTATAATATATCCATTGGGAAATCCCCTCATAAATGCGCATTACATCATCTATTGCTTGGGTGATATTATTTTTGGTTTTTTATCACTTGCATGGACCTTGATTCTACATATAATAGGATCATATGCTTTGTTCAAATATGGATAAGTTTTGGATATTCTAAAAATTGAGATATTAATACCTTCTCAAGACCTAAGGACCAATTTTTCTTAGATATGAGGAATCACTTCTATCAACAAAGTAGTATCAACACAAGGCTTATCTACCTATATCCTCTAGTGAATATTTGTATTTATCATATATTATCTTAACATAGGTATCCTTAGATAATAGCTTTGAAGGCTCAATGTCAAATGTACCTACTTTTTCCTAAAGTGTTTCTTGTGTTCTTGTTTCTCTTGCATTACCTTCATATGATCCTCACTAGTTGTTTGGAGAGGATTAATTGGTATTGTATGTGCATTTATATATATAATGAAATTTTTAAAGTATTTATTACAAGCTATAGAGATGATCCTTTGAAGGCTCAACCCAATATAGTGTAAGACAAAAAGGGGCCATCATTGGTGGTCACAAGACCGAAACAAGGAGAAACAGAGCGGTTACGACCTGTAGGCAACAAATGAGCAAATATGGGTAGACCAACAAAAATGGGTAGACCAACAAGGACCAAAAGCATCCCATCATTCTAAGATGATTTATTCATCATCATTTTCATTAGGATCATCCTCCCCTAAGTTACTGTCTTTCTAGACCTTCATTTGATGAATAATCTTACTTTCTCTCAGGAGCATCAATGTCATAAGTGGCAATATCTTCTAGGTCAATGATCTAGTAGACGTCTCCCACTTGTTGAGTGTAACGAGATCCCAGGCATGGCTAACCAATTTAGGCATTATCACATTGTTGATCAATGTCTATGTGTAACGACTCACAAACTTATTCTTGATACTTTATTATGTATTGATGTGTGGATATCAAATGCTTAATCTCATTTTATGGTATCAAGATATTTTGTTAATAATACTTTGTGCTTTGATTTTATTTTAGAATATGGTATTGCCGATTAAATTTGTGGTTGTAGGAATAGGTACTCTCATGGGCGAATTGGTATGGGACAACCACCAAATTTGAGAGATAAAAGGGAAATGATGGATGGTATTCTCATAAACAACTCAAGGGGTAAAAAACCTACTTTGGTATAGATGCACTACATAATTATGTTCTTGGTTAAATTGCATCATTAGCAAGGATATTACTTAAGAAAAATATCCATCCTTGTAGAAAGGGTTTTTACATATCCCAATAGTTTCCTTTCCACTTAAGTAATCTACAGATATGCAAGCATTGTAGTATAGCAGTAATAATAAGCAAAAATTTTGCAACAACATTAAATAATAGTAGTAATCATAGAAAATATAACAATAACAGTTAACAGTAATTACAAAAGTTTGTATTAATAATGGTAGGTGTGATACAACATTACAGGTTCATCAATACAATCTACATCTAGCATATCCATGGTTGTACACAGGACTAGACTGCATTCTGTCCATAGACTTCAATTTGCTCACGTACCAATCTTCAGCAAATCTAATGAATGAGGGGGGGTTTATTTATACACCCACCAAGTAGTTACTTTCTCCAACTACCTTGAAACTACCCTCAAATTACATTTTATGTGCATTTACTTTTCATTTACATTTCATTTGCACTACAGGATGAAATAGCTTATTTAGCCGACTTACATGATTTAATATGACTTTACATGACTTTATTATTTACATACAATATTAAATTACACTTTACAACATTAAAATATATGCAAAGGTGTTTCATAAAACACTTTGCGTGCATTTACAATAAAACACATAATATCAAAACTGGTTCTGCAATTAAGGATATCTCAATATGCCTATCTACATCTATCCCCTCCTCAAAATTGGTTGTTGTCTTCAACGACACGAGCTAAAAATTGGGAATAGAAGTACTGATCAATGGAATAGGATATCTTGTCACACTCCTTCCTCTTGTTCATGTTCCATACATATTTGGTAATAAACATTACTTGGGGCTACTCACAACGTATGATTCTCTGATTGTGCACTTTTGCTGCTACAAGTATGTATAACATCAACATGATCAACATTATCTGAATAGGCACTTCAATTTTTACAATAAGCCATATCATCAGCATAAGCAATGCCATCGACATCATGAACATAATCGGTAATAGCCTCTGCCATCTGTGTCGGGGATCAAGGGGACGGGAGTCCCCTTGTAGGGTCAAGGGACAACATACCTTATAGGGTTGAGGGCCAGTGCACTTCACGTGCTCGCTTGAAAGCCTCAATGTCCAAACTAATTTATTCTTCTCATCAACCATTTGGAAGCTTTCATTCAACTCATTCAAAATGCTTTCTTTTAGCTCTAATTCACTACTTTCTTGATCCAACTGACTATTTATCATCCTCTGACAGACCTCTCCCTTGTCATATTATGCTTCTGATGGTAACTCCTATGACTACACTACCTCCAATATCAATATTTTTTATGATAATCCCTGGAAGCTTAGTTTCTAACGAATTAGACCAGACGGATAGATTAGTCTGACAAGTATAATGTCTAGACGTCTAGGACAACAAGTTAGATAACTCAGATAGGTAGACGTCTCAAAAATATTGTACACAGGTAGATGTCTCAAATGGGTAAGGGTAGACATCACAAATAGATGGGCTAGACATCTTGACAAGTTGCTAGACATCTAGGACAAGTGGCCAAATAGATGACCAAACAGATGGCTAGACGTCTGGGTCTGATAGCTAGATGTTTGGACTAATGGATTGCTAGACATATGGGCCAGATGACTAGACTTCTAAGCTGATTGATTGCTAGATGTCTAGGCTAGATGGCTAGACATCTAGGCTGACTGGATACCAGATGTATGGGCTGGATGGCTAGACGTCTGGGCTGACTGGTTGCCAGATGTCTGGGCTAGATGGCCAGGCATCTGGGCTTACTGGCTAGATGTCTGGGCTAATTGGCTACCAGACATATAATCTAACTACCATATGTCTAGTCTGACTACTTGATGTTTAACTCCTTCAAATGAGTAGATTTTAGACAACTCCTCTTTAGACGGGTGCTCTTCAGACAACTCCTTCGACAGATGCACTACAGAATTCACCTCGATCGTCTCCACATTAGATGAATCATGTTCAAACATCTGTATCTAAGATGTCTTCTTCTCATATGGCTCTTTCTCAGATATTTGTACCTTATACATCTCCACTTTAGATGACTCTTGCTCAAACGTCTGCACCTCATACATCTTCTTCATCACCATCTGACTGCATTTTCTAGATGTCTGAGTATCCTTAATTGGTGAGGTTTTTGCATCTCTTTCCCAAGTCAAGGAATAATCCAAAGCCTCTTGGTATGATCTTGGAGGAAATATCTTCATATTCCTTTCATACACAGGGAGAAGTCCATCTATGAACCACGTAACCTTTGATTCCTCTAAGTGGCATTTTTCCACATAGTCAAACAGTGAGACGAATATTGAGCAAAGTGTCTAAATGTACCAAATTGCCTCTTGACCTTACAAAATTGCTATGAAAGTGGTTAGGACCACTGTTTGACCTCTGAGGGCTGCCCTGGGGGCTGTGTTTGTCAAAGCGATCAGTGTTTGCAGTCACATAATTGGATTGGTGCTATTTTGGTGTCTACAGATGCCCCTTTTTGGGATGCACTGTGCATAGCGCAGCGCCGAGCAAAAATAGATAACCAAAGCACTAATGATTAGGGTTTCTTGGTAACCTAACCAACTTTTGATGCCCCAAGCATGGAAAGGGCATGCATTCTTGAATCCTTACTTCTGACGGGCTAAGGAGTTTGATTTCAAGTGTTAACCTATTTTGGTGAGGTGTGACTTGAGCTTGGACATTGATCAGTCATGATTAGGCAAAGGGCGCAACCTTTTACCTAAATCTAGTCCTCCAGGCTCTTTGTCAAAAATATACAAAGCCTCCCTCTTCTCTTCTACAACACCCCTAAATATTTGTCTAGTTACGTGATCCTTTCTCTTTTGTTGATTGAGTGATGCCTATGATTGTTCTTCTATAACTCCTAGGATTGTTGCTTGTTCCTTATTTGCTTTAACTTATGTTAATATTATCTTATATCTATTGCTCATACCAATAGGAGTTTCAACTTCTATCTGCTCCTTTATGTGTCTACTACTTCTTCTTGCTCTACATTTTGCTTTGAGATGACCATACTAGTGGCATAAACTGCATCAAACTGGAACTCAAATGTAATCTAACTTCTATGTGTGATACCAACTTCCTATTATGAATTCCATATTCTTAGGTAATCCTAGACTTAGGTCCATATCCACTAAGATATGAGTTACTGATTTCTAAATGCCATTTAATTTTTTTAGTTCGCTTTGAGAAAAAATCCCACTATCTAATCATGGAGAAAATAAAGAGAGCAAAAAGAAGTAAACTGAGAAAATCCTCCATCAACAAGATTTCCTCTCCCTCTAGCCCCTCATCTCAATGTAAAATTTTTCCTCTTGTGGAAAAACATGCTTTAAGATCTTAGAAAAAAAGAAAAGTAGATAAAATATTTGGGCAAATTCAAAAAGGGATGAGCTTTGAAGCTATTCAAAGTTAGGGTTCCGTAGTAAATAGGATTTCATATCTAAAAATAGCCCAAAAAATAGCTAAAAAAGAAATTATTTTTGGTAAACAAAGATCTATTTTTAGGGTACTTAGATCAAGAAACCCTTTGAGTTAGATAATCCATGATAATAAGATCTTTGAATATTAGAGGATTGGGGGATCCTCACAAAAATATAGATCTAAAAAGACTTATTAAAATTTAGAAGCTTGATATTATCTTGATTCACAAAACCATGTTAAAGTTAGGAAAGGCAACATTTATTCGTAATTCAATCCTACTAAGCTAGAAGTTTATTAGAATAGACTCAAATAGCAAATCAGGGAGAATTGTCTTAGGATAGAAATATTCTTGCCAGTTAATTGATAATACCTAGAAGTCATGGGATATCTAAAAGATTAGACATATTTCTAGTTATATATAATATCTTAGCTTCCTCTGATAATATGTGAACTTGGATAGATCAAGGAGGATCAAATCATTATCCAATCCTTTTATCGATAGAAAAGGATGAGGATAAATCGCTAGGCCCTTTCAAATTCAATCCCATTTGGCTAAGGGATGAAGAATTTTAAAACATATTAAGAATAGAATGAAGGCATTATGACCCAACTTCAAAAGAGACAACCATGTTTTAGTATACTAGTAATCTTAGGAGAATAAAATAAGTCACATTAGGTTGGGCCTAAGCAAAATACTAGTAAGTAGAGGCAAGACTTACTGAAATTGAATCTGCTCTAAATAATCTTTACAGTACTAGAGGTAATGAAGTTCTTTTATAAAATTAAAACATGCAAGTCAAAGAATTGATAAAAAAATAATAAATAATTGTTAGAGTGGAAGGAGGTGAAATGGAGAATGAAAAACAAGGCTTTATGGCTAGAACAAGGGGATGAAAATATAATTTTTTTCAAAATTATGCAAAACAAAGGAAATATACAAACATAATTTGGGAAATGAAAGAGGAGAATGGAAACACTTTGAGAATATTCCAAGAGTTGGCACCATTAGCTGGTAAATTACTTCAAAGACTTGTATAAAGATCCAAACAAAGCAAATATAGCAGAGACAATCAAACTAGTTCTAAATTTGCCCAAGATCGTCAATGAAGAACAAAAAGAAGTTTTGTTCTAATAAATCACCAAGGAGGAGTTATATTCAATTGTCAAATAATTCCAAAAAAGGAAAATTCTAGGTCTATATGGATGGACATTTGATTTTTATTTGGACTTTTATAAATTGTTGAAGGAGAATCTTTTAAAAATGGTAGAAGAATCAAGGATTAAGGGACAATTACTAGGATCCACAAATTCTACTTTCTTGGCTTTGATTCTAAAAAATATAATCTAAAATATTTTGGGAATTATAGACCTATCTCTTTATGTAATACTCTCTATAAAATCATCTCAAAAATTATAGCTAATAGAATTAAAGGGATATTCTTAGATATATTTTTTAGAATAGTTCATGTTTTTAAGTAAAACACATATTCATGAAGCAATAGGGATAGTGCAAGAAGGACTACATTCAATAAAGACAAGGAATCAAAAAGCAATGGTAATAAAATTGTATCTAGCAAAAGCTTTTAATAAAGTAAATTGGTTATATATCAGATTGATTCTAATTCAAATTGGATGTAGCATTCCCTTTGTGTATTAGGTGATAAGATGTATCACTTAAGCCTCTTTTGTTGTACTTATCAATAGCTCAACTTACATTTTTTTCAAGGCTTCCAGAGTTTTGAGACAAAGGTCTTCTCTTTCTCCTCTCCTTTTTATTTTGGTAGCAAAATGTTTGAGTAGATTGATCAAGGAATAGAAAAGATAAGAAATGATCAAGGGTATCAAAATTGGTAACTCTTTGAAGATAACTTATATACTCTTTGTAGACGATGTTTTACTTTTTAGAAATGGGACATTGAAGGAAGCATTAAAGTATAAAAAAGTGTTGGGCCTATATTGTATGGCTACATAAATAGAAATAAATCTACAAAAACCATAAATAGCCTTCAATAGGTTTTAGCTAGGGTAAATAGAAGCAGTAATGAGATTTTTTTATTTCAAGCAAGTAGACTTTGATAAAGGGGTAAAATATTTAGGCTTTCATATGAAACCCAACAACTATGGTACTAGGATTGGACATGTTTATACGCCAAAATAGAGAATAGGATCAACACTCGGTGCACTATGTAGCTATCATTGGGGGGTCACCTTACATTGGTGAAATCAATTTTGGAAGCCACCCTAGTCTATTGGAACTCTCTAGCCTACATTCCCATCATAATAGTAGAAAAAATAATGAATAATCTCCAATTTATTTGGTCAAGGAACAAATAGAATGATGCAATGGCACTAGTTAAGTGGAACATAATAGCTAACCAAAATCAGACACACAATGGGGTCTCAAGAATATACATAATTTTAGAAAATATTTAGTAACAAAAATGTTATGGAGATTGATAATAGACAAAGGATTATGGAAATAAGTAATTCAAGATAAATATTTAGGCACCTTGTCCTTTTTAGATTGAATTAGACTGCATAATAAATCAATTTCAAAAGCCATAATTTTTTGGAAAGCACTAGTGATAACTTTTCCATTAGTTGGGAATTTATTTGCTTGGAAAATAGGGAAATGAAATGAAGTAAGGATAGGCAAATATCCTTGGCTAGGAAGCCAAGGAGACTGTTAGCTTCTACAAAACATAACATATCATCTTGACAAAAAAGGAAAGATGACATTAGCACAGGTGGTATCAACATAGAGTACTAATTTATGGAAACAAGTATGGCTCACAGTAGAAGAGTTAACATTGGGAGGAAATGATGCACATATTTGGCATGATTACACAAAAGAATTGGAAAGAGCAAATATAAAACTAATATAGCAAGTGGGCAATACACAATTATAGAAGGGTATAAGGCAAGCTCTAACAATAACAATGAGGAAAAGCTTTGGTGGTGGAGTAGAATATATAAGGTAAAAGCTCCTCTAAAAACTAGAATCTTTACCCGATTAGCTCTAGCCAAAAAAGCACTAACTTGGTATGTTCTTAAAAGGAGGAATTGGCAAGGACCAAGATAGTGTGTCATGTGCATAAAGGAACAAGAAACAATGGACCATATTTTGGTTCATTATAATTTTGCAAGAGAAGTTGAAAATAAGTTCTACCTTTGACTCAAGGAAAAGGGCAATGGTTTGCTAGAAATATTTTGGATAACATTGAAATAGTGGTTCAAAGAAAGAGAATTAAAGGAGTATATGTGTGTCTCTTTGATAGTGGTACAAGAATTATGACTAGGTAGAAATGCCATGTTGTTTGAAGGTAAGGAATTTCCAATGATCTAGGTACAAATATAGACTAAATCCATTTTTGAAAGTCTAAATATCTCTCCAAAACCAAAATTGAGAAGGTGTATAGGAACACTAATAGTAAATCCTATGAATGCATGGGCCCTCTTTGATGAAGATTTATCGGGTATCCCAAGTAGGTGTGGGCAAGGGAAGCACTTAAATAAATATTATAAGATCACTTTCAAGGTAAGTTTAGGGGAAGGAACAAATAATATGGCATAATGGAAAGCATTGATCCTCTTTATGAGAAAGTAGTGGAGCAAGGAATTATAACTTTATAGATTTATAGAGATTCAAAATTAGTGATAAGTTGGGTTATAGATCATGTTGATATGAAAAACCTACTCCTTAGTATTTTCTATGAGCAAGTGAAATTATTAGAATCTTCTATAATAAAAAATTTATACAAACACATCTAGAGGAACAAAATGTAGAAGTAGATAGTCTTTCAAAAGATGATTCGAACCTTCTAATAGGCACTTGGAAAAGAGAAGTGGTTAGAGGACTTGGGATTTCCTCATAGTCCTCTTATTAAGGATCATATCAGAGATCTACTAAATAAAAAAAATGTTTTGAAAGGGATCCTTACCTTTATTTTATAGAAAGACAGGCTTCAAATAGTGTTTGTCTTCATAATTAAAACCTAAGTCCTCCTCAGGTTTTGAACTCAAGTAAGAGTTATTTGAGAACTATGATTTATTAGGAAGTTACTCTTGCTCTCCACCTATCAATACTATTTTTAGGATTCTATTTATGGATAGTAAATTGATTGTAATATATTACAGGAGGGAGGCCAATACACATCTTAGTTTAGTTTACCAACTCCTAGATAGGATGTAACCAAAATTTTTAGGGTACTTCATAAAAGTGGCATTCTTTCCCCACGACGGATATGTATATGTATAAGAAGTATTTACTAAATAAAAAAAAAAGTAGCATTCTAATTTTTTTCAAACTCAAAAATGAAAATTGTAGTTTTTTTCAAGGGATTTTTTTGTAAACAACATCCTAAAACAAGCAAGACCCTACATAAAAGTATTTAAAAAGATGTAAATTCTTGTTTAATATTAATTTTCATCTATATCTTTCTAATATTAATATTAATATTTTTTCATGTTTATATTTGCTAAATATTGGGGGATGAAGAACCTAATTTTTTTAGATATGAATGGAATTATCCCTCATGCATTATGAAGAGAAGAAGACCCAAAAAGCACAAAAAAAAGAAACACAATGGGATATAGATATGGGAAAATAGAAGCAAATATCACAAGTGTTAACAAGAGTGGGGCTAAACTCATAAATAAAATAAAATATATCAATGGAAATAATATCTTGAAAAAATTATTCCTGAATAGAGAGCGGGATCCCGAAGGCAGAGAGGGAGGGTCCTGCTCCCCCTCCCCTGGTTCTTACCTAGTTCCTGGCTCATCCTAGTTCATCCCACTCTAGAATGATTTGTAGTAGAGGATCTCTCTGGGGGGAGATCCTTCCCCACTTTCTTCTCCTTTTCCAATAGTTTTGAGGTTTTCCTGCTTGATTCATTGACCTGGTGCATCCCAGGGTTCTTCTAGGGTTTCTTGCTTATTTTTTGGATCCTTTCCCCGATCTCCATTAGGCTTTCCCCTAGGGTTTTTTTGTAGGTTTTTTGCTTGGATCCAATTTCTAGGGTCTTCTCGATCGATGGTGGTTGCAGGTTGGGTTTTTGACTCTTCCTGGTGCGTCTTGTGAGGTCCTCACTTCATAAAGATTTGTCTAGAGGGGGTAGTTTCCTCTTTTCCAGTGACTCCTCTCTGGGATGCCTTTGGTTGCTGGTGGTTTCAATCGTTTTGGTGGGGCCCTTTTCAGTTTCCTGGTCGGAGGCTTCTTCTTGTTGGATTTGTTGTTTGGTGGACACTCAAGCATTTGGGGGTGGGCCTCTTCCCGTTCTTGAGTTATTCTCAGTCCCAATCCCAACTCCCTGAAGTTGTTCGTGAGAAAGGATGGGGGGTTCCTGGTCCTTTCTCATCGAGGTTCTTAGGGTTTTTGCTGCATATCTTGATCTTGGGGAGGGGACCTATGATCAATGCATGTAGACCCCTAGCTCCCTTAGTTTAGGCTTTCGAGGATCCCATATTTGTGCCTACTACCACTTTTTGCCTAGGATCCATAGGTTTTTTGTTTTGGTTCCTGTTCGGGAGCTTTTTCTTTCTGGTCCTGCTTCTCGATGGACTCTCAGTGCATGTTCTTGGCCTTAGGGATGGGCCTCATCCTATTCTTGAGTTGTTCCCGGTCCCAGTCCCAATTCCTTGAAACTATTCGTGAGCAAAGATGGTGGGTTCCTAGGCCTTTCTACTAGAGTGTTGGGGCTTTCTTCTACATTATCTGGTCTTGGGATGGATATCGATGTGCTTGTAGTTGTGGCCACTCCTACCTTCTTTAGTTTTGGCTTTCGAGGATCCTTTCTCTATGTCTGCTATTGTTACCCCTGGCTCCTTTCGACTTCCTCATAGTTCAACTTGATTTGCATGGGGATATTTTGGCCTGTAAATATCCCTAGTAGTGTTCTTCCATTTCACAGGCTCAAGCGGAGGCTTCCCATTGTTGTTTCTCTAAGGATCTTGATGTCATTTCCCAGGTTGTCCCACTATTGTGCCCTAGACTATATCTTGTTTTTGCTCTCGTGCGACTTCTTGCTGCTCTGCTACACCCTGGGTTGCATCCCGACCGTCCCTAGGGGGGGATCCTCTCCAAATTTCTAATATTTCCTGCTTCTAGTTTTTATGTAGGATATCTGGTTTCAGGATATTCTTGGACTTCCCACTCTCCCTATTCGAGTCTAGGCAGGAATATTTTTTTGACTTTTCCCATTAGAGGTTGAGTTGGAAAATAAATAGAAAGGAACCATAAATTGAAAAAGATAAAAGAACAAATTCAAATAATTTTCTTTCTTGTCTTGAATAAAAACTAGAAATTCTCCAAATATGAGAAGCGCAACCGTTTTTATATCTTCTTATTCAAGATCACAACAAACTAACTCAACCATGTTTGAACATGAAGGACTAAAAACATGTATGGAGTTCAAGTCTAGCTCATCCAAGTCATTTTGTATTAGTGCCAATTCCACAAACATCCATATTATACTAGGTATTTATTCTTCTTTACTCTTAACCTACATGTTTTCTTCTAAACCTCTAGCATAATAAGATTTGTTTGCAAGAGAGAAGTTTTGAATATACATCCGTCTTTCCATAGTTCTGCCCTGGGATAATTTTTTCTTTGTTTGGGTGA
The DNA here is from genome assembly GCA_028583015.1 of Wollemia nobilis. Lineage (NCBI taxonomy): Eukaryota > Viridiplantae > Streptophyta > Pinopsida > Araucariales > Araucariaceae > Wollemia > Wollemia nobilis. The sequence continues at coordinate 2,966,057 of JAQPPZ010000840.1, read as the reverse complement.
GGAAGTTTTCTTTTTCATCTTTGAAATCTTGCTCCTGAATCTTTTCTGCTGCTTCCTTTTCAGATTGAAGCTTTTTACGAAGCAGGATTAACATATCCTTCCTGACCATTGCTTTCACATTTTCCTTAAATGTTTCTTTCCCTTCATTGTAGATTGATGAACAAATATTTTTCCAGGAGTCCATGGAAAACAGAAGACTACTTGAAGTCTCATCAAGTGTAAATTCAGATAACCTTTTTTTCCATTGCAAATAAGATTCTTTTGATTCTGGTGAAGAGTCTTCTTTAACAGATGCAAACAAGCCCTCAATGACTTGAAGTCTACGAGTAGTCAGAAAGATTTGTATGCTATAAGTGCTAAAAATTTTAAGTTGATCCATATTGGCATCATTCATGAGGAATGCCATAAGGAGCTCCTCTTCGATGGACTGCTTTTCTGACTTCACAAGCTTATTAAAAACAGGCAGACCAAAACTTGTGGTTTCTTGTAATTTACCACTACTAAGTAGAAAACCTAAAAAAATAATTTTCTAGGATATTTTTAGTAATTCCAGTGGAACTAAAATTTTAACCATTCATATATTACATTGTGAGGGACCTGGATGGCATCCAAAACCTCTTTTTATGAGGTTTTCCCCCCAAATTCAAGAATAACTATCTCTTTAGACATCACTGGACCTTCCCGCATCTCACTGGTGGGCTTAAATTTGGTTGTCTTATGACGTCCTTTGTCATCCACTAGATATTTAGTTTTAAAATAAATTGTGTCTTTATAATTTTCAATAATAAGTGTCTAGGATTTCCCTTTTTCTAGCTTGAAATTGAATTTTGAGTCTCCAAAAAACAACTTCTACTTATATGGCATAACCACAACTAATTCATGTTCAAGATGTTCAAATGGAGTGAACACATTAAGATTTTATTTCCTCACTACATTCTCTCACTCTCCATATTTATATTCCTTAGGTAAATACAAAATAAAGCTGCAAAACTTAGGTAGAACACCAAGAAAACTCTACATGACCTGGTTGCTCATCTTATTCAATTCAAATTCAATGTCATACTTGCATTCAAATTGCGACGATACCAAAATATTTTATTAGATCATCATATTATTGAATCTCTGGCAGCTTACAGTGATTTAAGAGAAGAAAAAAGTCATCATTGTTAAGCTTGGTGAAATCAAGATCATACTCCTTTGACAACTCTTTCAATTGGAATTCAAGCTCATCAACCTTGAACTTTTTCAAATCAGTTTTAACATACTTTCTAGACTGTTTATAATGGGCACTGAGAAATGCACAATGGTAGTATCCTTCAACAAAAAACAATGCACGCCTGGGTGCAACTACACCCTTAGGAGGTGGTAAATTATTCATGTAACTTCCAATATTTAGATTGAAACCAGTAGAAACCCTGATGTCATTCTCAAAATTTTGAATGTGGCTTATCTTGAGGCTCTCTTTTCACCTCCTATTATGGGTAGTAGTAGCAACAAAATTAGCTAATGCTTTGAAACCATGCTTATCTTCAACACACACACAAACTGGTAGAACACTTTAGTCATTAGAATATCTATCAGTACAATTTGAAGAATTTGTTTTGTGATGTTCTAGTTCAGAAAAATTGTTGCTTTCCTTAGTACAGTTTGAAGAAGCTATTTTTGACAATATATATACTTTTCCTCGTCCATTATTGCTGGCTAGATAAAATGGTAAAGGTGAAGGGCGACTGCGTAACATATTTTGAAAATGCATTCCTTTCAACATCACAAGCATACCTAATAAACTTCCTTTTTATTGAAATTTGTGTGAGCATTTTATTTCTCCTTTATTTTCCTCGAGAGCTCTTGCATTTCACATTATTCAGGAAGGTCCTTTTTTGCACATATAAAGTTTTAGGGTTATCATAGGAGTAATATTCTTTCTTTGCTAGAATTTTTATAGTGAAATCATAAATTGGGAGGTATTTATTTTTCAGAAGTGATTTGACCAAGGTTGGGTAGATATAGATTTTATTGATCCAATTTATCTCATTAGAACTCGAATAAGGCTTACACTTTGTTTCTTGGAATTATTTGTCTCTTCCTTGTACACATATTTTATGGGAAAATTTGTATTTTTAGGGTTTTGATTATTTTTTTCTAAAAGTGCATTATGTACCTTTTGAAAATTTATGGCTTTGGGTTCTTCCAAAATAAATTTACTAATAGTGTTTTCTATAATGTTTTCTAAATGTTGCACACTAAAAATATTTTCTAAACGTTTCTAGTGTGCTTTCCCCAATTCTTGAAATTTTACCTTCAATTTATGAACTTCTTTCTAAAAATTTTGGTCCCACATGGCTGGATCCATAATGCTCTCATACCAGATGGTAGAACCCTAAAGGTTCTAGCTTGTATTTAACAAAATAAATAAAATAATATTAATTAAAAGAATCACCTTTGAGAAATAATCACAGTTGCATTGGTTTGGGGGTCCCTCCAATGGTTTTAATATATATATTATATTATTCATCCATACCTCAAATGATAGAAGTGTAAAATTTCTTATACTCATTCTAGGGTTATGAGTGAAAAGTCACAATGCTTACCTAACCCTAATATTATAATATAATAATTAATTTATAATTAATTATTATATTATTTATTATTCTAACCATAGGATATGAAATATATTATTATATTATTATTAATAATTAGGGTTAGGATAGGATCCTAACACTATTATTGATTGGATTGCACCCACAAACATGACTAAGGTGCATAGTTTTATGGTATTGGTAGGCTATTACAAATATTTTGTTAGAGATTTCTCAAAAATTGCTCAACCAATAACTAATATCCAAAGAAAAGGAAAGTCTTTTAAATTAATAGATCGGTGTGAAGAAACCTTTTGAACTCTAAAGGAGAAATTAATGACCACATCAATACTTTAGTTACCTGATCCTTCCAAGAAATATATAGTATGCACCGATACATCTATCAAGGTATTAGTAGGAGTTCTCACCCAATAAGATGCAATCATTGCCTTTGAATTAAGAAAATTAAGATACGTGAGGTAAACTATGCCACTCATGACTTGGAGTTGGCAGTAGTTATGCATGCTCTTAATATTTAGAGGCACTATTTTATTGGGAAACCATTTGAAATCAATATAGATAATCAAATTTTAAGATACATTTTTACTCAACCCTTGTTAAATGCTAGATAGTGTTGGTGGATGGTGTTTTTGGTAGAGTATGATTTTGACATCGAATACATCAAAGGTAAGGAGAACAAAACAATTGATACCCTAAGTAGGAGAGGGTGTATTATTGCAATGATGTTATGATTTAATAGATCATGTTAAATAAATGTAATAAAAAGATGAATTATGTAAGAAATATCAAGCTTTGATTAAGCAGGAACCAAATAAGAAGGTTAGGTTTGTATATAAGAATGATTTTTTGTACTTAAAAAAACAAACTGGTTGTTTCAAATTTGGGTGGATTGAGAGAAACTATTTCAAATAAGGCACATAATACTCCTTGCTTCACACATCCTAGTGGGTTAAATATGCGTGAGAGTATGTGAAAGGAATATTATTGGCCAAGAATGAAAAAATACATGAATGATTATGTCATAAGGTGCTTGGAGTGTATGAAATTTAGAGCAAAACATTTCTACCCAGTAGGTCATTTGTACCCATACATCATTTTTACACAAAATGGTAGGTTGTATCGATGGACTTTGTGATCGGATTACCTAAGACTATGTTTAGGCATGATGTAATACTTGTTATTATGGATAAGTTAACCATGGTTGCACATTTCATACCTAGGAATATACATAATTATACACCTGCTATAGGAAGTAAGTTTCCTAGGGAGATAGTGTGGCTATAAGGATTTTTAGAAGTTATAATATTTAATATAGATTCATATTTTACATTGAATTTTTGGCAATATTTGCATCAAGAATTGGGTACCAAATTTAATATTAGTTCAGTTTATCACCTTAAGGTAGATGGATAGGTTGAGAGGGTGAATTAGGTCCTAGAGGATATGTTGAGAATGTATTGTATGGACCAGCATACTAAATAAATAGAAGAACAATTAAAAGTAATTTAACAAAATCTCAAGGAGGCTATAGATTGCCAAAATAGCTATGCAAACCTCAAAAGAACATAAAGAAAATTCTCTATGGGTGAGAGAGTGTTTTAAGATTAAAACCTACAAAACATTCTATTAAGAGACCAAACTTGAGCCTAGATTTGTGGGTCTATTTGAAATTACAAGCGAAATAAGTCTTGTTGTATACAAACTTGCTCTACCACCAAGCTTATAAAAAACTCATGATAGGAGAACATTGTAGGTTTTATAGCAAATATTGAAGGGTTCTAGTAGAGCATATTGAAGGTATCCTAGAGATACATTTAGGAGAATATTTGTTTTGATTTTGGAGTACCCGTAGATAGGATATTGAAGTTGTGTAGATAGCAACAAAAAATAGCATTCTGGAGACTCTCATTGTAGGTTTAAGCCAATAAAAGAAGTAAGTGACTGTAGAGTTGTAGGTTTATGAACACCATCTGGGGAAGCATTAATAGCTTCTAGTTTTAGTATTTGTGAAGATAGATTCAGAATAGAATCAAGGCCACAAACATAGATTTTGTGCATAGAATTTTAGGAATATAGAGAGTTGTAGATTTGGAGAGTTTTGGGACAATTGTGTGAAGTGTTGTTTAGAAAAAAAAAAAGAGAAAATTGGGTAGCAATTAGAGCTGCAAATTTGATAAAGTTTTGTGAAGATACAAAACTTACAGAATTCATATTACATTGAGGGGTGAACTAGTTCACAAAATATAATAGCTAAAAGATAACAAAAAGGTGTGCAATACAAGTTATATTATTGGTGCAATACAAGTTTATTATTTGAATATTACATCAATTTTTAAGAAAAACCATATAATTATTTGTGATCTACATTGCATTAGTTGGAATCTGAAAGTTACGAACTTAAAGGATTTTTTTAAACCAAGGTGTTAGTAGTATTTACACCTTAAGATCTACAAATACAAAGTAGCAAAATAAAAGAGAAATAAGAAGTGCATAGTATTGTTAATGTATTCTATGTTATAGTCTTTAAGCAATTCAAATATACTTAAGCAAAGTGAAAGGAATAAATTAAGCTAAGTGAATACTGAACAAGGGTTAAAAGTTTAGAAAATTTTCCAAGTGTCTAAAGACATTAGAATGTTCATAAGCATCTTGAATGAGCACAAGCATCGAGAGATATTAAGAGGAGACATCATCATAGAAGAAGAATAAATGTTTAGGAGGGAAAGCGATCAAACTATACACCTTTGAAGAGATATGGATAGAAGATCCATCCCATCAAAGAAATATAGACAAGCTCTACAACATTGGATATATTAAAGAACAAAGCCACCACTGAAAGTGTTGAAGAAAAGTAGATATTATCCTTGAAGTAGAAGCTTATTGTTATGAAAAGTGAGCATAGGAATACGTTGAGGCAATCATATTAAAAAATAGAATAAAATTAGTTTTGAATAGTGTTATTTTATGTTGTAAGCAAGAAACAAACATAGAAGCAATAGTTTTCATGCACACACCATATTGCTGAACATTGGAAAAGCATTAAAGAAGTGTTACAATTAACTTTTATTTTCAAAATACCATCCACCAAGAAAGGAAAACATCTTGAAAGTAAAATAGAAGAGTTGGAGTGCCAAGTGGCACATACAAGGTAGGAACATGAAAGGTCTACTTCCTAGTGCATTAAGTGGTAAGCATAAACTAGAAATTCAAAGGTCCTTTTACACCTAGTCAAAGAAGCATCCTCCAAAAGGTTCCAAAATATTGAAGAAGTCTATTAATAAATATGACATAGTAGTTTAGAGTATAGTGTGTGAAGATTACCATCGATTGGACGTTGTAAAAGGAAAATATTTGGAAGTTAAACATTTACATAGTGAAGCTAACATTAACGTGTAGGTTGATTAAAGCTAAGGTAGGAGGAATTATTTCTCCAATAAGCCAATGAATGAGATAGAAAATGGGATGATGATGATAGTTGAGGATATATGTAAGGATATTAAAGGGACACTTGAGAAGGAAACTTGAGATTATGACAAATTATAATCAAGGTAGAATGGCATAGTGGTGGAAGGGTTGAATATTGTTGACCTTTATCATTGATAACTTGTGGAGGCCATTTGATTGAATGAAAATCTATTCTAAATATATGCTACTATTGATTGGAGGGATGTGCTTTTGTCCCAAAAGATAAGAGATAGTGATGATTAGAGGACTCTGATTTTTCCCCAACATAAAAGGGTGGCTAAGGCAAACAACTAAGCGATGAAATAAACAACAACTATGATAAAGAAAGCAAAGGTGGCTAATGATAATATTCGATAAGGTTTTTGGAAAGATTAGGTGTTGGGTATTGATCAAAATTATGATAATATTAATTGGGGTAGTGTCATCCTACTCTAGTGACAAGGTGATATGGGATGGGATACTATTGTGGCAGATTATGTAATGGATGGTTATGTACAAGATAGACAAGGAGAAATAGGTCAATTTATGAAGACGAAGAGAATGAAAATAAATGTAGCTAGTGGAGCATGATGTGTATGAGATGGTTAATTGAAAGGTTGAGATAAATATGGAAGAGTGGAGGATAATTGTATTGAGGAAGATTGTAAGGATGATGCAAAAGGCCTTTTATGACCTTATGGTAGGTGAATATGGGCGAGTTATTTTGATATTTGGTTCAAATTAATTGGATGTGGAATTAGAATGGATTGAATAGGTCAAAAAGGTTGGAGGATGGGATCAAGATTACATAGATGAGAATGATAAGATGGAGATGGTAAAAGTGGAGGAGGATAGGGTGAGTGGAAAAGCTATGGGTTTGAGCCACATGGGGAGCACGAGATAAAGTATAGAATTTTGGGAAAATAGAGGGAAGAGATGGTGTTGGAAGGAGAGGTGATAGAGAAGGCATTGGAAGAAGCAAGGATAAGGATGGTGTTGGAAGAAGTGGGGGTAAGAATGAAGTTAATTTGTGTTATGGGGATAACATGGTTCATGTATGAGGTCTCCTAGTATAATTGAAGTGGGTGGGTGGAGGTAATAGGCCTCGAACAAGATGTGAGGGGCAATGGTGGACCTCGATGAATGGACAAAGAAGAGAGAAAATGGTAGACGAGGTACTAAAAAAGGTGAAAAGCATATCCCTTAGATGGTTTTGAAGAGGGGATGAAGGGGGAGGGGTATGGTTAGAATGCTCCAGGGAAGGTTGTTCCTGAGCATGGGCTTTAGCATGGGTTTATACCATAAGAAAATGGGGATGGGATAAAATAAGAAAAAATGTATAGGATTGGTGGGAGGGAGAGGCAAAAATGGATTTTGGGAATGTTTTGAATATTTTGGTGATGGTTCATAAATTGTTTTTTAAATATAAATACTCTCTATAAAAATAAAAATTCAAACAATCAATTAGATAATAAAAAATGAGGTTGATGTGTTCGTTTGATTTTTGGTGTTTTGTGTCTTGATGTTATGATGTTTTGAGATGTTTTGGCCAAGGTGAAGGGTGGTTTGATGGATTTGTATTTATTTATTATTTTTTTTGTGTGTTTGATAGATCCCTAAGCCTAAGAACTACTAAGGGATGAATGGCATGAAGTCTACAAACAATGTTTATTCAAATCCCTCTTACGTTCAATGGAACATAAATGACTAAGATTATTCCAAGGATGGAAGCTTAGATTTTGAGTAGACTAAAGGAGAAAAATATACCTTCTGAAAGAGGTTGCATTGTCTAAGTCTTTCTACTTTTCTAGCCAATATTTTACTTCACCCTTGGTTAGGCTCGAACAAAAAAAAAGAACTGTGATTTCACTTATTAAAGCCCCATGGTCAAAGGATATATAACCTAAATATTACCCCGAGCTAGCCCTAAGGTTAATCATTTTTCTAGTGATGACATTCAATAAAATATGCGCACTAACTAGGATTTCTAAGGGCTTGAACGATGGTTGGGGATGAGTTCCAACTCACGATGAGGTTATCCTCGTAGTAATTATTACGAAAAATGTTGTGCAAAAAGTGTGTGCAATTATTTGGATGTTTGATGTTTTATGTCTTTAATGCCTACATGGAAGGAAAAATTAAACTATAGTTGCAAAAAACAATCCAAATAAGCACGATGTTGAGAATGCAAAAAAGTGCAAATCTAAGCAAAATTTACAATAAAAGATGCTAACTAAAGAAAATATTTTTTCATAAAATAGATGTAGTATCTACACAAAAAATAAGATAAACAAATAATCAAACATGTCTGTTTTTTGTTGTTTGGCATTTTTTTTTTTTTTTTAATTTTGATAGAAGACAACTTCGAGGTATCATAGGTTAAAGAAGACTATTAAAAAATTCAAATTGGATGCCTTTATTGAATCTGTTTCGAAAAGAGCTTTACAATAACTATAAATTATTGGATATTATGAGTGATAAGTTGTCATTGATGTCAAAAGTGAGTGGTCATTAATTTTGAAAGCACGAGGATACGGAAACAAAAAGGAATATGCCACAAGAAAGAACAAGAAAGGACATATGCAAATTGACACAAGATAAAAGAAATATGAAATATTGTAATATCTTTATTGATATGCTTTTCAAAATGTGTTACAATATGTCTCCTTCCTTTTTAGGGGATAGGAGCGTCAAATGTGTTTCTTGTCACAACATCCATGGATCACAATCCTTCTTCCGCGTGCCCACATGTAAGATGGGTGGACCAAAACGTCGTCGCTGCTTGCATATATGATTATTTGCTCTTTCCTTCTCCTCTGCTATTATAAACCTGTGTTCAAAGAAATAGAAAAGATTAGTAGCACCTGCGGACAGAATGAAGCATGTATTTCCCAAGGCCTATTGTCAGTAAATGCATGAAAATATTAAAACGATAATGAAATGACCTCAGATCAACCTAAAAATTTCATAGTAGCATAAATATGTTAACAGAAGACCACTACAAAAAGAACAGTCTGGAAATTCCTCACATATTTGTATTCGCTCTAGGGTGGGACGAATAGACCTGCAATAACCTATCAGAAAACACCCTCTTCAATGTCATGTCTCGGAAGCTCCAAATGACCTACAAACTTGGGGTTAGCTAATTGGGGGTGTTTTGGGAAGACCCAGAAGGTCAGATTCCTCCAATTTTGCTCCTATCACCCAAATTTTCCTGGTGCCATATGCAAGTTAGTAAAGGTGGGAAATAACAAAAACCTGATCAAAATTGCTCCAAATGAAATGAAATTTGAACTGTAACCTATTTAACATATCTAGAATCAAATGCAAAAGAAAAACTAGAGAAATATATCATAGATTTCTATTCATCCCGGGGTGGGGTGAATTTTACTATGACAGATTGGGGAGTGCCCGGGGGCAGGACGCCCACCGTTTGAGGCATTTTTTCAGCACAAATCCACTTGGGATGGGTCCAAAATTGGTTATGGGGTGTTGTTGAAAATTTTTGGAAATTGTTGTGGCCAAAAATCAGGTTTTGGGTCCGGATTCGCGCTTCTAATAGTCGCCCAATAACCTCCCTTTCGAATGAGATATTAAGGATGTTAAAGCACAAATCGCAAGTAGGTATGTAAATTGGCAGCACTTTGTTGCTCAAATTATCCTTATCTGTATATATTTTGGGTGGGAAAACTCCCCAATTTATAGACCTTAGGGTCTCCTTGTTTAAATTGCGCATGCGAGGGCGCTACTTGAGTTAACTGTCCTATTTTTAGAGAAAAGCTAGTTCCCTGATTTAGAATCTCCCTGCATGAGGTCTCTAAAATAAAGACATGCATGACTGAAGTCTCTCTTCTTGAATAATGTTAGCGTACTATTACTGTTCTTATTTATATTACATCATTTAGCGCATACTGTTACACTGTTACAACTCCGTAACAGTTCTGGTTCAGCCGGTGTGCTATTCCCGGCAATTGTAAACATTATTTAATCTGTGCAATCTAATAAAATACTAGTTCGTGATTTTATCATGGTATCAGAGTTGTTCTGATTTTCTGGGCGAGGTGTAGCCGAAGTTTTTTTTTCTCAGCCTGTGCGCTATCTCTTCTCCCTGCGGTGCAGTTGAGCGAATAAAAAAAAATAAAGAGAAATTTTTTTTGTCGCGCACAGACGCGCGATGTTAGCGTAACTAATGTATTTTGTCTATATTTGATTAATTAGCCTTACTGTTGTAACAGTTCTGTTTCCTGTAATAGTTTCGGTGTTCTATTCCTGGCTATGTAATCGCTATTTAATCCAATGCGGAATAATACAATGTTGTTCGCTGAGTTTAACATGGTATCAGAGCGTTTCTGATTTTTTGGGCGAGGTGCAGCCGAGGATTTTTTCTGGGCGTGATTTTTTTTTCCCGTTCCTCCTCTCGCGCAGTGGAGCAGATAAAAAAAAAAAATTGACCCGACGCATTCCAGCGACCAGCTTGCGCAGACCTGCATCGCTGTAGCCTCCTGCGCAGACCTGCATCGCTGCAGCCTCCTGCGCAGTGGACGTGCAGGCCCTGCGGGACGCGTAGACGTCGTCCGGCGTCCAGGATGTGCAGACTCGCTGCAGCCTACGCAGACGTCACGTCCAGCCTGCGTAGTGGACGCGTAGGCCCTGCGGGAAGTGCAGACGCCGTCCAGCATCCAGCCTGCGCAGTGGACGGGTAGACGTCGCATCCTGCGCAGGAGCGGACAGAGAGGTCTGCTTCGCACCCCCCCTCCCCGCATGCAGCGCAGGAAGCGGGAATTTAAAATTCCGCTCCTGCTCCCACGCGGGGTATAAACCCCCCCTCTCTCTTCTCTCTGCGCAGCCGTGAAACGCGCCCCCCCGGCGACGATTTTATAAAAAAAAAAAATGCAACGAGCTGCGCGGAGGAACACAGAGTGTCGGGAGCCGCAGAGCAGCAGTGCGTGAGGCCGAGGAGGAGGACCATTCGGGCGTTGAAAAGGGAGGAGGTTGACTGATCCTCTCGGATCAGCCCGCTGGCTCACGTGGTCGTGAGCCGTGCGGTAAGGCTCAGGGAGCCTACAGGTCGGGGGTTCAAATCCCGCCGACTCCCCCCAAGGTATAATTTTTTTTTGCAAAGTCATTTTTTTAATTATTATTTTTTTAATTTTAATTTTTTTTAATATAGTTTTTTAACTTTATAAATTAAAATTTTTAATTTTAATTTATTTTTTCATAAGTTTTAAAACTATATAAATTAAAATTATTTATTTTAATTTTAAATATATAATAATTATTAAAAATGCTTTGTTAAAGAAAGCTTTTTTAAAAGGGGGATATTTTTTTCAAAAAATCAAAGGGGGATTGTGAGTAATTTTCTGAAAAAGCAATTTGGCGAATTGTAAAAGGTGCATTTTTGGTCGTGACCGACACCTTGTGGGTTATTCTTGTGGGCATTTTTTTTGTTGTATGTTGCATATTTCATTTTTGCACTATAACATTAAAAATTAAAATCAAACACTCCCTAAGTCCCCGAAATAATTAAAACCCATCCGTGCAATTTATTTGCACTGCAGCGTTCGATATTTGTGATACCTCTGGCCAGCACTTACAGGTAAAGTTGTCGTGATTTGGCTACTGTATCCATCGCCTAATATAGCTGCTACAACGACGTCTGAGCTTGTTCTCTATAAATCGTCGGGGAGGAATAAGTACGCCATTTTTTGCATTTTTTTACTCCATCCACTACCCTTTATCGCACTTGTGTTTAGGCGTAAATCCTGACGAAGTATTCTTCATAGTGTTTAGGGGAAGTTACGCCCCACGCATGAGAAGAATCTTCTATGGTAGGTGCCATCAACAAGGCGATTCCCTTTCAGTACCGCTTATGTTCCACGTATCGTATGATCTCTAAAACTCACCTATAGTCTCCCTCACGTAAGGGCGGGTGATTTTTGTTGATCTTTCTAAATACCTATAGTTTCCCTCACGTAAGGGCGGGTATTTTGTACGGTATATTGGCCTAGCAAAAGGTATATCGAAAGGGGGACCAATTGGTGATATAAGGAACCTTCACTATGGCCGATGTTGCAAAGTTGATGACTGATCCGCATCAGTTATTGAAAGGTCCAAATTATACACCATGGAAACATAAGATGAAGGCTATTCTCCAAATGGAAGATTTGTGGGATATTGTTACTGGAGTAGCAACTAGGCCTTCACCAACAGCAGGATCCACAGGTCCTTCAGCAGATCAGATAGCTTTTGACAAGAAAGACAGTAGAGCAAAGGTGCTCATTTTGTTTGTTGTTTCAGATGAAGTGCAACCTCATATAGCTGACAAAGCAAGTGGTAAAGAGGCATGGGATGCCCTTAGAACCATCTATGAGGGAAAGAATGAATCCACCATTCTTCATCTTCAACAACAACTTCATAACCTGAGTTTGAGGCAGGGTGAAACAGTTGAACTCTTTCCGTGCAGAGTGTCTGAGTTGAAAGAGAAATTGAGTTCTTTGGGAGATACCGTGGACGAAAAGCTTCTCATTTCACTTGTGATGAGAGCTTTACCTTCTTCATTTGATATGTTGATAACCTCCATCCAGGTGTCTCAACGACAAATTACCTACATCGAGTTGGTCAATCTGCTTCAACAACAGGAGGCACGCCAACTTCACAAGGATGATTCTTCCAATACAACCCTATACACCAACAGGTAGGGTTCTAGGAAGAAAGGTAATGGGCAAAAAGGAGGCAACTTTCAGAAAGGAGGAAATTCTCAACAGGATACGAAAGGAAAAGGCAAACAACCTCAACAAAAGAAGAGGTGGTGCAAGATCTATGAGAAAGACAACCATGACACCAACAAGTGTTGGCATAAGAACAAGCAGAAAGGCCAAAACAAACCACAAAATAAAAACAAGCAACCCCAGGTGAATGTTGTTGTTGAAGAATCTGACTCAGATTTTGAATGGGCACACAAGGTGCTCATGACTACCACAGATTCCACAGAGAGGGATCCTATTTGGTATGTCGATTCTGGAGCTAGAAAACATATGACTGGCGACAGATCGTGGTTTGAATCATTTGTGGCCAAAGAGGGCAAACCTGTCACCATTGCTGATGATAAAACCTACAGGGTTCAGGGAGAGGGTACAGTTTCAGTCACTCTTCCTGATGGCAAGTGTCAGATTGACAAAGTCCTCTATGTTCCGGGATTGGCCAACAATTTGTTGTCAGTGACACAAATCCTGGACAGAAATATGGTTGTCAACTTTCGTGTTGAGAATGGAAAGAAGTGTTGTACCATTACCAGGAAGGGTAAGCAGATTGCAACAGCTTCATATAAGCACGACTTATTTGCACTAGATGCTATCTCTACTCCACATGTTGCCATGACTGTCTCTACCAAGGAGGCAACTTCCCTATGGCACAAGAGATATGGGCATCTTAGTTCTTGCTACTTACTTGAGCTCAGTAAGTATGAGATGGTAAAGGGTCTTCCTTCCCTTTCTGCCACATTGCCAGTGTGCTCTGACTGCTTGGCAGGAAAGCAGCATAGAGTACCATTTGAGAAGAGCTCTACAAGAGCACGAAAACCTCTGGAGTTAATTCACACCGATCTGTGCGGTCCTTTCACACCCAATAGTTGTGGAGGGAAGAGGTACTTTTAGTTATTCGTAGATGACTACTCACGAAAGATGTGGGTTTTCTTTCTCCAACTGAAATCTGAAGCTTTCGCATTCTTCCAACAGTTCAAGAAATTCGTTGAGAAGGAGTCAGGAGCTTCTATTAAAACCCTCCGCTCAGATCGAGGGGGAGAGTTTACCTCTAATGAATTTTTTGCATTCCTAGATAAGCATGGAATCAAGAGACAGTTAACAACCGCCTATACTCCTCAGAAAAATGGAGTTGTTGAGAGAAGGAACCGTTCTATCATGGAAATGGTTCGTTGTATGCTCACAGGAGCTACTCTTGGGCAACAATATTGGGCCGAAGCTGTCACCACTGCAGTGTATCTATTGAATAGGGCACCCACAAAGGCCCTAAAAGGAATGACTCCACAGGAAGCATGGAGTGGTCGAAAACCCTCCATATCTCATCTACGTATTTTCCGATGTCACGCTTTCATGCACATACCGAAAGAGAAAAGGAAGAAGCTAGATGAGAAAACATTGAGATGTATTTTTCTTGGTTATTCTGAGCACTCTAAAGGATATCGGTTGATAGATCCTTTGACCAAGAAAATTCATATCAGCAGAGATGTTGTCTTTGATGAAGCTTTCACATCACAGAGCACATCTAAAGTACACCAAGATATTGTGGAATCTAAGGAAGAGAAGATTCCTTCGTCAACACAGACATGAGGTCCTTCTACATCTTCTTCAACTCCACCGAAGAAGAATCCTAAATGGTGTACAAATACAATCAGAGATGCAAATTTATCCACTCCTCCCAATTTGAATTTGGATAGACCTCGTACATGCAGTATGGCTCAAAAGGAGAGAGAAGCCAAAGAAACTGGTGAGGTTGATGATCTTTGTCAATCTTTTGAGGAACTTTCTGTGACTCCAAGTACAGAAGTAGAGGATATGGATATTGATGATGACAGGGCATTCATGTCTACCATAGATAGTCTTGAACCTGCATCAGTGCAAGATGCTCTTAGTGAGCCTCAGTGGAAGGCCGCTATGGATACAGAGTATGAGTCTCTGATGAAGAATAAAACTTGGAAGCTTGTTGATCTGCCGCATGGAAAGAAACCCATTGGCTGCAAATGGGTATATAAAGTCAAGTACAAGGCAGATGGAACAATTGATAAGCATAAGGCCCGTCTTGTTGCAAAGGGCTATGCTCAAAAGGAAGGCATTGACTACGAGGAAACTTTTGCACCTACTGCTCGGATGACCACAATTCGGGTTATGTGTGCTATGGCAGCACAATATGGGTGGAAAGTTCACCAGATGGATGTCAAAAGTGCCTTTCTAAATGGTGATCTCCAAGAAGAAGTCTATATGACTCAGCTAGAAGGATTTGAAGTGGAAGGCCAAGAGTAGAAGGTTTGCAAATTGGTCAAATCCTTATATGGTCTGAAACAAGCTCCTCGAGCTTGGTATATAAAAATGGACAATCACCTTATGCAGCATGGATTTAAGAGATGTCCGTCAGATGCAAACCTCTATTTCAAGAAACAGGGTTATGAGATAGTGTTGCTTGTACTCTATGTGGATGATCTGCTCATTACAGGGAGTTCAGAAACTATGATCTCTACTATCAAAAGAAACTTGTGCAAATCTTTTGAGATGACAGATCTCGGACTTCTCCATTATCGTCTTTGTCTGGAATTCAGCCAGAAGGAGCACTCCATCAAAGTGTCTCAAAAAAAATATGCCAAGACATTGCTGGAAAAATATCGCATGACTGATTGCAAGCCAATGGCAACTCCGATGGAGAATGGACTTCAGTTATCGCGATATGATGACTCACCTCAGGTAGATGGTACTCTCTATCGACAGTTGATTGGGAGTCTCATATATCTGACCAATACTAGGCCAGATCTCGTATTTGCTGTCAACTATCTTTCGAGGTTCATGCAGGAGCCTAAGACCACTCATTGGAAAGCAACAAAACGTGTTCTTCACTATGTCCGTGGTACTATGGAATATGGCCTAGAATACAAGAGGAACAACAAATTCTTCTTGCAAGGATACACGGACTCTGACTATGCCGGATCATTTGATGATCGCAAGTCAACTTCTGGATACATTTTTCATCTGGGATCCGGTCCTGTCTCTTGGCACAACAAGAAGCAACAAGTGGTTGCTATTTCATCAACAGAGGCAGAATATCGCGCCGCACGTGAAGCTGTGTGCGAAGTGATATGGTTACGTCGCATTCTGACAAGTATGGGCCATCCATCAAAATCTCCAATACACTTGTTTTGCGACAATCAGGGTGTTCTGAACCTCGTCAAGAATCCAGTCCATCATGAAAGAACAAAGCACATTGACACACAATGTCATTTCATTCGAGATGAAGTTCCAAAGCATCGAATTCAGCTTCAACACATTCCCACCGATGCTCAAGTTGCAGACATTTTCACTAAGGCACTTGGACGTGTCAAATTTGAATTGTTTCGCAACTCACTTTGTATTGCAAAATAATGTAAGGGGATGTTAGTATAGCTATTAGTTATTACATTACCCAAATAATGTAATAAAGGGGGATGTTAGCGTAACTAATGTATTGTCTATATTTGATTAATTAGCCTTACTGTTGTAACAGTTCTGTTTCTTGTAACAGTTTCGGTGTTCTATTCTCGGCTATGTAATCACTATTTAATCCAATGTAGAATAATACAATGTTGTTTGTTGATTTTAACACGTGACAGTCGTCGCGCATCCACGCACGACTGTGGAGAGGGTGAAAGCCCCGGTTGAATGCGTGCTGTGTTCCAAGGCCGCTGGTGCGGAGGATTTTTTTTTGAAAAAAAATTAAAAAAAATGGTTGTAGAGCAGATTCTGTGGTCTGCCACCCCTGGACGTAACACAACGACACGCACTACGGGTTGGAGGAAGACACAACGCATATCGCGCATGTCCCCCCCCTGTTGGAGGAAGAGCATGCATCACGCGTGCGTTGGAGGACGAGAGCTAGACGTAACATGGCTGGGATGTCCAGCGTGAGTTAAACGCCCCCCCCCTTGGTCGAAGGAAGAGGGAGTCAGAGTGTGGCATCCGCGACAGAGCGCGGACGTGCCCCCCCTCCTCCCCTACTTTTGGAGGGCACGTGAGACAGTTCGCGACGCACAAGAGAGACGTCCGTGCGTAACAGCACGCCCCCCCCGCCCAAAATTTAAAAATAAAACAAACATTGTCCCCCCCCCCGTTGAGCGGATTTTCCGGGCGCGCAGGGAACGCAGACGTTGTTTTTTTTTAAATATCATCGGCGCGCGACGAGGCCGACGAAGTTGCGGAGGCGAATTTGCGAGGAGGAGGAGACTCGCGGTTCAAACGAGGAGAGGGCTCCATTGACCCTTCCGGATCAGCCCGCTGGCTCACGTGGTCGTGAGCCGTGCGGTAAGGCTCTGGGAGCCTGCAGGTCGGGGGTTCAAATCCCGCCGACTCCCCCAAAGGTATAAATTTTTTCTTTTTCAAAGTTTTTTTTAATTATTATTTTTTTAATTAAAATTTTTAATTTTAATTTATTTTTTATAGTTTTTAAACTTTATAAATTAAAATTTAATTTTAATTTATTTTTTCATAAGTTTTAAAACTATATAAATTAAAATTATTTATTTTAATTTTAAATATATAATAATTATTAAAATGCTTTGTTAAAAGAGAATTTTTTAAGGGGGGATATTTTTTCAAAAAATCAAAGGGGGAATGTGAGTAATTTTCTGAAAAATAGCAATTTGGCGAATTGTAAAAGGTGCATTTTCGGCTGTGACCGACACCTTGTGGGTTATTCTTGTGGGCATTTTTTTTGTTGTATGTTGCATATTTCATTTTTGCACTATAACATTAAAAATTAAAATCAAAACACTCCCTAAGTCCCCGGAATAATTAAAACCCATCCGTGCAATTTATTTGCACTTCGCAGTGTTCGGTATTTGTGATACCTCTGGCCAGAACTTACAGGTAAAGCTGTCGTGATTTGGCTACTGTATCCGTCGCCTAATATAGCTGCTACAACGACGTCTGAGCTTGTTCTCTATAAATCGTCGGGGAGAGATAAGTTAGCCATTTTTGCATTTTTTTACTCCATCCACTACCCTTTATCGCACTTGTGTTTAGGCGTAAATCCTAACGAAGTATTCTTCATAGTGTTTAGGGGAAGTTACGCCCCACGCATGAGAAGAATCTTCTATGGTAGGTGCCATCAACAAGGCGATTCCCTTTAAGTACCGCTTATGTTCCACGTATCGTATGATCTCTAAAACTCACCTATAGTCTCCCTCACGTAAGGGCGGGTGATTTTTGTTGATCTTTCTAAATACCTATAGTTTCCCTCACGTAAGGGCGGGTATTTTGTACGGTATATCGGCCTAGCAAAAGGTATATCGAAAGGGGGACCAATTGGTGATATAAGGAACCTTCACTATGGCCGTTGTTGCAAAATTGATGACTGATCCGCATCAGTTATTGAAAGGTCCAAATTATACACCATGGAAACATAAGATGAAGGCAATTCTCCAAATGGAAGATTTGTGGGATATTGTTACTGGAGTAGCAACTAGGCCTTCACCAACAGCAGGATCCACAGGTCCTTCTGCAGATCAGATAGCTTTTGACAAGAAAGACAGTCGAGCAAAGGTGCTCATTTTGTTTTTTGTTTCAGATGAAGTGCAACCTCATATAGCTGACAAAGCAAGTGGTAAAGAGGCATGGGATGCCCTTAGAACCATCTATGAGGGAAAGAATGATTCCACCATTCTTCATCTTCAACAACAACTTCATAACCTGAGTTTGAGACAGGGTGAAACAGTTGAACTCTTTCTGTGCAGAGTGTCTGAGTTGAAAGAGAAATTGAGTTCTTTGGGAGATATTGTGGATGAAAAGCTTCTCATTTCACTTGTGATGAGAGCTTTACCTTCTTCATTTGATATGTTGATAACCTCCATCCAGGTGTCCCAACGACAAATTACCTACATCGAGTTGGTCAATCTGCTTCAACAACAGGAGGCACGCCAACTTCACAAGGATGATTCTTCCAATACAGCCCTATACACCAACAGGCAGTGGTTCTAGGAAGAAAGGTAATGGGCAAAAAGGAGGCAACTTTCGAGAAAGGAGGAAATTCTCAACAAGATACGAAAGGAAAAGGCAAACAACCTCAACGAAGAAGAGGTGGTGCAAGATCCGTGAGAAAGACAACCATGACACCAACAGGTGTTGGCATAAGAACAAGCAAAAATGCCAAAACAAACCACAAAATAAAAACAAGCAACCCCAGGTGAATGTTGTTGTTGAAGAATCTGACTCAGATTCTGAATGGGCACACAAGGTGCTCATGACTACCACAGATTCCACATAGAGGGATCCTGTTTGGTATGTCGATTCTGGAGCTAGCAAACATATGACTGGCGACAGATCGTGGTTTGAATCATTTGTGGCCAAAGAGGGCAAACCTGTCACCATTGTTGATGATAAAACCTACAGGGTTCAGGGAGAGGGTACAGTTTCAGTCACTCTTCCTGATGGCAAGTGTCAGATTGACAAAGTCCTCTATGTTCCGGGATTGGCCAACAATTTGTTGTCAGTGACACAAATCCTGGATAGAAATATGGTTGTCAACTTTCGTGTTGAGAATGGAAAGAAGTGTTGTACTATTACCAGGAAGGGTAAGAAGATTGCAACGACTTCATATAAGCATGGCTTATTTGCACTAGATGCTATCTCTACTCCACATGTTGCCATGACTGTCTCTACCAAGGAGGCAACTTCCCTATGGCACAAGAGATATGGGCATCTTAGTTCTGGCTACTTACTTGAGCTCAGTAAGTATGAGATGGTAAAGGGTCTTCCTTCCCTTTCTGCCACATTGCCAGTGTGCTCTATCGCTTAGCGAGGAAAGCAACATAGAGTACCATTTGAGAAGAGCTCTACAAGAGCACGAAAACCTCTGGAGTTAATTCACACCGATCTGTGCGGTCCTTTCACACCCAACAGTTGTGGAGGGAAGAGGTACTTTCAGTTATTCGTAGATGACTACTCACGAAAGATGTGGGTTTTCTTTCTCCAACCGAAATCCGAAGCTTTCGCATTCTTCCAGCAGTTCAAGAAATCCGTTGAGAAGGAGTCAGGAGCTTCTATTAAAACCCTCCGCTCAGATCGAGGGGGAGAGTTTACCTCTAATGAATTTTCTGCATTCCTAGATAAGCATGGAATCAAGAGACAGTTAACAATTGCCTATACTCCTCGACAAAATGGAGTTGCTTGAGAGAAGGAACCGTTCTATCATGGAAATGGTTCGTTGTATGCTCACGAGAGCTACTCTTGGGCAACAATATTGGGCAGAAGTTGTCACCACTGTAGTATATCTGTTGAATAGGGCACCCACAAAGGCCCTAAAAGGAATGACTCCACAGGAAGCATGGAGTGGTCGAAAACCCTCCATATCTCATCTACGTATTTTCGGATGTCACGCTTTCATGCACATACCAAAAGAGAAAAGGAAGAAGCTAGATGAGAAAACACTGAGATGTATTTTTCTTGGTTATTCTGAGCACTCTAAAGGATATCGTTTGATAGATCCTTTGACCAAGAAAATTCATATCAACAGAGATGTTGTCTTTGATGAAGCTTTCACATCACAGAGCACATCTAAAGTACACCTAGATATTGTGGAATCTAAGGAAGAGAAGATTCCTTCGTCAACACAGACAGGAGGTCCTTCTACATCTTCTTCACCACCGAAGAAGAATCCAAAATGGTGTACAAATACAATTAGAGACGCAAATTTATCCACTCCTCCCAATTTGAATTTGGATAGACCTCGTACATGCAGTATGGCTCAAAAGGAAAGAGAAGCCAAAGAAACTGGTGAGGTTGATGATCTTTGTCAATCTTTTGAGGAACTTTCTGTAACTCCAAGTACAGAAGTAGAGGATATGGATATTGATGATGACAGGGCATTCATGTCTACCATAGATGATCTTGAACCTGCATCAGTGCAAGATGCTCTTAGTGAGCCTCAGTGGAAGGCCGCTATGGATACGGAGTATGAGTCTTTGATGAAGAATAAAACTTGGAAGCTTGTTGATCTGCCGCATGGAAAGAAACCCATTGGCTGCAAATGGGTATATAAAGTCAAGTACAAGGCAGATGGAACAATTGATAAGCATAAGGCCCGTCTTGTTGCAAAGGGCTATGCTCAAAAGGAAGGCATCGACTACGAGGAAACTTTTGCACCTACTGCTCGGATGACCACAATTCGGGTTATGTGTGCTATGGCAGCACAATATGGGTGGAAAGTTCACCAGATGGATGTCAAAAGTGCCTTTCTAAATGGTGATCTCCAAGAAGAAGTCTATATGACTCAGCCTGAAGGATTTGAAGTGGAAGGCCAAGAGCAGAAGGTTTGCAAATTGGTCAAATCCTTATATGGTCTGAAACAAGCTCCTCGAGCTTGGTATATAAAAATGGACAATCACCTTATGGAGCATGGATTTAAGAGATGTCCGTCAGATGCAAACCTCTATTTCAAGAAACAGGGTTCTGAGATAGTGTTGCTTGTACTCTATGTGGATGATCTGCTCATTACAGGGAGTTCAGAAACTATGATCTCTACTATCAAAAGAAACTTGTGCAAATCTTTTGAGATGACAGATCTCGGACTTCTCCATTATTGTCTTGGTCTGGAATTCAGCCAGAAGGAGCACACCATCAAAGTGTCTCAAAAAAAATATGCCAAGACATTGCTAGAAAAATATCGCATGACTGATTGCAAGCCAATGGCAACTCCGATGGAGAATGGACTTCAATTATCGCGATATGATGATTCACCTCAGGTAGATGGTACTCTCTATCGACAGTTGATTGGGAGTCTCATATATCTGACCAATACTAGGCCAGATCTCGTATTTGCTTGTCAATTATCTTTCGAGGTTCATGCGGGAGCCTAAGACCACTCATTGGAAAGCAACAAAACGTGTTCTTCACTATGTCCGTGGTACTATGGAATATGGCCTAGAATACAAGAGGAACAACAAATTCTTCTTGCAAGGATACACGGACTCCGACTATGCTCGGATCATTTGATGATCGCAAGTCAACTTCGGATACATTTTTCATCCGGGATCCGGTCCTGTCTCTTGGCACAGCAAGAAGCAACAGGTGGTTGCTATTTCATCAATAGAGGTAGAATATCGTGCCGCACGTGAAGTTGTGTGCGAAGTGATATGGTTACGTCGCATTCTGACAAGTATGGGCCATCCATCAAAATCTCCAATACACTTGTTTTGCGACAATCGGGGTGTTCTGAACCTCGTCAAGAATCCAGTCCATCATGAAAGAACAAAGCACATTGACACACAATGTCATTTCATTCGAGATGAAGTTCCAAAGCACCGAATTCAGCTTCAACACATTCCCACCGATGCTCAAGTTGCAGACATTTTCACTAAGGCACTTGGACGTGTCAAATTTGAATTGTTTCGCAGCTCTCTTTGTATTGCAAAATAATGTAAGGGGATGTTAGTATAGCTATTAGTTATTACATTACCCAAATAATGTAATAAAGGGGGATGTTAGCGTACTATTACTGTTCTTATTTGTATTACATTATTTAGCACATACTGTTACACTGTTACAACTCTGTAACAGTTCTGGTTCAGCCGGTGTGCTATTCTCGGCAATTGTAAACATTATTTAATTTGTGCAATCTAATAAAATACTAGTTCATGATTTTATCAAATAGAATATTTTCCTCACAATTGCATGGCTTGAAGCCTCAGTTAACTGGTGGAGTTGCCGAGGTTTGAATTTTTTTGCCAGTCAAACCTTCTATTCGCCTCACCCTAGGGCGAATGCTACTATTCGTCCCTAGGTGGGACGAATGCCAATTTGTATTCATCCCGGGGTGGGACGAGCAGAGAGCAAGGTGCCAAAAAGGTGCCAAATTGACATTTGACCTTCCAAACTACTTTTGGGAGTGGTTAGAACCACTATTTAACCTCTAGGGGCTGCCCTAGGGGCTGTTTGTGTCAATGCGATCAGCGCTTGTTGTCACATAATCGGATTGGTGTTGTTTTGGTGTCTACAGATGCCCATTTTTGGGAAGCGCTATGCAAGGCGCAGCGTCGAGCAAAAATAGATAACCAAAGCACTAATGATTAGGGTTTCTCAGTAACCTAACCAACTCTTGATGCCCCAAGTATGGAAAGGGCACGCATTCTTGAATCCTTGCTACGGATGAGCTAAGGAACTAAATTCAAGTGTTAACCTTCTTCGATGAGGTGTTACTTGAGCTTGGACATTGATCAGTCATGAATAGGCAAAGGGCGCAACCTTTTGTATGTGGGAACCTTGAGTTCATGATTCATGAATGCCAAGTGTTTGATCAGCTTGTGATTATTTCTTGTTTTCTGCCCCAAGTAGGAGCATGATTGTCTTTTTCAATGATCCTTTGAATGCGTGTCATTTCCTTGATTGGGTATGTTTTTGTTGATTGGCGACTAAGTGTGACTACCCCCTCAAGCGACGAATCAATGAGGGAATGACCGACATGAGAAAAGTGACGAGTCGCTTGACCCAAGATGACTTAGGTAAGGGTGCCTTCAGTTGTTTACCATTAAATGTGAAAGTAGTTTTCAAACATTTTGACCTATTTTTGGTGGGTTTGAACCCTTTTTGTGACGCATTTCGGAGCTGAAATTGGCAAAAATCCATCTTCCCATGGAGCGGTCCGGCTATGGTAGCCTTCTTAGGGAGTAGGATAGTGACAATTTGTGACCCCAATGTCATTTTTGGATGCCAAGAATGTCAGGCGCAAATGCGCCTTCGTTCGGCAATGTTATTGCTATTTTTGGGTGGGTTTTGACCCGTTTTGGGATGCCGTTTGGGGATGAAATTCTCAAAAATCCGTCCTCCCGTGGAGCGGTCCAGCTATGGTAGCCTTATTAGGGAGTAGGATAGTTAGGATTTGTGACCCCAACATCTTGTTTGCATGCCCGAAATGTCAAGTGCAAAAGCACTCTCATTGGACAGTTTTATTGCTCTTTTTTGTGCATTTTTTGGCTGTTTTTGAAATTTTTGCTCTGTATTCGTCCCTGGGTGGGATGAATTCCTGTTTAGTATTCGTCCCTGGGTGGGACGAGCACTAACTAGAGTGCTCATCCCAGGGGGGAATGAATACAAGCTCAAAAAGCCTTTTTAAAGGCCAAAACTGAGTTTTGGGCTCATTTGCATTTGTTTTTCTTGGCGATTTGGAGCTCTGAGGAGGAGGAGGTCAATTCTGTGAAGTGAAGAGCTGTAGAATTTTTCTTGCGACCATGAGTGCACACACCGGATCGAGAGGCGGAGCCAAAGTGCTACCAGTGAGTGCCCTTCCTCTTTATTTTTTTGTATTGCTATTGAAAACCGCAAGTTGGTTATTTTTTTTATTTTTTATTTATTTTTGTTTATTTTGTTGGTTACGGTTAAAAATGAAACCCTAGTCTCTCAAAATTATCACTTAGTTTAAAACTTAGGATAACTCTAGTCAAAAAAGATCAAAAGTTAGTTTAAAACTTAGCTAAAAAACTTAGTTTATAACTTAAAATCTCGCTGAACCGGAATTGAACCAAAGTCAAAACGTAGGTGAGAAACGTAGGGTAAAACTGAATGTAAAACGTAGCTCAACCCTAGGTAGTTGTTGTTTTTGTGTTATTAATTTTCCAGTGCAAAGTAAAAAACCCTAGGTCTAAAAATTATTTTGTGACTGTTTTTGTTTGTTTTTTAAATGAGTCGTTAGAGTTAAAAACCCTAAAACGGACCAATGATTGTTTTTTTTTTTAATTTATCAGTTAAATTAAAAAAACCTAAAACTGACAAATGATTCCTTGTTTTGTAATGGTTTTTGTTGTTAATTAATCAGGTAGAGTTAAAAACCCTAAATCTGACAAATTAATTTTGAATTACTAGTTTGTTTGTTTTTTTGTGCTATACATTTTGCTGCATTGCTGTATATTCAGTGTTAGCGTTGTACAGGATTTTTTATGGTTTTAATGTTTTTATGTTGTTTTCTTTTGTAGGTGGTGAAGAGCCGATACCGGGTACCCACTATTTTTATTGATGCATGTGTAGCGCTGACTTTGGCTGACTAGGACTGGCTTGACGCCCTTGGGCTCAAGCAGGTGACTCGGCTGGAGCCTGTGGTCGGGGATCGGGCCTATCTGATGGCCCTGATCAATCTATGGGATCCCCAGACCAACACCTTCCATCTCCAAATAGGGGAAATGATGGTGACCTTGGAGGATATCTATCGGATTCTTCGGATTCCAATAGATGGACTGTCGATCCAGACGACACCGTGGGATCAGAGGACAGCAGTATTGATACATTGTTTTGGGCATGGGGAGGAGTTGGGTGTGGAGAGCCCAGTGGAGAGGGCAGAGATCGAATGGGTGGCATATTGGTTCGATGGTGGTTAGAGAAGGGTGTGTTGGGAGTGAGGCACGCATTACTCATGGGCCTCATTTCCAACATGCTGCTTCCCGACTCATCGGGTGTGAGGTTCCCGTGGAACCTACTAGAGGTGGTGTTCAGGCTAGTGGAGTGTCCAACAGACACACCAATGATTATGATATGGGGACAGACTCTGCTAGCACAACTCTATGATGAGTTGTACGAGGTCCACTATCGAAAGCGTAAGGGGATCAGTTGCAACTACTTGTTGCAGTGCTAGGCTTGGCAGCACATAGCAGTGGAGAGGCCTACGGGGCTGCCCTGGATGATTCAGGCAGAGATGACCAGGAGATCGAATACGGGGTACTATGGCAGAGGTCGAAGGAGCAGGGTCAGAGTAGATGATGGGCAGGTGCCGTAGGGCACTATGTTGATGCTTTTGCATGGCTGACTCTAGGGGAGGTGTTCTGGCACCCCTACCGGGACTATCCAGCCTGGCCTCAGGTTGGAGAGTGGCTCCTACGAGTACGGAGGGAGCGATGGCTGATTGGGAGGCATGGGATAGAGCAGGAGTTGTTCCCATATGGCTAGGTTACATGATAGTTCGGGGTGCGCCAGGGGATGCCTGGTGAGCCCATGGTCTATCAACATCGGGGGATGAGAGGACTCTAGACCGGCCAGTCATTGCACCACTTGGCAAGGATTCAGATACGGCTATTGACATCCCGGATGTGGATGACATCGGGGTTACTATCGAGTATGAGCAGTGGTGGACCTTGCGATAATGGTGAGGCGAGGGGCCTCTAGGTAGGGCAGAGGTGACAACAGTAGGGGATGAGGGTGCGGAGGCACCAGATGAGGATTGGGGTGGCTCGCGTGATGATGCAGACATGGTGGAGGTTGAGGATGTGGGAGTGGATTATGGGGTTCCGGACCAATGGATAGGCAGGACGTCCTAGAGTAGTGGGAGCGGAGCGAGGCTGTCCCGGATTTGCCTAGGCCCTAGGAGTGTCGGAGGACAGAAGGCAAGGCGAGGAGAATCCGAGTGGGGTCGACGAGAGGCAGATTGGCATCGATGGGAGGCAGCTTGGTGTCGGCATCGGATGGATATGGAGGGAGAGATTATCTGCCTTGGTGGGTGGATACCTGAGCCCCATGGAGGTGGCTCTTCATGGCGAATGAGAGACAACGAGACTGAGTAGTTAGCATTGTCCCATTGCCGATGGCTAGATGAGGGGGGCACTAGTGGGTGGGATGAAAGGGTGAGCAGTAGTCGCCCTGAGAGGTCCCATAGGACCCACACCATGGGAGGTAGTTCCCGTCACACCGATCCTGCGTGATCATGGTGGCCGATGCCCTAGGCTTGGGGGTTTTTGAGTTTTTGGCTATTGTGGCGGGGTCAGAGGACCGGTTCATTGTAGCCTATGGGCATTTTGTTGATGATATATATATACAGATGATTTTGTTTTGTTTTTTGGTGTTTATAAACTTTTCATGATATGTCTGTCTGTGTATGCACATTGATTTATAATGATGGATGCATATGGGATTATGATTGCGATGTTGCTAATTATATGATGTATGCATATGGAATGAATGAAATGATGTGTTGATAACTTGTCGATGGCACCATAGATTGTACAAGATTTCTTGGCTTGCTGTACTTATGGGATGACTTTGTGGAATGACGTTGCATGTGACAACTGTGTTTTTGTATTTTGCATTTTTTTTTTGATGGTGATGTATGGAATGAAATGGACCAGTTGTTTTTAAAATGTAGTTAAGCTTTTCTGAGATTCAGATATTTTAACTAACTAGCCAAGACTATACATTTATCTCGCAAGACTTTTGAACAAGGTATAAATCCGACTTGGAGGTTAACCAAGTTATTTCACATCCCTGTGTGTGCAATTGAGTTCGTTTATGTGGTATTTGTCAGGATACCACCAGTGCCGAATAGGCTATCAACCAAACCTGTACTGAGGATCACCTAACTAGCTCCACTAACTCCGTTGTTGTATTTAGCAAGATTAATCCACGGGACAATCTAAGGTACCATAAGCTAGCTCATCCACATGCAAACATTGGTCTGCTCACACGCAAAGCTAATGTGATAGACATATCGTCATGCGGGTAGGATACCACCATTGCCAGGTAGGTTGTCCACCAAACCTGTAATGAGGATCACCTAGATGGTTTTCGAATACTGAGAATTCCAGGGATTCAAGTTCAGGATTTTTATTGGCTCAATGGTTTAGGATATTTGCTCGTATACAAAGTGATGAAAAATCACTGTTTATTTTGTTCTTTTTTTTTTTTTTTTGAGCAAGGATTTTGAATAGTGGTGATAACCACTGTTATTTGATTTGGCTTTTGAGCTTTGTAAAGTTTGTGACTGGTGAATAACATTGATCCTTTTAGGCCTTGGGGATGACTACCCATCCTTGGCAAGGACGTGTAGTATGAATCCTTATGACTTTGGGAACCAAAGGGTAGTATGGAGATGATGAAGTAAGGGTATTGATCTTTTAGGCCTTGGGGATGACTACCCATCCTTGGCAGGGACGTGTAGTACGAATCCTTACAACCTTAGGAACCAATGGTGAGTTTTGAATTGTTGTTAGTAGTGAAAACCACTGTTGATTAGAAGGAATGAATGGGGAAGAGCTTGTCCTTTTGTCAATTCTCAGCATTCTTGAACCATTCGCACAGGGGGATGAACAGGCTAATCTTTCACCGATGGTACCCTAGACTGCTTTGTAGGTTTCTCTTGCGTTCACACAACTTAGGAATTATTTTATGTGTTTAAATTTGTGTAGGGATATTACATAACGAGGCGTGACCCAAGTAAAACTTTCCTGTGTAAAATTTGTTTGACTTTGTACAATTTTTGGCTAGAAAGTTAAAGACAGTTGAATGACGAAAACCCTAAATACATTAGGAGACAACTGACTTTGCTAAAAATAGGGATGGTGTGATGCGGGATGTATGCATTGATAAAATTGATTTGATGTGAAAAATGATGGGATTGCCAAGTAATGACAGTCTATGGTGCTTTTGACTTGTATGACTTAGCAAATATGCAATGTATGAATGTGATGCCTAATGCAACCTATATTTTTGTATTTTTGATGTTTTATGAGTATGCATGGAATGGAGATGCAATTTTTTTGTTATTTTTGATGATTTTATTGTTTTTGTTTATTTTTGAATATTTGTTTTGACCAAGCGGTTATGGTAACCCTTGGAGCTTTTGGTTTGACCAAAGGGTTTATGGATACCTTTGGGGCATTTTTGGGGTTGACCAAGTGATTATGGGAATCCTTGGAGCTTTTGGTTTGACCAAAGGGTTTATAGACACCTTTGGGGCATTTTGGGATTGACCAAGCGATTGTGGGAATCCTTGGAGCTTTTGGTTTGACCAAAGGGTTTATAGATACCTTTGGGGCATTTTGGGATTGACCAAGAGATTGTGGAAATTTGGAGTTTTGGTTTGAAAAGAGTTTTCACCTTTGGTTTTGGATTGACCAAGCGATTGTGGAAATCCTTGGAGCTTTTGGTTTGACCAAAGGGTTTATAGACACCTTTGGGGCATTTTGGGATTGACCAAGCGATTGTGGAAATCCTTGGAGCTTTTGTGTGGACTATGGCTCTCTAAATGTAGAATGGCCTCAAATGACTGATGTTCAAGGGTTCTAGCTCCTTGATTCCTTCAAGAGAGGTGAGCCGGTATGTTCTAGGTCCTATCTTACTATCAATCACATAAGGACCTAACCAGTTTGCCATGAACTTGTCTCGGAGATGGGACGGCAAATTAGAATTCTGCTGGTTCTCTTTTAAGACCAAATCTCCAACCTAAAAATCCCTTAGGTGAACCTTCATGTTATATGCTCTCTTAAGTCACTCTTGATAGATACGCAAATGCTCGAGAGCATTGACGCGTCGTTCGTCAAGCAACGTAAGTTGATCTAACCGGGCCTGCCATGCAGTGTCATCATCGATGAACTCTTGCATTGATATGCGCAGCGAAGGGATTTCCAACTCAAGAGGCATGACAGCCTCGGAGCCATACACCAACGAAAATGGAGTTGCCCCAGTGGGCGTCCGAATGCTAGTGCGATAAGCCCATAGGGCAAGCGGGATCTGAATGTGCCAATCCTTATGATTATCTATGATAGTCTTTTTGAGGATGGTGACGAGCATTTTATTAGATGCCTCTGCTTGCCCATTTGCCTGCGGATAATAGGGTGTTGAAAAACTATGCTGAATTTTGTACTTTGTGGTCAAAGCATGCACATGTCTTTGTTCTTGAAGGGCATCCCATTATCCGAGAGGATCTTGGATGGAATACCAAAATGACAAATGATATTATGCAAAATAAACTCTGCAATGCGGGGTCCAGTCATAGAGGTTAATGGAATTGCTTCCACCCACTTGGTAAAATACTCTGTGGCTATAATGATAAATGTGTGATGACCCGATGATGCAGGGGAAATATTTTCGATTAGATCAAAGCCCCACTATAAAAAAGGCCAAGCCGATTGGATCGGTTGCAAGGCCTGAGAAGGTACGTGTGTCAAATTGGCATGATGTTGACACTTCATGCACTTCTTCACATATGCGCAACAATCTCGCTCTAAAGATGGCCAATAATAACCCATGCAGAGAATGCGCTTTGCGATGGCCATACCGTTGAAGTGGCCACCACATGTACCATCGTGGGCTTGGGTGATCGCCCAAGCGGACTCCTGCTGGTCCAAGCAATGGAGGAGGATTCCTTCATAGCTCTGACGATACAAAATGTCTCCTAGCAAGACATGTTTTGCCGCTTTCTGTTTGAATGATCTTTTCATGGCTTGTGTCAATCCAAGTGGGAGAGTACCTAGCTTGAGGTAATCCCTTAGGGGTGTGTACCAATCCTGCTGATCAGAAACCTCGATGGTATGAACAACCAATCCCTCTTGAAGTTCATCCCGAGCAAAAGCTGAGTAGGAAAGAACTTGTAAAAATAGCGTTGTGTTGCTATTAAGAGGGGTAGGGGAGAACAAGGACCCCCAGTTGGCTTGAGTCAAACAATCTTGGATTTGAGAGAACCTATCCGGAGATGGTTCAATCTGGATCAAGTGGATTCCTGGCATGAGGTCAGAGCTTGCACGCTCCATCGCGGGTTGCGATAATGTCTTGACCTGAATGGTTGTCATCTCATCGAAAGGGTCTTGCGGGATTAGTGACCCCAAGGAGGCCATAGTATCCGCAAAATGATTCGATGATCGAGGGAGTGCCTCGATGTCATACCATTCAAGTTGTGCCAAGAATTTGTCCACAAGGGCTTTATAGGCCTGCAGAACTGGGCATTTACATTGGAATATCCCCTTAACTTGATTGACAATTAATAGCGAATCACCAAAGATGTTCAATCATTTAATGTTCATGGTGACTGCTGTCTAAAGACCTATGAGCAAGGCTTCGTATTCTGCATTGTTATTGGTGCACGGGAAGTCTAATTTAAATGACAGAGGCATTGGAGCCCCTTGTGGAGTGAAGAATACAATTCTCGTGCCACCTCCTTGCTCACACTTAGAACCATCGAAGAATAGGGTTATGTCAGCCTGTGACTCAGGCTCATCAGAATCTGGCGATTCTGAAACATGGAAGACCCCATCATCAGGTAGTTCGAAGGTCAAAGGCTGATCGTCTTCAAGAGGAGCCTCTGCCAATTGATCGGCGATGACTTGACCTTTTATGGATTTTTGTCCAATGAATTCTATGTCAAACTCCATCAACAACATGATCCATTTCACCGTGCGGCTACTATGATAAGTACGACTCATCATGTATCGCAATGGATTCTCCTTAGACACAACATACGTCTTGTTGCTCAGCATGTAATGGCGTAGCTTCTTGGTAGCAAACACCACTGCCAAGTAGAGCTTCTCGACATATGCATAGTTAAGTTCATAACTGACCAGGGTGCGGCTAAGATAGTAAGTAGCCTGTTCTTTGTGCAATTCATTGTGCTGGGACAGCATGGCGCCCAGTGCCACCTCAGTAGCTGAGATGTATAAGTAGAATGACACTCCTGGTCTAGGTGGTGCCAATACTGGTAGCGAAGCCAAGTACTATTTAATATCATCAAAGGCTGACTGGCACTCGTCATCCCAATGGAAGGCTACCCCCTTGTGCAATAATTTATTCATGGGTCGGCACTTGTCAGATAACTGCGCTATGAAGCGTTTGATCGATGCAACCTTTCCCTACAGACTTTTGAGCTGCTTGATGGTAGTTGGGGGAAGCATTTCAAGGATTGCCTTGACTTTGTTTGGATCCACCTCGATTCCTCGTTTGGAGACTATGAAACCCAAGAGCTTTCCAGATGTGACGCCAAAGACGCACTTCTTGGGGTTTAGTCTGACTTTATGCTCAATGAGGCGATCAAGTATCTTGCGTAAGTCATCGAGATGATTGGGGCGCAAAAGAGATTTGGCCAACAAATCATCCATGTAATCTTCCAAAGTTTTGTGCATGTAATCATGGAAGATGTACGTCATGGCACGTTGGTAGGTGGCGCCAAGCATTTTTAAGGCCAAAAGGCATGACCTTATAACAAAATGTCCCCCAAGGCATTGTGAATGCCATTTTTAGTTGGTCCTCGGGATTGATACGAATCTGATTGTATCCCGAGAAACCATCCATGAGGGAAAGCATTTCATGGCCCGCTGTAGCGTCTACCAATGCGTCGATGCTAGGCAAGGGGAAATCATCCTTAGGACTCACTTTGTTTAGATCTCAAAAATCGGTGCATATGCGAATCCTCCCATCGGGCTTCTTGATGGGTACCATGTTAGACAACCATGGTGGATAATCCATGCAGATGACAAACTGTGCATCCAACAACTTTTGCAATTCATCTTTGACCATTAAGGCCATTGTTGGGTGCATCTTGCGTAGTTTTTGCTTTACTGGCTTGATTGTCGGATCCAGCATTAAATTATGCGTGACTAGCTATGGGTCTAGCCCCGGCATGTCTTTGTATGACCATGCAAAAACCTCCTTCTTCTCCTTGAGAAGGGCAATGTAATCGGCTTGCTCTTCGGGGGAGAGACTTACCCCCAGCTTGAGAATCCATGGATTCATTGGATCTGTGCCGATGTCTACGTCAGTCGTTGCCTCGATCGACATGTGGGATCCGTCCTCCAACTGGTGTGGAGTTGGGATCAGATGGATATCGTTTGCTGAATTAAGATCATCGTTAGGAACGTCAGGTTCCTCTTCAGCATGGAAGACATCCTGAGTCTGTCCTGGAGTGAAATGAAACATCCCACCGCAAGGCCAATACTCTGATGGGGAGGGTGGTGTGTCAGCGTGATCCCAATCTATAGCCTCTATGTCTAGATGCAATGACCGTGTTGGGTCGGTTGGATCATGGATGGGGGCGGTCAAGTCAATGGAGATCATGTTGATGAAATGATTGTAACCTCCATTACCACAGGTGTGATAACTCTGACATTCTAGATGTTCTTGATGCTTTGGATCTGGCTCTGTAGGCACTGGTACAAAGGGATCGGCCCTATGCATGGACATGCAGACAGGGTCTACCCTAGGCACTGATGGTTTGATAGGGTCTCCAGGTGGAAGATGCTCTCTTGTACTGAGTGGCGGGTGTAATTGCTATAACTACCGGGTTGAGGTGCCACCTATGTCTTGGCCCTATGTGCAAGTGTTCAAACATGTCATCTATGCCTAAGGGATACTGTTGTTGCATTTGTCGCATGTGGTTGAGATAGGCCATCTCGGTTTCATCTTCATAATCACTGTCAGAGATCCAAAGGCCTTCGTTTGCTGCAACAATGGTTTGCGACAGATGAAGCTCATCTTGTTCGAGCAAATTAATGTGGTCCCATTGAGGTTGTTCCGCTCTCTACGGGGGGACCTGATTTTCTTGAGGTGGCCTATGCTCAATTGGATCATCCAATGGGAACATGGTCAGGAAGCTTTCTTGATAATCATCCATGGGAAGCATGTGGGAATGATTGCTTCCTGACTCAAGAGGATCCCAAGGTGCTACCTCGTACTCCAACTCATCATCCGAAGACCCTTCTTGGTCTTTTTCATACCCTTCGTGGAGGTGAGTCCTTGAATTGTCTCCCGTTGCGACCGAAGGGAAAGGGTTGTTGAGGTCAACAAGGTTGTTTGTGTGTAATGGGAAATAATCCCCCAATGTATAAGTTGTATTTGGATTGGCATATGGATCTGATGCCAACCCATCCTTGTTGCCTATCCCTAGGCCTTGCATGTTTTTGACCAAGATGTCGAGGGGCAAAGGGTGATTAAACCCTACTCCTGACTTGTCATAAGGCATTTGGTATCTTGGCTGGCACAAAACATGCACTCCTTGTTCATACCTGCCCAACCCATATCCATGCCAATTGCATTGGCTAAGATATCTCAATGCGAAGTCTGGGTTAGACAGATAATTGACATCCTCAACAAAGGGCTCTTCATCTTCCTCTTCTTGTAGGGAAGGTTCAACGCCATTATCCAGGCCCCCATAAATAAAGTTTGTCTGATTAGGTGGGTAGCCTAAAGGAACCACAGAGCCTATGGGGAGTCGAGGTCTCCCCATGTCTTGCATGGACTCAATTGTGGGCGTTGCTATAATGTTTTGCACTAGATACTCCCCCAATCCTGTGTTGGCCATCTCAACTATGATTGTTGGCATTTGAGGGGGAGCGAATGGAAGTTCTCCCTGAGTCCACTCCATGTGGGGTGAACTAGGTGTCTCGACTTCCATTCTACTAGGCTTCTCTTTTGTCGAGATGTTGGAGACTAAGGGTGGTTCCTCTTCCAGGGGCTTCTTTCCTTTGTCCTTTGGTGTGGCCACCGTAGGTGGCATCGTTGTGGGAGGACCAGATGAAGAAGATGGACCCACCTAGGAATTTGATTGCCTTGGTAATGGAGATTCCTGCGTAATCGGACCCTTTTTAGATGGATTTAACTGAAAATCCAAATGCGTTGATGGAAGGGTCGACTGCGGCATTAGTTGCACTGAATTGCAGTATTTGAAAGGCTCTAAATCTATGGGGACCACATGCACCTGTCCTTCAAATGTATACTTCAAGCATTGATGAGCAATTGAAGGGACACACTTCATGTCTCGGATCCAAGGTCACCCTAGCAAGATATTGTAAGCCATCTCACCTTCTAAAATGTGGCACAATGTATGAATGGTCTTTTGTCCCACTTGTATGGGTAGGACAATTGTGCCAACTATCGAGCATATCGCATCATTGAATGCTCGAAGAGTATAAGTGGAAGGTACGATGTGAGAGGCCGGCAACTTCAAATGTTTTAATGCTGATGGTTGTAATAATGTTACTGGACGAACCAGTGTCTACCAACACCCGCTTATATGGAATCCCGTTGACCCATGCAATAACGTGCAGGGGTGGATCCGCCACATCACCAGCCACCGATTTTAATTCATCTTCTCTAAAGGTGATGACTGGTTCTATACATTGTTTCACATGGCCCATGAAGTTGTTGAAAGAATTTGCTTCATGGGGATGCAGCTCAATTGCCTTTAATATCTCCATGAGAGCCTCCCGATGGGGCGCTGATTGTTGAATAAGCTCATATATGGAGAGCCTAGCCGACGTGGTCCTTAGACTTTGAGTAAGTCTAGTTCGAATCGTGGCCATTGGTCTAGGCGGGGGAAGCTGTGTAGGGTTCGGTTGAGGTTGTGACGTTGATGGAACTTCTCTTGTGGCTGCCGCAGGGGCAGCTCCTGGGTATCTCTTGTTCCTTGTCACTATGCTTATCATCCCCACATACCCCTCCATGGGGCAATTCTGTTGCACCTCATTGACGTGAAGAGGTTTTGCTTGTGCATCATGTGCGGGCAAAGGGTCTCTAAAAATGCCCATTTGTTGGTTGTTGGGCGCTATGGGGTTATCCACTGCCAATGTATTATTGTCAATGAGGTCTTGCACCAAACCTTTGAACTTCCAACAGGCGTTAAGGTCATGTCCCTTTCGTCTGTGGAACCTACAGTACAAGTCCTCCCTGTACCCCTTAGGCTTTGGCATGTTAGGATCTATCGTTTGAATCTCTGGCAGATTAATCAAGTTTGCCACTGACAAACGGTCAAACAAGGAGTCCCTGGACTCTGTGTATGGTGTAAATTGCCGCCTAGGGTGACGCTGCTGATTTTGTTCCTGCTTTTGGTTTTCTCTATCATAATTTTTTGGAGGCACTGCCTGATAGTTAGCCTTCTGAGGTTGTGTTGCTTGGGCAGGCTTAGGGGTGTTGATAGCAACTTGATTGACCGCGATGGGTTTCTGTTGCGTAGTCCCTATTTTAGTGCTCTTGTTCCATTCTTTTTTCTTAGGCTTGGCAATTTTGCCATCCTGTATCTTGATCTCTTCGATGATTCTGGCTTGCGCCAGAGCTTCTTCTAAAGTGGCATATTGCTGCAACTGCAATAGCACAGAGATCGATCGCAAACAACTCTTTGCGAACATTTGAGTTAGGTCGGACATAGGAGGGAGATAGGGTAGCTTTGAAAGCAACGTCCTCCATCGGTTCCCATATGCCACCATAGATTCCTCCTCATACTGCTTGAGGCTAGCTAGATCGCTTAGTGATGCCTTTTTCTTTGTGTTGAAGGTGAAACGTTCTAGGAACGCGTCCACTAGCTGATCCAAGTTGCAGATGCTATGCTTCGGTAGTTGAGTAAACCAATCCGAGGTAGGGCCTACGAATGTGGTTATAAATGTTCTTAATAGCAAAGCATCATTGTCCTGAATGCCAAAGCATTGGCTCAGGAATCGAGTCACATGCTCTTGGGCATCTTCCTCCCCTCTAAAGAGTGCCAACTAGGGCAGCTTAAAATGTTCGGGGTATGGAGGTGCCGGCACTGACGGATGCACAGGATGACTATGGAGTTGGCATAAAGTAGGCTTTTGGGGCCCAAAAGTCTTGAGCTCCATAGTCTCTAAGCATTCTAACAACACTTTGTATGCATCGGAGGACTTGATCTCCTCCTCCTTGGTTTGCTCCCACTGTGGGTTGTGGGGAACTTGAGGCCTTTGGAGGGATAGCTGGGTAGCACCCCTTCTGCCTTGATAGGGCGTTTCAGCCCGCTCTTCTTCTTGTTCATAATCCTCATAAGCTTCTTGAGGAGTGTCTGGCCTAGGCCTGTAAACATTGATGGGTGCCCATGGAGGGTGCCCATCATGGTTTCTAGGGAGTGGCCTCCCGCTCAGGTCTAGGAGGTCTTAGAGGCAGTGCTTGATGAGGTCGCGGAGACCTGTCTCGCACTAAGGGGTTGTGCCTCTCATACATCTCAGATTTATGTGCACGAGGTGCTGGGACCTTCTCAGGCACATTGTTGTGAAGCAATTCAGCTGTCTGACGCTGAATGCGCTCTTGGTTAAGGCGACACAAATGTTCTAATTGTTGTTGGTCTTGCCTGAGCCACGTGATTTGCGCTTGGCGGGTGGCTAGTTTGGCAAATGCCAAGTCAATTTGTTCCATCGTCTCTTGTTTAGGAGGCCTAGATGCCTCTCCTACATGTCTTTCTTGGTCATAGTGATCTAAGACCCCTATGGGCTGCTTCCCTCTATCGAGGTTAGCGGCATTCACTTGAGGCTCTGGCCTTAATGAGCGATCCTGATACATTGCGGGTGCGGACGTGCATCATTCCCATGCTGTGTACTGCTCTTGAGGAACGTAGTGATCTTCCTCACACTCTCTGTTATATGCATAAAAGGTGCGGGCAGAATTGTCTTGCCCTGTCTGGAAAGCCTGATACTCTGGGTATGGTCTAGTGTTTCTGACAGTAATCAGGGGTAAATTAGGAGTAACAAAATCATATGGTTCCTCCTTGTGGACCCTTTGTTGTTCAAGCACTTCATCACTAGGCCACCCATAACGAGTTTCCAAGGGGGGCCTTATATCTAGGTCGAGTGCTACATGTAGGTTTTCTTCTTGAAAGGATCTTTGCTGAGTGGGGGTACCCCTTAAGGAGGTGTCTCTATGTTGAGTGGGTGTGCCCCTCAAGGGGGTGCCTCTATAGTCTTGTTCGGTGATGGCATGATGGGGACTAACTTGTGTATCCTGCCGCCAAGGCGGGATGACCAAGTCCTCAAGACTATACCGGAGGCGACTTGTCCCCCTTGGTGCACTCTCTACAGCTTCTGCCCGTGATCGGGCTCGGCTACGGGTGTACACCATGGTGATGTTTACCTAAAAATGTGTAGATTCTTTTTTGGATTTTTCTTTTTATGATTTTTTTGATACACTAAACAGAAAATAGCATACACACACAAGCGATGATTATCTCTTTTAAAGATTAAAAGTGTGCCCTAAATCTGGTTTAGTGTGTTTTGTTGTTTGTTTTTGAAAGCTTTGTGTGAAAACCATTTAAATGCAATTATGAAGGCTCTTATGACTCCCAAAATGGTCGCCCCTTCAATATACCATTGCTGGACCGATATACCAACCTCTCTATATACCCGCCCTTACGTGAGGGAGACTATAGGTACGTGAGAGCAGATGATACGTGGAACATAGGCGGTACGAAAGGGGAATCACTCTGTTTATGACACCTACCATAGAAGACTTATCCTCATGCATTGGGAATCACCCCAAGCTACACTTGGTCAGCTTTCGTCAGGATTTACGTCTAGCAACAATCGCGATCGGGGTTATGGATGCAATATCTCAAGCCAAGGTGATGATGAAATCCACCGTTGGTCTTGCTCAAGGGTTGGGGTTTTACGACCAACTCCTTGTGTTTAAAATACCACGTGGTGTGTGGGGTTCTTTTTAAGTTGCAAAATTGAAACAAGCAAGCCTCTAAACTCTCCTATGCAAGCAAAAATCAGAGAACTAGAAAACAGAAAATTGACAAAGGGTGTTTAAAACCCCTACCTCTTCTCTCGCCTAAATCGGATGTCTCTGAATTTCTGCCTGAAATAGTCTAGCATTTGAAAACTTGGTACCTGCAAGCAACAAAACAAGAAACTTTAATCAGAATTTTAATCTTAAAAATCAAGGGACACAGGTCCCACCGTGATCGCCACTGAAAGCACGAGGATACGGAAACAAAAAGGAATATGCCACAAGAAAGAACAAGAAAGGACATATGCAAATTGACACAAGATAAAAGCAATATGAAATATCGTAATCTCTTTATTGATATGCTTTTCAAAATGTGTTACAATACGTCTCCTTCCTTTTTAGGGGATAGGAGCGTCAAATGTGTTTCTTGTCACAACATCCATGGATCACAATCCTTCTTCCGCGTGCCCACATGTAAGATGGGCAGACCAAAATATCACCACCACTTGCGTATATGATTCTTTGCTCTTTCCTGCTCCTCTGCTTTCAGAAACCTGCATTCAAAGAAACAGAAAATATTAGTAGCACTTGCGGACATAATGAAGCATGTATTTCCCAAGGCCTACTGTCAGTAAATGCATGAAAATATTAAAACGATAATGAAATGACCTCGGATCGACCTAAAAATTTCATAGTAGCATAAATATGTTAACAGAAGACCACTGCAAAAAGAACAGTCTGGAAATTCCTCACAGATTTGTATTCGCTCCAGGGTGGGACGAATACACCTACAATAACCTGTCAGAAAGCACCCTCTTCAATGTCCTATCTTAGGAAGCTCCAAATGACCTGCAAAGTTGGGGTTAGCTAATTGGGGGTGTTTTGGGAAGACCTAGATGGTCATATTTCTCCAATTTGGCCTCTAGAACCCATATTTTATTGTGCCATCTACAAGTTAGTGAAAGCAAGGAAATGACAGAAACCTGGTCAAAATTGCTCAAAATGAAATGAAATTTGAACTGTAACCTATTTAACCTATCTAGAATCAAATGCAAAAGAAAAACTAGAGAAATCTATCACATATTTCTATTCATCCCGGGGTGGGGCGAATTTGCCTGTGACAGATTGGGGAGCGCCCGGGGGCAGGACGCCCACCGTTTGAGGCATTGTTTCGGCACCAATCCACTTGGGATGGGTCCAAAACTGGTTATGGGGTGTTGTCGACAAATTTTGGGAATTTTTGTGGCCAAAAATCGGGTTTTGGGTCCGGATTCGTGCTTCTAATAGTCGCCCAATAACCTCCCTTTCGAATGAGAGATTAAGGATGTAAAAGCACAAATCGCAAGTAGGTATGTAAATTGGCAGCACTTCGTTGCTCAAATGCTCCTTCTCTGTATATCTTTTGGGTGGGAAAACTCCCCAATTTATAGACCTTAGGGTCTCCTTGTTTAAATTGCGCATGCGAGGGCACCACTTGAGTTAACTGTCCTATTTTTAGAGAAAAGCTAGTTCCCTGATTTAGAATCTCCTTGCATGAGGTCTCTAAAATAAAGACATGCATGACTGAAGTCTCTCTTCTTGAATAAAAGCTATTCCTCACAATTGCATGGCCTGAAGCCTCAGTTAACTGGCGGAGTTGCCGAGGTTTGACTTTTTTTGCCAGTCAAACCTTCTATTCGCCTCACCCTGGGGCGAATGCTGCTATTCGTCCCTGGGTGGGACGAATGCCAGTTTGTATTCATCCCGGGGTGGGACGAGCAGAGAGCAAGGTGCCAAAAAGGTGCCAAATTGACCTTTGACCTTCCAAACTACTTTTGGGAGTGGTTAGGACCACTGTTTGACCTCTGGGGGCTGCCCTAGGGGCTGTTTGTGTCAATGCGATCAGCGCTTGTTGTCACATAATCGGATTGGTGCTGTTTTGGTGTCTACATATGTCAAAATTTAAGCACCAATCAATGGTAGTTTCAG
This sequence comes from Wollemia nobilis, assembly GCA_028583015.1. Classification (NCBI taxonomy): domain Eukaryota; kingdom Viridiplantae; phylum Streptophyta; class Pinopsida; order Araucariales; family Araucariaceae; genus Wollemia; species Wollemia nobilis. Next base: position 2,926,114 of record JAQPPZ010000840.1, on the reverse strand, counting down.
TTGGCAGCATCAGTTTTCGGTTCTCCAATAAATGCAAAAGGATAATTTGGTTTCAGTTTCAAGACCTGGTTCTAGGAAGTCATATTTGGTCCAAAATGCTAAAAGAAGCCCAAGTGAATAATATTATAATATTCTTTTATAATATTATACAAAGGAAGTTTAAAATTAATTATAAATTAATTTTAAATTAATTTATTAGTTAATTTACTTAACTTATAAAGTTATTTAAATTAATTATTAATTATAAATTAATTTAAGCTAAGGTTAAATAACCCTAAAGTGGGTTATTAAAATTAAAATTTGAAATTCGATTTTGAATGACAAAGCGCTGACGTGAGGAGGAGTTTAAAAATGTGTATATAAGGGGGAACACCCACTTCACCAAAAATTACCATGCCTTTGAAATAAATTGTGAGCCTTGTAATTTGTGTTGCATCCAAGGAAGAGAGAAAGCGTGCAAAATTCATGAAAGACAAGATGACGGTGGAGGCATAAGAGGAAGGACTTCATCCTTCCTTCACGTGGGCCTTAGTAGCCCATGCGGTGGGCTCCCAAGTTCTAAGGCACTTAGGATAGAGGAGACGACGGATCGAATCTCGCCGAATCCCCTTTTGGGGAAGAAAGAGGTATGCTTTGATATTGGTTGCCAAAAATTTTGGGAATGTAGTTTGGGCATTTAAAAATTAATTTTTGCATATTTTTATTTGGTTCTAAGGTTGCAAAGGGAGTTATAAGGGTTTTGCAAAATTAAATTTTTAATGTTATTTGCTCAAAGGTTTTGAAAGGATTGTAAGGTGTTTGGTTGATATTTTATGGTGTTGGATATTATTTTAAGTTGGAGTTTATAAGGTGTATCAAAGAAATTATTTTTATGTATGTTATGATGAGTGTTATTTTTAAAAGGGAGCAATAAGGCATAAATTGAGTTGTGATTATTTTGTGTCTAAGGGAATATTTTTGAGAAAGTATTGAAGTGATATTGTTGTGTTTAACCATTGAATTTGGAAAGAAGGAAATTGTGATTAAGATAGGTTTTTCCAAAGGTACTTTTACATCCAACAAAAGGTATGGGCATATTCTTCCTAGTGAGTGATTGTTGAAAGTTGTGTATGAAAAGTTGGAGTGAAAAGGATTGTTTGGTTAGCATTGTTGAGAGTGTTTTTGATTTAATGCTTCAAGGTTTTCTGGAATAAAAGAGTTGTTGATAAAACCTTGTTTTATAAGCATTGTTGTTGAAGTGATTAAATTGAGTGAAGAACTTGAACTAGGGTTTGGAAAGAACATGAGTGTCATTGTTATGTGAGTATTGGTTGATAAGCATTGTTGGGAACATTGAGTGATTGTTCATGTGATTGGACTAGGGTTTGTAAGCAAGGATTATTTCATTGAGTGATTGGTTGAGTAGAGTTGGTTGATCCTAGTCAAGTGAATGTGTTGAAGTGATTGTTCAAGTTCTATGAAACAAATTATTCTATATTCTGAATTGAGTTGAGAAAGTGATTGAGTATTGAGGTGAATGTGAAGCATATTGAGTCTCTAAAAATTCTCTATATGTTTCTAAGAGAGTTATTGAAAGTGATTGAGTATTGAGGTGAATGTGAAGCATATTGAGTCTCTAACAATTCTCTATATGTTTCTAAGAGAGTGATTGAAAGTGATTGAGTATTGAGGTGAATGTGAAGCATATTGAGTCTCTAAAAATTATCTATATGTTTCTAAGAGAGTGATTGAAAGTGATTGAGCATTGTGATGAATGTAGAGCATATTGAGTCTCTAAAAATTCTCTTTATGTTTCTATGAGATTGGATAAGTTCTAGTGAGGACTTGTTGAGCAGATTTGAGGTAAGTATTTGAGAATACTTGTGGACAGATTTGTGTGAGCTTTTGTGAAAGCTTACAATACAGATTGAGAGCAAATTTGGATAAGTTCTAGTGAGGACTTATTGAGTAGATTTGACAAGTTCTAGAGAGGACTTGTGGATAGATTGGTGTGAGCTTTTGTGGAAGCTTACAAGGTAGATTTGAGATAATTCTTTGAGAAGACTTGAGAGTAGATTTGATTGATTGATTTGTTCAAACCTTGAGTTAAGGTTTGGGGAAGATCTAGTAGAGTTGATTTGATATTAATTCAAGCTTTGATTTAAGGCTTGAGGACAGATATTGAGGATAGACTTGTGCTAGACCAAAGGACTATGTTTAGTGCAAGATCAAAGGATAGATATTGAGGATAAATTTGTGCTAGACCGAAGGACTGTGTTTAGTACAGATTTAAGGATAGAGTTTGGTGCAGATTTGAGGATAAGTTTGTGTCAGACCAGAGACAAAGATTGAGGAAGATTTGTGCTAGACCGAAGGACTAAGTTTAGTACATATTTAAGATAGATCTTTGAAGGTGATAGAGTATAGAGGATGATAGTCTCTAGTGGATAGAGATCCATTAGCTAGGGTAGTGAGGACATGAGTCTTCAGTGGATAGAGATCCATTATCTAGAGCAGTGGGGGCAATAGTTCTTCTAGAAGATCACCAGTCAGAGCTTAGGAGAAAGGAGTTCTCCTGTGGATAGATATCCATGAACTTGATTAGGGGATTGGTGTCTCCTTTGGATAGAGGTCCATAAACATTGTAATAGGGAAAGGATTCCCAAGATATTGATTGAGAAAATTTTAGTGAAATATTTTCTCCATGGAGTAGCCCACATTGGGTGAACCACGTAAATTTGGTGTCTCTATTGTGTGTGGTGATTTATGCATTTCTTTGATTACTATTGTTGATATTGCTATATATACATTGCATAATATTGATTGGGAAAGAAAATTAAAAAGTGGTCTTATATTGTTCACCCCCCTCTCAGTATAAGCTTGTGTTCTTCAATTTGTATCAGAGTAGGTTCCTTTGTAAGAGTTTAATAGCTTGAAGGAAAAGCTTTCAAGAACACAATGGATTCCAAGAATGTGTCCTTAGATAATTCAACACCAATATTTGATGGAAGTGACTACATATATTGGAGTATGAGAATGAAGGTTCACCTGATGGCACTTGGCAATGAAATTTGGGAAGTAGTTGAAAATGGATACATACCACCAGTTGATCCATATATAGATAAGGAAGGTAAGCTTCTAAATCATTACAATTCAAAAGCAATGAATGCACTTCTGAGAGGTTTGCATAGAACAAAATCAATAAATGTTATGCATTGTAAATATGCAAAAGGAATTTGGGATAAGTTGCAAAGCATATATGAAGGAGACAAAAGTGTCAAAAGGCAAAGATACAAAATCTCAAAGGACAATTTGAAGAATTAAGAATGAAGAATGAGGAAGATATTAGTTCTTATCTACTTTAGGTAGATGATGTTGTTAATGCTATGCAAGGACATGGACATAATGTGGATGAATCAGATATTTGTGATAAGATCTTAAGATCTCTTCCAACAAGGTTTAGTGAAAATATTTCAACTATAGAAGAAGAGAAAGGGTAAGAAGTTAGAATCAAGCAATGAGTCATCCAATGATAAAGAAGAAAATTATGGTAGAAGGAACAAGGATTCAAGAAGATTCAAAGATGCAAAATTTGTTAGATGTTTCAATTGTGGAAAGTATGGTCACTATGCAACTGATTGTCAAGAAGATAAAAATAACAATGATGAAGAAAAAAAGGATCACGGAACAAAGAATCAAGAAAATACAGGTACCAAAAGAAATGTAAGGATGGACAAAGCAGACAAGGGAAGAAGTTCTTTCAAATACAAAAGAGGAGCTACTATGTAGAAAAGGTAAGTAACTATTCAAGTGACAATGATGCTAGTTTTTCAGATAATGATATAGATGAAGTCCTATTTATGATTGAATAAAAATAAGTCAAGAAAACGTCACCAATAATTCTCAAGTATTTTAGATGTGGTAAATTTGGACATCTTGAAGATAGTTGTACAAGGAATGGTTATAGTTTCAGTGATGATGAATATGAGGATGCACTTGAAGGATCAGAAGAAAAATATTCTAATGGCACTAGAAGAAGAAGAAGGTGATCCTATAGTAGACAAGTCAAAAGAAAATGAATATGTAGACAAAGGAAAACAAATAGAGGAAGAATCAGATAAATAAGGATTTGATCTTAAGGCAAAACTTATTTATGCTCTTGACACAATAAAGAAGGTAAGAAAGCAAAACTCTAAACTTGAGTTTTAGTTTCAAGAATGTGATGAAGAGAGAAGAAATATTATAGAGGATCTAAACAAGTCAATGGCTAAGACAAATAAGTTCAAGGATAAGTTAGAAGTAAAGGTCTTAGAATGTGAAAGTTTAGAACAAGAAGTAGCTCTACTAAGGGAATATTTAGAAAAATATAAGGATAAGCTACACAAGTTTGGAAAAATCTCAAAAATTGTGGATATGATGATCAAGGTACAAATAATGTCAAAAAACAAAATAGGTCTTGGTTTTGAACAGGCTCAAAAGAAACAAGAAGAAGAGTCAACCTCAAGTTGTAAAGAAGAAGAAACTTTAGAAAAAAACACTTTGGAAGAAGAAAATGTAAGATAAAGTGAGACATCTAAATATGAGTTGGACAATAGAAATTTAAACAAGGAAAGGAACAATGCACACATAAGAAACAGATGGAACAAAGATCATAATAGGTTAAGAGAGACTAAGAGACCAATGAGGTCAAGACAAGGAAATTTTAATGGAAGGTGTTTCTCATGTCATAGGTTTGGACACATGGATTCACAGTGCAAGACACATGAAAGACAAGAAAATGAGAATTTTAGAAACATACGTCTTCTCCATGGGTATTTCTACTCATGTAATCAGTTTGGTCACAAGGAAATGGATTGTAGGGTTCATGATAGAAAAAGATATGGCTTCACTAGGAGAAATCCTAAGATATTTGCACCTCCAAGGAATAATAACATTAAGTGTTATAAGTGCAATAATAATGGACATACAAAAAAATGATGTAGAGTAGACATTTTAGAATCAAGCATGAACAGGAACAGGAATATGGGTATGGACAGGAATAGGAACAAAAATATGGATAAGAATAGGAACAGGAATAGGAAAAAGAATAAGAATATGGATATGGATATAAATGGGAATAAAAATGTGGACATGGATAGGAATAGGAACATGAACATCCAAAGAAATCAGAAGGATCGTATAAGAAGGAAAAAGGACAAAGGTAAAGACCGATGCTTGCTAGGAGTATAAATACTTCCACCCTAGAATTAACCACCTCAAGAGGAGCTATGGGAAGGGCTAAGCTAAGAGACTCATTCCTAGCCCCGAGCCCCAAAGGTGACCCTTTGCCATTGATTTCAAATGGGGAGAGATTTGAGTAAGGGGGAGATATTTGGTTTAAGGAGAAAGCATTGAGTTAGAGGGAGCAGTTTCCCAAGGGGAGCAGAACAAGAAAAATGTCAAGTTTTGGTAAAAATAATTTGGGTTGCCATCAATGACAAAGGGGGATATTGTTGGACATTTTGAGTGATAAGTTGTCATTGATGTCAAAAGTGAGTGGTCATTGATGTCAAGCTTTCAACACTAGTTAGTGGCAGTTTCAGTTGGCAGCATCAGTTTCTAGTTCTCCAATAAATGTAAAAGGATAATTCAGTTTTAGTTTCAAGACCTAGTTCTAGGAAGTCATATTTGGTCCAAAATGCTAAAAGAAGCCCAAGTGAATAATATTATAATATTATTTTATAATATTATACAAAGGAAGTTTAAAATTAATTATAAATTAATTTATTAGTTAATTTACTTAACTTATAAAGTTATTTAAATTAATTATTAATTGTAAATTAATGTAAGATAAGGTGAAATAACCCTAAAGTGGGTTATTAAAATTAAAATTCGAAATTTGATTTCGAATGACAAAGCACCGACATGAGGAGGATTTTAAAAACTTGTATATAAGGGGGAACACCCACTTCACCAAACCTTATCATGCCTTCAAAATAAATTGCGAGCCTTGTAATTTGCGTTGTGTCCAAGGAAGAGAGAAAGCGTACGAAATTTGTGAAAGACAAGACGACGACGGAGGCATAAGAGGAAGGACTTCATCCTTCCTTCACATGGGCCTTAGTAGCCCATGCGGTGGGCTCCCAAGTGCTAAGGTGCTTAGGATAGAGGAGACGATGGATCGAATCTCGTTGAATCCCCTTTTGGGGAAGAAAGAGGTATGCTTTGATATTGGTCATAAAAAGTTTTGGGAATGTAGTTTGGGCATTTGAAAATTAATTTTTGCATATTTTTATTTGGTTCTAAGGTTGCAAAGTTAAATTTTTAATGTTATTTTCTCAAAGGTTTTGAAATGATTGTAAGGTGTTTGGTTGATATTTTATGGTGTTGGATATTATTTTAAGTTGGAGTTTATAATGTGTATCAAAGAAATTATTTTTATGTATGTTATGATGAGTGTTATTTTTAAAAGGGAGCAATAAGGCATGAATTGATTTGTGATTATTTTGTGTCTAAGGGAATATTTTTGAGAAATTATTGAAGTGATATTGTTGTGTTTAACCATTAAATTTGGAAAGAAGGAAATTGTGATTAAGACAGATTTTTCCAAAGGTACTTTTACATCCAACAAAAGGTATGGGCATATTCTTCCTAGTGAGTAATTGTTGAGAAGTTGTGTATGAAAATTTGGAGTGAAAAGGATTGTTTGGTTAGCATTTTTGAGAGTATTTTTGATTTAATTCTTCAAGGTTTTCTAGAATAAAATATTTGATGATAAAACCTTGTTTTATAAGCATTGTTGTTGAAGTGATTAAATTGAGTGGAGAAATTCAACTAGGATTTTGAAAGAACATGAGTATCATTGTTATGTGAGTATTGGTTGATAAAAATTGTTGAGAATATTGAGTGATTTTTCATGTGATTAGACTAGGGTTTTTATGCAAGGATTATTTCATTGAGTGATTGGTTGAGTAGAGTTGGTTGATCCTAGTCAAGTGAATGTGTTGAAGTGATTGTTCAAGTTCTATGAAACAAATTATTCTATATTATAAATTGAGTTGAGAAAGTGATTTAGTATTGAGGTGAATGTGAAGCACATTGAGTCTCTAAATATTATCTATATTTTTCTAAGAGAGTGATTGAAAGTGATTGAGTATTGAGGTGAATGTGAAGCATATTGAGTCTCTAACAATTCTCTATATATTTCTAAGAGAGTGATTGAGTATTGAGGTGAATGTGAAGCATATTGATTCTCTAAAAATTCTCTATATATTTATAAGAGAGTTATTGAAAGTGATTAAACATTGTGATGAATGTAGAACATATTGAGTCTCTGACAATTCTCTTTATATTTCTATGAGATTGGACAGGTTCTAGTGAGGACTTGTTGAACAGATTTGAGGTAAGTCTTTGAGAATATTTATGGATAGATTTGTGTGAGCTTCTGTGGAATATGTTGCATAACTTTATTATCATTAATATAAACCATTCACCAATATGCAAAAATATCAAATCATTCATCCACAATACATTATACACAATAAAAATCCACAAAAGAGAGAGAGATAAATAATACCCTTAAGGTAGGGAAACACCAATAATAATCCTTAATAAAGGAATAACTCCATAAGATATCCTAAGGTGAGAGGCCACTTCGTGGGTATAGATGATTACATAAGATTCTTCTTCAATGATGATTACAATGACAAATATCTCTTCTTTATATATCCATATTCTTATTCTACTTTGGGGAGCCTACTACTAATATAAAATTATATTATAATATAATATTATATTATAATACAATAAACCTTGGGTTATGTGTGGCCCACACCAAACATTATACAATATAATAAATATTCCCAAATATCTATTCCTAGGTACCCTACCATGCCACCCTCCTTACAAATGTTTCATCCTCGAAGCATATGAAGAAATATGATAATATGATTTTATAAGAAATGTTAGCAACTCGTACCAATATCGATCATCAATCCATCCAAGTAAAACACAGTGATGTTGGTATGCCATTTTTTTACTTGAGTATCCAAGTCTGCTTCATTGTCTCCATGCTTCTGTTGCTATATTTTGATAACTTGAATGATGGGTCCACTTTTTCCTTCATGCTGATGATCCACTTTAAAAACTAGGATCCTTATGCTTTCTTTACCAAAAACTACCATAGTTGGCGCTCTTTTGATTCCATGTATAACCATAATATTTTTATAGTGAACCATACCTTCAAGATTGTTGCTGCTCATGGTGGTGTGGATGGTGATATGGTGTAACCTTAACTTGATGTTCTACCGTCTTTGACTTCTCAATATTTGGCTCCATTGTTTTAAATTCTTCTATACATTGTTATTTCATATTCTCTTTATTTGGTGTGTCCTTGTGCTCTTCTGTAAAATCTTCCTTGGACTCCGTTATTGTTATTTCCATCAACTTTGTTTCTACTACTTCTTCCATAAAATCTATTTCCGCTACTACCTTTTTGGATTCTATTTTAGATTCTTCAATTTGTTTCTCTACAACCACTTATTTATTTCCTTGCATCCCTTCTCCTTAAGCTGATAAATATCTTGTAATGTTATAATATTTTTTCTGTACCATAACTTCATAAACTTCTTTTGCATGTTAATGTTAACAGTACCCAGAGAATCTAACCAAGGATAACCAAGAACAATATCCTCATCATCCATATCAATAGAATAGAAATTTGAATGTAAAACATATTTATCTATGGTGATCTTCACATCTTCAAAAATATGAACATGCTCACCCTCTAGATGTATATCATTAATTTTTGTTGCTTGAACTTGCAACTTCTTAGCCAAATCAATATTAATAAAATTATATCTGCTACTAGGATTATTACGATTTTGAGCTCTAAACTCTTTCCCATAAAAAAACATTTTTCCATAAAAACATGTACCAATGAGGAGTTTCTAGAAAGGATTATTACAATTTTGAGCTCTAAACTCTTTCCACCATTCCCTAACATCAATATCATCTTCTCCAAAAATAATTGGGAGTGCCATTGTTCATGCCCTAATGCAACTAGGGTTATTTAATAATATATATCATGCCCTAATGTAAACTAGGTTTTATGGAAATAAATATCTTCCCACCAATTTGGAGCTAAAACTCCATATAGACAACTAGATATGCAATTTTTCTTCCCAACAAAATAAATTGCAACTGATTTGCTTACCCAAACTAAACAAATTTTGTCTTCAATAAATTCATGATTTGAAAATTTGTCACTACCCTTTTTCTATATGGCTGACTTTAAAATGTTGTATATCCTTCAATACTACTTGGATTCCTTCATATGACCACTCATTTTAAAGCTCTTAAAATTCTACACAAACTAGTCCAAGAATCACCTGAATCGGATAAAACTTTCACAAAGATACGACTTCTTAAGGATGAGACATTTTTTCAAGAAAACATCTACAAAATTTTTCACTATCATTATTTTGGATGACTAACTTCAAAAGGTCGTATCTCCATCAATACTGCTCAGATTCTTTCATATGACCACTAATTTTAAAACTTTATAAAGTTTGCACAATCTGATCCACTAATCGTCTGAATCGGATAAACTGGAGCAGAGATATGGCTCCTGAAAGATGAGACATTTTTCCAAAAAAAATTGCCCTAATTTTGAAATTTCACACAAAAATCCCCACTTTTCCAAAATCATTGCTCTAATACCACTTGTTGCATAACTTTATTATCATTAACATAAACCATTCACCAATATGCAGAAATATCAAATCATTCATCCACAATACATTATCCACAATAACAATCCACAAATGAGATGGAGATAGATAATACCCTTAAGGTACGAAAACACTAATAATAATCCTTAGGGAAGAAATAACTCCACAATATATCCCAAGGTGAGATGCCACTTCATGGGCATAGATGATTACATAAGTTTCTTCTTCAATTATGATTACAAAGACAAATATCTCTTCTTTATATATCCATATTCTTATTCTACTTTGGGGAGCCTACTACTAATATAATATTATATTATAATATAATATAATATTATAATAAACTCAACCTTGTGTTATGTGTGGCCCATGACAACCCTTATACAATATAATAATATATCCCCAAATATCTATTCCTAGGTACCCTACCAAAAGCTTACAATACACATTGAGAGCATATTTGGATAAGTTCTAGTGAGGACTTATTGAACATATTTGACAAGTTCTAGAGAGAACTTGTGGAAAGATTGGTGTGATATTTTATGGAATCTTACAAGGTATATTTGAGACAAGTCTTTGAGAAGACTTGAGATCAGATTTGATTGATTTATTTTTTTAAACGTTTAGTTAAGGTTTGGGGCAGATCCAAAAGAGTTGATTTGAGATTAATTCAAGATTTGAGTTAAGGATTGAGGACAAAATTGAGCTAGACTGAAGGACTATGTTTATTGCAATATCATAGGATAGAGATTGAGGATAAATTTGTGCTAGACTAAAGGATTGTGTTTAGTACAAATTTAAGGATATATTTTGGCGTATATTTGAGGACAGGTTTGTGACAGACTAGAGATAGAGATTGAGCATATTTGTGCTAGACCGAAGGACTGAGTTTAGTATATATTTGTGACAGAGCTTTGAAGGTGACAAAGTAAAGAGGATAACAGTCTCCAGTGTATAGAGATCCATTAGCTAGGGCAATGAGGACATGAGTCTTCAGTGGATAGAGATCAATTAGCCAGAGTAGTGGGAACAACTGTTCTTCTAAAATATCACCAATTAGAGATTAGAAAAATAGGTTCTCCTATGGATAGATATCCATGAACTTGATTAGGGGATTGGTGTCTCCTTTGGACATAGGTCCATAAACATTGTAATAGGGAAAGGCTTACCAAGAGATTGATTGAGATAATTTTAGTGAAATATTTTCTCTATGGAGTAGCCCACGTTGGGTGAACCACATAAATTTAGTTTTTCTATTGTGTGGTGATTTATGCATTGCTTTGATTACTATTTTTGATATTTCTATCTATGCATTGCATAATATTGATTATGAAAGAAAAGTAAAAAGTGGTCTTATACTATTCACCCCCCTATCAGTATAAGCTTGTTTTCTTCATATACATGATTATGTTCGAGTTTGAAACAAAACCTCCAATTGTAAGAAAATTGATGGATCTCTTCAAAAACAACAAAAGATTCGAAGCAATCATTTTTGTTTTATTATTTTTAAAAAATTTTGTTAATTTTTTTTTTTTTGGTTTTGTTTAAATTTCATGGGCTTTATATTAGTCTAAAAATATAATCATAAAGGAAACATTACTTCAAACTCAAGAGATAAACTAAAATGGAATGATCAATATTAATAGATTTGTAAGAGAAGAGATGATAATACAAGTTATTACAGATTTAATACAAGGAATAAAGTGAATCAATCAAATAGATTGTTTCAACCAAGACAATATCAAAACCAATATAGATTTTCTCATCCATAGTTCTAGCAACGATATAATCCACTTTAGCTACAGAATAAAGAATTAAATCAAAAGGGTAAATTGGTCTAAGAAATACAAGAATTAGAAGAGGCTATAAAATAACATAAATCTAAAGTATTATTAGTTGTTTTTTATGAAGATACTAATAATTTGTTTGATCATGATACAAACAAGGAGTACAATGAAGAAGAATGCAAGTTCCAATGAAATATTGAAGAACCATATTGAAGAATAAAGTCTTCAACAACCAAATAATGTAATATATGGGGGGGGGGTGTTGGAGTATATTATATTATTTGGTACATGTCTTAGATTAGGATTTACTTTATGTAATGTAATAAATGCACAAGTGTGCATAATATTCAATAATGTAAATGTGCATATTAGTCCATGTGTACATGAATCCATAGCATGGGGATTTGAATATTCTAAACATGTGAAGGTCAAGAGTGCACCATATGAAGAGTCACAAACTATTATATATGTGTGACAAAGTATTGTAATGGGCATCGAAGGTGCATTACTCATAACTTGCATTAGTAGAGTAGTTCCATATTTTTGTGAGTTCCTATTAATAGCATATTTCATAGTTATTGTAGAAGTTGGTTATTTTATTCTTTCTACTTTATATTTTGTGGTTATTATACATATTAAACATTATCAAAAGAAAAATTTAAAGGATAAAGGAAGCAAAACATAGAATTGCTTGAAATTTAGAAATTATTTATTAACACTGGTATCGTATACAAATTGAAGGGACAAAATGAATCCAACTATAAAGTCTTAAAAATAGAGAATATTATCAAATTGAAATTGCATTAAAATTATCCTTAGCTTTCTATTCTCAAATAAGGAAAAATAAAGTGAAAAACTGTAGTTCAATATTAGGGAGATAAAAGGGTTCAACTCATAGAAATTTTAAAGAAATCTAAGAACTTTATCAAGATCATAGTATACTCAAAACATTTGAGAGATAAGAGGTTCTATAAAACTTGAAGAATTGAAAATATCTTATCAAAATTGATCTTTTACTAAAATACTTGGGAGTTAAAAGGAATACTATCTAGAAATTGGAAAGGTTACAAAAAAAAAGAACTACAAAGCAAACTTCAAAAGTTAAAAAATTAAAATATAGTATTTAATCATATACATAAAAAACTAGGGAGTCATACGGTAGACAACTTCAAAATATTTGAAAGATAAAATATTCTATCAAAAAAGTTCTCAACATCAAATACTAAGGAGAAAAAATGTTGTCTACTTCAAAGAATATAATGAATAAATATATGGAAAACATCATTAGAAAGGAAATGGTAAATGTCATAAAAATTTGAATCAAGAATTTACTTACAAAGTCTAAAGGAAACTTAGATATTACTTCAAAATTGATCCATAGTGAAGCCTTAGAAGAAAACTTTAAAACTTTGGAATATTATCTACATGCTAGAATCACTAAAGTGATTGATAATGGAAAGGATGATATTCAAATTATTTTATACATTGGTAGCATATTATATATAGCATTACTTACATTCAAATATTACAAAGGTGATAATGTAAAACAAAAAGAATTGGTTGAATAACTTAAAGAGTAAACAAAAAAAAGAATCCTTCTTAGAGAAGATATTTCAATAATCATGTAATTATTCTAACCCAAGATGTTTTTATGATTCTTTAAGTGGTTTTTAAGAATATTATGTACTAAAGAAGAATCTTGATAATAAGGACAAAGGTAAACAAAAAATATTTTTTTCCAAAATTCGGTGATAGCATGACAACTTGTGAAAGTACAAAGACTAACTCTAATAATAAAGTTAAAGAAGAAGAAATTTAGGAACTGGAAGAACCCCCAGATTAATATGAAGTTAAATTTATCTCAACATAGATAGCATTTTATGAAGATACTAACTATTTACTTTATCAAGATACAGACATGGATCAAAATAAAGAAAGCAAAAAAGATGAGATCAAATTCTAGAACCATGATGAAGACCATATACCTAAAGAATGTAATACATGAAGGTGTTGGAATATATTACATTATTTGGTACATGCCAATGTACCACCTTGGGTACATCATTATATTGGGAGTTTATCTTAGATTAAGGTTTAATTATTTACATCATGCAAAGTAATAAATGCACAAGTGTTAGCATGTGCAATGATATAAATGTGCATGTAGTCCACATGTACATGAGTCATATGATAGGAATATGAATATTCATGGGTAGATGAAAGGCCAAGGGACATATATCCCCATATACAGGTCTTTCAGAGAGTGAAAAGTTAGAGGACAGTAGAGAGAAGCATAGATTACAATATAGTGATGAGGAGAGAAAGTAGATACAATGTAGATCTTGTGTGAATTTTTTTGAGTGTTTAAGACCTCCATTATATTGAATTGTACTATTTTCATGAGCTTTCATTAATGACTATTTTATGAGTAATTATAGAAGTTTCTCTTTTATTTTTCTTGCATATTATATTATAATTATCATATAGTTAATATTTATTGCTCGTTTTATATCTTGTCATTGCATTTCCTTAAATATATTTCATCAAAATATAACAAGGATTGCATATTGTAGTAGAGATAGAACCTAATAAATTAACCAATTTATAAAGGGAGGATGTCAAATAGTTTGATTCACCAATGTAAGTTGATTAGTTATTGTTCCCTTTATCCCTAGAGGTAGCTTGTTGGGCTTTACATTATTGATTATACTGATTTTTTTGTGAATGAACAACATCCATCACGTAATATATGAGAGTGTACCCCATGTTATATGGGAAACACCATAATGTGTTGATTTTTTAATTTATTTTTACCATATTATTCAGCACCTAATTTAGATTTTGATTTTAATTTTGGTGTGATACACAATCATTCATAAGGGAAGTGATTTTCGTTGGCTATTAAATTTATTGTTGTATCCTACTATTTTTTTTCACTATATATTCTCCATATTATCCTTACTCATCATTGTTTTCATTACCTCTACCATTTCTCTCACATTGGGTTCACATTGGCTTATACACTAAGGGATGGATTTAGTGTCATCATTAGTTTGTAGTGGAGCATGTAAAGATGGTAGTTGAGATTAGAAAGTGATAATAGATGATAAATTTTAACCGGGATCTATCATGATATATGGATAAAGAGTTGTATTAGTGGATGAATTGGCATTTAGAATTTGGGAAATGGAGGTCATGGATGTAAGAATCTAAGAGTTCTAGGTCATGTGAGTTGCAAAGGACATAGGTAAAGCTGGCAATAGTTTTTTACTATGTTCAAGATATCTTTTATATAGGTTGTATGTTCAATAGTTATCGCTAATGTGATATGGTTAGCATTAGAGACCATTAGTACTAAATCAAATTACAAGCATTTGGTGTACTATGGAAATATTTATTATTCATTTGGTCAAAAATTTAGAGGATTTAAAAATAAGATACTCTTAAACCTTATGTTGTAATAAAAAATATATTCTTGATGATACCTTTGGATATTATTGAATTAAAACAAAACAAAGGAGTTGGAATGGGGCTAGAATCTAATATAATATATGAATATGAAGGTAAAGTTATGTTATGGCTCTACTTTTTCCTGAGCTGAATTGGACTCCATTTTTACCCTAACAGAATGGGGGTGGAATATAATATAATCTATAAATATGAAAGTAAAACTATATTATGGATTTTCTTTTACCCGAGAAGAATGGGGCTCCATTTTTATCCTAGAAAAATGGGGTGCTAAGCTAATCTAATCTATGAACAAGAAAGGAATGATATTCTATGAAAATAGGAACTCTACATGATTGACTGAAAGGTGCTAATTGATGATGGATGATGAGTGTCCTAATGGTTATCTACTCATTCTACCATATTGTATGGATAACTAGTCATTGCAACCACTGGGTGAGTTGAAATTTAATCTAATGTATGAAGGGATATCTAATCTAAGGTAGAAAATTGAAAGTAATCTATCAAAAAAGAAATTAAATCTAATCTACAAATAAAAAATGAAATGCTAAGCTAAGGCAAGATTTTATTGGGGAAAGGTGTGATACCATGAACATCCCCAAGTTGATTGATTGATTGATGGATAAATGGGGCATGTGTGATACCTTGAACACCCTCAAGTTATTTGAGTGATTGATTAATGGGGCAAGTGTGATACTATGAACACCCCCAATTATTTTTATTGATGGTGTAGGGAAAGGTGTAATACTTTGAGTGCTCCCAAATTGCTTGATTATTTTGATGGGGAAGGTGCAATACCTTGAGCATCCCCAAGTTGTTTGATGATTGGTTTTATTTATTAATTGATCGGTAGGGGAAGGTACGATACCTTGAGCACCCCTAACTTATTTTATGATTATTTTGATTGATTTATTGGTGGAAGAAGGTATAATACCTTGAGAACCCCCAAGTTGTTTGATTATGGATTGATTTATAATGGGTGACATAGATGTCATTTCAAGATATAGAAAAATGTAATGAATTAGATGAGTAAGTATGAGATTTGGGAGAGAATTGTGTAGGGATGGGTGGTTGGTAATGATAATTACTCCTAGAAATTGAGAATGTGGTTAGAGGGTCGATGTGTGAGGGTGAATTGATGATAATTGATGAAATATGGGTTAAATTTTAAGGGTAGAGATAGTGGAAAGGAGGAGAGTGGTGAGATAGCTAGGGTACAATGGTAGGGATGATCGTTTGACATACAAGCCATAGTTTTGGATGTGTGAGAAGAATAGGCATGGAGGTCAAATTGATTGTAGGTTATGGGATTAGACAACGATACACGAGGTATAGAAAACACACACACACACACACACGGATATATGTATATATATATATATATATATATATATATATATATATATATATATATATATATATATATATATATATATATATATATATATATATAAAGGTTGAGGGAAATATGGAATATATGTTTTGATGTGTGAATAATGATGCATGTGTGATATGATTAAGAAAGTTACATGTAGATATGGAGAATAGTGACTTGTGAGAGATATGATAAGATATATATGTAAAAATGTCGACTAGATTGTAATTCTAGAAATATTTGTATGTGTATTTCTACTCATGGTGTAGTTGATTAATCAAGGGTGTCAACACAATCATGATGGCATGATGATGGGATAAAAAACAAGAAGCATGACACAAGGTATGCGTGAACGAATAGGATATAGAAGAAAATGGGACAGGACTTGTCATCTCACATGGCCAAGGAAAGAAGAATCTAAAAGTGCTTTCAAGGGACTCAAAGATCCTAGTGAACCACACAAGTTCATCTAAGGACCAATTAATAACTATGAATAATAAGGATCATCCTAGGTAATCGAAATGCTCAAGGATCCATATGTGTGTAGTGAAGTTTATTGATTAAATTTTGAGTGAGGTTTGACCTAACTTTTTGTAGTTCAAGCCAATAGAATCTAGCTCATCTGTAAGCATACATATGTTTATACAAGAGAAGGGCACTAATATGGTAGATATATTGCCACACGAAGGGCATCTCCATTTCTAGTTAGACATCTATAGCCCTGGTGGAGATACCCCCATGGTCCTTTGATGTTGCTTCACTACCAGCCAAGCATTTATAATATTGATGTAGATGTCTAAAATACCCAAGTATCCAGGCTATGATATATGATGATAATGATTTTTTTTGTTGAGTTTTTTTAACGTAAGGAATCCTCCAGTTTGGACCATACACATAATAGGATGAGTAGGAGAAAAAAATCACTGCATGGTGAGAGCTAATCATGGTGTCATCCTTCCTAAAATCAAAATTATGATTAAGATGTGAGAAATGTGTGTAGACCCTAGAGAAGGATCAAGATAACCAGAGGAGGGCTATATATCCAAAGGTCATTATAGATTTTGTTGAAGGTTGAATTGTACACTAGGTATGATTGAGTAACTGAAAGAACATGAAGATTTTTCTAGCCAAATTTATGGAAGAAACAAGATGTTAGATGGGAACACAAAGAATATGAATAACAAAAGGATAAGGGAAGTGAAGGAAAAATGACCATGAATGGTTGGGACAAGGAGTACTATAAAGATGCCCTTGATTAACACAATAAAATCATGCTTAGCAAAGCATACAAATAAAATTCAATGAGGATTAAAAGAGCATGCTTGGAAAAAACATAGGAATGAAATATGACAAACAAGGGGGCAAGAGGAGTATGATCTAAGGATAGACTCTGCCTAGTCACAAAATCGATTTTTAAGGGTGTATGATGTTGCACAAAATAACATATATATTTGAAAGTATGAACTCCCCTAAATGAGTGACGAGTGGAGAAGGGGAGAGAAGAATGAAAGAAATGAGATAGGGTAATGAAGGAAAAGCGAAAGAGAAAAAAAGAAGAGAGGAAAGGGGGCAACAGAAAAAGAGGAGAGGAAATGTGGAAGCAAAAAAAGTGGAAGGATTAAGGAGTAGGGTGTGGTGTAATGGCCAAGTGATGGGATGATGATGGTAGTGGAGGATAGATGTAAGGAGATTGAAGGGACACTTGAGAAGGAAACTTGATATTATGACAAATTATAATCAACGTAGAATGGCATAGTTGTGGAAGGGATGAATATTGTTGACCCTTATCATTGATAACTTGTGGAGGCCATTGGATTGAATGAAAATATATTCTAAATCTATGCTACTATTAATTAGAAGGATCTTTTTTTTTCCCAAAAGACAAGAGAGTGATGATTAGAGGACTCTGATTTTTCCCCAACATAAAAGGGTGGCTAAGGAAAACAACTAAGCGATGAAATAAAAAACAACTATGATAAAGAATGCAAGGGTGGATAATGATAATCTTCGACAAGGTTTTGGAGAAGACTAGATGTTGGGTATTGATCAAATTTATGATAATATTAATTGGGGTAGTGTCATCCTACTCAAGCGATAAGATGATTTGGGATGGGATACGATTGTGGTGGATGATGTAATGGATGGTTATGTACAAGATAGACAAGGGGAAAGATGTCAATTTATGAGTAGGAAGATAATGAAGAGAAATGGAGCTAGTGGAGCGTGATGTGTATGAGATGGTTAATCGAAAGGTTGAGATAAATATGGAAGAGTGGAGGATGATTGTATTAAGAAATATTGTAAGGGTGATGTAGAAGGTCTTTGATGACCTAACGGTAGGTGAATATGGGTGAGTTATTTTTATATTTGGTTGAGATTGATTGGAGGTGTAATTAAAATAGATTGAATAGGTCAAAAAGGTTGGAGGATGGTATCAAGATTACATAGATGAGAATGAGAATATGGAGATGGTAAAAGTGGAGGATAGGGTGAGTGGCAAAACCATGGGTTTTGAACCACATGGATAGCAAGAGATAAACGATAGTATTTTGGAAAAAGAGAGGGAAGAGATGGTGTTTGAAGGAGAGGTGATAGAGGAGGCATTGGAAGAAGCAAGGATAAGGATGGTGTTGGAAGAAGTGGGGGTATGGATGAAGTTAATTGGTGTGATGGGGATGACATGGTTCACGTATGAGGCTGCCTAGTCCAATTGAAGTGGGTGGGTGGAGGTAATAGGCCTCGACCAATATGTGAGGGGTAATGGTGGACCTCGGTGAGTACAAAGAAGAGAAAAAAATGGTAGGCAAGGTACTAAACAAGGTGAAAAGCATCCCCCTTAGATGATTCGGAAGAGGGAATGAAGGATGAAGGGTATGGTTAGAATGCTCCATGGAGGGTTGTTCCTGAGCATGGGCTTTGGCGTGGGTTTATACCATAAGCAAATGGGGATGGGATAAAATGAGAAGAACTGTATAGAATTGGTGGGAGGCAGAGGTAAAAGTGGATTTTGGAAATGTTTTGAAGATTTTGGGGATGGTTCATATAATGTTTGTTAAATATAAATACTCTCTACAAAAATAAAAAGTCAAACAATCAATCATATAAACAAAAATGAGGTTGATGTGTTCGTTTTATTTTTGGTGTTTTGTGTCTTGATGTTTTGATGTTTTGAGATGTTTTGGCTAAGGTGAAGGGTGGTTTGATGGATTTGTATCTATTTGTTGATTTTTTTTTTGTGTTTGATGTATCCCTAAGTCTAAGAACTACTAAGGGATGAATGACATGAATTCTACAAATGTTGTTTATGCCAATCCTTTATACAAGCAATGAAACATAAATAACTAAGATTATTCCAAGGATGAAGGCTTAGGTTTTGAGTAGACTAAAGGAACAAAATATACCTTATGAAAGATGTCTCACTATCTAAGTCCTGCTACTTGCCTAGCCAAGCTTTTACTTCACCCTTGGTTAGGCTTGAACAAAAAAAACAACTACGATTTCACTTATTTAAGCCTCATGGTCAAAGGACATCTAACCTAAATATTACCTCGGGTTAGCCCCAAGGGTAACTAGTTTTCTGGTGATGAAATCTAGGAAACTATGCACACTAACTAGGGTTTCTAAGGGCTCACTCGATGGTTGGGGATGAAGTCCAACTCACTGGGAGGTTATCCTCGCAGTCATTATTGCAAAGAATGTTGTGCAAAAAGTGTGTGCAAATTATTTGGATGTTTGATGTTTTATGTCTTTAATGCCTACATGGAATGCAAAATTAAACTATAGTTGCAGAAAACAATGCAAATAAGCCGATGTTGAGGATGCAAACAAGTACAAATCTAAGAAAAATTTACAATAAAAGATCCTAACTAAAGAAAATACTTTTTTTTTTGTAAAACAGATACAATATCTACACAAACAGTAAGATAAGAAAATAATCAAATATGTCTGTTTTTGTTGTTTGGCAATTTTTTTTTTTTTTAATTTTGATAAAAAAACAACTTCGAGATATCATAGATCAAAGAAGCCTATTACAAAATTCAAATTGAATGCCTTGATTGAATTCTTTTCGAAAAGAGTTTTCCAACAACTATAAACATGATTATGTTGGAGTTTGAAATAAAACCTCCAATTGTAAGAAAAATGATGGATCTCTTAATAAACAAGGAAGATTAGGACCAATCATGTTTGTTTTTTTTTTTTTTTGTTAATGTTTTTTTGTTTAGTTCAATTTTTTTTTTTTAAATTATAATAAAAGATAGGGAGGAGTCAGCATGTTGGTGAGACCACGTAGGCCCACGCCCCAGACCTATGATAGGCCTGCACACAGCCTACGCGCGCGAGGGCTATGATAGGCCAGCGCGTAGCGTACAGGGGCCAGGCCTGCGCCGCGATCTGATAGGCCTACATGGGCCAAGCCTACGCGACCTGTGCATCACAGGCCTATAATAGGCCTACATGCAGCCTACGCGGGCTGGGCCTGTTACAGGCCTATGCGCAGCCTACACGGGCCAGGCCTTCGTAGGCAATAGGATCTACCGCTGGTTTTTGACAAAAGTGCATAGGCTATGGAGGGCTTACTGGAATTTATTGTAGAAGGAAAACAAAGAGCGGCTAACCCACTCGTGCAACTGGCTGGGATTCGTTCGGGGCCACACGGGCGGGGGTGGGTAATTTTACTTATAAGAGCATTCATTGAAACCCTAGTTCATGGGCAGCGTTTTGATATGGAGATTGTGGGATTTCAGATGCGAAGGTCCTTTTTAAATATTGTTATTGCAGGCTTTGTTTAGGGTGGGTTTTTAGAAAAACATCGAGATGTTTCGTCGGATGTTAGGGTCAGATTGTATGGTTTTTGAAATAGATTATAATGGATTTATTAGCGTTCTCGTCTCAAGCTAGCCAAAAGGATTTACATTCAAATGGTGGAAAGTTGTTTCTCTTTGATTTTTTCCACCTATTCCAAGTTATTCCGTGTTCTTTCTGATGCAAATGATTTGGAGCTTAATTGCGATGTTCGTTCTATAATCTTAGTTATCAAATTTGTTAAAATTTTAGATAAAATTTTTAATTAGTAGAATTGAAAATGTAATGTATAGATTTATTGAATAAATTGAAAAAAATTGAGTGAGAATTTCTGTTTGGGAAGGGAAAATTGTACGCGGAGATTTTTAAAGGCAAAGGGCATGTTGTTTGCTGTGAATGCAGTGTTAGGTTACTTGTTAATGTTAATAGTGTTTGAAGCGATTACGATAATTAATATTTCTTTCAGATTACAATACTTTCTATCCTTAGAATGATGTTATTTGCTGTGTATGCAGTGTTGAATTACTTGCAAATTCTTTCACTCTTTAAAATTGCAATACATTCTATTCTTAGAATGATGTTATTTGCTGTGTATGCAGTGTTGGATTACTTACTTGGTAATAAATGGCAATACATTGTATCCTTATTAAGTTCTCATAACATATGTATAATTTAGGCTGTTTAACGCGAAAAAAAAATATAAAGAATGTGAATTATATATTTTTAAGGCTTTTAAATTGAAATGTTTTTAAATTGAAAAGGTTCAAATTTTATAATAATAAGATTTTATATTATAATTTTTAATTATATATTTTTTGTGATTTTAAAATTATAAAAGTTTAAAATTTGTAAGGATTGAATTATACTGAATGTATATCATATTTTTATTTTATTAGATTTTTTTATGGGGATAATTTTATATGGTTTATTGTCATGTAATTATTAAAAAATATTTTATTTTTTAATTTTTATATAGTTTTATTAAAAATATAAGTATTATATAAATATTTAAAATGGTCAAATAAAAAATAAGTATATTAAATGAATTTTTGTGTTCTTATATTCTTATTTTTTTATCATTTAATTATTAAAAATTATTTTACTTTTATTTTTATATAATTTTATTAAAAATATTAAAAAAAATAAATATATTAAATAAATTTTTGTATTCTATTTTTTTATTTGTTATGTTCTTAAATGAAATTAAGAATGTTTATTTAAATTCTATTTGAATTTTTTAGTTATTGATTTATTTATATGTACATATATACTTATATAAAATTGTATGTCAAATTTTGAACTCATGAACTCCAACACAAACTCAAGTTGATAGCTAAGTTCATAATGTATTTCTATGTTGTCTATGCAGGGCAAGGAAAGTGGAGAAGACACTGCAAATTTGAAAAAATATATATATATATGGAGGAAAATGGTTGTAATCCTGATGTTCTGAGTTACAATTAGGGGTAGATAGCCCCAACCACATAAGGGGAGATAAAGAAGTGGAGCCTAGGCTGCGCTGAGAGACTGAGAACAAAGGATGTCGATGGGGTTTCCAACAATTTATGTATAATAGAGACAAAATGTGGTAAACAGTCTACCCAGCCTCTAGTAGGGCTTGGGTTGGCTGCTAGAGTGGGACTGCATGGGAGGCTGCGGTGCTGTTGTAGTGGAATTGTAGATGATTTTTATAGAAGATCTACAGTTATTTATATTTTTTATTAAAAATAATAGATTTTAACGCCTAAAACCCTCTAAAAGAATAGTTATGCATTTAAATAAATGATAATTTTTCGCCTAAAACCCTTTAAAAGAATAGATATGCATATAAACAAATGATATATATATTTTTTTTCAATCTTATTTCAAATCTAAATAAGCTTTTGCAAAACTGCACCCAACCATCAATGAATTGGACCATCACAGAAAAATAATCATAATTTTTGCCATACATAAACAAACATAGGAGAAACATCGTATCCCAACACGAGAAACATTAAACGAGAAAACAGAATAAATAATTTCGTTTTTTTGTTTTTAGTTTTTTTAAATAAATTAAATACATAGGGATTTGCAGTACTTATATATGGTTACCGGTGATGAGGGGGCAGCATTTTAGGATTTCTATATCCTTAATGTTTTTGAATATCTGCAACATAAGGAGGCTCCCAATACAAAATACAAAATTTGATTGGTATTATCCGTCCATGTGGGGAGTTGGAGAGGAGTGGGTAGTTGAAATTTTTGGTGTTGAAGAGACCCCAGGTTCAAATCTTTTCATTTACATGTTTATCGATATGCTATGTAATAGTTTACTAGGAATCTATTGGTGGTGTGTTTATCCACCACTTGATGTAATAATGAGCTTAATGAAAGATCAACCAACATTTTTTAAAAAATTTGATCTGTATTATTATTAGGATTTCCATATCCTTAAGTTTTCGAAGACCTGTAAAAAAAAAATAGAAATGTTAAAAGGATAGGTAAATCAAACAAAAAGGTATATAAGATCCTAACAACAACACACCTAACATACAATGATATAAGATCCTAAGAAAAACACACCTAACTTACTATGATAAAAACAAAAGTTAACTAGAAAAACTTTACAAATCATAAAATGGTGAGTTTGTTAAGGATAGGGTCCAGGAATCTACTGGTGGTGTGTTTATCCACCCACTTGATGTAATAATGATCTTAATGAAAGATCAACCAACATTTTTTAAAAAAATTGATCTGTATTATTAGGATTTCCATATCCTTATGTTTTCGAAGACCTGTCAAATAAAAATAGAAATGTTAAAAGTATAGGTAAATCAAACAAAAAGGTATATAAGATCCTAACAACAACACACCTAACATACTATGATATAAGATCCTAAGAAAAACACACCTAACTTACTATGATAAAAACAAAAGTTAAAAAGAAAAACTTTACAAATTATAAAATGGTGAGTTTGTTAAGGATAGGGTCCACCGTGTTCACCATTTTGTAGATAGAAGAAATATCAACCATGTAAATAAAATAGAAAGTACTGAGATTATATTGCATATCTTCCAATAGAAATAAACCCTCGTAGGGTTTTAACAATCAATGTATCAAAGTGAAGGTGATTGGCCCCTTTTACAATATAAATGAATATGGTGCAAATAGTCTTTCTATGCTACAATCGTATGTGAGGTGGGTTTTTGGTGACCACCGCTAATTGTCTTCCACTATTTTTTAGTGGCTGTATGTGTTAGTAAATATCACTAAGTTACTAATATCTGAATAGGCCCACCATGGTTGGAAATGAAAATCACGATGAAAGAAAATACTGTGAAATAGTTAAACTATATCTATGTGGTCGTCTTCTCGATCTGCATTTTGAAGAAGAGTATTCATTGGTTGGTAGTAGCCATCTCAGACGCTGATTTTGGTTGACTCAAACGATCATGATGCGCATTTAAAATGATGACATTTTTTTTAATGATGACACTTGTTAACAGTATCTCTTAGGGACGAGGGACGACCGGGATGTATGCACTTTGATCAAAGATAAAAGTTTTCATAGAGCTTGGAGGGGGTTATGGCTAATCGCAGTTCATAGCTAGGGTGATAAAGGAGGGCAAGAAAGGATAATAAATGATTTTTGAGTGAGAAGGGATGGGTGTTGATTGATAAGAGGTATGGATCTTGGAAAACCTTTATAATGGATCTTCCAAAAACTCTAATGATGAACTTTGAAATAACCTTAAGACTCTCTCACTTGTTTCTTTATTTTTTGTTTGTGAGGGATGGAGGATGGGGAGCATTTATATAGATTTGGCTAAAAGTATTTGGAACCTTTATATATATATATATATATATTCGAAATTGGAAGGAAGGGTGTAGAAAGGTGAAAGAATTGAAGTTTCTAGAGTAGTTAGAGGTTTAATCAAGAGGACTAAATCAAGAAAATGAGTATTAAGTGAGGTTATAATATTTTTAAGGGAAATTAGGAAAATGAGAGAAATTCCTAGGAAATTAAGAGGATTAAAAATATTAAGGAGGGATTAGGAAGGTTTTAAATTTTTTTTCAGAAGAATTAGAAGCAATAGTGAATTAGGAGGAAATTTAAATATTTTAAAAGGAATTAGCAAGGGATAACAAAAATTAAAATAAATTAGTAAAAATACGAGGAATTTAGAAATAAATTAGGTAGGTTAAAAAAATATAGAGAAGAATTAAAAGGAATAAAGATATATTAGGAGAAATTAAAGAATATTAAGGGAAAATTAGAGGAGATTAGGAAAAATTAGGAGAAATTAAGAGGGATTAAAGGTAGTTGAAGGAATTAGGATAATTTAGAAAAGAATCAAGAGAAATTATAGGAGTGAGGAAATATGAAGGGATTTAGATAAATTAAGAGAGAATTTAGTAGAATTAGAAGTAGTTGGAAGGATGGTTTGCATTGCAAAATGATACTTTTTGGGTATGTACAATAAAATAATTGTAATGCAAAGCATACTCTTTGTTATTTAATTTGGCATGATACATGTAAAATAATAATATATGACTATATTAGTAACATCGTATTTGTTCTACAATAATACTTTTTAAAATAATCAATAAATTCAAAGACAATTTTTAAATATAAATTGATAGATTTCAAGAAAATTTATTAATTTAAAATTTAATTTAAAAATAGTAAAAGTTGCATCTTCATTGAGAGTGTCGAAATGATCAAATTTTTTAACTTTGAAAAGAAGTGGCAAGTTGTAACTAAAAGCTTACTATAGTGGTAAGGGCTTTGACCTCTCTTTGGGAAGCCCAAGGATCAAACCCCTCATAAAAACCTATATTTTTAACTCAATTTTTTTTTCCAATAGATATTTGGTTTAAAGACTCACATAAATAGTTAATGTAGCTCACACCATATTTCAAATCTTGGCAGCACCAAATAGCTCAATTTAACTACATTTTTAACTCAATATTTTTGCCAATAGATCTTTGGTTTAACAACTAGGACAAATAGTTAATGTATTTCACACCAAAGTTCAAATGGCTCAATGTGACTAAATGATGTAAAAGGGAAAGGACAACCAAACCCCTAAAAAAAAATTAATAATTACATGCATAATAATCAACTTATTTTAATACCACTATATGCTTGTAATTTAATATGAGTGAGATTGGGATAAATATTTAATATAGCTCACACCAAGGTTCAAATCTCATTAGCATCAAAAAACTCAATGTGACTAAATGATATAAAAGAGAAAGGACAACCATTTCAAAACCCTATATAACAAAAAACAAAATGGTAATTTTAAACCATATTAATAATTACATGCATAATAATCAACTTATTGTAATGTCACTATGTGTTTGTAATATATATATATATATATATATATATATATATATATATATATATATATATATATAGGGGCAAGTTTAAACCATATTATTAATAATTGCTTGCAAAATAATCAACTTATTGTAATGCCACTTTATGCTTGTAATTTAATATGAGTGAGATTGTTTTAATCCTATTTAATTCATTAAAAAAATAAAAATTACATTTTTAATTCAATTATATATATATATATATATATAATTAATTTTATTCATAACTCTATTAAAAGTTCCCTCTATGAATCTTAACCTATTGGCAAAGCACTCGAGTTGCTATCATCCAGATCCCTTTCTAGATACACCATGATTTCAATTTAGGACCCCTTGAGAAAAGGCTTGAATACACCATAATTTTGAGAAGAAATAAAAAAAAACTAACCAGTGCTCATATATATATATATATATATATATATATATATATATATATATAAATTTAACGTTACATTACATTTAATCACTTATAATGAATTATTGTAACTATAAGAATTAACATTCGGATTACTTTAAAAATTATTTATATATAACTATAATTATTAAATTAACTGTAACATGAAAACAACCTTATCCAAACGATATTAAGCGAAAAGGGTCACATATTCAGTTGGGTTATAAAAATCCAACATCCCGCAAGCATAATAGTAATGCCTTTATCATATTTTAGAGTGGACATTTTCCACATCTATACTCAAAAGACAGTTCCATCCGAATTGGATGCGGACTTTATTTAGACCGGTGGGAGACATTTCATACGTAAGGTCAAGCTATATTACGAACCGGCATCCCCAGTAGACGGAATCTAGGTTTCTAGTTCTTCAGTAGAGGCCCCAGCTGCGGTTTACAACTGTGAATCTACCATCTACCACTAGATTATGACCGCTGACATATTTCGCTTCTTCACTTGCTAAATACAGTACAGCCTCCGCTATATCGTCGACAGTTAGGGTGGTATCCTTTAAATTTGCTGCATTTTTGAGAAAGGTGTCCACCTTGGCCTTACCCTTATACTCTTCTGAAAACTTTTCAAGGAGCTGTGCTAAAAGATCGGTGCCAATGCCATAGGGAGAGACACAATTGACTCTGATCCCATATTTCCCAAGCTCAGCAGCGCCGTTTTTAGTGAGCCCTATAACGGCATGTTTTGAAGCTGTGTATGCGTGAGGAGTCATTCCTCCAATTATCCCTGCAACACTTGCTGTGGAAATCACGCAGCCCTTTTTCTTGGGGATCATCGCACGCGCTGCGTGCTTAAGGCCATGCATTACTCCTTTCACGTTTATATTCATCACACGCTCGAATGCTTCCATGTCGTACTCTGCTATGCTCTTTGTAGAGTGATCGACGGTTCCGGCATTGTTAAGCATGATGTCGAGTTGCCCGTAATTTTGCATTGCGAAATCCACGGCTGCGCTCACATCGTGCTCTTTTGTCACGTAGCAGTGGACGTACGTCAGGTAGAGAGGGATTCGGCGAATTTCTGACCTGCTTCATCTGCAATGTCGGCGATCATAACTTTGGCTCCATGTTTAGAGAAGAGACGAGCAGTGGCTGCTCCAATGCCCGACGCTCCGCCTGTGATTATGGCAACTTTGCCTTCCAATCTGAAACAGAATATTATGTGTCATACAATTCCCCAAAAATCTAGAAGAAATTGCCTTTAAAATTAGTGATATGAAACTCAAAAAGCAAGATTTCAGAACATAACATCAGTATTCCAAAACATGGGTATCTTAGTTCTGAAATAATCAAGAAAAAAAACTGCTATTAAGAATTACCTTGTCTAAACCATAATCAAGATAGCGGGAAAATAAAAGTAATTACCTTGCCTGAGCAACAGCTTCCTTTTCTGTAGACATTGTTCAATAAGTTAATAGTATTATACCCTGCAAATTAAAATCTGAGAGAACATTGAAGCAAGCTCCCTCTCTTACAGTAATCGAGCTGCGAATCGACTACGTAATCACGTGAATAATTTTCTCAAGGGCTGCTAGATAGTGAATCATTTTGTGAGTAAATTATCTTATTTTATATAAGTTTGCAATCAACACGTTTTGATGATAAATAGAATATATTAAATAAAATAATAACTTCTATAAATTAGATGACCAAGGAGTGGACAATATTAAAGAAAATATCTTAAGAATTTTATATCCAAGCATAATTATAAAAATAGCGGTTGTAGAACCCAGGGAGTGGATAATATATTATCTTATAGATAATATATATTAATATAGACCACCGAAAAACAACCGCTATCAACCTATGTATAAGATAAGAATAAACCATACTTGTCCACTCCTTGGCTTCAACAAGGCTCTAATGGTGAACTTGCAAACGCAAGTCGACAGCGCTTCTCCTTTGTATTTTTATTATTTTTCCCTTACATTAATGGCGTAAGCGATGACGTAGAATGCACCCAATCTCATGGTTTAATATTATTATTCACATGGTTTAATATTATTAATGTGTCATGTCTCTTCATTGCGTGCTCTCTCTATTATCACTAAAAACATTTGAGTGACGAACACGGATTCCCACAAGGAAAATGTGGGAAAACGTTTATGTACGGAAGCAGAGAAGTGGTAGTCGAGAGTGTCCAATGATTTTCTTTTACGTGTTTATTTGGACGAGAAAATTGGATGGTTCTTTTTTGTTCGGTTAGTTTATAGATTGATATTTTTGAAGACCAAACTTTAAGGTGTGGATTCATAGCGTGTTTTCCAAAATTAATATAATTATTTTCGGTTTGCTGTTCAAAATAAAATTCTCTTTCATTGAAAATTTAAAGAAGCGAAACATGGTCCTTCCAAGTAGATGGTATCTTTGTGAATCAAGCCTCGAATCAATTGAGCATCTCTTTTGCTCTTGCCTCTTTTTTAGAGGAGCTTGTGAGGTGGTGTTGGACCTTTTTGTTGTTAACTGGGTGTTCCCCAACTCTTTCACAAAAACTATTATTCATTGGGAACCACCTTTCACTTTTTTGAAGTTGATAAATTTATGGAGATTGCTTCTCTCCCATATTATCTGGAAGACTTGGAAAGAGAGGAATAGTCGGGCTTTCAAGGATTCTAAGCCAAACTCTCGATAGGTAGGATTTAGATCCCTTTGGGCAACGGTTGAAAATGTGAAAGCCCTTGGTCAAAAGCAAGAGGAGAGGAATCAAACATATTCCAATTGGGAGATGTCTCTGGCACGTTCCATTGGTTTGACTTTAGCAAGAATCCCTAAGATCGTCCCAAACCTGAGACTCTATGCTAGATGGATCCCACCCTTAGTTTATTAGGTTAAGCTCAACTTCGAGGACGCTTCTAAAGGGATCTCAGGCATGGCTGGTGCTGGGGAATTATCAAAGATTCCAGTGGCATGGTGGTGGTTGTATTTGTTGAGCATATATCAGACCAAACCTCTTTCTTTGCTGAATCCAAAGCAGTGTTTCTAGGTGTTTCGTTGTTCAGGATTTAGGGTTTAAGAAGGCGGTGGTGGAGGGGGACTAGCCTCATTAATTTGCTAAATTTTGATAAATCTTCAAATTGGCACCTTTATAATATGCTCTGTGAAACACAAAAAATTCTCTAGCTTATGGAGGATGTCCAAATATCTCATGTTGGCGTGAATGCGATAAAGGGGTGGAGTTCTTGGCTAACTGGGGTGTGACCCATTTGGGTAGGTTCGATTGGTATACAAAATTTCTTTATTCTATTAGTGATGTTGATTTATCCGGTCTCGATAGGTTTGGCCCTAGTTGATTGGACTCACGCCCATACTAGGTATTTTTTAGGGTTTTGGCTTCCTTCGTGGGACTCATTTTGGTTCGTGGCTCCTTTTTTGTTTCTTTTGATTCACGTGGCCATCCTGGTTTGCCTTGGCCACACAGTTTTACTTGAGTGTCTAGGACTTCCATGTCTTGTAAATGTTGAATTATACCAAAGATGTGAACAAATCAATGGGTGACATTCTGGAGATGGTGTCATACAATAATGATTCAACGTTCCCCCAAGCCTTGCATTGAATTTTCCATTTCCTTTTGTTTGGGCGTTGTCCTTTCATTTTGGTTGTTGTTTCTAGTCTTTGGTTTGTTCTCTATTTTTAGGTATGTTTATTATTGTTATATTATTGGTAATCACCTAGTTTTGGTTTTGGATTCCTTATGGGATCCCTGTCCCTTTTGACCTCTTTCAGGAGCTTTGTCCTGGGTTGTGAGTCCCTCTCAAACCTTTCATTGTTTACCTAATAAATAAATAAAAAATAATTGACTCTTTTAAACTAAATAGACATTTGGTTGGTGAGTGTTGAATATCTTTTCACACGCTTAAATATTTCACCTTTTTACAATTTCATAGATAAATTTATACCTGCCACGTACTAATAACATTGGCTATCATATTCAACTAAAAATATTAATCGAAGAAAAGCACAGGTAAGCTATTTTAAACTCAAAGTTGTGATATTTATTAATTTTTGAATAAATTTAAAATATATAGTTTTTGATTGTGGAAAACATCCCAGAAGGGATGTCACTTTTGGATAAGACCCAAGAAGGCAGGGGTATCTTTGCCACAAAAAATGCCCAGGGCTCGCACTTGGCCTACCAACTTTAAAACATGCAAGAAGCATGCCTGAAACAACACAAAACAAGAACACATAAACACAAACACACAAAAAGATAAAACAAATAAAGCATACTCCTTGAGTGTGTCAACAAGAAAAAATACAACCAAACACATACAAAAAAATTACTAACCACACAGAACAAACACACAAACAACATAACAAAACATAATAAAAAATACACACACAATAATAATAATAATAATAATAATAATAATAATAAAATGACAAAAATAAACAACACCAAAACACAAAACACACAAAAAAACCACAAACACAACATAACAAAACACTACCATAACAAAAAAAATAAAAAAGAAACGAATACACCACAAAAAAAAAAACACAAAACATAGAAAAAACACAAAAACAACATAACAAAACAAATCCAAAATAGGAACAAAATGATTCAAATACACCACAAACAAAATCAGGAAAAACAAATACAACAAAAACTAAGCCAAAGAAGCTATTGACAAATCAAACAAAATACGGTAACACTAAAAATAAACCAAAGCTTAAATTTTTTTCAAAAATATAAGAATTTGCTTAGCAAAATAGCCAAAGCTTCCAAAATTACCATAAAGAGTCTAACTATAAATGTTAAGACTTTGGTATCCTTATCCTTTTATTCGTATCTTGCTTCATTCCATATGGGACTATAGGATGGTTTCTTAGAACCATGAAACTACTATTGGAATTTGTATGATCCTTTTGGGGATCCATTTTGTTTGTAGTTTGAATCTGACCTTTAGTTTTGCACTTGGTTTGGTTTTCTACATTATCCTTTTTTTCTTTACTATTATTTCTCAGCATCAAGGCAAGCTCTTTTAGTGATTTCTCATCATGCAATCCTTCCTGTTCCCTCTCTTCGTCAACCTGTGTTTCCATAATAATTATTTTTATTTGACCATCCCCATCTTCTGCTTGCTCATCCATGGAGAGAATTTCAAAGGTCATAGGTGAAATTACTTTTTTCTCTTTTGTTGCTATTCCTTTTTTGTGTTTTCTTTTGTTTAGGGATTTGAAACCCTGCCAAGTTCCCATGCTCTTACTATTTTTTAGGAACCTTATGTGGACAATCCTTGGCTATATGGCCATATTCATGATAGATTTTGCATCTAAATGGGATATTTTCACAATCTACTACTTGCTCCGATATTTCTTCCACATATTGTAAAGTAATCTTCTCTAGAAGTGGTTTGTCAAAATCAATCAAAACACAAATCTTTGCATAAATCATATTCTCTAAGTGGTTGGTGCTATCAAAAGTCATCTTGAAAACTCCTAAAGAATTTTTAATTGTTGTGAATATCTTTGGATGCCAGCATTCTATCGAAATACAAAATAAAAAAACCCAAATAGGGACAGTTGATGGTATTTCTTCCTCAACTTCGAACTTGGTATACTAGGACTTCATGAAGAGCCCTGCCCTACAAAAAAACCATGGCCCCCCTTGAAAAATTTTCTCCCTATCTTATTAATTAACAAAAAAAACAATAGGGTAAGTATACATTTAGAATTTACCTTTAGTTTTCTAGATTTTTGCAGCCCAATGCTTGAAGGTAGCAAGTGTTGGTCAGAATCCCATGAATCGACAAATTAGGTCTTTCCTCTCCATCTCATCTATTCTTTTCTTGACATCCGTTATTTCCAACTTCACTAATCGAGATCCATTAGTTGCTTTCATGCAACCTAGATCTATTTTCCTTGAATCGACCATTGACATCCTCAATGGTTTCCTTGTCAATCATTGATTGTGTTCCCCTCATGTTTGAGGTGGTCCTCCATGGATTGCTTCTTTAAAATTTATTTTTGGCTCAATGGATGCATCTTTGTTGAAACCCTCCATCCTGGAATCAAATAAACCCTACTTTCATCCAAGCAAAAAAACCCTAATTTTATTCAATAAGGATCCTCATATCAGCGGATGTATGAAATCCCATTCCAAATAGGTAGACTCATAAGGTAAAACTCAGATAGTGGATTTAGAAGAATAGTGGTCTATGTAGAATCTAAATGCAAAAAACCCTAGGTCTACATTTCTTATTTTATTTGTGATAGGAGCTATTGAATCTGTTCACACATTATTAGCTATCAAAATGGTTCGCACATTCTTACCTCGAATCGGTTCATACATCTCAGAACCCAATTGAATAAATTTAAAATAATTAAATTAAATATAATAGTAATTATTTGAGCTTATAAATTAAAATATAAGTTAAAGGATATTGGTTTAGTTCCTTTAAAATATGATGTGATTGAGAATTATTATAAGTAAATAAGTAAATGGATCAAAATATCATTATAAACATATTTCAATGGGTTATATGAGATTGAAATGAGCTCCACCTATATTACATCATCCCCACATAGTGGTATTATAGTAAATCTTAGATAAAATCCATGTATCGTTTGGCAAGATTCGAACCTGGGTCAACTCCTTGAAATGTTGAAAAATTCAACCTATTGAGCTAATGCCACTTGATATAATAAACATATTAATTGCTTAAGTGAAATACTTATTTGAATATTTTAGGGGAAATGAAATAAGTACTAAAGCTTTTAAAATATTAGTTCTTATTAAATTTATTTATGTATTTAAATTTAAAATTGTGTTTCTCATTCACAAAAACATATTCATTTTAATGTAAAAATAACATTAATTCCTTTACAAATTATTAAATCCTAGCATTTAATATTGGAGAATAACAATTTACCACAATTGTTTAAGTAAAATAATTCTTCTTATAGGCAATGGAATAAGGAATGAATCCTATAAAATATAAGTCTTTATTAAATTCATTTATGTATTTAAATTAAAAACATTATATTTAATGTAATATAAGGGAAAAATTTGTGTTTCTTATTCATATAAACTTATATTCAAATTAATATTAAAATTCCTTGCATTCTCTTACAAATTATAAAATCCAAACATTTGAATTCAAGAATAACACTTTACCATAAAACTTTGCCATGCTTGTAAAGGACATTAAAGCACCATACCTTTAAATCTAATAGTTCTAACACTAAGCACATGCTTGTGAATTGAATGACTCTAGAAGTTTGTGATTATCCCACTACATGATTACATTATATGCAAGCATCTAATTAACAAATAGAGTAGCCAAAATTATAAAATGATACTTTTACAATGAATTAGACCATGTTGATAATGATTTTTTAAAAACATTACCACTAAAACTAGGCATCCTAACATAAGAACATGAAATTGATGAATCTATAAAATCAATGTTAGGTGCATCCGTTGGATTGGGCTTGTCATATTTGCCTTTGTATCTAGATGATCCTCTTCCCTACATGGACAATTGGGGTCAATGATTATCCACCTATTCATAGTTTATTTACCACCAAGTTTAAGGTGAAGATAAATGCATAGTTGGCTACAAAGTGGATTCTATCCTAAATTAGGACTTAGTCAGGTGTAGCAAGGCAACAAATCAGGCATAGACAATAGTATAGTTGATTTTACATCTATCTAACATATGATATGGATGTAGAAATATGTATAAATAATTATACTCACCTATTGGCTAGTGGTTAGAAAATTAGATGATAGGTTGACTAATAGGAGAATATAGTTCATAGCAAATTCTGTAAGAATAGAATTATTCAATAAAAGTGTAGTATTTTTTAGATGTATTGTTGATAATTAAGTGAGTAGCTAGAACTTAGATTTTGGTGTGTTAAGGCCTTTTTCTAGACCAGGGAGCAAGGGACCACTATTAGGGCTAGTGGAAGGAGCATTCTATAGTTTTTACATGTTTTTTGTTTTGTGCATTTTCTACTTAAATGTTATCAATTTCTTCCTAAATTGTTGTAATGATAGTTTGCTCTATTCTTCCTCTATTTTTCCTCTATTTTTCAAGTGTGATATGTGAATGTGGTTTTTTAGCTAGCTAACCTACATTTACTTATGTATTTATCATTTCATTTTCTACAATTTCATTTACAACATTTCATTTACAAATTTTCAGCAACATTTTCCTACTTTAGCAATTTCTTTACAGTAGTTTCATTTTTAGCAATTGTTAATTTAGTGATTTCAATTCAACATTTACATTTCATGTTATTTCCATTCAGAAAAAGTAATCTAGTTTCTTTCTTCCTTCAACATATTTCAATTATGCAACTTAGATCAGTTTCAATTCTGTAATTAAATAGTTTCAATTCTACAAATTAGTGATAGTCTGATTCTTGAAAAGTCCTTATGAACCTCTATTCCATAGAATAAGTATGTGCTTTTATTTTTGAACTATATAAATCCCAAACCTCCTCTATTGTATATAGCCTTGGACACTCCCCTAGATTTGACAAATTGAAATTAAATTATGGCATTAACGACACTCATAATTTTTGGTATCATTGTTGAGAACATAGTGTTAGACTTACAATGACACTGAGAGGGGGGGTGAATCAGTGTAGTTCTTTAAATTTAAATCTATAACTCTTAAAGCCGAAACACTGAAAACTCAAAACCAAATAAAACAGTATAACACGAGAACATCACACAACACAAGATGTAACGAGGTTCACTAATTTGGCTACTCCTCAAAAATGACTGTTTGGACTACCATCCAAATCCAGCCTTTGCAAAGCACCAACTTTACAAACAATTTACCAACACCCACTAGAAGGAGCACCAACCCCTTATTTATCTACACCAACAAAAAGGAGCACCAACCCCTGATTTACCAGCACCGACTAGAAGGAGCACCAACCCCTGATGCCAAGCACCCACTTGGACTTCTATTCTAGAATTAGAATATTGACATAAAATGCCTTCACTTTTACAAGACCTTGACTGGTCTATTGCTTATCAAACCTCTCTCACAGTTCATGGAACACACAAAATTTTTGCACTCATACAGCCGCACTACGCACTCTCCTCATCACTGAATTCTTCACGCAACACTCCTTTTATAACAATATATTTTCTTTGTTAAATTCTTGGTCTACGTCTGATGACGTTCAATATAACAATATTTTCACATGTAACTCCTGGTATTCATTGGCTTTCATTTCACCTTGGTGCTACGTGTTGATCAGTTCTGCCACTGTAGACTCTGTCCTCCTGTCCACTAATGAAGACGTTCGAAATATCCACTGCTCAAAGATTTCATTCTGTTACAGTCCTTGAAACCACCGAACTGACTTTTGTCACACTTCTTATTTTAGCTGCATGATCTCACTCTATAACTGCCCCTGTAACTGTCGTATTGACTTCAGTTCACTTTTCTTATTTTGGCTGGGTTCTTCTTCGTGCATCGCAAAAATGCAACATGTCATGAAATCGCAACATTTCTGCCTCTTTGACCTTTTCTTGGCTTTTGATCGCAAAAACACATGTCGCGATATTTCAACACTTTCGCCTACTTGCTTCTTTTCTTGGCTTGTACCCACGAAAATACAACATGTCGCGATATCGTGACACTTTCACCTTCTTACTCTCTCTCTTCTCTTTGGGTCACGAAAATGCGACATGTCGCGATATCGTGACACTTTTTCTCTCGAAGTATTTCTCTTGCAATATGTCGCGATATAGCGACATTTTTTTTCTTTCGTACTTTCTCTCTTGCAATATGTCGCGATATCATGACACTTTTCTTCCATACTATCTCTCTTGCAATATGTCGCGAAATCGCGACACTTTTTCTTTCATACTATCTCTCTTGCAATATGTCGTGAAATCGCGACACTTTTTCTTTCTTTCTCTCTCTCTTGCAATATGTCGTAAAATCACAACACTTTTTCTTTCATACTATCTCTCTTACAATATGTCACGAAATCGTGACACTTTTTCTTTCTTTCTCTCTCTCTTGCAATATGTCACGAAATCGTGACACTTTTTCTTTCGTACTCTCTCTTGCAATATGTCGTGAAATTGCGACACTTTTTCTTTCGTACTCTCTCTCTTGCAATATGTCGTGAAATCGTGACACTTTCTCTTGCTTGCTTTCTCTTCCAACATGTCACAAAATTGTGACAGTTTTTCCTACTGGCTCTTTCTCTTCCAACATGTTGCGAAATCATGACACTTTTCTTTGCTTGCTCTTTCTCTTCCAACATGTCGTGAAATCGTGACAGTTTTTCCTGCTTGCTCTTTCTCTTCCAACATGTCATGAAATCGTGACACTTTTTCTTGCTTGCTCTTTCTCTTCCAACATGTCGTGAAATCGTGACAGTTTTTCCTACTTGCTCTTTCTCTTCCAACATGTCACAAAATCACGACAGTTTTTCTTGCTTGCTCTTTCTCTTCCAACATGTCACGAAATCACGATAGTTTTTTGTTCTTCTCAACATGCCGCGATATCGCGA
The DNA here is from genome assembly GCA_028583015.1 of Wollemia nobilis. Lineage (NCBI taxonomy): Eukaryota > Viridiplantae > Streptophyta > Pinopsida > Araucariales > Araucariaceae > Wollemia > Wollemia nobilis. The sequence goes on along the minus strand of JAQPPZ010000840.1, from coordinate 2,888,665 downwards.
CAGTTTTTGTTTCTTGATCAACATGTCATAAAATCGTGACAGTTTTTCTTCCTTGCTCTTTTTCTTCCAACATGTCACGATATCACGACAGTTTTCTTTCTTCTCAACATGTCACGATATTGCGACAGTTTTTCTTTCTTCTCAACATGTCGTGATATCACGACAGTTTTTCTTTCTTCTCAACATGTCACGATATCATGATAGTTTTTCTTTCTTGCTCAACATGTCACGATATCGCGACACTTTTCTTACTTGTCTTTTTCTTTGATCTTTTGCATATGGGCCACTTCGGTCTTCTTGGAAAATCATTGTACATACTCTGAATAGCTTCTGAACTTCTTGTCCACTGAATGGCTTCTAAACTTCTTGTCCACTGCATCAATTGATCTATCTGAATGTGCTAACAACAATGACAATACTGTTGTTGCACCTTGCTCAACAATCTCCCCCTTTGGAATTGTTGGCAACACATGTGCAATTTCCTGTAACTCTTCTCCCCCTTTGACAATAATACCAAAGGGCTGTTGTAGACTCCCCCTGAGTCCATGCACAACATTCTCAAGAAAAAATTATTACACTTAGCAAAAATCACAAACATGAGCAAAAACAAATACACAAATGCTCCCCCTAAGAATGTGGTCCCGATAGCTAGTCAATTCTTGGGAAGCGTGACCACTCCCAATTTATTGTGAAGGTACTCAAAGACTTCCGTGGGCAACGATTTTGTGAAGATATCCTCTACTTGCTCTGTTGTTGGAACAAAATCCAACTTAACCTCACCTTCCGCAACTTTATCCTTCAAAAAGTGATACCGAATAGCAATATGTTTTGTGTGAGAATGCATAACCGGATTCTTTGAGATGTTAATGGCACTGGTGTTATCACACTTAACTAAAATTGGCTCACTAAAGTTAATACCAAGATCTTTCAGGGTTTGTTTCATCCATAATACCTGCGTACAACACGTTGTCGCTACAATATATTATGCCTCTGCTGTGGATAAAGAGACTGACTCTTGTTTCTTACTGTGCCACGTGACCAACCTATCTCCAAGATAGAATGCACCTCCATTGGTACTCTTTCTATCATCTACACATCATGCCCAATCTACATCTGAATACGCAATAAGGGTGAAGTCCTTACCTTTTGGATACCATAACCCATACTCCATAGTACCCTTGAGGTATCGAAGAATCCTCTTCACTACTGTCACATGAGTCTCCTTGGGACTAGCTTGAAATCGTGCTACCATGCATACTACTTGCAAGATATCTAGTCTAGTAGCTGTCAAATATAGTAGGATCCCAATCATAGATTTGTACATGGTTTGATCAACATATGGAGATTTGTCATCCTTTCTCAACTTGCAACCTGTCATCATGGGAGTGCTAACTGGCTTACAATCCTCCATTGTGAAATTTTTTAGCATCTCTTTCACATATTTAACTTGAGAAATAAATATGCCCTTCTCATTTTGATTAACTTGCAGCCCGAGGAAATACGAAAGTTCACCAATCATTGACATTTCAAATTCTTTCTGCATCTTATTTGCTAAATCTTTACACGACTCATCTTTGCTACTGCCAAATATGATATCATCTACATATACAACAAGAACAATAAGATGGCCATTTTCTATTTTGACATACAAATTACTATCCACCATACCTTTCTTGAACCCTTGTTGAGTAAGATAGTTGTCTAGCCTTGCATACCATGCTTGGGGTGCCTGTTTTAAGCCATATAATGCTTTATTCAACTTGCAAACCAAGTTGGGATCATCACCAAGTTGGAAACCATCTTGCTGCTCAATATAAACCTCTTCTTCAAGTTTTCCATTCAAAAATGTTGATTTCACATCCATTTGATAAACTTTGAAATTCTTGTGAACTGCTAAAGCCAAAAACATTCTAATTGCCTCTAGTCTAGCCACTGGTGCAAAGGTTTCCTCAAAGTCAATACCTTCAACTTGTGCATAGCCTTTACATACCAATCTTGCTTTATTCCTGACTACTTGTCCATCTTCATTCAATTTGTTTCTAAAGATCCATTTAGTACCGATTATATTTTTATTTGCAGGTCTTGGTACTAACTCCCAAGTTTTGTTTTTCTCGATCTGATCTAATTCTTCATTTATTGCCTTCATCCAACTTTCATCTTTGCTTGCTTCTGCAACATTTTTGGGCTCAATGCTAGATAATAGAGAGTAGTTACTTGCAACTCTTCTTCTTGTCTGAACACCAACTGTGGAGTCTCCAATTATTTTCTCTCTAGGATGATTTTTCTGCCAGTTGCCTGTTTTGAATTTCTTATTTTCTTCCACTTCTGAATCAATGTTTGAATCATCTGGGTCAAATTTTTGTTTCTTTTCCATTTCCTCTTCCTCATCTCCTTCAATAACTTCTTCATAAATTGGGTAGTTCTCTTCATAGCTAATTACTCGTTCCCTACCTTCATCAACTTTAACATCGACACTCTCCACAATTTTCTTTAGCCTCTTGTTGTAGCATGTGTAGGCTTTGCTTTTTGTCGAATAGCCAAGAAAAATACCTTCATCCACTCTATCTTCAAACTTACCAAGATTATCTTCAGTTCTTTTGATGTAACACTTGCTGCCAAAAACTTTAAAGTATCTTGTTGTTTCCATTTTTCCGAACCACAACTCATAAGGAGTTTTTTTTTCATGCGTCCTCAACATGCACCTATTTTGGATGTATACCGCAGTATGGACTGCCTCTTTCCAAAATATGTCTACTACTTTGCTCTCAGTCAACATAGTCCTTGCCATTTCTTGCACTGTCCTGTTCTTTCTTTCTACCACACCATTCTACTAAGGTGTCCTGGCTGCTGAAAACTATCTCCTAATACCATATTTTTCATAGTACTCTACAAACTCCTCTGAAATGAACTCTCCTCCTCTATCTGATCTTAAACATTTAATCTTTTTTCCTGTTTGATTCTCAACTTGGTTTTTGAAACTCTTGAACATCTCAAAGGCTTCTGATTTAAGCTTCAAAAATAGTACCCATGTCATCCTGGAATAGTCATCTATACACAGCATAAAATATTTGTGACCATTTATGCTTTGCATTCTCATGGGTCCACATAAATCAGTATGTATTAGTTCCAAAGGTTTGCTTGTGTAGTACTCTTTTGTTTTAAATGTGACTCTAGTTTGCTTCCCCTTTTGGCATGAAGCACAAATGCTATTTGATGGTTTGCCAATGGTGGGAATATCTCTCATTGCCCTTCTTTGAGCTGATTTTTACTAGATTGTCAAAACTGATATGATCGAGCCTCTTGTGCCACAACCAATTTTATTCTTCTTGTCCAATCAAGCATGCTCCTTCTGAAGTCTCTGAGAGAGTGTACAGGTTGCCAAATGTCCTTGATCCAGTTGCTATCAACTTTCCACTATTTGCTTTTCTGACTTCACAACCCTGCTTCTTAAAAATCACTTCATGACCTTTATCACAAATATGACTTACGCTCAACAAGTTATGCTTCAGACCAACCACAAACAGGACTTCTTTTGACTTGATTTTTCCATCACTAATCTTAACTGAACCTTTGCCAACTATCTTAGCTCCATCATTATTTCCAAATTTTACTAAACCACCTTCATATTGTTGTAACTCTTCAAATTTTTGTTTGTCACCTGTCATATGACTAGAGCATCCACTATCAAGTATCCATGGTGCATATTTATTCTGTGTTTTAAGTGATGTTTGTACGATCAAGGATTCTTTTTCTTCCTTACGTCGCCCTTTTTCTTTCCACTCTGGTTTGATTACAATTTTGGGTTTTTGCTTTGACTTTTATTTTTTAGTAGCTTGTGCATGTTTTTCAAGAAATTTTCTATTTTGTCTCATCCCATTTGATTGAAATTTTCTTCCCTAAAATTGATTTGATGCAAATGTACTTCGACAATTTCTTGCAATGTGCCCAAAATTATGACAGTTATAACATTCTACTGCATAATCCATTAAAGGTGAAAAAACATTTCTACTGGTAAAATTCCTTGGTCCTACATTATACTTGCAATCTGAAATCTTATGTCCATAACCATTGCATTTAAAATAGCAACCAAAAAAGAGATGATTGAACCTGGGTGATGGTCTTTGCCATGTTGTCGTAGGAGCCATAAATCTTCTTCTTCTTTGATGTGTGACATTGGTGAATCCATCATTGTCAATTCTCCTTTCGTGCCTTGCATCCTTGCTTTCTTTTGCATGAGTCATTTTTCTTTGATCAACCTGTTTCTTATCTTCAATATTTATGGATTCTTTATTTATGGCCTTTGATCCATTTGATGATTCTCCTTCGTCAAAGCCCAAGCCAAATTTGATGCCTGTAGGCCTTTGGTTATTTATGATCTTATCCAGCTTCATAGAACTTTCTTCACGTTTGTGATAACAACTAATTTTACGATTCATCTCTTCTATCTGCATCCTTAAACCAATAGTCTCTTCTTCTAGCTTGCTGCAATAATCTATTTTCATGGTTATTTGCACTTCGAGATCTTCAGATATTTTCTTGGATTCTTCTATCTGTACTTTCAAACTGGTTATGATTTCAATTGCATCCTCAAGATTTCTTGAAATTCTCTTATTCTTTCTTCTTTCTATCTTCAATTCATCTAGAGTTGCAATTAGTTCCTCTTCCAAATTTACTTCTACATCAATTTCTTTTTCATCACATACCTGTTCTTTTTCTGTCTTTTCTTCTTTGAGTGCTATGAAAAGAGCTTCACCTGTTTCCTCTTTAGAATCCTCACCGGAGCTGTCTTCTGATGAACTGACATTTTTGGAGATGAAACTTTTCTTCTTGAAGTTGCCTTTTTTGAAGTTTGGTTTTTTCTTCCAGTCACTTCTTTCTTGGTGCGATCCTTCATCACTTTTGTTCTTCTCATTAAGTGGACATTTAGCTGCAAAATGCCCAATGCCTCCATAGTTGAAACATTTAAACGGTAACTTTCCTCTGTATTTTCCTTTTCCCCTTTTTAGTTTTCGAACAAAAATTGCTTCCATTTCATCTGATATCTCTTCTTCCTCGGATTCTTATTTTGCTTTCATATTTTTATGAGCTTTAAAAGTAGCTTCTCTGTCTGTGGGTTTAGATTTTCCTATTCTCATCTCATATGCAGTCAAAGAACCATGCATCTCATCCATACTAAAAGAATTTAGATTTTTAGCTTCTTCTATAGCTAAAAATTTAGAATCAAATCTTTGAGGAAGAGATCTTAATACCTTTTTCATGATGATAGAATCTTCGATTTCCTCACCGAGTCCTCTTATCGCATTAATGACTTCATTAACTCTCAACATATATGCTTCTATATTCTCATCGTCATTCATATTTAGTACTTCAAACTGAGCTCGATGTGTTTGTAACTTGGCCTCCTTGATCTTATCGTCTCCTTCATGAATGCTTCTCAGTTTGTCCCATATTTCTTTTGTCGTTTTACAACTCATGATCTTTACTAGTTCACTGTCCACTAATCTGCACATGATAGCATTCTTTGCTTTTGAATTATTCTCAAATAGTTTCTTATCGACAACATCGGTTGGAGGAGTGGTGGGTATTGTGTATCCACTTTTTACTAAATCCCAAATGTCGTATCCTAAGGCACAAAGATATGTCTGCATCCTGAATCTCCAAAATGCGTAATTAGATCCGTCAAACAATGGTGCTTTGTTTGATGAGAAACCTTCACCACCTGCCATTGTATTACTTCCAAGATCACCCTAGCTTGTTAAGCTTGTTCAGGAACCTCGCTCTGATACCAATTGTTAGACTTACAATGACACTAAGAGGGGGGGTGAATCAGTGTAGTTCTTTAAATTTAAATCTATAACTATTAAAGCCGAAACACTAAAAACTCAAAACCAAATAAAATAGTATAACATGAGAACATCACACAACACAAGATGTAACGAGGTTCACCGATTTGGCTACTCCTCAAAAATGATTGTTTGGACTACCATCCAAATCCAGCCTTTGCAAAGCACCAACTTTACAAACAATTTACCAGCACCCATTGGAAGGAGCACCAACCCCTTATTTATATGCACCAATAGAAAGGAGCACCAACCCCTGATTTACCAGCACCGATTGGAAGGAGCACCAACCCCTGATGCCAAGCACCAACTTGGACTTCTATTCTAGAATTAGAATATTGACATAAAAATGCCTTCACTTTTACAAGACCCTGACTGGTCTATTGCTTATCAAACCTCTCTCATATTTCATGGAACACACAAACTTTTCACACTCATACGGCCACATTGTGCACTCTCCTCATCACATCAATTCTTCACGCAACACTCCTTTTATAACAATATTTTCTCTTTGTTAACTTCTTGGTCTACGTCTGATGACGTTCAGTATAACAATATTTTCACATGTAACTCCTGGTCTTCGTCGACTTTCATTTCACCTTGGTGCTACGTGTTGATCAGTGCTGCCACTATAGACTTTGTATGCCTGTCCACCAATGAATACGTTCGAAATATCCACCGCTCGAAGATTTCATTCTGTTATAGTCCCTAAAACCACCGAACTGACTTTTGTCATAGTTCTTATTTTAGCTGCATGATCTCACTCTGAATCGCCCTCGTAATCGTCGTATCGACTTCGAGTTCACTTTTCTTATTTTGGCTGGGTTCTTCTTCTTGCATCGTGAAAATGCAACATGTCACGAAATCGTGACATTTCTACCTCTTTGACCTTTTCTTGGCTTTTGACCGCGAAAATACAACATGTCGCGATATCGTGACACTTTTTCCTCCTTGCTTCTTTTCTTGGCTTGTACCCATGAAAATACAACATGTCACGATATCATGACACTTTCACCTTCTTACTCTTTCTCTTCTCTTCGGGTCACAAAAATGTGACATGTCGCAATATCGCGACACTTTTTCTCTCGAACTCTTTCTCTTGCAATATGTCGTGATATCGCGACACTTTTTCTTTCGTACTCTCTCTCTTGCAATATGTCACGATATCATGACACTTTTTCTTCCGTACTCTCTCTCTTGCAATATGTCGCGAAATCACGACACTTTTTCTTTCATACTATCTCTCTTGCAATATGTCACAAAATCGCGATACTTTTTCTTTCTTTCTCTCTCTCTTGCAATATGTCGTGAAATCATGACACTTTTTCTTTCATACTCTCTCTCTTCCAATATGTCACAAAATCACAACACTTTTTCTTTCTTTCTCTCTCTCTTGCAATATGTCACGAAATCGCGACACTTTTTCTTTCTTGCTCTCTCTCTTCCAACATGTCATGAAATCGTGACACTTTTTCTTTCGTACTCTCTCTCTTCCAATATGTCGTGAAATCGTGACACTTTCTCTTGCTTGCTTTTTCTCTTCCAACATGTCACGAAATAGCGACAGTTTTTCCTACTCGCTCTTTCTCTTCCAACATGTCGTGAAATCGTGACACTTTTCTTTGCTTGCTCTTTCTCTTCCAACATGTCGTGAAATCATGACAGTTTTTCCTGCTTGCTCTTTCTCTTCCAACATGTCGCGAAATCATGAAACTTTTCCTTGCTTTCTCTTTCTCTTCCAACATGTCATGAAATCGTGACAATTTTTCCTGCTGGCTCTTTCTCTTCCAATATGTCATGAAATCGTGATAGTTTTTCCTGCTTGCTCTTTCTCTTCCAACATGTCACAAAATCGTGATAGTTTTTCTTTCTTCTCAACATGTCGCGATATCACGACAGTTTTTCTTTCTTGATCAACATGTCACGAAATCGTGACAGTTTTTATTCCTTGCTCTTTTTCTTTCAACATGTCATGATATAGTGACAGTTTTTCTTTCTTCTCAACATGTCGCGATATCGCGATAATTTTTCTTTCTTCTCAACATGTCGTGATATCACGATAATTTTTCTTTCTTTCTCAACATGTCGTGATATCGCGACACTTTTCTTACTTGTATTTTTATTTGATATTTTGCATATGGGCCACTTCGGTCTTCTTGGAAAAACACTGTACATACTCTGAATAGCTTCTGAACTTCCTGTCCACTGCATCTGAATGGCTTCTGAACTTCCTGTGCACTACATTAACTGATCTATCTGACTGTGTTGACAACAATGACAATACTGTTGCTGCACCTTGTTCAACACATAGATGTTTTTAGAGGATAAAATAGTTATACAATTATCATTGTGTCAAGTTATAACAAATGAATCTTAGAGCAATTCCTAAAATTAAAACTTGCATAAAACATAGATGTGTAGTTGACAGTTGCATTTCACATAATTAGGACACAAGCATAGAATAAATGAATAGGTTAAGGGATGAAAAAGAATTATTTCTTAAAAAAAACTCTTTACCTACCACAGGAAGGTGATATGTATTCCAAGGAGGTGAATTACCTACATTTGAAAATTTTGACATTATTGAAAGAGAACCACCATCCTCGTCATCAATAAGTATATGATCTCCTGAGAGAGATACAAGAGGAGCAAATTTCTAGTACATCCTCATCTACCCCTGATATATATTTACCATCGGGGCAGTTTAAATAAATTTATACCAAGTGTTGGGAGAAAATAATGACATATTTACAAGGGAACCTAAATAAGGGTAACAATATTCACAATCAAGCAAACAATCACTAATTCAAAAAAGGGCTTTAATGAGAGCTAAAAAAAGGTGGTTTTTTATGGCAATAAAAACCACCCTAATAGATCCTAAGAGGGTGGTTTAAAACCACCCTCTTAGGTTCACCCTAAGAGGGTGGTTTAAAACCACCCTCTTAGGTTCACCCTAAGAGGGTGGTTTAAACTACCCTCTTAGGGCTAAAAGGGCGATTTAGGCAACCCTAAGAGGATATTTTACAACCACCCTCTTAGGGTCTTAGTACAAAATATATATATATATATATAAAGACCATGAGAAAATCAAACATAAATATGATTGAAACCAAAGCATTTTTTTTGCAAATTATTGGCACTTACTTAAAGTAGCGTGGAGTCAAAGGGACCATAGGAAAAGTAGAGCTCTCCATTTATTTCAAAGCTCAAGCTAGGGCTTGATAGTGAACCATTGACACTTATTTAGAGTAGTGCACAACATAATTGATGGATGGACTGTGGGAAAAGTATATTTCTCTTTTTTATTATTTCAAAGCTCAATATAGGGATTTAAATTAAACGGGTAAATATTTTTCATTGGGTGGAGCAACACATGGCATAACAAATAGAGGGAGGAAAGTGCCAAATGATTCTTTCTCTGCCTTGCTTGGTGAAAGGAGCTTTTAAGTGGTAAGAACTACTCATGCTTTGGAATCTGGTTATCTTTCATTGTAATTTGTTATTTGAGTTTCTAGGGCTTCCCAAAACTTTTACTCCCATAAAATTTCACCAATTTGGGGCTTCCCACAAACTTTCATTTATTTTGGGGTTTGACTCATCATGTTGGTTTGACAAGGGATTTTTAATTGTAATTCAAATTAATTTTATTTGGGGTTTCAAAACATTCACTTCAACAAAATACTTTAATTAATGAATAATGTACCCATACCTCTTAATTGCTCTTATGGATATATGTCCTCAAAAATCTATCTCACAAACAATTGATCTTTCTAGTGCCACTTCAAAAGTTAGATATCAAAATACTCTCTCAATACATCTAGATGAATTTTATTCTCAAAAGATATTTCACCATACAAAAATTACAATACAATATCAAACCACTTTAACACCTTATTACTCCTATTCTTTCATGTAAAATAATGCTTAAAAAAACAAACCAAAAATTACACACATGAATTTCCCATATACACCTTATACCTCCTTATAAAAATAAAAACAATGCACTTCAAATTTCAATAAGACCCACTAAATTATCACTTCATCTCATGTATCAACAAAGAACTAGAATTTTGAAATTTCACCTTTCATTCCTCCCTAAAACAAAAATTAAATCACCTTACTATCCTTATAGTTGCCTAACCATTTCTCATCACAATGACAAAAATGACTAACCCTTATAACTCCCTAACAAGCTATAAAATGCATACATTTTTAAAAGTTTTAATTATGCCTTCAAGTGCTACTGTCGCTACTGAAACCCGTAACCTCGTTGGCCCCTGTGCCCTAGCACAAGGGCAAACACCATGTGTGATAAGCACCCACACAAGCCCAAGAGCATGTTCTCTTTCTTCTTCTCTACCACTGGTGCAAAAGACTTTGATCATGCAAAAAGCTTTGTGTGAATCAAACTAAACCTGTCACCTACAACATGCTCTGTAAGCTGAGTTTTCTAGCTAGGCTACCATCCCATGTCTATGGTGTTTGGGCACCCTCCATATTAATCTCTACACTACCTCAAAATTCACAAAAATCTCTTCTTTCTACCTTCACCACTTTATCGAACAAAAAATGCAAGTATTAATTCACAGGTTGATTAAAAAATTTGGTTTAAAAAAACATTAATATTTTTATACACTTTTCATCAAAACTTGCCTCCATGCAAATTCGAATTTTGGTGCCTTTTAAACCTTTTCAAAAATATTATAATAATTTAAATCTCATGTAGATTTAAATACTATAATTTTTATTTTAAGCTTATGGGTCCTTTAATTTTTAATTATTATAATTATTTAAATCTTCATATATTTAAATATTATAATATTTTTTCTTCTTCTTGGACATTTCCTTTGGAAAACCTCTTCATTTTTCTTTTGTAAATTCCACCATATTAAAACCATTAAACGTTTATTTTTCTTGACATAAATGACAACCAATGTCATTAACCTATGCCATTAATTATTTTACATCAATGATAATAATATACTCAAAATTTCCAAAAATATCCCCCTTTTCATTTATGGCAACCCTTTTCTAATTTTTTTTTTTTTCCTTTTTCCAAATCATTTTAATCCAAATCTGCTCCCCCTGAGAAACTGCTCCCTTTGACTGAATGCTCTCCCCTTACTAAAATATCTCCCCCTTTGACATCAATGGATAATGGACTCCTTTGGGGCTAAATATAAGAATCTTAGCTCAGCCCCCTCCCAACCTCCTCTCCTTGATGTGATTAATTTTGGGGTGGGAGTATCTCTACTCCAAGCATACAATGCTCTTTTGCTTTGTCAACCTTATTTCTCATCATACCCTTTTGATCCTTTTGAGTGTCAATATTCTTGCTTGTCTTTATAAGCTCTGGAAACTTTGTTCTACACCACTTGGCCTTATGCACAATATTATTAAACTTATAACACTTAATTTTGTAGTTCTTGGAAGGTGTAAATATCTTGAAGTTCCTCCTAGTGAAGCCATAATCATTTTTGTCATGAACCCTGCAATGGATTGCTTTATGATCAAATCGATTACAAGAGTAGCAATACCCTTGAAAGAGATGTCCATATTTGAAGTTCCTCTTAGTAAAACCATACTCCTTTCCATGAGTCTTGCAATGCATAGCATTGTGCATTATTTCATTTCTTAGTGAAGCTCCTATTCTTCAACTTATCCTCATAAATCTTAATTTCTCCTTCACTTTCTTCCTATGAAGATTCTTCCTCTTTCGAGCTTGAGCTTAACCCTTATTCTTGTTTCCCTTGTTCTTCTTCAAAACCAACTCTTGTTTTGATAGATGAAGATCTTTGTGCATTGATAATATTATCCAAAGTCTTTGAAAATTTTCCAAACCTATGTAGGTTATCCTTAGAATATTTCACTTCCATTCTTAGTGAAACTACCTCATGTTCTAATCTCTCACACTCTAGCTATTTTACATTTAACTATTCAGTTATGACTTCTTCAACTCTTTTTGTCTTTAAAACTTTAACTTTCAAGTTATTGAGATCTTGTATAAGTCTTGCTTTTGTATTCTCATCCTCTTGAACTTTATCCTTCAATATTGAGTTCTTCTTTCTAATTCTTTTCAACTTTGAAGAAGCGAAAAATAATGGCTCACTTGATATATAGAAGTTGAAATGCAGTCTAGTATTTCTAAGAAAGCATGTAAAAGAATGATGCAAAAGGGGTAAACCAAGTAAGCTATTGAAATGACAAATTATTTGATGTAAAAATGTGGGATTTCTCCTTGTATTCATAAATTCATCATTTCAAAAGGTTACAATACATTCCCCTTTAAGGGATTCTCATTTTGATACATTTCAAATTACAAATTACAAGGGATCGAATCCCTCCATGAGCATAAAGGCGTGCTTCCAATGTTCTTCTCACAACCCACAATTGAGAGCTAATATTGGGCTTAATTTATACTACTCCTTAGCTCCTACCTCATGCTTATAATACCTACACCTACATACAAGAGATTGAATGATGTTAATAGCATATGTGTTTAGTGATGAAAACTATGAAAACCATAGAAAGTATACATCTATGAATATAAAATTTATTTGCAACTATTCTAAACAACTCCAAATGACTTGAAATTCTAGTATGATTTTTAATAGGTGATTTTGGAAGGATTTGAGTAGAAATCACAATGAAATTATTAGTAGAACTTGTGGTTGTTCCTTGCAGGAACAAGTAAGACTATAATTATAAAAATATTAATTGACCCATAAAATATACTCAAAAATTTACCAAATTTGGATATGATGCTAATATAATGATATAGAAATAATCTACACAAAAATAAGATCAAAATTGTGGACCATTTAATGTCCATACCTATGAGTTCCAATAAGACCTGGTAATCATCCCTAGGGGGGATGACCACAAACTAGGGTGGTTTTGCCACCAATTCCACTTGGATTTGGTCAATAAACCTCCTAGGGGTATTTTCATTGAATATGAGAAATTAAATATCAAAATATATTGGTTTTGGAATCCGTTTAGCATATTTTGGGATGCCCCTAAAAGTACCTTCGAATGAAGAGATTTTCAAGGGAAATACTTGGGCAAATATGAGGACAAATGTGAGTAGCACTTCATGAGAAATGATTGTTATTATATCCCTTTGAAATTGGGTAGGAGCACCTCAATTTATAGCTAAAATTGGGCAAATGTGAAAAGAGGCAAGTTTTGGCATGCAGGGCAAGTGTTTCCACTTGTCAATGTCCTTGCCATGCATAAGGTGGAAGAGCTTGCCCATTTGGGGCCTTCAATTTTCAAGTCCTAATGTTAATGAAAACCCTCCAATAAATTATGGGTTATTGGACAGTATAAATGGTAATAATTGATTGCCATTTATCCCACCATTTGACTTTTGGGGGGTATGGTTCATGGTCATCCCACCAAGGAATGGCTGCTAGTGGTCGTCTTTGGGTGGGACGGTCATGAACTGTGACCATCCTTGGGTGGGATGGCCATGGATACATGGCCCAAAAGCCCCTAAAAGTGGGTTAAACCCTTCGAAAAGTTTTTGAGAGCCCTAATTAATCCCCGAGGTTTTCCAAATGGGACCATATGATGTCGATAAGAGTGGTGCATAGCAATCTTATCTGATTTAAATAATTTTAGTATCTATAGATACACATTTTTGAGATGCATTGTGTGCAACAGAGTGATGATCATAAATATATGACTAATTTGTTTAAATAATTGAGTTTATTCATTAACCTAACCAAATTTATATGCCTCCATTTATAGAAAGAGCATACATTCTTGGAATCCTTACTTTTGACATAGTTGAAGGATTGACTTTGGTATACCTTTCAGTAACGTTTGCCATAGCATTTTTGGGGCTTAAGGTATACTTGGTCTTGGTTCCTTGTTTCCTTGTAAGCCTTTACATGGGTGAATTATTGAGGATTCAAGGAGGCCAAGCCTTTTTTTTGTTTCATTTGTTGATTATTTGCCCCAGCATGGGCTTGCAAATTTATCTTTGGCAATGATTATTTTGAATGTATGAAGATTGCAGTGTTTAAGTGTTGATTTGATAATGAAATATTTATTATGACTACCCTCTCAAGTGACAATTCTATGATGTCATGACTAATTATGAAAGCGATGAGTCGCTTGACACATATAATTGAATTGGGATAACTATTAGTTTTACCCATTGCAAACCCTATCAAATCTACTAAGATTTTGATTGTTTTAATGATAATTTATTGAAGCGAGATCCTAAATACTTCATTACCATGGAGTGGTCCAGAAATAATGGCCTTCTTAGGGAATGAAATAAATACTTTTTAGAACATCCATGAATACTTTGGATTCAATCTTGATTCCTTGTTAATTTTAACCATTTTGACTTGTTTTTGGTGGGTTTTTTGCCCTATTTTTTATCTTTTAAAGTTGTATTTGTAGGGTTTTTGGTGGTCGTCCATGGGTGGGATGGATACATAGTCCATGGCCATACCTAGTGGGATGGTTGGCCAAATGGCCGACCATCCCACCTAGGAGCAACCATGCTCTTTTCATTGCTATATAAGCCCAAAATGAAGCAAATGAGCTCATTTTTGTATGTTTGGCTTAGGAAACTAAGAGGTGAGGAGTACGATTTTATTTTTTTGAAGCGGAGCACTACTAAAAAACCTGACCATAACCATGAGCCATCCAAAATACTCAACAAGTGGCGAAGCCAATGTGAGACGGGTAAGGATTGCATTTTTCTCTCTTTCTTAATTTAATGTGAAATTGTACTTTCTTGTGATTTTTCCCTAAAACACACTAAATATTGGTTAAATAACTATAATAGTAGTGAAATGTAGGAATGCATGCTTTTATTTATAGTTTAGATGCATTATTGTACCATTATTTTGCTATTTTTTTTGCATTTTGAGGGTTATTTTAGGGGTCAAAATGACACTATTTTAGCTATTTTTGGGGGTCGTCCCTAGGTGGGATGACTACCAAATTGGGGGTCATTCCTAGGTGGTACAGTCACAAAATTGGGGTAAAATGGGCCATTTTTGGGTCATTTTATGGTATTTTTGGACTTTTTGATGCATTTTGAGTGCATTTTTGACACTTAGCTCTGTCAGGTGGTGAAGAGTTGGTATCAATTTTTGACTCTCTTTTAGGTCACTAGGGACATTTTTATAGAGGAGAAATGGCAATGGATCAATGCCATTGACCTTAAACATGTGATGTGGTTAGAGCCCGTTGCGGGCGACCACGCTTACTTGACTAACTTGATAGACCTTTGGGGTCCTTGCACCAACACTTTCCATTTACCTATAGGAGATATGATAGTGACTTTAGAGGATGTCTATCAGATATTACACATTTTGATAGAGGGGCAGTGTATCATATACACTCATCGAGACCGGAGAGATGAAGTGATGCAGATATAATTTAGGGTAAACTGGGAGAAGGCATTACATGACCTACCTAGTGGAGGAATATTAGTAGATCTATGATTTATAGCTGATGTATTGGGTATTAGACATGATTTACTAATAAATTTGATATCCAACATGTTGCTCCCAGACTCATCGGGATCTAGGTTCCCCTGGAACCTTTTAGAGTTGGTGTTTTCATTGGTAGAGTGCACCGTAGAGCAATCGTTAGTGATGGATTGGGGCACTACCTTATTGGCATAACTATATGATGAGTTTTATAAGATTCGATCTCATGGGTAAAAGGGTTTGGGGTGCAACTTTCTACTATAGGTTTGGGTTGGCAGTATATTATGGTGGATCAACCACAGGGACTACCCTGGACTTCAAGATTGTAGCTTGCAGATAGAGGTATAGACTATGAGATACTATGGTAGTGGGTCTAGGAAGTAGGTTAGAGCTATTGCTTTGCAGGTGAGGTTGAGCACTATGTAGAGTCCTTTGCATGACTCAAGGTAGATGAGGTTACTTGGAGGCCTTGTAGAGATTGTCCAGTATGGGATGAGGTTGAGACATAGCTATGTGGGATGAGGCAGGGAAGATGGCTAATTGGATGACATGGGGTTGAGCAGGAGTACTTTCCTTATGCTCGAGTCCTATGGTAGTTTGGACTATGCCAGGGTTTGACTAGTGAGTCGATGATCTACTGACATCATAGGGATGAGAGGACTCTTAGTTGGCCTACAGTGGAGGCATTAAGACAGGAGTCACATCCTATAGTATATATCTCTAAGATAGATGATGTTGGGACTACAGAGGAGTATGACTCTTGGTGGGTGACATGGTAGTGGTGAATAGAGGGGCCACTAGGTGCAAATGCAGTTGAGGTAGTAGAGGAGGCACACAAGGATGCTCTAGAGGAGAAGGGTCAGGATGAGTCTCCAAATGATGAGGAGGTAGAGGGAGATGAGCGATATGTGTATCACCATGTAACGGATGAGTGGACAAAGCTCCTTGACTTAGGGGATCTACAAGGTGACTTTGGTGAGGCTTACTTTGATGATCAAGGGAATTATGCACAACTAACATCACAAGATGCTATGATCACTGAGCTATGGGGTGATATTATTAGAGGTCGATGGGAGAGGGATCTCCTTTTGGTGTAGGTATAGAGCACAAAGGCTAAGATGGATATGTAGACAACATTGATAGCTACTCTTCAGGCATAATTTAGAGCACGAAGCCCTATCCATGAGGGATATAGTAGTGGAAATATGGCCAGGCTATGGGAGGATGTGACATAGGTTTAGTCCTTAGTGGGAGTCTTTCAATATCATTGTCGACAGGAGTAAAATTATACTGAGGAGTTGGAGGATGAGATATTTTACCTTAGGGGGCACTTACCAGCCCATCCATTTGGTAGTGGGTCATAGCTAAGTAAGAGGAGTGGTACAGGATAGTCTTCTATATGGATGGAGACACCTAGCTCTATATGAATATCAGACAAGGTAGGAGGTAACAAATATAGGATTTCTCAATAGACTCCAAATGAGGGTAGAGGTGAGAGGCACAGTACCGAAACTGCATGACCATGGTTTTTGAGACTCTGGTGGTTCTTTTTGGATTTTTGGATTTATGAGGTTTGAGGAACCGTTTTATTGTAGCCTGCAGGTAGTCTATGGAGGATGATGTAGCCTTTGAGTTCATACATACATACATACATACATACATACATACATACATATATATATATATATAGATAGATAGGAATATGAGTTGTATGTTATCTCATGTGTTTCTTACTACTTTGATGAGATGTATGCAATGCTTATATATACTTGTATGATGCTTATCATGCATGCATGTATTTGTCCTATGATGTGATTTGATGACATAGCTATTTGTAAATGCATAATTAAATGGATGAATTGGTTTAATTTGTATGATGTATTATGATGACTATTTTGACACATCATATGCTAGTACCATAGATTGTACAAAATTTATCTCATCATTTTCATGTTATTATGACATTATGTAATGGCTTGTGTAAATGTAACTTGACAAACATGTGACAACATGATGTGAAATGGAATGAATAGTATAATGTTTTATGATGTGTTTGGGATTTTTAGGAGACTCAAACACTCTAGTTACCTAATAAAAAGTTGTATGGTAACCATGGAAGACTTTTTAACAAAGTATAAATCTGCTAAGATAACCAAGATATTCAATATCCCTATGTGTGCATGTGAGTTCATTACTATGATAACGCATAATGTTACCTTAGTGCCAAATAGGATTTACGCATACCATCTATAATAGAGATCACCATATGAGTATCATTATCTTGATTTTTTGTATGTAGTTGGATTAGACCACTAGGCAATACATACTACCAAAAGGTAGCTCATCTACATGCAAATATTGGTCTCTATAAAAGAAAGTTGCTTATTGGACAGACATATCATCATGCGTAAGGATATCACCATTTCTATATGGATTTGATGCCACCCAACCTGTAATGAGGATCACCTTATGGTTCTCTAATATTGAGAATTCCAGGGATTCAAGTTCAATACTCTCTTATTTTATTTTAATTTTTGATTTTTTCAAGGTATTTGCTCATTTTTGTTATGGTGAGAAATGGATTTTTGTAGTGGTGAGAACCACTATTTATTTTGTTTTTTCTAATATTAAAAACTACTTTTTTTTTGCATATTGTGAAGTGATAATAATTACTATTTATTTTTCATTTTGGATAATTGCCCCAATTTCATGTGAAGTAAGGGATTTTGATTGTTTAAGGTAAGGAGGAACTTGTCCTTTTGTTAATTCTCAACATATTTGAACCATTTACATAGGGGGATGAGCGAGGTAAACTTTTTACTTAAAGTAACCTAGACCGTTTTGTAGTTTCATTTTTCCTTGTGCTAAACTTGGATTTATTAATATAAAACAATGTTGGGATTTTTATGTATAGAAGGTATAATCTAAGAAGGATTCTACCTTCTAAAAATCATGATATCTTTCTACAAAATATGAAAAGAAAACTAGATACGGATGAGTGATCAAAAATCCTAAAGACGCATTTGAATAATGGCTAAATGAAGGGAAACAGACACAATATAAAAAGAGAAAATGTAAATGATACATGTAATGTAATGATGTGGTAACCATGAGTTATGATAATAGTGAATTTTATATATGCCTAGTATATAGACCTGGTGCTAGACATGTATGATCAAATTTTAATAATGCACAATGGAATGATGAGTATGCCTAATGCAATTGATGTTGAAATGCAAATGATGTGAAGTGCAATGAAGCAATATTTTTGTGTTTTTGATGTTTTAATTATGTTTTTGTATTAATTATATATATATATATATATATATATATATACAGTTTGACCAATGGGATTAATGGATGTGATTGGGGCTTTTTGGGTGACCAAAGGGCTTATAGATACCTTTGGGATGTTTTAGGATGACCTAGGAGAATTTTAGAGTGACCAAAGGTCTTATATACACCTTTGGGGTATTTTGGGGTGACCTAGATGGTCGTAGATCGCCTAGGAGCATTTGAATGACAAAAGGGCTTATATATGCCTTTGGGGTATTTTGGGATGACCAAAGGGCTTATAGACACCTTTGGGATATTTTGGGGTGACCAAAGGGCTTATAGATGTCTTTAGGGTATTTTAGAATGACCTAGATGGTCGTAGACTACCTAGGGGTATTTTAGGTTGACCTAGATGTTTGTAGATTTCCTAGGAGTGTTTTAGGTTGACCTAGATGGTTGTAGACCACCTAGGGGTGTTTTAGGTTGACCTAGATGGTCATAGACCACCTAGAGGATTTTTAGATTGACCTATATGATCGTAGAATACATATAGGTATTTTAGGTTAACCTAGATGGTTGTAGACCATGTAGGGGTATTTTAGGTTGACCTAGATGGTCATAGACCACTTATGAGTGTTTTAGATTGACCTAAATGGGCGTAGACAACCTAGGGGTATTTTAGGTTGACCTATATTTTTGTAGACCACATAGGGGTGTTTTAGATTGACCTAGATGGTTGTAGACCATCTATGGGTGTTTCAGGTTGACATAGATGATCATAGACCACCTAGCGCTATTTTAGGATGACCTAGACGATCGTAGACTGCCTAGGAGAATTTTAGGGTGGGTGTGGTACTCTAATAATAAAAAGGCCACAAGTGATTGATATTAAATGGTTTAAGATCTTAATTTCATTTGATGGATGCTACGAGATAAGTTCCAGGTCTAATATGACTAGTAATGAGGTATGAACCTAACCAATTTATCACAAATTTATCTCGTAAATTGGGTGGCAAATTTGTATTTTATTGGTTCTCTTTTAGAACTAAATCACCAACCTGAAAGTCTCTAGGGTGGACTTTCATGTTGTAAGATCTATTAAGGCACTCTTGATAAGAACGTATATTCTCAAGAGCATTGATGCATTTTTCATCAAGCAAATTTAGTTGATCTAGATGAGCTTATCGCGTGGTATCATCATAGATGAATTTCTGCATGGAGCTGCACAACGATGGGATTTCTAACTCTAAAGTAATCATGGCCTTAGCACCATACACTAGTTATAATGGAGTTGTCTTAGTGGGCATCCAAATAATAGTGTGATAGGCCCAATGGGCAGGAGGTAATTGTTTATGCCAATCTTTATAATTTTCTTTAACGGTTTTGTTCAAGATTGCAACTACTATTTCATTAGAGGCCTCTACTTTCCCATTAGCTTGTGGATAATAGGGCATATAAAATATGTGTTGTATATTATATTTTGTTGTTAAAGCATGTCCATCCTTATTCTTAAATGGTGTCCCATTATATAAAATTATCTTGGATGGAATACCAAAATGACATATGATATTATACAACATAAACTCTGCAATGTGAGGTCCAGTCATTGTGGTAAGGGGAATTGCTTCAACCCATTTTGTAAAGTACTCAACAGTTATTATGATAAATGTGTGATGGCCTGAGGAGGTAGATGATATTTTCCAATTAAATTAAAACCCCATGGTGCAAATGGCCAAACCGATTGAATTTTTTATAAGGTCTGTGAAGGTATGTATGTCAAATTTACATGATGTTGACACTTTACGCACTTCTTGACATAAGTGTAGCAATATTCCTCTAAAGTTGGCCAATAATAACCCATGCACAGAATGCACTTTACGATGTCCATGCCACTAAAATGGCCACCATATGTATCATCGTGTGCTTGGGCAATGGCCTAAGTTAACTCTTGATAGTCTAAGCAATGAAGGAGGATACCCTCATAGATTCGATGATATATTATGTATCCTATTAAAATATACTTTGCCATATTTTTCTTAAAAGATCATTTTGCGACATACGATAATCCAAAAGAAATACTTCACAATTTTAAATAATATTTGATTTGTATGACCCTATCTTGTTTTACAGAAGCCTCAATTGTATGAACTATGTAATCCATTTGATATTCCTCTCTTACAAATGTTGATTGAGAGTGAACTTGTAGATATAGCGTTGTGCTAGTATCAAAAGAATTTAGAGGGAACATATTCCCCCAAATGATATTATTCAAATAATTGTGTATTTGAGAGAACTTTTCATTTGAAGGCTCAATATGAATCATGTGAACTGCATGCATGGAGTTAAGCTCATCATGCTTCATCACATTTTAAATTGAATGGTTGTGATATCATCAGATGGTTTCTATGGGATTAAGAGGCCATTGTATCCACAAAATGGTTAGATGAATGAGGGAGTGCCTCAATATCATACCATTCTAACTTTACCAAAAATTTATTCACTAGGGATTTATAGGCTTGCAAGATTGGGCACCTACATTGGAATATTCCTTTGACTTGATTAACTATAAGCAAGGAATCACCCAAAATATTAAGCTTTGGTATTTTCATGGTGATTTCCATTTGAATGCCTATGAGAAGGGCTTCATACTCAAAATTGTTATTGGTGCATAAGATATCAAGTTTCAACAAAAGGGGTATTAGATCCCCTTGTGGTGTGAAAAATATGATTCCCACATAACCCCCTTGCTTGCACTTAGAACAATTAAAAAATAGAGTTATATCAGCTAGTTACTCAAGCTCTTTAGGATCAAGTGATTCTAAAATGTGGAAAACTCCATCATCGGGAAGCTCTACAGTGAGAGGTTGGTCATCCTAGAGAGGAGCCTCTGCTAGTTGATCGGCTATGGCCTGTCCTTCAATTTATTTATATCCAATAAACTCTAGGTCAAATTCCGTCAATAACATGATCCATTTCACCATGTGACTACTATGATAAGTTTGACTCTATAATGCAATGGATTCTCTTTTGATATTACATACATGGTATGATTGATCATGTAATGGCGTAGATTTTTAGTGGTAAAGACCAGTGTTGAGAATAGATTTTCAATGTATGCGTATTTTATTTCATAGCTGACTAGTGTGTGGCTAATATAAAATGTAGCCTATTATTTATGAAATTCATTCTTTTGGGCCAACATGGTGCCCAATGTCAGCTCAAATAGAACGACTCTCCCAGTCGTGGAGGATCCAATACAGGTGGAGAAGCCAGGTATTGTTTGAGATCATCAAACACATCTTGACATTCTTCATCCCAATGTAATGAGACCCCCTTGTGTAGCAACTTGTTAATGGATTGACAATTACCTGATAATTGCACTATGGATGTGACCTTTCCTTGCAAGCTGTGTAGTTGCTTGATAGTTGTGGGGGGAGGCATTTATAGAATTACCTTGAATTTATTTGGGTCTACTTCTATGCCTCACATAGAGACTTTTAATACCAAGAGTTTACCATATATGACATCGAATACACACTTCTTGGGATTTAGCCTAACATTATGCTCAATGAGGCGATATAAAACCTTTTTCAATACATTGATATGCTCATTGTGTAATAGATATTTTATCGATAAGTCGTCCATGTAATATTCCAAAATTTTATGCATGCAGTCATGGAAGATATATGTTATGGCTCGTTGGTAGGTGGCGTCAATATTTTTGAGGCCAAAAGGCATGATCTTGTAACAAAATATCCCCCAATGTATTATGAATGGCATTTTGATCTGACATTCTATATTAAATAGAAATTTATTATATCTAAAAAAACCATACATAAGGGATAATGTTTCATGTCCTGTTGTGGCATCTACCAACGCATCAATGTTTGGCAAAGGAAACTCATCCTTAGGATTCACTTTTTTGAGATCTATAAAATAAGTTCAAATGTGAATCTTTCCATCAAGTTTCTTGACTGGTACCATGTTGGAAACCCATGGTGGATAATCTATTGATATAATAAAGTTAGCATCCAATAATTTTTGCAATTCATGGTGGATATCTAAACTATGAGAGCATTTTTTAAGGAAAGAAGGTAAGGGATGGAAACATAGGAGAAAGAAAGGAACACAGAGTTGCTCAAAGGTAAGAAGCATTGGAGAAATAAAGGACCATAGCTACTCAATATTATCTTCAACAATGCATTAAAAATCTAATATAGTTACTATGGTCTTTAAGATCCTTTGTGTGTATTTTTTAGACTTTCATATACCGCATATTGATGAGGTATTAGAGTATTTCTTGCATCATCAAGCTAGGAAAAAATGCCATAAGGAATATTATATTTTTAAACAACCACATCTAAAAGAAGTTCTGGTAGAAAGTTAGAATGTTGGAAGTCCAAAAAGAATAAGAAAATAGTAAAAACTCAAGAAGCCCTTCAAGAAATATGCTTCTAAATTTTATAAAAAGGACACAAGGCAAAATTTTGTAGGATTTGGATCAAGAAGTTGGAAGAACTAATAAAAAATGGGGTGTTGAAGCCACTCTCTTATATGTACAAAATGAGGATGGCTTTGAAGGAGAAACATCATAAGAACATGTTGATTTTCATTTTGCATATTGGACATTCATCTATTTAAATGAGTGGATACCCAATTCAAGAGATGCTATGTACATGATGAATAACAAGCACCTTCTTCAAAGCTATATCAAAACTCATGTAGAATAACAATACTATTTATTGCAAATGGTTGGAAGTGGAGACATCATAATTTTGATCTTTGTCATTTTATGAAGATCTTATCAAAACCCTCATCTATAATTTATTGCATATTGCATAGTTTTGTCACTTCACGCTATATCAAAACTCACGTAGAAGAATAATACAGCTGATCTTCTTCTTGTATATTAGGTAGAAACACATATACAAACCATCATTTTACTAGCACATCTACCAAAGGTATCTGCATATCATCCACCAATTTCTTTAGTCAATAGTTGTATGACTTCACATCCTCATCTGCTTTCTGCTTAGTTGCATAAATTTTAGTGATGATATCTCCATCATCCTTCAAGGGGTGAAACTCCTCAATGAATTCATATTTCATTGTATTCCATACTTAAATCTAGATGGTTGTTGCATGTAGATTTCCTTCTAAAGTTCACATTGGAGAAAAGTATTCATCACCAATGCACATTGTATCCATAGGGTAAAATAATAAAAATAATTATTTTAACAAAGGCCATCCTATCCATAGGTGCAAAAATCTCATAATAGTCCACTCCCCCCTCTCAAGAAAACCTACTAGTGATAAGGAATACCTTGTGCTTTTCAACCTGGCCCTTCAATGTGTATTTGGTATTGTAGACCCACTTACACCACATAATATTTTGCTATGCTAGAAGAGAAACTAAGTCCCATGTTCTATTTATCTCATACTATGCTTTTATAACACCTTCCCATTCAATCTTACCCTTAGCCTAACAATATGTGAGAGGATCCTATGAATGAGCTACCTTCAAAAGTAAAGTTTGAGAAGGATATTTTGGATGCTACTAAAGGAATATAATGGGTTATACATCCTTCACAAACATCTTAACCCACTTGGTTGTAGGACTACCAAAATAAGCATGTGTATCGTACACCATCTCAACATAAAAAATTGAAATACATGAATCCTACTCATCACCACTAGCTTCGTCATGCAAAGCTAAAATATTCTAAACTAAAGAATCCTATTAATCTTGTCATACTCTAGAGGAAGAAGATATTTCCTATAAAGCTACCCATGATGGGATTAAATTGATAGGTAGTGAACCCCTCAAAGAGTAAGATGCTTTAATGGAAATAAGACCAGCCAACGTATCTAAAGAGATTGCTAAATTTAGAATAGGTAAATAATTAGAAGAATAAATAGCTAAATATATGGAGGAGCAGTGGAAGGAACACCTATAAGAACCTCTTCAAATATGACATCTTGCCTGGTCAATACCTTATGAGTCTAAGAATCATAAAGATAATGTTCCTATAAGGTATTATAATAACCCACAAATACATAATTCTAGCTCTTTAGTGCATCCTTTTTCAAAGATCCTTCAATATGTGAGCCCATGGTAAGGACTTGTTGGAACAAAATCTGCCTTCGGTTAATAGTGTTGCGCCTTAGACTTTGCCAACATTGAATAGACAGATCTTGCTTGAGATCATCTGTCTAGTCTCCAGAGAAGGCTGGTTCCTTTGAAGTTTTTTAGAGAAAAGGGGAAACAAGAGATAAGGGAAATATAGCCTAAGCTAGAACTTTTATATGGTGCAGGTTAGACAACATCAAAGATAGATTTACTTACTTCTATCCAAAGCATTTAAAAACACATTCCAATGCAAAAATTATATAATTCTAGATATGATTTCTGATATTTCGTTTAGCATGCGTATATATTAGATTCTTATTCCAGCAATATGATTTATGTATTGCAAAATTTCAGATACAAGAACAGACTCAATTTACAATTCAATATTGTGAGCAAAAATAAAGAACATTAATACATACACTTGCACGATATGAACCAGAAGCCAATGGGAGATGTGATTTTATTGCTTGTATTCAAAGTACATACACACAGTCTTGTAAACATCCAAGAGCCAACCCTTTTTTTGGAGTCGCTCACCCCTATATATACCCTAAAAGAGTATATTTTCCTAAGTACATCTTACTTATTTTACAAGCAATAATCTGTAGTTTCTAACAATACACAACGGATTTCCCATAGATTGGATAGATTGGCAATCATCCAGTGGACCTGCCAGGTTATAATCAATAGACCATTCTTCAAAAATTAGCACCTGATGTCAGTGCATGTCCCCAGTTGCCAAAAATATACTTTATTCCTTTACAGCTGGCATGTCGTGAAATCGTGACATCCATCTCCTGCTTTGCTCCTCTGCCGCTTCCAGCCGTGAAAATGAGACATGTCATGAAATCGTGACATTCGTCTCTTCCTTTGCTCCTTTGCTAGCTCCAGCGCAAAAAATGAGACATGTCGCGAAATCGTGACATTCTTTCCTTTCTTTGCTTTTTGACCGCTTCCAGCCACGAAAATGAGACATGTCATGAAATCACGACATTCTTTCCTTGCTTTGCTCTTCTACCGCTTCCAACTGCAAAAATGAGACATGTCACGAAATCGTGACATTCATCTCTTCCTTTGCTCCTTTGTTGCCTCCCGCCGCGAAAATGAGACATGTCACGAAATCGCGACATTCGTCTCTTCCTTTGCTCCTTTGCTGCCTCCCGCCGCGAAAATGAGACATGTCGCGAAATCACGACATTCTTTCCTTGCTTGGCTCTTTTGCCGCTTCCAACCGTGAAAATGAGACATGTCGTGAAATCGTGACATTCGTCTCTTCCTTTGCTCCTTTGCTGCCTCCCACCGCGAAAATGAGACATGTCATGAAATCGCGACATTCGTTGCTCTTTTGCTGCTTCCCATCGCAAAAATGAGACATGTCGTGAAATCGCGACATTCTTCCTTGCTTTGCTCTGCTACCGCTTCTAGCCGCGAAAATGAGACATGTCGTGAAATCGCGACATTCTTTCCTTGCTCTTCTACCGCTTCTAGCCGTGAAAATGAGACATGTCGCGAAATCACGACATTCTTTCCTTGCTTTGCTTTACTGCAGCTTCCAGCCGTGAAAATGCGACATGTCACGAAATCGCGACACTTTTGCCTCCTTGTGCCTTTTCTTCTCTTAGCCACAAAAATGAAACATGTCGCGATATCGCGACACTTTTGCCTCTTGCTCGCTTTTGTTGCTCTTAGCCATGAAAATGCAACATGTCGCGATATCGTGACACTTTTTCTCTTTTGGCCGCGACAAAGCAACATGTCGCGATATCGCGACACTTTTTCTCTTTTGGCCGCGACAAAGCAACATGTCACGATATCGCGACACTTTTTCTCTTTTGGCCGCGACAAAGCAACATGTCACGATATCGCGACACTTTTGCCACCTTGCGCTTTCTCTTCTCTTTGGACCGCGATAATGCAACATGTCACGATATCGTGACACTTTTTCCCCATTGCTCTTTCTCTTCGCTTTGAACCGCGAAAATGCAACATGTCGCGATATCACGACACTTTTTCCTCCTTGCGGTGTTTTGCATTTTCTTTGATATTTTAGCATATGGGCCACTTAGGTCTTCTTGGAAAATAGGGAAAACAATTAGATGTTTTTCTGTAGTTAGTCACTTTTTGACTAACATTCTTGGCGCCTTCCGGGGATTTTTTGCTTGCAAAAATTTTGAACCAGGCCTTTATCCATTGGGCATCGGAGTCAACAATGCAGTTGTAAAAAGAATCTTTTAGAGAAAGACAAAGAACACAGGAAAATGCACTTAGATCAAACGTGAACATTACCTCGCCAAAACTCCCTTTATACCTTAGTATCTCTATTCAAAAATAAATGTCGACTTCTGATTGGCTGTGACTGAAAATCTTTTTTTTTTTTTGTTAAGGCCGAAAAATGGTAATATTTACAAATATTGTCTGGATATGCTTATATTATACTGTACATATAATTCCTTTTCTGCTTTTGCCTAAAAGGCTTAGCTCCTTTTTTATGCAATTCTATGATCTGGTTCCCTTCCTCTTCATCCTGCAGATCTCGGTTGGCTGAGCGATTCATTTCAGGGATTAAGAAATCCAGTATCTGTTCATCATTTTCAAAAACTTGCTGGAAAATATTTTTATCAGGTACTGAAGGCCTGTATATAAGTCTAACAGTTTTAGACTTCTGAATAACATTACTTACAGGACAAAAATTAGCTCCCACTGAAGCTAACAAATCTGCGTGGGTATTCTGTTCTCTAGGGATAAACTTTATATTTAGGGCCTCAAAGGCCTCTAAGAGATCCCACACTTTGTTCCTGTAAGCTTTCAAATAATCTTGTTTACTTATACCTTTTTTGGTGACTTGATTCACAATAAGTTCTGAATCTCCATAGATGAGTAACTGTTTGATTCTCAATTTCTCAGCCTTTCTTAACCCTAAGCACAGGGCCTCGTATTCTATTGTGTTATTGAAGCAACTCCAAGCCAATCTGTAAGAGAAAACCTTTTCCTCTCCAATGGGAGAAAACAAAACTATTCCGGCACCAGCTCCATTCTTGCACCTAGCCCCATCAAAGAAAAGCTTCCACAATTGATTCATAGAACCATCCTTTTCTAGGGAGGGTATCAATTTTCTTTTTGGTTTCTCAATAGAATAGTTTCCTATTTCTGTTTCTATCATGGCATTAAAATTCTGTAGAGAAAAATCGTCCTCAGCTTGGAGCTCTTCTAATGTCTCTTCCATTAGATCTTCTTCTATTGTTTCTTCAATCATCATATTTACACGGTCAGTTTCACCAATATTTTCTACATGAAACGTAGATGTTTTCTCATTAAAAATCTTGACCCTTCTACCTTTGAAAGGTATCTCCAAATGAGAATAATCTAAGGATAAGTATCCTCCCATCTTTGCTGTGAACTCTCTGGATAGACACATACCAAAATAGGGCTCCAAGTCTACGACTACTACCTCTTGTATGACCGTCATCTGAGGCATTTTATGCAGCCTGTATGGGAATATCCTTTATCACTCCTACAATTTTTATTGGAGTACCATCTAACTATAGGATGCCTGCGTTGCTCCTAGTGTACTCCATTCCCATAATATCACATACTGCTTTGGGTATCACAGTGGTAGCAGCGCCTGAATCTATCATGCAGTTGTGGACAACCCATCCTTCCATTTGAAGGGACAAATAGAAGGGTGGTGGCCTATTCTTACCAGTGGCAGACATCAAGTTCGTTAGAACCATTTTTGAAGATGATGCAGTCCCATCTCCATTTTCCACTGTTCTTAGGGATTCTTGTAGGAGATCGATTTGACCTAGGATTTGAAGAGCATCATACATACTTGCCTTAGAAGGAGTCTTTTTCATTTCCTCTACTATACTTGAATGTAGGTGAATCAACTATTCTTTCTCTTTCTTTGGCAAAAGTTTCATATTTATTTTTGTATCCCTAGGTAGCTTCAGTTCTTTGCCTTTTTGTCGACGAGGGGAATCTCAACCTTTCCCTAGCCTGTTCTTGGGTTTCATTTTCCCCCCGAGGAATAAATTCTTTGTGTGTTTCTTGCCCTTGAATTTTGGCTAGAAACTAATATTTTCTTTCTTGGGGGAGACTTCCCTTAGGAGTTTCTTTGGGAACTTCCTTGGGAGCAGGGGAAACATTTAATGGTTGAAGCTCTTTAGGGTCTACTTGCAGTGGTTTCTTACCTGATCTTGTCAAAACTGAAACCTGTTCTATTGTAGGCATCATGAAGTTGTGGTCCTTCTCTCTAATTATATTTATATGGCCTTTCATTCTTTCTCTACTCTTTTCAACTGCTATACTTTGTACATAATGCTGGTGTATCATACACGAACTTTCCCCATGTGGATCGTTACATGTAGTACACCAAAAGTTAGAATCAGTGGGAGGCTCTTCGGCCTCCACTGTCTCATTTGTATATATCGTGCTCGGTCTCTCTTGTCCCCTATTGCTTGTCGAAGCACCTTCCTTTTGTATCTATGGAAATCTTCTTGCTTGGATATTCCGTTCAGCCTCTCTCTTTTTCATGGATGCCATTTCATTTGACAATGTCTTCATTGTATCAATTATGGTCGTGTATTGATCATTGGGGGGAGCTGATGCAAGGGGTGTGAGTGGTAATGCAGGGAATGTAGGAAGTGTAGCTATAGATGGGAGAGCATGCTTTGATGGGAGTGCAGGCAGTTTAGGAATTGATGCTTGGGAAAGCTCTGGTAAAATAGGCAATAGACTTTTGGATGGGTATCTTTTTGTAGCGATGAGATCAGCTTCGCCCTTTGTTGCCTCTACATAGATCCCAAGAAAAGTGGTTACACGGGATTGCCTTATTATCATACTGAGTTTTGAATCAAAAGCCCTTAGATAATAGCATATAGCTTGTTCTTTTGTGGGCTTTAGGCCTTGCGGTACTCTATCACGAGTTCTGGTAAACCTGATGTTGAAATCTTGGATTTCTTCTTGTGGATGCCTTTCAATGACAGTGAATTGATTCAACAATGTGAAAGGATCTGCATGTATATTGAATTCATTGACTAGACGGCCGGCCAGTGATGCCCAAGAAGTAATGGATCCAGTGGGAAGTGCTCTGTACCAATAGAGCATCTTTCCTTTCAAAGATATGATCAACAATCTAACCATTACATCTTCCTCAGTGATGTTGTAAATAGATGCTAGCTCTGATACATCCAAACAGTGTTCATCTGCTGTTTTGCCTATTTCGTCGAAGCTCGACAATGCTTTTAGTGTAGCTTGTGGAATTTGGTGGTGTGTTCCCAAGTTCAAAGGGCCAATTTGATTCCATACAAGATGCGCTAGGGTAGGGGCAGCTACCATGATTGCTAAAGGAGTTACAACCGCTATGGGATTGCTTGCAGATGCTCCTACAGCGGGTGTTAAAGAGGTGCTAATGGTGTCGGGTGGATTTGATCTTGCGGCTAGCATAGGGTGTGCTTTTAGGCTTTCGAGATGTAGTTCAAAAAACTCGATAGGTTCTTCAGAGTTTCTAGCTCGGGATCTAGTTATCATATGGCTATATAACCAGAAGGCTTCTAGACAAGGTCTTTCTTTTATGGTCTAAATGCAACGGAGTCGCCAGGTGATTTTTTCTTGAGATTTTGCAAACAAAAGGCTCTAAAGGTAAAACACCAAAACTTATACAATAGTTTGGGATTTATGGTCCCACTGGACATGCCAAAAATTTTTGGAACAAAATCTGCCTTCGGTTAATAGTGTTGCGCCTTAGACTTTGCCAACATTGAATAGAGAGATCTTGCTTGAGATCATCTATCTAGTCTCCAGAGAAGGCTGATTCCTTTGAAGTTTTTTAGATAAAATGGGAAACAAGAGATAAGGGAAATATAGCCTAAGCTAGAAATTTTATATGGTGCAGGTTAGACAACATCAAAGGTAGATTTACTTACTTCTATCCAAAGCATTTAAAAACACATTCCAATGCAGAAATTATATAATTCTAGATATGATTTTTGATATTTTGTTTAGCATGCGTATATATTAGATTCTTATTCCAGCAATATGATTTATGTATTGCGAAAGTTCAGATACAAGAACAGACTCAATTTACAATTCAATATTGTGAGCAGAAATAAAGAACATTAATACATACACTTGCACGATATGAACCAGAAGCCAATGGGAGATGTGATTTTATTGCTTGTATTCGAAATACGTACACATAGTCTTGTAAACGTCCAAGAGTCGACCCTTTTTTTGGAGTCGCTCACCCCTATATATACCCTAAAAGAGTATCTTTTCCTAAGTACATCTTACTTATTTTACAAGCAATAATCTACAGTTTCTAACAATACACAACGGATTTCCCGTAGATTGGATAGATTGGCAATCATCCAACGGACCTGCCAGGTTATAATCAACAGACCATTCTTCAAAAATCAGCACCTGATGTCAGTGCATGTCCCCAGTTGCCAAAAATATACTTTATTCCTTTATAGCTAGCATGTCGCGAAATCGTGACATCCGTCTCCTGCTTTGCTCCTCTACCGCTTCCAGCCGTGAAAATGAGACATGTGAAATCACGACATTCGTCTCTTCCTTTGCTCCTTTACTGGCTCCAACCGCAAAAATGAGACATGTCACGAAATCGCGACATTCTTTCCTTGCTTTGCTTTTCGGCTGCTTCCAGCCATGAAAATGAGACATGTCATGAAATCATGACATTCTTTCCTTGCTTTGCTCTTCTGCCGCTTCCAACCATGAAAATGAGACATGTCACGAAATCGTGACATTCATCTCTTCCTTTGCTCCTTTGCTGCCTCCCACCACGAAAATGAGACATGTCACGAAATCGTGACATTTGTCTCTTCCTTTGCTCCTTTGCTGCCTCCCATCACGAAAATGAGACATGTCGCGAAATCACGACATTCTTTCCTTGCTTGGCTCTTTTGCCACTTCCAGCCATGAAAATGAGACATGTCACGAAATCGCGACATTCGTCTCTTCCTTTGCTCCTTTGCCGCTTCCTAGCCACGAAAATGAGACATGTCACGAAATCGCGACATTCGTCTCTTCCTTTGCTCTTTTGCTGCTTCCCACCGCGAAAATGAGACATGTCACGAAATCGTGACATTCTTCCTTGCTTTGCTCTTCTGCCGCTTCCAGCCGTGAAAATGCGACATGTCACGAAATCATGACATGCTTTGCTCTTCTACTCGCTTCTAGCCGCGAAAATGAGACATGTCACGATATCGCGACACTCTTTCCTTCTTTGCTCTTCTCCTCGCTTTCAGCCGCGAAAATGCGACATGTCACGATATCATGACACTTTTTCCTCCTTGTGCCTTTTCTTGCTCTTAGCCACGAAAATGAAACATGTCACGATATCGTGACACTTTTTCCTCTTGCTCGCTTTTGTTGCTCTTAGCCGCGAAAATGCAACATGTCGCGATATCGCGACACTTTTTCTCTTTTGGCTGCGACAAAGCAACATGTCACGATATCGCGACACTTTTTCTCTTTTGGCCACGACAAAGCAACATGTCGCGATATCGTGACACTTTTTCTCTTTTGGCCATGACAAAGCAACATGTCGCGATATCGTGACACTTTTTCCACCTTGCGCTTTCTCTTCTCTTTGGACCGCGATAATGCAACATGTCGCGATATCGTGACACTTTTTCCCCATTGCTCTTTCTCTTCGCTTTGAACCGCGAAAATGCAACATGTCGCGATATCGCGACACTTTTTCCTCCTTGCGGTGTTTTGCATTTTCTTTGATATTTTAGCATATGGGCCACTTCGGTCTTCTTGGAAAATATGCAAAAATGAGCATCAGATGTTTTTCTGTAGTTAGTCACTTTTTGACTAACAGGACCCCAAGATTCAAAATTGAGATACATATCACTTATCCTCTATCAATATATCAAAATACATCATCCCAGAACTACCCTAGTATGAACCTTATTGATGATATACCCTACGCAAATGATTACCTCACCCTAAAACTTGTGATTAAGCCCCTTGGCATGAATCATACAATGTGTCATCTCCATGACTATCTTATTTCTTCTTTCAACTACACCATTTTTTTCAAGAGTGTAGGGTGCAATCCTCTAATATGATATTATGTGAGTGAAAGCATGACTAGCACACTCACCACCTCAATCTATTATTAAACAATTGTATAGTTGATTTGTAACAAGGGCCTTGAAATTATTGAACCTCTTAAACACTTCATCCTTGATAGAAATGGTATATATCCACATATATAGAAAATTTATCAATGAAAAGAAGAAAGTATCTATTTCCTAAAAGAAAAGGTGATCCTAATGTTTTTCTTGAGACATTTCGAGTATTATGTGATCATATTGATTCTATCTAAATTAGCAAATTAGAGGTAAAGTTTGTAACCTTGTCCTTGTACTCATTTGACACCATTTATGAGTGTATCAATTGGTTCAATAAATTGAAAGAGGATATCTAAACTATGAGAGGATTGTTTAAGGAAAGAAGGTAAGTGAGGGAAACATAGGAGAAAGAAAGGAACACAAAGCTGCTCAAAGGTAAGAAAAATTGGAGAAATAAAGGACCATAGCTACTCAATATCTTCAAAAATGTGTTAAAAATCTAATATAGTTACTATGGTCTTTAAGATCCTTTGTGTGTATTTTTTAGACTTTCCTATACCGCCTATTGATTAGGTATTTAAGTATTTCTTGCATCATCAAGCTATGACAAAAAGGCACAAGGAATATTATATTTTTAAACAACCACATCTAAAGAAGTTATGGTAGAAATTTAGAATTTTAGAAGGCCAAAAAGAATAAGAAAATAGTAAAAACTCAAGAAGCCCTTCAAGAAATATAGTTCTGAATTTTATATAAAGGACACAAGGCAAAATTTTATAGGCTTTGGATAAAGAAGTTGGAAGAAATAATAAGAAATGGGGTGTTGAAGCTACTCTCTTCTATTTACAAAATGAGGATGACTTTGAAGGATAAACATCATAAGAACATGTTGATGTTCATTTTGCATATTGCAAAATGTTGTCACAATTATCAGCTTACCCTTAGCATAAAAATATGTGAAAGGATCCTATGAATGAGCTACCTTCAAAAGTAAAGTTTGAGAAGGATTTTTTGGATGCTACTAAAGGAATATAATGGGTTATACATCCTTCAAAAACATCTTAACTCACTTGGGTGTAGGAGTACCAAAATAAGCATGTGTATCGTACACCATCTCAACATCAGAAATTGAAATATATGAATCCTACTCATCACCACTAGCTTCATCATGCAAAGCTAAAATATTCTAAATTGAAAAATCCTATTCATCTTGTCGTGCTCTAGAGGAAGAAGATATTGCCTATAAAGCTACCCATGATGGGATCAAATTGATAGGTAGTGAAACCCTAAAAGAGTAATATGCTTTATTGGAAATAAGACCAGCCAACGTATCTAAAGAGCTTGCTAAATTTAGAATAGGTAAATAATTAGAAGAATAAATAGCTAAATATATGGAGGAGCAGTGGAAGCAAAACCTGGAAGAACCTCATAAAAAATGATATCTTTCCTGTTCAATACCTTATGAGTCTAAGGATCATAAAGATAATGTGCCTATAAGGTATTATAATAACCCACAAATAGATAATTCTAGCTCTTTAGTGCCTCCTTTTTCAAATATCCTTCAATATGTGAGCACATGTTAAGGACACCAAGATTCAAACTTGAGATACATCTCACTTATCCTATATGAATATCTCAAAAGACATCATCCAATAACTACCCTAGTATGAACCTTATTGATGATATACCCTACGCAAATGATTGTCTCACCCTAAAACTTGTGATTGAGTCCCTTGGCATGAATCATAGAATGTACCATCTCCATGACTATCTTATTTCTTCTTTCAACTACACCATTTTTTTCAAGATTGTAGTGAGAAATACTCTAATATGAAATTATGTGAGTGAAAGCATGACTAGCACACTCACCACCTCAATCTATTCTTAAACACTTGTATAGCTTATTTGTAACAAGGGCCTTGAAATTCTTGAACCTCTTAAA
Source organism: Wollemia nobilis (assembly GCA_028583015.1). Classification (NCBI taxonomy): domain Eukaryota; kingdom Viridiplantae; phylum Streptophyta; class Pinopsida; order Araucariales; family Araucariaceae; genus Wollemia; species Wollemia nobilis. The sequence continues at coordinate 2,853,911 of JAQPPZ010000840.1, read as the reverse complement.
CACTTCATCCTTGATAGAAATGGTATATATCAACATATATAGAAAATTTATCAATGAATAGAAGAAAGTATCTATTTCCTAAAAGAGAAGGTGATCCGAATGTTTTTCTTGAGATTTTTTGAGTATTATGTGATCATATTGATTCTATTCAAATTAGAAAATTAGAGGTAAAGTTTGTAACCTTATCCTTGTACTCATTTGACATCATTTATGAGTGTATCAATTGGTTCAATAAATTGAAAGAGGATATCTAAACTATGAGAGGATTGTTTAAGGAAAGAAGGTAAGGGAGGGCAACATAGGAGAAAGAAAGGAACACAGAGCTACTCAAAGGTAAGAAGCATTGGAGAAATAAAGGACCATAGCTACTCAATATTATCTTCAACAATGTGTTAAAAATCTAATATAGTTACTATGGTCTTTAAGATCCTTTGTGTGTATTTTTTAGACTTTCATATACCACCTATTGATGAGGTATTTAAGTATTTCTTGCATCATCAAGCTAGGAAAAAAATGCATAAGGAATATTATATTTTTAAACAAACACATCTAAAAGAAGTTCTAGTAGAAAGTTAGAATGTTAGAAGGCCAAAAAGAATAAGAAAATAGTAAAAACTCAAGAAGCCCTTCAAGAAATATACTTCTGAATTTTATAAAAAGGACACAAGGCAAAATGTTGTAGGATTTGGATCAAGAAGTTGGAAGAACTAATAATAAATGGGGTGTTGAAGCTACTCTCTTATATGTACAAAATGAGGATGACTTTGAAGAAGAAACATCATAAGAACATGTTGATTTTCATTTTGCATATTGGACATTCATCTATTTAAATGAGTGGATACCCAATTCAAGAGATGTTATGTACATGATGAATAACAAGCACCTTCTTCAAAGCTATATCAAAACTCATGTAGAAGAACAATACTATTTATTGCAAATGGTTGGAAGTGGAGACCTTATAATTTTGATCTTTGTCATTTGATGATCTTATCAAAAACCTCATCTATCATTTATTGCATATTGCATAGTGTTGTGACTCTAGGCTATATCAAAACTCATGTAGAAGAACAATACAACTGATCTTCTTCTTGTATCTTAGGTAGAAACCCATATACAAACCATCATTTTACTAGCACATCTATCAAAGGTATTTGCATATCATCCACCAATTGCTTTAGTCGATAGTTGTATGACTTCACATCCTCATCCGCTTTCTGCTTAGTAGCATAAAGTTCAGTGATGATATCTCCATCATCCTTCAAGGGGTGAAACTCCTCAATGAATTCATATTTCATTGTATTCCATGCTTGGAAGTTTTGTGTGTTTTTCTTTTCAAGTAAAAATTTATGGCCAGTCCTAGTAATGTTGTAGGAAATAATTATAACCATCATATGGTTGACCTGTGCCATTTGATCTCCATATGGTTATACATGTCCTGATGTGTGTTGTTGGGTTTTACTTGCATTTGCCCATGAAGGGTGGGCATCTTTGTTTCCTTGCGTGATTGCCTACATGGGCCATTAGTGGTGTTTATTCTTCTTAACTTGATGAAGTATAACTTGGAATCCTTGATTGATTCCATCTTATAGGTGACTCACATTGATGGTGTTCATTAGAATAATCTACTCGAGGAATATTATATTCATAGAATAGTCTTTATACTGATATCCCATGTGTCTTCACTCCATGACCTCCTTCACTAGTGTTTAGGTTGTGGCCTTGGTCCTTCTTCCTGAGACCTCGTATGATGTTCCTTTGATGCCTAAATCCCATTCACCACACTCCTTTGCAATGATTCTACCACTTTCTTAGGTATTACTATCCACTCCCTTCGCTCTTATACAGTTTCCTCATTAACATCTTCTCTTACATCAATGATCATATTGACTCTAGTTGCATATATTTTATCATCTTTCGTATCAATCAGTAGTGTATCCAATCTCTCAATCTCTGCTTTATCGAATGTCCATACTTTCTCCATGACCGGTTCATATATATTATGTTCAATGCTATTCATGTTCCTCCTTTGAGAAACTATTTTACTCCTTATAATAGGGATTTCCTATCCTTGATATCATATCCTATGTCTATGTAGACCGGTTTCTATCATTCACCTCTAATTTGTGTACTCAAGTTTATCACTTGTATGATCTTCTTGATTGTAACACTTTTTTACCCATTTTAACAAAAAAATAATTTTTTTATAAAACAACGATGCCAAATGTAGATGGTATTGGTGTAGTATTACCAATGGTGAGGTACTTTAGAATCTATGGAAATGATTTCCAAGGTCTCAAACCTTGTTCAAATCGTACAACGTGTGCGGTCTCCATCGTACACTAGTTCAAATTGCCAAAACAACTTGTACGGTCACCAAATCATACAATTGTATGATCAAAATCATATAAACCTATACTTAGTGTAATTTGGTACATAGCCAACTAACTAGAACAAGTTTTGTAATTCAAATCAATTAGTTCTATAATCAATTTCCTCAAACTACCATTATTTCCTTATTTTGCATAATTGGGTTGCGGCCTTAATTACAAAATAGGATAAAATGACAATTTGTACGTTTTGTACAAATTATTGTTGCAAATATCCTCCAAATCTATCACTTGATGCAACCAATTCTTCCAATACAGATTTTGGGAAGGTTCTAAGCATCAATTACTCTAGTTATCCATAACATGCAAACCCTAATTCAATAGTAATGAATTATATATACCATGGATAATTCTAGAAATCATACAACTATTGGAATACATTAAAATACGATTGTAACTCATCTTATAATCCACTCCATGCTTCTAACTAAGTTTGTAGGTTAACTAGGATAATTCACAATGTAGTTCCATCCATATGCATGCCAAGTACACAACCTGCAACAAGCAGAACATATGGGGGAAATTCACAAGGACAAGGAAATGAGGAAAATGGCTATCATATTCATATTATCAGTAGCATTTCATCATTCATTAACCTATAACTCATTGAACAACAATTCTAATCCATAATCCATACTCCATGAATTCTATATTGATATTGCAATAGTAAACAATTAATGAACATGAATGAATAATAATAGACTAATGAAAATGAATAAGGGGGCTATATAATGCATTCCCAGATAGTTCCAAAATGGTTTCTGAAGCATTGCATCATTTACAACTGCCATTCCTAATAGATTTCCAAAATAATTATTTTCATAAGGTTTATTAAGGTCTAATTCAATTTATATCAAATTAACTCCAAATACACATTCCAACTTCATTTCTTTTCATTTCACATCATATGCAATCTTGTACATTATTATATTTTCTTGTATGATTTGACACTCATACACTTTAATCAAAATTGAGCAAAAATTAACAAAATTATGCAAATCCATGGATTACTTTTTCTTCTTCTGGGAGGTGGATTTTCTACCTACAATAATGAGGGTTGACCCTTTTACTCTTCATCAATGTTTAAAATATGAATTCAAAAATTAGTTTGTCACCAGTTAGGGCAACCTTCATCCATTCCAATATTGTTTAATGGATGAGTAAGCTCAATATAGTCTCAATTTCATTTATTTCTCTCCACAAAATTTCTTCAACTTCTCCTCTTTCATCATATAAGGCCATTAAGGAATTTGAAATTTTCAAAATAAATGAGGAACCAAAAACCATAATTTTATCATAGGATCAAATAAATCTTCTTCATGGAAGTCCTCTTCTAGATCTAGCAAATATACCACCTTCACCCCAAATAGTGCACATCCATATGTGTACCTTTATCTATGTAGGTATGTCCTTCAGAGAGAAGATTCATATTAGCAATCCCTTTCTCATTGAGTGATATTTTGCACATTTATATCTATCCAATAATTACTTGATTCCTAAGTAAATCCTATCTAGCATGGGATATGTAAGTAAGGGCTTGGGGCTACAACAAAAAGGTATTCAAGAGCCTTTAGAAGTTGAGCTTTGGCCTCGGATGTGTGGCATAGGCTACATCCCCAACAAAATCCAACCCTTACCAATGGATGATGATGAACTTGTTACTTATTATAAATTTATTTATAACATGTCTTAGAGTGGAGTAATGAGGATGAGGGATCCACTTATCCCTTTGATATATTATTTTACAATATGATAACCTTAGTTCCCCCTTCTATTCCTTTTGTCATTCATTTTTATAATGACATTACTTTCAAGAACAAGGATGTCCATAAGCTTTGTACTAAGTACAAGATTCAACACAAATGGTCAAATTTGTATTACACTCATTGTAATGGAAAATCCAAAGTATCCAATAAATATTTAGTTAATAATATCAAGAAGTTGGTTAGTAAGACCGATCGATACTAGTGTATCCAACTTTATCTTTCCTTGTGGACTTATCATACTAGCGTATCTACTCCCATAGGTGTGTCTCTATATGTCTATGTGCAACACTAAGGTAGTTTTTCCATTTGAGTGAGAGGTTCCTTCATTGTGCATCTTGTTGCAAGATACCTCGATCAGTGATGAGTATCGTTTAGAGCATTTAAACCAATTGGAGTTGTTTAATGAAAATTTCACCCATGCCGTAGAGCATCTTCAAGCTTATCATAATAGGCTCAAGCAAATTTACTCTAAAAAAATTTATAATTATTCTTTTGAGGTTGGGGACCTTGTTCTCAAGGAAAACAAGAATAACACTAATGCTCATTCAGATCTGAAAGGCATGTTTCAACCCAGTTGGGTAGGCCCCTTTGTCATAATTACCAAGTTTAGATAAAGATCCTATCATTTAGCGATGTTATATGCTACATAAATTAAATAACCAATGAACATAATGCACTTAAAATAATATTATGCATGATTTTGCATGAATTGCCTGATATTTTATTCCTTTTGCATCTTTGCTTATCGTATAGTTGCATTGTTTCTTGATCATTTATATTTTTAGAGACTTCGTAAGGAGTCAAGTGATGAAACCTAATTAGGTTCTAGCCCACATGCAATGCAATCATACTAGAGTATTGATGCTTAGTGAATCCCCAAACTAGGGAACATCCCAATGCATTAATCATCATTATTTTTTGTTTGTTTATTTCCTTCTTTTATCTACTTATATATTCCTTGAACTTGAAAGTCTCAATAATTTATAATCTCTTAAAGTCAATGGATATAGTTCATCGTATCTTGTATGTCCTTTGACCTTTGAAATTTTTCAATAATTTCTTATTTTATCCAAGTCAAAGGATACACATTCCTTCTTCCATATATGCATCTTATTTTTCTCACACGTCTCCTTTTTTATATTTTTATTATTAATATATCCTCGTGGGATAGGGTATATATCGTGTAAATTTAATTTGTTATGTTATTTAGGCCACTGGCTATCTTACGCACATATCTTAACTATAAAAAAAATTAAAATGAACACATGCACACATTTCCTCTTTCATCTCTATTTCTTCTATATTTCTTCTATCACATGCCCACACACACACATGCTTTGATCACATATATTTTGCATATACCACACCCCTATTGGGTTACACTCCTTTTGGAAAATCAATCACATCATTTCACCCATATAGGATAGCTCCATGGTCACCAACAAGGGTAATCCTACATTCATCAATTTGCAAGCATACATCCTAGTGGGTATCTATTCAACTACAACCATCAACAAGCACCACATACATAGTGTGTATCACTCCACCCTTGATCACTTTGTAAGCATAAAACCCTTTTGGGATAGCTTTATGGCCACTAGTAAGGAGTAGCCTCCACATCCAACCATTTGTGAGTAGACATCCTTACATGGTTTTGCTCCTTTTTTCTTTTTTTTCATTGGATCTTTTCTTCTCTTATTTATTTTTCTTCTTTATTTCTTTCTCATATCATTGTTTGTTTCTCCCCTTATATTATTATTTCTATTCCATCACCTTATTTCCATTCACTCATCCACTTGTTTAATTTACATTCATTTTGGCTATATTTCATACCTACATTTTGTTAGTTAGATTCATTTTCATTCTGCATTCATTAGTTAACATCATCATGCATATACAAAACAAATAATAAAGCACACATGTAGTACACCGTAAATAATAAAAGTAACATGTATTACTCATAAATTACAAAGTGTGTGTTAGTCAATCGATGTGCCACAGTGAAAATATTGGAATGCTCATCCATCCCCAAGGATGTATGCAAAAATCAAAATTGCATGTCATTCCAATCCCTGCCCTAACCATGTGATTCTATATACTTTTATCCATCCATTCAAGGTGGTCTTTGTGGAGACATGTTCATGGATTGTGACACAGATAATGTCTATTATTGTGAACCACTTCATGATCATAGGAATGATGATGGTTGGATGCTCTAATCCATGAAAATAACTTGGAATTAAAATGCATGATAGGAATCCCTCTATGTCACTCCCTTGTATGTATCCTTCTATCTATAGATAATCCTATATTATATGGAGCATCTTTCCCTGTTAGCTACATATGATGAGAACCATACCCTCTATCCAAACCTACTATCGCTCATGCTCTTGTTGATCCATCTCCCATCTAAGGTGCTCTACTTGGATTTGGGATAGTTTTGCATGGATAGAGTCCATATTAGCCTACATAGCTTCCATCATGGTCCACATTGCCTTTACCTCCCTCATTGTGTCCTCCTAAATCATAGCCCTACTAGGTCTCACTTGTGTCATTATGGAGGCATCTTTAGATGTTCCTCCTCTCCCTAAGCTACAGAGGGAAATGGTCATCCTTATTTTCATCACCATATATATCATAATATACACTTATGCCTACCTAGGAGGGTCAAGATACCTTTGGAACCACTCTACTACCCATCGATTAGCCTCTCATAGTGTCAACTACACTCATTGATCCATGACCTAATGTCTTTGCAATGACACTAGTGGATAGATCCTTAAGAGCATAGTACCCCTATATCATCTCTTATACCTGAGAGATACCTTGACATCATCCACTCTTGGTTTGAAGTAGAGAGGATCATCTATGTCCTCCATGAATCTCCCCACATCAATATCCCATTTAACTCTTTATGGATCCCTACAAACCTACCTAAATGAGTACTCATAAACATTGTTCAATAAGTTAATAGTATTATAACCTATAAATTAAAAGGCTAAGATAATATTTAAGCAAGCCCTCTCTCTTATAGTACGAGCTATGAATCAGTTCTGTAATCACATAACTTCCAATGGCAATTAGATAGTTGAATAATTTATGCTTCACATGACACTCTTTCAAGTTCAATTTTCACATTTGATACTTGTGAAGGAGAGAAACCAAAACAAAAATAAATATCTAGTGGAGTATTTTTTGTTAAACTTACAATGGCACTGAGAGGGGGGGTGAATCAGTGTAGCTTATTAAAATCTTAACTTAGTAATTATTAATGCTGAAGTACTGCAAATTTAAAAATAGATACAACAATTATAACAAGAGAGCATCACACAACACAAGATTTTAATGAGGTTCACCAATGTGGCTACTCCTCAAAAATTTATTGATTGAACTCCCATCCAAATCTAGCCTTAGTAGAGCAATAAATTTTACAATAAATTTACCAGCACCTACTGGAAGGAGCACCAACCCCTGATTTATCTACACCAAAAGAAAGGAGCACCAACCCCTGATTTACTAGCACCAACTAGAAGGAGCACCAACCCCTAATTTATCTGCACCAACAGAAATGAGCACCAACTCCAGATGCCAAGCAGCAACTCTAAATCTATAAATGTTACAAAAAAATACCTTTGCTTTCACAAGACCCTGACTGGTCTATAGCTTACTGTTCGCAAGACACTCACATTTGCTATACTACTGTAGTCGAGCTCAGTGATCGACTTTGCCTTTTGTGCACTCTGCTTTCTCTGCACACATGCTTCGCACACTCTGTGTCATTACAATCGAACGATCATATCTACCCTTTATGCTCTCTGCTCTCTATGTGCTTTCACTTCGCACTTAGCTTGATTCGACATGACTCGCTCACTCTGCGCACTATGGGAAAATATCACACACTTCGATCGATACCTCAAATCTCCAAACAACCCTCCTTTTATAGTAGAAATCTCATGATGAAAACTTCAATCTTAGTCGGCTGTGTAAACCCTAATCTTAGTCGGCTGAAATCACACTTGTTAACCCTAATCTTAGTCGGCTGATTGAACTGCATCGGCTTCTACTCATGAAGATGTTCGAGTTAACCTTCTATTTTTGCTCTCTTACGACCTGTCACAAAATCGTGACATTTCTATCTCTGTGGCTTCTCTTGTTGCTATTGTAATAAAAATACATGTCATGATATTGTGACACTTTATTTTGTACGCTTCGCCTTGTCTTTTGTCGCAATATCGTGACACTTCTTCCTTCGTAGACTTCACCTTTTTCTTTTGTCGTGATATCATGACACTTCTGCCTCCGTAGACTTCATTCTAGCTTTTGTCATGATATCGTGACACTTTTGTCTTTATAGCCTTTGAATTTCTTTCTGTCATGATATCGCTACACTTCTACCTTTGTCGACTTCCTTTCTACTTTTATCGCGATATCGCGACACTTCTGCCTTCGTCAACTTCATTTCAGCTTTTGTCACAAAATCGTGACACTTCTGCTTTCGAAGTCTTCTACTCTGCTTTTATCATGAAATCATGACACTTCTCCTGTTGAATTCTTGCTTTCTATTTCTGTCGTAAAATCGTGACACTTTCTGCATCCGCACACTTTCTTTACAACCTATCGTGAAATCGTGACACTTTTTGCTTTCGTACGCTTTCTTTGCAACCTGTCGTGAAATCGTGATGCTTTTAGCTTCCATACATTTTCTTTGCAACCTGTCATGAAATTGTGATGCTTTCAGCTTTCGTACGCTTTCTTTACAACCTATCATGAAATCGTGACACTTTTTGCTTTCGTACGCTTTCTTTGCAACTCGTCACGAAATCGTGACGCTTTTAGCTTTCGTACATTTTCTTTACAACCCGTCGTGAAATCGTGATGCTTTCTGCTTCCGTACACTCCTTCATTTCTTTTGTCATGAAATTGCAACACTTTTCCAACTTACTATCTCTCTCCTATTTTAGTCAAAAAAGTGCAACATGTCACGAAATTGTGACACTTCTCAAAATTACATTCTCTCTCCTATTTTAGTCATGACTTTTCCAACTTACATTCTCTCTCCTCGAACTTGTCGCGAAATCATGACACTTATCAACTTACTTTCTCTCTCCTTGAACTTGTCACAAAATCATGATAGTTCTCACTTCGAATTCTTTTTTCTGTAGCACATCACGAAATCATGACACTTTTCACATGCGAGCTCTTTCTCTCGAACCTGTTGCAAAATCGTGACACTATTTCGTTCGTACTGCCTCTCTTGCAAATTATAGAGAAATCATAACACTTTTCCTTACATGCTCTTTCTCTTTGAACATGTCACGAAATCATGATATTTTTCCCTGCTTGCGCCTTCTCTTCGAACATGTCATAAAATCGTGATAGTTTTCCTTGCATGCGCTTCTTCTTCGAACATGTCATGAAATCACAACAGTTTTCCCTACATGTGCTTCTTCTTCGAACATGTCACAAAATCGTGATAGTTTTCCCTACATGTGCCTTCTCTTTGAACATGTCGCAAAATCATGATAGTTTTCCCACTTGCTTTCTTTTCTTCCAACATGTCGCGAAATCGTGACATTTTTCCCTGTTTTTTCTCTCTCCTCCAATATGTCATGAAATCGTGACACTTTTACCTTCTATTTCTCTCTCTTCCAATATGTCATGAAATCATGACACTTTTTCTGCTTTCTGAATATGTCGTGATATCGCGACACTTTTCTTACTTGTCTTTTTCTTTGATTCTTTGCACATGGGCCACTTAGGTCTTCTAGGAAACACACTGTACATACTCTGAATGACTTTTGAACTTCCTGTCCACTACATCTGAGCTTCTAAACTTCCTATCCACTGCATCATCAGATCTATCTAACTGTGTTGACAATAATGATAATACTGTTGCTGCACCTTGCTCAACAATCTCCCCCTTTGGAATTGTTGGCAACACATGTGCAATTTCCTGTAACTCTTCTCCCCCTTTGACAATAATACCAAAGGGCTACTACAGACTCCCCCTGAGTCCATGCACAACATTCTCAGGAAAAAAATTTTACACTTAGTAAAAATCACACACATGAGCAAAAAGTTAATCAAATACTTAAATGCTCCCCCTGAGAATGTGATCCCTGTGACTAGTCAATTCTTGGGAAACGTGACCACACCCAACTTATTGCGAAGATACTCAAATGCTTCCTTGGGCAAAGGTTTTGTAAAAATATCCGCTACCTGCTCTGTAGTTGGAACAAAATCCAACTTAACCTCACCTTCTGCAACTTTCTCCTTCAAAAAGTGATACCGAATAGCAATGTGTTTTGTGCATGAATGCATAACCGAATTTTTGGAGATGTTAATGGCACTGGTGTTATCACACATAACTGATATTGGTTCACTGAAGTTGATACCCATATATTTTAGGGTTTGTTTCATCCACAATATCTATGTACAACATGTTGTCGCTGTGATATATTCTACCTCTACTATTGATAAAGAAACTAACTCTTGTTTCTTACTGTGCCATGCGACCAACCTGTCTCCAAGATAGAATGCACCTTCACTGGTTCTCTTTCTGTCATCAACACATCCTGCCCAATCTGCATCTGAATATGAAATGAGAGTGAAGTCCTTGCCTTTCGGATACCATAACCCATACTCCATAGTACCCTTGAGGTACTAAAAAATCCTTTTTACTGCTGTCATGTGAGTCTCATTGGGATTAGCCTAAAATCAAGTGACCATGCAAACTACCTGCAAAATATCAGGTCTGGTAGCTATCAGGTACAATAAGCTCCTAATCATAGATCTGTATGTGGTTTGATCAACAAATGGAGATTTGTCATCCTTGCTCAACTTGCAGCCTGTCATCATGGGAATGCTAACTGGCTTACAATCCTCCATTGTGAACTTTTTTAACATCTCTTTCACATATTTAACTTGAGAAATAAATATGCCCTTCTCAGTTTGATTAACTTGCAATCCGAGGAAATACGACAGTTCACCAATCATAGACATTTCAAACTCTTTCTACATCTTATTTGCTAAATCTTTACATGACTCATCTTTGCTGCTACCAAATATGATATCATCTATGTATACAACAAGAAAAATAAGATGCCCATTTTCTATTTTGACATACAAATTGTTGTCCACCATACCTTTCTTAAACCCTTGATCAGTGATATAGTTTTCTAGCCTTGCATACCATGCTCGGGGTGCCTGTTTTAATCCATATAAAGCTTTCTTCAACTTGCAAACCAAGTTGGGATCATCACCAAGTTGAAAACCATCTAGCTACTCAATATAAACCTCTTCTTCAAGTTTTCCATTCAAAAATGCTGATTTCACATCCATCTGATAAACTTTAAAATTCTTGTAAACTGCTAAGGCCAGAAACATTCTAATTGCCTCAAGTCTTGCTACAGGTGCAAAAGTTTCCTCAAAATCAATACCTTCTACTTGTGCATAACCTTTACATACCAATATTGCTTTATTCCTGATTACCTATCCGTCTTCATTTAGTTTATTTCAAAAAATCCATTTAGTACCGATTACATTCTTATTTGCAGGTCTAGGTACTAACTCCCAAGTTTTATTTTTCTCAATCTGATCTAATTCTTCATCTATTGCCTTCATTCAACTTTCATCTTTGTTTGCTTCATCAATATTTTTGGGCTCAATGCTGGATAATAAAGAGTAATTAGTTACTACTTTTCTTCTTGTTTGAACACCAGCTGTGGGGTCTCCAATTATTTTCTCTCTAGGATGGTTTTTCTACTAGCTGCCTGTTTTGAATTTCTTATTTTCTTCCTTTTTTGAATCATAACTTAAATCATCTGAGACAATTTTTTGTTTCTGTTCAAATTTTTTTCCTCATCTCCTTCAATAACTTCTTCATAAATTGGGTAGTTTTCTTCATTGCTGACTACTCATTCCCTACCTTCATCAAATGTAACACTGGCACTGTCCACAATTTTCTTTAGCCTTTTGTTGTAGAATTTGTAGGCTTTGCTTGATGGTGAATAGCCAACAAAAATACCTTCATCTGCTCTATCTTCAAATTTACCAAGATTATCTTCAATTCTTTTGATGTAACACTTACAACCAAAAACTTTGAGATGTTTTGTTACTGCCTTTCTGCAGAACCACAACTCATAAGGAGTTTTGTTTTCATGTGTTCTCAGCATGTACCTATTTTGAATGTACATAGCAGCATAGACTGCTTCTTTCCAAAATTTGTCTGCTACTCTGCTCTCAGTCAACATAGTCCGAGCCATTTCCTATACTGTCGTATTCTTTCTTTCTACCACACTGTATCGCTCCAAATTTTTCGCATCCTTACCTTTAGGCTAAAGTATCCATGCCCAAAAGGGGGATGGGAAAAGGATGGGATGGTACCTCGGACTGAGAGGCCCTTTGAAGGTCCCGCCTCTCGGGGGAGGGGTATTAAGGTGATTTTTCAATGGATGGTGGGGTTCACCAGGAAATGTTTAGTGGCAGTTTCCATGCCTAGGTTGGGAATGTGTTTAATATGTTCAGTTTTATCCTTAAACATTCAAGTCCTAGGTTTGGCCAAATGAATCTAAGTTTCTCTATATGAAGATGTAAATTAAATGAATACAGAAAAACAAATTAGAACAAAAAACAGATAAAGTAAGCAAGATTAAAAAGCCATACCTGATCCAAATGTCTGATGAAGATTCTGATTCTTGAAGCATTCAGGATCGCCTTTGATTTGATAGGATCGTCTGAGATTTGACAAATTCGTTAGACGAATTCGTCAGAGACCTACAATCAGAGAAGTAAACACAAAATGCAGAAAATGCAACTATTCTAATAGAGGGCAATGATGTAGAATAACAACAATAACATTAAAATGATGATAATGAACAAAATATGAGTGCACTACAATGATTTGATGACAATTGGTGACTTAATTATGCATTTAAAGCTACATGGGTGAACTCCAAAATGCAATGTAATAAGAAATAAACTTAGATTTAACTAAATGTAGAACAATGTATAAAATAAAAGGATGAAGAAACACAAACTCTGGGCATTGATTGCCTCAACGTTGACTGCAGTCAAAATTGTCTCGCATTGGTACGAAATCATCTCGAATCAAACAGGATCGTCCCAGACGAACTGAGCTTGCTTCGACTAAAAAATACTAAGGTACCTACAACAAAATTTGGATAGGACAAGTGCAAATAGTAATTTAGGATGTTTTAATGCGTGTACCATCAAGTTATAGGAAATATCAGCTAGGGGGATGCCAAGGGGAGGGCCTAGGATTAAATAGGATTAGGAGGGAGGTTAGGAGGTTGGAGATCATCCCAATTTGGGAGATCTCCAACGGGGAGGGTCTCTAACAGTGCAAACACACTTCTATCCAGATTAGAGACACCGTTGGAATAGAGGGTGATTGAGAAAAATCTATTTTGGGACAAGATCGTCTAGACGTCCTAGTCCAGATGAAATCGTCCGATCTGAGGCGATATCGTCTGATTGACGACGATATCGTCAAATGGTCAAAACCAACTCTAAAAATGGCACGATAAAGGAGGAAACGGGTTAAACGACGGTTTGGAAGCGGTTTTGGGGGTTGAAAATTTGAATTTGATTATTTACTAGAGTAATTGTAATTATTTAAGGTTTTACTGTGCCAATTTTAGGGTGCTACATTTTGCCCCCTCTTGAAGAACACAAGCTTATACTGAGAGGGGGGGTGAATAGTATAAGACCTCTTTTTAACCTTATCTATCAATACATATTTCAAACCATTAACATGCAGAATAAGATAGTAATAATAACAGCAGTAAAATAGTGTATAAGAAGCAATCCACAATGAGACACAACAATTTACGTGGTTTTACCCAAGGTGGGCTACTCCATGGATAAAAATTTTTCTCAAAAAGTTATATCAAAACCTCTAGGAATCCTTCCCGATTACAATGTTTATGAGCCTCAGCCCAAAGGAGACACCTTCCCCTAAATCTGCTTTGCTAGTGATCCTCTAGAAGACCTCTATCTCTTTTGCCCTTAGCAAGTGGAACTCTTTCCACAGAAGACACTGTCTTCCCTGCTCTGGCTGGAGATCTCCGTCCTCAACTCTATCACAGCAAGCTGGTCCTCTTTTCTGCACCAAAACACAGTCCTTCAGTCTAGCACAATTTTTTCCTCTTTCTTTGTTCTTTTTGGCACTTGGTTTGGAAAACAATTCCTCACTGTCTGCACAACTACAGCAGCACAGTCTTCTTAAATTACCGCAACACTCTCTTCTCAACTTCTAGCAGCACTTGATCACTATTTGTTCTTTACAACCATTTGCAATTATAGAAGCATCTACTGCGCGCACTTTTCTTTCTATTACACACCCTGTGTAAACACAGTCACAATCACAACAGAATATTCTTCACATAGTCTTCTCATAAACAGTAGCACATTCTTCGTGTATACAACAGCACAGACTTCTATACTTAGAAGATTCAACGAAATGCACTTTGATGCTGCAGTCGGACTTCGCTCTCTGCTTTTTTGATTGTCAAACCTTGCTTGTCGCACTAACTCTGCGAACGCCACGCTTCGAAAGCACACATCGATCGATACTAAAAAATGCTCAAACAGTCCTCCTTTAATACTCACAATCTCAAGATGAAATCTTGTTCTTTAGTCGGCTGATCAATCTTCTAACACGTCGGCTGTAAAACCTTATACTTCGTCGGCCAAGGTTAACTTTGTCGGCTTCAACCGCCTCTGTTGTTCTGTAGCTTTTATCACGTGAAACTCAAACATGTCATGATATCGCTATGCCTTGGTATGCCATACACCTTCTTTGGTTTGTTGTCACGAAATTGCTACACTACAGCCTTTGCTGACGTCATCATAAATATTGTCGTGAAATTGTGACGCTCTAGACTTCACTGCCTTCTTCTCCGTTGCTATCGTGAAATCGTGACACTACAGCCTTTGCTGACGTCATCATGAAACTTGTCACGAAATCATGATGCTCTAGACTTCACTGCCTTCTTCTTCGTTGTTGTCGTGAAATCGCGACACTATAGCTTTTGCTGACGTCATCATGAATCTTGTCACAAAATCACAATGCTCTAGACTTCACTGCCTTCTTCTCCGCAACTATCACGAAATCGTGACACCTTTGCCTCTTGCTGACGTCATCATGATTTTGGTCATGAAATCGTGACGCTCTGGACTTCACTGCCTTCTTCTCCGCAACTGTCATGAAATCATGACACCTTTGCCTTTTGCTGACGTCATCAGCAACTCTGTCGCAAAATCGTGACACCTCTTGCTTCTTCATCCTTTTCTTGGTTTGCACTAGCGAAAATGAAACATGTCATGAAATCGTGATGCTTTCACTGCCTTATGCTCTTTCTTGCCAACTACTCGCGAAACTGGAACATGTCACGAAATCGTGACACTTTCTGCATCCATACAACTTCTTTGAAACTTGTCGCGAAATCACGACACTTCCTGCAACTCAACACTGCCAACTTAACTTGTCGCGAAATCGTGACACTTTCTACATCCGTACAACTTCTTCAAAACTTGTCACAAAATCGTGACACTTTTTGCCCGTTGTGCTTCTACTTTTCTGCATGTCGTGAAATCGTGACACTTTTGGCTGAATTTTCTCTCTCCTCAAACATGTCGCGAAATTGTGACACTTTTGCCCGCTTTGCCTCTGCCTTCCTGTATGTCACGAAATCATGACTTTCTCTCTCCTCAAACATGTCGTGAAATCGCGACAGTTTTTCCAACAGCCTGCAAAATTTTTCTATTCTATCTTTTTTGGATTTTTTGGCAACTAGACTACTCTGATTTTCTTGGAGACTTATTGACCAGCTGAAACCTTCATCAAAACACATCCTTGGACATAAAAACAAATTGCTCCAATAGTTCCTCGACATCAAAAACAACATCTACCAATAGCTCCTTGACATCAATGACAACAACTAAACTTAGGTAAAGGCAATGTACTCAAGGTGCCTAAAATTGCCAACAATCTCCCCCTTTGTCATTGATGGCAACGCTTATCTAAAACACATCTTTCAAGAGTCAAAACTAAAATCAATCTCTCCAAGTTTTTCTCCCCCTGATTTGAAGCTTTCCTCTTCTCTTGAAAACTCTCCCCCTTACTTAAATCTCTCCCCTTTGTCATCAATGGCAAAGGGTCACCTTTGGGGCTTGGGACTAAGAATGAGCCTCTTAGCTTAGTCCCTCCCCCATCTCCTGATGAGGTGATTAAAATAGGGTTGGGAGTGACACTCCCATTAAACACTCATCATCATTAGTGTCCAAGATTTCTTTGTCGGGCCTTCTCTTGAATTCTTTTCCTGTATTTTTGTTCCTCATCCACTGTTCTGATCCTCGGACCTATTAATACTATTGTTCCTATTTCTTTTATATTTTCTATTCTTATCCATACCTTGATCCTTGGACCTGTTCATGTCATTTTTCCTATTTTTGTTATCATTCCTATTTTTATCCATGCCTTGATTCTTGAACTTGTTCATGTTGCTGTTTCTGTTCTTGTATCTCAGAAGATCAGCTCTACACTGTCTAGCTAGGTGTCCTTCATTGTTGCATTTATAGCAGGTAACAATATCAGTTATGGCTGTTCTTTGAATTCGCCTATTCTGACTAACCCAGTTCGTGTTATTTGTCTTGCAGAAAATTGCCTTGTGCCCGAATTGTTGACAAGAGTAGCAATACCCTTGAAAGAAATTACGTCTCCTGAAACTGTCATTTACTCTCTTCATTTGAGTCATGCACTGTACAACCATGTGACCAAATATGACACACATAACATCTACTGTGAAATTTTCTTTTGTTTGACTTCATGGGTCCCGAAAACTTCTTCTTCTCAGTCTGAATATCGTTTTCTATTTCTGCGTATTCATCACTTACGGACTCATGATCTGAAGTACTTTCTTCAACATGACTCTCTTTCTTTTGAAATATTTTGCTAGATTCCCCAACCTGTTCCTTGTGTGGCTTAACAAAATCGAGACCTATTTTATCTATTGGTTTTCTTTGTCCTTCGATGAGAAATTTAACCTTTTTGGAGCTATCCTGAAATCTATAGAGCTTATCTTTGTACTCTTTATTTTCTTCTTTCAAAGAAGCCATTTCCTGTTCTAACTCACTATGCTCTAGAATTTTAGAATCTAACTCATTCTTGAGTTCTTGTGACTTAGCCATAGATATTTCAAGATTTTCTACAAGTTCATCTATTTCCATACAACATTCATCTAACTTAATCTTGAGTCTATCATTCTTCTTTCTTTCCTTTTTCAAAACACTAAGAGCATTGTTGAGTTCGCATTCAAGATCCTCTATTTGATGGCACTTTGAATCATCACAGCCTTTTTCAAATTTCTTATCACTAGAGGTGCTACCTTTTTCAAAAACCATACATGCATCTTCATTGGGGTTTTTTGAAACATCCTCATACATACTAGCAGCCAAATCATTATTTCTGCAATCATCCTCAAGGTGCCCAAAATTTCCACATCTAAAACATTTCATGATAATGAATTTATGTTTCGGTTCTTCCCCTTTTTCTGAAATGAACAACATCTCATTTTCATCATCACTAGAAGAACTGTCACTTTCACTGTTAGAACACTTACTTGTTTTGTCTAAGTAGAAGCTCTTCTTATTTTTGTGAGAATGCCTCTTTCCATGATTGTTGTACTCATATTTGCTTTTCTGGTGATTGTTGTACTCATTTTTGCTATTTCTGTAATACCTGTGCTTTTCAGAATCCTTGCTTTTAACATCTTGTATATCTTCATCGCTTTCATCTTTAGAAACAGTACAGTCAGTAGCATAATGACCAAATTTCCCATGAGTTAAAACATCTTATATTTTTCTTGCTTTTGTGCTTTCCGGAAAACTTGCCTTTCCTGCTTGTAATATGCCTCTTCCTCACTAGAAGACTCATCACTTTCTTGAATCTGTTTGCCCTTCGATTTCTTGATAGCTTTGAAAGTTGCCTCTTTCTTTACATCAACTTTCACTTGTGTCCTCAATTCAAATGCTGCAAGAATACTATGGAGCTCATCCTTTTTCAATTTATCTAAATCTTTGGCTTCCTCAATAGCAAAAATATTTTCACTAAATCTATTTGGAAGAGATCTTAAAATCTTATCACACACATCATTTTTAGCAAGTTCAAGACCTAAGTCTTTCATGGAGTTCACAATTTCATCCATCCGAAGCATGTAGTCACTAATATTTTCATCATCATTCATCTTGAGTTGTTCAAACATACCTTTAAAATGTCTCAACTTGGCCTTTCGAACATTTGCATCTCCTGTATGAACAACCTGCAATTGTTTCCACATTTCACTAGTTGTCTTGCAGTGAATAACTTTAGTGAGATCTGCCTTTTGTAAACCCTTCAAGATTGCATTCATGGCTTTTGAATTGCTATGATGTAGAAGCCTGTATTCTTTAGTATAAGGACCATTTGCAGGAATGGTATACCCATCTTCAACAACTTCCCAAACCTCATTACCGAGTGCCATAAGATAGACTTTCATTCTTGCACTCCACAGACCAAAATCTGATCCGTCAAGAATAGGTGCTGCATTGCCACTTGAGTAGTCCATTGTGTTATTTGTAAACTTTTCCTTCAAGTTGTTAAGATTTCCAAAGGCACTGGCTCTGATACCAATTGAAGAACACAAGCTTATACTGAGAGGGGGGGTGAACAGTATAAGACCTCTTTTTAACCTTATCTATCAATACAGCTTTCAAACCATTAACATGTAGAATAAGATAGTAATAATAACAGCAGTAAAACAGTGTATAAGAAGCAATCCACAATGAGACACAACAATTTACGTGGTTTTACCCAAGGTGGGCTACTCCACGGATAAAACTTTTCCTCAAAAAGTTATATCAAAACCTCTAGGAATCCTTCCCGATTACAATGTTTATGAGCCTCAGCCCAAAGGAGACACCTTCCCCTAAATTTGCTTTGCTAGTGATCCTCTAGAAGACCTCTATCTCTTTTGCCCTTAGCAAGTGGAACTCTTTCCACATAAGACACCTATCTTCCCTGCTCTGGCTGGAGATCTCTGTCCTCAACTCTGTCACAACAAGCTAGTCCTCTTTTCTACACCAAAACACAGTCCTTCGGTCTGGCACAATTCTGTCCTCTTTCTTTGTTCTTTTCGACACTTGGTTTGGAAAACAATTCTTCACTGTCTGCACAACTACAGCAGCATAGTCTTCTTAAATTATCGTAGCACTCTCTTCTCAACTTCTAGCAGCACTTGATCATTGTTTTTTCTTTACAACCGTTCGCAATTATAGCAGCATCTACTGCATGCACTTTTCTTTCTATTACACACCCTATGCGAACACAGTCACAATCACAACAAAATATTCTTCGCACAGTCTTCTCATAAATAGTAGCACATTCTTCATGTATACAATAGCACAAACTTCTATACTTAGAAGATTTAGCGAAATGCACTTTGATGCTGTAGTCGGACTTCGCTCTCTACTTTTTCGATTGTCGAACCTTGCTTGTCGCACTAACTCTGCGAACGCCACGCTTCAAAAGCACACATCGATCGATACTAAAAAATGCTCAAATAGTCCTCCTTTAATACTCACAATCTCAAGATGAAATCTTGTTCTTTAGTCGGTTGATCAATCTTCTAACACGTCGACTGTAAAACCTTATACTTTGTCGGCCAAGGTTAACTTTGTCGGCTTCAACCGCCTCTGTTGTTCTATAGCTTTTCTCGTGCGAAACTCAAACATGTCACGATATCGCTACGCCTTGGTCTATCGTACACCTTCTTTGGTTTGTTGTCACAAAATCGCTACACTACAGCCTTTGCTGACATCATCATAAATCTTGTCGTTAAATCATGACGCTCTAGACTTCATTGCCTTCTTCTCCATTGTTGTCATGAAATCGTGACACTACAGCCTTTGCTGACGTCATCATGAAACTTGTCGCAAAATCATGATGCTCTAGACTTCACTGCCTTCTTCTCCGTTGCTATCGTGAAATCGTGACGCTATAGCTTTTGCTGACATCATCATGAATCTTGTCACAAAATCACGATGCTCTAGACTTCACTACCTTCTTCTCCACAACTGTCATGAAATCGTGACACCTTTGCCTCTTGCTGATGTCATCATGATTTTGGTCACGAAATCACGACGCTCTGGACTTCACTGCCTTCTTCTCCGCAACTATCGTGAAATCGTGACACCTTTGCCTTTTGCTGATGTCATCAGCAACTCTGTCGCGAAATCGTGACACCTCTTGCTTCTTCATCCTTTTCTTGGTTTGCACTAGCGAAAATGAAACATTTCATGAAATCATGATGCTTTCACTGCCTTAGGCTCTTTCTTGCCAACTACTCATGAAACTGGAACATGTCGTGAAATCGTGACACTTTCTGCATCCGTACTTCTTCGAAACTTGTCACAAAATCGCGACACTTCCTGCAACTCAACACTACCAACTTAACTTGTCGCAAAATCGTGACACTTTCTGCATCCATACAACTTCTTCAAAACTTGTCACGAAATCACGACACTTTTTGCCCGCTATGCTTCTGCCTTCCTGCATGTCACGAAATCGTGACACTTTTGGCCAAACTTTCTCTCTCCTCAAACATGTCACGAAATCGTGATACTTTTGCCCGCTTTGCCGCTGCCTTCTTGTATGTCGTGAAATCATGACTTTCTCTCTCCTCAAACATGTCGTGAAATCACGACAGTTTTTCCAGCAGCCTACAAACTTTTTCTATTCTATCTTTTCTGGATTTTTTGGCAACTGGGCTACTCTAATTTTCTTGGAGACTTACTGACTAGCTGAAACCTTCATCAAAACACATCCTTGGACATAAAAACAAATTGCTCCAATAGTTCCTCGACATCAAAAAACAACATCTACCAATAGCTCCTTGACATCAATGACAACAACTAAACTTAGGTAAAGGCAATGTACTCAAGGTGCCTAAAATTGCCAACACCTCTTTAGCGAATTTTTCAAAGAAAATACGTTAAAGACGAGTTCGTCTTGATCTATGAGAAAGCAAAAATTTATTCTCAATTTTAGGCGACGATTCTAGGTCGAATCGTGCGATAGCTTACTATTATGCCCCCTCCGTGTTTTTACCCAAATCAAACGTTTGAGGTAAAAATGCGAAAAAGCCAATATTAAATTTGTTGTTAATTTTTTTTTGAATAAAATTTAAAAAAAATAGGGAAAAACCCTAATTCATTGTTACTGTTCATTTTTTTTTTTTTACTGTTCCAGTTTTGATATGATGTACATATATTTCATATATATATATATATAGATGAGATATTTTTTTATCATATGACTTGTCTTATGCGTTTGTATGATGCTTTTAATGTTTTGATGTGATTGATTTGATGATTCATGTAATTATGTCATTGGAAATATTATAATTTTGATGTCATGCTATAAGATTTTAAATGAAATAATCTGATGTAAACAATTGTTTGTTGTGATAAAAAATAAAAATAAAAGGGATTTTTAACAATAATTTCAAAAGACATTGTCGTTGTTATAAACCATTTCATGGAGTCACCGCTCACTCGGTCGTCAAGCTAATCCCAGTATAGAAATATTGTTTAAAAGTAAAAGGGTGCTTAAGAGACTGTCTTAAGACTTTGGTGTGATGATGCAAATGATGATGATGATGATTGTGTTTTCAGATTTTTCATGAAAATATTATGCATGAAATATTTTAAAATGATTTTTTGCTAGGCATAAATTCCTAAGTGTGATAATTTTTTTGGATAATTCCCTAGGAACTATACCATCGTTGCAAAATTGAATTTTGACATAAGGACATGAAATAGAATAAGTGTTTGTTTGTTTTTAAAGCATAATTGTATAACAGAATGATTTAAGTCATATGTTTTTATGATTTTTAAATAAAATGGAGGATAAAATTGGTACAATGGTTTGCGCTAGGCATAGAATATGTAGGTATAGACTTATACCATCATCACGAAATCCAAAGAAGAAAATAATATAATAGTTTTATTGCATGGTTGATTTTTAATTTTTAAAAATAAACAGATAATATGAAGATGAGGACTTGCGCTAGGCATAAAATTTCAATTTTGGTTTTGGAACTATACCATCGTCACGAAAGTCAAAAGTTATATATAGATGTAACTTGATTGTATGTTGTGAAGATGATTTTGATTTTTGATAATGCATATAGTTGTCTTTATACTAAACAATTGTTCTTAAAAGAAGAAAATGAATTTATTTTAAACAATTTGCAGAAATATTTCAAAGTATCTTAAAGACAAAAGTTAGATTTATAAGGAATCCCATGTGCGTATGTGAGTTCATTTCCAATCTTGATTTATCATAATGATACACAAAATCTCTCAAATACAAATGTGTGTGCAATTGCATTGTTCATTTACCAGTTTTGAGCAAGATAATTTGATATAAGTGATTTGAATGAACCAAATAAGTGTTCATTAACCATGATTTAGATGCGTATAACCATACCAGACTACTATGTAGGTCAGGTTATCAAGAGCTAGCTAATCCATAAGCAGACATAGGTCTGTACAAAAAAATTCGCTAATGTGACAGACATATCGCCACGCTAGGAGTTACCCAAGGCCAAGTGGGTTGGGCACAAACCACCTGTTATGAGGCTTACCTCACAGTTTTCAAATAATTGAGAATTTCAAGGATTCAAGCTCATCAACCCTTCTTTTCTTTTCAAAGGGTAGGGAAAGGGATTTTATTGCTTTTGCTTTTGCTTTTCTTTTGCATTTCTTTTGTATTTCTTTTATATTTTTGCTTGATTTTTGAGATAATGCTTGAAACATTGTTGTAATGATATAAAATAACATTTTTCTTTGTCTCTTTTTTTTGAACTTTGCTTTTCTTCCTATGCTAGGGATACTTGCTCGGATTAGCTGTAGAGCAAGGGATTTTTATTCTAGGTAGGGGTGAGCTTGTCCTTTTGCCAATTTTCAAAGATTCTAGACCATGTGCATGATAGGATAGTAGGGAAAACTTTTCGCTCAAGAAACCACTTTTACTATGTAACATAGCATGGACATTACAAATATAATCATTTTATTGTGAAAGGATATGCTTGGTTTAAGTAAATAACAAGATCAATTCTCTGTGCTCAAACTTTATTTAATTGAATTTTGTGGACTTTGATATAAGAGAGATTAGTAATCATTCCAAATAAAAATCAAGATATTTATTTTGTGTTTGTGATAGTGGGGGATTCCAAATAAATACTAATTTATCCAGAATAACTAAAAATATAACTGCAGTAAAATAAAAGATGTTTTTGAAGATTTGGATGTTTTTTGGTGTTTTTATATTTTGATTTTAATTGATGAATTGAAAGAAATACAATGTGATTGTTTTTTTTTTGAAACTTTTATATTTTATATGAATTTTTAGATGATGGAATTGTGGTATATACAAGATGATCTATATACATTATATAAGGTTATTTGAGTATAGCATGTCTAAGGTTGCTTCAAAATCAAAGGAGGTTTTGAAGGATAATTTGGTTGTGATGAAGGTAAGAACAAAAGGTGATGAATAAAAGGTAGTGATAACAAAATCTTTGTTATAATGTAGAATAATGTAGAAAAATATTTTACTTTTATATGTGGAAAATTGATCATGTTACACAATAAAATGTCAGAAGGATAAGAAGGTTCTTCATTCTTATCACTATCTTCCAAGTCTTGATAAGATGGAGGGAGCACATATGAAATATATGCATGGGTGTTATTTGGTAAACAAGGATGATCATATATGAATGAAGAAAAGTGATGGATAGAAGATAATTGTGACAATAGAGAATGTATAGAACTTGATGTTTCAACCGTTAAATATTCTTCAAATGGTGTTGGGTCATTATGTATGGTAACAATTTCAAACTTTAAACATTGGTGAAGAGTAGAAGGGACAACCATCATTGTATGAGTACAAGGACTTATGATAATTAGGTTGTAAGGTGAAGTGCAATATGCTACATAAAACAAAGTATCTAGGATCTTGGATCCAATATTAAGGGGAAAAATTATAGTACCTTGAGCTTCTTGAATTTCATTGTTAAAAGATTTTATAATAACATTTGATTCATTAATATCTTATCCTTTGATTTGAGTTTTTGGAATAATTTATAAGTGCATAAATTAAGAGAGGAGTCATTATCTACCATGATAGTTTTAACAGGTGTTTCTTTACTAGATCCTGTAATGTAAAGATAGGAGTCTTCTTGTGGAGTAGAGGAAGGAATATCCTCATCATAGAATGAAATATGATTAAACTCAAGAGGTTTTACACCATTAATTATGTCCTTAGGGAAAATATCATGAGGAACAAATTGTTGGTTAGATATTTTGAACAACGTTTGCTTATGAGAACTTTGTAATACTTCTAAAAGGGATATCTTTGCTTAAGGATTAATCACTTGTTGTTGGCTATCAAAGTGGATTTTAGATTGACATTTTGATTCTAAAGATGAGCTTTCTATGCTTACATTCCATTTTGGATCATTATCTAGAGCCAAAGATAGTTTTTAAGGTTGGTCAAATGAGGAACCCATATCTTGAATATCGGATTGAGTTGATTGAACTTGAGGTTGCTCATTTGTAGTTTTTGTTACAATATTAATAATATCATCATGATGGGACACATTAACATGCAATATTTGATTGGTTTCTTGTTGTTGATAGTTGAATAGGGGTTCTTGGGAGATCCCCATGTCTTGATTGATTATTGGTATTTGTTGTGTAGGAGTTTGATTGTTTATTGGAGATTTATAATCAGTTGTAGATTGTAATTCCTTTATATTAAAAAGACCCTTATCAATCAAATATTGAATTGCACATCTTAAATCTTTACAATTTTGTGTCATATGTCCATCTAATCTATGATATTCACAATGTAGCTCAGGTTTAAACCAATCTATTGTGGTATCAAGTTGTCTTATAGAAGGCAGTTCAATCCTATTTGTATCAAGTAAATGCTTGAGGATTATATCCATTGGTTGATTGAGCTTAGTAAATTTACGTGATGAAGGTTTTCGAGAGGTTTTTGATACGTTCCTTAGGAATTCAGTCATAAAAGGACCTAATGGTTTCTCACCTCTACTTTCTTTATTATGGGTAGAATGATGACAGGAAGATTGTGAAGTATGAGGTGAGTGCATGGTAGAATTGGAAGAATAAGTATTTTCTTGTTGAAATGGATGTGTTGTATTGAAAGAAGCATGTTGAAAGGGTGGAGGAGGATTGTATGTGGATTGATACACATAATATGGATATATGGGAGAATAGATAATATCGTTATGAAGAGGATTGGCAAATGGATTGTCCTGTTGGGGTAAGGATGAAAAATGAGAAAAGTGTGAAGGAGGTGATGTTGAATAGGGATGAGGTTGGTCATAATCAACAAAAGTATTTGGCTGAATTCTTCCAACATTAGTAATGGGCTCATATGGATTTGAGTAAAAACTCATGGTTTCTTTAGTACTTCTAAAAGTAATATTTAATATCTACTATTTAGAATTGAATCTAAAACATATAAACTTGAAATGATGATTTTGTTTTTGTTTTTCTTGTATACATATATATATTTTTTGTTTTTTTATATTTTTGAATCAGAAAGATGCCTATGTTATTCATGTCGGGTTCACCAAAATGTATCGCTCCAAATTTTTTGCATCCTCACCTTCAGGCTAAAGGATCCGTGCTTGGAAGGGGGATGGGAAAAGGATGGGATGGTACCTCGGACTAAGAGGCCCTTTGAAGGTCCTACCTCTCGGGGGAGGGGTATTAAGGTGATTTTTTGACGGATGGTGGGGTTCACCAGGAAACATTTAGTGGTAGTTTCCATGCCTAGGTTGGGAATGTGTTTAATGTGTTCAGTTTTATCCTTAAACATTCAAGTCCTAGGTTTGGCCAAATGAATCTAAGTTGCTCTATATGAAGATGCAGATTAAATGAATACAAAAAAACAAATTAGAACAAAAAATAGATAAAGTAAGCAAGATTAAAAAGCCATACCTGATCCGGATGTCTGATGAAGATTTTGATTCTTGAAGCAGTCAGGATCGCCTCTGATTTGATAGGATCGTCTGCTATCAGACAAGATCGTCTGAGATTTGACGAATTCGTCAAAGACCTACAATTAAAGAAGTAGACACAAAATGCAAAAAATGCAACTATTCTAACAGAGGGCAATGATGTAGAATAACAACAATAACATTAAAATGATGATAATGAACAAAATATGAGTGCACTATAATGATTTGATGACAATTGGTGACTTAATTATGCATTTAAAGCTACATGGGTGAACTCCAAAATGCAATGTAATAAGAAATAAAATTAGATTTAACTAAATGCAAAACAATGTATAAAATAAAAGGATGAAGAAATGCAAACTCTGGGCACTGATTGCCTCAATGTTGACTGTAGTTGAAATCGTCTCGAATCGAATAGGATCGTCCTAGATGAACTGATCTTACTCATGCTACAAAATACTAAGGTACCTACAACAAAATTTGGATATGACAAGTGCAAATAGTAATTTAGGATGTTTTAATGCATGTACCATCAAGTTACAAGAAATATCAGCCAGGGGGATGCCAAGGGGAGGGCCTAGGATTAAATAGGATTAGGAGGGAGGTTAGGAGGTTGGAGATCATCCTAATTTGGGAGATATCCAATGGGGAGGGTCTCTAACGGTGCATACACGCTTCTACCTAGATTAGAGACACCATTGGAACAGAGGCTAATTAAAAAAAATATGTTTTGGGACAAGATCATTTGGACGTCCTAGTCCAGACGAAATCGTTCGATCTGAGACGATATTGTCTGATCGGTGACGATATCATCAAACAATCAAAACCAAATCTAAAAATGGCATGAGAAAGGAGGAAATAGGTTAAACAGTGATTTGGAAGTGGTTTTTGGGGTTGAAAATTTGAATTTGATTATTTACTAAAGTAATTGTAATTATTTAAGGTTTTACTACGCCAATTTTAGGGTGCTACACACACCATTTTGTTGAGGTGTCTTGGCTGCTGAAAATTGTCTCCTAATGCCATATTTATCATAATACTCTTTAAACTCATCTAAAATGAATTCTCCTCCTCTATATGATCTTAAGTTTTTGATCCTCTTTCCTGTTTCATTCTCAATGTGGTGTTTGAAAGACTTGAACATTTCAAAGGCTTCTATTTTCTGCTTCAAAAAGTATACCCATGTCATTCTGGAATAGTCATCAATACACAACATAAAGTATTTGTCACCATTTATGCTATGCGTTCTCATGGGTCCACATAAATCAGTATGTATTAGTTCCAATGGTTTGCTTGTATTGTACTCTTTTGTTTTGAATGTGACTCTAGTTTGCTTTCCCTTTTGACATGAAGATCAAATGTTATTTGAAGGTTTGTTGATAGTGGGAATATATCTCACTGCCCCTTTTGATCTAATTTTCACCAGATTATCAAAACTGATATGACTGAGCCTCTTGTGCCACAACCAATTTTGTTCTTCCTGACCAATGAAATAGGCTCCCTATGAATTCTCTGAAAGCGTGTACAAGTTGCCAGCAGTCCTTGACCCAATTGCTATCAATTTTCCACTATTTGTTTTTTTAACTTCACAACCCTACTTCTTAAAAGCTACTTCATGTCCTTTGTCACAGATCTGACTGACAATCAACAAGTTATGTTTTAGACCATCCACGAACAATACTTCTTCTGACTTGATTTTTTTGTTAATAATCTTAACTGAACCTTTCTCGACTATCTGAGCTCCATCATTATTCCCAAACTTTACAGAACCACCTTCGTAATTCTGAAACTTTTCAAATTTTTGTTTATCACCTGTCATATGACTTGAGCATCCACTGTCAAGTATCCATGGTACATATTTATTCTGTGCTTTGAATGTTGTTTGTACTATCAGGGATTTCTTAAGTTGCTCTTTCTGTTTCCATTCTGTTTTGACTACCGTATTGGGCTCTAATTTTGATTTTACTTTTTCAATATCTCATGCATGTTTTTCAGGAAGTTTTCTATTTTGTTTCATCCTATTTGGTTGAAATTTTCTTTCCTGAAAATGATTTGAAGTAAATGCACTTCGACAATTTCTTGCAATGTGTCCAAAATTATGACAGTTAAAGCATTCTACTGTATAATTCATCAGAGGTGAAAAAGCATTTCTACTTATGAATTTTCTTGGTCCTACATTATACTTGCAGTCTAAAATCTTATGACCATAACCATTGCATTTAAAATAGAAACTAGAAAAGGGATAATTGAACCTGGGTGATGGTCTTTGCCATGCTGTCGTAGGGGCCATGAATCTTCTCTTTCTTTGATGCATGACCTTGGTGAATCCATCATTATCAATATTATTTTTGTGCCTGGCATTATCGTCTTCTTCTGCATGAGTCATTTTACCTTTATCAACCTGTTTCTTATCTTCATTTTTTATAGGTTCTACATTTCTGGCCTTAGAACCATTTGAAGATTCTCTTTCGACGAAGCCCAGACCAAATTTGGTACCTGCAGGTCTTTGGTCATTTAAAATCTTATCCAGTTTCATAGAGATTTCTTCGCGTTTATGATAACAGCTAATTTTACACTCCAACTCTGCTATCTGCATTCGTAAACTAACATTCTCTTCTTCTAGTTTACAACAAAACATGGTAATTTGAATTTCGAGCTCTTCGGTTATCTTCTTGTATTCTTTTTTTTGTACTTTTAAACTAGTTATGAGGTCGTTTGCATCCTCAAGCTTTCTTGAAAGTTTTTTATTCTTTTTATTCTCTATTTTCCATTCTTCAAGTGTAGAGGTCAACTCACCTTCTAGATCAACTTTAGCCTCAATTTTTTTACCACATACCTCACAGTTTACTCATTTTTATTTTTCTGATTTTTATTCTTCAAATGCCGTGAAAATATCTTCACCTATTTCTTCTTCAGACTCCTCACTGGAGCTATCTTTAGATGAACTGGCATTCCTTGAGATGAAACTTTTTTTTTTGAAGTTGCCTTTTTTGAAGTTTGTTTTCTTCTTCCAATCACTTCTTTCTTAGTGTGATCCTTCATCATTTTTGTTCTTTTCATTCAGAGGACATTTACTCACAAAATGCCCAACACCTCCACAGTTGAAACATTTAAAAGGTAGCTTTCCTCTGTATTTTCCTTTTCTCTTTTTTAGTTTTCTAACGAAGTTTGCTTCTTCTTCATCTGATGTCTCTTCTTCCTTTGGCTCTTGTTTTATGTTTTTATTTTTAATGGCTTTGAAAGCCGCTTCTCGGTCTGTGGGTTTAGCTCTTCCTATTATCATTTCATAAGTAGTCAAAGAACCATGCAACTCATCCATACTAAAGAAATTTAGATTTTTTGCTTCTTCTATCACTGAGACTTTAGAATAAAATCTATGAGGAACAGATCTTAATACCTTTTTCACGATAGCAGAGTCACTTATGTCATCACCGAGTCCTCTCATCGCATTTGTGACTTCATTAACTCTCATCATGTATCCCTCTATGTTCTCATTGTCATTCATCCTTAATGCTTCGAACTGAGCTCGATGTATTTGTAACTTGGATTCCTTGATATTATAGTCTCCTTCATGAATGCTCTTTATTTGTCCTAGATTTCTTTTACCGTTTTACAGCTTATGATTTTTTCTAGTTCACTGTCTACTAATCCACTCATGATAGCATTCTTTGCTTTTGAGTTATTCTCATATAGTTTATTTTCTTCAGCTTCTTTTGGAGCAGTGATGGTATCTGTGTATCCACTATGTACTGAATCCCAGATGTCGTATCCCAAAGCACAAAGATATACCTACATCTTGACTTTATAGTATGCGTAATTAGATCTATCAAACACTGGTTCTCTGTTTGATGAGAAGCCTTCATCGCCTGTCATTGTGTTAAATCCAAGATCACCCTAGCCGGTTAAGCTTGAATAGGTACTTAGCTCTGAAACCAATTGTTAAACTTACAACGAAACTAAAAGGGGGTGAATCAGTGTAGCTTATTAAAATCTTAACTCTGTAATTCTTAATGTTGAAGTAATACAAACTTAAAAATAGATACAACAATTATAACAAGAGAGCATCACACAACATAAGATTTTAACGAGGTTCACCAATGTGGCTACTCCTCAAAAATTAACTGCTTGGACTCCCATCCAAATCTAGCCTTAGTAAAGAAATCAATTTTACAATAAATTTACCAGCACCTACTGGAAGGAGCACCAACCCCTGATTTATCTGCACCAATAGAAAGGAGCACCAACCCTTGATTTACCAACACCAACTAGAAGGAGCACCAACCCTTGATTTATTTGCACCAACAGAAAGGAGCACCAACTCCAGATGCCAAGTAGCAACTTGGACTTTAATTCTGAATCTATAAATGTTACAAAAAAATACCTTTGCTTTCACAAGACCCTAATTGGTCTACAACTTACTGTTCGCAAGACACTCGCATCTGTTGTACTGCTATAGCCAAGCTTAGTGATCGAATTTGCCTTTTACGCACTCTGTGCACTCTGCTTTCTCTACACACACACTTCACACACTCTACGCCGTTACAGCTGAATGATCATCTGTACCCTTTGCACTCTCTGCTCTCTATGTGCTTTCACTTTACACTTAGCTCGATTCATCACAACTCGCTCACTTTGCGCACTACAGGAAAATATCACACACTTCAATCGATACCTCAAATCTCCAAACACTTCTCCTTTTATAGTAGAAATATCATGATGGAAAAAATCAATCTTAGTCAGCTGTGTAAACCCTAATCTTAGTCGGCTAAAATCACACTTGTTAACCCTAATCTTAGTCGACTGATCGAACTGCGTCGGCTTCTACTCATGAAGATGTTCGGGTTAACCTTCTGTTCTTGCGCTCTTATGACCTGTTGTGAAATCATGACATTTCTGTCTTTGTAACTTCTCTTGTTGATATTGTCATGATAATACAAAATGTCATGATATCGTGACACTTTTTTTTTCGTATGCTTTGCCTTGGCTTTTGTCGTGATATCATGACACTTCTTCCTTCGTAGACTTCACCTTTTTCTTTTGTCGTGATATCGTGACACTTCTGCCTCCGTAGACTTCGTTCTAGCTTTTGTCACGATATCGCGACACTTTTGTCTTCATAGCCTTTGACTTTCTTTCTATCATGATATCGTGACACTTCTGCCTTCGTCAACTTCCTTTCTACTTTTGTCACGATATCGTGACACTTCTGCCTTTGTCAACTTCCTTTCAGATTTTGTCGCAAAATCATGACACTTGTACTTTCGAAGTCTTCTACTCTACTTTTGTCATGAAATAGTGACACTTCTCTTATTGAAGTCTTGCTTTCTATTTTTGTTGTGAAATCATGACACTTTTTGCATCCATATGCTTTCTTTACAACCTATCATAAAATCGTGACACTTTCTGCTATCGTACGCTTTCTTTGCAACCCATCACGAAATCGCGATGCTTTCAGCTTTCATACGCTTTCTTTGCAACCCATCGTGAAATTGTGATGCTTTTAGTTTTCGTATGCTTTTTTTACAATCTGTTGTGAAATCATGAAACTTTTTACTTTCGTACGCTTTCTTTACAACCTGTCGTGAAATCGTGACGCTTTTAGCTTCCGTACATTTTATTTACAACCCCTCACAAAATCATGACACTTTCTGCTTCCATACACTCCTTCATTTCTTTTGTTGCGAAATCATGACACTTTTCCAACTTACTATCTCTCTCCTATTTTAGTCGTGAAAGTGTGACATGTCATGAAATTGCGACACTTCTCCAACTTACATTCTCTCTCCTATTTTAGTCGTGAAAATGCGACATGTCACAAAATCGTGACACTTTTCCAACTTACATTCTCTCTCCTTGAACTTGTCATGAAATCACGACACTTATCAACTTACTTTCTCTCTCCTCAAACTTGTCGCAAAATCATGATAGTTCTCACTTCGAATTATTTCTTCTACAGCATGTCGTGAATTCGTGACACTTTTCACTTGCGAGTTCTTTCTCTCGAACCTGTCGCAAAATCGTGATACCATTTCTTTCGTACTGCCTCTCTTGCAAATTGTTGTGAAATCATGACACTTTTCCTTGCAGGCTCTTTCTCTTTGAACATGTCATGAAATCGTGACAGTTTTTTCTGCTTGTGCCTTCTCTTTGAACATGTCACAAAATCGCGATAGTTTTCCCTACATGTGCTTCTTCTTCAAACATGTCGTGAAATCATGATAATTTTCCCTACATGTGCTTCTTCTTCGAACATGTCATGAAATCATGACAGTTTTCCCTGCATACGCCTTCTCTTTGAACATGTCACGAAATCGTGACAGTTTTCCCACTTGCTTTCTTTTCTTCCAACATGTCGTGAAATCATGACAATTTTTCCTACTGTTTCTCTCTCCACCAATATATCATGAAATCACGACACTTTTACCTGATGTTTCTCTCTCTTCCAATATGTCGCAAAATCGTGACACTTTTTCTACTTCCTGAATATGTCGCGATATCGCGACACTTTTCTTACTTGTCTTTTTCTTTGATTCTTTGCACATGGGCCACTTAGGTCTTCTGGAAAACACATTGTACATACTCTGAAAGATTTTTGAACTTCTTGTCCACTGCATCTGAGCTTCTAAACTTCCTATCCACTACATCATCAAATTTATCTGACTGTGTTGACAACAATGACAATACTGTTGCTGCACCTTGCTCAACATTTTTATTAGTTCCATAACTAGACAAAGTTTTAAAACTACATGGAAAATTGATAGAGTATTTTTTCTAGTTCCATAATCAAATAAAGTTTTGAAAACAATTTTCTAGTACCATGGATGGAAATAGAGAAATGGTCGGTGAGAGTGTTCAATATTTTTATGGGGGAAAGAAACCAAAGCAATGTCTGATCAGATAAAGTTCTAAAAATAAAAAGAAATGAAATGTTCCATATTTTTACTTTGTACACTCATTAGTGATATGAAACTCAAAAAGCAATATTTTAGAGCATAACATCAATATTCAAAACATGGGTATCTTAGTTTTGAATTAATTAAGAAAACTGCTATTAAGGATTACATTTTCTAAACCATAATCAAGATAGCATAGAAATAAAATTAATTACCTTGCTTGAGCAACAAATGCCTTTTCTATAGAGATTGTTCAATAAGTTAATAGTAATATACCCTGCAAATTAAAAGGTGAAGGAATATTGAAGTAGAGACTTCTCTCTTATAGTACAATCTCTGAATCAATTGTCATCACCTAATTTCCAAGGGTACCTAATGAGTTGAATAATTTTTTCTTCGCACGACCCTCTTTCAAGTTCAATGGGGTATCTAATTTAAACTTATAAAATTCTAATTTAGGCATCTTAAATGGGGTATTTATGTCAAAAATAGAATATTATCCTTCTTTCTTGTTATGGAATCAGTTATCTTTATTGCATGAACTACCATCTAGTTTTTTAGTGTTAAGATGTTCAAACACATTTGGGGCTTCCCTTAATTAATCTTGAACCTCTAAAAATATTTCTTCAAATTCCACTTTGTATCTAAGCTAGTCATTTCTTATAAGCATCACCTGATACCTCATCTATTTAAATTCATTTCCAGGATAGTTTATTTGACTTTGTAGGTTACTAAGTGTAAGAATTATTTCCTCCATATAGTATATTTATTCTAACTCCTTTATTTTCCTCTAGATCATCCAACCATTTATGTATGATTTGAACCACTCTCACTGACTTACTACAAATACGTGTTGTTCTAGGAGTTACTATTTTTAGTAATGAACCATAAAAAATGCTTAGGTGCTATATATCAAAATTATCAGCTCAAAAATATTAGTACAATGGACTAGGTCTCATAATGATAGTTTTTTACACCTTAAAAAAAGTGGATGGAGGCTATATACCAAAATGACTAGCTCGATGAGACGATCACAATGAGCTATGTCCCA
This sequence comes from Wollemia nobilis, assembly GCA_028583015.1. Lineage (NCBI taxonomy): Eukaryota > Viridiplantae > Streptophyta > Pinopsida > Araucariales > Araucariaceae > Wollemia > Wollemia nobilis. Next base: position 2,819,699 of record JAQPPZ010000840.1, on the reverse strand, counting down.
CAAAAATATTTTTTGATACTTTTTTTGAAGAAAATGTTGTCTTATGTTGTTTGTTTTTTAGTTGGAGTCTTAGTTCACTTAGAAATTTAACTTTTATTTGACACCTCTTAGTCAAGCTCTGTAATGATTGTTACTAACAATGATTCTATCTAACTCTATAACTGGAAATTGTTTTATTTGACTTTATATCAATTGTAATTGTCCGATAAATAGATGATCAGCTCTATATGAAATATTCTAACTGATACCTAATCATTACTGATAAATTCTATTTAGTTGTTACTAAATTTGTAACTGATACTACACTAGCAAACTCTATGTAGATTTTTACTAACTAATACTCAACTATTACTAGCAAACCCTATTATGACCATTGATGAGCATAAGAAATGCTCATATTTTTGTATGAGTTCTAATGGTTTTTGCGTGGCAGTATAATAAGAGTTGTATATTTTTATGAATTATTATGTATCTATTTAATAAAATTATGTGCATTATCTAATTTGTGTGTGAAGTGTGTTTTGTGTAGATATTTGCTGATTTTGTCATATTTTGATCAGTCGAGGTCCTACGTGGACCTGGCATGCTTCTGCTTCATGAGTCTAAGGTATATTGGGAAGGTGCCTTGATCTTCAAGAAGGTGCCTTACTCTATGAGTAGGCGCCTTACTCTTCAGGTAGGTGCCTTACTCAAGTAGGCACCTTACTCTTCAAGTAGGCACCTTACTCAAGGAGGTGCCTTACTCTTCAAGTAGGTGCCTTACTTAGAGTAGGCGCCTTACTCTTCAAGTAGGTGCCTTACTCAAGTAGGCACCTTACTCTCAAGTAGGCTTATTACTCATGTTGCTACGGCCTTACTAGTGCTCCCACTTTTTTTTTTTTTTTATTAATCTCTAGTAAGGCACCTTACTCAATGTTAAGCGCTTTGATCGAGTGGCTGAAGAGGATCCCATTGACCATAGTAAACCTTCAACTCCATATCATGCAGGCTATCCTTGGGAGACCATCGAATGTATGAGTTGTCCCAGTTATATTGGATGAAACATGTAACCACTCAATGAAGTAGAACATGAACAACATAGATATTAGACCTAAAAATATTCTATCTCTAGGAAAATATGAAAAGTTGTTTAGACTATTTTTATCGTGCACCTATTATAGTAACTAAACTATCTCAGTTTAGACTGTAACCAGGCCTTCTATTGTAATAATATTGTAATAGGAAGTTTTGTGTGTGTTATATAAACACATAAACTTCTCTGAAATAGGGAGGTAGTTTTTCTAAGAGAATATTGGCATATGTAAATATTACACTGCATTATCAATAAAGCTCGAGAGTTCCTTCATTAGCATCTTATCTTCATGATTAGCCAATGGGATCTACTGGAGCTTGGGCCCACTCCAAGCTAGTATTCCTCCCCTACCTTTTATTATTTTCTAGATTAGATTATTTGCTTTAGTGTGTTGTATCTTTTAAATTATGCAAAGTGTGTTTTACTACTTTCATTTAATTTCCAATGTAGTGTGGTGTGATTTAATTTCCTATATTTTTATTTATGCATGGTTTTACTTTGGTGTGGATGAATCAATGCCATTTTATAAACACCCCCCAATGATAGGTTAGCGGACTCATCTCAGGAATGGTATTGTGATTGACCTTAACCATGGCACTTCAAAAGTTTACGAGCTCCTTGGTCTGACAAATTAAATGTGAGGGCTGTGATAGAATTAGGACTATATTTAACCAGTATTTTTGCCCCAATATTTTGGCATTGTTGCCAAGGAAGCACCACTAATAGATTAATTACAATATCGTAAAACCTTCTATCTGACTTTGTATGAGTCCATTGAGGAAAAGAGGACCCGACGGTCATTTCATAAAATAGAGCCCACAGGAAAAATCTGAGTCAGCCAAAAATTCTGAATTTGAGTTAGATTCTCCTGAATCACCACCAGCAGTACACTGGAGTAAACACCCTATCTTTGTGCAAAGCTCTTCCTCATCCCATCGACCAGGAAAAGAGTAAATTATACAAAATCCTCTGTTCAAAAGGACACCTTTCGAAGAGGAATTGTTGTGGAAATCCATAGAGGATCAAACTATAACACCAGCTGACTTAGAGGCTCTCGTACAAAAGGTTCAAAATGATCGAAAGGCTATAGAATCTGCATTAGAGACCACATTTCCTAAAAAAATGGTTGAAGAGACTTCGACTGGTTTTAGCTTCTCGATAGAGGAAGGTGCAGGGGAAACCAAAATGAAGAACATATCCCCTACCCATCTCCCTACCTTCAGGGGATACCCAACTGAAGATCCTGACCTATTTTTATTTAAGTTTGATGTGTTGTGTAGGTCCATCAACTATAAATCAGATGCATAGAAGTTGAAGCTCTTCCCTTCAACATTGGATGACTCAGCCCTATGCTGGTTTATCGGGTTGGGAAACAAATAGATCACCACATGGGAGGAAATGAAGAGGCTCTTCCTAGAATAGTACCAAGACTTTGGTAGAGCATGAGACTCTAGGGAAGAGGTTCTAAGCATGATGTAAAAGGAGGATGAATCCCTGGAGGAGTACTGGGAGAGATTCAACTTTAATCTGTAGAGATCCCCTCATATGAAGCTAGGTGATAAGTCCCTCAGGAGCATTTTATTGAGGGGACTTAACAATGAATCACTCAAAGCTCTCAACTTAATCTCTGGAGGTGATGTTTACCAGCACCCAATGGAAGATATCCAATAATTATGTCGAAACTACTCATGAAGAAGAGGTAAACCAACTTCTAGGATCATGAAAGCAACCACTTCGATCATAAATATGGAGATAGGCAATATGCTAGAGGATCTAAAGAGTAAAATGCTCTCCTCTCTAGCATTATAGTTAGACACACTCCTTCTAGAGAAGAAGAAGCAAGAGAATGAAGTCGTGTTAGCCTATTTCTACCTAAAATGTAGAGGGAAGCATGCGAGGAATGCATACCCAAAGAACAAAGTTAGAGTATGCATTGTTTTCTAGCAAAATCATAAGACTTGACTATGCCCACAACTACCCAATATCAAGGAGGATGTTGAAGTCAGTGAAGCTTATTTTATGGGCAATCAAAGAAATTGGCAGCAACCCCCTATGGGGAATATGTCAGTTGGGATGCCACCCTATGGAGGAGGACCTTACATGCCACAAGGGTAGCCTCAACCACCCAATATGGGGTGGTGGGGACCACCACCATGGATGAACGTACCTCTAGGGGCTGTGTTTCCTAACCAACACCCATGGATGTCATACCAACAATTTGAGCAGTAGTGGAGAAACCATGGTTTGTGGAACTCAGCTCCATAGAACATGGTGTAGGCTCCACCATAGCAAAGCCTACTAGCTCTCCCTATAGTGAGACCTACATAGCTACCAACACAGCCGATGATCAATCCAAATAATAAGGTGAACCAACCTACATACCAACTAGAAGGAGAGATGTATCCGATGTATAATATTAGTTGTAATCCAATTCAGCTTAGGTCAGGTAGGTAGTTAGGAGTAGAAGCATCTCCCCTGGTAGAAGAGGAGGAAAATGTAGGAGAACCACCTCTTGTAGAGGAGGTCGAAGAAGAACATGTTGCTGAGAAAATAGAAGCTCCATTCCCCAAGAGGTTACAGGAGTAGAGAAAGCCGACACAACCTGAGTTCGATATCCTTTCTAGCTTGAGGAACTTAACAATCACTATTCCACTCTTCCAAGCTATTCGTGATGTTCCTATATACACCAAGGCAATAAAGGAACTCTGTCTAAGGAAACCAGGATGAAAAGTGGCCCAGACCATCAATGTAGTAGGGAAGTTGGCCGACTTGATGATGGGGAATGCATGCCACCCTAAATACGTAGACCCAGGTAGTCTGGTTTTGACTATAAAAATAGGTGGGTATTTGTTGACTAATACTTTGGTTGATTTGGGTGCAGCCATCAATGTTATGCTGAAGGAGACTATGTAGAGGCTGAGGCTCATGAATTTGAAGCCCACCAAGATGGTGTTGCAACTAGCCGATAGGTCGACGATGGCACCAGAAGGGATGCTCGAGGATATTATAGTGATAGTGGATGCATGGGAGTACCCAATGGACTTCTTGGTTCTGTAGTCTAAATCAGGATTGGGTGGCTACCCACTCATCTTGGGGAGGCCATGGCTAGCAACATCCAATGCCTACATCAGCTACCATGATGGACAAATGACCATTTCAAATGGTCAAAATATCAAAATATTGACAATCTCTCCCCTTATGTAGTTCGTAGATACATTGGGAGAACCCATGTGGGACAACCAGGAGGATGGGTCATTGTCAATGCTACAACTAGTGATGGCATTGAAGGAATTGGAGGAGGAAGTTGATGAAGATGGCATCATTACAAGATTCCTCCATGGAGAGTCCTCCCCCATCATTCTTGAATCACCTTTGGTCGATGCCCAGGATCACCACACCAAGAAAATCAAAATAGAGCCTGGTAGAACATTAAATGTTAGTAGCGGGTTGACACCCACATAACTGATAGAATTAAAAGAGCTCTTGACTAGACATCAACAAGCAATGGAGTACTTAGATATGAAGGGAATCAACCTAGAAATCTGCACCCATCGAATCTACCTCGAAGAGCAGGTGACCCTAATTAGACAACTGTAAAGAAGGATGAACCCTACCATGAAAGAAATCATCAAAGCTGAGTTACAGAAGCTTTTGTTAGTAGGATTTATCTACCCCATATCTGATAATGAATGGGTGTCACCACTAGTGGTGGTTCCCAAGAAAAATGGGAAATGGTGAATCTATGTTGACTACAGATCACTAAATTGAATAAGGCGACCAAGAAAGATCATTTTTTACTTCCCTTCATTGATCAGGTATTGGATACGCTATCTAGGAGAAAGTACTTCTCCTTTCTAGATGGGTTTAGTGGTTACAACCAAATACAGATTGGAGAGGAGGACCAAGACAAGACAATATTTACCTACCCATGGGGAACGTTCACCTACAGAGTACTACCCTTCGGGTTGTGCAATGCACCAACCACCTTTTAGAGGGTGGTGCTAAGCATATTCTCAAACATGATGGGGGAAGTAGTAGAAGTTTACATGGATGATTTCACCATCTATGGTGAAACCTTTGGTGAGGCGATGACTAATTTGGAATGAGTGCTCCAACGATGCGAAGAAAATAATTTGTCCCTCAACAATAAAAAATGCTTCATGATGATGCGTGAAGGCATAGTGTTGGGACACCACCTCTCAGTAGAAGGGATTAAGGTGGATAAAAAGAAAATTGAGGTCATAAAGGACCTACCGAGTCCTAAGATGTAGAGGGATGTAAGGAGTTTTCTCTTCTCCATCGGGTACTACAGGTGATTTATCATCGACTTCAACAAAATCACCAAACCCCTACACACATTGCTCTCCAAGGATGTGGAATTCATCTGGATGGAAGACTACGAATGAGCTTTTCAAATACTGAAGGAAAATTTGACTACTACCCTAGTCCTATGGGGCCCAAATTGGGTCATTCTATTTCACATTTACTGTGATGCATCCAATAATGCAATAGGAGTGGTCCTTGGGTAGAAGGATGGTGAGGAATTCTATGCCATCTACTATGTTAACAAGAATTTAGTAGGGGTTGAGCTCAACTACATGGTGATAGAGAAGGAATTCCTCATAGTCGTGCACACCATCAATAAGTTTTACCACTACATCATTGGTTACAAGGTGTTCATCCATATGGACCATGCAACTATCCGGTATTTAATGAGTAAACCCATGATTAGTGGTAGAATCATCAGGTGGCTCTTGCTTCTATAGGAGTTTGATATTACCATTATAGATAAGCTCAACAAGGACAACGTAGTAGCAGACTTCTTGTCCAGACTAATACCATCGGATCATGTAGTTGTGGAAGACTAGTTCTCGGATGAACATTTGTTTGTCATCAGTGAATAGACATCATGGTATGTAGACATCACCAATTATTTGGCCATTGGTAGAACATCCCCTACTCTTTCATCATGAGAGAAGTATATGGTAATAGAAAAGAGCACCTCTTTCTTGTGGATCGATGACCTCCTATTTAAAATAGGGCCTGATCAAATCGTAAGGAGGTGCATAGCTGAGCATAAATTTTTGAAAGTTCTCAAAGCTTACCATAATGAGCCATGTAGAGGATATTTTGTAGGATGGAGGACCACGTACAAAGTCCTACAAGTTAGGTATTTTTGGCCCACATTATTCAAAGATGTAGCCAAATATGCCAACTAGTGTGATGAGTGCCAGAGGATGGGTAGGCCAACCCATAGGGATGAAATACCCCTCCAACCTCATGTGCACATAGAGCCCTTTGATAAATGGGGTATGGATTTCATGGGGCCAATCAACCCACCTTCGATCGAAAAGAGATACATTCTAGTCTGCATAGACTACATCACCAAATGGGTCAAGGTACAGGCACTGAGAGACTCCAAGGAAGGAATGATGGTAGAATTCTTGTTTGCTTACATTTTCATGAGGTTTGGGGTACCTAGGGAGATTACAATGGATCAAGGACCCCAATTCACCTCCAAGTTAATTGAGGAGCTAATGCAGTAATACAAGATTTGGCATAATAGAACCACCCCCTACCATCCACAAGTGAATGGATAGGTAGAGGTGACCAATAGGGAGATAGAGAACATCCTGACAAAAATAGTGCAATAACATAGGAAAGATTGGGTTGCAAGGCTATCGGAGGTAGTATGGGCATATAGAACAATATGGAAAACAACCATAGGCTTTACCCCATTCCAACTGGTATATGGGAAGAGTGTGATGATGCCCATCGAATTCAAAATTAAAATGCTTAGAATTGTAGTAGAACTGAACCTGAGCCTAGATGAAGCATAGAGGGAGAGGATTTGATAGCTGAATTAGTTGGATGAATATCGAATGGATGCCCTATAAAAGATGGAAATCATCCAAAGGCAAAGGAAATAGTGGCATGACCACCACATTAAGTCAAAGTAGTTCAAGGAAGGAGACTGGGTATTATTGTATGATTCCAGGTTCTAGGAACGTAAAGGTAAACTGATGTAGAGGTGGATGGGACCATACAAGGTGGTAGAGCTAATTAAAAATGGTGTTGTGCACATCAAGACAATTGATGGCAGCAACACCATCTTGATAGTTAACGACCATCGGTTACGTCCATACCACACATCCAAGAATTTAATGGTGGAGTCCAGAATAGGCATGGGGGAGACCCCATCCAATTGAAAACATGTCAACTTCTCAACAACATGGTGGATACAAGAGTGTCCACTAAAAATAATTTAGTCTTAGTTTTTTTCTTTCATGTGTGTTGCAGGTATGGTGCCCGCATGCAAGCTGCAGGTATCCTGAGAGCTAGGGCCTAATAGGCACAAATTGCACTAGCCCTACATTTTTCTACTTTTTAGCTTACAATGTGTTTTGTAGGGATAACACCCACATGCAAGTTGTAGGTATCCTGAGAGCTAAGGCCTAATAGGCACAGATTGCATTTAACTACATTTTCTTTTTTTATTTTTCTTTTGTAGGTGAATGGCCTGATTGTATGAAAAATAGGCATCTTGGGTGACAAGGCCTAGACTAGCTCAACATCCATGAACCTGCATATTTTTTTTTGAGGAGATAGTTCTGATCCAAGCATGGACGTGGGCACTAATTCCTCGCAAAGGAAAAATTAGGCACCCCCATGCTTGGGTGAAGTAGATGCTGATGCAACATGAAAAAATTTTAGAAGGCTTGATCAACCTTGCATCAATGAACACATCAACTACTGCTAACTTTTCAATGGTGGGAGAGCACCTTACTCTAAAGGGAGGTGCCTTACTCTTTAGGTAGGTGCCTTACTCGAAAGGAAGGCACCTTACTCTGAAGGTAGGTGCCTTACTCCAAAGGGAGGTACCTTACTCTGAATGTAGGTGCCTTACTCCAAATGTAGGCACCTTACTCTAAAGGAAGGTACCTTACTCCAAAGGGAGGTGCCTTACTCTTAAGGTAGGTGCCTTACTCCAAAGGAATGCACCTTACTCTGAAGGTAGGTGCCTTACTCTAGAGGTATGCACCTTACTCTAAAGGTAGGTGCCTTACTCCAAAGGAAGGTGCCTTACTCTAAAGGTAGGTACCTTACTCTAAAGGTAGGTGACTTAATCTAAAATAAGGTGCCTTACTTCAAAAAGGTAGGTGCCTTACTCTAAAGCAGGCATCTCAATGTCCATCAATGGAGGCACTTGACTATGGTTGAAAAGTCTTAAAAAAAATATGAATAAGTGATAATGTGCCTTACTCTAGAGGTAGGTGCCTTACTCTCAAAGAGGCACCTTACTCTAGAGGTAGGTGCCTTACTCTCAAAGAGGTGCCTTACTCTAGAGGTAGGCACCTTACTCTCAAAGAGGTACCTTACTCTAGAGGTAGGCACCTTACTCTCAAGGAGGTGCCTTACTCTAAAGGAGGTGCCTTACTCTAGAGGTAGGTGCCTTACTCTAAAGGAGGTGCCTTACTCTAGAGGTAGGCACCTTACTCTTCAAGTAGGCACCTTGATCAATGGCACCTTACTCTTCAAGTAGGCACCTTGATCAAAGGTGCCTTACTCTTCAAGTAGGTGCATTGATTTAATCAAAAATACCTATGCAATTTAGTACGAGAAGTGATCAAAGCCAACATCATCATTTCATATGATGGAAATCCGAAGGCATCCAAAAATATTTTGAAATCATTGGGTAGGATTTTTGCACATCCCAAGGCCAACCATCGAAGGAAATATGCATCCCAATCTAAACCAATTGGATCCACCATATTTTTAGCATGAGACCTTGAGTGAACTAGAATTGTAGTGACCAAGGTAACGTAATCAACACATGGGAAATATGCCATCACCATTATCATGGATTACCGAATCGGCATGCTCCACAATGCATGAACAACCAATCAGGTATGCGCATGATTTTTTAAATATATACATAATTTTTCATGATTTATGCTTCTCTAAAAATAATGTCATCGTAAGAATCACATTGGCCCCTCATGCCTAATACATCATACCAAAAATCAATTTGGGTGGTATACCCTATCAACCCCAACGTAAAAGTAATTCATTGGGGTAGGTACCTTAATCTATAAGAAGGCACCTTCCTATGAGAATAAGGCATCAAACCAATTAGGAAAAAATTAAGAATTCACCATGGGAGGTCGATCAAAGAACCATGTACTCAAGAAGAATGAGCCCAGTGACACTGAGGGAATTAGAGGAGAAGTCTATAATCGGTTCAAGGCTATCGGGTGGATGGATTATTGTCACTTGGTCAGCCAAAACTAGGACCTCAAGGTAGCAAAGGAGTTTGTTTCCACTGTGAGAGGGGAGGTCACTCGATTGCATGGATTAGAAATTCTAGTCATGCCAGAGCACATCTCTCTTGTTACCAGCCTCCCCCTCACTAGAGAATGCACTTACAAGGATGGCATGGTAGTCCAATGCATATAATTATTGCTTGGGTAAGAGAATGTTCAACTCAACCATGGAGGGCTTCCAAAATAAGGACTCTCGATGCACCTATAAAAGCTCTTCGAATAGGTTATGAGATTCTTCACATGCACAAGGAAGTACTCACACCTGAATGTGAACCATATGCAGTTCTTGAATCACCTAGTGCATGGGTAAAAAATTAATGTGCCATTTTATCTAGAAAGCGCCTTGAAGGATGAGGTATCATGATATTAGAGAGGAGTAGCCTCTACCCTAGCCCATCATAGGCTAATTATAACCCTAATTCACTATGTTGAGGAACATAGGGGGGCTCATCAATAGTAGGGGCTAAAAATTCTAGTGTATGGAGATAGTCTGCTATTGAAGTAGGGTAGGAGGTTAAATTATGAGGAATGGTTGAGGAAGAAGGAGAATGGTCCCAAACCTCACTGGATGTTATAGAAGAAGGGCAGATTCCTCTGCTTGATTATGTAGAGGATAGGTTGGAGTCTTCCAGCCCTGAACCAATAGCTCATCGAATAGAGCGTATACATGGTAGGAGGTGCCTACGATGACTAATTATATTGAGAAGGAAGAAGAGGAAGATATGGAGGTCAGGTTCATAGCCCAAACATTATAGAATTTGGCTGCTCAAAGTCCATAGAAATTGTAACCTTTGATAGGCCTAAATTAACAACTCGATTTAGTGGTGGAAGAAGGCCTCACTTGGTAGAGTGAGAATTTCATGATGTAGGTATTATTTGATGGATTTAAGGAGATGACTACAAGGAAAATTTAGAGGTAGGAGGCCACCGTAGCTCAGCTACAACAACTAGTTTAGTAGCTCAAGGTAGAAAATCAATAGTTGTAGGCTAGGGTGGTGGAAAGATGAGATGCCTCCACCCAAATAGATTGGGCAATTGAAGTGCCCATGAACTCTCCAACCTCACTAGAGAGGGTAGTTTCATCTAGGGTGGTTAGGTCGGATGCTCAAAATGAAGATGTGGAGGTGGGAGAGAGTTCGTTCACCTTTGATAGGATGATGATGGAGGAACATGGGAACTCTATATTTCAAATAGAGCCCCCTATTATAGACATCATTGATGATGAAGAGCACTCAGGTTAGAGCTAGAGGTAAGGCATTGAACCTGATGCCAAGGAGGACTCTCAAGAGCAATGGGTAACCATAATTGAAGGACCTATATTTGAAGGACCTATAGAGCAATCGTTGGATGACCACAAAATAGGGGAAATAACTATGGGTGATTCAAGACAAGAGGGGTAGATTCTTGGACCCTCTAATGACAATAAGAAGGCATATTCCATGGGGAAGGAGGATATCCCCATGCAATATATCATAATACCAGAGGGGCCCAAGGGGAAGGTACCTCAGACATCGTAGAAGAGGGCCAAGAAAAAGGCCAAGGTTACATTTGTAGAACCAAATGCCTAGTCGGACGAAGAATGGGTGGAAGGTATGCAGGGCTTTGCTGAGTGGAAGGAGAAATTTGAAAGGCTCCATGAAGAATTCAAGGTAGCAAAGGTAGCTAGAAAAGCTTCCAAGAAGGCTGAAAGGGGGCCTAGAATTTGTGTGGACCCTACTATAGAAGATCAGTTTTGGTGGATATATGGTTCATCACAAGGACGACCCTCCAAAATGAGGAAATGGTTGGAGAGGCAGGGGATATTCGGGCTAGAGGCAGAGGCAACAATGATAGCCAAAGAAAATGTTGGCCTCACTCCTGAAGAGGTTCGGCTATACAAGGCCAGGGTGGTCATATGATAGAGGGATGACTTTGATATTCCATTTGGAGAGTTACGACCTCAGCATACCGATATCTGGCATGAAGTGGAGGTCACATTCTAGAAGGAAAAAATGATTGTGGTTACAGTACCATAGATGTTGGACCAATGTAATAGGCATCTAGCATTGCCGAAATCTAAGAGCCAACCCAACATAGTCGAAAGCTAGCATAGTCGAAAGACAATGCAACCCAAAAATGCCCTATAATAAACCAGTGCCCCTCAATAGAAATAGAAGTCCTAAAATGAAGGGAAGGCCAAGGTCACCAATAAGAAGAAAAAGTAAAAGGATACGCCTACTGGAAGAGGTTGACTACCGATTTTAGGTGCCACGAGGGCATGGCACATATTAGGCATGGGGGGATGATGAGCATCATAAATGCTCATATTTTTGTATGAGTTCTAATGGTTTTTGCATGGAAGTATAATAAGAGTTGTATATTTTTATGAATTATTATGTATCTATTTAATAAAATTATGTGCATTATCTAATTTGTGTGTGAAGTATGTTTTGTGTAGATATTTGTTGATTTTATCATCTTTTGATCAGTCGAGGTCCTACGTGGACTTGGCATGCTTCTGCTTCATGAGTCTAAGGTATATTGAGAAGGCACCTTGATCTTCAAGAAGGTACCTTACTCTATGAGTAGGCACCTTACTCGAGTAGGTGCCTTACTCTTCAAGTAGGTGCCTTACTCAAGTAGGCGCCTTACTCTTCAAGTAGGCATCTTACTTAGAGTAGGCACCTTACTCTTCAAGTAGGCACCTTACTCAAGTAGGCACCTTACTCTTCAAGTAAGGTGCCTTACTCAATGTTAAGCGCTTTGACCAGGTGGTTGAAGAGGATCTCGTTGACCACAATAAACCTTCAACTCCACGTCACGCAGGCTATCCTTGGGAGACCACCGAATGTATGAGTTGTCCTAGCCATATTGGAAGAAACGCGTAACCACTCAATGAAGCAGAACACGAACAACATAGAGATCAAACCTAAAAATATTCTATCTCCAAGAAAATATGAAAAGTGGTTTAGACTATTTTTATCGTACACCTATTACAGTAACTAAACTATCTCAGTTTAGACTGTAACCAGACCTTCTATTGTAACAACACTATAACAAGAAGTTCTGTGTGTGTTATATAAACACACAAACTTCTCTGAAATAGGGAGGTAGTTTTTCTAAGAGAATATTGGCATATGTAAACATTACACTGCATTATCAATAAAGCTCGAGAGTTCCTTCATTAGCGTCTTATCTTCATGATTAGCCGGGCAGGATCTACTGGAGCTTGGGCCCACTCCAAGCTAGTATTCCTCCCCTACCTCTTACTATTTTCTAGATTAGATTATTTGCTTTAGTGTGCTGTATCTTTTAAATTATGCAAAGTGTGTTTTACTGCTTTCATTTAATTTCCAATGCAGTGTGGTGTGATTTACTTTCACGTATCTTCATTTATGCATGGTTTTACTTTGGTGTGGATGAATCAATGCCATTTTATAAACACCCCCCAATGATAGGTTAGCGGACTCATCTCAGGAATGGTATTGTGATTGACCTTAACCGTGGCACTTCAAAATTTTACGAGCTCCCTGGTCTAACAAATTAAATGTGAGGGTTGTGATAGAAATAGGAGTATATTTAACTAGTGTTTTTGCCCCAAAAACCAAATTTTTCTATAATATATGTTTGTTTAGTTAATTCTTGTGACTATGTAGTCTCCTTAGTATGCTCAATTTTTGTGGTGTAGTTTTTTGGCATGTAGGGTAAAAAATATAGGGTACTCTAATCCAGTGTGTGCACTATCCATAGACCCTACATTATACTATACTGATAAATTATAGTACTTAGATCAATATTTTAGGCCGCTAGTTAAGGAGGATTCTACGCATACCTTTGAGCACACTATCACCCTCTCTAAGAGTATGATAGGATGATCTTCTCAAATATTCTATCCAATGCACTATGGAGAATACACAGTCAAAAATATTTCTAAGGATAAAGGTTTCTCTTAATCCTAGGGGGTCTCCCAATATACCTAAACATACATTGGAGCTCAATTCCATATATGGGTGTTGTCTAACACCTAGGTATTAGAGTTTGATCACCCCTTACTTTAGTATATGCTTTACTAGCAATCTACCCTATCCAATGATAACTTTTTTATATATTTTAAAACCCTTAGAACAAGGTTTCTAACCTAATAAACTAGTACAAAAAAAAAAGGCTAAATTAAAAAAAAAAAAAAAGGTAAAAATAAATAAAAAACAAAAAACTATACCTAAGAATTGAAATGATAGAGCAAAAGCTATCACAAATAGAGTGGAATAGGACCTTGTAAAGTGCTCTAATATCACTTATTAAGAACCTTCTAATTAAAATAAACAAATTCACATAAATATTGTAATAAAAATATAAATTGATGAAAGAACAAAATATTGTAATTTGAAATGTAAATGCAAAAATATATTAATCTCACAATCACAACATAAAATTGTAGATCTTTTTGAAGGGGCAACCTGCTTCAATACTTTAATTCAATATGTGAAAGATACATTTAGTTATACACCCTTGTCTTTTAAGGATACACTTTATGCAACTTTAACCTAATGCTCAAGAGTTGACATACATACAAAGTATCACTTAAGGTAGAATCTTTTACCAATAAACAATTACATTCTTTATAATGGTTATATGAAATGGCTCCACTTATCTACACCTCAATTACCATAAACCATTACAAAATATTACAAAATATCATTAGAATAAAATCCCCACATATGAGAATTACACAATTATTTTAAAATGGGTTTCAAACACAATGAAAAAAACTATATGCTCAAGCCATAAGACTATCCATTCAAAAGTTGTTCTCAAGCTTAAGTGTATAAACAGCAATTATAGATCTTTGGAGGCTTTTCTTATATCAGTAACATTTACCTATTTTTTCCAACAGCTGGATATCTTGTTTATAGTAAGGAGGTGAACAATTGAATATCTTGTTTATAGTAGGGAGGTCAACAGGTAAAATCATATAGGCAATTTTTTTAATATCCTCTTTAAAAACAAACTTTTTAATATCCTCGTTAAAAGCAAATAGCATCCGTGCTCTGGAAAAGCTATAATATCATTGTACTGCAAAGTATGTACACCTTAACTTCGTATAATACATATATTAGTTTTTATTTTTAAATAATTAATAAATCTAAACCTAATTTTTAAATATATTTTAATAGATTTTAAGATAATTTATTAATTTAAAATTTATTTTAAAAATAATAAAAGTTGCATCTTGATGGAGTGCCATTATCTAAACATGAAATTCTTTAACACTTAACAAGAAGAGGAAGAGGTGGGTTTAAATCTTGTTACTCATTATATGCATAATAATTTTTTTTTTTTTTAATATTACTATGATGTGGATTTCTTATAATATTATTATATTCACATTATTTAATATGAAAAGATTGTTTGAATCCTGATTTAAAAAATAAAAAATATATTTTCAAAAATTTAACACCTGCATTTAATTTCAACTATAATCAATTATTACAACTATAAAATTTAACATTGATATTACTTTAAAGATTATATATGTATAATTATTATTATAAATTAACTGTTACATGACCACAGAAACCTTATCATATTTTACGAGACATTTTCCACTGCTATACTCAAAAGACAGTTCCATCCTAATTGGACGTGGACTTTATTTAGACCCGTGGGCGACATTTCATTAAAAATAAGGCCAAGCTATATCACGAACCAGCATCCCCAGGAGATGGAATGTAGTTATCTGGAACCACAAGAAGATATGTCTTCTTCAGTAGAGGCCCCAGCTGTGGTTTACAACTGTGAATCCACCATCTACCACTAGATTATGACCGCTGACATATTTCGCTTCTTCACTTGCTAAATACAGTACAGCCTCCGCTATATCGTCGACAGTTAGGGTGGTATCCTTTAAATTTGCTGCATTGTTGAGAAAGGTGTCCACCTTGGCCTTACCCTTATACTCTTCTGGAAACTTTTCAAGGAGCTGTGCTAAAAGATCGGTGCCAATGCCATAGGGAGAGACACAATTGACTCTGATCCCATATTTCCCAAGCTCAGCAGCGCCGTTTTTAGTGAGCCCTATAACGGCATGTTTTGAAGCCGTGTATGCGTGAGGTGTTATTCCTCCTATTATGCCTGCAACACTTGCTGTAGAAATCACGCAGCCCTTTTTCTTGGGGATCATCACACGCGCTGCGTGCTTAAGGCCATGCATTACTCCTTTCACGTTTATATTCATCACACGCTCGAATGCTTCCATGTCGTACTCTGCTATGCTCTTTGTAGAGTGATCGACGGTTCCGGCATTGTTAAGCATGATGTCGAGTTGCCCGTAATTTTGCATTGCGAAATCCACGGCTGCGCTCACATCATGCTCTTTTGTCACGTCGCAGTGGACGTACGTCGCACAAGGAGAGAGGGATTCGGCGAATTTCTGACCTGCTTCATCTGCAATGTCGGCGATGATAACTTTGGCTCGATGTTTAGAGAAGAGACGAGCAGTGGCTGCTCCAATGCCCGACGCTCCGCCTGTGATTATGGCAACCTTGCCTTCCAATCTGAAACAGAATATTATGTGTCATACAATTCCCCAAAAATCTAGAAGAAATTGCCTTTAAAATTGCAGAATTTGCACGCTTCTCCGAGCTATATAGCAAAAGCAATACAATTAATAAGAATTGGGATGAACGTTTAACCTTTGAAATTCTAAGGGGCATTAGTCCACGAGATAGATGCCATTTACCTTAAAATCTGTTCAATATTTAAAACATAAATTTGAGACGTCTGCAAAATTTATATTTATTATTGAATCAATATTGTATACTGGTTGTTTCCTTTAAAAAATGATATGATTGAGAATTAGTAGTAAAAAAGTAAATGGATCAAGATATTGTTCAAAGTAAATTGATGTTGTTAGTGGTTGGTGGTGAGCTTCAAAAATCCTTCGGCACTAACTACACGCTCTTATAAATGTATCTCCAACACATCTTTTGCTTCCTCTTCTTCCTCTTTCCCCCTCTATTGTGTTCTAGTGAGGAGTCTCTTGTGTATTTTTTTACTTTATGTATCTTGTGTACATTTTTTACTACAATTTATATCTTTGAACTCATCTATTGTCTTTTCTCTGTGTTCTTTATTTCTTATCCACCTGTGTAGTGTTTGTTCATATTTGAAATCAAATCTAAGTCATAGAGTGGTTCTATTTGAACTCATCGATTGATATAGAATCAAATAATAGGTGGTGTAGTGGTACAATGGACTTGGATTATCTCAAGTGAATAAAATGTTGGTTAAGGAGATGACCATGTATTGGATTTGATGTAACAAGGATAGCAATAAATTTTTTGATAGTAAGTTTTACTTTCATACCATTGGACTTCATTAATGGTTGTGAAGTCACCATGTGAATATGGCTTATGCTCTAAAAGTAGATAAATTGAGGCCTTTACTACATCCTCAATCTGGTATCTTTAACAACTTCTTTTGATGCTCATTCTAGATTGGTGTCACTAAGTGAGTGAAAGGGCACTTCAACAAGCAAGGGTAGGCATAGACCCTCACCATATCTAAACCTAACTTATTGTCCTACTTATAATACCAATGATTTATCACTAGGATCCAATCTAGTGTCTTATTAAACTATTGTCCTCTTTGATTATCATGATTGAAACAATCATACCTCATATGGAGTGACACAACAGGGCCTCGACTATGAGCATGGGATTTAGCTCAATCAAGGGCCTCTAGGAGTTTCTTCAATGGTCAGGTCCTTCTTATGATATAATATTTACACACAATTTAACTAAGTAGTAAAAGGGATGCAAGAGAAAAAATAAAAACAACTCAAAATAAATAAATACCTAAGCTACTAGGGTGATGATTCACCAAATATCCACTAATATATTCCTATACAATAGGCCTTAATGCTATGTGTCAATGGTGAACACTTCCTCTCCTCAACACATATGAGCTTAAATGAGAGTTACTAGCACATATACATGCAAAGAGATGGGTTAGAGCATGAGAACCATAGATGGCTACTACGAAAAATTAGACATGTAGATCTCTCATACATGCATATATGTAAAATAAAGCTCAAAATAATTAAAACTTTAGAACATACACACACATACAAATATGGGACAACATGAGATCCACAAATGGCTATTCAGAAAATTGGCATGTAGAACTCTAATATATATATATATATATTATAAAGATTATGTTAGAAGTTGGGGTTCGAACTGCCCACAAGCCACTCAAGATCCAACTTCTATATAGAGAGAGAGAAATGAAAGGAAAGCATACAATTATAGATGCAAACTCACCAATACCTTTTACAACCTAGAACATTGTTGTTTATAAATACAATGGGGAGTATTTTACCTCCAAAATTACTTGTAGATGGGTCTGATAATTTTAGCTACCTCTTCTAGGGATCCTAAAAATTGAATGAGGTACTCTTGACCATATCAGTTGTAAAATCTATGACTACCATCGTCATGCTTGTCTTAAATGAATCTTTGAACCGCTTAATTGAAATGATATTTGGTTGGTGGTTTTTGTTCTTTCTAGGTAAGAGTACACTAATTCAACTCACTTACCCCTCCTTTAGATCTATGTATTTTGGTAGGTCCAAGATGTTGGTGATAACTTCAAAATTTCTAGGGCATCCTTAGTCCTTTCAAAATCCAATACATTCATGTATGCTAGTTAGAACTCCTCACTAGCCTTGGTTGGATATTACAAAACTTCTACTATTGTGGTTATTTTAGAGTTATATTCATTAGCTCCCTTATTATCATGTTTGTTAGGACTTCTCTTTCCTCCGTTTTATAAAATTCCTATTTATTATGATTATTAGGAACTATCTTGACATTTTGCTCTCAAAATATGTAATATGCTTCAAGGTTCTAAGGTTGTCTTCTTTGCTTACCATATTAAAAAAATTGTAACCACCCCAGATCAAATATATTTCCTCCCTTGGGTGTTTTCCTTAGATGCAAATTAGTAGTGAGGAGTCACTATAGTATAGAAAAAGGATGTGTCTTAGCATTTTTATGTGGATTTAAGAGAAAATTAAATAACTATTAAGGATAAATTTCCTATTCTAGTAATAGATGAGCTATTAGATGAGTTGCATGGTACCCAATATTTCTCAAAATTAGATTTGTTGTCGGGATACCATCATATTTGACAAGGACATTCCTAAAATTACTTTTAGGACTCATGAAGGGCACTATGAATTCTTGGTTATGCCATTTGGTTTGACCAATGCACCTTCCACTTATTAGAGTTTGATGAACTCCTTTTTTTGCCCTTCCTTCATAAATTTATTCTAGTCTTCTTTGATGATATTTTGATTTACAGTCATTCTTAGGAGGAGCATCTCCAACATTTGGATTAGACCCTACAACTTTAGTTTGAGAATCATCTTTATGCCAAGAGATCAAGGTGTTTGCAATATGTAGAATATTTGGGTCACGTTGTCACCAAAGGAGTTAAAGTAGATCCTAAAAATATTAAGGTTGTTCAAGAATGGCCAAGCCTCAAACTATAAGGGACTTTGAGGATTTTTGGGACTCATTGAATATTACTTATATTTATGTAGAATTATCAAAAGATAGTGGCTCCCTTGATAGACATGTTGTGAAATTATTCCTTTATTTTGTTAGAACCAATGAAGAAAGATTTCAAGTTATTAAAGCAAACTATGACAACCACCTTGATGTTAGCAATGCCTAATTTTTCAAAAAATTTTGTAATTGACAGTGATCTTTTTGGTAATGGAATTGAGGTAGTTTTTATGCAATTAAGAACATTCACCTTCATCAATAGAGCACTTTTAGGTTGGAATTTAGGAAAATATACTTATGAAAAGGATATGCTATCCATTTTATGTGTTGTTAATCATTGGATGCCATATCTCATTAGGTGTCATTTTTTGAATCAAAACTGATCGTTATAGTCTAAAATACTTATTTGAACAAAGGGTAGCCACATCAAAACAATAAACGTTGATATCTAAATTGTTAGGCTATGATTACGAAGTTACCTAGAAAAAATTAAAGAATAATGTAGTGGTCGATGCACTAACCTAACAATATGAATATCAAGGAATCTTAAATGCTATATCTACACTACTTCCTCAATGTACCAATCATCTCAAAGAAGAAACAACCGAGGATTCTAGTTTGCAATCTTTGATCAACAAACTCCAAGCATAGACAAACTCTTGTCCTGGATATATTTGCGATGGTCAAGACTTTATATCATGAACGACTTATCATTCCCCTAAAATACAAAATACAAGAAATCATCTTATAAGAAATGCATGCATCTCCAATGATTGGACATTCTGAATTTCTAAAAACATATGAAAGGACCAAGTGTACCTTCTTCTGGAAGGGAATGAAAAGGGATATTCAAAATTTTATGATTGAATATGATAGGTGCTAATGTATGAGAGGAGAAACTATGTGTTCGCTTGGAACATTTCATCCATTTCCAATTTCAAAACAAGTTTGATCAAATATTTCAACAGATTTCATTAAAGGGTTATTAAAATTAGGAGGAAAATCAAGTATTTTGGTTGTAGTGTATCGTCTCACAAATTATGCTCATTTTTGTTCCTTAGCCCATCCCTACACCACCTCTATAGTTGCCCAAAATTTCTAGACTATATTTTTCCTTCATGTCATGCCCAAATCTATTGTGTTAGATAGGGACCCTACTTTTTCCAATCACTTTTGGTAGGAACTATTTAAGTTGCAGGTCACCCTCATACTAATGGATAAACTAAAATTTGGGTCAAGTTCTTGGAAACATACCTTCGTATTAGAACATCCTACACAATAGGCTAAGTGGCTTCCTCTAACCAAATGGTGGTATAATACTCAATATCATACCTTTACCAAAGTCACCCCATTTGAAACAGTAAATGGTCTTCCTCCACCAGCACCCTCCTCCTACATTATAGGAGGTTCTAGGCTTCAAGTTGCGAATTCCACTCTCAGCCAACAAGTTTTCATCCTCCAACAACTTAAGGTAAATCTTGAGTTGGCCTAGAACCTTATACATGAAAAATTTGATCAACACTATTTTGATCATAGATTTGAAGTGGGGGACATGGTTTTTCTCTACCTTTAGCCCTACAAATAGTCATCCCTTTAGCTCCATGAATGCTATAAGCGTACAGTCAAATACTATGGTTCCTACTAGGTGTTACAATGGATTGGACCAACTACCTACAAATTATTTTTTTCAACCATTTCTAGGATCCATATACTCTTTCATGCTTCCTTCCCAAATAAGGTTGTTGGTAACAAGGTACAAGTACAATATACATTACCAAAGTTGTATGAAGAAGGACCCATAATTCTCAAGCCTAAATAAATGTTGTGTAGGATATCATGCACTCTTTTCCACAGTATCATTACATGTTATTGTTCAATGGTGAGGATTACAACTTCAACATGCCACTTGGGAGTCACTCCATTAGCTCCAATAGGAGCTTCCTCATCTTCAACTTTGATGAAAAAGCATTTTGAAGGGGAAGGGCATGTTAGGACCATATCCTAATACTATTATGTAATAACCCCCTTTCTAACATGGGAATCCCATCCTAATTATATTATGTAATGTTCTATAATAGTTTGTGGCACTAGAGGCACCTAGACAAATGATGTAACTATTATAAAGAATGTAACTTTTTTTTTGGTAGAAGATTCTAGATTGGGTGGTATGTTGCACAGTTGCATATAAGTCAACCCTTAAGCATTAAGTTTAGGGTTATGAAGAGTCTTTCAAAATACAAGGAGCATAGATGGATGTATATTTTTGCATTTCGAATTAAATTTTTTTTTTAGGAGGTTGCCCCCTTGAAGAGGCCCACAATTTTGTATTGTGATTTGTGATATTAATATATAATTTGGCATTTCCATTTTGTATTGCAATATTCGGTTCTTTCATGAATTACTACTTTATTGCAATATTTATGTGGATGTAGTTATTTTAACTAGAAGGTTCCTAAAAATATCGTCTCCTTAACCCCTTTGGTGCAAATTTATGGGAGGATGTTGAAATTATAATTTGATTTATGTCCAAGAGTAGGCCTAAGGGTATTTCATTGTACAATGTATTAATTATTTTATAATATTATACTAGGTAATAGATATGGGCCATGATTAACCTTGATATGTTTAACATAATTTACTACTTATAATTAATATGTCCCACTTATTATATTTTATTAGGTTAAACTTTATGAGTAGTTGGAGTTTTGGTATTGCTATAAATATTCCCCTCACACTCGTAATTTCTTATTAGAGCATTATGCAATATTCCTCACTATATTTATCTTCCTTTCATCCATATTTATGCTATCTATATGGGATCTATGTGGGTGGATTACTTCTATAAATTTCTAAAAATATTGTGAATTTCATTACAACTAAAAATGTCTAGCAAGAATTTTTGGTGCCTCTTTGAACATGAACTAACAAATTACAATTAACTCATGAGAAAGAAAATTATACTTAATAAATAATGTATATATTATTACCACTATATATATATATATATATATATATATATATATATGTCTATCTACTAGTTTTTTAACGTGATCTACTTAATTTATTCTGACACACTTCTAAAATAGATATTATCGATACGCGTAGTTCCTTAATAAACCGATGTAAGTTCATGTATGCTTGTATAATAATTCACTGATAAAATGAGAATTAAACCTTGTTAGACCTAAGAAAAACAACTTATAGGAAATATAGTACTTGCTTCCTTACTATGCACAAGATGGAACTTTTTTTTTTAAATTCAACACTTAGTTCTCACCTTGCTACTCTCAATATTTTTTAAAACAGAGTCAATATTTGTACTAAACTAATCTACTCATAAACACAAATTGAATAATACAAACTTCAAGACATGTTCTATATGTGCCATAAAAAATTCAAGAACTAGGGAAACAAATGTAAGCTAAGTATTGGTTGAGCTCTCCACCAAAGCAACAAAGATAATGAATCCAAGAACATATGATGCAAGAATTGCATGCCTTTACAACAATTATAGACCAATCACTAGAATGTTTTGAAAGTCCATGCATCTTATGTTTCATTGTCTTGTGCAAGATATCCAAAACTCATATAAAAGGTAGTACAAAATATCATTCATGACCTAAAACTTACAAATAATCATCTCTTTCACATTCACATAGTAAATTCCTTAATGAAAACACTATAACCCTAACATAAAAATAGTAATAGGATAACAATCAACAACCAATACTCCAAAACTTTCCTCTCTAGATATTTTTTCAAAATATCATATATTTCCCTTGATATCAAATTTTTATCTTTCTACTAGTTGAATTACATTTGGATAAGTAGTATCAAAGGCAAACCACATATTTTCTCCTCTTCACAAAGAGCCCCTGAATTTCCTAACCAATTTGCTACCCCATTTCCTTTTATAATTACATGGAACACTTCAAATTTCTCTAATGAGTTTAAAATCCTTAGAGTATCTGTGATTGAACTTAACACCCACCAAATCACGATAGCCCTCTTATTAAGACAATTTATTATGTTAAATGAATCCTCCTCCACTATCAACTTTCTCACTCTTAGCTACTTCGCTAATTTTTCTCTAGCCAATACTGCTCTAGCTTCTACTTGATGACTGGTCATAGTTCCTAGATACTTTTTTATTGTTCTAGTTAGGATTCCCTTACTATCCCTTACATTGCTTCATCCCCACCTCAACTAGGATTTCCTTTAGATGTTGCATCAAAATTAAGCTTTAGCCATCCCTCCTTGCATGACTACCCTTTCATACTTCTTCTTGGATCTACTTGAGGGTTATTCTCCATCCTTAATGGGCTTAGATTCTAGTGTGCACTTATCCTTGCTTCCTCTAGGTTTTACCTTTGTCATCCGGACTTTGGTGTTTTTCACTATAATATCTCAAATAATCTAATTTTTTTATATATAACTCTCTTTTCTCCCTCTAAAATATTATTCTATTTAATTACAACCATACACCCATACATAATAAAATTATATCTATCTATATAATAATTATAGTGTATTAATTATTAACCATAATCTTCAATTAAATATTAAAAAAAAAAAACCTTTTAATAGCCTTTTTCACATAACAAGATTGCATTGCACCATAACTAAGCTGCTGAGTTGATATAACGACAGTTCGAAGTGGGAATAGAAAAGAGCCGCTTTAAACAGCAAAACTCTAGCGACTTATACTGATCGAACATTATTGATGAGATTGAACGCTGGTGAGATACGTATGTTTGGAACCATGTGAAAAATGTTTTCAGTAGAGGCCTCAGCCGTGGTTTACGACGGTGAATCCTCCATCCACTACCAGAGTATGACCGCTCACATATTTGGCTTCCTCGCTCGCCAAGTACAACGTAAGCGTGGTTCCCTTCAAATTTGCTGCATTGTTGAGAAAAGTGTCTATCTTTGGCTTACTCGCAAACTCTTCTGAAACACATTTAAAGAACATCTTTGCGAGATCGGTCCCAATTCCATAGGGAGCAACAGAATTGACTCTGATCCCATATTTTCCAAGCTCAGCAGCGCCATTTTTGGTCAGGCCTACCACCGAAGCTGTGTAGGCGTGAGGAAGTATTCCCCCTAATACCCCTCCTACACTTGATGCAGAAATTATGCAGCCCTTTCGCTTGGGGATCATAACGCGCGCCGCGTGCTTGATGCCGTGCATTACTCCTTTCACGTTTACATCCATGACGCTCTCAAATAGTCCCATGTAGTATTCTGCTAAGCCCTTGGTAAAGGCATCGCCGGTTCCCGCATTATTTAACATAATGTCGAGTTGGCCGTGCATTTCTATGGCCAGATCCACGGCCGCTTTTACGTCTTCCTCTTTGCAAACGTCACAGTGGATGTATGTCGCCCACGGAGAGAGGGATTCTGCAAATTTCTGACCAGTTTCGTCTGCGATGTCGGCAATCATGACTTTGGCTCCATGTTTTGTGAAGAGCCGAACAGTCGCTGCTCCAATGCCTGATGCTCCGCCTGTGATTATTGCAACTTTACCTTCTAATCTACAATAAACAATGTCGCTCATAAATCTCTGCAAAAGTTGTCTTAGTAGGGCTTCACGGACCTCAAAGACTATTTTATTACCTTCTAACTTTTCAATATTTTATGGTTCCTTTCAACAAATTTATTCTTTTAGTTATTGTTGACCCGGAAGAAGAACAACTTTATGGTTTGAAAGGCACTCAAAGGATTGAGATCAGACTACTATCATTGCAAATTAGCATTTTTTAAGTTTGAACCCAGGTCTCTTCTGGTAAGTGTTTAGTCAAGCACTTTCCAATCCACCTAACCCTTGGGGCTTAAACCTTTTTTAATAAAATTGGCTCCCAAGTATCCCTTGGAATTAGGACTTTTCATTCCACAAAACCTGTCCCATCCGGTGTACCCTTCATGCTGGTCTGTCCATCCGAATATACCCCTCGAACTAACCTAAATATTTTGTATAAGATAACGCAAGCCACCAAACTTAAACCCTAAACTTTTTATAAGATTAAAAAAATTACTGATAAAACACTAGACATAAATATAAAAATATTTTATCTTTTATCTCTTACACTTTTATCCTTTCTTACCTTAGAACCACGACCCACCTTCAATAAAGGCTGCTACCCCACACGTGATTAATGGTTAGTGAAGGGATATGAATTATAATAGAACCATGATCCACCTTCAATAAAGGATGCCCACCTCACACGTGATTAATGGTTAGTCAAGGGATATGAATTATAAGAATAAAAGACTGAATCTTAAAATATATATGTAATATTGGTTATATAAATTATATTTTTATAACTTAATTTAAATTATAAAAAATATATATAATTTTTTTTGGATGAAAAAGTCATTATATTAATAAAATAATGTTTAATCATAAAAAAAGGTGGGTGGGATTAGCACACCCCATAAACCAATACATTAACTACTGTGGTTAAGAGTATACAAGAGTGTCAGAAATAGCCCACAAACTACCAATAACAACTACCAAAACTATATTAAATATGCATTCGGAAAGAAAGAATCCAAGAAATTACTGCCACTTGGAAGGGGAAGGAAGATGGACATGACTCATAATGCAGGGTGCATTCCCCCAATGATCCATGAGGGTACGTAAGTACTACAGATCCACCTGTAATTTTTTAACCTGTACTTGAATCTGTAACCAGACAATCAAAGAATATATCATATTTATCAGCAACAGAGAAGACATGTCCGACATCTTGCTGAGAAAAAATAGCTCTATTCCGAGACTTCCATAGATAAAACAAGGTACCAATTCTAAAAATATTCCAAACAACATCCAAGTTGAAGGAAAAGGCAATAAGGTTACCCAAAATAGCATGCACCCACGTAAATTCCTCTTGCATAAAAGGTCTAAAAAATTTAGGAAGCCACTCCCAAGCTGACTAAGCCCGATCACAAGACCAAAAAACATGCAATAAATCTTTCGCTTGTCCACAAACCGGGCAAATGAGATTATGAACACCTAGATGCTTGAGCCTACTACCAACAGGTAACCCTTGATGTAAGAGACTCCAAGAAAAAAAACTTTGTTTAGGTTCAATATAAGTAGCCCAAGCAATCCGAAACCTCTTATTCCATTGGGAGGGAAGAGAGACTAAATTCCATCTTAGAGTGAGCTTATCAACCATTGGAACTTGTGGGGTGAGCCATTTGTAACCAACATGAGCTTTATATTGCAAAACAGGAAGCTCCCTAGGCCAACACCAATCTAACCACCAGGGTTTTTGAAAATTCTTATGTAGTTTGCTCTAAATAGAAAACAAAATACTATCAATAACCATCTCATAAGTGTCTCTATCACCAGGATTTAAATTATGAATTTGACAAAAAAATTCCCAAGGTATCCAACACCTAGCATGTCGAGAGAAGAAATAAAAAATGGAAGCAATACCACGCTTATAGAATGTCTGCGCTCTAATCCAATGATCCAGAGCTAAGGGAGAACCTTGCCAAGTGATAACAGGAGACCACCAAATATTCATGGAAGACAAAGAGGCACCTGCTTTGTGAAAACTCCCTTTCCAACTAAGCCAGGGTTTGAAGGCCTCCCGGGCTTTCCAAATACTTTGAATGACAAAAGAACCTTTAAATTTAATAGGGACAGGGGTAGTAAGAATGGATTGCAATCCCACCCCTTTCCAAATTTTCTTCCCCTGAAGCAAACCAGAAGAAATGCAATGCCTGACTAGCACTTTCCAAGATTCATGCCCAATTAAATATTGGGTAATCCATTTAGCACAAAGGGCAAGACCTTGTCGGTGACAATCAAACAAAGCCATGCCTCCACAATCCTTGGGAAAACAACAAATTTCCTAGGCTACCCGATGAAAACCTTACTTGACAGAGTCTTTGGCCCACAAGAAGTCTCTCAGAAGCTTATCCATTTTTTTATAACAAGATTTGGATGGAACCCAACAAGATGAATAATAGACATGGGTAGTGGCTAAAACCTTAGAACAAATCTAAAATTTTCCTGCCAAAGAAAGTTTCTTACTAGTCCATTAAGAAAGCTTCTTTTCCACTTTATCAATAACATACTGCCAAAATTGAGCAGAGGAACCATAAAATGCAAAAGGAATTCCAAGAAATTTAAACACTTCACCTGGATGAATCCAAGTCCATTGGAATTAATGTAACTAGTGTGGCAGTTGAGATTGAGATTGCCAAAAACAAGATGTTTTTTTTCCATTGTATAGAAGAACTAGAGGCTAAATAGAACACCTCTAAGCAACTAATAGCCGAGGAAATGGATTGCTCATCTTATTGAAGTGTTAAGAAGGAATCATCTACAAAATGACCATTGAACAACTAATGGTCATAATTAGGGAGAGCAATACCCTTGATTAATCCTTGATCCATCTTATGGGCCAACAAATAGCCAAAAGATCTGTAGCAAGAATGAAAAGAGATGGAGCAAGAGGGCACCCCTGTCTCATAGACCGACCAAGAGAAATTGACTGATATTGACTATTATTCAAGGTAAGAACAACTGAAGCATATTGAAATAACATAAGAATGGTGCTCACAAATACTAGTCCAAAACCTAGAGCCTGAAGTATGGCAGTTATGAAGTACCACTCCATCTTATCGTAGGTTTTCTCAAAGTCTATATTAATGAATAAAGCATCTTGTTAAGAATTTCTTGCCCACTCCATACCTTCCCAAATAGCAAGAACATTATCAATAATTTATCTTCCCTTAACAAAGCCAGTTTATTTAGGTCTGACAATCAAAGGCAGAATAGATTTAAGCTTAAGCGTAAGGGCTTTAGCAATAATCTTGTTGCTCACATTAAGCAGGGTGATCGGCCTCCAATTGGTGATGAGCTCAATATCTCCATACTTAGGAATAAATTTAACATTATCTTTGTTAAAAATGGAACCTAGTGAACCACATTGCAGGGCTTCAAGATAAACTTTGTGGAGATCAGAACCAAGCATATCCCAAAATTCTTTATAGAATTCACATAGGAAGCCATCAAACCCAGGTGCCTTATCATTGGCCATAAGTGACAAGGCAATTTTTAGATCTTCCAGAGAAAAAGGAGTGTCACAAAATAACATTTGCTCATCATCCTTAATAAGTTTTTCACCAAGAATTAAAGGAGTACTAGCATATTTGCACTTTGATATTCTAAATTTTTTAAGTAATTCAAAAGTATATTTACCTTGTGAGATAAAAATACCATAATCTATTTGTCTCACTTCAATCTCAAGAAAATATTACATCAAACCCAAATCTACATCTCAAATTTGTCTTTCATTGTATTTCTAAATTCATTCATCGACTTCATGCTATTTTCTATAAATATCAAGTTATCCACATATAAAAAAACAATCAATAACTCACCATCATTGCCATATTTTAGATATAGAGTGGGTTCACTTACACATATTGTAAACCCTTGGCTATGGAAATATCCATCAATCCTGCTATACCATGCTCTTGGTGCTTGTTTGAGTCCATAGAGTGCTTTCTTTAATTTGTAAACCTTATGCTCTTGCCCCTTCACCTCATAACCTAGAAGTTGTTCAACATAGACTTCTTCATCCAAATAACCATTTAAAAAGAATATTTGACATCCATTTGAAAAAAATTCCATCTATTTTATGTTGCTAGTGCTAAAACAATTCTTTTAGTGTCTAATATAGCAACAGAAGCAAAGGTTTCAAAATAATTAATATTTGGTTGTTGAGAATAACCTTTTATAACCAATATTGCTTTAGGCTTGTCCACCATTCTATCTACTTTATACTAAGTTTTATAGACCGATTTCACTCCAATGGATTCATTTCCTTTGGAAGATGTACCAACTCCCATGTTTCATTTTTATCAATCATATTCAATTCCTCCTCCATGGCATCACTCCAAACTTTTTCTTTACTTGCATTTTAATATGTTGTTGGTTCAACTTCAATATATAAAAATAATGCAAATTTTAGATTCAAAATTACCTCTTTAGTCTTCTCATATATTTCTTTAAGACTCCTAAATTTATTGGGAGGCCTTGGAGTAGATGTTGCACTTGAATTGTTGCTTGTATTTCTTATTGGAGGACTTATAGTGGAGGTTGCACTCGAACTACTGCCCGAACTAATGTTGGAGTGACTAAGATCTTCTTCAATGACTACTTGTTTTTCTTGTTGTTCATTTACTTTCCAAACTCCCTCTTCATCAAATAACACATCACGAGAAAAGATCAATTTTTGCAATGTCGGATTCCATAACCTATATGCTTTGGTTTCTTCTGAATATCCCATAAAAATATATTTTTCACTCTTAGCATCCAACTTTTTTCAATGTTTATCTCGAACATGCACATATGCAATAGACCCAAAAATCCTCAAATGGCCTACACCAGGCTTCCATCCTGACCAATCTTCTTCAGGTATGTGATCAATACTACATGAGTTAGGCTTTGGTTCAAAATATATTGTTGTGGCAACTAGTTCTCCCCAAATTTGATTTTCCATATGCTTGGCTTGCAACATAGACCTTTCCATTTCTACTATAGTACAATTTTTTCTCTCAACCACACCATTTTGTTGTGGTGTGAAGGCAACTATTAATTATCTTTTAATTCCATTTTATTCATAATATACCATAACTTCTTTTTGAGGTAAATTCACCTCCTCTATCCCTTCTTAAAGTTTTGATACAATACTCAATTTATTTTTCAACCATTGATTTAAAATTCAAAAAACATTTAGTTGTCTTACTCTTATTCTTCAAAAAGAATATCCAAATATTTTTGCTATAATCATCTATAAATGTGAGGATATAAAAGTGATTACTAAGGCTTGGTGTTTGCATGGGACCACAAATATCTGCATGAACTAACTACAATTGTTTTGAGGCTCTCCATAGCCTTTCCATTAAATAGCTAATAAATGTAAAGGAAAGTACCTATTTTATAACAACCTTATTTATGAAACTTAAAATACATTCTGCTTTATAGAAGAAATGTAAACAAAAGTTCCTCTTTAATAACAACCTTGTTATATCATAAAGACTACCTTAAAGAACACTGTGCTCATATAATAAATATAGAACAAAACTCAAAGTGAGGGATTAAATCCAACCCCTCAAATTACCTTTCACTTTATGCTAATGAGATAGAAATGTAAATAATACTCAACGAAATAATTCTTTGTTTACAGCGATATGCCATAATTATGGATCTTAAAGCACCATCTCAAAACATAGCTAGCTGTTCTTTTCTTTTTTTTTCTCTAAGAAACTCACTGAGTCATGTGTCCATAGTGATGGTATTTAAGATTAGTTATTGTATTGAAAAGTATATATATATATTCGATGTAATACTGGTCAATAGGTTAAATTTTTAACCAGAATAAAGCATAACTCTATCTAAGGTAAAATGAAGAAGAAGTGTAAACAAAATTTCTATTTTATAATAAATAGATAACAGAACTCAAAGTAAATAAGATAGAAACGTAAATAATACTCAACAAAATAATGCTTTTGTTTACAGCGAAATGCTTATAATTGTGGATCTTAAACCACCATCTCAATACATACCACCACTATATGAACACATGATTGATGAACGCATGATTGACTAAGTTTCTGAAATTATTTAAAGAAAAAAAAGAAAACGACTGCTATAAAGATGCTTTGTTTAAATTCTAACCCATATAGAATGGAAAAGAAAGGCTTAAGCAATTACCTTCCCTGCGACATAGGCGCCTTTTCCGCAGACATTGTTGAGTGGGATATGATAGAAAGGATTATCAAATCAGCCAAGTAAAGTTTTAAAGGTTGAGATAATTTTGAAGCAAAGCCTTCCCTTATGTATAATTTCGTGGTTGGTAAAAGTTCAGGTTTGACATATTTCTATCGTCTTAGGCAGGGAAACACAAAAATCTAATGGAATCTTTTTTCTATTGGAAACGTGCATTAACAGTCAAAGGATAAGGATAATAATGAGCAGTGAAACACAAAAATCTAACGGAATCTTTTTTTTTATTGGAAACGTCCATTAACAGTAATCAGCAGGGAAACACAAAAATCTAACATAATCTTTTTCTTATTGGAAACTTACAATAACAGTCAAAAGATAAGGATAATAATTAAATGATAGCTTTGCGTCGAGCCCGTGGCAGGTACAAAGTCATCTTATCTATCAAAATGCATTGAACACTCCAATCCACCATTCTATTTCCGTCCATGGTACTAGACATTGTTTTTCTGATTATGGTACGGGGAAAAAGACCACTAAATTTTATCTTATTTTTTATTTTTTCAAATCTTTGTCTGATTGTGGACCTGAGAAAAAGCCTCCACCAGATTTTGTTTTCCCCTCCAGAAGACTCTAACTTATCATTTCTGTATTTCCGTTCATGGTACTAGACATTGCTTTCAGAGCTTTGTCTGGTCATGGAAATAGGAAAAAGATACGGCCAGATTTTCTTTGTTATAGTTTTCGGAGCTCATTTCTGTATTTCCGTTCATGGTACTAGACATTGCTTTGAGAGCTTTGTCTGGTCATGGAACTAGGAAAAAAACACGGCCAGATTTTCTTTGTTATAGTTTTCGGTGCCCTGTCTGATTATGGAACTGGGAAAAGATTTGACGAGGTTTTTTTTTTTTTTAAATTAAGGCATTCTCACACATTTTAATTTAAACCTTTTAAATCAAAATAAAAAATTATACCACTAAAATATCCTAAAAACGATAATTTTTATTTTTGTAAGAAAAGGTACTACAAGTGAGAAGCCTCTGCTTAAATATTCTCTCAGCTTTTAATTTGCAGGGTATAATACTATTAACTTATTAACTTACTGAACAATGTCTATAGAAAAGGAAGCTGTCCCTCAGTTAAGGTAATTACTTGTATCTTCCTGCTAACTTGATTATGGTTTAGACAAGGTAATCCTTAATAGCAGTTTTCTTTACTATTTTGGAACTAAGATACCCATTTTCTTGAATACTGATGTTATGTTTTGAAATCTTGTTTTTAAGTTTCATATCACTAATGAATGTACTTCATTTTCTTGAATGCTACTTACATTTCTCACTTTAAAAAGATATTGAGAGGGTTTTTCCTTGCCTAGAGGGGTTAATTAGATTTATCATTATATAAATATAATATTGTTTATGTTTTTTTATAGACTTCTAAAATTGTGTTTTAATTAGAGCATTTGTTGTTAGGTTTTTAAATTATGTGACTTTGAACAGATTTTAAGGTAAATGGCAACCATATCCTGTGCTAATGTCCGTGAAGAATTTTAAATATTAGACATTCATTCTATAAAGATGATTTTTTAAAAATTATTATCAATTTTAAAGTTATAAATTTTAATTTGAGGAAGATGACACAAATGAGCTGTGACACTGCTTTGAATACCTTTAACTCTCTTAAAGGTATATTTACCTATATTATCATATAGAATTTATTCCTTCTTGTAATCATAATAGCCAGTAAAAATTACACATAATGTTTGTTTTGTCAAACTTCATAGTTTTTATATCATATGCTTCACAATCAAATACTCTCAAATAGTTCATGTTGGCCTTCTTTCCACTCAATATTTATTATAAGGTGATGTTAAAAAATTATGTAAGGAACCTATTTTGAATACGAGTTGTATTCAATGCTTCTGCCCAAAGTTCCATACACAAGTTCCTAGATTGAAATATGCCATGATTGCATCAATGATTGATGTGTCTTACAAGTTTGGGATTCTACGCTTTGTGACAAGAATTTTGATAGGAGAGAGCTATAGAGAAAGCTTCGGTGGTTGGACCTTCAAAAATATTGTCCAATTGTATTGCATTTTGTTTAATATTGTAGGCCATTCAATCACTTTTGAAGGTTAAGCAAGGTATCCCATATAGCTATTGAAAACTTGGGTGATTTAAGGTTAAGCAAGGTATCCCATATAGCTATTGAAAAATTGGGCCTGTAAAACACGATGCCACAAAACAGAACCCAAATACACATTACCTAAAATAGAGCACAAATAGATTTAGAAAAATTTAAAGAGAAAAATAATCTTACAATTGTTATTAACCAAAAATGAAGAGGAAAATAAAAATTGTATTGTAATTGCATTTGAGGAAGGAATTAGTTCATACAATTTTCCCAATGGAGTACCTAACTTATCCTTCCACCTGCCCATCCTTAAGAATTAAAAAAAATTACTTAACATTATTCCCCTTAATGCTTAAGGGAATAACGCCCAATTTTGTTCTATGCCTCTCAAAATTGTCTTTTGACAACATCTTGGTGAACACATTTGCCACTTGCTCCTTGGATGGGCAAAACTTCATTGCTATATGTCCTTCTTCAACAAGCTCCTAAATGAAATGATATCTTATATCAATATCTTTGTACGACTATGACAAAATGAATTCTTGGACAAAGCAATTGTAGAAAAATTATCATAAAAATAGTGAAAAGATAATTTTGCTCATGCTTCAACTCTTTCAAAATTTATTTCAACCATATAACTTGACATGTTGTTGTTGTTGTTATATATGCAGATTCTGTTGTAGATAAAAAAAAATAGTTTCTTGCTTTTTCAATGACTAGGAAATAGCACCAGTTCCCATGCTGAAAATATTTCTAGAAGTGCTTTGGAGATTTTCAAGATAACCTTCCCAATCACTAGCTGTGTATCCAACCAAACAAAATCATAAGAATTTCTATACCAAATGCCAAAATCACTAGTTCTTTGCACATACCTCAATATTATTTTTGCTACTTGAAATGTACTTTAGTTGGATCTTGCATAAATCTAAAAACCACACTTATAACATACATTAAATCTAGCCTAGTAGTTGTAAGATACATTAAACTACCTACTACTTTTCTATAAACTGTAGGATTCACCTTGCCACTTCCATCATCCTTAATAAGCTTTTCACCAAGAATTAAAGGAGTACTAACATATTTGCACTTTGATATTCTAAAATTTTCAGGTAATTCAAAAGTATATTTACCTTGTGAGATAAAAATACCATAATCTAGTTGTCTCACTTCAATCTCAAGAAAATAGTACATCAAACCCAAATCTGCATCTCAAATGTATCTTTCATTGTATTTTTAAATTCATTCATCGACTTCATGCTATTTTCTATAAATATCAAGTCATCCACATATAAAAATACAATCAATAACTCACCATCATTGCCATATTATAGATATAGAGTGGGTCCACTTACACATATTTTAGATCCTTGGCTATGGAAATATCCACCAATCCCGCTATACCATGCTCTTGGTGTTTTTTTGAGTCCATAGAGTGCTTACTTTAATCTTTAAACCTTATGCTCTTGCCCCTTCACCTCATAACCTAGAGGTTGTTCAACATAGACTTCTTCATCCAAATCAGCATTTAAAAAAGAATATTTGACATCCATTTGAAAAAAAATCCATCTATTTTATGTTGCTATTGCTAAAACAATTCTTATAATGTCTAATATAGCAAAAGGAGCAAAGGTTTCAAATTAATTAATATCTGGTTGTTGAGAATAACCTTTTACAACCAATCTTGCTTTATGATTGTCCACTATTCTATCTACTTTATACTAAGTTTTATAGACCGATTTCACTCGAATGGATTCATTTCCTTTGGAAGATGTACCAACTCCCATGTTTCATTTTTATCAATCATATTCAATTCCTCTTCCATGGCATCACTTCAAACCTTTTCTTTCATTGCATCTTAATACGTTGTTGGTTCAACTTTAATATATAAAAATAATGCAAATTTTAGATTCAAAATTACCTCTTTAGTCTTCTCATATATTTCTTGAAGACTCCTAAATTTATTGGGAGGCCTTGGAGTAGATGTTGCACTAGAATTCTTGCTTGTATTTCTTATTGGAAGACATAGAGTGGAGGTTGCACTACTGCCTGAACTAATGTTGGAGTGACTAAGCTCTTCTTCAATGACTACTTGTTTTTCTTGTTGTTCATTTACTTTCCAAACTCCCTCTTCATCAAATAACACATCACGAGAAAAGATCAATTTTTGCAATGTCGGATTCCATAACCTATATGCTTTGGTTTCTTCTGAATATCCCATAAAAATATATTTTTCACTCTTAGCATCCAAATTTTTCCAATGTTTAACTTGAACATGCACATATGCAATAGACCCAAAAATCCTCAAATGGCCTACACCAGGCTTCCATCCTGACCAATCTTCTTCAGGTATGTGATCAATACTACATGAGTTAGGCTTTGGTTCAAAATATATTTTTGTGGCAACTAGTTCTCCCCTAATTTGATTTTCCATATGCTTGGCTTGCAACATAGACCTTTCCATTTCTACTATAGTACAATTTTTTCTTTCAACCACACCATTTTGTTGTGTTGTGAAGGCAACTATTAATTATCTTTTAATTCCATTTTATTCATAATATACCCTAACTTCTTTTTGAGGTAAATTCACCTCTTCTATCCCTTCTTAAAGTTTTGATACAATACTTAATTTATTTTTCAACCGTTGATTTAAAATTCAAAAAACATTTAGTTTTCTCACTCTTATTATTCAAAAAGAATACCCAAATATTTTTGCTATAATCATCTATGAATGTGAGGAAATAAAAGTGATTACCAAGGCTTGGTGTTTGAATGGGACCACATATATCTGCATGAACTAACTGCAATTGTTTTGAGGCTCTCCATTGCCTTTCCATTAAATAGCTAAGAAATGTAAACCAAAGTACCTATTTTATAACAACCTTATTTATCAAACTTAAAATACATTCTGCTTTATAGAAGAAATGTAAACAAAAGTTCTTCTTTAACAACAACCTTGTTATATCATAAAGACTACCTTAAAAAACACTGTGCTCATATAATAAATATAGATCAAAACTCAAAGTGAGGGATTAAATCCAACCCCTTAAATTACCTTTCACTTTATGCTAATAACCTTGTTATATCATAAAGACTACCTTAAAAAACAATGTGCTCATATAATAAATATAGAACAAAACTCAAAGTGAGGGATTAAATCCAACCCCTCAAATTACCTTTCACTTTATGCTAATAAGATAGAAATATAAATAATACTCAACAAAATAATTCTTTGTTTACAGCGAAATGCCATAATTATGGATCTTAAAGCACCATCTCAAAACATAGCTGTTCTTTTATTTTTTTTCTTTAAGAAGCTCACTGAGTCATGTGTCCATAGTGATGGTATTTAAGATTAGTTATTGTATTGAAAAGTGGATATATATATTCGATGTAATACTTGTCAATAGGTTAAATTTCTAACCAGAATAAAGCATAACTCTAAGGTAAAATGGAGAAGAAGTGTAAACAAAATTTCTATTTTAAAATAAATAGATAACAGAGCTCAAAGTGAATTAAATCCATCCCTTCAGATTCCCTTTCACTCTATGCTAATAAGATAGAAACGTAAATAATACTCAACAAAATAATGCTTTTGTTTACAACGAAATGCTTATAATTGTGGATCTTAAACCACCATCTCAATACATACCACCACTATATGAACACATGATTGATGAACGCATGATTGACTAAGTTTCTGAAATTATTTAAAGAAAAAAAAGAAAACGACTGCTATAAAGATGCTTTGTTTAAATTCTAACCCATATAGAATGGAAAAGAAAGGCTTAAGCAATTACCTTCCCTGCGACATAGGCGCCTTTTCCGCAGACATTGTTGAGTGGGATATGATAGAAAGGATTATCAAATCAGCCAAGTAAAGGTTTAAAGGTTGAGATAATTTTGAAGCAAAGCCTTCCCTTATGTATAATTTCGTGGTTGGTAAAAGTTCAGGTTTGACATATTTCTATCGTCTTAGGTAGGAAACACAAAAATCTAATGGAATCTTTTTTCTATTGGAAACGTGCATAAACAGTCAAAGGATAAGGATAATAATTATGGTACGGGGAAAAAGACCACTAAATTTTACGGGGAAAAAGACCACTAAATTTTATCTTATTTTTTATTTTTTCAAATCTTTGTCTGATTGTGGACCTGAGAAAAAGCCTCCACCAGATTTTTTTTTCCCCTCCAGAAGACTCTAACTTATCATTTCTGTATTTCCGTTCATGGTACTAGACATTGCTTTGAGAGCTTTGTCTGGTCATCGAACTAGGAAAAAGATACGGCCAGATTTTCTTTGTTATAGTTTTCGGTGCTCTGTCTGATTATGGAACTGGGAAAAGATTCTACCAGGTTTTTTTTTTTTTTAAATTAAGGCATTCTCACACATTTTAATTTAAACCTTTTAAATCAAAATAAAAAATTATACCACTAAAATATCCTAGAAACGATAATTTTTATTTTTGTAAGAAAAGGTACTACAAGTGAGAAGCCTCTTCTTAAATATTCTATCAGCTTTTAATTTGCAGGGTATAATACTATTAACTTATTAACTTACTGAACAATGTCTATAGAAAAGGAAGCTGTCCCTCAGTTAAGGTAATTACTTGTATCTTCCTGCTATCTTGATTATGGTTTAGACAAGGTAATCCTTAATAGCAGTTTTCTTTATTATTTTGGAACTAAGATATCCATTTTCTTGAATACTGATGTTATGTTTTGAAATCTTGTTTTTAAGTTTCATATCACTAATGAATGTACTTCATTTCCTTGAATGCTACTTACATTTCTCACTTTAAAAAGATATTGAGAGGGTTTTTCCTTGCCTAGAGGGGTTAATTAGATTTATCATTATATAAATATAATATTGTTTATGTTTTTTTATAGACTTCTAAAATTTGTGTTTTAATTAGAGCATTTGTTGTTAGTTTTTTAAATTAGGTGACTTGAACAGATTTTAAGGTAAATGGCATCCATCTCCTGTACTAATTTTCCTTAACAATTTTAAATATTAGACAATCATTCTATAAAGATGTTTTTTTAAAAATTATTATCAATTTTAAAGTTATAAATTTTAATTTGAGGAAGATGACACAAAGGAGCTAACTCTCTTAAAGGTATATTTACCTATATTATTATATAGAATTTATCCCTTCTTGTAATCATAATAGCCAGTAAAAATTACATATAATGTTCATTGTGTCAAACTTCCTAGTTCCTATATTATATGCTTCACAATCAAACACTCTCAAATAGTTCAGGTTGGCCTTCTTTCCACTCAATATTTATTATAAGGTGATGTTAAAAAATTATGTAAGGAACCTATTTTGAATACGAGTTGTATTCAACCAAAGTTCTATACACAAGTTCCTAGATTGAAATATGCCATCATTGCATCAATGATTGATGTGTCTTACAAGTTTGGGATTCTACTCTTTGTGACAAGAATTTTGATAGGAGAGAGCTATAGAGAAAGC
This sequence comes from Wollemia nobilis, assembly GCA_028583015.1. Classification (NCBI taxonomy): domain Eukaryota; kingdom Viridiplantae; phylum Streptophyta; class Pinopsida; order Araucariales; family Araucariaceae; genus Wollemia; species Wollemia nobilis. The sequence goes on along the minus strand of JAQPPZ010000840.1, from coordinate 2,781,387 downwards.
TTCGGTGGTTGGACCTTCAAAAATATTGTCCAATTGTATTGCATTTTGGACTGTAGGCCATTCAATCACTTTTGAAGGTTAAGCAAGGTATCCCATAGAGCTATTGAAAACTTGGGTGATTTAAGGTTAAGCAAGGTATCCCATATAGCTATTGAAAACTTGGGCCTGTAAAACACGATGCCACAAAAAAGAACCCAAATACACATTACCCTAAAATAAAGCACAAATAGATGTAGAAAAATTTACAGAGAAAAATAATCTTACAATTGTTATTAACCAAAAATGAAGATGAAAAAAAGAATTGTATTGTAATTGCATTTGAGGAAGGAATTTATTTCATACAATTTTCCCAATGGAGTACCTAACTTATCCTTCCACCCACCCATCCTTAAGAATTAAATTAATTTACTTAACATTATCCCCCTTAATGCTTAAGGGAATAACACCCAATTTTGTTCTATGCCTCTCAAAATTGTCTTTTGACAACATCTTGGTGAAAACATTTGCCACTTGCTCCTTGGATGGGCAAAAATTCATTGCTATATGTCCCTATTAAACAAGCTCCCAAATGAAATGATATCTTATATCAATATCTTTGTACGACTATGACAAAATGAATTCTTGGACAAAGCAATTGTAGAAAAATTATCATAAAAATTGTGACAAGATAATTTTGCTCATGCTTCAACTCTTTCAAAATTTATTTCAACCATATAACTTGACATGTTGTTTTTGTTGTTATATATTCAGATTCTGTTGTAGATAAAGAAACAATTTATTGCTTTTTGGATGACTAGGAAATAACACCAGTTCCCATGCTGAAAATATTTATAGAAGTGCTTTGGAGATCGTCAATATAACCTGCCCAATCACTATCTATGTATCCAACCAAACAAAATCATAAGAATTGCTATACCAAATACCAAAATCACTCGTTCCTTGCACATACCTCAATATTAATTTTACTGCTTGAAATGTACTTTAGTTGGATCTTGCATAAATCTAGAAACCACGCTTATAACAAACATTAAATCTAGCCTAGTAGTTGTAAGATACATTAAACTGCCTACTAGTTTTTTATAAACTGTAGGATTCACCTTGCCACTTCCATCATCCTTAATAAGCTTTTCACCAAGAATTAAAGGAGTACTAACATATTTGCACTTTGACATTCTAAAATTTTCAAGTAATTCAAAAGTATATTTTTCTTGTGAGATAAAAATACCATAATCTAGTTGTCTCACTTTAATCTCAAGAAAATAGTACATCAAACCCAAATCTGCATTTCAAATTTGTCTTTCATTGTATTTCTAAATTCATTCATCGACTTCATGCTATTTTCTATAAATATCAAGTCATCCACATGTAAAAATACAATCAATAGCTCACCATCATTGCCATATTAAAGATATAGAGTGGGTCCACTTACACATATTTTAGATCCTTGGCTATGGAAATATCCATCAATCCTACTATACCATGCTCTTCATGTTTGTTTGAGTCCATAGAGTGCTTTCTTTAATTTGTAAACCTTATGCTCTTGCCCTTTCACCTCATAACCTAGAGGTTGTTCAACATAGACTTCTTCATCCAAATCAGCATTTAAAAAAGAATATTTGACATCCATTTGAAAAAAAATTCCATCTATTTTATGTTGCTAGTGCTAAAACAATTCTTATAGTGTCTAATATAGCAACATGAGTAAAGGTTTTAAAATAATCAATACCTAGTTGTTGAGAATAACCTTTTACAACCAATCTTGCTTTATGCTTTTCCACTATTCTATCTACTTTATACTAAGTTTTATACACCCATTTCACTCCAATGGATTCATTTCCTTTGGAAGATGTACCAACTCCCATGTTTCATTTTTATCAATCATATTCAATTCCTCCTCCATGGCATCACTCCAAACATTTTCTTTCATTGCATCTTAATATGTTTTTGGTTCAACTTTAATATATAAAAACAATGCAACTTTTAGATTCAAAATTACCTCTTTAGTCTTCTCATATATTTCTTGAAGACTCCTAAATTTATTGGGAGCCCTTGGAGTAGATATTGCACTCAAATTGTTGCTTGTATTTCTTATTGGAGAACTTAGAGTGGAGGTTGCACTCGAACTACTCCCTGAACTAATGTTGGAGTGACTAAGCTCTTCTTCAATGACTACTTGTTTTTCTTGTTGTTCATTTACTTTTCAAACTCCCTCTTCATCAAATAACACATCACGAGAAAGAATCAATTTTTGCAATATCAGATTCCATAACCTATATGCTTTGGTTTCTTCTGAATATCCCATAAAAATATTCACTCTTAGCATCCAAATTTACTCAATGTTTATCTTGAACATGCACATATGCAATGGACCCAAAAATCCTCAAATGGCCTACACCAGGATTCCATCCTGACCAAGCTTCTTCAGGTATGTGTTCAATATGACATGAGTTAGGCTTTGGTTCAAAATATATTGTTGTGGCAACTAGTTCTCCCCTAATTTGATTTTCCATATGCTTGGATTGCAACATAGACCTTTCCATTTCTACTATAGTACAATTTTTTCTCTCAACCACACCATTTTGTTGTGGTGTGAAGGCAACTATTAATTATCTTTTAATTTCATTTTATTTATAATATACCATAACATATTTTTGAGTTAAATTCACCTCCTTTATCCCTTATTAAATTTTTGATACAATACTCAATTTATTTTTCAACCATTGATTTAAACTTCAAAAAATATTTAGTTGTCTCACTCTTATTCTTCAAAAAGAATACCCAAATATTTTTGCTATAATCATCTATGAATGTGAGGAAATAAAAATGATTACCAAGGCTTGGTGTTTGCATGGGACCACATATATCTGCATGAACTAACTGCAATTGTTTTGAGGCTCTCCATTGTCTTTCCATTGAAAATGTATTTCTATGTTGTTTTCTAAGTGCACATGTTGAGCATATTTCATATCTTACTAGAATGTGTGGTAATCCACGTACCATATGTTTCACCTACAAAAGTTTCAATGCTTTGAAATTCGAATGAACATAACGACTACTATCACCAATTGAAACCTTCAACTCAAGTGTACTTACTTGCTATAATTTTAATGGAAATATTCTATTGCTGGTCATGGGTATTTCACACACCAATATTCCATTTTTTTAATAATTTTTCAAATCTTATCTTTAAATTAACTTTCATAATTTTTTCTCTAATAGCTGCCCTACAGTTAACAAATTATGTTTGAGACCAGGTACATAGAATGTATCCTTGTTTAGTTTGAATAGCCAAAGTTCCTTTACCAACAACATCAATAGTTTGATCATTTCCAATTTTATTATTTTTTCCCATTTCATTCATTTCAAAAAGTAACTCTTTATTGTTTGCCATATGATTAGAATACCCAAAATCAAGAAACCATAAATCATTACCTAATTTTTCAGCAACATGAGTTGAGTGAAAAAAAATTGTTTTAGCATCTTCTCCATCATTACTTGTAAAATTTGTAGTTTTATGTTGCAATTTCTAATAAACATTCTTGAAATACCCATATTTTTTACAATAAAGGCATTGGATTGTTGTCTTATCTATGTGAATTCTTCCATGACCTCTTCCAAATCGACCTCTTCCACGTCCATATCCTCTTCCATGTCCATATCATCTTCCACGTGAGGGCATATTTTCCTCTTGGGGTAAATTGTGACTACTTCTACCCTTTTCAAACCTTAAATTGGGATTATTGCTGCCCTTTTCAACCCTTTATTTTGTTGAAAATGCAACCTGTTCAGAATCCTCAATACACTTTTCTAATTTACTCTCATGTGGCATTACTGAACCCATCAAATCATCCAATATCAAAAAATATAAATATCTACTTTCCTCAATTATAATAACAATAAAATTCCATTTGATAGGTAAAGATCTTAGTACCTTCTCACAAATTGCTTGGTCTTTAATATATTTTCCATGGATGAGACATTGGTTAACATTATTTTGTACTCGAACATGAAAATCAGCAATCTTCTCATTGTATTTCATTTGCAAAGTTTTAAATTCCCTCCGTAGATTTTGCAATCGAACCAACTTCACCTTGCTTGTGCCTTGGTATGATATCTGCAATGTGTCCCATGCCTCCTTTGCACTTTTAGCAAATGCAATTTTTGGAAAAATACTCTCATCTACAACACTTTGAATCAAATATTTGGCTAATGCATCCATCTTCTTTTCTTCCCTCATCTTGGTTTGTTCTTGTGCAGTCAACACAATCCAATCTTGCAGCTTAACATAGCCATCTTGCACGATATCACAAACTTTTATGTAAACCAATATCTACATTTTTAATGCCCAATAATCATATTGTTTCCCATTGAATGGAGGAACTGCCATATGATTATTACTTCCTGCCATATCTTCCAATCTCCTTCAAACTTAGGCTCTTCCAATCACCTTCAACCCTAGGCTCTGATATCAATTATTAAAAAATTAGAACTGTAAAACACAATACCACAAAACAGAACCCAAATACATAGTACCCTAAAATAAAACAAAAATAAATGCATAATAATTTACAGAGAAAAACTATCTTGCAATTGTTGTTAACCAAAAATGAAGAAAAATGTATTGTACTGCAATTGCATTTGACGAAGGAATTCAGTTCATACAGTGCCGAATACTTATTTAATAGAAAGAAAACACAGTTATAAACAATTTTCCCAACGGAGTAACTAACCTGCCGATTTTAAGAATTAAAACAATTTACTTAACATTTCGTACAAAATCATTCAGAGCACAATTGTCGAGAAGATGCAAGTGGGATTTCACATTCTCTCGCAATGTAGTTCAGACTATACACGTATCTTAAAGCAGGTCACCAATGCTTTTTTTAGTGCATATTAGTGTGGATGGACAACGTATTTTTTACAGCAGATTATATTGCTATGTACAGATAAAATACGTTTTTTAAGAATGCAGTCCATATGCCTACAAAGCATTTAAAGTTGAAAACATATTCCTCAACAATAACGAAGTATATAAATATTCAGTGAAATCCCAACCTCTAAAGATAATGACAACGTTACCTAAAAGTGTGGAGTGCCATAAAAATTGTAAAGGAACCTATCAAAATGAGAAAAGTAACTTATAAATCTAAGTACTTGTGGCTGAACTAACACAAATCATTTCAAATATGGGCTAGACCAAGTGGGAAAGAGAGTCTTTTGTAAAAGATGTTTAAAAATAGTCAAAAAAAATGTGTTGACGAATTTGGTTTAGAAAGTGCAAGAGATCAACTAAAAAAATGATGTTTCAATCAGGTTACTATGCAAGATCAGATATTAAACTTGTCTTATACATTATTAAATCCTCTAATGAAGTTCATAGTGAAATTTTGACTTGTGCTATAATATGGCGCAACTTTCATGTGTCAAAAATCTCTTACATTATCAAATTTATCTAACACAATACATAACATGATCGAGGACTATAGATAACATGTTAAAATAATTTTCATGAGCTTTAATGGATAAGGGTCATGGAATTGTTGCTTTAGAAAAACATTCTTATTCAAATTATGGATAAGTACAACATTTGTATTAACTGTTTAGCTACATTTGTGTAAGTCCACCTTTTCTTAAAGTACGTATCCTTCCATTAGATGGTCTTCTACTTTGAAATTAAAAGAAATTTTATGGTCCGATGAAACTTTCCTATTTCTTTCAAAAGTTAAGTTATACGAAATTTTGAAGAATAAGACCTTTGTTACTATAAGAGAGGGATGTCCTTAAATATTCTCTCACCTTTTAATTTGTAGGGTATAATGATATTAACTTACTGAACAATGTCTTAAAAAAAGATGTTGTCCCTCAAGCAAGCGAATTACTTTTATTTTCGTGTTATTTTAGTGTTACGAGTTTTTGTCATTATTTCAGAACTAAGATATCCATTTTATCGAATGTTTTTAAGTTTATGTGAAACACTTCATTTCATTGGATGCTGCTCACGTTTCTCACCTGAGAGGGTTTTTCCTTACCTAGAGGGGCTAATTAAATATATTATTATGTAAATATAATTTTGTTTTTGTTTTTAAATAGATTTCTAAAATTTGTGTTTTTTTGGTTATACACTAGCAACATATTTTACTTACCTAGAGGGGCTAATTAAATATATTATTATATAAATATAATTTTGTTTTTGTTTTTTAATAGATTTCTAAAATTTGTGTTTTTTTGGTTATACACTAGCAATATATTCATCATTTTATCCTCATGGGCACAGTTTCAAATTATAAAATCTATAAAAATTGGTACAGAAGCATTAATAAACTTTATAAATAATCTAGTGTTTAAATACACATTACTTAGGCTAAAAATAGACTTAGGATATTATAAAAATAATAGCCTTAGTTGTAGCTAATGATAACGTGTAATAGGTAACCTGAGCATAAAGGTAGCTAACTTACTAACCTAATTACGTAGTCAAAATGACTATGATAACTAACCTACTAACCAAGATAATATCTAGGTTAAAGGTAAAGTAAATACTAGTGGTAAAAAGTAACAAACTACTTTTTACCATGCGGTAAATTATATCTACCTAGGTGAATTTTTACAAATTATCTAAATAAGGTCATAATAATAGTTACTAACATAGTAACTCTAACATCCCCCTTTATTACATTATTTAGGTAATTTATATAACTATCCCAATATAGTGAAAAATATGTTGGTCATTCCTCACTTTTTCTTCATATGAAAAAATTTCCTTATTGTAATCTTATCATCCAACCAGATTGCATGGGTAACCAACCGTTGCAACTACAAGGTGTAGTAGAGTAGATCACTATATACGAGATGCATTCAATTACAATATGATTTTGCAAAATTTTGGATAAGGTAGCTAGGGTGTCGGTCGGTACCTAAAATGCACCCTTATAAGTTTCCCCCTTGTTGCAAAACAAATTGTAATGGAATTTTTGAAAGAAGTGTGACTAAGGTGTCAGTTGCTACCGAAAATGCACCCGTATAAGTTTTATTTTGTTTTTACAAAAAATTGTGTGAAATAGGAAAATAAATGTTTATCCCCCCTTAATTGCAAAAGATGTGCAACTCATGAAGCTTGTTAAGGCTTTTACAAATATTGTCTCTTAGGCAAATTTTACACTAGAAAATTCTCCCCTTTTTTTACAAGTACTTCAAAAAAAGAGAGTTTGTTATTTATGAAGCCTAAAAGAGGTACAATCACCCCTTTATTGTAAGTACTTCAAACAAAAACTTATGCTATTTATGAATCCTAAAAAGAGGTTTTGGAAAAAGTGTTTGCCTAAGGTGAAAATTTGGTTTTCCTTGTACAATGTTATTTGAACCATGAGCACATTGTGCGCTCTTTCTGAACCAGAATCAGAATCAAACACTTCACTAGAAACATACCTCCATGATATGCCTTTGTCATTTTAGTTTTTCTTTTTTTGAAACCAACACCATTTGGTGTCATGGTTGTCCTTTTTACAATTTGTGCAAAACTTTGCCTCCTAGGCAATTTTATCAAAAAAGTTCACCAAATAATTCTTCCTTATTGCAAGTACTTCAAGCATGGTTGCTATTATGAAGCTTAAAATAAAAAGGTATAATGTTTATGACTTCTACTTTTTTGATTGCCCTTACAATTTTTATCTCCCTCTTTTCAAAATTTGTGTTTTAAGGAAGAAAGAAATTATCCCCCCTTAGTGCAAAAGATTTCTACTTTCAAGATTTCTTATTTTACAAAAACTTGTTATTTCTTTTGATATACCCTAAAAGAGTACCAAAATATAATTCACTCAAAAAAATATTTAATGGCACCTTCTTGAAAAATCCTCCTAAAGAGGGTTAATTAGTTTGAGGAAATTAAGCCAAACAAATAAGAGTGAATTAGGGGTTTTGTTTTAGGAGAGATTATAAAAAAATTTTGGATTTAAACCTATGCAATGATTTATACAAATTATTGTAAAAATTTGGGGTTTTGAGTGTTCTTGATTTTATCACTTATAATTGTAAAAAATAATGCATTAATCAAATAAGAATACCCACAAAATTCTTATCACATAGGTTTTGGATGCAACCGAAAATGTACCTAATTTTCTAATAAATGTGTCAAGTAAAATCGAAAATGCACCTTTAATTTTTGCAACAAAATTTGGATTTGTGTTGTTCAAAAATTTTATATTTTATGTCTCCTCTTATTTTTCAAATTTTCAAATAACGTGGCATAAAACAATTGTCTTTCCTTTTTGTGTTGTAAATTTAACAAGTTTTGATTTCGTTTTAAGTGTTCCTCACTTTGTGTTACAATTTTGTAAAAGAAATACAATTTCATGTATTATCTCCTTTATTTTATAAAATTAACAAATTAGCACTCATTCAAATACAAGTCGACCCATGACCCGTATTTGAAAGGTTTCCAGAATGAGTCGACACACGACTTGGTTTTTTATGGACCCAAGGTCTTTAATGTCTTCTTAATTATTGCAAAAATAATAGACTATTGGAGAAAAAAAATGCACACTTTACCTTTGAATTCTACAAAATTTTGTGTGTCCTTGTGTTACAATTTGGGAAAAAATAATTCAATTTTAATTATTTATTGGTTACAAAATTAACAAGGGTTTTGAGAAGATTTTTAAGTTCCCTAATTTTGCAAGAAAATTTGTGCTATTAAATGTCTTATATCCCCCTTTGAGGAGAAAACAAAAGCATAATTTTGTTGGTGTTGCAAAAAAAATAGGTGTCCTTACTTCTCTTTAATTTTAATTTTTAAATTTGTAAAATTTAAACAAAATAAAATTTAATCATATAATTTGAATTTAATAATAAAAATAAATGAATGTTTTATTTAAAAAATCTATTTATAAAAAAAGTGTTTTTAAAAACAAACATTATATTTAAAGTATTAAAAACTAAGATATATTAAAAAGATTTTAATTTAAAATAAAATAAATTTAAAAAATAAAAAAAATGAAAAACCTTACCTTAGAAATATTTATTTCTTCTACATTTATCAAAAATAAGGCAGGTGGCCTCGACAAGATTTGAACTTCCGACCTCCCATCGGGCTAGCTAGCTCGACGGAGATAGTAGGGCACCACCCCATCTCCGATCGAGCTAGCTATATTGACAGGGATAGTAGGGAACCACCTTCTCTTTGAAGGCTTCCCCATCGCCCAATGGGAAAAAATAAACTGTGGGACTTTTATCCCACATTCATCCCATCGAGGTGTTATGGGGATTTTAAAATCAAATGCCCCTCCTTACTATTGATTGCCTATAGGAAATCTAGAAATCCTTTTGTCGATGGAGGTCACATGCATGGGCTCCACGTGGTAGAGTTCATCGCTACCACGTGTCCCAGCCAAAAATTGCCACCACAACCTTACCCTAGCCAATTGTAATTCGCCATAATGATGCCTTGGATTCCATGTCAGTCTAGTCAGTAGGTCACTAGGTGTCCATTCAGGGTTCACATCTACTAGCTTAGCACCTCGATCCACATGCCTTTCCATCATCTTAGTGACCAACTCACCTCTCCATGTCAACGAGTTACAAGGTCAGCACTATTAGTTGCCTCAGGTTATGTGCCAGTGTTAAGGTTTTGATCTCCGTCAGGGGTGGTCCACCTCGATGGAAGTACCTATCGCATCTATGGTAGGATATTAGGATCCGTGTGCTCCTCATTGTCCAATCTACCTCATGAACTACATTCGACATGGGATCTATGTCGTCAGGTTGCTATTCGAAAGTTTGTACGAATGGATTTCATGCTATAATTGCATGTGGTGCAGTCAACACCCTCTTTTCATGTAGATTTTGAGAGGATTAAGTATCTCAGTCCAGTTGAGGGTGGTCTATCTTCAGGGGCCACCAAAAAATGGGTTGCCTTGTAGGATTTTCATGCAGGAAAAGTCCACCTAGCTTGCGTGAATGTTCGTGCAGGAAGAGACACTAACATTTGAGTGTTGTATAGCTACCTGTAGGAATTCCATGCAGAATAGTCCCATTTGCCCAATTAAAAATGAGCCAAACCAAACCAATTGGATTAAAATGATGAAAAAAATATTAAATTTTTTATTTGCTTCAACAAATATGGAGCAGTGACACAAAAATTTGTATTGATCACCCTTTTAGTTTAGACCTTGTCCACCTATAGTGGAATCTAACCAGATGTGAGTCACAAGTATTGTCCACCAATGGTGGAACCTACACCCTTAGAAATCATCACGAAGTGAGGAAAAATGCTTGCTCTGATACCAATGTAAGAATTGATGCAGAAGCATTAAGAAACTTTAATTAATAATCTAGTTCTTAAATACACATTACATAGGCTAGAAATAGCCTTAGGATATTATAAATATGTAGACACCAAAACAGCACCAATCCGATTATGTGACCGCAAACACTGATCGCTTTGACACACAGCCCCCAGGGCAGCCCTCAGAGGTTAAACAGTGGTCTTAACCACTTTTATGGCAATTTTGTAAGGTTAGAAGGCAATTTTACATATTCAGGAACTTTTCTCAGTATTTGTCCCTCCCAGGGACAAATTCAAATTGGGATCTGTCTCACCCAGGGACGAATTCTGAATTCATCCTGGGTCAGGACGAATTCCAATTTCAATGGGCAAAAAGAAAAATGGCGCCAAGTGGCAGCCGAAGACAATCAATTATTGCCTCCTACCTTGCATGCACATGTAGGTGGGCAGATTGGGCGTTAGAGGACTATCACAAGGGCAGTCATGGAAGCCCAAGTCATGGAGGACTTTCCTCCCTCATGGGAAGGCATGAATGCCACATGGTGCTTATGCATGCCCCTCCAAAGAGACCCATTGGGTCTATAAAAAGGTGGACTTTCCCACACAAAAGAGAAGTTGGAGGCATTTTCAAGCAACAAAGTGCTGGCAAATTGAACACCACATTGTACCCTTTTTTATTCACCTTTTCCACATCCTTGATCTCTTTCACAAGAGAGGTTAGTGGGTGGCTTTTGGAACTGTGAATCTGGACCCAAAACCCAAAATTTGACCACATTGATCTACCAATTTGCTGACAACCCATTACAAAATATTTTGGGCCCATCCCAAGTGGATTGGTGCCGAAATCAAGTTCTAACGATGGGCGGCCCGCCTGGGCACCCCGCATTTCTTAGTTTCATTTTAATTTATTCTTTTGCCACTTGTTCATATTCCATTCCATTTTATACTATTTAGATAGTTCATAATTTTGATTTTATAATGTTGTGATCAAATATTATCATGTTTTGTCACTTTTGTGGTCCTCACTAACTTGCAGGTAACAACATCAAATTCCCATTGATGGAGGTCAAATTGGGAGAATCCGACCATCTGGGTCATCCCAAAATGCCCCCAATTAGCTAACCCCTATGTTTGTAGGTCTTTTGGAGATCCTGAGACATGACATTTGGGCATGATTACTTTGGAATTTTGTTGCAGGCGAATTCATCGTACCCAGAGATGAATTACAGTTGAATCCGTCCCGCCCAAAGATGAATTTGAATCGACAGCCAATTTCCTGACTGTTTTGATGGCAATGGCCCTCTGGTAATGTTCTCTGGTCTCTATCAAATTTTTAGGTTATTTGGAGTCATTTTCTTCACCGGTTTAGCTAATCTTATGAACGCATTCTTCATTGGTTTTTGAGATCAAACGCTTCATCTTTTGGTCACAGGTGCTACTAACGACTTGTTGTGTCTTTGAACACAGGAGAAGCAGCAAGAATCAAGGATTCATCAACACAAGCGGCAGCAACACTTTGGCCCGCCCATTTCAAATGTGGGCATGCGGGAGGAGGAATACTAAGTCATGATTATAACCAAAATTCATTTAACACTCCTAGCCCCTGAAAATGGAGGAGGTGTCTTTGTAACTAAGATTAAGAGAGTTAAATAAAAAGGGCTATGCTTTCTGTGTGAAATGCAATGAACTAGATTGTATTATTGCAGCATTGTTTAAATACATCAGTAACAGCCGGGAATAGAACACCGGCGCAACAGCTGAACTGAACTGTTGTAACAGAGCAACAGTCTGAGCAACAGTCTGTCTAATAATTAAATAAAGACAATGCATAGTAAGTACGCTAACATCCCCCTTTATTACATTATTTGGGTAATGTAATAACTAATAGCTATACTAGACTACTAACATCCCCTTACATCATTGTGCAATACAAAGTGAGCTACAAAACAATTCAAATTTGACACGTCCAAGTGCATTAGTGAAAATGTCTGCAACTTGAGCATCGGTGGGAATGTGCTGAAGCTGAATTCGATGCTTTGGAACTTCATCTCGAATGAAATGACATTGTGTGTCAATGTGCTTTGTTCTTTCATGATGGACAGGATTCTTGATGAGGTTCAGAACACCCTGATTGTCGCAAAACAAGTGTGTTGGAGATTTTGATGGATGGCCCATACTTGTCAGAATGCGACGTAACCATATCACTTCGCACACAGCTTCACGTGCGGTGCGATACTCTGCCTCTGTTGATGAAATAGCAACCACTTGTTGCTTCTTGTCGTGCCAAGAGACAGGACCGGATCCCAGATGAAAAATGTATCCAGAAGTTGACTTGCGATCATCAAATGATCCGGCATAGTCAGAGTCCGTGTATCCTTGCAAGAAGAATTTGTTGTTCCTCTTGTATTCTAGGCCATATTCCATAGTACCACGAACATAGTGAAGAACACATTTTGTTGCTTTCCAATGAGTGGTCTTAGGCTCCTACATGAACCTCGAAAGATAGTTGACAGCAAATACGAGATCTAGCCTAGTATTGGTCAGATATATGAGACTCCCAATCAACTGTCGATAGAGAGTACCATCTACATGAGGTGAGTCATCATATCACGATAACTGAAGTCCATTCTCCATCGAAGTTGCCATTGGCTTGCAATCAGTCATGCGATATTTATCCAGCAATGTCTTGGCATATTTTTTCTGAGACACTTTGATGGAGTGCTCCTTCTGGCTGAATTCCAGACCAAGACAGTAATGGAGAAGTCCGAGCAAGTTTCTTTTGACAGTAGAGATCATAGTTTCTAAACTCCCTGTAATGAGCAGATCATCCACATGGAGTACAAGCAACACTATCTCAGAAACCTGTTTCTTGAAATAGAGGTTTGCATCTGACGGACATCTCTTAAATCCATGCTGCATAAGGTGATTGTCCATTTTTATATACCAAGCTCGAGGAGCTTGTTTCAGACCATACAAGGATTTGACCAATTTGCAAACTTTATGCTTTTGGCCTTCCACTTCAAATCCTTTAGGCTGAGTCATATAGACTTCTTCTTGGAGATCACCATTTAGAAAGGCACTTTTGACATCCATCTGGTGAACTTTCCACCCATATTGTGCTGCCATAGCACACATAACCCGAATTGTGGTCATACGAGCAATAGGTGCAAAAGTTTCCTCGTAGTCAATGCCTTATTTTTGAGCATAGCCCTTTGCAACAAGACGGGCCTTATGCTTATCAATTGTTCCATCTGCATTGTACTTGAATTTATATACCCATTTGTAGCCAATGGGCTTCTTTCCATGTAGCAAATCAACAAGCTTCCAAGTTTTATTCTTCATCAGAGACTCATACTCTGTATCCATAGTGGCCTTCCACTAAGGCTCACTGAGAGCATCTTGCACTGATGTAGGTTCAAGACTATCTATGGTAGACATGAATGCCCTGTCATCATCAATATCCATATCCTCAACTTCTGTACTTGGAGTCACAGAAATTTCCTCAAAAGATTGACAAAGATCATCAACCTCACTAGTTTCTTTGGCTTCTCTTTCCTTTTGAGCCATACTGCGTGTACGAGGTCTATCCAAATTCAAATTGGGAGGAGTGGATAAATTTGCATCTCTGATTGTATTTGTACACCATTTAGGATTCTTCTTCGGTGGAGGTGAAGAAGATGTAGAAGAACCTCATGTCTATGTTGATGAAGGAATCTTCTCTTCCTTAGTTTCCACAATATCTTGGTGTACTTTAGATGTGCTATGTGATGTGAAAGCTTCATCAAAGACAACATCTCTACTGATATGAATTTTCTTGGTCAAAGGATCTATCAACCGATATCCTTTAGAGTGCTCAAAATAACCAAGAAAAATACATCTCAGTGTTTTCTCATCTAGCTTCTTCCTTTTCTCTTTCGTTATGTGCATGAAAGCGTGACATCAGAAAATACGTAGATGAGATATGGAGGGTTTTTTACCACTCCATGCTTCCTATGGAGTCATTCCTTTTAGGGCCTTTGTGGGAGCCCTATTCAACAGATACACTGCAGTGGTGACAGCTTCTACCCAATATTGTTGCCCAAGAGTAGCTCCTGTGAGCATACAATGAACCATTTCCATGATAGAATGGTTCCTTCTCTCAGCAACTCCATTTTGCTGAGGAGTATAGGCAGTTGTTAACTGTCTCTTGATCCCATGCTTATCTAGGAATGCAAAAAATTCACTAGAGGTAAACTCTCCCCCTCGATCTGAGCGGAGGGTTTTAATAAAAGCTCCTGACTCCTTCTCAACAGATTTCTTGAACTACTGGAAGAATGCGAAAGCTTCGGATTTTAGTTGGAGAAAGAAAACCCACATCTTTCGTGAGTAGTCATCTACAAATAAATGAAATTACCTATTCCCTCCACAACTGTTGGGTGTGAAAGGACCGCACAGATCGGTATGAATTAACTCCAGAGGTTTTCGTGCTCTTGTAGAGCTCTTCTCAAATGGTACTCTATGTCGCTTTCCCGCTAGCGGTCGGAGCACACCGGCAATGTGGCGAAAAGGGAAGGAAGACCCTTTACCATCTCATACTTTCCGAGCTCAAGTAAGTAGCCGTAACTAAGATGCCCATATCTCTTGTGCCATAGGGAAGTTGCCTCCTTGGTAGAGACAGTCATGGCAACATGTGGAGTAGAGATAGCATCTAGTGCAAATAAGCCATGCTTATATGAAGTTGTTGCAATCTGCCTACCCTTCCTAGTAATGGTACAACACTTCTTTCCATTCTCAACACGAAAGTTGACAACCATATTTTTGTCCAGGATTTGTGTGACTGACAGCAAATTGTTGGCCAATCCCAAAACATAGAGGACTTTGTCAATCTGACACTTGCCATCAGGAAGAGTGACTGAAACTGCACCCTCTCCCTGAACCCTGTAGGTTTTATCATCAACAATGGTGACAGGTTTGCCCTCTTTGGCCACAAATTATTCAAACCACGATCTGTCGCCAGTCATATGTTTGGTAGCTCCAGAATCGACATACCAAACAGGATCCCTCTGTGTGGAATCTATGGTAGTCATGAGCACCTTGTGTGCCCATTCAGAATCTGAGTCAGATTCTTCAACGACAACATTCACCTGGGGTTGCTTGTTTTTATTTTGTGGTTTGTTTTAGCCTTTTTGCTTGTTCTTATGCCAACACCTGTTGGTGTCATGGTTGTCTTTCTCACAGATCTTGCACCACCTCTTCTTCTGTTGAGGTTGTTTTCCTTTTCCTTTCATATCTTGTTGAGAATTTCCTCCTTTATGAAAGTTGCCTCCTTTTTTCCCATTACCTTTCTTCCTAGAACCCTACCTGTTGGTGTATAGGGCTGTATTGGAAGAATCATCCTTGTGAAGTTGGCGTGCCTCCTGTTGTTGGAGCAGATTGACCAACTCGATGTAGGTAATTTGTCGTTGATACACCTGGATGGAGGTTATCAACATATCAAATGAAGAAGGTAAATCTCTCATCATAAGTGAAATGAGAAGCTTTTCGTCCATAATATCTCCCAGAGAACTCAATTTCTCTTTCAACTTAGACACTCTGCACAGAAAGAGTTCAACTATTTCACCCTGTCTCAAACTCAGGTTATGAAGTTGTTGTTGAAGATGAAGAATGGTGGATTCATTCTTCCCCTCATAGATGGTTCTAAGGGCATCCCATGCCTCTTTACCACTTGCTTTGTCAGCTATATGAGGTTGCACTTCATCTGAAATAGCAAACAAAATGAGCACCTTTGCTCTACTGTCTTTCTTGTCAAAAGCTATCTGATCTGTAGAAGGAGATGTGGATCCTGCTATTGGTGAAGGCCTAGTTGTTACTCCAATAACAATATCCCACAAATATTCCATTTGGAGAATTGCCTTCATCTTATGTTTCCATGGTGTATAATTTGGACCTTTCAATAACTGATGCGGATTAGTCATCAACTTTGCAACAACGACCATAGTGAGGGTTCCTTATATCACCAATTGGTCCCCCTTTTTATATACCTTTTGCTAGGCCAATATACCGTACAAAATACCCACCCTTACGTGAGGGAAACTATAGGTATTTAGAAAGATCAATAAAAATCACCCACCCTTACATGAGGAAGACTATAGCTGATTTTTAGAGATCATACGATACGTGGAACATAAGCGGTACTGAAAGGGAATCGCCTTGTTGATGACACCTACCATAGAAGATTCTTCTCATGCGTGGGGCGTAATTTGCCCTAAACACTATGAAGAATACTTCGTCAGGATTTACGCCTAAACACAAGTGCGATAAAGGGTAGTGGATGGAGTAAAAAATGCAAAAATGGCGTACTTATTCCTCCCCGATGATTTATAGAGAACAAGCTCAGACGTCGTTGTTGCAGCTATATTAGGCGATAGATACAGTAGCCCAAAGCACGACAGCTTTACCTGTAAGTGTGGGCCAGAGGTACCGTTTTTACCGAACGCTGCGGTGCAAATAAATTGCACAGATGGGTTTAATTATTCCGGGGACTTAGGGAGTGTTTTGATTTTAATTTTTAATGTTATAGTGCAAAAATGAAATATGCAACATACAACCAAAAAAATTGCCCACAAGAATAACCCACAAGGTGTCGGTCACAGCCGAAAATGCACCTTTTACAATTTGCCAAATTGCTATTTTTCGAAAAATTACTCACTATCCCCCTTTGATTTTTTGAAAAAATATCCCCCCTTAAAAAAAATTTCTTTAACAAAGCATTTTCAATAATTATTATATATTTAAAATTAAAATAAATAATTTTAATTTATATAGTTTTAAAACTTATAAAAAATAAATTAAAATTAAAATTTTAATTTATAAAGTTAAAAAAACTATATTAAAAAATTAAAATTAAAAATTAATAATTAAAAAAAATAACTTTGAAAAAAAAAATATACCTTAGGGGGAGTCGACGGGATTTGAACCCCCGACCTGCAGGCTCCCTGAGCCTTACCGCATGACTCACGACCACGTGAGCCAGCGGGCTGATCCGAAAGGATCAGTCAACCTCCTCCCTTTTCAACCCGAATGGTCCTCCTCCTCGGCCTCGCGCGCTGCTTCTCTGTGGCTCCCGCCCCTCTGCGATTTTTTTTTCTTTCTTTTAAAAAAACTTTGGCTCCCGGCACTCTACATTTAAAAAAAAAAAAAAACTTCACCCATCTCCGTCTCCGTCTCGGCGCCTTCCACCGGATCTGCTTTCTTTTTCAAAAAAAAAACGGGGGAGCCTTCAACCGGATCTGGTTTTTTTTTTTTTAAAACGGGGGAGCCTTCAACCGGATCTGGTTTTTGTTTTTTAAAAACGGGGGAGCCTTCAACGGGATCTGGTTTTTTTTTTTTTTAAATGGGGGAGCGCGTTTCGCGCTTGGGGGGGGTTTATACCTGTCGAAAATTTTAAATTTCCTGCCGGTGAGGGGGGGGTCACTTTGGGAAGTGTGCCACCAACGCATGGGGGTGGGGGGGTCACTTTGGGAAGTGTGCCACCAACGCGCAGGGGTGGGGGGGGGCTTGCGTCCAGATAGGACGTGCGGGCCTCCTCCTGCGTCACCCTCGTGGCTGGACGGGCGGGCCTGCGCATGGACCTTCTGTCCGCGTGGCGCTGGAGTGTCACAGCACACCTACGCGCGTTGGACAGGAGGGGGGGTGGTGGCGCAGACGCGTCACCGCTCTGCTGCCTACGGGCGTAGCGGTTCCTCCTTGCGCAATCCGCAGTAAGGGAGGGCGGTGGGGGTGGCAGCACGCGAACGTACGTGCTGCGCTGCGTCCGCGGAGCGCTGCCTCCAGTTCTTCCCTTTGTCGCGTGCTGTCTGCGCACTGCGTCCAGTAGTTTTTTTTTTTTTTTTCAGCTGCTTTGCTTTCACGCGACTGCGTGATTAAACACGAAATTTTAAAAAAAAATTCTCGTTGTCGGGAAAAAATGCGTTCATAAAAAATGCACAACAACTCTTTCCAGCATCCACCTTCCGCCTCCAACCTGCTCTTACTGCTCCCTGCTTTTTGGCTCTGATGCCATGTGAAATGCAATGAACTAGATTGTATTATTGCAACATTGTTTAAATACATCGATATGAATAGGGAATAGAACACCAGTATAGCAATTTGAACCGAATCGTTGTAATAGAGCAACAGTCTGAGCAACAGTCTGTCTAATAATTAAATAAAGACAATGCATAATAAGTATGCTAACA
Organism: Wollemia nobilis; assembly: GCA_028583015.1. Taxonomy (NCBI): domain Eukaryota; kingdom Viridiplantae; phylum Streptophyta; class Pinopsida; order Araucariales; family Araucariaceae; genus Wollemia; species Wollemia nobilis. The sequence continues at coordinate 2,762,892 of JAQPPZ010000840.1, read as the reverse complement.
TTTTGTAATTTCTTTTATCTCATTTCAATTTGTCTCTTTCATTTCATGCGTTTCTCATTTTAGGACTTAATCGTTTATTTGATTTTGAATGCATCGTAATAGTTTTCCTTTCAAATATTTTGGAATCTCATGCTTTCAAAATATAATATCCTTAGTTATAGCTAAATACAACATGTAATAGGTAGCCTAAGCATAAAGGTAGTTAACTTACTAAGGCTAGCTACCAAGGGAGCATCCAAGCATGATAAGGAGTTGGGAGCACTATTTAATATTGCATAAGACAAGGCTAATGAGTAAGGGTTGAAAGCCCTAGAAGTTAGTTAGTACATAACTCATTTGAAGGATGAGTGTACTGCCTTGCAACTTTTGCTTGTTTATTACCGTAAACAAGCTTCATAAAAGACAAAGCAGACTAAGATGGTGAGGATACCATCTTATTTAAATGGGATGGAAGATATAGGTAATAAATCCACCTCCTAGAAGAAGAAAACATAATCCATGGATTCACAATTTTGTTGAATTTTTCTCAGTTTGATTAAAGTGTACGGGTGTCAAATCATACAAGAAAAGAGTAAAATGTACAAGTTTGCACATGTATGATGTGAAATGAAATGAAATGAAGTTAGAATGTGTATTTGGGGTTAATTTAATAAAAATCAAATTAGACCTTAATAAACCTTGTATAAGAAATTGTTTTAAAAATATGTTGGAAATGGCAATTGTAAATGATGTCATGCTTCAAAAACCACTTTGGAACAGTCTGGGAATGCATTATATAGCCCCTTTATTTCTTTTTTTTTGGTCAATTATTGTTAATTCATGTTCATTAATTGTTTACTTTTGCAATATCAATATAGAATTCATGGAGTATGGATTGTGGAGTAGAATTATTGTTCAATGAGTTATAGGTTAATTAATTATGAAATACTATTGATAATATGAATATGAAAATCATTTTTCTTAGTTCCTTATACTTTTGAATTTCCCGTATATGTTCTGGTTGTTGCAGCTTGTGTAGTTAATGTTTTGCACATAGCTTGGCATGTATATGGATGGAATTGTATTGTGAATGATCCTGGTTAACCTAAAGACTTGGTTAGAAGTATGAATTGGATTATAAGATGAGTTATAGCCATATTTTGATATTTTTTAATAATTTTATAATTTTTGGAATCATCCATGGTAAATATAATTTATTGCTAGTGAATTAGGGTTTGCATGTTATGGATAACTGGAGTAATTAATGCTTAGAACCTTTCCAAAGTATATCTTGGAAGAATTGGTTGTATCAAGTGATATATCTGAGGATAGTTGTAGCAATAATTCATGCAAACCATACAAGGGTTTCTACCAAATCATAAAAACTATCATTTTATCCGATTTGGTAATTAAGGCCACAACCCAATTCTACCAAATAAGGAAATAATTCTAGTTTGAGGAAATCGATTACAAAAATGATTGATTTGAATTACAATACTTGTTCTAGTTAGTTGGTTGTGTACTAAATCATACCAGGTATAGGATTGTATGATTTTAATCATACAACTATACGATTTGTTGACCATACAAGCTATTTTGGCAAGTTGAACTAGTATACGATATCACTAGAGAAATTATTCTCAAAGATATCAATAAAAAAGAAGTAATTTTTACCAATAAAATATGTGTAAAATTTAGGGTAGATGTGGCCACATAGTGAAGGAATATTGTCATAATACTGTAGACACCAAAATAGTACCAATCCGATTATGTGGCTGCAAACACTGATCGCTTTGACAAACACAGCCCCCAGGGCAGCCCTCAGAGGTTAAACAGTGGTCTTAACCACTTTCATAGCAATTTTGTAAGGTCAAGAGGCAATTTGGCATAGTAAGGTACTTTGCTCAGTATTCATCTCACCTAGGGATGAATTCAAACTAGGATCCGTCTCACCCAGGGGCGAATTCTGAATTTGTCTCTGGTCGGGACGAATTCCATGTTTAACGGGCAAAAAGAAGAATGGCACCAAGTGGCATCCAAGGACAGTCAGTTGATGACTCCTGCCTTGCACACATGTGTGGGTGGGCAGATGGGCCATTAGAGGATTGTCACAAGGGCAGTTATGAAAGCCCAAGTCATGGAGGACTCCCCTCCCTCATGGGAAGACATGACCGCCACATGGCGCTTATGCATCCCTCTCAAAAGAGACCCCATGGGTCTATAAAATGGTGGACTTTTCTCACCCAAAAGGAGGAGATTGGAGGCAATTTCAAGCAACAAAGTGTTGTCCAATTGAACACCCATTTGCATCTTTTTGATTCACCTTCTCACATCCACTAATCTCTTTCGCAAGGGAGGTTATTGGGTGGTTTTTTTGGAATAGTGGATCCAACCCAAATCCAAAATTTGACCACCTTACACCACCAATTTGCAGACACCCCAATCCTAAGAGGTTTTGGACCCATCCCTAGTGTATTGGCGCCGAAATCAAGTGCCAACGATGGGAGGCCCACTTGGGCAGCCCTGCATTTTCTAAGTTTTATTCTAAAAGCATTCTAGATTATTAGTTCATATTGCATTTTATGTTATTCTATTTAATTAACTCATCTCCATTTCCATGATGTTTTGATTAGATTTCACCATGCTTTTTGTCGCTTTGTTGTCTCCCTAACTTGCAGGTAGCAACATCGAATTCCCGAGGATAGAAGCCAAATTAGGAGAATCCGACCATTTGGGTCGTCCCAAAATGGCCCCAATTACATGAGCCCTTTGTTTGTAGGTGTTTTTGAGGTCTTGGGAGTCGACATTGGAGTAGTATCACTTTGTCTTTTCCAACACAATCGAATTCGTCCCACCCAGGGACGAATAGCAGTCAGAATTCGTCCTGCCCAGGGACGAATTCTAGTTGAAAGCAGATTGGCTGACTGTTTCAATGGTAGTGGCTCTATAGAGGAGCAACAAGAAGTGAGGATTCATTGGCATCAGTGGCGGCAACACTCTGGCTCGCCCATTTCAAACGTGGGCATACAAAAGAGGGATCAATGATCAATATTGTAACCAAATGCATTTAACGCTCCTAGCCCCTAAAAAGGGAGGAGGCAATTTTGTAACCATGGTTAAAGAGTTTAATAAAAGGGCTGTGACTTCTCTAAATTATTGTAACTGCTTTCAATAGATTTGCCTCTTTCGTTTAATGCACTTCATGTTTTAGGACTTAAGCGTTATTTTGATTTGAATGCATCGAAGTAGTTTTTCCTTTCTAAAGCTTCCAGAATCTCATGCTTTCAGTGGCAATCATGGTGGGACCTTGTCCCCTGGTTTTAAGATCAAATAACTGATCCTTTTGTGTTTTGTTCTTGACAGGTACAATTTTTTTTTAAAGTAGACTGTTATTCGTCTCTGACTGTGATGAATTCCTGACTGTAATTTGTCTGACCTTGAGACGAATTCAAATTCATCTCTGGCAGGGACGAATTCTGTTTTGTAATTCTTCTCACAGAGGGACGAATTCCTGCTTGTAGATTTTCAGAGCAAAAAGTCAGAAGCAGCCGGTCCAGGTAGAGAAGAGGTAGGGATTTTTATAATCTTTGTTAAATTTTTTTGTTTCTGTTTATGTTTCTTTGGTTTTTTTCAGTTTATCCTGCTTGCTTAGGGAAAGTCATTTATGCTTGTTTCATTTTTGTTAAATAAAATGAATCCCACACACATCACATGGTAAATTAAACCAAGGAGCTGGTCGTAAGACCCCAGCCCTTGAGCAAGACCAACGGTGGGTTCATCACCACCTTGGCTTAGCTTTGCATATATTTCCCCGATTGTCACTATTGTTAGGCGTAAATCCTGACGAAAGCTGACTGAGTGTCGTTGGGGTGATTCCCATGCACGCGAGGATAAGTCTTCTATGGTAGGTGCCATTAACAGGACAATCCCCCTTCCGTATCGCCTACGTACCACATACCATCTGCTCTCACGTACCTATAGTCTCCCTCTCGTAAGGGTGGGTATATAGAGAGGTTGGTATATCGACCTGGTTGGTATATTGAAGGGGTGACCATTTTGGGAGTTATATGAGCCCTCATTATGCATTTAAACGTTCTTAAAAAACATTCAAAAACAAAACAAAACATCAAAATGCACTAAACTAGTTTAGGACACACCATTAATCCTTAAAAGAGATAATCACTGTTTGTGTATGTGTGTGTTCATTTCTGCTTAGTGTAGATAAAAAGAAAAATCATCATAAACGAGATAAAAATTTGCTTAGATAGTAGAGAAGTGCCACAATGGTGTACACCCGTAGCCAAGCCCAATCAAGGGCAGAAGCTCTGAAAGGTACACAAGAAGCAGGCACAAGTCGCCTTCGCTTTAGTCCTGAGGACTTAGTCATACCCCCTTGGCAGTCTGGCCCATAAGAAGGTCCACGTTAGACCACATCAAGAAAAAATTATTGGGATCCTCCTCTGTGGGGTATGCCCATTCAACACAGCCCCTTTCGATAAGACGCTTTACATGTAGACCTTGACGTAAATAGAGAATCACCTTTTGAGGTTAGACATGAGTGGCCACAACACGATGAAGCACTAGAGAGGCACACTGTCCATTTGGAGAGACAATGTGAATATGACATCTCTTCTTTACCTCCCATTAGAACTGAAAGAAAAAACCTAGAGCGTAGGGCTCTTCACACAGGGCGAGCTAACTCCGCCCGCCCCTTTCACACCCATGAGAGGGAGTACGAGGAAGATCATCACATTTCTCGGGAACAACATTCAGCACGAGAGCCTTGCCTTTCCATGCCTGCTAGATACAATGGACACACATCGAGGCCAGAGCCTCAAGTCAACATCGCCTACCTCGACAGAGGGAAGCAACCCATTGAAATTTTAGATCATCAAGATCAAGGAAAATACATAGAAGAAACATTCAAGCCTCCTGAGCAAAAGACGACGGACCAAATTGACCTGGCAGTCGCCAGACATGCCACCCGTCAAGCCCAAATCACGTGGCTTGAACAAGGTCATAAGGAGTTAGAGTACCTATACCGCTTGAATAAAGAGTGCGTGCAACACGAAGCAGATGAGTTGTGCTATAAACGTGCCAACCCCTCGCACCCAAAAAGTGGAACAATACGTGAGGCACAACTCTTTGGTGCAGGACAGGTCTCCATGACCTCGTCAAGCTTTGCCTCCAAGACCTTATAGACTCGAGAGGGAGGTCACTCCCCGAAACAATGATGGGTACCCTCAGCAGGGACTCAATCAGGGTCATAGGTCTCGCCTAGAGACTCCTCAATAACTTTATGAGGAGTATGAACCAAAAATAGAACGTGCTAAAAATCCCCATCAAGGCAGGAGGGCTGCCATTTGGCCACCCCTCCATAGGCCTCCAGTCTCCCATAACTCACAACGGGAGCAAACAAAAGAGGAAGAAATAAAATCTTCCGATGCATACAAAGCGCTATTAGAGTGTTTGGAGTCTGTGGAAACAAAAGCTTCTGGGCATCAAAAGCCCATGTTACGTCAACTTCGCAGTCATCCAGTGCATCCCTCAGTGCCCACACCTCTTTACCATGAACATTTCAAGTTGCCTCAATTGGCGGTCTTTAAAGGTGAAGAGGACGCACAAGAATATGTCACAAGGTTCCTAAGTCAATGCTTTGGCATCCAAGATAATGACGCATTGTTGCTTAGGACATTCATAACCACATTCGTAGGCCCTGCCTCGGATTGGTTCACACAATTACCCAAACATAGCATAAACAACCTAGATCAATTAGTAGATGTGTTTCTTGAACACTTTGCCTTCAACACAAAGAAGAAGGCATCACTGAGTGATCTGGCCAGCCTCAAGAAATATGATGAAGAAACAATGGTAGCATATGGGAATCGATGGAGGGCTTTGCTTTCTAAGCTACCCTATCGTCCTCCTATGTCTAATCTCACACAGATGTTTGCATGGAGTTGCTTAAAATCAATCTCTGGGCTATTGTTGTTGCAATAATACGATAGTTTAGAAGAAGCTCTGGCGCAAGCCAGAGTCATAGAAGAGATCAAGATAGGCGAAGGCGCAATCGCCAAGCCTAAAAAGAAAGAGTGGAATAAGACCACTAAGACTGGGACTAGGCAATCACAACCCGCTGCGGTTAACCAAGTTACGATAAATGTCCCCAAGCCTGTGCAAGAAATGTAGCACCAAAAGGCTAATTACCAGGCAGTGCCTCCTAGTTATGAAAGAGAAAATACAAGACAGGAGCAGAATCAGCAGTGTCACCCTAGGTGACAATTCACCCCTTATACAGAGTCTAGGGACTCCTTATTTGACCGCTTGTTAGCAGAAAATTTAGTCACCCTTCCAGAGATCCAAACTGTAGACCCTAACGCTCCCAAGCCTAAGGGATACAGAGAGGAATTATATTGTAGATTCCATAGGCGAAGGGGACATGACTTGAATGGATGCTGGAAATTCAAAGGATTAATCCAAGATTTGATCGAAAATAAAAAACTAGCCATGGACAACCCCATAGCGCCAAATAATCAACAAATGGGGTATTCAAGGACCCTTTGTCTGCCCACAAGGCACAGGAAAAACCTCTCCAGATTAATGAGGTGCGACAGAAACTTCCCATGTAAGGATTTGTGGGAATGATTAGCATAGTGACCAGGAACAAAAAGTACCCAGCAATTGCCCCCGAAGTAGCTACGAGGGAAGTTCCAATAACATCGCAGCCTCAGCAACGCCCTGTGCAGATGCCTTTGCCTAGACCCGAGGTCACGATATGGACCAAATTCACGTAGAGTTTGTGGACCACATCGGCTAGGCTTTCCATTTACAAGCTTATTCAACAGTCAACACCTCATAGGGAAGCTCTTATGAAAATTTTAAAAGCCATCGAATTACAGCCTCACGAAACAAATTCTTTCAACAACTTCGTGGGACATGTGAAACGATGTACGGAGCCGATCATTACCTTCAAAGAGTATGAAGTCAAAACAATATCGAATGACATGGCAGATCCACCCCTACACGTTATTGTGCAGGTCAACAGGATCCCGTATAAGAGGGTGTTGGTAGATACTGGCTTGTCCAATAACATTATTACCACTACAGCACTAAAACATCTAAAGCTGCCAGCCTCTCATATCACAGCCTCCATGTACACACTGCAAGATTTCAATGATGCAATATGCTCGATAGTCGACACAGTTGTTCTTCCTGTCCAGGTAGGACAAAAGACAATACCTACACCGTGCCATGTGTTGGAAGGCGAGATGGCTTACAACATACTGCTAGGGCGGACTTGGATCAGGGACATGAAGTGTGTCCCTTCAATCACTCACCAGTGCTTAAAGTATGCTTTTGAAGGAGAAATACATGTAGTCCCGATGGACTTAGAACCCTTCAAGTATTGCAATGCAGTGTAATTAATGCCTCAATCGACCCTCCCTTCAACACATTTGGATTTCCAATTAAATCCATCTAAACAGGGTCCAATACCGTAGGTACCACTAGTGACCAAATAATCAAAATCCCAACCAGGTGAGTCTTCATCATCTGCTCCTTCATTATCAACGCCACCTGTCATGGCCAAACATAAAGACAAGGGAAAACAGATAATGAAAGAGGCTCAGCCCCTAGAAGAGGGGTTTCCCACAATATCAACGGTATCAACAGAGGAAGCACCTAGAACAATGGAAGTTGAGACTCCTAAACCACCAAACATGGAATGGACTCAAGAAGGACTCTCGTTCCCTACCTCCCAAGCAACAACAATCACTGTTGAAATGGCTAGTATGGGCCTGGGGGAGTATTTAGTGCAGAATGTTGTGGCAATGCCCACAATGGAATCAATACAGGACAGGGGGAAACCTTGCCTTCCCATAGGGATAGTTGTTCCTCTAGGTTACCCACCAAACCAGACAAATTTTGTGTATGGGGGCCTTGATCATGGTCTTGAACCATGCAAGCAAAAGGACGAAGACGAAGAGCCTTTTGCTAAAAATATCAATTATCTGTCAAACCCAGATTTTGCTCTCATATATCTTGGCCAATGCAATTGGCATGGATATGGGGTAGGCAGATATGAGCAAGGGATGTGTGTCCTTTGTCAACCAAGATATCAGACACCATATGATAAGTCAGGAGTAGGGTTCAACCACCCCCTGCCCTTAGACATCTTGGTAGAAAATATGCAAGGCCTAGAAATAAGCAACAAGGGGGGATTGGCACCAGATCTTTATGCCAACCCAAATACAAAATATACATTAGGAGATTACCTCCCATGGTCAACAAACACCCTTGGCAACAACAGTAATCCCTCTCCTTTGCTAGAAAGAGGTTAAAGTTCGGACATTAATCCCCAAAGAGAACATCAACGATGTTCGGACATCTTTTTGAAGTTGTTCCCCTTAGAGGTTCCAATTGAGTCAATACAGTGTCAAGAGAATCAGGTCCCTCCACCAAGAGTGGAACAACCGCAATGGGACCAAATTAACTTGCTGGAACAAGGGGAACCCTCAATGTTGCAAGTAACAGTTGCTGAAGAGAATGAACATTTTTGGATCTCCGAAAGTGATTCAGAATATGATACTAAGATGATCTATCTCAGACATGCGTGATGGAATAATCACCCTTTAACTCATGAAGATCTAATGGGACAGATGGGCATAAGGTTAGGGCATGAATGGTGGGTGGACCCAGTAAGGTGGGACCAAGTGTTGGATCCATGGCTCCAAATTCAAGATGAACATCGTCCACCACAAGACCCTATCATGACATCAGTGCTGAGGGAAGACCTCGTCTTCCTACAAACACATAGGGCCAATCCATTCATATCCGTCCCTACAGAACCAGATCTAGAGCATAGGGAGCATCTAGAAGTTTCAAGTTATCACACCCACGATAATGGAGACCAAACTCATTCCATCCACATGATCTCCATTGATTTGACTGCACCCATCCGCAATCCGGCCGATCCAGCATGGTAATTGCATCTAGACATAGATTCCATCGACTGGGATCGTGTCAATTCACCTTTATCACCATCAGAGTACTGGCCTTTCGGTGAAGTGCCTCATTTTACCCCAAGGACAACTCAGGATATTTTTCAAGCTAAAGAGGGAACCGAGGTTCCCAACGTAGATCTAAACTCAGCTAATGATATCCATTTGATCCCGACTTCACACCAGTTGCAAGACGGATCCCACATGTCAGTCGAGGAGATGACTGACATAGATATCGACACAGATCTGATGAATCCACAAATTCTCAAGCTGGGGGTAAGTTTATCCCCCAAAGAGCAAGCCGACTACATTGCCCTTCTCAAAGAGAAGAAGGAGGTTTTTGCATGGTCGTACAAGGATATGCCAAGACTAGACTCATAGCTAGTCATGCATAATTTAACGCTTGATCCGACAATCAAGCTTGTAAAGCAAAAACTACGTAAGATGCACCCAACAGTGGCCTTGATGGTCAAATATGAATTGCAAAAGCTGTTGGATGCACAGTTTGTCATCTGCGTGGATTATCCGCCATGGTTGTCCAACATGGTTCCCATCAAAAATCCCGACGGGAGGATTCACATATGCACTGATTTTTGAGATCTAAACAAAGTGATTCCTAATGATGATTTACCCTTGCCAAGCATCGACGCATTGGTAGACGCTACAGCAGGTCATGAAATGCTCTCTCATGGATGGTTTCTCAGGATACAATCAGATTCGTATCAATCCTGAGTATCAACTCAAAACAGCGTTCACAATGCCTTGGGGGACATTCTGTTATAAGGTCATACATTTTGGCCTTAAAAATTTTGGCACCACCTACCAACGTGCCATGACGTACATCTTCCATGATTACATGCATAAAACTTTGGAAGATTACATAGATGATTTGTTAGCCAAGTCTCTTTTGCGCTCAAATCATCTCAGTGACTTAAGCAATATCCTCGATCGCCTCATAGAACATAAGGTTAGACTAAATCCCAAGAAGTGTGTATTTGACATCACATCTGGAAAACTCTTGGGTTTCATAGTCTCAAAACAAGGAATCGAGGTGGACCCACAGAAAGTCAAGGCAATCCTTAAAATGGTTCCCCCAACTACCATCAAGCAGCTCAAAAGTTTTCAAGGAAAGGTCGCGTCGATTAAACGCTTCATAGCGTAATTATCTGACAAGTGCCGAACCATGAAAAAATTATTGCACAAGGGGGTTACATTTCACTGGGATGATGAGTGCTAGTCAGCCTTTGATGAAATCAAACAATACCTAGCTTCGCCACCACTATTGACACCACCTAGACCAGGAGTGCCATTCTACTTATACATCTCAGCTACTGAGGTGGCACTAGGCGCCATGTTAGCCCAAAAGAATGAACTTCACAAGGAACAGGCTACTTACTATCTTAGCTGCACCCTGGTCAGTTATGAACTTAACTATGCATACGTTGAGAAACTCTACTTGGCAGTGGTGTTTGCTACCAAAAAGCTATGCCACTACATGCTGAGAAACACTACGTATGTTGTGTCTAAGGAAAGTCGCACGACGAAATGGATCATGTTGTTGACGAAATTTGACATTGAATTTATTGGACAAAAATCTATCAAAGGAAAAGTCATAGCCGATCAACTAGCAGAGGCTCCTCTTGAAGATGATCAGCCTCTAGTCATAGAACTACCCGATGATGGGGTCTTCCATGTCTCAGAATCGCCGTATTCCGATGAGACTGAGTCACAGGCCGACATAACCCTATTCTTCGATGGTTCTAGATGTGAGCAAGGTGGTGGCGTGGGAATTGTATTCTTCACACCACAGGGTGCTCCAATGCCCCTGTCATTTAAATTAAACTTCCAATGCACCAACAATAATGCAGAATATGAATCCTTGCTCCTAGGTCTTCAAACAGCAATCGCCATGAACATCAAACAACTGAACATCTTTGGTGATTCGCTGTTAATAGTCAATCAAGTCAAAGGGATACATAAATGCAAATGCCCAGTTCTGCAGGCTTATAAAGCCCTTGTGGACAAATTCTTGGAAAAACTTGAGTGGTATGACATCGAGGCACTCCCTTCATCATCGAATCGTTTTGTGGACACAATGGCCTCCTTGGGGTCACTAATTCCGCAAGACCTTTCCGGTGACATGACAACCATTCAAGTCAAAAACTTATCGCAATCTGCAATGGAGCGTGCAAGCTCAGACTTAACGCTAGGAATCCACATGATCTAGATTGAACCATCCTCGGATAAGTTCTTTCGAATCCGAGATCGTCTGAAACATGCCAACTAGGGGTCCTTGTTTTCCCCTACTCCTGTTAATAGCAACACAACGCTATTATTACAAGTTCTATCCCATTCAGCGTTTGTTAGGGAAGAACTTCAAAAGGGAATGGTTGTTCATACTGTCGAGGTTTTTGATCAACAGGACTGGTATTTACCCATTAGAGACTACCTCAAGTTAGGTAATCTTCCCCTTGGATTGACGCACACCACAAAATGAACATTCAAGCAGAAAGTGGCTAAGTATGTCTTGATACGAGACATTTTGTATCGTCGTAGCTATGAAGGAATTCTTCTTTGTTGCTTGGACCAGTAAGATTCCACTTGGGCAGTCGCCCAAGTGCACGATGGTACATGTGGTGGCCACTTTAGTTGCATGGCCATTGCAAAGCACATTCTTTGCATGGGATATTATTGGCCATATTTAGAGCGAGATTGTTGCACATATGTCAAGAAGTGCGTGAAGTGTCAACATCATGCCAATTTGATGCACGTACCTTCCCAGGCCTTGCAGACAGTCCAGTCCGCTTGGCCATTTTTGCAATGGGGCTTCGATCTAATTGGAAAGATCTCCCCTACATCATCAGGCCGTCACACGTTTATCATAACAGCCACAGAGTATTTTACCAAATGGGTGGAAGCAATTCCGCTAACCTCTACGACAGGACCTCGCATTGTGGAGTTCATTTTGCATAACATCATATGTCTTTTTGGTATTCCATCCAAAATAATCTCGGATAATGGGCCATCATTCAAGAACAAAGACGTGTGTGCTTTGACCACAAAGTACAAAATTCAGCACAATTTTTTGACACCCTATTATCCGTAGGCAAATGGGCAAGCAGAGGCGTCAAACAAAACGCTAGTTGCCATCCTTAAAAAGACAGTTGCAGACAGTCATAAGGATTGGCACATCCAAATCCCACTTGCCCTTTGGGCTTATCGCACTAGCATTCGAACGCTAACTAGGGCCACTCTATTTTCGCTCGTGTATGGCTCCGAGGCAGTAATGCCTCTCGAGTTGGAAATTCCCTCCCTGCGCATATCAATGCAGGAGTTCATCGATGATGACACTACATGACAGGCCCGGTTAGACCAACTTACGTTGCTTGACGAACGACGTGTTAATGCTCTCAAGCACTTACGTGTCTATCAAGAGCGGCTTAAGAAAGCTTATAACATGAAAGTTCACCTAAGGGACTTTCGGGTTGGTGATTTGGTTTTGAAGGAAAACCAATAGAACTCTAATTTGTTGTCCCACCTAAGGGAAAAGTTCATGGAAAATTGGTTAGGTCCATATGTCATTGATAGCAAAATAGGACCCGAGACATACTGGCTAGCTTCTCTTGACGGTATCAAGGAAACAAAACCCTTGAATATTAGTCATTTACAACCATTTCATATCTAAGAGAGCCATATCCCAAAAAATGCTCCAAGGATTATCGTAATTGCTTGGTCAAAGCCAAAGGCTCCAAGGATTATAACAATTGCTTGGTCACCCCAAAAGGCTCCAAGGATTATCGCAATCGCTTGGTCACCCCAAATGCTCCAAGGATTATCGCAATCGCTTGGTCAATCCCCAAAAAGCTCCAAGGATTATCACAATCACTTGGTCACCCCAAATGCTCCAAGGATTATCGCAATCGCTTGGTCACCCCAAAAAGCTCCAAGGATTATCGCAATCACTTGGTCACCCCAAATGCTCCAAGGATTATCGCAATCGCTTTGTCACCCCAAAAATCTCCAAGGATTATCGCAATCACTTGGTCACCCCAAATGCTCCAAGGATTATCGCAATCGCTTGGTCAATCCCCAAAAAAGCCCCAAGGATTCTAAAATCGCTTGGTCAATCCAAAAAGGCTCTAAGGATTCTTGAAATCGCTTGGTCAATCCCAAAATGCTCCAAGGATTATCATAATCGCTTGGTCAAAAATCAAGAAAATTCAAAAACAACAAAAATCATAAAAAAACAACAAAAAATTTGCATCTCATTTCTAGGAATACTCAAATTCATCAATAGAGAGTTTTTCTCGCACGACATCTTCATATTCACAAAAATCAATCCATCAAAAATACAAAAATACATAGCTCATTAAAACATTGCATCCATACATTGCATATTTGTGGTCGTACGGGTCAAAAGCACCATAGGTTGTAATTTCTCTGCTAGTCCATCTTGTTCCACACTGTTCCATTTTACAAAAACAACAAAAACACCATGCATTGCTTTTACCACACTAGAGTCAGTGGTCTTTTAATGTATGAAGAGTTTTCGTAATTCAGTCATCATCTTGCTCTTTAGCCACGTAATGTACCAAGTCAGACAAATTTTACGAAGGTAGAGTTCTACTTGAAGTACGCCTTGCTACGTAACATCCCAACACAAATAAAAACATATAAAACAATTCTTGAGTTGTGTGAACGAAAGATGAAACCTGCAAAGTAATCCAGGTCACCAAAAGTGAAACGGTTATCTTGCTCATTCCCCTGTGCGAATGACCCCAAGAATGCTGAGAGTTGGCAAAAGGACAAGCATCCTCCCTACCCAATTCCCTAAGAATCCCTAGTTCTCAATAGTTGCAAAACATAAAAAATTTGCAAAACGTCAAAACTCAAATATTTGACATCCTACAGTGCACACATCAAATGGCACAAACGATAGTGATTTTCATCACTCCATATCCCCAATCCCTTGCTCAAAAGAAAAACAAATCAAAATAAACAATGATCTTATCACTAAAAACGAGCAAGTATCCCAATACAATTGAAGAAAATAAGGGAGTTGAACTTGAATCCCTGGAACTCTCAGCATTCTAACAGGTCATGAGGCAAGCCTCAGTACCGGTTTGGTTGATAGCCTATCGGTAATTGGCGGTAAAATTCTCGCATGACGATATATCTGTCACATTAACTTGCGTACAGATCAATGTTTGCATGTGGATGAGCTAGCTTATGGCATCCTAGATAACACCACAGATTAATCTAACTGAATACAACAAAGGAGTTAGTGGAGCTAATTAGGTGATCCTCAATACAGGTTCGGTTGAAAGCCCATCTGCACTCTGGTGGTATCCTGACAAATACCACATAAATGAACTCAATTGCACACACAGGGATGTGAAATAGCTTGGTCAAAAACAAGTCCAATTCATACCTTGTTCAAAAGTCTTGTAAGATAAAGTATAGTCGTGGCTAGTGAGTTAAAAACCGTCTGAGTCTCAGAAAACCTTAGCTACATTTCTAAACCAACTGCGCTACTTTCCATCTTTGCAATACCATCTAAATATACAAAAAGAGAGAAAAACCACATGTATACATACAAATTCATTTACCATAGCAATCGTCTAAAAATGAAATAAACAAAATCCTAAATAGTCTATGGTGCCATAGCCAAACATCACAAATTCCATTCATCCATTTCATTTTTGCATATCACATATATAATAAAAAACATTTGCATTCATCATAACATATGCATTCATCAAAATAAATATACATACATCCATATTCATCAACCATCATGCATAAGATCAAATCATCACATATGCATAAAACAAAATAAAATCGGTATATATATATATATATATCGTCAAAAAAATGCCCACAGGCTACAAAACTGGTCCTCAGACCCCGCAATCATGTAACAAAACCCACCCTAAGGTGTCGTCCACCTTGATCATGCAGGATCGGTGCGATGGGAACTACCCCCCATGGTGTGGGTCCTATGGGACCCTATAGGACGACTACTACTAGCCCCTACATCACGCCTGCTACCGCCTCCCTCATCCAATCACCTGCAACGAGATGATGCTGACTGCTCAGTCGCACTATCCCTCATCCGACATGAAGATCCACTTCTTGAAGGATCAGGTAGCCACCCACCAAGGCGGATGACCTCCCTCTCCAAGTCTAGCCGGTGTCGGAACCACTCTACCTCCCGTTGATGGTAGTAGGATACTGCATCATCATGCTATGCCAAAACCCTATCCGCTCTGCTAGCTGAGCCCACAGGAGATCCCTCTCCCACAGAGCATCCCCCAGCTCCAGATATCACATTTGTAGTAGCTCTATCAGTCGTGCATTCTCAACGCGTGTCCCAGACTCCATATCCTCTGTATCTACCTAAAGTACAGGACCCTCTGGAACAGCAGCCTGCTCTAGCTCCCACTGCTCCTCCATGTCCTGCATGTTCGGCTGATCCGGAGCTCCCAAATCTGCATCCTCATCCCCCACCTCCACCATGTCCACATCATCCAACGGAACTCCCCAATCATCCCCTGGTGCCTTAGCACCCTCCACGGTTGCCTCTACGCCTCCTAGTGGACCCTCTCCTCTCCATCGACGTAGTACCCACCATGAGTCATACTCAGTGGTAGTCTCGACGTCATCCACGTCCGAGACGTTAATCACTGCATCTGACTCCTCGCCCAGTGGCACGATGGCTGGTCAATCTAGAGACCTCTCATCTCCCTGACGTCGATAGACCACGGGCTCACCAGGCAACCCCTGGCGCACCCCAAACTATCGTGTAACCTCAGATATATGAGAAAAACTCATGCTCGGTCCCGTGCCACCCGATCAACCACCGCTCCCTATGTACCCGTCGAAGCCACTGTCCAGCCTCCAGCCAGGCTGGACAGTCCCGATGAGGCCGCCAAACCACCTCCCCTAGAGTGAGCCGAGAGAAGGCATCAGTATAATTCTCTACGGCACCTGCACATTGCCAACTCTGCCCCTGCTCCATAGACCGTTACCATAGAACTGCGTAACCTATCTCCTTGTCCTCCATCATCGCCCGAGTCATCCATGATAACCCAGTTGGCCTCTCAATAGCTATGTGCTTCCAACCCCAGCACTGCAACAGATAACTATAGCTGACCCCCTTCCACTACCGACATTGGACCCCATACAGATCCTCATAGAGTTGTGCCAACAATTTATGTCCCCATCTCAAGATCAACGGTGCCTCTATCGGGCACTCTACCAATCGCCACACCAAATCCAGTAGGTTCCACGAAAACCTTGCACCTGACGAGTCAAGTAAAAGCATGTTAGAAATGAGGCTCAAGAATGCATGCCTCACTCCTAACACCCCCCCCTCTTGCCACCATACAACCAAAATCTTGCCAGCCTGGCAGTCCACCTCGGCTGTCTCCAATGGGTTCTCTACACCTAGCCGCTCCCCATGCCTGAAGCATCTCGTAAGTACAATAGTACACTGATCAAACGATGATGTCCTAATAGGTAGTCCATCTATCAGAATCCGAAGAAGCCGATAGACATCCTCCAGAGTCACAGTCATATCCCCTGTTAGGAGATGGAAGGTGTTGGTCCACGGATCCCAAAGTTTGATCAGGGCTGTCAGATAGGCCTGATCCAGGACCATAGGCTCCAGTTGAGCCACCTGCTTAAGCCCAAGGGCATCAAGCCATTCCCAGTCATCATCAGTCAGTGCCCCCCGCGCCTTAGTAAAAGTAGCAGGTACACGATACCGGCTCCTAACAATATGAAAAAGAAAATAATTCAACAAAAAAATTAATTAAAATCATAGAAAAAAAAAACTGTACAGAAAAACAACCACTTAAAGCTTTAAAAAAAAAACAAAAATAAAAACAAAAATAAACTCTAGGAAGCACTTACAGATCTCGCTTCGGCTCCGCCGCTCGAACCAGTTTGTGCACTCATGATGGCAAGGAAAATTTTTGCAGTGCTTCGCTTTGCAGAATTTACCTCCTCTTCCCAGAGCTCCAAAATCGCAAGAAAAATTTGACACAAATGAGCCCAAATTCAAGTTTTGGCCCTTAAATAGGCCTTTGAGCTGGAATTCATCCTTGACTGGGATGAGCGCTTTGGTTAGTGCTTGTCCCAACCAAGGACAAATTCTACTACTGGAATTCTTCCCACCCTAGGACGAATTCAGGCCAGAAACTTCAAAAACATCAAAAAATGATCAAAAATGCACTAAAAACAGACACTAAATTTGCCCAATGTGAGTGTTGTTGCACTTAACATCTTGGGCATACAAAATAGACGTTGGGGTCACAAATTGTCATCATCCTACTCCCTAAGAAGTCTATCGTAGCTGGACCGCTCCATGGGAAGATGGATTTTTGCCAATTTCAGCTCCAAATAGCATCGCAAAAAGGGCCAACACCCACCAAAAATAGGTCCAAATGTTGGAAAAATTGCACATGCTTAACAAAAAACCATCAAAAGGCATCCCTGCACAAGTCATCTTGGGTCAAGCGACTCGTAACTTTTCTCACGAAGGTCATTCCCTCATCGATTCGTCGCTTGAGGGGGTAGTCACACTTAGTCACCAATCAACAATCACACACCCAATTAAGGAAAATGACATGCATTCAAATAATCATTGACAAAGACAATTACGCTCCTGCTTGGGGCAATAAACAAGCAACAATCAAATTGATCAAAATCTTGGCATTCGTGAATCATGAACACAAGGTTCCCCTGTGGACAAAAGGTTATGCCCTTTGCCTAATCATGACTGATCAATGTCCAAGCTCAAGTCACACCTCACCAAAATAGGTTAATACTTGAAATCAAACTCCTTAGCTCGTCAAAAGCAAGGATTCAAGAATGCATGCCATTTCCATGCTTGGGGCATCAAAATTTGGTTAGATTACCAAAAAACCCTAATCATTAGTGCTTTGGTTATCTATTTTTGCTCGACGCTGCGCCATGCACAGCGCATCCCAAAAAGGGGCATCTGTAGACACCAAAATAGCACCAATCTGATTATGTGGCTGCAAACACTGATCGCTTTGACAAACACAGCCCCCAAGGCAGCCCTCAGAGGTTAAACAGTGGTCTTAACCACTTTCATAGCAATTTTTTAAGGTCAAGAGGTAATTTGGCACAGTCAGGCACTTTGCTCAGTATTCATCTCACCTAGGGATGAATTCAAAATGGGATCCGTCTCACCCAAGGACGAATTTTGAATTCGTCTCTGGTCGAGACAAATTTCGTGTTTAATGGGCAAAAAGAAGAATGGCGCCAAGTGGAAACCAAGGACAGTCAGTTGATGACTCCTACCTCGCACGTGTGTGTGGGTGGGCAGATGGGCCGTTAGAGGACTGTCACAAGGGTAGTTATGAAAGCCCAAGTCATGGAGGACTCCCCTCCCTCATGGGAATACATGACCGCCACATGGCACCTATGACCAACACATGGCGCTTATGCATCCCTCTCAAAAGAGACCCCATGGGTCTATAAAATGGTGGAATTTTCTCACCCAAAAGGAGGAGATTGGAGGCGATTTCAAGCAACGAAGTGTTGTCCAATTGAACACCCATTTGCATCTTTTTGATTCACCTTCTCACATCCACTAATCTCTTTTGCAAGGGAGGTTATTGGGTGGTTTTTTTGGAAGCGTGGATCCAACCCAAATCCAACATTTGACCACCTTACACCACCAATTTGCAGACACCCCAATCCTAAGAGGTTTTGGACCCATCCCTAGTGGATTGGCGCTGAAATCAAGTGCCAACGGTGGGAGGCCCACTTGGGCACCCCCGCATTTTCTAAGTTTTATTCTAAAAGCATTCTAGATTATTAGTTCATGTTGCATTTTATGTTATTCTATTTAATTAACTCATAGCTCCATTTCCATGATGTTTTGATTATATTTCACCATGCTTTTTGTCACTTTGTTGTCTCCCTAACTTGCAGGTAGCGACATCGAATTCTCGAGGATAGAGGCCAAATTGAGAGAATCTTACCATCTGGGTCGTCCCAAAATGGCCCCAATTACATGACCCATCTATTTGCAGGTGTTTTGGAGGTCTCGAGATTCGACATTGGAGCAGTATCACTTCGGATTTTCCAACATAGTCGAATTCATCCCACCCAGGGACGAATAGCTGTCAAAATTCATCCTGCCCAGGGACGAATTCTAGTTGAAAGTAGATTGACTGACTATTTCAATGGTAGTGGCCCTCTAGAGGAGCAACAAGAAGTGAGGATTCATTGGCATCAGTGGTGGCAACACTCTGGCCCACCCATTTCAAATGTGGGCATGCGAAAGAGGGATCAATGATCAAGATTGTAACCAAATCCATTTAACGCTCCTAGCCCCTAAAAATGGAGGAGGCAATTTTGTAACCATGGTTAAAGAGTTTAATAAAAGGGCTGTGACTTCTCTAAATTCAATGGCCCCAATTACATGACCCCTCTGATTGTAGGTGTTTTGGAGGTCTCGAGAGTTGACATTGGAGCAGTATCACTTCGGCTTTTCCAACATAGTGGAATTCGTCCCACCCAGGGACAAATAGAAGTTAGAATTCGTCTTGCCCAGGGATGAATTCTAGTTGAAAGTAGATTGGCCAATTGTTTCAACGGTAGTGGCCCTCTGGTAATGCCTTCTGTCCTCTGTCAGGTTTTCAGGTCATTTAGATTTACTTTATTCACTGTTTTAGACAATTGTTCCTATGCATCTTTTAGCAATTTCAAAGAACAAACTTTCCTTCTTGTCATAGGTTCTACTAACGCCCCGTCTATTTCTTTGATTGCAGGAGGAGCAACAAGAAGTGAGGATTCATTGGCATCAGCGACGGCAACACTCTAGCCCGCCCATTTCAAACATGGGCATGCGAAAGAGGGATCAATGATCAAGATTGTAACCAAATGCATTTAACGCTCCTAGCCCCTAAAAAGGGAGGAGGAAATTTTGTAACCATGGTTAAAGAGTTTAATAAAAGGGTTGTGACTTCTCTCTAAATTCTTGTTACTGGTTTCGATCAATTTGCCTCTTTCGTTTAATGCATTTCGTACTCTAGGACTTAAGCGTTATTTTTATTTGAATGCATCAAAGTAGTTTTTCCTTTCTAAAGCTTTCGAAATCTCATGCTTTCAAATACCTTTACAAATGAGTCTCCCTCATGAGAGATAAACCAACAATAAGATAAATCATCATCACACAAGCAAAATAAAATATGGAGAAGAGTACAACAAAATAATGTAGCCAAAGAGAACCAATTTAAATAAGAAGAAATAAAATATCATGCAAAAGAAGAAGCAATGTAAAAATGGAAGATAAAAAATGATTTTGATATATATGAAGTTGTTATATATATGTGTGTGTGTGAGACAAGGCAAGTATTCCAAGGAGAAAAGGAGAAGAATTATGAAAATTAAAGATAACAAATGCTCCCTATATATAGATGATGTAGTAAGCACAATGAATAGAAGCATTGTGAAAGTTACTTTAAGAAATCAAAAGAGACTTAGGTTATAATAGACACACATTCAAAGGCATTGCCTAATGAAGCAAATGTACCACATGTGGTCAAAATTCAAGGCACCAATATTTGGAGGAGAACAAAGAGAGTAAACATATACAAAATAATATATAGAATTTTATAACTCAATGAGTCATAATAAAAATATATCATAATATTAAAGCCTCAAGGATGTTGATTAGGTATTGAGGGACTACCATATCTCAAAATATTAATGGTCAACATTATGAAGTAACTTTGGACTCAATAAAAAAGAAGCTCAAAAATTAAATTCAAGGCCAACAAATAAATTCTATTTTCATCCGAACCAAAGTGTTTGAGAATAAGTTTTACGGATGGTAGTAATTGAACTCACATTAACAATTAGCAAGGTTTTTTCACATACAACTAATTTATATTTATCCCACATAAATTATGAGAGGGACCTATTAAAGCCATATTTTGTTACTTCTTTATTTTTGCTAACTACAGGAGAATAAAAGTAAATATTTATCAGTTTAAAATATTATAATGCTCTAAAAAATATTCTCTAGAAGATGGATATTTCTTCCACTTTATATTTTTCTTTATGAGACAATTTTTTTCTTGAATATCAAGGAATCAATTATGTAAGAAGTGTAGGAGTATATATACTTGTTGAAAAGGGCCAATTTAGTGGAATAACAAAATTCCTATTATGCAAAGAATTACTATGTCTAGTGGTGCACTATTACGAGGAATCAATTATCTTGCATAGCTTGAGTTTGAATAAGTATGGCATGTTGTAAATGAAACCATTACATGTCTTACTATAAAATATGAATATTAGAAAAATTTCAATAAGGGAGATAAAAATGGATAACTGGTCATCATGTTCAAAGTAGCAAATGAAGTACAACCATACATTTAAAATTTGACCATAGTAAAAGATGCATGGGAGAAACTATAAATAATTTCTGATGCAGAGAACTAGAACCAAATACTCTTGATATAGAGCTAGATCCATTGCTTGAAGATGAATAGGGAAAAAATTATATCTTTCATAAACTAAACTATGAGAATCACTACAAGCATTGGAATAAAAGGTGTCTAATGAAACACTTATGCCAATTATTTTCAATATCTTTCCCTTCTCAATTCAATGTATTTGTCACAACATAAAATGCATGATCAAAGACCCACATTTTAAAAATTGGTAAATATACTTCAAAAGGTGAAAGCTTCACATACAACAAAAGACAAAAAATAGGTATTTCTTACTAATAAAAAGGGAGGCATCATAAGACCTTAAAAATGCTTTCAATAGAGAAATAATTCACCAATACAAGAATAGATATGAAAAGCCCCATCCAATGGATGCATCTAACATTTATTATATATATTCACCAATTTCATGTGCTTATGTTAGGATGCCTAGTTTTAGTGGTAATATTTTTCAAAATTCTTTATCAGCATGGTCTAATTCATTGGTAGAGTATTGTTTGCTAATTTTGGTTACTCTATTTGTTAATTTGATATTTACATGTGATGTAATCATGTAATGGGAGAATCACAAATTTCTAGAGTTATTGAATTCAAAAGCACGTGTTGAGTGTTAGAATGATTAGATTTAAGGGTATGGTGCTTTGAAGTCCTTTACAAGCATGGCATAGTTGTATGGTAAAGTGTTATTCTTGAATTTAAATGCTTAGATTTTATAATTTGTAAGATAATACAAGGTATTTTATATTAATTTGAATATAAGTTTATATGAATGAGAAACACAATTTTTCCCCTTATATTACATTAAATATAATGTTTTTAATTTAAATGCTTAAATGAATTAAATAAAGACGTATATTTTATAGGATTTAGTCCTTATTGCATTGCCTCTACGATATTACAAAAATTCTCACTTAAATAATCTTGGTAAATTGTTATTCTTCAATTTTAGATGCTAGGATTTTATAATTTGTAAAGGAATGCATGTTTTTTTTTTTGAAAAAAATGAAAACTTGTATTAATACAAAAACCAGATACAAGCGGGAGAGAACACATCCCGAGCCAGAGCCAAGAGCAAAACAACAATGACAGCGCACAAAGGCAACACTAGCAGCCACAAGGCACAGAAAACGGACGGCGCGAAAAGGCGACAAGTTGCGAAAACACGACATGTCGCGAAATCGCGACAGGCAAACCCGTCACGGCCACTTCG
Organism: Wollemia nobilis; assembly: GCA_028583015.1. NCBI lineage: Eukaryota > Viridiplantae > Streptophyta > Pinopsida > Araucariales > Araucariaceae > Wollemia > Wollemia nobilis. The sequence goes on along the minus strand of JAQPPZ010000840.1, from coordinate 2,740,204 downwards.
GCGCTAACAGTCGCAATAACGCGACATGTCGCGAAATCGCGACAGTAAAGGAATGCATGTTATCTTTACATTACATTGAATAAATGTATATAAATGAAAAATAATTTTTTCCCTTCAAATTACATTAAATATAATAATTTTAAATTTAAGCACTTAAATCAATTTAATAAAAACTAATATTTTAAAAACTTTATCACTTATTTTCATTAAGTCTCACTTAAACAATTAATATTTTTATAGTGATATCTTGATCCATTTACTTATTTGGTTATAGCATTTCTCAATCACATCATCTTTCAAACGAATTAACCAATATCCTTTAACTAATTTTTTAATCCATAAGTTCAAGTAATTAGTATTATATTTAATTTAATTATTTTAAATTATTTCAAAATTAATAAATGTCGCAACCATTAACTTATTGAACAATGTCTACAGATAAAGAAGCTGTTGCTCAGGCAAGGTAATTACTTTTATTTTCCTGCTGTCTTCATTATGGTTTAGAAAAATTAATCCTTAATTGCAGTTTTTATTATTATTTCAGAAACAAGATACCCCTGTTTTCTTTCAGAAACAAGATACCCCTGTTTTCGAATACTGATATGTTTTGAAATCTTTCTTTTAAGTTCCATATCAATAATTAATGTACAAAGTAAAAATGTGAAACCCTTCATTTTCTTGGACGCTGCTCACATTTCTAACTCTCAAAAGATCGTGAGAGGGTTTTCCTTTGCCCCGAGGGGCTAGTTAAATAAATTATTTTATAAATATAATTTTGTTTTTGTTCGTTTATAGACCTCTAACATTTGTGTTTTAACTAGAGCATTTGCCGTTAGGTTTTCAAAGTGTGTCACTTGAACAGAGTTTAAGGTGAATGGCATCCATCTCCTGTACTAATGCCCCTTAGAATTTGAAAGATAAACGTTCACACCAATTTTGCAATTTAAAAAGTAATTTCTTCGAATTTATGAGGGAATTTTACGACACATAATTTTCTGCTGCAGATTGGAAGGCAAGGTTGACATAATCACAGGCGGAGCGTCGGGCATTGGAGCAGCCACTGTTCGTCTTTTCTCTAAACATGGAGCCAATGTTATCATCGCCGACATTGCAGACGAAGCAGGTCAGAAATTTGCTGAATCCCTCTCTCTCCCTGTGCGATGTACGTCCATTGCGACGTGACAAAAGAGCACGACGTGAGCGCCGCCGTGGATTTCGCCATGGAAAATCACGGACAAAGGGCTGCGTGATTTCCACAGCAAGTGTTGCAGGGATAGTAGGAGGAAAAGACCCTCACGCATAAACAGCTTCAAAACATGCCGTTATAGGGGCTCACTAAAAACGGCGCTGCTGAGCTTGGGAAATATAGGATCGGAGTCAATTGTGTCTCTCCTTATGGCATTGGCACTGTTCTCTTAGCACAGTTCTTTGAAAAGTTTTCAGAAGAGTTAAAGGGTCAGGCCAAGGTGGACACCTTTCTCAACAATGCAGCAAATTTAAAGGATACCACTGTAAGTGTCGACGATATAACAGAGGCTGTACTGTATTTAGCAAGTGAAGAAGCGAAATATGTCAGCGGTCATAATCTAGTGGTAGATGGCGGATTAACAGTTGTAAACCACAGCTGGGGACTCAACCGAAGAAGACATCTCTTCTTGTGGTTCCAGATACCTACATTCCGTCTCCTGGGGATGCCGGTTGGTGATATAGCTTGGCCTTATTTTTAATGAAATGTGGCCCACCGGTATAAATAAAGTCCACATCCAATTAGGATGGAACTATCTTTTGAGTATAGCTGTGGAAAATGTCTCTTGCAAAATATAAAATATGCTAAAATAATTACTATTATGCGTCTCGGATGTGTGGATTTTTATAACCCAACGGAATATGGGATTCATTTCTCTTCACGGCGTTTGGGATAAGGTTTCCGTGGTCTAATGTAACAGTTAATGAAATAATAGTACTTATATATAAATAATTTTTAAATTAACATGAATGTTTGATTTTATAGTTGGAATAATTAATTATAGTTGAAATTAAATGTAAGTGTTAGAGTTTTGAATATATATATATATATATATATATATATATATATATATTTTATTTTAAATGGTTATATAGAGAATTGAAACAACATCAACTATATTAAATTATTTGCATATAGTAGTATTATAATAGATTGATTATTATACATGTAATAAATAGTAAGATTTGAATCTACTATTTCTTTTTGAAAGTTAAAGATTTTTTTTTTTTTGGCTATTTTTTATAGGTATAATAATCAATCTATTATAATTAATCAATCTTAAATTTTTTTTTCAAAAGTGCTTTAGTATTAATAAAGAATAATAATTACACTAAACACATGGGTGAGTGAGTAATCGAGTTAGTGTGAGGCAACCAGCTGAGGTTTGCAATCTGTACCGCAGGTCCATTCAACTCTGGTTAAAATCACATTGGCTATCATAAGTCCTTTAATGCCTCCGCGGGCTAGTTGGATTGATAAGTGCTTGTTTGGCCAGGCACTTACCAAGAAGACACTCATGTTCAAACCTAGGGGGTAGCATGTTTGTAAAGGTAGTAGTCTTATCTGAATCCTCTGAGTGCATGCTAGATCGACAATGACGGTATGAATCTCGAGTGACTGGTGGTCCCCTTCACGTTGGGTCAACAATAGCGAGGTGGAATAGGTTTGGTGGGAGGAGATTATGTGGTTTGAACCTTGTGCTTGCCAGTTACTAAAAATAGTGTGGTTGTGACCACCTCTCCTATGTACCAATAAAACAATTACACTAAACACATAAAAAATATGGTTAGTATGGAATCACATCCCAAAATATTAAAGTGTAATTTCATCTAGTACTAAAAAAAGGATTTAGATATTACACTAATAAATTGCTAAACTAAAAATATATAGAGGAAACAATTTGAAATCTTAAATTTTTAAACCATAATACTATAGAGTATAAACAAAAATATTGTAGAACCTACGAACTGTATGAGACCTACCATAGAGTAGTGAATGAAGGAGATAATACTTCATCAAGGAACCCTAAAACTCTGAATTTGTTGGAGCAACTAGGATGATCTTTAGTGCTCCCCAATAAAATATTGGTAAGGTGAGGTCTCTTCTCCAATACAAAATTTATCACCTCTATATCCCTCTAGGGGCTACGCTAGTATCACATGTTAGTGCATGCCAGTATACTAGGTGGAGAGATTGGTTTTGCTTATGCTTTAAGGACTGTATTCCCTAAACTCAAAGTACAGTTCTGACAAGGTAGTAGGGCCTCATTTCTTACCACATTCGCTATTGGAAGGTCAACCGACTCCTTTGATAGTTGGTTTGTTTTCTTCTTTAAATGTTATGATTTTACAACAAACACAATTTTCTTAGATAGCTTAGGGTATGGACTTTTAATGACACTATAATGTTGAGTTTTGTGGCTTTCCATAGTGGTCCAACCCTCCATGAGTTAAGGGCTTTCCCGGGGGTGGGCACAAAATTTGACTTCAATTTCTATGTAGTGTAAGCGGACAATCTTTCACCTTATGATTAGATGTTTGGTAGGGCTTAAATTTATCTTCCTCAATCCTTTTCTACTAAGACAACTATCCTTCAAGAATTGCATACATCTCGTTTTGCAGGATATTTAGAAATCTTGATAACATGTCATGAGGTGAAATTATGTTTTCTTTAAAAGGATTAAAAGTAGATGTCAACATATTTATGACTAGATGTGAGGTGTGTCAGCATAACAATGGGAAAATAGTTAAATCTCATAGATTTCCAAAGCCTCTTTGTACCACCTTGGTGAAGTTGCTAAAGGAAAGGGCTTACTGCTTGGTAAAGAATGTACCAAAGAAGAAATTAACTTATTCAAAGGACTATGAAAAATATGCAAACATCATTGATTGATCTTATGATGATATGAAGGTATTATTGGAATATCATAGAATATACAATTGAATTAGAACTAGGTACAAAGTCTTTTTGATAGAGGTAATAGCTAGGGAATCCAAAAATTGAAGTAGTTATGAAGAAAGAACTCTTATAGATCATACAAACCCAAATTATATTTTTGACTAAGCATTCTACCTAGGTTGCTAATATGGATTTGGTCAAAAAAAATGATAATATCAAGTTGGTTGTACATGGAATTTAGAAATATTTTATGGCATTGCTAACACATCAGTATCTCCTGTATGATATTGTCATAGATATTGTTACTCTTGGATGGTTTCTCATGGTAAAATTAGATTTGGATAAAGGACAATGATCAACACAATCCCTTCACTACCATATGGGGATAGTTTACGTACCAAAGAATACCATTTAAGTTATGAAACATTGGAGCCACCTTCTAGCAAGACATGGATATTGTCTTTCCAAGACTAGTTAGTGAGATAATCCTCATATAACTTAATTATTTAACTATATATTCAAAATATAGAAACAAGAATATTGAACACCTAAAGTCTATGTTTCAAATATGTAGGGAATTTGATATCTCACTTAACCCTAAGAAGTTCACCTTCATGGTCTAAGAGGGTAAAATGTTAGGTAATATAGCATTAAATGATGGTGTAGCTATAAATATTGATAGGATAAAAATCATTCAAGATCTTATTCTACCCACATCAATGAAATGAATCCAATATATCTTAGGTTAAATCTAGTTCATCACCAAGTTCATGGAAAATTACGTGCAATTGGTTAGACCATTCATAATTTTTTTTTTAAATATTGCAACCCTAGCATGGAGTGATGAAGGAAAAAGGGTCCTTGTCCTAGTCAATCTCAATTTTTCCAAAGGTTTTAGGTTTTATGTTTTTGGGATAGATAAAAGCATTGTTGTAGTTCTAACATAAAGAAATGATGAGGATGAGGAACACCCCATATCATTCATGATACAAGCCCTTCACAAATATGAAGAGAGGTATACCTTCTTTAAGAAATAGGTGTTCTCTATTATGTAATATTTGAGAAATTTTACTATCACAAACCAAAACAAAATCCTTGATACTTCACCCATCTATCTGAACTACCATATTTTATGATGAAAAAAGGGGGGTGATTTGGTGCATTAAATTCAAGAATTTGATATAGACATTAAACCCACAACGCTCATCAAGGGTAGAGCCTTATGTGAAAAACTTGTGATTTTTACCTTGAAGGACCGAATTACCCTAGTAGAGGAAGTTTAACCTAGTGATCAAATAGGATAAATGAGAGATATCTACAATACATTGCAACTTGATAGCTTTCAAAGGGATTGACACCTAAATAAAGTATTTGATTCACACAAAATGCAACACATTAAACATGATTAAATGGTGTCTTGTTAGAAGCAAATATGATGTTGTATTTATAAGATGTGTTAAATAATAATAAAAGCCCTAATAAAAGAGTATCATAATGAATGAGGGAATCACTTTGTTGGTACCACAACACATGAAATCCTAAAGGAATTTTCTTACCATCTTCTCTGATTATTTCCAATGGGTCAAAAATTGTAAATCTTGCTATATATTCATGGGAAGGAGTATAAAAATGCTAATGGCCTTGAAACTGATTGTCCTTTCTAAACTCTTCCAATAGTGGGTCTTCGACTTCATCAAAAAGATATGTACTTTATCTAGTGTGAGATATTGTTGGATTCTCACTATAATAGACTAATTTACAAAGCATATGAAAGCTATCCTAGACAAATTAGACCAACTACTAGAGAATATTATCACCATATTAAAAACATCAACCATACTAGTCATTGATAATGCTACCTCTTTCATAGGGTTCAAGGTTCAAAGTGATATTCACCTTAGATATGGGTTTGTGCTTAAACCATATTCTAACTATTACAACCATGACAATAGAATATCAAAATCTACCAACAAAATTATCATAAGGATCCTACAAAGTTATTGTTAAGTCATAAAGAGATTGGCATACAAATTTATGAAAAGTACTTTAAGCTTATCCAATGATGTCATATGATCATCTTATTACAAACTAGAATATGAGAAAGAGGTTATGCTACTAGTCAATTCGGAGTTCCCTTCCCTCCAAATGTTCCACATTAGAGTTTAAATATATTGATATTAATCTGATACAAACTCAACTAATTTCCCTATTAACCCTAGAGGAGGGCTAAGAGAAGGTATTCAAGACGATAATCCAACACCAATAAGTGGTGAGAAAATGGTTTGATAAAATATCCACCTAGATGGATTATAAGGCGATTTAGTGCTCAAATGGGATGAGGAAATATGGAAACCTAAAGATCATGAAAATTTTGACTTTATATGGAGCTAACCCTAATAAATTCTCTAGATTGCAAAAATGAATGCTAGGATGGATGAAAGAACGATGTCAATTTTCATTAATGGGTAACACCTTTGACCTATTTAATTCAAATGCATTCTAAGAGAAATTTAGACATGTACATATAATTTTATTTGTTTTGTTGCTACTATTTTCATGCTATTATCTCATCTTCATATTTTATTTTCCTTTGCAACTATTATTTTATTATCTTCTTCTTCTTCTCTATTCCCAAAATTCTTCTTCCTTTTGATATGTCAAGTTTGTCATGTCAACAAATTGTTTTGTTTCTCATTTTAAAAAATAAGAAGTAAAGTTATCACTCAAAAAGCAATTCAATTGCTCAAGAAAGCAAACTACTTACTGAGTGGCCTGCATTTGCACCAACTTATAAAGCCAACCTTCCCTATCGAGGGTATAAAACCTCTCGACCCTACTCCAATTCGCTTCACTTTTTGGTGCATCATCCTTAAAACTAAATGAAACTCCCTATAAACCATACATATTCCTTTTTTGAGTTCACCATCCTAGAAAATCACATAGCAAAATCGTATATGTTTCTTCATCACCAAATAACTTTGTTTTTGCTACTTGGCACAAGACATTGAAAAGCAATATATTTTTGAGTCAAATAGACTTGTAACTCTTGTCCACAATGTTATATTTTGATTATATATTAAAGGAAATGCAACCAAAAGATGTAAAATGAGCAAGCAATGTTAACTATATGATAATAACACTATAATATATAGGAAAACTATATGACAAAATTCTACAGTAAATTAGAAATATGACTTTAATGAAAGTTAACAAAAATAGTACAATGTGATATAATGAAGGACATGAACACTGCATATTACAAAAAATATCTACATTGTACCTACTAATACTCTACCCTATGCACTCCAAAATCCTCTCTTCTATTACTCTCACCTCTCTCTTTTATGCACTACTAAAGGCCTAAATATATAATGAGATGACTCTTGGTCTTCCATATTCCCATCCTACAAAGTCATGTACACGTGGACTACATGCACATTTACATAGTTGCACATTCAAAGTTTCTAACACTTTTGCATTTATTACATTGCATGAAGTAACTATTCAAACCTTAATCTAAGGTAAAATCTTGATCTAATAATGTACCCAATATTTCAACACCCCTATATTACATTATTTGGGTATTGAGGACTTTAGTCTTCAATATGGTCTTCATCGTATCTTCAATTTACTTTGCACTATATATCTCCTTTATCAAGTTCCTCTTCCTATTCTTCTTTGTATTTATTGTTAGAATCAACCTTTGAGCTTTCATGAACTAAATCATAAGATTCCTAAAAAAATATTTTCTCTTTGCCTTTGTCCTTATCATCATGATTCTTCTTTAGTAAAGAGTCTTATGAACAACCACTTAAAGCATTATGATAAGATTATCAGTTAGAAGAAATTAAAGTATCAATACTGCATGAGGATATCTTTTCTAGATATGATTCATTTATTTTTGTTTTATCTTTATATGATTCAATCAATTCCTTTTGCTCTACATTCTCTTCTTTGTAATAATTGGATGTAAGCAATTTTAGATATAGTATGCTACCAATGTCTAAAGGAATTTGAATATCATCCTTTCCATTATCAATTACTTTAGTGATTCTAGCATGTAGATAATATTCTAGAGTTTTGAAGTTTTCTTCTAAGGCTTCACTATAGATCACTTTTGAAGCAATATCTAAGTTTTCAGTATTTGTAAGTATATTCTTGATTCCAATTTTTATAACACTTGCATTTTCCCTTCTAATGATATTTTCCATGTCGTTATTCTTTGTATTCTTTGAAGTAGACATTCTTCTTCCTACTTGGTATTTGATATTGAGAATAATTTTTTACACTCTTCTCTCTTTTAGGAAAATTTTTATGTTGACTACCTTATGACTCCCTAGTATTTTAGGTATAAGACTAGATAATCTATTCCAATTCTTCAACTTAAGTAGTATTCTTTGTACTCTTTTAAATATCTACGTAGTATACCTTTTAACACCCAAGTACTTTAGTAAAAGATCAATTTTGATAAGATATTTTAATTCTTCAAGTTTTGTAAAGTACTTGGATCTACCAAATAATTTTGAGTGCAATATTTTTTAAAAAATACCTTCTATCTTGCAAGTGATTGAATGTGATATGAAGTTTATAGTATGCTTAGCTTTCTTAGTTTGAGTTGAATCCCTTTTGTATCCCTAATTTTCAACTTCAACGTGTTTCCTTACTTCTCCCTATTAATTAGTAAGTAGAAAGCTAAAGTTAAATTATGATGTTCCTTCAAGTTTTGATAAGGATTTTTTCCTTAAATACCTTTTAGTTGGATTAATGTATCATAAATTTGTGTAAGAGACTAATGCAAAAAGAAATTTTTAACTTTCAAGCAATTAATGGTTTTGCTTCTTTTATCTTTTAATTCTCAATGGTATAGTTTTCTAAATTTAAATAGTATAAAATTTTGTGTAGAACTCCTTATATATTCCTAATTTGGAAATATAGAAAATAATAATATTTACAAAATAATATTTCAATTTTCCAAGGTAGAAAACCTTATATCTCCTAGTTTAATTATTTGCAAATATTTTAATATTTAATTCTCATGCAATTTGAAATATATCTTAAGATATAATTTACTTGCTTTAATTGCTTTCTAATCCACTAAGGTTGTAAATTCCTTTAGCTTCTTCAATGTAATAATCAACTAAATTCAACCTTATATATAATGCACATTATATCTCCTTGTAATTAATGGAAAGCAAATGCAAAGGTCCAAGGTTCTAATCTCAGGCCTTGCGGACTAAACACTTGTCCCTTTCCTGGTGTTTTCAACGATGTAAAAGGTTTAAAATGATTGTGGCATTGTGGTTATAGAGGTGAACTATGTGAAGATCTATGTGGCAGATTTTAGGGCAGACAACATAGATTACTTTGGCAGCCATAAAAGCTAAACAACCTACCCAGATTCATGGCGGCTACCAATTCCACCAAGTAAATTACAAAATAATAATAATAATAATGGAAAGCAACTATTAACTTGTAAATATACCTTGATATGTTTTGGTTAATATCTTATTTTACCTTACTTTCAAAGCTTGTCCATTATGTTTGTCTTAATCCAACGTATGACTATGAGTATTTCTTGCTCTACATTGTATGGTGCTTGTATGACAATATTCTCTTCCTTCAATTCACTTTGACTTCTCTCAATGTTGTATGATGAATCTTTATGCTCAGTCTATATGCTCTTCTCAATATGATCTCTTAATATCTCTTTACCCCATCTTGGAATGCTAGCCACATGGTGCATTACATTGCTTTGGTTCGTAGGTTAAATTTGCTATGTGATATAGGTAGTTATACTCTTTACGAGAGTTTTTTTTTGGCTATTTTTTATAGGTATAATAATCAATATATTATAATTAATCAATCTTGAATTTGTTTTTCAAAAGTGCTTTAGTATTAATAAAGAATAACAATTACACTAAACACATGGGTGAGTGAGTAATCGAGTTAGTGTGAGGCAGCCAGCTGAGATTTGTGATCTGTACCACAAGTCCATTCAACTCTGGTTCAAATCACATTGGCTACCATAAGTCCTTTAATGCCTCCGAGGGCTAGTTGGATTGATAAGTGCTTGTTTTGCCAAATACTTACCAAGAAGACACCCATGTTCAAACCTAGGGGGTAGCCTGTTTGTAAAGGTAGTAGTCTTATCTGAATCCTCTGAGTGCATGCTAGATCGACAATGACAGTATGAATCTCGAGTGAATGGTGGTCCCCTTCATGTTGGGTCAACAATAGCGAGGTGGAATAGGTTTGGTGGGAGGAGATTATGTGGTTTGAACCTTGTGCTTGCCAGTTACTAAAAATAGTGTGGTTGTGACCACCTCTCCTATGTACCAATAAAACTATTACACTAAACACATAAAAAATATGGTTAGTATGGAAGCACATCCCAAAATATTAAAGTGTAATTTCATCTAGTACTAAAAAAGGGATTTAGATATTACACTAATAAATTGCTAAACTAAAAATATATAGAGGAAACAATTTGAAATCTTAAATTGTTAAACCATAATACTATAGAGTATAAACAAAAATATTGTAGAACCTACAAACTGTATGAGACCTACCATAGAGTAGTGAATGAAGGAGATAATACTTCATCAAGGAACCCTAAAACTCTGAATTTTTTGGAGCAACTAGGATGATCTCTAGTGCTCCCCAATAAAATATTGGTAAGGTGAGGTCTCTTCTCCAATACAAAATTTATCACCTCTATATCCCTCTAGGGGCTACGCTAGTATCACATGTTAGTGCATTCCAGTATACTAGGTGGAGAGATTGGTTTTGCTTATGCTTTAAGGACCGTATTCCCTAAACTCAAAGTACAGTTCTAACAAGGTAGTAGGGCCTCATTTCTTACCACCTTCACTATTGGAAGGTCAACCGACTCCTTTGATAGTTGGTTTGTTTTCTTCTTTAAAGGTTGTGATTTTACAACAAACACAATTTTCTTAGATAGCTTAGGGTTTGGATTTTTAATGAAACTAGAATGTTGAGTTTTGTGGCTTTCCATAGTGGTCCAACCCGCCATGATTTAAGGACTTTCCCGAGGGTGGGCACAAAATTTGACTTCAATTTCTATGTAGTGTAAGCGGATAATCTTTCACCTTATGATTAGATGTTTGGTAGGGCTTAAATTTATCTTCCTCAATCCTTTTCTACTAAGACAACTATCCTTCAGGAATTGCATACATCTCGTTTGGCAGGATATTTAGAAATCTTGATAACATGTCATGAGGTGAAATTATGTTTTCTTTAAAAGTATTAAAAGTAGATGTCAACATGTTTATGGCTAGATGTGAGGTGTGTCAGCATAACAATGGGAAAATAGTTAAATCTCATAGATTTCCAAAGCCTCTTTGTACCACCTTGTTGAATTTGCTAAAGGAAAGGGATTATTGCTTGGTAAAGAATGTACCAAAGAAGAAATTAACTTATTCAAAGGACAGTGAAAAATATGCAAACATCATTGATTGATCTTATGATGATATGAAGGTATTATTGGAATATCATAGAATATACAATTGAATTACAACTAGGTACAAAGTCTTTTTGATAGAGGTAATAGCTAGGGAATCCAAAAATTGAAGTAGTTATGAAGAAAGAACTCTTATAGATCCTAAAAACCCAAATTATCTTTTTGACTAAGCATTCTACCTAGGTTGCTAATATGGATTTGGTTGCAAAAATGATAATATCAAGTTGGCTGTACATGGAATTTAGAAATATTTTATGGCATTGCTAACACATCAGTATCTCCTGTATGATATTGTCATAGATATTGTCACTCTTGGATGGTTTCTCATGGTACAATTATATTTGGATAAAGGACAATGATCAATACAATCCCTTCACTGCTATATGGGGATATTTTACCTACCAAAGAATACCATTTAAGTTGTGAAACATTGGAGCCACCTTCTAGCAAGACATGGATATTGTCTTTCCAAGACTAGTTAGTGAGATAATCCTCATATACCTTTATTATTTAACTATATATTCAAAATATAGAAACAAGAATATTGAACACCTAAAGTCTATGTTTCAAATATGTAGGGAATTTGATATTTCACTTAACCCTAATAAGTTCATCTTCATGGTCTAAGACGGTAAAATGTTAGGTAATATAGCATCAAATGATGGTGTAGCTATAAATATTGATAGGATAAAAGTCATCCAAGATCTTATTCTACCCACATCAATGAAATGAATCCAATATCTCTTAGGTTAAATCTAGTTCATCACCAAGTTCATGGAAAATTACGTGCAATTGGTTAGACCATTCACAAATTTTTTAAAAAATATTGCAACCCTAGCATGGATTGATGAAGGAAAAAGGGTCCTTGTCCTAGTCAATCTCAAATTTTCCAAAGGTTTTAGGTTTAATGTTTTTGGGACAGATAAAAGCATTGTTATAGTTCTAACATAAAGAAATGATGAGGATGAGGAACACCCCATCTCATTCATGATACAAGCCCTTCACAACTATGAAGAGAGGTCTACCTTATTTAAGAAATAGGTGTTCTCTATTATGTAATATTTGAGAAATTTTACAATCACAAACCAAAACAAAATCCTTGATACCTCGTCCATCTATCTGAACTACCATATTTTATGATGAAAAAAGAGGGGTGATTTGGTGCATTAAATTCAAGAATTTGATATAGACATTAAACCCACAACACTCATCAAGGGTAGAGCCTTATGTGAAAACCTTGTGATTTTTACCTTGAAGTACCGAATTACCCTAGTAGAGGAATTTTAACCTAGTGATCAAATATGATAAATGAGAGATATCTACAATGCATTGCAACTCAATAGGTTTCAAAGGGATTGACACCTAAAGAAAGTGTTTGATTCACACAAAATGCAACACATTAAACATGATTAAATGGTGTCTTGTTAGAAGCAAATATGATGTTGTATTTATAATATGTGTTAAATAATAATAGAAGTCCTAATAAAAGAGTATCACAATGAATGAGGGAATCAGTTTGTTGGTACCACAGCACATGAAATCCTAAAGGAATTTTCTTACCATCTTCTCCAATTATTTCCAATGGGTCAAAAATTTTAAATATTGCTATATATTCATGGGAAGGAGGATAAAAATGCTAATGGCCTTCAAACTGATTGTCCTTTATAAACCCTTCCAATAGTGGGTCTTCGACTTCATCAAAAAGATATGTACTTTATCTAGTGTGAGATATTGTTGGATTCTCACTATAATAGACTAATTTACAAAGCATATGAAAGCTATCCTAGACAAATTAGACCAACTACTAGAGAATATTATCACCATATTAAAAACATAAAGCATACTAGTCATTGATAATGATACCTTTTTCATAGGGTTCAAGGTTCAAAGTGATATTCTCCTTAGATATGGGTTTGTGCTTAAACCATATTCTAACTATTACAACCATGACAATAGAATATCAAAATCTACCAACAAAATTATCATAAGGATCCTACAAAGTTATTGTTAAGTCATAAAGAGATTGGCATACAAATTTATGAAAAGTACTTTAAGCTTATCCAATGATGTCATATGATCATCTTATTACAAACTAGAATATGAGAGAGGTTATGCTACTAGTCAATTTGGAGTTCCCTTCCCTCCAAATGTTCCACATTAGAGTTTAAATATATTGATATTAATCTGATACAAACTCAACTAATTTCCCTATTAACCCTAGAAGAGGGCTAAGAGAAGGTATTCAAGACGATAATCCAACACCAATAAGTGGTGAGAAGATGGTTTGATAAAATATCCACCTAGATGGATTATAAGGTGATTTAGTGCTCAAATGGGATGAGGAAAGATCTAAACCTAAAGATCATGAAAATTTTGAATTTATATGGAGCTAAACCTAATAAATTCTCTAGATTGCAAAAATGAATGCTAGTATGGATGAAAGAACGATGTCAATTTTCATTAATGGGTAACACCTTTGACCTATTTAATTCAAATGCATTCTAAGAGAAATTTAAACATGTACATATCATTTTATTTGTTTTGTTGCTACTATTTTCATGCTATTATCCCATCTTCATATTTTCTTTTCCTTTGCAACTATTATTTTATTATCTTCCTCTTCTTCTCTATTCCTAAAATTCTTCTTCCTTTTGATATGTCAAGTTTTTCCTATCAACAAATTTTTTTGTTTCTCATTTAAAAAAATAAGAAGTAGAGTTATCACTCAAAAAGCAATTCAATTGCTCAAGAAAGTAAACTACTTACTGAGTGGCCTGCATTTGCACCAACTTATAAAGCCAACCTTCCCTATCGAGGGTATAAAACCTCCCGACCCTACTCCAATTTGCTTCACTTTCCGGTGCATCATCCTTAAAACTAAATGAAACTCCCTATAAACCATACATATTCCTTTATTGAGCTCACCATCCTAGAAAACCACATAGCAAACTCGTATATGTTTCTTCATCACCAAATAACTTTTTTTTTGCTACTTGGCACAAGACATTGAAAAGCAATACATTTTTTAGTCAAATAGACTTGTAACTCTTGTGCACAATGTTAGATTTTGATTATATATTAAAGGAAATGCAACCACAAGATGTAAAATGAGCAAGAAATGATAACTATATGATAATAACATTGTAATATATAGGAAAACTATATGAGAAAATTCTATAGTAAATTAGAAATATGACTTTAATGAAAATTAAAAAAAATAGTACAATGTGATATAATTAAGGACATGAACACTGCATATTACAAAAAATCTCTACATTGTACCTACTAATACTCTACCCTATGCACTCCAAAATCCTCTCTTCTATTACTCTCACCTCTCTCCTTTATGCACTACAAAAGGCCTATATATATAATGAGATGACTCTTGGTCTTCCATATTCCTATCCTACAAAGTCATGTACACGTAGACTACATGAACATTTACATAGTTGCACATTCAAAGTTTCTAATGCTTGTGCATTTATTACATTGCATGAAGTAACTATTCAAACCTTAATCTAAGATAAACTCCTGATCTAATAATGTACCCAATATTTCAACACCCCTATATTACATTATTTGGGTATTGAGGACTTTAGTCTTCAATATGGTCTTCATCCTATCTTCAATTTACTTTGCACTATATGTCTCCTTAATCAAGTTCCTCTTCCTATTCTTCTTTGTATTTATTGTTAGAATCAACCTTTGAGCTTTCACGAACTAATATGCTATCATAAGATTCCTAAAAAAATATTTTCTCTTTGCCTTTGTCCTTCTCATAATGATTCTTCTTTAGTAAAGAGTCTTATGAACAACCACTTAAAGCATCATGATAAGATTATCAGTTAGAAGAAATTAAAGTATCAATACTGTATGAGGATATCTTTTCTAGTTATGATTCATTTATTTTTGTTTTATCTTTATATGATTCAATCAATTCCTTTTGCTCTACATTCTCTTCTTTGTAATAATTGGATATAAGCAATTTTAGATATAGTATGCTACCAATGTCTAAAGGAATTTGAATATCATCCTTTCCATTATCAATTGCTTTAGTGATTCTATCATGTAGATAATATTCTAGAGTTTTGAAGTTTTCTTCTAAGGCTTCACTATAGGTCACTTTTGAAGCAATATCTAAGTTTTCAGTATTTGTAAGTATATTCTTGATTCCAATTTTTATAACACTTGCATTTTCCCTTCTAATGATATTTTCCATGTCGTTATTCTTTGTATTCTTTGAAGTAGACATTCTTCTTCCTACTTGGTATTTGATACTGAGAATAATTTGTTATAGTATTCTCTCTTTTAGGAAACTTTTTATGTTGACTACCTTATGACTCCATAGTATTTTAGGTATAAGGCTAGATAATCTATTCTAATTCTTCAACTTAAGTAGTATTATTTGTACTCTTTTAAATATCTAGGTAGTATACCTTTTAACTCCCAAGTACTTTAGTAAAATATCAAGTTTGATAAGATATTTTAATTCTTCAAGTTTTGTAAAGTACTTGGATCTACCAATAATTTTGAGTGCAATATGTTTTAAAAAATACCTTCTATCTTGCAAGTGATTGAATGTGATATGAAGTTGATAGTATGCTTAGCTTTCTTATTTTGAGTTGAATCCCTTTTGTTTCCCTAATTTTCAACTTCAATGTGTTTCCTTACTTCGCCCTATTAATTAGTAAGTAGAAAGCTAAAGTTAAATTATGATGTTCTTTCAAGTTTTGATAAGGATTTTTTCCTTAAATACCTTTTAGTTGGATTAATGTCTCATAAATTTGTGTAAGAGACTAATGCAAAAAGCAATTTTTAACTTTCAAGCAATTAATGATTTTGCTTCTTTTATGATGCAGGAGCATCCAGGGTAGCACAACAATCTTGCATCACCGAAAAGAAAAAAAGTTCGAAGTTTGCAAAATTTTTCTAAGTATAAAAATGGTCGCGATATCGCGACACAAAAGTCATCGCGATATCGCGACGTATTTAGAACCGTGGCAAGTACAAAATAAATGGTTGTGATATCATGACATCAAAGTTGTCGTGATATCGCAACACTTTGGCAGCCAAAGCCAAAAGCCAAAGAAGTGTTGCAATATGGCTACACTTTGGTAGCCAAATCCAAATAAGTGTCGCGATATCGTGACACTTTGGCAGCCAAAGCCAAAAGCAAAAGAAGTGTCACAATATCACGACACTTTGGCAGCCAAAGCCAAAATCCAAAGAAGTGTCGCGATATCGCGACACTTTGGCAACCAAAGTCAAAATCCAAAGAAGTGTCGCGATATCACGACACTTTGGCAGCCAAAGTCAAAAGCCAAAGAAGTGTCGCGATATCGCGACACTTTGGCAAGCAAAGCCAAAAGCCGAAGAAGTGTCGCGATATCGCGACACTTTGGCAAGCAAAGCCAAAAGCCGAAGAAGTGTCGCGATATCGTGACACTTTGGCAAGCAAAGCCAAAAGTTGAAGAAGTGTCACGATATCATGACACTTTGGTGAAAAAGAGCCAAAAGTAGAAAAGTGTCGCGATATCACGACACATTGGTGAGAAAGAGCCAAAAGCAAAAAAGTGTCACGATATTGCGAAACATTGGCGAGAGAGAGCCAAAGGCAGAAAAGTGTCGCAATATCATGACACATTGGAGAAAGAGGACCAAAAGCAGGAAAATGTTGTGATATCGCAACACATTGGCAAAGGAGAGCAAAGGGCAGAAGAGTGTCACAAAATCGTGACATGTCACGTTTTTGTGACCTGGCTAAGAAAGAGAAGGCGGGTTTTTTATGGACTATTACAGAACAATAGTTGGCGATTCCAGAAGTCATTAAGGCAGTTCCAAGTGGCCATTCTAGAAGTCATTAAGGCAGTTCCATGTGGCAGTTCTAGAAGCCGTTAAGACGGTTACGAATGGTGGTTGCAGCAAGAAGCCATGAGGATAAAAGGGGATATTTTGAAGGATTCGAGAGGGCTAGAAAGACGTAGATTGAGACTGCATTGTATTTTTTCTTTTGTACTTTGTAATCTTTCCATGTTCTCTAAATAAAATTGAGTTTTCTTTTGTTGTTAATATTGGCTCCCCATCAAGTGGTATCAGAGAAGCAATATTCTGAGTGTGTGAGCAGAGCACCAAATGTGAGGCAGCTCGCACCAGGATTTGGGGTTACGGGTTCTGAGAAATTGTGAAGCATAATGTTGCCACAAAGAAATCATGGTTCTGGAAGGAACATGGTTCCTGAAGGAGACTTTCGAGCATTGTAGAGGCAAGTGTTGGCCTTGTAGGAAGAATTGCGCAGAGGAGTAAATCCAAGAGGAGAAGACCACAACGATGATGACGGAGTTGAAGACCCATCTGAAGAAGAAGAAGCAATGAGTGCCGCAAAATCATGAATTATTAAAGCTATTTCACAAATTGGGAAAATGTCGAATCTAGATGTATCCACATATTTTGAAAATTTAAATCCAGAAGAATTAATTGACTAGATTAATGACATGGAGGAATATTTTGAATATGAGGAAGTTGAAGATCCAAATCAAATTAAATTTTCCAGAACAAAATTGAAAGGCCATGCTGGCATATGGTGGAAAGGAGTGCAACTGGAAAGAAACTAGAGAGGAAAAGAAAATATCACCAGGTGGGATCGAATGGTGGAAAAACTGAAACGACAGTTTATTTCGGCAGATTATGAATTAGATCTGCTGAGAAAAATGCAGAGTTTGCGCCAGTCCAGCAAATCTATTAAAGAGTATACAAAAGAATTTTTTAAAATTTCTATTAGAACCGATCATATAGAAGCAAATAAAGAAAGAGTAGCCCGTTACATTAATGGTTTGAGAACCAGCATGCAAGAAGAATTAAGTTTGATTCAAATGAACAGCATTGAAGATGCTTACTAGTTTTCTCTGAAAGTGGAAGAGAAACTGAACCGTAGATTTGATAGCAAGCAAAGAGGAAGAGGTCGTGGTGGAAGAACTAGTGGAAGAACCAGTGGAGGAAAATATGATGATAAAAAATAGACTGGTGAAACCAGTAATCGCCAGGAACAGAAGGAGGAGAATGCTTACCAACATCGTAATCAGAACAATGATTATCAAAGGGGATGAGGTAGAGGTGGATGCGGATATGGCAGAGGAAGATTTCATGGAACCTATTTCAATTGTGGAGAAGAGGGGCATCGATCATATGAGTGTCCCAAACACCAAGAAACATCGAACAGAAGGCCTGAAGGTAATGCTAGAGCTGCAGTTGTTGAGGATGGTGTTGAATCTGAGCATTCTAAAGAAGCTGAGCACAGAGAAGTGATGATCACAAGTAGAACCTTGTTGAATGAAGAGAAGGAACCAGATCAGTGGAAAAGCCTATTTCGTATGAGGTGCAAATGTTCAGGTAAAATTTGTAATATTATTATTGATAATGGTAGTACAGATAATTTGGTTTCTGAGGAAATGGTAGCTAAGTTAAAGCTAGAAAGAAGACAACACCCGCATCCATATAAAATTGCGTGGTTACAAAAGGATCATAAAGAATTGGTCAGGGAACAATCCTTGGTCAAGTTTCAAATTGGAAGATACCAGGATGAGGTCCTGTGTGATATTTTGACGATGGATGCTTGCCATTTGTTGCTTGGAAGACCATGGCAATTTGATAGACGTGCAGCACATGATGTACATGCAAATACCTATTCCCTGACAAAATATGGAGTATGACACAAACTAAAGCCATTGAATGAGGTTGAGGAAAAGGTATGCAATAATGCTAGAATTTGTTTAGTAGATGGTAGCAAATTTTTGGATGGTTTAAAGAGGGATTCAATGTGTTATGCATTAATTCCTATTGTAAAAAGAGAAGATACTACTGACATTCCAGCAGAAGTTGAACATCTGTTAGAAGAATTTCCTAATATTATATCAGACAATGTGCCTGAGAGTTTGCCGCCAATGAGGAAGATTAGTCATCAGATTGACTTAATGCCAGGATCTAGCTTACCCAATAAGGCAGACCATAGAATGTCTCCTATTGAGAATGAAGAGTTGAACTGACAAGTTCAAAAATTATTGAGGAAGGGTTTTATTCGAGCAAGTTTGAGCCCTTGTGCAGTGCCATCAATACTTGCACCAAATAAGAATGGCGAATGGCGAATATGCACTGATTCCCAAGCCATTAATAAAATTACCATTAAATATCGCTTTTCATTACCTAGAATGGATGATATAATGGATTGCTTGAGTGGAGCTAAACACTTCACTAAGATTGATTTAAAGAGCGGATATCATCAGATATGTGTTAGAGAGGGTGATGAATGGAAGACAACCTTTAAAACCAGAGAGGGTTTGTATGAGTGGTTAGTTATGCCATTTGGATTGACAAATGCACCCAGTACGTTTATGAGGCTGATGAATGAGGTATTGCATGACTTCCTAGAAAAGTTCATGATAGTTTATCTGGATGATATTCTAATTTTTAGTAAAACTTTGGATGAACATTTGTTGCATGTTCGGACAGTTTTTGAAAAACTGCGTGAGGAGCAGTTATTGATAAATATACAAAAGTGCAGTTTTGTACAGAAAGAGTTGATATACCTGGGATTTGTCATCTTAGAGGAGGGTCTGAAAATGGATCCTGAGAAAGTGAAGGCTATCCTTGAATGGCCTGCCCCAAGGAATGTAACAGAGGTAAGATCATTTCACGGTCTTGCTAGTTTCTATAGAAAGTTTATTAGAGACTTTAGCAGTATTTGTGCACCCCTAATAGAAACTATGAGAGGGGATAAGAGAGAATTTAAATGGACTGCCAAGGCAGATACTAGTATGAACATATTGAAGAAGAAAGTGATAGAACAGCCCATTCTGGCACTTCCAGATTTTAATAAAGTATTTCAGGTTGACTGTGATGCCAGTGGCAGTGCCATTGGAGCTGTGTTGAGCCAAGAAGGTAAACCTATTGCATACTTTAGTGAAAAATTGAATGATGCTAGAAATAAATACTCTGTTTATGATCAAGAATTCTATGCTATAATTCAGGCTCTTAAGAAATGGAGACATTATTTGCTAACCAAAGAGTTTGTTTTATATACTGACCATCAAGCTTTGCAGTATATAAATAGTCAAGGTAAACTTAACCAATGGCATTTGAAGTGGGTTGAATTCCTATAGAGTTATACCTTTGTACTAAAGCATAGAAGTGGCAAATCTAATAGAGTTGCAGATGCCTTGAGTAGAAGGCATAATTTGTTGATAGAAATGAGAGTGCAGGTTGTTGGGTTTGATGAACTCAAGAGTTTATACCCAACATATCTAGATTTTGCAGAGGCATGGACAGCATGTGTGTCTCCTACTACTGTGGATCGCACTAAGTGGTTGGATTTCATGATCCAATATGGGATGCTATTTTGGAAGAACCAGTTGTGCATTCCATGAAGTTCCATGAGGGAAAATTTGATCAAAGAGAAACATAGCGGTGGACTAGCAGGGCATTTTGGTCGAGATAAGACCATTGCTCTTATTAGTGAGAATTACCATTGGCCATAGTTGCAACAAGATGTGACCAGATCTGTGCAGGGTTGCAGAGTGTGCCAGATGGCAAAAGGTGTCAGCCAGAATACAGGAATGTACCAGCCATTGTCTGTACCAGAGAGACCGTGGGAGGACATCAGCATGGATTTTGTTCTTGGTCTGCCAAGAACACAATGTGGAAATGACACCATTTTTGTTGTTGTTGATAGGTTTTCAAAAATGGGCCATTTTATTCCATGTTAGAAGACAAGTGATGTGGTTCACATTGCTAGCTTGTTCTTCAAGGAGGTAGTCCGACTTCATGGTCTACCCCAAAGCATTGTCTCGGATAGAGATACCAAATTTGTGGGGTATTTCTAGAGAACCCTATGGAAGAAGCTAAAAATAGACTTGAAATTCAGTTCTACGTGCCACCCGTAGACTGATGGACAGACCGAAGTAGTCAACATAAGTCTAGGTAATATTCTACGTTGTCTGGTAGGAGATAAACCCAAGGTATGGGACCTAATTTTACCATAGGCAGAGTTTGCTTACAACAATTTTTTCAATCGTAGTATTGGTAAATCACCATTCCAGATTGTGCATGGGTACAGCCCAAGAAACTCTTCTGAGTTAAGACCGATGGATAAAGCAGACAAGTGCAATGCTGAAGCTGAAGACTTTGCAACACACATGAAGACTTTACATGAAGAGGTACAATAGCATATCAGTCAAATTAATGCTTCATATAAAGCCAGAGCAGAGCAGAAGCGACATTTCAAAGAATTCTAGGTAGGGGATGAAGTTATGGTTCATTTGCATGAGGAACATTTTCCTCAGAAAACATACAATAAGTTGAAGATGAAGAAGTTTGGACCATGCCGGATCATAAGTAAACGAGATTCAAGCAATGCCTATGAAGTTGATCTACCAAGTGATATGAATATTTCACCTATCTTCAATATTTCAAACTTGGTTGAATATCATGCAGGAAGTTGTAGTGAACCACCCAGTCTGGATCTGTGGAACATTCCTGCATCCACTCTAGACAAAGAAGAAATTAAAGACATACTCGAAACTCGTGAAGGCAGAAGTACCTGAAACAGGCAATATTTGGAGTATTTGGTCAAGTGGAAGAACCAACCTATCGAAGATGCCACATGGTTGTCCAAATCAGAGGTTGATCATTTGGGTTTTCCTCTGACCATCCAAAAGTGAGGATCACTTCTAAAAATCTACCCCGGGTGTCTGATGCAGGAGCATCCAGGGCAGCACAACAATCTTGCATCACCAAAAAGAAAAAAAGTTTGAAGTTTGCAAAATTTTTCTAAGTATAAAAATGGTTGTGATATCGTGACACAAAAGTCGTCGCGATATCATGACGTATTTAGAACCGTGGCAACAACAAAATAAATGGCCGCGATATCGCGACATCAAAGTTGTCATGATATCGTGACACTTTGGCAACCAAATCCAAAAGCCAAAGAAGTGTCATGATATCGCGACACTTTGGCAGCCAAAGCCAAAAGCCAAAGAATTGTCGTGATATCGCGACACTTTGGTAGCCAAATTCAAAAGCCAAAGAATGTAGAACATGAACTTATACTAAGAGGGGGGGTGAACAATATAAGATAAAACCATTTAATAATTTTAATTTCAGATAGCAATGGCATCAACATAACATTAAACAAGATAGAAAGCATCACACATAAAAGACCCATTTAACGTGGTTCACCCAAGGTGGGCTACTCCACGGATAAAAATTTTCTTCTAAAAGTTATATCAAAATCCTCTGGGAATCCTTCTCGATTACAATTTTTATGAGCCTCATCTCAAAGGAGACACCTTCCCCTAATTCTACTTTGGCTGGTGATCCTCTAGAAGACCTCTACCTCCTCTGCCCTTAGCAAGTGGAACTCTATCCATAGAAGACACCTGTCTTCCCTGCTCTGGCTGGAGATCTCTGTCCTCAACTTCTGTCACCGCAAAGCTGGTCCTCAAATTTGCACTAAATGTAGTCCTTCGGTCTAGCACAAATGTCCTATTTTGCCTCAAACTTTGTCCTCAATCTAGTCCTCAAAAACTGGTTAGAAAAATGGTTCACAAGCTTTCAAATGCTTTCCCCAATGCTTTCCCCAAGTCTTCATTGTTCCGTCATAGCTGTAATAGACGAAACCAACTTTCGCACAGACTGCATAACACAGCAGCACACAACACTTTAGCTATTGAACTTCTCACTTCTGTGCGCTATCTTCGAATGTCGTAGCACCAATAGCTTTTGCTCCTATACGCATCCACCATAGCACAGTCTTCGCACACTCTGTGCCAGCACAGTCTTCGCACACTCTGCATTTCGACGATCAAACTTCTCCCCCGCACTCTATCTCTACAACTCGCACTTCGAACACACACTTCAATAAAAAAAACAAAATAATCAAACAGCCCTCCTTTTATACACATAATTCTCAAGATTAGAACCTTGATCTTAGTCGACTGTTTGCCCTTTAATCACATCGACTGCAAGACTTTATACTTTGTCAGCAAAGGTTAACTTCGTTGGCAACACACACTTCTGCTGTTCTATGGATTTTCTCATGCGACACTCAAACATGTCGCAATATCGCTATGCCTTGGTCTGCCGTACACCTTGCATTACACGCTGTCACAAAATCATGACACTACAGCCTTTGCTGACGTCACCATGTATCTCGTCGTGATATCGCTATGCCTTGGTCTGTCAAACACCTTGCATTACACGCTGTCACAAAATCATGACACTACAGCCTTTGCTGACGTCACCATGTATCTCATCGCGATATCGCTACGCCTTGGTCTACCGAACACCTTCTTGGGTTTGTTGTCACAAAATCACTATACTACAGCCTTTACTGACATCATTGTAAACATTGTCATGAAATCGTGATGCTCTAGACTTCACTGCCTTCTCCATTGCAATAGCAAAATCATGATGTTATAGCTTTCGCTGATGTCATCACAAATATTGTTGTGAAATCATGACACTCTAGACTTCATTGCCTTCTTCTCCACAACTGTCATGAAATCGTGACACCTTTGCCTCTTGCTGATGTCATCATGATTTTGGTCACGAAATCATGACACTTTGGACCTCAACGCCTTCTTCTCCGCAACTATCATGAAATCATGACACCTTTGCCTTTTGCTGACGTCATCAGCAACTCTATCGCGAAATCGCGACACCTCTTGCTCCTTCATCCTTTTCTTGATTTGCACTAGCAAAAATGAAACATGTCGCGAGATCACGACGCTTTTGCTGCCTTAGGATTTTTCTTGCCAACTACTCGCAAAACTAGAACATGTCACGAAATCGTGACACTTCCTGCATCCATACAACTTCTTCGAAACTTGTCATGAAATCGTGACACCTTTTGCCCGCTATGGTTCTGCCTTCCTGCATGTTGTGAAATCGTGATAGTTTTGGCCAAACTTTCTCTCTCCTCAAACATGTCACGAAATCATGACACTTTTACCCGCTTTGCCTCTGCCTTCCTGCATGTCGTGAATCATGACAGTTTTGGCCGAACTTTCTCTCTCCTCAAACATGTCGTGAAATCGTGACACTTTTGCCTGCTTTGCCTCTGCCTTCCTGCATGTCGTGAAATCGTGACAGTTTTGGCCAAAATTTCTCTCTCCTCAACCATGTCACGAAATCATGACTTTCTCTCTCCTCAAACATGTCGCGAAATTGTGACAGTTTTTCCAGCAGCCTGCAAACTTTATTCTACTTAATCTTTTTTTGGATTTTTGGCAACTGGGCTACTCTGATTTTCTTGGAGGCTTACTGACCAACTAAAACCTTCAACAAAAACACATCCTTGGACATAAAAGCAAGTTTCTCCAAAGGTTCCTCGATATCAAAAACAACATCTACCAAAATCTCTTTGACATCAATGACAACAACTAAATTTAGCAAAAAGCAATGTACTCAAGGTTCCAAAAATTGCCAACAATCTCCCCCTTTGTCATTGATGGCAACCCTTAACTAAAACACATCTTTCAAGAGCCAAAAATGAATTCAATATCTTCAAGTTTTGCTCCCCCTGAATTGAAGCTTTCCTCTTCTCTTGAAAACTCTCCCCCTTACTTAAATCTCTCCCCCTTTGTCATCAATGGCAAAGGGTCACCTTTGGGGCTTGGGACTAAGAAGGAGCCTCTTGGCTTGGTCCCTCCCCCACCTCCTGATAAGGTGATTAATCTCGAGGTGAGAGTACAACTCCCAATTTCTCCCTTAAATACTCAAATGTATCTTTTGGAAGGGGTTTGGTGAAGATATCTGCAATTTGCTCTTTAGTGGGTACATATTCTAGCTTGACCTGCTTCTCTTGCACTTTTTCCCTTAGAAAATGATATTTGATGGAAATGTGCTTCGTCCTTGAATGCATCACCAGATTTTTAGAAATACTTATGGCACTTGAATTATCACAAAGAATAGGGATAGGTTGTTCATGCTTGATTTTGAAATCCTCCAAGGTTGTTTTCATCCATAAAACCTGAGTGCACCCAGCCACTGCTGCTATGTATTCAGCTTTTGTTGTAGATAAGGAAACTAAAGGTTGTTTCTTACTTAGCCAAGAAACTAGACTCTTTCCCAGAAAGAATGCTCCACCACTAGTGCTCTTTCTATCATCAACACTGCCTACCCAATCTACATCTGTATAGGCTGTGAGGGAGAAATCATCGCCTTTTGGATACCACAGCCCAAAATCTACAGTGCCCTTCAAATATCTGAATATCCGCTTGACTGCCATAACATGAGATTCTTTTGGAGCTGCCTAAAATCTTGCTACTAATCCAATGGCCTGCATGATATCCGGTCTGGTAGCCATACTATATAGTAGACTGCCAATCATAGACCTGTACAATTTCTGATCTGCTGTTGGAGAATCATCATCCTTACTCAAATTGCACCCTGTAATCATTGGAGTACATACAGGTTTGTTGTCCATCATCCCAAATGTTTTTAACATCTCTTTGATATACTTTTCTTGAGAGAGAAATATACCATTTTTTGATTGTGCAATTTGCAGTCCTAAAAAGAATGACAGTTCTCCAATCATAGACATCTCGAATTCCTCTTGCATGGTGTTAGCAAAAACTTTACACATTCGGGTATTATTTCCCCAAAAAATAATATCATCGACATAAACAACTATGATAATCATATCATTACCTTCATTCTTAATGTACAAGTTGCAATCTGCCATGCCTTTTTTGAACCCTTGTTCACAAAGATACCCATCAAGTCTTGAGTACCAGGCCCTGGGTGCTTGCTTTAACCCATACAGTGCATTTTTTAGTTTACATAGTCTGGCTGTTTTGAAAGAGACACACCTTATGGCTGTTCTATATAGACTTCTTCATCCAACACTCCATTTAGAAAAGCAGACTTTACATCCATTTGAAACACTTTGAAAGACTTGAAACTAGACAGGGCCAAAAACATTATGATTGCTTCAAGACGAGCAACAGGCGCAAACGTCTCTTCAAAATCAACACCTTCGATTTGAGCATACCCTTTATAGACTAACCTAGCTTTGTTCCTTACACTCTTTCCATCCTCATTAAGTTTATTTATGAAGACCCATTTTGTGCCAATGACATTCTTATTCTTAGGTCTTGGAACCAAATCCCAGGTTTCACTTTTCTCTATCTGATTTAGTTCTTCATCCATTGCTTGTACCCAAAAATCATTTGTACATGCTTCACTGATATTTTTTGGCTCAATCTGAGATAACAATGAAACATTTGCAGATTCATGTGAAGAAATGACTCTTCTTCTTGTTTGCCCGCTATTTGGATCACCAATGATCAAGTCTTTGGGATGATGTTTCTAAACATACCGTGAAGGAGTTTTGGGAAGTAGCTGTTGTCTTTCTTCTTCTTCATCTGACACTTCTCTGAATTCTTCTTGACAGATTCCATCACTGAGTTCCTTGACTGGTTCTCTTATTCCTGTATTTTCATCCACTGTCACATTTATGCTTTCTACAACTGTATGATTTCTTTTTTTGAAGCATCTATAGGCCTTACTTTTGTTGAAATATCCAAGAAAAATTTCCTCATCACATCTAGGATCAAACTTACCCGGATTTTGATCTTCCCTTCTGATGAAGCACTTACTCCTGAACACTTTGAAGTGTTCAACTGTAGCTGGTCTTCATTTCCATAGCTCATAGGGAGTTTTATGATGATTGACTCTGAGTTGAGACCTGGTAATGATGTGGACTGTTGTATTTACTGCTTCTCCCCAAAAACCATCTGAAAGTTTTGACTCATCCAACATTGCTCTCGCCATATTTTCAATGGTTCTGTTTTTTCTTTCAACTACTCCATTTTTTTGAGGAGTTCTTACTGTTGAATATTCTCTTTTGATTCCATGTTGTTCATAGTATTCCATGAATTCATTTGAAGTGAACTCTCCTCCTCTATCTGATCTTAAGCATTTGATTCTCTTGTCAGGCTCATTTTCAATCATTTCTTTGAAAATTTTAAATTTTTCAAAAGCTTCAAATTTTTCTTTGAGAAAAGTAACCCAAGTCATTCTCGAGTAATCATCTATAAACAACATGAAATAGCTATCTCCCTGAATGCTCTGAGTTCTGGTAGGACCACACAAATCAGTATGAATAAGATCCAAGGGTTTGGACGAGGAATACCCTTTTGATTTGAAACTGGTTCTGATCTGTTTACCATGTTGACAAGGACCGCAAATGATGTTTTGAGGCCTTTTTATTTTGGGCAAGTCTCTAATCGCTTCCTTGTTACTAATACTGACCAGATTATCAAAACTCAAATGTCCAAATCTTTTATGCCACAACCAACTCTCATCTTCTTGAGTTAGAAGGCATTTTTCTCTTTTTATCTCACTCAGCATGTAAAGATTGTTTGGAGTCCTTGTAGCTTTAGCAATAAGCTTTCCATTTAATTCTTTACTTATCTCACATCTATCAAAAAAGAAAGATACTATGTGCCCTTGATCACAAAGTTGACTCACACTAAGCAGATTATGTCTTAGCCCTTCTACATAAAGCACGTTTTCTGTTTTGGATTTCCCATCCAAACTAAGAGTTCCTTTACCACAGATCTTTGTGGATCTATTATCTCCAAAACTGACTGTTCCTCTAGTTGCTTATTTTAAAGACAAATTTTTTTCTTTTTCGCCAGTCATATGTTTTGAACAGCCACTATCAAGATACCATTTTTGTACTTTTTCTTGAGCATGCAAAGCAGTTTGAACTATCATTGACTTAGATTTTATCAGATTCCTCCTTTTTGAGACCTCAAAGCTAAATTTATCCAAGCTGCACATTCTTGCTATATGCCCAAAATTCTTGCACTTGTAACACATGATATTTTTATTCATAAGAGGTGCAAATGAGTTAGCATTTTCCTTACTATGACTCTTCAGATATTTATTGCAATGCATAGCTATGTGACCAAAATTTTTACAGGAAAAACAATATCCATGGAAGGTATTACGTAACCTGTTTTGATGCCTTGGAAGATTGTTCTTCTTGCGATCAACTAGAATCCATTGCTCTTCAAAATGAAGATTGTTCTTGCTTGAAGACCATGTTTCATACATGGTGATGCCATCCTTCTTTTAACATGAAAAATTCTGTCTAAGAGTTGACTGTTTTAACTTTACTCTAAGAGACATAATCTCTCCTTCTAGTTTCTCACAATCAGCTACCTTTTCTTTTAGCACTTCTGTTAAAACTTGTTCAATATTCTTCCCTTTTTTAGAAAGAATTTTGAAATCTATAATATGTTGAGCCAATTCTGATCTTGCTATCTCTTTTTCTTGACAATGCTGCTTAAGAACATAATTCTCTTCCCTGAGTTTCTCAAGCTTTCTCAAGGCCAAGAAGAATTCACTCTTGAGATCGAATTCAAATTTTTTTGAATTTACATGTTCCTATGTTAGATACTTCTCCAAGCTGTTAGGATTTTTCTAGAGAGACCTACTCTGATACCAATTGTAGAACATGAACTTATACTAAGAGGGGGGGGTGAACAGTATAAGATAAAACCATTTAATAATTTTAATTTCAGATAGCAATGGCATCAACATAACATTAAACAAGATAGAAAGCATCACACATAAAAGACCCATTTAACGTGGTTCACCCAAGGTGGGTTACTCCATGGATAAAACTTTTCTTCTAAAAGTTATATCAAAATCCTCTGGGAATCCTTCCCTATTACAATGTTTATGAGCCTCAGCTCAAAGGAGACACCTTCCCCTAATTCTACTTTGGCTGGTGATCCTCTAGAAGACCTCTACCTCCTTTGCCCTTAGCAAGTGGAACTCTATCCATAGAAGACAACTGTCTTCCCTGCTCTGGCTAGAGATCTTTGTCCTCAACTTCTATCACCGCAAAGTTGGTCCTCGAATTTGCACTAAACATAGTCCTTCGGTCTAGCACAAATGTCCTCTTCTGCCTCAAACTCTGTCCTTAATCTGGTCCTCAAAAATTGGTTAGAAAAATGGTTCACAAGCTTTCAAATGCTTGCTCAATGTTGTCCCCAAGTCTTCACTATTCTGTCATAGCTGTAATAGACAAAACCAACTTTCGCACAGACTGCGTAACACAGCAGCACATAGCACTTCAGCTATTGAACTTGTCACTTCTGCACATTGTCTTTGAATGTCGTAGCACCAATAGCTTCTGCTCCTATGCGCATCCACCATAGCACAGTCTTTGCACACTCTACACCAGCACAGTCTTTGCACACTCTGCATTTTGATGATCGAACATCTCCCCCGCACTATATCTCTGCAACTCGCACTTCGAATGCACACTTCAATAAAAAAAAAACAAAATAATCAAATAGCCCTCCTTTTATACACATATTTCTCAAGATTAGAACCTTGATCTTAGTCGACTGTTTGCCCTTTAATCATGTCGGTTGCAAGAATTTATACTTTGTCGACAAAGTTTAACTTCGTCGACAACAAACGCTTCTGCTGTTCTGTGGCTTTTCTCGCATGACACTCAAACATGTTGCGATATCGCTACGCCTTGGACTGCCATACACCTTGTATTACATGCTATCGCAAAATCATGACACTACAGCCTTTGCTAATGTCACCATGTATCTCGTTGCAATATCGCTACGCCTTGGTCTGCCAAACACCTTGTATTACACACTATCATGAAATCATGACACTACAGCTTTTGCTAACATTGCCATGTATCTCGTCGCGATATCGCTACGCCTTGGTCTGCCAAACACCTTCTTGGGTTTGTTGTCACAAAATCGCTACACTACAGCCTTTGCTGATGTCATTGTAAACCTTGTCATGAAATCGTGACACTCTAGACTTCACTGCCTTCTTCTCCATTGTAGTAGCGAAATCGCGACGCTACAACTTTCGCTGACGTCATCACGAATCTTGTCGCGAAATTATGACACTCTAGACTTCACTACCTTCTTCTCCGCAACTGTCACGAAATCATGACACCTTTGCCTCTTGCTGATGTCATCATGATTTTGGTCACGAAATCACGATGCTCTGGACATCAACGCCTTCTTCTCCGCAACTATCGCAAAATCACGACACCTTTGCCTTTTGCTGATGTCATCAGCAACTCTGTCGTGAAATCCCGACACCTCTTGCTCCTTCATCCTTTTCTTGATTTGCACTAGTGAAAATGAAACATATCACGAGATCACGATGCTTTCACTGCCTTAGGATTTTTCTTGCCAACTACTCGTGAAACTGGAACATGTCACGAAATCGTGACACTTCCTGCATCCATACAACTTCAAAACTTGTCACGAAATAGCGACACCTTTTGCCTGCTTTGCTTCTGCCTTCCTGCATGTCACAAAATAATGATAGTTTTTGCTAAACTTTCTCTCTCCTCAAACATGTCACGAAATCGTGACACTTTTGGCCGCTTTGCCTCTGCCTTCCTGCATGTCACAAAATCATGACAGTTTTGGCCAAACTTTCTCTCTCCTAAAACATGTCGCGAAATCGTGACACTTTTGCCCACTTTGCCTTTGCCTTCCTGCATGTCGTGAAATCGTGACAGTTTTGGCCGAACTTTCTCTCTCCTCAACCATGTCATGAAATCGTGACTTTCTCTCTCCTCAAACATGTCATGAAATCACGATAGTTTTTCCAGCAGCCTGCAAACTTTATTCTTCTTAATCTTTTTCTATATTTTTGGCAACTGGGCTACTCTGATTTTCTTGGAGGCTTACTGACCAACTAAAACCTTCAACAAAAACACAACCTTGGACATAAAAGCAAGTTGCTCCAAAGGTTCCTCGATATCAGAAACAACATCTACCAAAAACTCTTTGACATCAATGACAACAACTAAATTTAGCAAAAAGCAATGTACTCAAGGTTGCCAAAATTGCCAACAAAGAAGTGTCGTGATATCGCGACACTTTGGCAGCCAAAGTCAAAAGCCAAATAAGTGTCGCGATATCGCGACACTTTGGCAAGCAAAGCTAAAAGCTAAATAAGTGTCACGATATCGCGACACTTTGGCAACCAATGTCAAAAGCCGAAGAAGTGTCGCGATATCGCGACACTTTGGCAAGCAAAGCCAAAAGTCGAAGAAGTGTCGCGATATCGTGACACTTTGGTGAAAAAGAGCCAAAAGTAGAAAAGTGTCGCAATATCGCGACACATTGGTGAGAAAGAGCCAAAAGCAGAAAAGTGTCGCGATATCGCGACACATTGGCGAGAGAGAGCCAAAGACAGAAAAGTGTCGCGATATCACGACACATTGGAGAAAGAGGACCAAAAGCAGAAAAATGTCACGATATCACGACACATTGGCAAAGGAGATCCAAGGGCAGAAAAATGTCACGAAATCGTGACATGTCACGTTTCCGTGACCTAGCTAAGAAAGAGAAGGCGGGTTTTTCACGGACTATTACAGAATGATAGTTGGTGATTCCAAAAGTCGTTAAGGCAGTTCCAAGTGGCAGTTCTAGAAGTCGTTAAGGCAGTTCCATGTGGCAGTTCTAGAAGCCGTTAAGACGTTTACGAATGGTGATTGCAGCAAGAAGCTGTGAGGATAAAAGGGGATTTTTCAAAGGATTCGAGAGGGCTGGAAAGACGTAGATTGAGACTGCATTGTATTTTTTTTTTTGTACTTTGTAATCTTTCCATGTTCTCTAAATAAAATTGAGTTTTCTCTTGTTGTTAATATTGGCTCCCCATCATTTTATCTTTTAATTCTCAATGGTATAGTTTTCTAAATTTAAATAGTCTAAAATTTTGTGTAGAACTCCTTATATATTCCTAATTTGGAAATCTAGAAAATAATAATATTTGCAAAATAATATTTCAATTTTCCAAGGTAGAAAACCTTATATCTCCTAGTTTAATTATTTGCAAATATTTTAATATTTAATTCTCATGCAATTTGAAATATATTTTAAGATATAATTTACTTGCTTTAATTGCTTTCTAATCCACTAAGGTTGTAAATTCCTTTAGATTCTTCAATGTAATAATCAACTAAATTCAACCTTATATATAATGCACCTTATATCTCCTTGTAATTAATGGAAAGCAAATGCGGAGGTCCAAGGTTCTAATCTCAGGCCTTGCATACTAAACACTTATCCCTTTCCTGGTGTTTTCAATGATGTAAAAGTTTTAAAATGATTGTGGCACTGTGGTTATAGGGGTGAACTACGTGAAGATCTATGTGGCATATTTTAGGGCAGACAACATAGATTACTTTGGCGGCCATAAAATCTAAAAAACCTACCCAGATTCATGGCGACTACCAATTCCACCAAGTAAATTACAAAATAATAATAATAATAATGGAAAGCAACTATTAACTTGTAAATATAACTTGATATGTTTTTGTTAATATCTTATTTTACCTTACTTTCAAATCTTGTCCATGATGTTTCTCTTAATCCAACATATGACTATGAGTATTTCTTGCTCTACATTGTATGGTGCTTGTATGCCAATATTCTCTTCCTTCAATTCACTTTGACTTCTCTCAATGTTGTATGATGAATCTCTATGCTCAGTCTATATGCTCTTCTCAATCTAGTCTCTTAATATCTCTTTACTCCTTCTTGGAATGCTAGCCACATGGTGCATTACATTGCTCTAGTTCGTAGGTTAAATTTGCTATGTGATATAGGTGGTTATACTCTTTGAGAGAGTTACTTTAGGTGGTGGAAAACTTTGAACATTGCTAAATGATTATATATGCCTTCAACACTTGAGTTGAGGGTTACTTCAAACCTAGGCACTCCATTTTTGTGCAAAGATGTTATTACCGTAGGTTTTATCAATAATATGTAGATATTTTTCTTTCATTATGCAAATGGCAGAAGATACCTTTGGTGAGAAAATTGGATGGCTCTTATGTTTATGCAACCAACCTCTTCAACGTCCTTATCACCTTAATGCATTTCCAACTTCTTTGCAAGCTATTTCAATTATTTTACAGCATGTGTTATTGAACTTCAACGTCTGGTGGTTCCTCTTCCAACCAAGGTGGCTCCTCTAGGAAGTTCTTTATATGGTGATTCAACACTTTCTTCATCGTGGTGGTTTGTCCTAGCTCCTCTCACATTTTCTTAGGTAATACTTGAAGTTTTTCTCCTTTGCACTTTATTTTTGCCACTTGTATTATGTTTTTCCTGTTAGTTTTTGAAGCTTTAAACTTAAAGGAAATGCAACCACAAGTATGGAAATAAGTATACAATTTTATAACTATGATAATGTTTATCTAATATGCATGAAAATATGATATAAAACTTGATACAACGCTCAAAAAATGCTCATATAAGAAATATCATGAAAATATACAATGATCTCCAATGGAGGTCACAACCTTTCCATATTTGCAAAAATGAATCTACATTGTATCTACTACTACTCTACATATACATTCCAAAATCCTCTCTATTATCTATTCTATGAAGACCTATTTATAATTGTTAAAAATATTGAGCATCAATATTAAGCCAAGAAACTAGACATGCAAAGCATTACTAAAAAATATTAATAACTGATTGATTTATTCCATGGGATCAACTTTGTATAAATAGCAAAGTTTATAAATGTGAGTCGTTGGATTACAACAAATCAACAAATATAAACTATTCTTAAACTAAGAATTCACCTGACTCATGGAAGAGTGGTGACAACTGAATTATTATCCTAGTAGAACTTAATAGAACAAAGATGTATTCTAACACCCCACCTTAAGTGATACTAGGGGTGAATGTATGAGTCCTGAAAAGAAGTCTTGATGAGGTACTCATGTACAATGAACTCTTATAGAAGAGATGGTAAAAAAACCACATGGGAAAAAACCATCTTGAAGAAGAAGAAAAAGAATAAGAAGAGGCATGTCTTTGGATGGCAAATATTGTCCTCTATTGAATTCCTAAAAATAAATGAGTCTCGACAAGGCCTGATTAGGTACTCATGTACAATGTACTTACATACAATAAGAAGAAAATACAGGTGAAAACCTTTGTGCACCCTTCTAATGAATTTTCTTAACTCCAAGTTTCTCTCACAACTAAATGTAACACGGATAAGGAAAGGATTTAGTGAAGATATCTACAATTTGATTTTTTGTAGGAATGCACTCCAAGTTTAGATCCCCTTGCTAAATATACTACCGAATGAAGTGCATGTAAATCTCAATGTGCTTGGTGCACTGATATTATACTGGATTACGAGCAATATGAATTATGCTCTGATTGTCACACCAAATAGTAATAGGTTGGTTATGGACAAAACCAAATTATCTTAGCATCTGATAAAGCCAAAGAGCTTATTGACTAAGTAAAATTGTTACCCTGTATTTAGCCTCTATGGATGATAAAGCTATTACCTGTTATTTTTTGCATGACCAAGCAATAGGTGAATAACCAAGACAAAAAACATAGCCAGATGTGGAACATATATCTTCAATTGAACCTACCCAATAAAAATATGTGTAACCATTTATATCCATGGATCCACCCTCATATAAGAGCACAAAGTGAGTAGTTCCTTGCAAGTAGCAGAGGATTCTCTTTGCGGATTGCCAATGACTGAAATGAGGTTGATGTGAGAATCTAGACATTAATCCAATAACATATGAAATATTTGGGCGAGTATGAGTGAGGTATAATAGACTTCCTACAAGTTGTCTATAGAGAGTAGCATCACATAGAGGGGACTTGCAGGAAGTACTTAGAGTGACTCCAAACAAAAAAAGTGTGGAAGAAGACTTGCAATCGATCATTTTAAACCACCAAAGAAGTTCTAGAGTATATTTTTGTTAACATAATAAAATTCTTGCATCTTTTTGAGTTATCTAAATTGCAAGAAAGTAATGGGCTAAACCCAGATCAACCATATCAAATATCTTGGAAAGAGAGTCTTTGATAGTTTAGATGTGAGATATGGCACTACCAGTGAGTAGTAGATCATCAAAATAGAGA
Organism: Wollemia nobilis; assembly: GCA_028583015.1. Classification (NCBI taxonomy): domain Eukaryota; kingdom Viridiplantae; phylum Streptophyta; class Pinopsida; order Araucariales; family Araucariaceae; genus Wollemia; species Wollemia nobilis. The sequence continues at coordinate 2,704,818 of JAQPPZ010000840.1, read as the reverse complement.
ACAAGTATGGTGATATTTTCTTCATCTCTCCAAATGTATACTGTTGCATCAGACTCAAAATGAGAAAAACCTGAGGATAGAAAGGAGTCCATTTTTTCATACCAAGCTCTTGGATCCTATTTTAGACCATAGAGATATTTCCTTAGTTTACAAACAAGGGAGGAGTCTTGAATAAATCTAGTAGGTTGTTCTATGAATATTTCTTCTTTTAAGTCACCATGCAAGAAAGCACTTTTAACATCCATTTGAAAGACTGGCTATTTTTGGGAAGAAACAAGTGCAAGAACCAGCCTCACAAAATATATTTTTTTAAATGGTACAAAGGGTTTAGAATAATCAGTGCCTTCAATTTGTAAAAAACCTTTAGCTACCAAGCGAGCTTTATGTTTGTCAATTTTTCCATTAGGTCCATACTTAGTTCTGTAAATCCATTTACAGTGAACCAATTTCCTTCATTTAGGTATAGGGAATAGATCCCAAGTTTTATTTTTAATTAAGGAAGAAAATTCATTCTCCATGGCATCATCCCATTCTTTTATACTAGTTGCTTCTTTGAAGGATTGAGGGTCTATTGAAATGGACTGATAGACAAGACCATAATCCATGGAGTTGCTTAATTTGGATGATGGAGTATTTTGGATGTAAGGAGTGGCTTCTTGAACTATGGTGCAGGCCTATTTTGGCATTGTAGAAGGAGTCATGGGTGTGGGCAGAGTTTGAATAATGGGATCCTCATGTTGTTCATCTATCTCAAGGGTGGTATATTCACTATATTGGGGCTCAAATGTTGGAGATGGCTCGAGATAATTACTATTGGAAGATGATTGAGAATGTTTAGAAGGTTCAAATGTTTCATCAAATTGAATATTTTTGTGAAAACAAGCCTCATGAGTTGTGGGATCAAGGAGCCTATAGGATTTCATTTCCTCATAATAGACAACAAATACAAGTTGTTTGCTCTTTTTGTTTAGATCCTTCCTCTTTTTCTTTGGGATGTGTGCCCAAGAAGTACACCCAAAAAAATTAAAAAAGGAGACATCAGGTTTGGAGCTAGTACATGCTTCTTCGTGAGTTAAATGACCAATAGTTTTAAGAGGTGCGGTTTTGAATATAGTTTGCATAGTTAATAGCTTCAGCCCAAAAAGCTATTGTAAGATCTCTTGAGTGGAGCATACAATCTATCATTTATTTAAAAGATTTATTTTTCTTTTCTACAATACCATTTTGTTGAGGATTATGGGAGACTAAATGTTGATGAATTATGCCATGAGTTGATAGAAATATGGAGAACTCATTACTAAAGTATTCCCCCCATTATCTATACGAATTTACTTGATTTTGCAATTTTCTTAATTTTTAGCTAAGGCCTTGAAGATTTTAAAGTGGGATAGCACATCACTTTTGTAATTTAGAAAGTAGACCCATGTTCTTCTTGAAAAATCATCAATGAAGGTCAAGGTATATTTTGATCCCTTGAAAGAAGGCTCTGGGAAGACCATCAAGTAACTATGGATTAACTCTCGAGGGGATGAGGTATTTTGAGAACTACTTGGGTGAAAAGGATCTTGATGTTGTTTTCCAAGAGCACATCCAGGACATAATCCTTTAATAGAAGAGACTTTTGGTAATCCGGTTACCATTTTATGATTTTTCAACTCTTTTAGATAGTTTTAATTAACATATCCAAACCTTTCATGCTAAATTTTTCTTTCAATATCTCCATGTGCAACAAAATATGATGCTCTATCTAAATTTTTGAATCCATTAAAGTGAAATAGGTGAGTGTTATGATAAATATCTCCTTTTGCTATGAGAGTGTTAGAATTTCCCAAAAGTAGAACTACAAAGCATTACAAGATTTGAAGAAACAAAATAGAACTGATTGATTATTCCATGGATCAACTTTGTATAAACAACAAAGTTGATCATTGAGAGCCATTGGATTACAACAACTCATCAAATCTGATGTAGAATATAACTAAGAGTTCACCTGACTCACTAAGGAGTGGAAACTCAAGTAAGTCTATCCTAGTAGAACTTAAGAGAGTAATTACTTATTCTAACACCCCCCCTTTAAGTGATACTAGGGGTGTATTATGCAAATGAGTCTCAAAAACAAATCCTGATGAGGTACTCATGTACAATGGTTTCTTTTCTAAAGAGATGGTAAAAACCCCATGGGAAAAATCGTCTATAAAAAAATAAAAATGGAAGAGGCATGTCTTTAGTTTGCTAAGATTGTCCTCTTAATACAAAAAAATAGGTGAGTCTTAGCAATATGGCCTGATGAGGTACTCATTTACAATATATATGAGAGATGGTGAGAAAACCACATGGTAAAAACCATCTGGTATGAAATAAAGAGCCATGTCTTTGGATGACGAAGATTTTCCTTAATAACAAAAAAAATGAGTCTCAAAAACATGTCCTGATGAGGTACTCATGTATAATATGTAAAGGAGAGATGATAAAAAAACCACATGGGAAAAAACCATCCTCCAAATAATACAATAATAAAAGGAGAGGTGAAAGACCTCTATTTCAATGTAGTTGTAATACTCCAAATTTCTCTCACAATTGTATGTAACACGGAGAAGGAAATGACTTGGTGAAGATATCTGCAACTTGATTTTCATTTGGAATATAGTCCAAGTATATGTATCCATTCTAAATATATTTTTGAATTAAGTGCATGTGTATCTCAATGTGCTTGGTGCGCTGATGCTCAATTGGATTACATGCAATATGAATTGTTCTTGATTGTCACACCAAAGAGTAATAGATTTGTCATGGAAAAATCAAATTCTATTAGAATCTGATGAAGCCAAAGAGCTTCCTGGATTTCTAAAAATACTACCCTATATTATGCCTCTGTAGATGATAAGGCCATTGCTTGTTGTTTTTTGCATAACCAATGAATTGGAAAAGAAACAAGACAAAGGACATATCCAGAATTTGAACATATGTCTTCTATTGAACCTTCCCAATCTAAATCCATGTAGCCAATGATATCCATGGATTTTACCTCATATAAGAGCCCAAAGTGAGTAGTTCCTTGCAAGTAGCAAAGGATTCTTTTTTCTACTTACCAGTGATTGAAATGAGGTTGATGTTAGAATCTAGATATCAAGACAACATCATATTAGATATCTGGATGAGTATGAGTAAGGTATAACAGACTCCCTACAAGCTGATTGTATAGAGTTGCATCATATAGAGAGGATATGTAGAAAGTACTTAGATTTTCTCCATACTAAAAATGAGTAGGAGAAGGTTTGCAATCTATCATTTTAAACCTTTGAAGAAGATCTAGAGTGTATTTTTATTGAATTAATGAAATTCTTGCATCTTTTTTATTTATTTGGATCCCAAGGAAGTAATGACCTAGACCTAGATCAGCCATATATAGTTCATAGAGGGAGTGTTTTATGTTTTGAATGTGAACAAAGTCACTACCAGTGAGTAGTATATCATCAATATATAGAAAAAGTATGGTGATTTTTCCTTCATCTCTCTAACTGTAGAATATGTTATCAGACTCACAATGAGAAAAAACTGAGGAAAGAAGGAAGCAGTGCATTTTTGCATACCAAGATCTAGGAGTTTGCTTGAAGCCATAATGAGAATTCTTTAGCCTACAAACAAGAGAGGAGTCTTGAGTGAAACCAGTAGGTTATTCCATGAATATATATTCCTTTAAGTCCCCATGTAAGAAAGCACTCTTTATAGCTATTTGAAATACATGCCACTTTTGGGAAGTAGCTAGAGCAAGAACCAGTCTAGCCAAATCCATTTTTGCAACTGGTGCAAAGGTTTCAACATAATCAATTCCTTCAATTTGATAGAAAACTTTGGCTACTAGGTGAGCTTTGTGTTTGTAAATTTATCCATTAGGCCCATATTTTGTTCTATAAATCCATTTACAATGAACTAATTTCCTTCCTTTAGGTAGGGGAACTAAATCCCAAGTTTTCTTTTTAATTAAGAAAGAGAATTCACTTTTCATGACATCATCCCATTATTTAATACCAATTGCTTCTTTGAAGGATTGAGGATCATAGGAAATAGATTGATAGACAATACCAGAGCCTATGAAGTTGGTTAATATGGATGATGGAATATTTTGGAGGTAAGGAGTAGCTTCTTTAACAATGGTGTGGGTCCATTTTGGCATAGTGGAAGGAGTAGAAGGATTGGATAGACTTTGAGTTGGAGTTATAGGTTCTTCATCTTGATCATAAATCTCTAAATTAATCTCTAAAGTTGGTTCTTCATTAAATTGAGGTTCTACTATAGGAGAAGGCTCAATAGAGGAATATGATGGTTGAAAATATTTCTGAGGGAATGTTTCATCAAATTGGACATTTCTATGAAATTATACCTAATGAGTTGTGGGATCAAGGAGTTTGTATGCTTTCATTTCCTCACAATAACCAATAAAGATGATATTTTTGTTTTTCATATCTAGAGCCTTCATTTTCTTCTTTGGGATGTGCACCCACGTAGTACACCCAAAAATCTTGAAGAAGGAGACATCCGGTTTTGATCCAGTCTATACTTATTCAGGAGTTAAATGGTCAAGATCTTTATGAGGTGTGCGGTTTTGAATATAGTTTGCACAGTTAATAGTTTCTACCTAAAAAACTTTTGGAAGATCTCTTGAATGGAGCATACAGTTTGCCATTTCCTTCAATGTTTGGTTTTTCCTCTCTGTAATGCCATTTTGCTATGAATTATGGAAGACAAAATGCTTATGAATGATGCCATCACTTTATAGAAATATTGAGAACTCATTACTACAGTATTCCCTCCCATTATCTGTGTGAATTTACTTGATGTTGCGAGAGGATGAATTTTCAACTAAGGCTTTGAATATTTTGAAGTGGGATAGAACATCACTTTTTTATTTTAGGAAGTAGACCCAAGTTCTTCTGGAAAAGTCATCAATGAAGGTTAGAACATATTTTACTCCTTTTAAATAAGGGTCCGGGAAAAACATCAAGTCACTATGGATTAACTCTAGAGAGGATGAGGCTTTTAGAGAACCACTTGGGTGGAAAGGATCTTGATGTTGCTTTCCTAGAGCACATATAGGACATACTTGATAGAGAGCCAAAATTACAGAGAAGAAAAATAGTTTTATTTTATTCAAATGCAGTAGAGAATTATTGTTACAACAGAATATTACAGTCACAGCAATATTACAGAAGTCGCAGAAGAGTTGCGCCTTTACAAAATTTCTCAAATCTAAAAATACAAAAAAAATATTATCGTTCCAAAAATTTTCCAGCCCTTGTGCATGCCTTTGCTCTCCTTTTTAAAGGTTCTCAGGTGACGCTCCATTTCCAGCTGGTGGCCCTTCGTTTCCTCTTCCAGAACCTTTCGTTTCGCCTTCCCGTGTCGCTTCGTCGTCCAGGTATTCGAAACGTCTCCCTTTTCGACTCTTCGTCTTCGGCTTGTCTTTCGGGCGCGAAAATATGACATGTCGCGATATCGTGACATTTTTTTGCCTTTGGCTCTTTCTCTGTCTTTCATCGTGAAAATGCGACATGTCGCGATATCGCGACACTTTTCTGTCTCGGCCGCTTTCTCTGTCTTTCGTCGTGAAAATGCGACATGTCGCGATATCATGACACTTTTCTATCTCCGGCTCCTTCTCTACCTTTTCGTCATGAAAATGCGACATGTCGTGATATCGTGACACTTCTGCTTCCTCGCTCTCTCTCTCCTCTTCGAGTCAAAAAATTATGACATGTCACGAAATCATGACATCCTTGCTTGCTAGTTCGTCTTTCCTATTTGGGTCATGAAATCGTGACATGTCATGAAATCATGACATCTTTGTTTGCTGCTTCCTCTTTCCTGTTTGGGCTACGAAATCATGACATGTCACAAAATTGTGACATCTTCGCTAGCTGCCTTCTCTTTCCTGTTTGGGTCATGAAATCGTGACATGTCATGAAATCGTGACATCTTCGCTAGCTGCCTTCTCTTTCCTATTTCGGTCATGATATCGTGACACTTTTTATGTCACGATATCGTGACATCTTTTCCTCCATGTTCTCTTCTCTGTTTCGGTCACGATATCGTGACACTTTTTATGTCGCGATATCGTGACATCTTTTCCTCCGCTCTTTCTCTCTCCTTCTTGAGTCGTGAAAACACGACATGTCGCGATATCGCGACACTTTTTCTGTCGCGATATCGCGACACCTTATTTTTTTCTTTGCCAAAACACTTAGAACATTTTTGTTGATGCAAGATTGCTCTGCTGCCCTTGGATGCTCCTGCATCAGACATCCGGGGTAGATTGAGAAGTGATCCTCACTTCTGAACTATTAGAGGGAGACCCAGGCGGTCAACCTCCGTTTTAGACAACCAAGTTGCATCTTCTACCGGTCTGCCCTTCCACTTGACCAAATATTCAAAATACTGTCTATTTCTGGTACTTCTGCCTTCTCGAGTGTCCAGTATTTCCTCAATCTCATCTGCGGTTGGAGTAGACGCTGGAATACTCCACAACTCTGCGCTTGGTGTCTCACTACTATCCCCCTCATGGTATTTCACCAAATCTAAAATGTTAAAGACAGGTGATATGTTAAGCCCACTTGGCAATTCTACTTCATAGGCATTGCCTGAATCCCATTTTGCCATGATTCTGCACGGTCCAAACTTCTTCATCTTTAGCTTGTTATAGGTTTTAGCAGGAAATATTTCCTTTCTCAGATGGACCATCACTTCATCTCCCACTTCGAATTCCTTAAACCGTCGCTTCTGGTCTGCTTTCATCTTATATTGCGTATTCATTTTAGCAATATGCTTCTTCACTTCTTCATGCAGGTTCTTCAGATGCTCTGCAAAATCCTCAGCCTCGGCACTGCACTTTTCCCCTGTATTCAGCTTCCTTAACTCAGAAACATTTCTTGGACTGCTTCCATATATTATCTAAAATGGAGATTTGTTGGTACTCCTGTTGACAGAATTGTTATATGCAAACTCCGCCTGTGGCAAAATCAGATCCCATCCTTTGGGCTTATCTCCTATCAAGCACCTCAATAGGTTACCCAAACTTCTGTTTACCACCTCTGTTTGCCCATCTATCTGTGGGTGGTATGCTGAACTGAATTTCAAATCTGTCTTTAGTTTCTTCCATAGGGTTCTCCAGAAATACCCAACAAACTTGGTATCTCTGTCGAAAATGATACTCTTCGGTAGACCATGCAGTCGTACCACCTCTTTGAAAAACAAACCTGCAATATGAACTGCATCATTAGTTTTCTGACAAGGGATAAAATGTGCCATCTTTGAAAACCTGTCAACTACCACAAATATGGAATCATTTCCCCTCTGTGTCCTTGGTAGACCAAGAATGAAATCCATGTTGACATCTTCCCATGGTTTCTCTGGTATAGGTAACGGCTGATATAATCCGGTGTTCTGTCTCACACCTTTCGCCATCTGACAGACTCTACAACTCTGCACAAATTTTTGCACATCTTGCTGCAGTTGCGGCCAATAATAATTCTCGCTCACAAGGGCAATGGTCTTATCTCGACCAAAGTGCCCAACCAATCCTCCACTGTGTTTTTCTTTGACTAGGTTTTCCCTCATGGAACTTCTTGGAATGCATAATTGGTTTCCTCTGAACAACATTCCATCTTGGATCAGAAAATCCAACCACTTGGTTCTGTCCAAGGTAACTGGTGCCAAGCAAGCCTTCCAGGCTTCTGCAAAATCGGGATCTTCAGGGTACAAACCCTTCAATTCATCAAATCCCAACACTTCCACCTTCATTTCTATCAGCAAACTCTGCCTTCTACTCAAGGCATCTGCAACTCTGTTGGACTTTCCACTCCTGTGCTTCAACACAAAGGAATAACTCTGCAGAAACTCAACCCACTTCAAGTGCCTCTGGTTCAGTTTTCCCTGGCTATTTATATACTGTAAGGCCTGATGATCAGTATATAACACAAACTCTTTTGGCAGCAAATAATGTCTCCACTTCTTCAGGGCCTGAACTATAGCATAGAACTCTTGGTCATACACTGAATACTTCTTCCTGGCCTCATTGAGTTTCTCACTGAAGTAAGCAACAGGCTTGCCTTCTTGACTCAGCACAGCTCCTATGGCACTGCCACTGGCATCACAGTCCACCTGAAATACCTTGTTAAAATCTGGAAGTGCTAAAATAGGTTGCTCAGTGACCTTCTTCTTCAACATATCAAAGCTCTTGTCTGCTCCTAAGGTCCACTTAAAGTCTTTCCTATCCCCTCTCATTGTTTTCGTAAGGGGTGCACAAATACTGCTAAAATTTTTGATGAATTTCCTGTAAAAACTGGCTAGACCATGAAATGATCTCACTTCAAAAGTGCTTCTTGGAGTAGGCCATTCAATGATAGCCCTCACCTTTTTTGGGTCCATTTTTAGACCTTCAACTGAGATGACAAATCCCAGGTATACCAACTCCTTCTTCACAAAATTGCACTTCTTCAAGTTGATCAACAACTGTTCTTCCCTCAGCTTCTCAAAAACCCTCCTGATATGCATCAGGTGCTCTTCCAGGGTTCTGCTGAATATCAAAATGTCATCCAAATAGACAATAACAAACTTGCCTAAAAACTCCTTCAGCACTTCATTCATCAACCGCATGAATGTGCTTGGTGCATTGGTTAGCCCAAATGGCATGACCAACCACTCATACAAACCTTCTCTGGTTTTGAAAGCGGTTTTCCACTCATCTCCTTCTCTGATCCGAATCTGATGGTAGCCACTCTTCAGGTCAATCTTGGTGAAGTACTTGGCTCCACTCAAACAGTCCATAATATCATCCATCCTTGGTAATGGAAATCTGTATTTTATGGTGATCTTGTTGATAGCTCGAGAGTCTGTACACATCCTCCACTCCCCATCCTTCTTTGGTGCTAGTACTGCAGGTACCGCACATGGACTCAAGCTTTCTCGAATCAGTCCCTTTTTCAACAACTCATGGACTTGCTCTGCTCAGCTCCTCACTTTCCACAGGAGTCATTCCGTGGGCTGCCTTGTTGGGTAAACTAGATCCAGGTACCAAATCAATATGGTGACTGATCTTCCTCATCGGTGGTAAACCCTCAGGCACATTATCTGATATGATGTCTGGAAATTCTTCTAACAGGTGTTCGACCTCTGTTGGAACATCTGTGTATTGTTCTTTCTTAATAGTAGGGATTAATGCATAACACATTGAATCCCTCTTCAGACCATCCAAAAACTGTCTTCCATCCACCAGGCAGATTCTGGCACTATTGCACACTTTCTCATCCACTTCTTTCAGTGGCTTCAATTTGTGACGTACTCCATCCTTCGTCAGAGAGTACGTATTTGCATGCCCATCATGCACTGCATGTCTGTCAAATTGCCATGGTCTTCCCAACAACAAATGGCAAGCATCCATCGACAAAACATCACATAGGACCTCATCTTGATAATTCCCAATGTGAAATTTGACCAAGCATTGTTCACTGACAAGTGCTCTATGGTCTTTCTGCAACCACGCAATCCGATATGGATGCGGGTGCTTCCTCTTTCCCAATTTCAACTTAGTAACCATCTCTTCTGAAACTAAGTTGTCTGTGCTACCATTATCAATGATAACATTGCAGACCTTCCCTGCACATTTGCACCTCGTGCGAAATAGGCTCTTCCTCTATTCTGGTTCTTTTTCGTCATTCAACAGTGCTCTTCTCGTCATCAACACTTCTCCTCCTTCTGCTTCTTCAGAGTGCTCTGACTCAGCTCCTTCATCTACCACAGCAGCTCTGGCATGACCCTCGGGTCTCCTATCCGTCCTTTCTTGGTGTTGGGGACACTCGTATGACCGATGTCCCTCTTCTCCACACTGGAAACAGGTTCCACGGAATGCTCCTCTTCCATACCCACGTCCTGGTCTACCTCTTCCTCTTTGGTAGCCATTGTTCTGATCACGCGGGTGGTAGGTATTCTCCTTTTTCTGTTCCTGGGGTTTGCTTGTTTCACCAGTCTTCTTCTGGTCTCGATAATTTCCTCCATCGATTCTTCCATCGGTTCTTCCACCACGATCCCTTCCTCTCTGTTTGCCTTCGAATCTTCTATTTAGTTTCTCTTCTACCTTCAAGGCCAACTGGTATGCATCTTCTATGGTGGCTATTCTGATCAGACTGAGTTCTTCCTGGATGTTCATTCTCAATCCATTTATGTATCTGGCTACTTTCTCCTTATTAGCCCCTGAATGGCCAGTTCTGATGGAGATCTTGTAGAATTCTTCTGTGTATTCTTGGATAGACTTGCCTGACTATCTCAAACTCTGCATCCTCCTCAACAGGTCCAACTCGTAATCTATGAGAATAAATTGTCTCTTCAGTTTCTCCACCATTCGGTCCCATCTGGTTATCTTTTCTTTTCCATTTTTATTTCTTTCGAGTTGTACTCCTTTCCACCATAAACTAGCATGGCCTTTCAATTTTGTTTTTGCAAATTTGATCCTATCAGGATCTGCAATCTCCTCATACTCAAAGTATTCCTCCATATCGTTGATCCAGTCAATCAACTCTTCTGGGTTGAGATTCCCAGAATATGTAGAGACATCAAACTTCGGTCTCTTCCCGGCCCTGAGATAGAGCTTTCAACAATCTAGCTTCAGAAGGATCCAATGCTTCTTCATCATCTGATGGACCCTTAGTTTCCCAGGCTTCATCGTCACTCTGGTCTTCTCCCTTTGGTTCGACCCTTTTTCGCAACTCTTCCTGCAGGGCTTGCACTTGCCTCTGCAATGCTCTAAAATCTTCATCCTGCGCCACATTTCTCCCGTGACCATGATTTCTTTTTGGAGGCATTCTGCTCACTTCTCTCGCAAATCTCAAATGGTCCTGGTGCAAACTGCCTCACGTTCGAGCGCTCTGTTTACACTACCCAGGCACTCTCATTCTCTCTTCTCAGAACCCTTCCACCTGATCCTGGTGCAAGCTGCCTCACTTTCGGCGCTCTGCTCACACACTTAGGAACTCCTAGCTCTGATACCACTTGATAGAGAGCCAAAATTACAGAGAAGAAAAATAGTTTTATTTTATTCAAATGTAGTAGAGAATTACTGTTACAACAGAATATTACAGTCATAATAGAATATTACAGAAGTCGTAGAAGAGTTGCGCCTTTACAAAATTTCTCAAATCTAAAAATACAGAAGAATATTATCGTTCTAGAAATTTTCCAGCCCCTTGTGCATGCCTTTGCTCTCCTTTTTAAAGGTTCTCAGGTGACGCTCCATTTCCAGCTGGTGGCCCTTCGTTTCCTCTTCCAGAACCTTTCGTTTCGCCTTCCCGTGTCGCTTCGTCGTCCAGGTATTCGAAACGTCTCCCTTTTCGACTCTTCGTCTTCGGCTTGTCTTTCGGGCACGAAAATACGACATGTCGCGATATCGCGACATTTTTTTGCCTTTGGCTCTTTCTCTGTCTTTCATCACGAAAATGCGACATGTCACGATATCGCGACACTTTTCTGTCTCCGGCTCCTTCTCTGCCTTTTCATCGCGAAAATGCGACATGTCGCGATATCGCGACACTTTTCTATCTCTGGCTCCTTCTCTGCCTTTTCGTCGTGAAAATGTGACATGTCGCGATATCGCGACACTTCTGCTTCCTCGCTCTCTCTCTCCTCTTCGAGTCGTGAAATCGTGACATGTCGCGAAATCGTGACATCCTTGCTTGTTGCTTCCTCTTTCCTGTTTGGGTCACGAAACCACGACATGTCACGAAATCGTGACATCTTTGCTTGCTGCTTCCTCTTTCCTGTTTGGGCCGTGAAATCGTGACATGTCGCGAAATCGTGACATCTTCGCTAGCTGCCTTCTCTTTCCTGTTTGGGCCACGAAATCGTGACATGTCACGAAATCGCGACATCTTCGCTAGCTGCCTTCTCTTTCCTATTTCGGTCGCGATATCGCGACACTTTTTATGTCACGATATCGCGACATCTTTTCCTCCGCACGTTCTCTTCTCTATTTCGGTCGCGATATCGCGACACTTTTTATGTCACGATATCGCGACATCTTTTCCTCCGCTCTTTCTCTCTCCTTCTTGAGTCGCGAAAACACGACATGTCGCGATATCGCGACACTTTTTCTGTCGCGATATCGCGACACCTTATTTTTTTCTTTGCCAAAACACTTAGAACATTTTTGTTGATGCAAGATTGCTCTGCTACCCTTGGATGCTCCTGCATCAATACTCCATCAATAGAAGATACTGGAGGTAAAAATATTACCATTTCATGGATGTTCAATTCCTTTAGGTAGTTGCAGCCGAGATGACCAAAGCTTTCATGGCAAATTTTACTTTCAAGATCTCCATGAGCCAAAAAATAGGAGACTCCTAGATTTTTGAATCCTTTGAAGTGAAATAGGCAAGTGTTGTGATCAATATCTCATTTGGATATAAGAGAGTGGGGGTCTTGAAATTCTCTTATCTCAACTCCTATTGGAGAGAAGAGAACAATTTTCCCCTTTCCAAAAGTACAAATTTGATAGACAAAGAGGAGATTTGTTGCAATGTTTGGAACATAGAGAACATTATTGATAGAGTCACCATCAATGGATATGTCACCCTTTCCTTTGACTGGGATAAAGTAAGAGTCACCAATTTCTATGCTACATGTTGAACTTGAGGAGATAGAAGAGAATGACTCATCTAAAGTAGTCATGCTCCTGCATCAATACTCCATCAATAGAAGAGACTGGAGGTAAAAATATTACCATTTCATGGATGTTCAATTCCTTTAGGTAGTTGCAGCCGAGATGACCAAAGCTTTCATGGCAAATTTTACTTTCAAGATCTCCATGAGCCAAAAAATAGGAGACTCCTAGATTTTTGAATCCTTTGAAGTGAAATAGGCAAGTGTTGTGATCAATATCTCATTTGGATATAAGAGAGTGGGGGTCTTGAAATTCTCTTATCTCAAATTCTATTGGAGAGAAGAGAACAATTTTCCCCTTTCCAAAAGTACAAATTTGATAGACAAAGAGGAGATTTGTTGCAATGTTTGGAACATAGAGAACATTATTGATAGAGCCACCATCAATGGATATGTCACCCTTTCCTTTGACTGGGATAAAGTAAGAGTCACCAAATTCTATGCTACATGTTGAACTTGAGGAGATAGAAGAGAATGACTCATCTAAAGTAGTCATGTGATGAGTTGCTCCAGAATCTAGGACCCAATAATTAGATGAAGTATTGGTGGTCTTCCCTTGAACATTTAGGGCTTTTCCTATCTGCTTTTTACTATCTATATTTTGAATATTTGATCCTTCATAGCTGCCTCTAGTTGTTTTAATATTTTCCAGCATTTATTTGCAGATTGAGCATTTTTTTTACAGTGAGTACAAGTTATAGGATTCCTCTCTTTATTTTTGAATTTTTCTTTAGTAGAGGTGGAGGCTACTAAGGCTTTTAAGGAAGAGTAAGATATCTCATATTTTGCAAGTTTTATTTCTTCCCTAGTTAGTCTATCACAAAATTATTCTAAGGAGGGCATTTTAAAAGTTGCACCAAGAGCATCTTTTGTAGATAGAAATGTGGTTGCAAATATTTGAAATACACCATTTAGTTTAGAAAGAATTAGATAAATGCATTCTTATTCAGTTTTATTCTTCCCACTACCTTTGTATTGAGTGAGGACTTCTTTGAATTTGGTGAGAAAGTCAACAATATTGTTGAAGTCCTCAGGAGATAATGGTATTAATTCTGCTTCTAGCTACATTGGTCTTATTTGATCTACTTTCCCAAACAAGTTCTTTAGTTTCTCCCAACTTTATTTATTTTTATTTGTGGAAAACATCCCAAAAGGGATGCCACTTTCGGGTAAGACCCAAGGAGGCAGGGGTATCAATTCCACCAAAAATGCCCAAGAATCGGACCTGGCCTACCACCTTTGACATACTCAAGGAGCAAACAAACACATAAAACCAAATTAAAAAAAGTAAATAACAACAAAAATAATAAAATAAAATAAGAAACATGCTCCTTGAGTGTGCCAAAACCAAAATCACAACCAAACACGCACAATAATATAAAATAAACCACAACACAAACCATATATAAAAACACAAGAACCACATAACAAAACACAAACAAGACAAAAACAACAAAACACTACAAAGACATAACCCAAAAAAACATGAAAAATAAACACAACCAAAACCTAAAATATAAAATAAATAAAATAATAATAAAAACAACCAACAACAGACAATAAACAAAAACAAAAAACATAGAAAACACTCACACATAAAAAAAAATAACACAAACAAAGAGAAACCCAAGAACAAGAACGAAAAAAACACAAGAAAAATAACAAAAAACATAAAAAAAAACAAAAAAAAACAAAACAACAAAAACACAAGAACAACAAAAAACAACACAAAGAACACAAAAACAAAAAAAAACAAAAGAACCCACCCACCTTAAAAAACTAAACAAAAAAACAAAGAAGACAAAAGAAAAAAAAAATGAACAAAACAATGACCTATCTAGACCAGAAGACTATTAATGCAATAATCAACAGAGGAAACAAAATAAAGAATAGAATGATCTAGGGAACTAAAAAAACTGAATGAACCAAAGAGAAACAAAAAAAAAAAAAACAAGAAGAAACTAGGTACCTTCAGAACTGGAGCCATCCAAAGAAATGATAGAAAGAAGAGCTTCCCTGATTTGAGAAGCCCACCATATAGGAGGGTGACCATAACAAGTAAGATCACATTTTTCCAAAGCCCAATTAGCTAAAGCATCAACACTCTTGTTTTGATCTCTGACCACATGATTGTAATCAACTTTCAAAAATCCCATCTGGATTAACTAAATCTTCTCAATAATTCTTTTTATTCTCCAATCCACCTTATGATTCTTAGAAGGAGTCTTCAAGAGATTAATCATAATTTGAGAGTCAGACTCAACTAACACCTTTTCCCATCCAACCATAGTAGCCTCTTGAAGGCCTCTAAGGATACCATACCCCTCAGCAAGGTTATTGGAAAGAATACCCAAATTCTCAGCAAAAGTAAAAACTAGGGAGCCATCTGAAAGTCTACCAATTCCTCCCACACTGGCTTTTCTAGGGTTCCCTCTAGAGGCTCCATCAGTATTGACTTTTCCAAAATCCTTAGGAGAAGGTTGCCAATTTCTAGTCCTATCCATCTTACTAATACTCACATTCCCTTTAAGATGGTTGCCCTTATAAGGTTTAATCTTCAATCTTTGCATCACTTGATCCCATCTTTGGTGGGAGTTTTGGGGGTGATTAAGGAGTTGATGGATTGATTCAACTAAGTTGGCTATGGTCTTTTGCCAAATATAGTGAATATCCTTCCTATCTTGATTAAAAATTTGGTTGTTCCTTTCATTCCAAATATTCCAAAGAAGAATGGTAGAACCCATCCAAACTAACCGCCTAATAAAATGATCAACACCCTCTTTATTAGGCCAATCCCTCCAAAGCTATTCAAAAGCGAAAAAATTGGACCACTATAAGCCAAGTAAAGTTGCCATTCTCTTCCATAGCTCAGTGGCTAAAGTACACTCAATAAAAACCAATTAGTTTCTCCCAAATTTCATAAGGATTTTTAAAATATGTAATGTAAAACCATGAGCTTTCATTTACATTAGAGCTTATACTACCCATTGTTTCATACATATTCCCTTTATGAATAAAATTTTCATATTTTTTTCAAACTCAGGTTGCTTTTCTTCTAATAGGTGTGTGAGCCCTTTTTGAGAAATGAAACTTAATATTTTGGGTTTCCATGTATGGTAGTTATGAGGAGTGAGCGGATCAATTGTATTCATTGAATTCACTTTGCCAAAGAAAATTGAAGTGAACCCAAACTTCCATCCTTTAACTTTAATTTAGAGAATGCAATGGATATAAGTGAACATAAGCCTTTACGAAACACCAAATATCTGAATTCATTTAATTCACTTTGCCATAGAAAATTAATTAGAACAAATTAATTTGTTTAAAATAGAGATTTGCTTTAAGAAGGAATTAAAGAAAGAATAAAATATTTTTATTTAAGATCTTTAATGTATTAAGGAATCTAATTTGAAATCATTTATCCTTACTTATATTTCATTACCAATATATATAAACAAATGACTTATAACAAAGGTAATGATGTAAAAATAAAAGAGGAATTTTATCCAGTAACAACCCCCCTCGATGCTATAATAGGTGCAAAAAGGTACCTATAAGCCCCCCCCAAAAAAAAATTATTATAGAGATTACAATTGTCCTTTATATCTTCGGGCCAAGAAGAGGCCAGAAAGAAAGGATAGAAACTTTTGAAGACTACAAATTTAAATAGAGATCAGATGTATATTTTTATCTAAAAAACTTAGCAAATCTGAGCTGAAATTTAGTTAATATCAGATAAAGGACAAGAGGCAGCGAAGAAACATTGATGATGTGTCTATCAACGAACAAGCAATGCCAATGGGCAGTGAGGAAGGAGATTTGAAAGGCTATGATTCACTACACTGAGAGTTGAGTAGGGGAGAACCATAAAATATTATTACGATACCTGAAGGGTCGGCATCCACGATAAGCTGGATTGGAGCTTCGAAAAACACATACTTTTAAATGTTTTCTTCTTATCACTGCACTTGAAAGGTTAATAAAGGAAGTGAAATTTATAAAAAATTAAATAATTGAATACCACATCAAATAGTAAAGAAAACTGCTATTAAGGATTACCTTGTCTAAACCATAATCAAGATAGCAGGAAGATACAAGTAATTACCTTAACTGAGGGACAGCTTCCTTTTCTATAGACATTGTTCAGTAAGTTAATAGTATTATACCCTGCAAATTAAAAGCTGAGAGAATATTTAAGCAGAGGCTTCTCACTTGTAGTACCTTTTCTTACAAAAATAAAAATGATCGTTTTTAGGATATTTTAGTGGTATAATTTTTTATTTTGATTTAAAAGGTTTAAATTAAAATGTGTGAGAATGCCTTAATTTAAAAAAAAAAAAAAAACCTGGTAGAATCTTTTCCCAGTTCCATAATCAAACAGAGCACCGAAAACTATAACAAAGAAAATCTGGCCGTGTTTTTTTCCTAGTTCCATGACCAGACAAAGCTCTCAAAGCAATGTCTAGTACCATGAACGGAAATACAGAAATGAGCTCCGAAAACTATAACAAAGAAAATCTGGCCGTATCTTATTCCTAGTTCTATGACCAGACAAAGCTCTGAAAGCAATGTCTAGTACCATGAACACGGAAATACAGAAATGATAAGTTAGAGTCTTCTGGAGGGGAAAACAAAATCTGGTGGAGGCTTTTTCTCAGGTCCACAATCAGACAAAGATTTGAAAAAATAAAAAATAAGATAAAATTTAGTGGTCTTTTTCCCCGTACCATAATCAGAAAAACAATGTCTAGTACCATGGACGGAAATAGAATGGTGGGTTGGAGTGTTCAATGCATTTTGATAGATAAGATGACTTTGTACCTGCCACGGGCTCGACGCAAAGCTATCATTTAATTATTATCCTTATCTTTTGACTGTTATTGTAAGTTTCCAATAAGAAAAAGATTTTGTTAGATTTTTGTGTTGCCCTGCTGATTACTGTTAATGGACGTTTCCAATAAAAAAAAGATTCCGTTAGATTTTTGTGTTTCACTTTTCATTATTATCCTTATCCTTTGACTGTTAATGCACGTTTCCAATAGAAAAAAGATTCCATTAGATTTTTGTGTTTCCCTACCTAAGACGATAGAAATATGTCAAACCTAAATTATACATAAGGGAAGGCCTTGCTTCAAAATTATCTCAACCATTAAACCTTTACTTGGCTGATTGGATAATCCGTTCTATCAAATCCCACTCAACAATGTCTGCGGAAAAGGCGCCTATGTCGCAGGGAAGGTAATTGCTTAAGCCTTTCTTTTCCATTCTATATGGGTTAGGATTTAAACAAAGCATCTTTATAGCAGTCGTTTTCTTTTTTTTCTTTAAATAATTTCAGAAACTTAGTCAATCATGCGTTCATCAATCATGTGTTCATATAGTGGTGGTATGTATTGAGATGGTGGTTTAAGATCCACAATTATAAGCATTTCGCTGTAAACAAAAACATTATTTTGTTGAGTATTATTTACAGTTTCTATCTTATTAGCATAGAGTGAAAGGTAATGTGAAGGGCTGGATTTAATTCACTTTGAGCTCTGTTATCTATTTATTATAAAATATAAATTTTGTTTACACTTCTTCTCCATTTTACCTTAGAGTTATGCTTTATTCTGGTTAGAAATTTAACCTATTGATAAGTCTTACATCGAATATATATATATATACCATCAATGGATATGTTACTTTTCCTTTGATAAGGATAAAGGATGAGTCATCAACTTCTATGCTACAAGTTGAGCTTGAGGAGATTGAAGAGAATGACTCGTGTGAAGGAGTCATATGATGAGTTGCCCATGAATCTAAAACTAAATATTTTTATGGGGTTTTTATATTTTTACTTTGAAAATTCAAGGCTTTTACTTTTTCCTTCTTGATGCCTGTTTTGTGATACTTCGTTGCTGCCTCTAGTTGTTGTAGTCTTTTCCAACATTTATTTACAAAATTTCCATTCTTTTTACTAATGGTTTTGAGGAAGAGGGAGAGATCTCATATTTTGCAAGTTTCGTTTCCTCTCTAGTTAGCCTATCACAAAACTCCTCTAAAGAGGGCATTTTAAAAATTGTACCAAGTGCGTATTTTGTAGACAAAACAGTGGTAGAAAAATTTTTAACACTCTTTTTAACTTAGAAATAAGATAGATGCATTCTTCTTATTTTTTAACCTTACCTCTACCTTGTAGTTGAGTGAGAACTTCTTTAAATTTGGTGATAAAGTCAATAATATTATTGAAGTCTTCAGGAGATAATGTTGTTAACTTTACCTCTAGTTGCATTGACCTTATTTGATCCACTTTACCAAACAAGTTCTTTATTTTTTCCCAAATTTCAAATGGGGTTTTACATTCTGAAATGTGAAACCATAGGCTTTCATTTACATTTGTGCTTATAATACCCATTGTTTCATACATCTGTCCTTTATGAACAAATATTTCATATTCTTTTTCAAATTGAGGTTGCTTCTCTTCTAGCAAGTGTGTGAGCCTTTTTTGAGAAATGAGATTTAATATTTTTGGCTTCCATGTGTGATATTTATGAGGGGTGAGTGGATCAATTGTATTCATTTTGCCAAAGAAAATTGAAGTGAACCAATAATTCCTCCTTTTAACTTCAAGAACCTCCTAGAGAATACAATGATATTCTAGCAGAAACACATGTTCAAAGGAGGCATCAGAAGCCTAACCTTTATACCAATATCTTCAATTTACCCGCCCTTACATGAGGGAAACTGTAAGTAAATGAAGAGAATTGATATGTGGAACATAGGCTTATGAAGCAAGGGTAATCAGCCAAACCTCTATATCGAATCTTCTTAATTACCCACCCTTACGTGAGGGAAACTATAAGTCAATGAGAATAACAATACGTGGAACATAGGCTATTACAAGGATATGGACCAAATTTGGTGCTCTTCTTGATTATGTTAGATTTCTTTGTAGTGAATTCTGAATTGTTTGCAATTACTTGTATTAATTTCTCCAGGAATGAGGTGCAAGCATTAAACTTCAAATGTTTAAGAGAGTGGGTTCATAACCAATGCAACAACCTATTGTAAGCATCACCTTGAATAAGTAATGCAACAGTAGTAATGCAAAAAATATTGCAGTAGTGCAACATTAACTAGTGTAACAATAAGAAGAGACTGCAAGTCAGTAATTTGTGACACATGAAGAAGCCTCCCTTTTCTTGAATCTTCTAAGTTGTGCAATTTTCAGCACTACCATCAACAACCCCCCCCCAAAAAAAAATTGTTAAATTGATGATTTTTAAAAGGGAACTCTTCACTTGAAATACGTTTATCAAATAGGTAGAGAAATAGTGAGAGGTGTTTCTTTTTAAATAATCTTTACAATTTTTTTGGAATCTGCAGAAATATCTCCTTTATATAGTATGAGCTTACATACATGAAAGAGCACTTTACACAAAAAATCATAATATGCCCACATTTGAAAAATTTAGAGGTGCTTTAGAAAAAACTATAACACTACCCTTCTCCTTTGAAAAAAAAGAGAAACCATAGGCAGTGCTTCATGGCAGTGAACCTGGGATAAAACATAGGAAGCTAACCTTAGAGAGTGGGTACACAGGTAGTGTTTTCAGGAGCATCATAGATAGCATTCTATATAGGCATTAACTTCTTGGTAGCACATTCGAGGGAGTGACCATGGAGAAAAAAATCTCATTGTCTTCAAAATAGACACCAAGAAGCATCTTCAAAAACTTCAAAAAAATTGTGTGGTTGCAAAGTGGGGTTGCAAGGTGGCACCAATATCGATTTTGAGCTCGTTGAAAACAATTTTTTGACCCATAGTAAACATAGAGCTTGGTGTCTCAGGATAAAAATATTTTAAAAAATATATTACCAGTTACACCATATTGCTTCTCATTTTAGAATGATACGATGCATGATTCTAAGCACGATAGAATCTAGTAGCATTAGAAATAATGATAGCTTAGAATTTTCTCCCACTAGCACTAGCTCCCTACAAAACCAACTTCAATATGTATCGATGTGTAGGTTGGATATATAGCTTTGAGATTGGTGCCTGAATTTCAACCGACGTCCATGATTGGAAGCGAACAACCTATAGGAGGGCACCGAGATTTATGGAAGGCATAACCATTAGGAAGGGCACCGAGCATGTTGGAGGACATAATTTTTTTATGGAGGGCATCGAGTTTGTTTGAATACATGACCATTATAAATAGTATCGATCTTGCAGACGTAGGAGAACTTCGATCAAACACTACATAAATACAATGGGACAATGAACACTAGTTTTTATTTTTAGAAAATAAAGACTTTGGAGGGCGTTGTGATGTGGCCATTTGTGGGTGCATGTGGTATCAAGAAAAAGGATGCCAACTTATTGAGAAATATCAATGAGCAGAGGTGAGTGAGCTCAACGTATTGGGAGTCAAAAATATCGTTGAAGGGTGCCACACTTTAAACAAAGTTGCACTGACCAAGGAGATACATTGGTCTCAAATGAAGAGCATGATTAAAAGAGGGACTTCATGAATGTATGGTGCATTCAAAAAAGGCTTACCTGAGAGCTCCTTATATTAGATCATATAGGAATAACAAAATACAATAGCATAGCACTATATCTGTTGGCAATTTTGGGTACCTTGGGTACATTGCATTTGCTCAAGTGTATAAGTTGTCATTGATGTCAAGAAGCTTTTGAAGGAATTTGATTTGATGTAAAATAATTTGTTTTGATGAAGGTTCGGCATGACAGGTTCGAAAGAAAGTAAGTTGGAAAAATGTCGCGATATCGCGACATGTCGCATTTTCGCGACTTAAGCAGGAGAGAGAAAGCTTTTTAGAAAAGTGTCGCGATATCGCGACATGTCGCATTTTCGTGACTTAAGCAGGCGAGAGAAAGCTTTTTAGAAAAGTGTCGCGATATCGCGACATGTCGCAGTTTCGCGACTCAAAGAGGAGAGAGAATGTTCGGAGTCAAAAATGTCACGATTTCGTGACATATTGCAAGGAAGGTTGAACGGACGAAAAAGTGTCACGATTTCGTGACATGTTGCAGGAGAGAGAGTCCAAAAGAAAAAGTGTCACGATTTCGTGACATAATGCAGGAGAGAGAGTCCAGGAGAAAAAGTGTCGCGATATCGCGACATGTCGGGTTTTCGTGACCCAAAGAAAAGAAAAGAGCTAAGGAGAAAAAGTGTCACGATTTCATGACAAGTCAGAAGACAAAGTGGAAGCAAGATAAAGTGTCACGATTTCATGACATGCAGCAAAGGGAAGAGTCTAAAATGAGAAGTGTCACGATTTTGCGACAGGTTGCAGAGAAGTCGTACGGAAGCTGAAAGCGTCGCGATTTCGCGACAGGCTACAAAGAAAACGTACGAAAGCTAGAAGTGTCACGATTTCATGACAAATTCAAGGAGGAAGAGCTCAAAGGTGAAAGCGTCATGATTTTGTGACATGTTCCATTTTCGCTAGTGCAAGCAGACAAGAGTGCAAGGAAGAGAAAGTGTCACGATTTCACGATAGATTGAGATGGCAGCGTTCGGTTGGAGAAAGTGTCACGATTTCATGACAAAAATAGAATGCAAGCCTTCTATAGGAGAAGTGTCATGATATCATGACAAAAGCAAAGTTGATGCTGACTAAGTCAGAAGTGTCACGATATCATGATAGGAGCTTAGTTGAAGTCGACAAAGGCTGAAGTGTCGCGATATCATGACAAAAGCCAAAAGGAAGTGTGCGGTTGCAAAAGTGTCATGATATCGTGACATGTTGTAGTTTCACGGTAGAAGCTACAGAAGAGTTACAGAGGCAGTGAAGCGACAAAGTTAAATGTGAGCCGACGATGTTTAGGGTTTGCAGCCGACGTAGTTTAGGGTTTGCAACGTAGTTTAGGGTTGTGCAACCGACTAAGATCAAAGTTTTTGATCTTGAAAGTGTTAGTATAAAAGGAGGGTTGTTTGGAGAGTTGAGAGTGCATCGAATGCGTTGTTGAAGTGCGCAAGTTAAGTCTGTGGTGCACAGAGAGCGAGTCATGCCGAATCGAGCTAAGTGCGAAGCAAGAATGCACAGGGAGCAGAAAAGCACAAAGCTGTTGGGTGCATCATTTTTGCGACGTTCGGAGATAATGGGCAAGCTTTGTGAGAGCTTGTGAGCAGGTTTTGGACAAGTCATTGAGAGGGATTGTTGGACAGATTTGAGCAAGCTTTTGTTGAGCTTGTGGAGCAGTTTGGGCAGGTTCTAGTGAGAACTTGCAAAGCAGATCTGAGACAAGTCTTGGTGAAGACTTGGGTGAAGATCAAGCAAGCTTTAGTGAAAGCTTGTGAACCACTTTTGTGAACCAGATTTGAGGACCAGTTGAGGACAGAGATTGGTGCAGATTTGAGGATAGATTTGTACCCAGACTAGAGAAAGAGGACGAGGACATTTGTGCCAGACCGAAGGACTGTGTTTGGTGCAGATCAGAGAAAGAGAACGAGGACATTTGTGCTAAATCGAAGGACTATGTTTAGTGCAAATTCGAGGACCAGCTTTGGAGGTGATAGAGTTGAGGACAGAGGTCTCCAGCCAGAGCAGGGAGGACAGGTGTCTTCTATGGATAGAGTTCCATTTGCTAAGGGCAGCGGAGGCAGAGGTCTTCTAAGAGGATCACCAGCCAGAGCAGAGCTAGGGGATTGGTGTCTCCTATGGGTTGGTGCCCACGAACTCGAGATTAGGGGATTGGTGTCTCCTTTGGGTTGGTGCCCATAAACATTGTAATCGGGAAAGGTATTCCCCGAATTTGGATTGATAAAATTTAGTGAAATATTTTATCCGTGGATGTAGCTCACATTGAGCGAAACACGTAAATTGGTGTCTCATGTGTGTGTGATGATTTGTACATTGCTTTGGTTTCTGCTATTGATATTGCCATTGATATATTGTATAATATTGATTGGGATAAGAAAAGTAAAAAGTGGTCTTATACTGTTCACCCCCCCTCTCAGTATAAGCTTGTGTTCTTCAATTGGTATCAGAGTCGGTGCCTTCGAAAAGTTTAACAACTTGAAGGAAAAGCTAGTAAAGAACACAATGGATTATTCAAGTGGCAATGCAGCACCTATTCTTGATGGGTCAGATTTTGGTCTTTGGAGTGCAAGGATGAAGGTTCATCTAATGGCACTTGGTAATGAGGTATGGGAAGTAATTGAAGATGAGTACACTATTCCTGTACATGGTCCAAATACTAAAGAAGAAAGGCTCCTACATCACAACAATTCAAAAGCAATGAATGCAATCCTGAAAGGCTTACAGAAAGCAGATCTCACCAAAGTAATTCACTGCAAGACAACTAGTGAAATGTGGAAACAATTGCAGGTGGTTCATACAGGTGATACAAATGTCAGAAAGGCCAAGTTGAGACACTTCAAAGGTATGTTTGAACAACTCAAGATGAATGATGATGAAAATATTAGTGACTACATGCTTCGTATGGATGAGGTTGTTAACTCCATGAAAGACTTAGGTCTTGAGCTTGCTGAAAATGATGTTTGTGATAAGATTTTAAGATCTCTTCCTAATAGATTTAGTGAAAATATTTCTGCTATTGAGGAAGCTAAAGATTTGGATAAGTTGAAAAAGGATGAGCTCCATAGTATACTTGCAGCATTTGAGTTGAGAACTCAAGTGAAGGTTGATGTCAAGAAAGAGGCGACTTTCAAGGCTACCAAGAAATCCAAGGGTAAACAACTTCAAGAGAGTGATGAGTCTTCTAGTGATGAAGAGGCATATTACAACAAGAAAGGCAAGTTCTCTAGAAAGCACAAAAGCGTGAAAAATATAAGATGTTTCAATTGTGGAAAGTTTGGTCATTATGCTACAGACTGTACTGTTCCCAAGGATGAAAGTGATGAAGATAAACAGGATTCTAAGAGCAAGGATTCTGAAAAGCACATGCATCATAGAAAGAACAAAGATGAGCACAACAATCAAGGAAAGAGGTATTCTCACAAGCACAAGAAGAGTTTCTACCTAGACAAAGCAAGTAAGTGTTCTAGTAGTGATAGTGAAAGTTCTTCAAGTGATAATGAAAATGAGATGTTGTTCATATCAAAAAAGAGGAAGAACCGAAACATAGATTCATTATCATGAAATGTCTTAGATGTGGAAATTTTGGTCACCTTGAGGATGATTGTACAAATAATGATTTGGTTTCTAGTATGTATGAGGATGCTTCAAAAAACTATAAGGAAGATGCGTGTATGGTTTTTGAAAAAGGTAGCACCTCTAGTGATAAGAAATCTGAAAAAGGCTTTGATGATTCGGAAAGCAAACAAATAAAGGATCTTGAAAGTGAACTTACTAACGCTCTTAGTGTTTTGAAAAAGGAAAGAAAGAAGAATGCTAGACTCAAGGATAAGTTAGATGAATGTTGTATGGAGAGAGATGATCTTATAGAAAGTCTTGACTTCTCTATGGCTAAGACACAAGAACTCAAGGATGAGTTAGAGTCTAAGGTTCTTGAGTATAGTGAGTTAGAACAGAAAATGGCTTCTTTGAAAGAGGAAACTAAAGAGTACAAGGATAAGCTTTACGAGGTTTCAAGATAGCTCCAAAAAGGTTAAGTCACTCATCAAAGGTCAAAGAAAGACAACGGATAAAACAGGCCTTGGTTTTGTTAAGCCACACAAGGAACAAGTTGGAGAGTCTAGTAAGAGACTCCAAAAGGAAGAGAGTTCTGATGAGGAAAGTATTTCAGATCATGAGTCCTTGAATGATAGATGCGCAGAAATAGAAAACAGAATTCAGAATAAGAAGAAGAAGTTTTCAGGACCCAAGAGGTCGAATAAAGGAAAATTTCACGACGGATGTTTTGCGTGTCACAGGTTTGGTCACATGGCTGCACATTGCATGGCTCAAGTGAAGAAGGTAAACGACAATTTCAGAAGTGCTAGTTTCTTTCAAGGGTATTGCTACTCTTGTCAACAGTTTGGGCACAAGGCAGTCTATTGCAAGGTTAATTACAGGAACAGGTTTGATCAAAATAGGTTCGGCCAGAACAGGTTTGGTCAGAACAGGGTTAGTCAGAATAGGCGGATTCAAAGAACAGGTATGCCTAAAAGAAATAACATTGTTACTTGTTATAAGTGCAACAATGGAGGTCACACAGCTAGACAGTGTAGAGCTGAACTTCCAAGGTATAGGAACAGGAACAGTGGTATGAACAGGTCCAAGGATCAAGGCATGGATAAGAATAATGACAAGAACAGGAACATGAATACGGGCAAAGAGTTCAAGAGAAGGCCCGACAAGGAAATTATAGACGCTGATGATGATCAGTGCCTAATGGGAGTTTTACTCCCACCCCAGAATTAATCACCTCATCAGGAGGTGGGGGAGGGACTAAGCTAAGAGGCTAATTCTTAGTCCCGAGTCCCAAAGGTGACCCTTTGCCATTGATGACAAAGGGGGAGAGATATGAGTAAGGGGGAGAGCTTCAAAGTGAAGAGGAAAGCTTCAAGTCAGGGGGAGCAAAACTTCAAAGAAATATTCTCAGTTGTGGGCACAGTTCGTCAGTTGTTAAGCACAGTTGGTTTCAGTTTTGGCTCTTGAGAAGCGTTTTTAGTAAAGGTTTGCCATCAATGACAAAGGGGGAGATTGTTGGCAATTTTGGGTACCTTGGGTACATTGCATTTGCTCAAGTGTATAAGTTGTCATTGATGTCAAGAAGCTTTTGAAGGAATTTGATTTGATGTAAAATAATTTGTTTTGATGAAGGTTCGGCATGACAGGTTCGAAAGAAAGTAAGTTGGAAAAATGTCGCGATATCGCGACATGTCGCATTTTCGCGACTTAAGCAGGAGAGAGAAAGATTTTTAGAAAAGTGTCACGATATCGCGACATGTCGCATTTTCATGACTTAAGCAGGCGAGAGAAAGATTTTTAGAAAAGTGTCGCGATATCGCGACATGTCGCAGTTTCGCGACTCAAAGAGGAGAGAGAATGTTCGGAGTCAGAAATGTCACGATTTCGCGACATATTGCAAGGAAGGTTGAACGGATGAAAAAGTGTCACGATTTCGTGACATGTTGCAGGAGAGAGAGTCCGAAAGAAAAAGTGTCACGATTTCATGACATAATGCAGGAGAGAGAGTCCGGGAGAAAAAGTGTCACGATATCGCGACATGTCGGGTTTTCGCGACCCGAAGAAAAGAAAAGAGCTAAGGAGAAAAAGTGTCACGATTTCGTGACAAGTCAGAAGACAAAGTGGAAGCAAGATAAAGTGTCACGATTTCACGACATGCAACAAAGGGAAGAGTCTAAAATGAGAAGTATCGCAATTTTGCGATAGGTTACAAAGAAACGTACGAAAGCTAGAAGTGTCATGATTTCATGACAAATTCAAGGAGGAAGAGCTCAAAGGTGAAAGCATCACGATTTACATGTTATTAAGTCGATTTGTGACATGTTCCATTTTGCTAGTGCAAGCAGTCAAGAGTGCAAGGAAGAGAAAGTGTCACGATTTCGTGATAGATTGAGATGGCAGCGTTCGATTGGAGAAAGTGTCACGATTTCATGATAAAAATAGAATGCAGGTCTTCTATAGGAGAAGTGTCATGATTTCATGACAAAAGCAAAGTTGATGCTGACTAAGTCAGAAGTGTCGCGATATCGCGATAGGAGCTTAGTTGAAGTCGACAAAGGCTGAAGTGTCGCGATATCGTGACAAAAGCCAAAAGGAAGTGTGCGGTTGCAAAAGTGTCACGATATCGCGACATGTTGTAGTTTCATAGCAGAAGCTACAGAAGAGTTACAGAGGCAGTGAAGCGACAAAGTTAAATGTGAGCCGACGATGTTTAGGGTTTGCAGATGACGTAGTTTAGGGTTTGCAGCCAACGTAGTTTAGGGTTGTGCAGCCGACTAAGATCAAAGTTTTTGATCTTGAAAGTGTTAGTATAAAAGGAGGGTTGTTTGGAGAGTTGAGAGTGCATCGAATGCGTTGTTGAAGTGCGCAAGTTAAGTCTACGGTGCGCAGAGAGCGAGTCATGCCGAATCGAGCTAAGTGCGAAGCAAGAACGCACAGGGAGCAGAAAAGCGCAAAGCTATTGGGTGCATCATTTTTGCGACGTTCGAAGATAATGGGCAAGCTTTGTGAGAGCTTGTGAGCAGGTTTTGGACAAGTCATTGAGAGGGATTGTTGGACAGATTTGAGCAAGCTTTTGTTGAGCTTGTGGAGCAGTTTGGGCAGGTTCTAGTGAGAACTTGCAAAGCAGATCTGAGACAAGTCTTGGTGAAGACTTGGGTGAAGATCAAGCAAGCTTTAGTGAAAGCTTGTGAACCACTTTTGTGAACCAGATTTGAGGACCAGTTGAGGACAGAGATTGGTGCAGATTTGAGGACAGATTTGTACCCAGACCAGAGAAAGAGGACGAGGACATTTGTGCCAGACCGAAGGACTGTGTTTGGTGCAGATCAGAGAAAGAGAACGAGGACATTTGTGCTAAACCGAAGGACTATGTTTAGTGCAAATTCGAGGACCAGCTTTGGAGGTGATAGAGTTGAGGACAGAGGTCTCCAACCAGAGCAGGGAGGACAGGTGTCTTCTATGGATAGAGTTCCATTTGCTAAGGGCAGCAGAGGCGAGAGGTCTTCTAAGAGGATCACCGACCAAGAGCAGAGCTAGGGGATTGGTGTCTCCTATGGGTTGGTGCCCACGAACTCGAGATTAGGGGATTGGTGTCTCCTTTGGGTTGGTGCCCATAAACATTGTAATCGGGAAAGGTATTCCCCAAATTTGGATTGATAAAATTTAGTGAAAGATTTTATCCGTGGATGTAGCTCACATTGAGCGAAACACGTAAATTGGTGTCTCATGTGTGTGTGACGATTTGTACATTGCTTTGGTTTCTGCTATTGATATTGCCATTGATATATTGTATAATATTGATTGGGATAAGAAAAGTAAAAAGTGGTCTTATACTGTTCACCCCCCCTCTCAGTATAAGCTTGTGTTCTTCAATATCATCTGAGAAATATATTACAATTTAAAAGTCAAAAGCAATTTAAACAATGATATTCATGCTAGAGGATCATGCACAGTGGGCAACTTAAAAGAATTTTCTTTTTAAAAGAATACAATGAGTTATTTTGTTGAAAAACAAGGCTTATGGATAAAAAGTATGACTAGTTGAGCTTTAAGTAAGCTGAGTTAGTCAAAAAAACTATCCAAAGAGAGTGAACCAACTCTTTAAAAACTAAATTCAAGCAAAATATAGCCTAGATCCAGTACCATGTTAGAAATATTGAGCAGAATTATTAAGCCAAGAAACTAGACATGCAGAGCATTACTAAAAATGATCAAGAACTGATTGATTTATTCCATGGGATCAACTTTGTATAAATAGCAAAGTTGATCAATGTGAGTCATTGGATTACAACAACTCAACAAATCTTAACTAGTCTTAAACTAAGAGTTCATCTGACTCATGGAAGAGTGGTGACAACAGTAATATTATCCTAGTAGAACTTAAGAGAACAAACATTTATTCTAAAAAAAATGAGATGCACCTCTTTACCTTCAATATTCCTATGACACATCACTATTCTATTCTAAGGACGTATGTACATGTGGACTATATGCACATTATATAATTGCATATTATAACACTTGTGCATATATTACATTTATTTAATAAAGTACCAAAGTCCTAATAAAATATGAATCTAAATATGTGCCCATGATGGTACATTAGTAAAGAACCAAATAATATAATATATTCCAACACCCTCTATATTACATTATTTTAATTTTAATGACTTTAGTCTTCAATAAGGATCTTCAACCTTTGAGTATCTTTCATCTTCATCAGGTTATTCTAAAATATATTTAATTTACCTTGCATTGTATGTGTTCTTGATCTAATGTCTCTTCTTCTTATTCTTTTTTCTTGTCTTTGGATCCAGTTGTTATGCTTTAATATGTGGTTGTACTATCAAATAACTCCTATAAGAGTATTTTCTCTTTGCCTTTATCCTTTGTATTACTATCCTTGTTGTTTACAGAGGCTTCTTAACAACCACTCAACACATCACTATAAGATCTTGATTTAGTATAACTATAAGTATTAATACTACATGAGGATTGAAACATCTTCTCTAAAAAGGATTAATATATTCTTATTTTATCTGAGTAATTCAATTAATTATTTCTATCTTGCATTCACTTATTTGTAATTTTTAAGTATAAGTAAAGCCATTTATAGAATACTCCTAAAAACTAGAGGAAATGAAATATATTTTTTTCCATAATCAATTTCTTCAATGATTCTAGCATTAAGATAAAATTACATTATCGTAAAATTCTCCTCTAAGGCTTCACTATAGATCAATTTTGTGGTAAGATCTAAGTTCTTAGTTTTGGCAAGTAAATTCTTGATTCCAATTTTTGTAACACTTGCCTTTTCCTTTATAATAGTGATGATCTTATCATTATTTACTGTGTTTTTTGGAGTTGACAATTTTCTTCCTCTTTTAGTTTGGATAGACTATGTTCCTTGTAGATTTTATTTATTTCTATCTATGTTCTAAACTGAATCTATCCTTGTATGATATAGATAGTCACTAAAACTCTTTTAGCTCTTTAGTATTTTGAGAATATTTTTGATAGAAACTTTGCAGTAGTCTTCCTTATATCTCCCTAGTATAGAGTATGTAAACTATTTTTATAAAAACTTTCCAGGACTTAGATTTTTTAGAATTCCTTATGTCTCCCAAGTGATTAGAATATGTTAAGTTCTTAGCAACTAATAGTTCACCTTTTGATTTGATTTTATAATGTTTTGAGAAATCAATAATCAACTCCTAATTCATATTTTTTCTCCTATTGAACTATGCACTTTTCATTTAGTGAATTTCTCTAAGGTTGGATTTTCAAGTATATGTAAATATTTCCAACTCTCTTAAGCAAATAATGAACTTCCTTCTCTAATCCTTTAGCTTTCCTAGTAATGTGATAAAAACTTTGAGTAATGTTCACCTTCTATCGCTTTACACTCAACTATTTTATTTATTCTTGTAGAAAGCTTATAAATGTAATTTTAAAGAGTAAGACTTCAATATCTTTAGTTGGATTTATTATGTCTCTTTTCTTTAAGTATGATACTAGTGAGTTCACTTTTCCAACTAGTATTTTATGTAAGCAATAATCTTCAACTATGAATCAATGCTATGATAAATTTTTGTATTTCTATGATATTGGTTTTATGTAGGATTCCTTGTGTATCCCAAGTTAGAAGTTTTATAAAGATTATATATTTGCAAATTAGGTTTTACTATCCTTATAAATCCTTGAATTAATGTTTACAAATATTACAAGCAATAATAGTGATTTCTCCTACTTCCTTCTCAAAGAAATCAATCTGATTTATAGGGTATCTCTTTACACCTTATTACTCTTGATATTCAATGTCCCTAGAGTATATGGTTTAATTGATTTCAATATTAATTGATTTGAAAAATAACTCTTAGATTCCAATACGTAGCTTGGTATTGCAAGTTCTCTCTGATCAGCTTGAAATCCTACAAATCAATAATAGTTTAATTTTTTTCAACTTTGAGATGCTACAAAGACTTTCCCCTCGTTCTCTATCACCAAACTACTTGCCTTTACCAATATTAACTTCATGGTTCTTTTTTCTCTTCTTCAGTCGACATACATACTCCTCTTTGATATCTTTAGTGTTGATTTGTGCACTTCAAATATATTGGTGAGCTTGTCCTTCAACATCATTAATTTTTTCTTGTGCTCTTCTTCTTGTTAGTCTCACAATGGCACTGAGAGGGTGGGGGTGAATCAGTGTAACTATTTAAATTTAAATCTACAACTCTTAGAGCTAAAGCAAGGAGAACTTAAAACGGATAAAGTAGATATAACAAGAGAGCATCACATAACACAAGATGTAACGAGGTTCACCAGTTTTGGCTACTCCTCAAAAATAGACTGCTTGGACTCCCATCCAAATCCAACCTTTGCAAAGCACCAACTTTACAATCAATTTACCAACACCCACTGGAAGGAGCACCAACCCCTAATTTATCTACACCAACAGAAAGGAGCACCAACCCATGATTCCAAGCACCAACTCGAAATTCTATTTTGAATATTTTTGACATAAAAATGCCTTCGCTTTTACAAGACCCTCACTGGTCTATTGCTCATCCAACCTCTCTTTCAATCTAGGAAACACATATTCCTTCTGTGCACTTACAACCACACTCTCTCTCAGCTGCGCTCTCTCTTTCAGTTGCTCTTACTCAGACACATTGTCTCAACCGTGCTCTCTATTCTCTTTTTCGTAGCACTTTCCCTCTATTCTGCAACACGCTGCTCTCTCTTCTTGCACGGAGCTCAACCTTACTACTTCATGCAAATATCCTTTTATAACAGTGTTTTGTTTCTATTCTTAACTTCCATATTCGCACATGCAACCTATTAATAGTAACTGCTTCTTTATTCTCACATGCAATCTTATTAATAAAATGGTTCTTTGTTTGGGATTCGAGACGTTTCTCTGTCCAACTCGTGGTCTTCGTCTGATGACTTTCAGTAACCACTGCTGCATGATATTTCTTTGTAACGGCTCCTATAACTACAGTAATGACTTTTGTTTACTATCACTGTAACTGCCCCTGTAACTATCATAATTACTTCAGTTCACTATTCTTATTTAACTGCATGATTTCTATCTATAACTGCACCTGTAACTATTGTACTGACTTCAGTTAACTCTTCTAATTTTGGCTACATGAATGTATTCTGTAACTACCCTTTTACTATCATACTGTCTACAGTTCACTGTTACATTTCTTTATTTCGGTTGAGTTCTCTTCTTAGCTTGCACCAAGGCGACCTATCGCGAAATCGTGACACTTCTATCTCTTTGACTCTTCTCGCCTTTTACTCGTGAAAACATGACATGTCACGATATCGTGACACTTTTTGCCTCCTTGTCCTCTTCTCGGCTTGCACCCGCGAAAACACAACATGTCGCGATATCGCGACACTTTTCGCCTTCGTACACTCTTCTTGGCTTACACCAGTGAAAACAGAACATGTCATAAAATCATGACACTTTTCGCTTCCTTGCACTCTTTTCTGCTTGCACTAGCGAAAACATGACATGTCACAAAATCGTGACACTTTTTGCATTCGTATACTCTTCTTTGCAAGCACTAGAGAAAACATGACATGTCATGAAATCATGACACTTTTTGCTTCCTTGCACCTTATCTACCTTTCACCTGTCAAAACGAAACATGTCACGAAATCGCGACACTTTCGTTGCCTTGTGCCTTTCTCTGCCTTTCGCCCGTGAAAATGGAACATGTCGCCAAATCGTGACACTCTCGCTGCCTTGTGCCTTTCGCTCGTAAAAATAAAACATGTCATGAAATCGCGACACATTTTTGCCTTAGCGCTTTTCTTCCCTTCGGGTCACGAAAACCCGACATGTCACGAAATCGTGACACTTTTTCTCCTTAGCGCTTCCTCTTGCAAATTATCACGAAATCGTGACACTTTTCCTTGCAAGCTCTTTCTCTCAAACATGTCACGAAATTGCGACACATTTTTGTCCGTACTGCCTCTCTTGCAAATTGTCACGAAATCGCGACACTTTTCTTTGCAAGCTCCTTCTCCCCAAACATGTCACGAAATCATGACAGTTTTCTTTGCTTGCGCCTTCTCTCCAAACATGTCACGAAATCATGACAATTTTCTTGCATGTGCCTTCTCATCGAACATGTCACAAAATCACGACAGTTTTCTTTGCTTGCACCTTCTCTTCGAACATGTCACGAAATCGTGACAGTTTTCTCTTCTTGCGCTTCTTCTTCGAACATGTCGCGAAATCGCGACAATTTTTCCACTTGGCTTTTTCTCTACCAACATGTCACGAAATCATGATAGTTTTCCTTGTGCTTTCTCTCTCTTCTAACATGTCATGAAATCGTGATAGTTTTCCTTGTGCTTTCTCTCTCTTCTAACATGTCACGAAATCATGACAGTTTTCCTTGCGCTTTCTCTCTCTTCTAACATGTCACGAAATCATGATAGTTTTTCTACTTGGCTTCTTTGCCTCCAACATGTCACAAAATCATGACAGTTTTTCTTTTTGGCCAAACATGTCGCGATATCGCGATAGTTTTTCTTTCTACATTCTCTCTTCTCAACATGTCACGATATCGCGACAAAAAACATGTCGCGATATCGCGACAGTTTTCTTACTTGTCTTTTTCTTTGATCTTTTGAATCTGGGCCACTTCTATCTTCTTGGAAATTCACTGTACATGCTCTGATTGCTCTGAACTCTTGTTCACTTCATCAACCGATCTATCTAATGACCTCTGCACTCCTGTCCATTGCATCAACCGATCCTCTATCTGTGTTGACAACAATGACAATACTTTGGCTGCACCTTGCTCATCAATGAACTCCTGTCCATTACACTTTGGCTGCATGTTGCTCATCAATGAACTCTTGTCCATTGCATCAACTGATCAACTTTGTCTGTGTTGACAACAATGACAATACTTTGGTTGCACCTTGCTCATCAATCTCCCCCTTTGGAATTGTTGGAAACACACGTAATTGTGTGCAATTACCTATAATTCTTCTCCCCCTTTGATAATAATACCAAAGGGCGACTGCAAAACTCCCCCTAAGTCCATGCACAACATTCTCGGGCAAAAATTATTACAATTAGCAAAAATCATAAACATGAGCAATATGATAAACAGATGCATAAATGCTCCCCCTGAGAATTTGATCTCGATGGCTAGTCAATTCTTAGTCTATTCTTGGGAATATGTGACCACTTCATTTCACTGTTTGACAACATCATGATAAGCATAATAGGCATCACTCAGATCTATCTTCAACTGTGTTGGCTACTGGATTTGTATCCATTGAGACTCTATCCTCTGTATCCTATCAATAGTCTCACACAAAATCTATCCAATCTTATAGAATCAGAAAGAGAATTGTTAGAGACTCAATATGTTATATACTTAATGCTCAATCAATATATTAATTGAATCTCATGGAAGCATAAGAAGAATTTTTAGAGACTCAATATGTTCTATACTCAAATCTCAATCTCAACTCAACCAATCACCTTAATGAACATCCCTTTATCATAGACCTTAGTCGAAGCATGCATCAACCAACTCTATGTAAGCATCAAATACTGTACTACAGCACAACCAAATTCCCTTTTATATTTACAACCTGATCTGAGTTTTCTATAGTTACTGTAGATCACACCTTACTTTCAACTGTGCAAATTAGGAGAAGACATTTTGTCAAACACTTTATGGCCAACCATAGTGCACCTTACTCAACCTCATACTTCTTAACCTTGGATTGGCATTTTATCAACAGTTGAAATGAAACTGTCTGTGAATTAAATATATTCACCAAGGCGTCATGAAAGATCTAAAAATCTTCACATCAAAGTGTAGAACAAATACACACTGCTTTTATCAAAACACATATATGCAACTAGGGCAAACATTCTTTCCACTCAACCAACTTATCTAAACTATTATAATCCATAGCTATGAACAGTGGTAGTAAGAACCATCAACAGAACAACAATGACATAAGCAATACTACCAATGGTGACGACTCTCAATTCAATCACTACCCTTCACGGCACCTCCACAAACAACTACAAGAACTAAAAACACACTTTAACAGCTATACAACAATTTCTCGACTACTTGCCTTTCATCCTCAGATAACCGGCCAAATACATAGGAGCATTAAAATAAAATTTAAGATTGCTCCCCCTGAGGATGTGCCACCTGGAGTGGCTTAGTGCAATAGCGCAGTAGTCTCCTTCAGTCCAAGGAGACACGATTCCATTTCTTTTGTCTTTCTCCAAACTTTCTTGAACTTGGGCTTGAGTTTTTCAACTACATCCCTATTTTGCCCCTGTTCGTGAACTTGAACATTTCTCTTGCGGGGTTGTCTCTTGTGCATCCTTGATGGATGAATATTTTCCTTTCTTTTATGCACATGATATGTTCCCTGTCTGTGTTGCACTCTTTGTGTCTGATGAAATCTAGGGTTTTGCCTTAGATTAGATACAAAAGTGCTTGGGTAGAACCTTGCTATGTGCCCTTGACCATTACATTTAAAACATTGCACATGTTTTATTCCTTGTCTGCATTGCATTCTATGTGTATGATGAAATCTATGGTCTTGCCTTAGATTGGATACAGAAGTGCTTGGACAAAACCTTGCTATGTGCCCATGGCCATTACATTTAAAATATTGCACAGGGTGTTCACTTAGGAAAGCAGATGTGTTTTTAACAGCATAACTTTTTGATCTATTGTTCAGTCCACAATAAATTGCCTTGTGACCATAGCAGTTGCATTTAGAACAATAGCCATTAAAAGCATTATTATTAAAAGAGTGAGAGTGAGAGAACCTCTTTTGCTGTGGTTGCTTTGTTGTAGATCTTCTTTGATGCTTTCTTCCTTTTGAAGATTCAGCTTCAACCTTGAATTTCTTCTTCTCTGCATATTTGGAAGATGAGGGTTGTTCAGCTTCAAACTTTTCTTCTTTTGCATATTTGGAAGATGAGGGTTGTTCAGCTTCATATCCAAGACCAAACTTAGCCATGGAGCTTCTTTGTTGCTTTATCATTTTATCTAGAAACTTTGTGCTCTTCTCAAATTTGAGACTTATATTGGCCTCTTCTAGTTGTTTCTTCAATGAAACAATCTCTTCTTCTTATTGGCAGCAAACAGTCTCTTTCTCATTGATTTGAGACCTGAGAATATCTTCAATCCTTTTGTACTGTTCTACTTGTAGCTTTAGATCAACAATAACTTTGTTAGATTCCTCTTCACTTGTGTTGCATACATCATCCTCATCATCCAGGTGTGTCTTCAAGGCTTCTTCTGATTTCTTGGCCTTTTGAACTTGTAGGAAGAGATCTTCAATCTCATCCCCATATTCTTCTAACTTCTTGGACATTCTTTTGTTCTTTTTCTTTTCTATACTCAACTCTTCAAGTGCGGCTATCAACTCACCTTCTAGATCTACTTCAATCTCCAGGTTTTCATTGCATACTTTAGAATCCACTTCTTCTACCTTCTCTAGTTTAGTTTTCTCTTCCACAAGAACTGAAATTGGCTGAGATGCCTTTTTGGAGGAGGATCTATTCTTCTTACCCATTGTGTACTAATCCAAGATCAACCTTAGCTGATTTAGCCTATTCAGGAACTTGGCTCTGATACCAATTGTTAGTCTTACAATGGCACTGAGAGGGGGGGTGAATCAGTGTAGCTATTTAAATTCAAATCTACAACTCTTAAAGCTAAAGCAAGGAGAACTTAAAATAGATAAAGCAGATATAACAAGAGAGCATCACATAACACAAGATGTAACGAGGTTCACCAGTTTTGGCTACTCCTCAAAAATATATTGCTTGGACTCCCATCCAAATCTAGCCTTTGCAAAGCACCAACTTTACAATCAATTTACCAGCACCCACTGGAAGGAGCACCAACCCCTAATTTATCTGCACCAACAAAAAGGAGCACCAACCCCTGATTCCAAGCACCAACTTGGATTTCTATTTTGAATCTTTGATTGACATAAATATGCCTTCACTTTTACAAGACCCTCACTGGTCTATTGCTCATCCAACCTCTCTTTCAATCTAGGAAACACATATTCCTTCTGTGCACTTATGGTCGCACTCTCTCTCAGCTGCGCTCTCTCTTTTAGTTGCTCTCACTGTCTTAGTCATGCTCTCTATTTTATTTTTTCTAGCACTTTCCCTCTATTCTGCAACACACTGCTCTCTTTTCTTACACGGAGCTCAACCTTACTACTTCACGCAAATCTCCTTTTATAATAGTGTTTTGTTTCTATTCTTAACTTCCATATTCACGCATGCAGCCTATTAATAGTAACGGCTTCTTTATTCTCACATGCAATCTTATTAATAGAACGGTTCTTTGTTTGGGCTTCGAGATGTTTCTTTGTCCAACTCGTGGTCTTCGTCTGATGACTTTCAGTAACCACTATTGCATGATATTTCTTTGTAATGGCTCTTATAACTACAGTAATGACTTCTATTTACTGTCACTGTAACTGCCCCTGTAACTATCGTAATTACTTCAGTTCACTATTCTTATTTAACTGCATGATTTCTATTTGTAAATGCACCTGTAACTGTTGTACTGACTTTAGTTAACTCTTCTAATTTTGGCTCGTGAATGTATTTCCTCTGCAAATGCACCTTTTACTATCATTTTCTTCGGTTCAACTTATATTTCTTTGTTTCGACTAAGTTCTCTTCTTAGCTTGCACCAAGGTGACTTATCACGAAATCATGACACTTCTACCTCTTTGAATTCTTCTTGCCATTTGACCCGTGAAAACATGACATGTCACGATATCACGACACTTTTTGCCTCCTTGTCCTCTTCTCGGCTTGCACCCGTGAAAACACAACATGTCGCGATATCGCGACACTTTTTGCCTCCGTACACTCTTCTTGGCTTGCACCAGTGAAAATAGAACATGTCGCGAAATCGTGACACTTTTCGCTTCCTTGCACTCTTCTCTGCTTGCACTAGCGAAAACATGACATGTCGCAAAATCGTGACACATTTCGCTTTCGTACACTCTTCTCTGCAAGCACTAGCGAAAACATGACATGTCGCAAAATCGTGACACTTTCGCTTCCTTGCACTTTCTCAGCATTTTGCCCATGAAAAGGGAACAAGTCACAAAATCGTGACACTTTCACTGCCTTGTGCCTTTCTCTACCTTTCACTTGTGAAAACGCAACATGTCGCGAAATCATGACACTTTCGCTGCCTTGTGCCTTTCTCCGCCTTTCGCCCATGAAAATGGAACATGTCACGAAATCGTGACACATTTTCACCTTAGCACTTTTCTTCCCTTCGGGTCGTAAAAACCCGACATGTCGCGAAATCGCGACACATTTTCTCCTTAGCGCTTCCTCTTGCAAATTGTTGCGAAATCGTGACACTTTTCCTTGCAAGCTCTTTCTCTCAAACATGTCGTGAAATCATGACACATTTTCATCCGTACTGCCTCTCTTGCAAATTGTCACGAAATCGTGACACTTTTCTTTGCAAGCTCCTTCTCCCCAAACATGTCGCGAAATCATGACAATTTTATTTGCTTGCACCTTCTCTCCAAACATGTCATGAAATCACGAAAGTTTTCTTGCATGTGCCTTCTCATCGAACATATCACGAAATCATGACAGTTTTCTTTGCTTACGCCTTCTCTTCGAACATGTCACGAAATCACGATAGTTTTCTCTGCCTGTGCTTCTTCGTCGAACATGTCGCGAAATCGCGACAATTTTTCCACTTGGCTTTTTCTCTACCAACATGTCATGAAATCGTGATAGTTTTCCTTGTGCTTTCTCTCTCTTCTAACATGTCACGAAATCACGACAGTTTTCCTTGTGCTTTCTCTCTCTTCTAACATGTCACGAAATCGTGATAGTTTTCCTTATGCTTTCTCTCTCTTCTAACATGTCATGAAATCATGATAGTTTTTCTACTTGGCTTCTTTGCCTCCAACATGTCGTGAAATCGTGACAGTTTTTCTTTCTAGCTCAAACATGTCGCGATATCACGATAGTTTTTCTTTCTGCCTTCTTTCTTCTCAACATGTCGCGATATCGCAATAGAAAACATGTCGCGATATCGCGACAGTTTTCTTACTTGTATTTTTCTTTGATCCTTTGAATTTGGGCCACTTCTGTCTTCTAGGAAATTCACTTTACATGCTTTGAATACTCTGAACTCTTGTTCACTTCATCAACCGATCTATCAAATGACCTCTGCACTCCTATCCATTGCATCAACCGATCCTCTGTCTATGTTGACAACAATGACAATACTTTGGCTGCACCTTGCTCATCAATGAACTCCTGTCCATTGCACTTTGGCTGCACCTTGCTCATCAATGAACTCCTGTCCATTGCATCAACTGATCAACCTGACTGTGTTGACAACAATGACAATACTTTGGTTGCACCTTGCTCATCACTCTCCCCCTTTGGAATTGTTGGAAACACACGTAATTGTGTGCAATTACCTGTAATTCTTCTCCCCCTTTGACAATAATACCAAAGTGTGGCTGCAAAACTCCCCTTGAGTCCATGCACAACATTCTCAGGCATAAATTATTATAGTTAGCAAATAGCATAAACATGAGCAATATGATAAATAAATGCATAAATGCTCCCCCTAAGAATTTGATCCCGATGGCTAGTCAATTCTTAGTCTATTCTTGGGAATATGTGACCACTTCATTTCATTGTTTGACAACATCATGATAAGCATAATAGGCATCACTCAGATCAATGGTGGGAAAAAAAAAAAAAGTTGAATGACATCTTCACCGCCAACTTCACCTATGTATGGCTATTGGATCTCTATCCATTGAGACTCTATCCTCTATACCCTATCAATAGGCTCACATAGAATCTATCCAATCTTATAGAATTATAAAGAGAATTGTTAGAGACTCAATATGTTCTATACTCAAATCTCAATCTCAACTCAACCAATCACCTTAATGAACATCCCTCTATCACAGACCTTAGTTGAAGCATGCATCAACCAACTCTATGTAAGCATCAAATATTGTACTGCAGCACAACCAAATTCCCTTTTATATTTACAACCTGATCTGAGTTTTCTATAGTTACTGCAGATCACACCTTACTTTCAACTGTGCAAATCAAGAGAAGACATTTTGTCAAACACTTTATGGCCAACCATAGTGCACCTTACTCAACCTCATACTTCTTAACCTTGGATTGGCATTTTATCAATAGTTGAAATGAAACTGTCTGTGAATTAAATATATTCACCAAGGCATCATGAAATATCTAACAATATTCACATCAAACTATAGAACAAATACACGCTACTTTTATTGAAAAACATATATGCAGCTAGGGCAAACATTCTTTTCACTCAACCAACTTATCTAAACTATTATAATCCATAGCTATGAACAGTGGCAGTAAGAACCATCAACAGAACAAAAATGACATATAGCAATACTACCAATGGTGACGACTCTCAATTCAATCACTACTCTTCACAACACCTCCCCAAACAACTACAAGAACTAAAAACACCCTTTAACAGCTATACGACAATTTCTTGACTACTTGCCTTTCATCCTCAGATAACCGACCAAATACATAGGAGCATTAAAATAAAATTTAAGACTGCTCCCCCTAAGGATGTGCCACCTGGATTGGCTTAGTGCAAAAGCACAGTAGTCTCCTCCAGTCCAAGGAGACATGATTCCATTTCATCTGTCTTTCTCTAGACTTTCCTGAACTTGGGCTTGAATTTTTCAATTACATCTCTATTTTTCCCCTGTTCGTGAACTTGAACATTTCTCTTGCGGGGTTGTCTCTTGTGCATCCTTGAAGGATGAAGATTTTCCTTTCTTTTATGCACATGATATGATCCCTGTATGTTTTGCACTCTTTGTGTCTAATGAAATCTAGGGTTTTGTCTTAGATTAGATACAAAAGCGCTTGGGAAGAACCTTGCTATGTGCCCTTGACCATTAAATTTAAAACATTGCACATGATTTATTCCCTATCCGCATTGCATTCTGTGTGTATGATGAAATCTATGGTCTTGACTTAGATTGGATACAGAAGTGCTTGGACAAAACCTTGCTATGTGCACATGGCCATTACATTTAAAACATTGCACGAGGTGTTCACTTAGGAAAGCAGATGTGTTTTTAACAACATAACTTTTTGATCTATTGTTCAGTCCACAATAAATTGCCTTGTGACCATAGCAGTTGCATTTAGAACAATAGCCATTAAAAGCATTATTATTAAAAGAGTGAGAGTGAGAGAACCTCTTTTGCTATGGTTGCTTTGTCTGTAGATCTTCTTTGATGCTTTCTTCCTTTTGAAGATTCAGCTTCAACCTTGCTTCTTCTTCTTTGCATATTTGGAAGATGAGGTTGTTCCTTGACTTTTCTCACTTTGATCCTTCAACTGTGAACTTTCCTTTTTCTACATATTTGGAAGACGAGGGTTGTTCAGCTTCAAATCCAAGACCAATCTTAGCCATGGAGCTTCTTTGTTGCTTTATCATTTTATCTAGAAACTTTGTGCTCTTCTCATATTTGAGATTTATATTGGCCTCTTCTAGTTGTTTCTTCAATGAAACAATCTCTTTTTCTTGTTGGCAACAAACAGTCTCTTTCTCATTGATTTGAGACCTGAGCATATCTTCAATCCTTTTGTACTGTTCTTCTTGCAGCTTTAGATCAACAATAACTTTTTTAGATTCCTCTTCACTTGTGCTGCATACATCATCCTCATCATCCAGATGTGTCTTCAAGGCTTCTTCTGATTTCTTGGCCTTTTGAACTTTTA
This sequence comes from Wollemia nobilis, assembly GCA_028583015.1. Taxonomy (NCBI): domain Eukaryota; kingdom Viridiplantae; phylum Streptophyta; class Pinopsida; order Araucariales; family Araucariaceae; genus Wollemia; species Wollemia nobilis. The sequence goes on along the minus strand of JAQPPZ010000840.1, from coordinate 2,662,655 downwards.
AGAAGAGATATTCAATCTCATCTCCATTTTCTTCTAACTTCTTGGACATTCTTTTGTTATTTTTATTTTCTATACTCAACTCTTCAAGTGCGGCTATCAACTCACCTTCTAGATCTACTTCAATCTCTAGGTTTTCATTGCATACTTCAGAATCCACTTTTTCTACCTTCTCTGGTTTAGTTTTCTCTTCCACAAGAACTGAAATTGGGTGAGATGCATTTTTTGAGGAGGATCTATTCTTCTTACCCATTGTGTACTAATCTAAGATCAACCTTAGATGATTTAGCCTATTCAGGAACTTGGCTCTGATACCAATTGTTAGTCTCACAATGGCACTGAGAGGGGGGAGTGAATCAGTGTAGCTATTTAAATTCAAATCTACAACTCTTAGAGCTAAAGCAAGGAGAACTTAAAATAGATAAAGTAGATATAACAAGAGAGCATCACATAACACAAGATGTAACAAGGTTCACCAATTTTGGCTACTCCTCAAAAATAGACTGCTTGGACTCCCATCCAAATCTAGCCTTTGCAAAGCACCAAATTTACAATCAATTTACTAGCACCCACTGGAAGGAGCACCAACCCCTAATTTATCTACACCAATAGAAAGGAGCACCAACCCTTGATTCTGAGCAACAACTCGAAATTCTATTTTGAATCTTTTTGACATAAAAATGCCTTTACTTTTACAAGACCCTTACTGGTCTATTGCTCATCCAACCTCTCTTTCAATCTAGGAAACACATATTCCTTTTGTGCACTTATGGCTGCACTCTCTCTCAGCTGCGCTCTCTCTTTTAGTTGCTCTTACTCAGACGCGTTGTCTTAGCCGTGCTCTCTATTCTATTTTTTGTAGCACTTTCCCTCTATTTTTCAACACACTGTTCTCTTTTCTCGCATGGAGCTCATCCTTTCTACTTCACTCAAATCTCCTTTTATAATAGTGTTTTGTTTCTATTCTTAACTTCCATATTCATGCATGCATCCTATTAATAGTAACTTCTTCTTTATTCTCACATGAAATCTTATTAATAGAACGGTTCTTTGTTTGGGCTTCAAGACGTTTCTCTATCCAACTCATGGTCTTCGTCTGATGACTTTCAGTAACCACTATTGCATGATATTTCTTTGTAACGACTCCTATAACTACAGTAATGACTTATGTTTATGTAGACACCAAATCAGCACCAATCCGATTATGTGACAACAAGCATTGATCGCACTAACACACATAGCTCCCAGGGCAGCCCTCAGAGGTTAAAACAGTGGTTCTAACCACTCGCACAACAGTTTTGCAAGTCAGAAACCAATTTGGCACCTTTTAGACACTTTATTACTTATTCGTCCTACCCAGGGACGAGTGCAGGTTTTACTCGTCTTACCCAGGGACGAGTGTTGACTGATACTCGTCTCACCCAGGGACGATTACCAGCGCTCGCTTCGGGGTGGGACGATTGTCAGGTTTGACCGAAAAAAAGTCAAATCTCGACATATAACAACTCAGAACTACCACTCAGCTTTTCATGCATGACATAGGAGTGCGAGTGAGTTCTTTTGACAACACACATCTGCCAATTGACTTTCCCTTCCCTGCATGGGAATGAGAGTAAGCTTTTTAAGACAACTCAGAACTACCACTCAGCTTTTCATGCATGACATAAGAGTGCGAGTGAGTTCTTTTGACAACACACATCTGCCAATTGACTTTCCCTTCACTGCATGGGAAGGAGAGTGAGCTTTTCTAAAACATACAAAGACATGCACAGAGGCAGTTAAGAAGCCCTTGATCAAGAAGAAGTCTTCTCTTCACAAACAGAAACATTCATGCAAAGAGACACTTTTGCATGTTGATTCAAAGAGACCCCTTGGGTTTATAAAATGGTGAGTTTCCTCACCCAGAAAATAGACCGAGCAGGAGCATTTTGAGCGACGAAGTGCTGTAGAAATCACTTACTTGCGATTTGTGCCCAAACGCCATTCTTTTGACCACAATAGTATACGAATTTGCCGACAACACATCACATCAGGTTTCGGACCCATCTCAAGCGGATTGGTGTCGAAGCAAAGTTTCATCTGCGGGTGGTCTGCCTTCGGGCACCTCCCCGCTTTATTTCTTTTATAGTATTTTAGCTAGTTTCATGTTTATGCTTTTGTCAAGTTTTCATTTCATTTAGATTCATTTTAGTCATAGTTAGATTTACCTTTTATTTTTCATATACATGTGCTATTGATGCTTTGTTTGTTTCTTTGAACGCAGATCTGCAGCATTGGAGGAGCAGCAAGGAATCGACCTGTATCAACGCAAGCGGCGACAACGTTTTGGTTCGCCCATGTTATATGTGGGCACGCGGAAGAGGAAATCTTTGCGAACAAGTTGTAGAGATCAATATCTAATGCTCCTATCCCCTAAAAAGGAAGGAGACGCATTGTAACACGAATTGAAAAGAATATCAATAAAAAGGGCCATAGTTTATATTGCTTTTAATCTTGTGTTCATTCATTTGTGTTCTTTCATTTTAATGCAATTTTGTTTAGTATTTCCTTTTTGTTTTCGGAATCTCGTGTTTTCAATGGCGATCACGGTGGGACCTCTGTCCTCTATTTTTTTTTAGGTTAAATTACTGATCTAAAATTGCTTGCTTGTTTTTTTTTACAGGTACCTATTTTTCAACAATCGGACTGTTATTCGTCTCTGCAAGTGACGATTACAAAATTGTTACTCGTCTCACCCCGGGATGAATAAACTATTCGTTCCACCCTGTGACGATTACGGTTCTGTTATTCGCCTCACCCAGGGACGATTATAGATCTGTGCAAATTTTCAGAGCAAATCAAAAACTTTCGATTAGGCAGAGAAGAGGTAGGGGTTTTTTTTTACAGCTTCTGTTAAATTTCTGTTTTTCTGTTTCTGGTTTTCAGTTTGAATGGCTTAGGGAAAGATTTCTTTTCGTTTGCTTGTTTCAATTTCGCAAAATTAAAACGAACCCCACACATCACGTTACATTTTAAACCAAGGCGTTGGTCGTAAGACCCCAACCCTTGAGCAAGACCAACGGTGGGTTCATCACCACCTTGGCTTAGCTTTGCATCCATTCCCCGATTGTCAACTGTTGTTAGGCGTAAATCCTGACGAAAGCCGACCGAGTGTCGCCGGGGTGATTCCCATGCGCGCGAGGATAAGTCTTCTATGGTAGGTGCCATTAACAGGACAATCCCCCTTCCGTACCGCCTACGTACCACGTACCATCTGCTCTCACGTACCTATAGTCTCCCTCTCGTAAGGGCGGGTATATAGAGAGGTTGGTATATCGGCCTGGCTGGTATATTGAAGGGGCGACCATTTTGGGAGTTATATGAGCCGTCATAATGCATTTAAACGTTCTTCAAAACCTACAAAAACAAAACAAAACAACAAAAACACACTAAACCAGATTTAGGGCACACTATTAATCTTTAAAAGAGATAAGCATTGCTTGTGAGTGTGTATGCTATTTTCTGTTTAGACAAAAAAAAATCATAAAAAGAAAATCACAAAAAGAATTTTTGCATTTTTAGGTTAGCATTACCATGGTGAATACTCGTAGCCAAGCCCAATCATGGGCAGAAGCTGCAGAACATGCACCAAGAGGGACAAATCGTCTCCGATATAGCCTTGAAGACTTAGCCATTCCGCCTCACCGACGGGATATAACAGTTAGTTCACACCATGCAGAACATGGTTCTAGAGGCCCCTCCGTGAGGGGCACTCCAACCCATACAGTCATAGAACATGGTTCTAGAGGTGCCTCAAGGAGTGGCTCTCCAAATCAGGCCTTCAATAGACGAGACTTTAGAACCCCCTCTCTAAGGGAAACTCATGAGCAACAAGAATCTTTTCAAGACAATAACTTATATATACCACCTGGTCTAAGCACGAAGCCTCCCTTTGAAGTTCATTATGGATGGCCTAGTGATGAAGCAGTGTGTAATGCTATGGAACAACAACGGGTCCAAAACGAAGAACTCTATGATGTTGTGGTTCCTAATTTACCCCCAATTAATGTCAAAAATAGTAGACCACATCCAGAACAACAAGTCCTCCCGACAGGGCAAGGCAATTCTGCCCGCACCTTTTATGCATATCACAGACAAAGAGAGGAGGATCACTACATCCCTCCAGTCCAGTATCCAATGCCAAAAAGATGCACGTCTGCACCCGCATTATATCCAGATCGCTTATTGAGACCAGAGTTTCAAGTTAATGCGGCCAACCTCGACAGAGGGAAGCAACATATAGGGGTCTCAGAGTACTATGATCGAAACAGATATGTAGGAGAGACATCTAGGCCTATCAAACAAGAGACAACAGCACAAAGTAACTTGGCATTTACACAACTAGCCGCCCGCCAAGCGCAAATCATGCGGCTTAAGCAAGAACAACAGGAATTAGAACATTTGTGTCACCTTGATCAAGAGCGCATTCAGCGTCAGACTGCTGAAAGGTTTTATAACTATGTGCCTGAGAAGGCCCCAGTACCTCACGCACAGCAATCTGAGATGTATGTGAGGCATAACCCCTTAGTGCACGACAGGTCTCCGCGACTTCAGCAAGCACTGCCTCCAAGACCTCTTAGACCTGAGCGGGAGGCCATTCCCCGTGACCATGATGGGTATCCTCCGCGGGCACCCATCCATATTTACAGGCCTAGGCCAAACACTCCTCACGAAGATTATGAGGATTATTACCAAGAAGAAGAGCGGGTTGAAACACCCTATCAAGGCGGAAGGGATGCTAACCATTTAGTCATTCAAAGGCCTCAAGTTCCCCGCAACCCACAACGGGAACAAGCTAAGGAGGAGGAAATCATATCCTCCGATGCCTACAAAGTGTTGTTAGAATGCTTGGAGACTATGGAACTTAAGACTGGTGGGCCTCAAAAGCCTACCTTACGCCAACTCCGTAGTCATCCGATACATCCGTCAGTGCCAGCACCTCCGTACCCCGAACATTTCAAGCTGCCCCAGTTGGCACTCTTTAAAGGGGATGAGGATGCTCAAGAACATGTGACTCAATTTTTGAGTCAGTGCTTTGGTATACAAGACAATGATGCATTGCTATTGAGAACATTCATAACCACATTCACAGGGTCTGCCTCGGATTGGTTTACCCATCTACCAAAGCATAGCATCTATAACTTAGATCAACTAGTGGATGCGTTCCTAGAACGTTTTGCTTTCAATACAAAGAAAAAGGCATCACTCAGTGATCTAGCTAGCCTCAAACAGTATGAGGAGGAGTCTATGGTAGCATATGGGAATCGGTGGAGGACAATGCTTTCAAAGTTGTCCTACCTCCCTCCTATGTCCGACTTAACTCAAATGTTCGCAAAGAGTTGTTTGCGATCGATCTCTGTGCTATTGCAGTTGCAGCAATACGCCACTTTAGAAGAAGCTCTGGCGCAAGCTAGACGTATCGAAGAGATCAAGATACAGGATGGCAAAATTGCCAAGCCTAAAAAAAAGAGTGGAACAAGAGCACCAAAACAGGGAATACGCAACAGAAACCCGCCGCGGTCAATCAAGTTGCTATTAATGCCCCTACGCCTGCCCAAGAAACACAGCCTTCAAAGGCTAACTATCAGGCGGTGCCTCACAATAATTATGAGAAAGATAACAAGAAGCAAGATCAAAATTAGCAGCGTCGCCCAAAGCGACAATTTACACCATACACTGAGTCTAGAGATTCCTTGTTTGACCGTTTGTCAGCAGCAAACTTGATTAATCTACCAGATATTCCAACAATTGATCCCAATGCGCCAAAGCCTAAAGGTTACAGAGAGGATCTCTTTTGTAGATTCCACAGAAGGAAAGGGCATGACCTTAATGTCTGTTGGTCGTTTAAAGGTTTAGTGCAAGATCTTATTGATAATCACACATTGGTAGTGGATAACCCTATCGCACCCAACAACCAACAAATGGGTGTTTTCAAAGATCCTTTACCTACACATGATGCACAAACAAAACCTCTACATGTCAATGAAGTGCAACAGAGTTACCCCATGGAAGGGTATGTTGGAATGATTAGCATTGTGACAAGAAATAAGAGACACCCAGGAGTTGTCCCCGCGACAGCCACTAGGGAAGCTTCATCCACGTCACAACATCAACCAAATCCTACACAGTTGCCCCCGCCTAGACCAGTGGCCACGATTCGAACTAGACTTACCCAAAGTCTAAGGACCACATCGGCTAGGCTCTCCATTTATGAGCTTATTCAACAATCAGCACCCCATCGGGAAGCTCTTATGGAGATATTAAAGGCAATTGAATTGCAACCCCACGAAGCGGATTCGTTCAACAATTTTGTGGGGCATGTCAAACAGTGTACTGAACCAGTCATTACCTTTCGGGAAGATGAGTTAAAAATGGTGACTGGAGATGTAACGGATCCACCCCTACACGTTATTGCGTGGGTCAACGGGACTCCATACAAACGGGTGTTGATAGACACTGGTTCGTCCAGTAACCTTATTACAACCGCTGCACTGAAACATTTGAAACTACCAGCCTCTCACATTGCACCTTCCACTTATACCCTTCGAGCATTTAATGATACGATATGCTCGACAGTTGGCACCATTGTCCTGCCCATACAAGTGGGACAAAAGACCATTCATACGTTGTGCCACATTTTAGAAGGAGAGATGGCTTACAATATCTTGCTTGGGCGGCCTTGGATCCGAGATATGAAGTGTGTCCCTTCAATTGCTCATCAATGTTTGAAGTATACATTTGAAGGACAAGTGCACGTGGTCCCCGTAGATTTGGAACCTTTTAAGTATTGCAACTCAGTGCAAATCATGCCACAGTCGACCCTTCCTTCAACGCACGTGGATTTCCAGTTAAATCCATCTAAACGGGGTCCGACTAAGCAAGAATCTTCATCACCAAATCAATCAAATTCTCAGGCGGGATCATCTTCTTCATCCAGTCCTCCCACAACGATGCCACCTACGGTGGCCACTCCAACGGACAAAGGAAAGAAGCCCCTGGAAACGGAACCACCTTTAGTCTCCAACATCTCTACAGGAGAGAAGCCTAATAGAATGGAAGTTGAGACGCCTAGTTCACCCCACATGGAGTGGACTCAAGGAGAACTCCCATTCACTTCCTCTCAATCACCAACGATTACTGTTGAGATGTCTAACACAAGCATGGGGGAGTACATAGTGCGCAATGTTGTTGCAACGCCCACACTTCAGTCTATGCAAGACATGGGAAGACCTCGACTCCCCATAGGCTCCGTGGTTCCTTTAGGCTACCCACCTAATCAGACAAACTTTATTTTTGGGGGCCTAGATCATGGTGTTGAACCTTCTCAAAAAGAAGAAGAAGATGAAGATCCCTTTATGGAAGATGTCAACTATCTGGCTAACCCAGACTTCGCATTACGCTATCTTAGCCAATGCAATTGGCATGGATACGGGTTAGGCCGATATGAACAAGGAATGCATGTTTTGTGTCAACCAAGATACCAAATGCCTTATGACAAGTCAGGAGTAGGGTTTAATCACCCTTTGCCCCTCGACATCTTGGTCGAAAACATGCAAGGCCTAGGGATAGGCAACAAGGATGGGTTGGCATCAGATCCATATGCCAATCCAAATATGACTTATACATTGGGGGATTATTTCCCATTGCAAACAAATAACCTTGTTGACCTCAACAACCCTTTCCCTACGGCTGAACAAGGAGAAACCTCACGGACTCACCCACAAGGGGAAGATGGACAAGACCACGAAGGGTCTTCTGAAGATGAGTCGGAGGACGATCATTCGCATGAATATCAAATGAATGACGATCAGGAAAGCTTCCTGAGGATGTTCCCATTGAATGATCCTAGTGAGCATAGGTTACAAGATCCTTTGGACATAGATGACATGTTTGAACACTTACACATAGATCCAAGACCTAGGAGGCATTTCAATTTGGCACAGTTATAGCAATTACTGCATCCGCCACTCCAGGAATACAACGAACATCTTCCGCCTGGAGATCCTATCAAACCATCAGTGCCTAGGGCGGACCCTGTTTGCAGGGCCGCGTATAGGGCTGATCCCTTTGTGCCAGTGCCCACAGAGCCAGATCCAAAACACCAAGAACATCTAGAATGTCAAAGTTGTCACATTTGCGGTTATGGAGATTACAATCATTTCATCAACATGGTCTCCATTGACTTGACCGCCCCCATCCATGATCCAGCCAATCCAACACGATTATTGCATCTAGACATAGAAGCTATTGATTGGGATCGCGTTGACACACCACCATCTCCATCAGAGTATTGGCCTTGCGGTGGGATGTTTCATTTCACTCCAGGACAGACTCGGGATGTCTTCCATGCTTGAAGAGGAACTTGACGTTCCTAATGATGATCTTAATTCAGCAAATGATATCCATCTGATCCCAATTCCACACCAGTTGGAAGACGGATCCCATATGTCAGTTGAAGCAACGACTGATATAGACATCGGCACAGATCCAATGAATCCACGGATTCTCAAGCTAGGGGTAAGTCTTTCCCCTGAAGAGCGAGCCGATTATGTTGCCCTTCTTAAGGAAAAGAAGGAGGTTTTTGCATGGTCATACAAGGATATGCCGGGACTAGACCCACGACTAGTCACGCACAATTTAACGCTTGATCCGACAATCAAGCCGGTAAAGCAAAAACTACGCAAGATGCATCCAACAGTGGCCTTAATGGTAAAAGATGAGTTACAAAAGTTGTTGGATGCCCAGTTTGTCATCTGTGTGGATTATCCGCCATGGTTGTCTAACATGGTTCCTGTCAAGAAACCCGACGGGAGGATTCGCATATGCACTGATTTTCGAGATCTTAACAAAGCGAGTCCTAAGGATGATTTTCCCTTGCCGAGCATCGACGCGTTGGTAGACGCTACAACGGGCCACGAAATGCTTTCCCTTATGGATGGTTTCTCAGGATACAATCAGATTCGTATTAATCCTGAGGACCAACTAAAAATGGCATTCACAACGCCTTGGGGGACATTTTGCTATAAGGTCATGCCTTTTGGCCTTAAAAATGCCGGAGCTACCTACCAACGTGCCATGACATACATCTTTCACGATTACATGCACAAAACTTTGGAAGATTACATGGATGATTTGTTGGCCAAATCTCTTTTGTGCCCAGATCACATCGGTGACTTGAGTAAGGTCCTTGATCGCCTCATTGAGCATAAAGTCAGACTAAACCCCAAGAAGTGCGTCTTTGGCGTCACCTCTGGAAAGCTCTTGGGTTTCATTGTCTCCAAACGAGGAATTGAGGTTGATCCAAACAAAGTCAAGGCAATCCTTGAAATGCGTCCCCCAACCACCATCAAGCAGCTCAGGAGTCTGCAGGGAAAGGTTGCGTCGATCAAGCGCTTCATAGCGCAATTATCTGACAAATGCCGACCCATGAATAAATTATTGCATAAAGGGGTCACATTTCATTGGGATGACGAGTGCCAATCAGCCTTTGACGACATTAAATAGTACTTGGCTTCGTCGCCAGTATTGGCACCACCTAGACCAGGAGTGTCGTTCTATTTATACATCTCAACCACTGAGGTGGCACTGGGCGCCATGCTTGTCCCAGAAAAAATGAACTTCACAGAGAACTAGGCTACATATTATCTTAGCCGCACCCTGGTCAGTTATGAACTTAACTATGCATATGTTGAAAAACTCTGCTTGGCAGTGGTGTTTGCTACCAAAAAGCTACGCCACTACATGCTTAGTAATAAGACGTATGTTGTGTCTAAGGAGAATCCATTGCGATACATGATGAGTCGTACTTATCATAGTAGCCGCACGGCGAAATGGATCATGTTGTTGACGGAGTTTGACATAGAGTTCATTGGACAGAAATCTATAAAAGGTCAAGTCATCGCCGATCAACTAGCTGAGGCTCCTCTTGAAGACGATCAGCCTCTGACTTTTGAACTACCTGATGATGGGGTCTTCCATGTTTCAGAGTCGCCGGATTCGATGAGCCCGAGTCACGAGGTGACATAACCCTATTCTTCGATGGTTCTAAATGTGAGCAAGGGGGTGGTGCGGGAATTGTATTCTTCACTCCACAAGGCGCTCCAATGCCCTTGTCATTTAAATTAGACTTCCCGTGCACCAACAATAATGCAGAATACGAAGCCTTGCTCATAGGTCTTCAGACAGCAATCACCATGAACATTAAACGATTGAACATCTTTGGTGATTCGTTGTTAATTGTCAATCAAGTAAAGGGGATATACCAATGTAAATGTCCACTTTTGAAGTCTTATAAAGCCCTTGTGGATAAATTCTTGGCACAACTTGAATGGTATGACATCGAGGCACTCCCTCGATCATCAAATCGTTTTGCGGATACTATGGCCTCCTTGGGGTCACTTATCCCGCAAGACCCTTCTGGTGAAATGACAACCATTCAGGTTAAAACATTATCGCAATCTACGATGGAGCGTGCAAGCTCTGATCTGACGCCAGGAATCCACATGATTCAGATTGAACCATCTCCGGATAAGTTCTCTCGAATTCGAGATTGTTTGACTAAAGCCAACTAGGGGTCCTTGTTCTCCCCGACCCCTCTTACTAGCAACACCACGTTGTTTTTACAAGTTCTTTCTTGCTCAGCTTTTGTTCGGGATAAACTTCAAGAGGGATTGGCCGTTCATACTATCGAGGTTTCTGATCAGCAAGACTGGTATACACCCATTCGGGATTACCTCAAGCTAGGTAATCTCCCACTTGGATTGACACAAGCCGCGAAAAGATCATTCAAACAGAAAGTGGCAAAGCATGTCTTGTTAGGAGACATTTTGTATCGTCGAAATTATGAAGGAATCCTCCTTCGTTGTTTGGACCAGCAAGAGTCCGCTTGGGCGATCACCCAAGCTCACGATGGTACATGTGGTGGCCACTTCGAGCGGTATGGCCATCGCAAAGTGCATTCTTCGCATGGGTTATTATTGGCCATATTTAGAGCGAGATTGTTGCGCATATGTGAAGAAGTGCGTGAAGTGTCAGCACCATGCTAATTTGACACACGTACCTTCTCAGGCCTTACAGCCGATTCAATCGGTTTGGCCTTTTTCGTAGTGGGGCTTTGATCTAATTGGAAAGATCTCCCCTGCATCGTCTGGTCGTCACACGTTCATTTTAACGGCCACAGAGTACTTTACCAAATGGGTGGAAGCAATTCCGCTGACCACTACGACTGGAGCCCGCATTGCGGAGTTCATTTTGCATAACATCATATGTCGTTTTGGTATTCCATCCAAAATAGTCTCGGATAATGGGACGCCATTCAAGAATAAATATGTGCGTGCTTTGACCACAAAGTACAAGATTCAGCATAGCTTTTCGACACCCTATTATCCGTAGGCAAATGGGCAAGCAGAGGCGTCAAACAAAATGCTAGTCGCCATTCTCAAAAAGATAGTTGCAGACAATCATAAAGACTGGCACATTCAGATCCCGCTTGCCCTATGGGCTTATCGCACCAGCATTCGGACGCCCACTGGGGCAACTCCTTTTTCGTTGGTGTATGGCTCCGAGGCAGTCATGCCTTTTGAGTTGGAAATTCCTTCCCTACGCATTTCAATGCAAGAGTTCATCGATGATGACACTGCGCGGCAGGCCCGGTTAGATCAACTGACGTTGCTTGACGAACGACGCGTTAATGCTCTCGAGCATTTGCGTATCTATCAAGAGCGACTTAAGAAAGCATACAACATGAAAGTCCATCTTAGGGAATTTCAGGTTGGTGACTTGGTCTTAAAAGAGAACCAGCAGAATTCTAATTTGCCGTCCCATCTACGGGATAAGTTTGCAGCAAACTGGTTAGGTCCTTACATCATTGATAGTAAAATAGGACCCGAAACATACCGGCTTGCCTCTCTTGAAGGAATCAAGGAAACAGAACCCTTGAACATCATTCATTTGAGGTCATTCCACAGCTAGAGAGCCATAGTCCAACAAAAAGCTCCAAGGATTTCCACAATCGCTTGGTCAACCCAAAAGCTCCAAGGATTACCATAATCGCTTGGTCAACCCAAAAAGCCCCAAAGGTATCTATAATCCCTTTGGTCAACCCAAATGCTCCAAGGATTACCACAATCGCTTGGTCAACCCTAAAAGCCCCAAGGATTACCATCAACCCTTTGGTCAACACCAAAAGCTCCAAGCATTACCATAATTGCTTGGTCAACATAAATATTCAAAAAAACAACAAAAACAACATAAAAATCAAAATCACAAAAACAATTGCATTTCAATTCCATGCATTCTCAAAAAAAAAAAAAAAAAAACAAATAAACAAAATCACAAAAACATTTGCATTTCCATGCATTCTCATAAAAATCAAAATACAAAAATATAGGTTGCATTAAGCATTGCATCCATACATTGCATACTTCGCTAGGTCATCCCAGTCAAACGCACCATAGGCTGTCATTACTTGGCAATTCCACCATTTCCACCGCAAATCCATTTTCATAAACACCTACATCCAGCATATCACCCTTTTATTTTAGCATCGTCAGTGTCGCCTAATGTATATAGGGTTTTCGTCATTCAGATGTCTTTAAATTTCTAGCCAAGAACTGTACACAGTTAAGCAGATTTTACATGGGAAAGTTTTACTTGGATCACACCTTGTTACGTAGCATCCCAACACATATTAACACACATAAAATAATTCCTAAGTTGTGTGAACGAAAGATGAAACCTGCACCGTCATCCTGGTTACCATAGGCGAAACGGCTATCTTGCTTATCCCCCTGTGCAATTGACCCTAGAAATGCTGAGAGTTGGCAAAAGGACAAGCTTCCTCCCTACCCAATTCCCCATGAATCCCAAGTTCTCAAAAGTTGCAAAAACATCAAACATTTGCAAAACGTCAAAACACTAAAATTTGACATCCTACAGTGCACACATCAAAAGGCACAAACAATAGTGATTCTGATCACTCCATATTCAAATCCCTTGCTCAAAAAAAAAAAAAAAAAAAAGACGAGTACTATCATAAAAATAAACAGTGATTTTATCACTACCAAAGAGCAAGTATCCCAATACCCTTAAAAAAAAAGAAGGGAGTTGAACTTGAATCCCTGGAATTCTCAGCATTTCGACAGGTCATGAGGCAAACGTCGGTATCGGTTTGGTTGATAGCCTATCGGTCACTGATGGTAAACCTCCCGCATGACGATATATCTGTCACATTAACTTGTGTGCAGATCAATGTTTGCATGTGGATGAGCTAGCTTATGGTATCCTAGATAACATCGCAGACAAATCTGACTAAATACAATAAAGGAGTTAGTGGAGCTAATTAGGTGATCCTCAGTACAGGTTCGGTTGAAAGCCCATCTGGCACTGGCGGTATCCTGATGAATAACACATAAATGAACTCAATTGCACACACAGGGATGTGAAATACCTTGCTTAAATTCAAGTCAAATTTAGACCTTGTTCAGAAGTCTTGTGAGATAAACGAACAGTCTTGGCTAGTTAGTTAAAAATATCTGCATCTCAGAAAGGCTTAACTACATTTAAAAAAAAAAAAAAACACCTGTCACATTTTCTTTCGTACATCACCATCAAAATATATGCAAAATACAAACACACAGTTTCCACATGCACAAGCATTCCACAAAGTTATACCATTAGTATCGTAAGTCCCTCCAATTTTGTACAGTCTATGGTGCATCGACAAACCATCAACAATTCATTTCATTCATTCCATATGCATACATCATACCACATAGAATCATCACATTCATAATCGCATATGCATACATCAATGTAAAAACATGCACATAAAACTAAATCACAACACATGATAAACACCAAAAAGAATCATCTGTATATATATCACAATAAAATTGCCCGTAGGCTACAAAACTGGTCCTCAGACCTCTCTCCCATCCTCTAAAATCCCAAAACCCCCAGCCTAGGGCGTCGGCCACCATGATCACGCAGGATCGGTGCGACGAGAGCTACCCCCTGTGGTATCAGTCCTCTGAGATCTCTCAGGGTGACTGCTCGCCCCTACATCCCGACCACTCGCACCGCCCTCCTCTCGTCGCCTATGTCGGGATGATGCTGACTGCTCCGTCCCGCTATCTCTCGTCCTGTGCGACGAGCCACTGGCCGGAGGCTCTGGTATTCGCCCACCAAGGCGGATAATCTCACCCTCCATCTCTGCCCGATGCCGCCCCCAAGCTTCCTCTCGTCGTCTCAAATCTGCCTCCCGTAGCCTCCACTCTGCCTCCCGCCTACGGTAGTACGCGATGGCATCATCGCGTTGTGCTAGCTGCACCCGTAGGAGATCCCTCTCCCGTGCAGCATCCGTATCCCCCGCCTGCTGGTGAGCCGTAGCCCCTGCGCTCCCCTGCCCTACCAACTGTGTCCGCAGGAGATCCCTCTCCTGCGTCATCTCTGCAAGCTCTCCATCCCACCTCCGTAGCAACCCCGTCAGATGCGCTACCTCAGCGCGCAACCCCGCCTCTGTCTCCCCCGAGCCAGCCTGCTCTGGAGCATCCTGCATCTCCGGCTGCTCCTCCTCCTCAATGTCATCTCCTGCCTCTACCACCTCCACCATCTCCACATCCGCAGGAGCTCCCCAACCCTCTCCTGGTGCCTCTGCACCCTCTCCGCCTCCCGTTGCCTCCTCTCCTCCCAAGGGTCCCTCCCCTCGCCACTGCCGCAGCGTCCACCACTCCTGGTACTCGGCTGTCACTCCGACGTCATCGACGTCCGAAATGTCCAAAACGGTATCAGACTCCTCCCCCAACGGCTCGAGGATCGGTGCAGCTAGGGTCCTCTCATCACTCCGATGTCGGTAGGCTACGGGCTCCCCAGGCAACCCCTGGCGTACCCCAAACTGTCGCGTCACTCGGAGGTAATGGAAGTACTCTTGCTCTGTCCCATGCCGTCCAATAACCCATCTCCCCCTTCGAACCCGCCGAAGCCAATCATCTGCCTCTGGCCATGCGGGGCAATCCCGATATGGCCTCCATCTCACATCTCCGGGAGTCAGTCGTGCCAGTGCATCTCTGTAATGGTCGACGTCTCCCGTGAACCGTCGACTCTGCCCCCGCTCCTCCGACCGATACCATAAGGCACCATACCCAATATCCCTATCCACCATCTCAGCTCGGGTAGTCCAGGGCAACCCTCGTGGTCGCTCTATGGCTATGTGCTGCCATGCCCAGCACTGCAACAAGAAACTGCACCCCAACCCCTTCCGCCTCCGACAGCGGACCTCGTACAACTCATCATATAACTGCGCCAATAGTGTCTGACCCCATCTCATAATAACCGGCTCTGTCATCGGGCAATCCACCAACTGCCATACCACCTCCAATAGGTTCCATGGGAACCTCGCTCCTGATGAGTCTGGCAGGAGCATGTTGGAAATGAGGCTCATGAGTACCGCATGCCTCACTCCCAACATCCCCCTCGCGTACCAATATCGTACCAAGATCCCCCCAATATGGCAATCCAACTCCGCCCTCTCCAACGAGGTCATCCCATCCTCATCCGCTCCGTATCCAAAATATCGTGTCAATACTGCCGTCCTCTGGCCCCGTGGTGTCGTCCGAATGGGAATCCCGTCTATCGAAATCCGAAGGATCCGATACACGTCCTCCAAGGTGACAGTCATCTCCCCTGTCGAAAGATGGAAGGTGTTCGTACGAACATCCCACAGGCCGATCAATGTTGTAAGGTACGCCCGGTCCGCC
The DNA here is from genome assembly GCA_028583015.1 of Wollemia nobilis. NCBI lineage: Eukaryota > Viridiplantae > Streptophyta > Pinopsida > Araucariales > Araucariaceae > Wollemia > Wollemia nobilis. The sequence continues at coordinate 2,646,864 of JAQPPZ010000840.1, read as the reverse complement.
ACAACTGCATCCAACCGAGCCACATGCTTGAGCCCTAAGGCATCAAGCCACTCCCAGTCATCATCAGTCAATGCCTCGCGGGCATTAGAAAAAATGGTCGGTACTCGATGTCGACTCTTCACCACCTGCACATCACAAAAAAAACAACAAACATCAAAAACATGCATCAAATCACCATCACATGTACAAAAATGCATAACTATACAGTAACATCTTTCATTCACATGTACATCCAAAAAAAAAAAAAATTATCCATTTTTCAATTGTGCATCTTTAATTTCATCAAAACGACAAAAATTTGACATGGTTTACCTAAGTTTACCATTTCAAAACAAAAAAAATTTTTTTCATCTTTATTTCATAAAAATAAAAAATTTGACATGGTTTACCTAAGTTTACCATTTCAACAAAAAAATTCATCTTTCATTTCATAAAAATGACAAAAATTTGACATGGTTTACCTACGGTTTTACCTAAGTTTACCATTTCAAAAAAAAAAATTCATCTTTCATTTCATCAAAAATGATAAAAATTTGACATGGTTTACCTACGGTTTTACCTAAGTTTACCATTTCAAAACAAAAAAAAAAAATCATCAATTTTGCATCTTTAATTTCATCAAAAATAATAAAAATTTGACATGGTTTACCTACGGTTTTACCTAAGTTTACCATTTCAACCAAAAAAATTCATCTTTAATTTCATAAAAAATGAAAAAAATTTGACATGGTTTACCTACGGTTTTACCTAAGTTTACCATTTCAACCAAAAAAATTCATCTTTAATTTCATCAAAACCAATAAAAAAATCGACATGGTTTACCTACGGTTTCGACCTAAGTTTACCATTTCAATAAAAAACAAATTCATTCATTTTCCATTTTTTAATTCCATAAACATAACACAAAAATATGGGCATGGTTTACCTATGGTTTCGACCTAAGTTTTACCATTCACATAGAAAAACATTTTTTTAACCATGGTTACCCTAAAGTGTTACTCTAAGTTTCATTTTGGGTTTATCCTATGGTTTTCCATCTAAGTTTCCATCAGGTTTGCATCCATGTTTCATTCGGTTTCATTCATTTACCTTTTAATTTAATTAATTAGGGTTTCATGTTTAAACACAAGAAAAACACCATAAAAACAAATTTGCATTTTTCAAATTCACAATCGAGGAGATAGTGCACTTACTGGTCTCGCCTCGGCTCCGCCGCTCGACGACCCGGTCTATGCACTCATGGTGGCTGGATGATCCGGCAGCGCTTCGCGTCAGAAATCTACCTCCTCCTCCCAGAGCTCCAAATCGCAATCGCTGAACAGTGCAAATGAGCCAAAACCGTCATTTTCGCATATTTATACTTTTTGTCAGCTGGTACTCGTCCTTTATCGGGACGAGCGCTTTTCGGCGTGCTCGTCCCACCCCGGGACGAGTACCATCGGAGATGCACTCGTCCCACCCCGGGACGAGTACAATCCTGTCACTCGTCCCACCCCGGGACGATTAAAAAAAAAAAAAAAATATCAAAAACAACCACAACATAAAAATGACAAATGCCAACAAAACCAAAAATAGGTCAAAACAATCGGGGAACTGCTAGAGCATGCTTAGCGGTAAACCATCTAAAGGCACCCTTGCACAAGTCATCTTGGGTCAAGCGACTCGTCGCTTTTCTCATGTCGGTCATTCCCTCATCGATTCGTCGCTTGAGGGGGTAGTCACACTTAGTTGCCAATCAACACCATTATACCCAGTCTTGGAAATGACACGCATTCAAAGGATCATTGCAAAAGACAATCGCGCCCTTGCTTGGGGCAGCAAACAAGCAATCATCATAAAATGATCATATACTTGGCATTCGTGAATCATGAACTCAAGGTTCCCACAACAAAAGGTTGCGCCCTTTGCCTCTTCATGACTGATCAATGTCTAAGTTCAAGTAATACCTCACCGAACCAGGTTAATGCTTGATTTTAGTTCCTTAGCTCGTCAGAAGCAAGGATTCAAGAATGCGTGCCCTTTCCATACTTGGGGCATCAAGAGTTGGTTAGGTTACTGAGAAACCCTAATCATTAGTGCTTTGGTTATATATTTTTGCTCAGCACTGCACCATGTGCAACGCTTCCCAAAAAGGGGCATCTGTAGACACCAAATCAGCACCAATCCGATTATGTGACAACAAGCATTGATCGCACTAACACACATAGCTCCCAGGGCAGCCCTCAGAGGTTAAAACAGTGGTTCTAACCACTCGCACAACAGTTTTGCAAGCCAAAAACCAATTTGGCACCTTTTAGACACTTTATTACTTATTCGTCCTACCCAGGGACGAGTGCATAATTTTACTCGTCTTACCCAGGGACGAGTGTTGACTGATACTCGTCTCACCCAGGGACGATTACCAGCGCTCGCTTCGGGGTGGGACGATTGTCAGGTTTGACCGACAAAAAGTCAAATCTCGACATATAACAACTCAGAACTACCACTCAGCTTTTCATGCATGACATAGGAGTGCGAGTGAGTTCTTTTGACAACACACATCTGCCAATTGACTTTCCCTTCCCTGCATGGGAATGAGAGTAAGCTTTTTAAGACAACTCAGAACTACCACTCGGCTTTTCATGCATGACATAGGAGTGCGAGTGAGTTCTTTTGACAACACACATCTGCCAATTGACTTTCCCTTCATTGCATGGGAAGGAGAGTGAGCTTTTCTAAAACATACAAAGACATGCACAGAGGCAGTTAAGAAGCCCTTGATCAAGAAGAAGTCTTCTCTTCACAAACAGAAACATTCATGCAAAGAGACACTTTTGCATGTTGATTCAAAGAGACCCCTTGGGTTTATAAAACGGTGAGTTTCCTCACCCAGAAAATAGACCGAGCAGGAGCATTTTGAGCGACGAAGTGCTGCTAAATCACTTACTTGCGATTTGTGCCCAAACGCCATTCTTTTGACCACAATAGTATACGAATTTGCCGACAACACATCACATCAGGTTTCGGACCCATCTCAAGCGGTTTGGTGTCGAAGCAACGTTTCATCTACGGGTGGTCTGCCTTCGGGCACCTCCCCGCTTTATTTCTTTTATAGTATTTTAGCTAGTTTCATGTTTATGCTTTTGTCAAGTTTTCATTTCATTTAGATTCATTTTAGTCATAGTTAGATTTATCTTTTATTTTTCATACACAGGTGCTACTGATGCTTTGTTTGTTTCTTTGAACGCAGATCTGCAGCATTGGAGGAGCAGCAAGGAATCGACCTGTATCAACGCAAGCGACGACAACGTTTTGGTTCGCCCATGTTATATGTGGGCACGCGGAAGAGGAAATCTTTGCGAACAAGTTGTAGAGATCAATATCTAATGCTCCTATCCCCTAAAAAGGAAGGAGACGCATTGTAACACGAATTGAAAAGAATATCAATAAAAAGGGCCATAGTTTATATTGCTTTTAATCTTGTGTTCATTCATTTGTGTTCTTTCATTTTAATGCAATTTTGTTTAGTATTTCCTTTTTGTTTCCGGAATCTCGTGTTTTCAGTTTACTATAACTATAACTGCCCCTGTAACTGTTGTAATTACTTCAGTTCACTATTCTTATTTAACTGCATGATTTTTATTTGTAACTGCACCTGTAACTGTTGTACTGACTTCGTTAACTCTTCTAATTTTGGCTACGTGAATGTATTCTGTAACTGCCCCTTTTACTATCATACTATCTACAGTTCACTGTTACATTTCTTTGTTTCGGCTGAGTTCTCTTCTTAGCTTGCACCAAGGCGACCTGTCGCGAAATCGTGACACTTCTATCTCTTTGTACTCTTCTCACCTTTTACTCGTGAAAACATGACATGTCACGATATCACGACACTTTTTGTCTCCTTGTCCTCTTCTCGGCTTACACCCACGAAAACACAACATGTCATGATATCGTGACACTTTTTGCCTTCGTACACTCTTCTTGGCTTGCACCAGCGAAAACAGAACATGTCGCAAAATCATGATACTTTTGCTTCCTTACACTCTTTTCTGCTTGCACTAGCGAAAACATGACATGTCACAAAATCGTGACACATTTTGCATTCGTATACTCATATTTGCAAGCACTAGCGAAAACATGGCATGTCACGAAATTGTGACACTTTTTGCTTCCTTGCACTTTCTCAGCCTTTCACCCGTGAAAAGGGAACAAGTCACAAAATCGAGACACTTTCGCTGCCTTGTGCCTTTCTCTGTCTTTCGCCTGTGAAAAGGAAACATGTTGCAAAATCACGACACTTTCACTGCCTTGTGCCTTTCTCTGCCTTTCGCCCGTGAAAATGGAACATGTCACAAAATCATGACACATTTTTACCTTAGCGCTTTTCTTCCCTTCAGGTCGTAAAAACCCGACATGTCACGAAATCGGGACACTTTTTCTCCTTAGCGCTTCCTCTTACAAATTATTGCAAAATCGTGACACTTTTCCTTGCAAGCTCTTTCTATCAAACATGTCACGAAATAATGACACATTTTTGTCTATACTGCCTCTCTTGCAGATTGTTGTGAAATCGTGACACTTTTCTTTGCAAGCTCCTTCTCCCCAAACATGTCGCAAAATCGTGACAGTTTTCTTTGTTTGCGTCTTCTCTCCAAACATGTCATGAAATCATGATAGTTTTCTTGCATGTGCCTTCTCATCGAACATATCCTGAAATCATGACAGTTATCTTTGCTTACGCCTTCTCTTCGAACATGTCGTGAAATCACGATAGTTTTCTCTGCCTACGCTTCTTCTTCGAACATGTCACGAAATCATGACAATTTTTCCACTTGGCTTTTTCTCTACCAACATGTCACGAAATCATGACAGTTTTCCTTGTGCTTTCTCTCTCTTCTAACATGTCGTGAAATTACGACAATTTTTCTTGTGCTTTCTCTATCTTCTAACATGTCGTGAAATCATGACAGTTTTCCTTGTGCTTTCTCTCTCTTCTAACATGTCCTGAAATTGTGACAGTTTTTCTACTTGGCTTCTTTGCCTCCAACATGTCGAGAAATCGTGATAGTTTTTCTTTCTAGCCAAACATGTCGCGATATCATGACAGTTTTTCTTTCTGCCTTCTTTCTTCTCAACATGTCGCGATATCGCGACAGAAAACATGTCCCGATATCGCGATAGTTTTCTTACTTGTATTTTTCTTTGATCCTTTGAATCTGGGCCACTTCTGTCTTCTTGAAAATTCACTGTACATGCTCTGACTACTCTGAACTCTTGTTCACTACATCAACCAATCTATCAAATGACCTTTGCACTCCTATCCATTGCATCAACCGATCCTCTGTTTGTGTTGACAACAATGACAGTACTTTGGCTGCACCTTGCTCATCAATGAACTCCTGTCCATTACACTTTGGCTGCACCTTGCTCATGAATGAACTCTTGTCCATTGCATCAACTGATCAACCTGACTATGTTGACAACAATGACAATACTTTGGTTGCACCTTGCTCATCAATCTCCCCCTTTGGAATTGTTGGCAACACACATAATTGTGTGCAATTACCTGTAATTCTTCTCCCCCTTTGACAATAATACCAAAGGGTGGCTGCAAAACTCCCCTTGAGTCCATGCACAACATTCTCAGGTATAAATTATTACAGTTAGCAAAAAACATAAACATGAGAAATATGATAAATAGATGCATAAATGCTCCCCCTGAGAATTTTATCCCGATGGCTAGTCAATTCTTAGTCTATTCTTGGGAATATGTGACCACTTCATTTCACTGTTTGACAACATCATGATAAGCATAATAGGCATCACTCAGATCTATCTTCAGCTGTGTTGGCTATTGGATCTCTATCCATTGAGACTCTATCCTCTGTACCTTGTCAATAGGCTCACACTGAATCTATCCAATCTTATAGAATCATAAAGAGAATTGTTAGAGACTCAATATGTTCTATATTTAATGCTCAATCAATATATTAATTGAATCTCATGGAAGCATAAGGAGAATTTTTAGAGACTCAATATGTTCTATACTCAAATCTCAATCTCAACTCAACCAATCACCTTAATGAACATCCCTTTATCACAGACCTTAGTTGAAGCATGCATCAACCAACTCTATGTAAGCATAAAATATTGTACTACAGCACAACCAAATTCTCTTTTATATTTATAACCTGATCTGAGTTTTCTACAGTTATTGCAGATCACACCTTACTTTCAACTATGCAAATCAGGAGAAGACATTTTGTCAAACACTTTATGGCCAACCATAGTGCACCTTACTCAGCCTCATACTTCTTAACCTGGGATTGGCATTTTATCAACAGTTGAAATGAAACTGTCTGTGAATTAAATATATTCACCAAGGCGTCATGAAAGATCTAACAATCTTCACATCAAACTGTAGAAAAAATACACGCTGCTTTTATTGAAACACATATATGCAGCTAGGGCAAACATTCTTTCCACTCAACCAACTTATCTAAACTGTTATAATCCATAGCTATGAACAGTGGCAGTAAGAACCATCAACAAAACAATGACATAAGAAATACTACCAATGGTGACGACTCTCAATTCAATCACTACCCTTCACGAAACCTCCCCAAACAACTACAAGAACTAAAAACACACTTTAACATCTATACGACAATTTCTTGACTACTTGCCTTTCATCCTCAGATAACCGACCAAATACATAGGAGCATTAAAATAAAATTTAAGATTGCTCCCCCTGAGGATGTGCCACCTGGATTGGCTTAGTGCAATAGCGCAGTAGTCTCCTTTAGTCCAAGGAGACACGATTCCATTTCTTCTGTCTTTCTCCAGAATTTCCTAAACTTGGGCTTGAATTTTTCAACTACATCCCTATTTTGCCCCTGTTCATAAACTTGAACATTTCTCTTGCAGGGTTGTCTCTTGTGCATCCTTAAAGGATGAAGATTTTCCTTTCTTTTATGCACATGATATGATCCCTGTATGTTTTGCACTCTTTGTGTCTAATGAAATCTAGGGTTTTGCCTTATATTAAATACAAAAGTGCTTGGGAAGAACCTTGCTATGTGCCCTTGACCATTAAATTTAAAACATTGCACATGTTTTATTCCCTATCTGCATTGCATTCTATTTGTATGATGAAATCTATGGTCTTGCCTTAGATTGGATACAGAAGTGCTTGGACAAAACCTTGCTATGTGCACATGGCCATGACATTTAAAACATTGCACAGGGTGTTCACTCAGGAAAGTAGATGTGTTTTTAACAACATAACTTTTTGATCTATTGTTCAGTCCACAATAAATTGCCTTGTGACCATAGCAGTTGCATTTAGAACAATAGCCATTAAAAGCATTATTATTAAAAGAGTGAGAGTGAGAGAACCTCTTTTTCTCGTGGTTGCTTTCGTTGTAGATCTTCTTTGATGCTTTCTTTCTTTTGAAGATTCAGCTTCAACCTTGAACTTCTTCTTCTCTGTATATTTGGAAGATGAGGGTTGTTCAGCTTCAGACTTTTCTCACTTTGATCCTTCAACTGTGAACTTTCCTTTTTCTACATATTTGGAAGACGAGGGTTGTTCAGCTTCAAATCCAATACCAGGCTTAGCCATGGAGCTTCTTTGTTGCTTTATCATTTTATCTAGAAACTCTGTGCTCTTCTCATATTTGAGATTTATATTGGCCTCTTCTAGTTGTTTCTTCAATGAAACAATATCTTTTTCTTGTTGGAAGCAAACAGTCTCTTTCTCATTGATTTGAGACCTGAGCATATCTTCAATCCTTTTGTATTGTTATTGCAGCTTTAGATCAACAATAACTTTGTTAGATTCCTCTTCACTTGTGCTGCATACATCATCCTCATCATCCAGATGTGTCTTCAAGGCTTCTTCTGATTTCTTGGCCTTTTGAGCTTGTAAGAAGAGATCTTCAATCTAATCTCCATATTCTTCTAACTTCTTGGACATTCTTTTATTCTTTTTCTTTTCTATACTCAACTCTTCAAGTGCGGCTATCAACTCACCTTCTAGATCTACTTCAATCTCCAAGTTTTCATTGTATACTTCAGAATCCACTTCTTCTACCTTCTCTAGTTTAGTTTTCTCTTCCATAAGAACTGAAATTGGTTGAGATGCCTTTTTGGAGGAGGATCTATTCTTATTACCCATTGTGTACTAATCCAAGATCAACCTTAGATGATTTAGCCTATTCAGGAACTTGGCTCTGATACCAATTGTTAGTCTCACAATGGCACTGAGAGGGGGGGTGAATTAGTGTAGCTATTTAAATTCAAATCTACAACTCTTAGAGCTGAAGCAAGGAGAACATAAAATAGATAAAGTAGATATAACAAGAGAGCATCACATAACACAAGATGTAATGAGGTTCACCAGTTTTGGCTACTCCTCAAAAATAGACTGCTTGGACTCCCATCCAAATCCAGCCTTTGCAAAGCACCAAATTTACAATCAATTTACCAGCACCCACTAGAAGGAGCACCAACCCCTAATTTATCTGCACCAACAGAAAGGAGCACCAACCCCTGATTCCAAGCACTAACTTGAAATTCTATTTTGAATATTTTTGACATAAAAATGCCTTCACTTTTACAAGACCCTTACTGGTCTATTGCTCATCCAACCTCTCTTTCAATCCAAGAAACACATATTCCTTCTGCGCACTTACGGCCACACTCTCTCTCAGTTGCGCTCTCTCTTTTAGTTGCTCTTACTCAGATGCACTATCTTATCCATGCTCTCTATTCTCTTTTTCGTAGCACTTTCCCTCTATTCTACAACATGTTGCTCTCTCTTCTCACACAGAGCTCAACCTTACTACTTCACGCAAATCTCCTTTTATAACAGTGTTCTATTTCTATTCTTAACTTCCATATTCGCGCATGCAACCTATTAATAGTAACTGCTTCTTTATTCTCACATGCAATATTATTAATATAACAGTTCTTTGTTTGGGCTTCGAGACATTTCTCTGTCCAACTCGTGGTCTTCGTCTTATGACTTTCAATAACCACTACTGAATGATATTTCTTTGTAACGGCTCATGTAACTATAGTAATGACTTCTGTTTACTATCACTATAACTGCCCCTATAACTGTCGTAATTACTTCAGTTCATTATTCTTATTTAACTGCATGATTTCTATCTGTAACTGCACCTATAACTATTGTACTGACTTCAGTTAACTCTTCTAATTTTGGCCACATGAACGTATTCTGTAACTGCCCATTTTACTATCGTACTGTCTACAGTTGACTATTACATTTCTTTGTTTTGGCTGAGTTCTCTTCTTAGCTCGCACCAAGGCAACTTGTCTTGAAATCATGACACTTCTATCTCTTTGTACTCTTCTCACCTTTTACCCATGAAAACATGACATGTCGTGATATCATGACACTTTTCGCCTCCTTGTCCTCTTCTCGGCTTACACCCGCGAAAACACAACATGTCACGATATCGTGAAACTTTTCGCCTTCGTACACTCTTCTTGGCTTGCACCAGTGAAAATAGAACATGTCATGAAATCATGATACTTTTGCTTCCTTGCACTCTTCTCTGCTTGCACTAACGAAAACATGACATGTCATAAAATTGTGACACCTTTCGCTTCCATACACTCTTCTCTGCAAGCACTAATGAAAACATGACATGTCACGAAATCGTGACACTTTTTTCTTCCTTGCACTTTCTCTACATTTCGTCTGCAAAAACAAAACATGTCATGAAATCATGACACTTTCACTACCTTGTGCCTTTCTCTGTCTTTCGCCCATGAAAATGTAACATGTCACAAAATCATGACACTTTCGCTGCCTTGTGCCTTTCTCTACCTTTCGCCCATGAAAACAGAATATGTCATGAAATCGTGACACATTTTTGCCTTAGCGCTTTTCTTCTCTTCGGGTCATAAAACCCGACATGTCACAAAATTGTGACACTTTTTCTTCTTGGAACTTCCTCTTGCAAATTGTTGCGAAATTGCGACACTTTTCCTTGGAAGCTTTTTCTCTCAAACATGTCACAAAATCGTGACACATTTTTGTCTGTACTGCCTCTCTTGCAGATTGTCATGAAATCCTGACACTTTTCTTTGCAAGCTCCTTCTCCCCAAACATGTTGCAAAATCGTGACAGTTTTCTTTGCTTGCACCTTCTCTCCAAACATGTCACGAAATCATGACAGTTTTCTTGCATGTGCCTTCTCATCGAACATGTCGTGAAATCACGACAGTTTTCTTTGCTTGTGCCTTCTCTTCAAACATGTCGTGAAATCATGATAGTTTTCTCTGCCTGCGCTTCTTCTTCGAACATGTCATGAAATCGCAACAGTTTTTCCACTTGGCTTTTTATCTGCCAACATGTCATGAAATCATGACAGTTTTCCTTGTGCTTTCTCTCTCTTCTAACATGTCACGAAATTATGACAGTTTTCCTTGTGCTTTCTATCTCTTCTAACATGTCGTGAAATCATGATAGTTTTTCTTGCACTTTCTCTCTCTTCTAACATGTCACAAAATCATAACAGTTTTTCTATTTGGCTTCTTTGCCTCCAACATGTCGTGAAATCATGACAATTTTTATTTCTGGCCAAACATGTTGTGATTTCACGATAGTTTTTCTTTCTGCCTTCTCTCTTCTCAACATGTCACGATATCACGACAGAAAACATGTCGTGATATCATGATAGTTTTCTTACTTGTCTTTTTCTTTGATCCTTTGAATCTGGGCCACTTCTGTCTTCTTGGAAATTCACTATACATGCTCTGACTGCTCTGAACTCTTGTTCACTTCATCAACCAATCTATCTAATGACCTCTACACTCCTATCCATTGCATCAACCGATCCTCTATCTATGTTGACAACAATGACAATACTTTGGTTGCACCTTGCTCATCAATGAACTCCTGTCCATTACACTTTGGCTACACCTTGCTCATCAATGAACTCCTATCCATTGCATCAACTGATCAACCTGACTGTGTTGACAACAATGACAATACTTTGGTTGCACCTTGCTCATCAATCTCCCAATCACCTAACTTGCTACCTTTTGTAAATGATATTGTAGCTCTTATAGGTTGTCCAAAAAATAGCTCTTTGGATCACCGTTTTGCATATTTTACACTCCACTAATATACTTACCAAAAATATGATTTGGTGGCTCCAATTTCTCTTTATAATGTACTTCTAAAATCTGAATTTTAGCAACTAATTCTGCATAAATTGATGCTTTCTCATTGTCCTTAAATCTAAAATTTTTTATATTGTAAAGCAGTCTAAACCTTCTCCGAAACATTGTCATTGAATCCCAAAAATTTGGTAGGAAATTCCTCCAAATAGTAGTTGACATATTCCTCATGAACTCTCCAATAATCTACTATATAAATCAAAAAATATTCTATCTTTAAAATGACCTTCAAGCCTTCAATGGCAATCCCTAAATCTCTTATATTTTGTGGCTTTTCATATCTCCTTTCTCTTGTCAAATTCTGACTTCAATATTGGCCTATATAATGGCATTATTTTTAATATTCTTAAAGTATTGATATATTCTCCAAACTACTTTGAAATTTGACAAACTTCTTATCAAATTCTTCTCCTTTGGGCTTGTTTTCGGATGGCTACAATTGTCCCAATTTCTTTACTATCAAGAGCTTCTCCTTGGTAGTAAATTTTGCTAATGAGTTTTTATAGTAACTCTTCCAATTAGGCTCTCGAATCCTTCTCCTTGTTTCTACTTGAGATCTCTCCAAGGCCTTCAATATTGCAACATATTAAAATTCAATGAGACCTTCCTTTATCTCATCAATTCTTAAACTATGGAAGTTTTACAATGAGATCTCCTCATTGGATCTCCTAAATTTGCTTCTACTAAAATCTTGCAATAGGACTTTTGTTATTCCTTCTCAATGGTCAATATTCCACTTTTGAAGTTTTTAAATAGGGCCTTCTATGGACCTTTTCTTCAATGTGAAGTCTTCAAAATTCAATGGAGATCACCAATCTCCAATCTTCACTAGGACCAGTCTCCTTGAGTCTCTTATTACTTCAATGGGGTCTTTTTTCTAGGAACTCCTTCCTAGATTTGCAATCTCTAATGTGGCTTCCTTGGAGACTAGATCTCTCCTCAATCTTCAATTGGGATTCTTCAATTTGCAAATATTTCAATGGGACTTTTCTTCTTAGGCCTCCAAATCTTCAATCTCTACTTTTTTTGAAAAAATGAACTAATCGCTATGCAAGGAAAGCACATAAAATTTCAAGAAATGAAGGTGGAATTCTTCTCTATCTATTGCAAGAAGTTTCTCAACTTCTAGGAGTTAATTTTTTGCAACAAAATATTAGAAATATTTTTTTTTGTAAATCTATAGAAAACAATTTTCACTAGTTAGATTTCCAATCTAGTGGATTCAATTCTAAGTTCTAGTCTTCACAATTTTTTTTGCAACTCTATGGAAAAACTCTAGCCAATAATAAATTTCAGAAATCTAAAAATGAGATTTACAATCTCCTTCCAATCTATCTTGTGGCTCTCACTATTTCCTATTGATCTACCTAGTACACTGATACCACTACTAGAATTTGAAGCTTTAAACTCAAAGGAAGTGGAACCACAAGTATGGAAATAGGAATGCAATGTTATAACTATGATAATGGCTATCTAATATGCATGAAAATATGATAGAAAGCTTGATACAACACTCAAGAAATGCTCATATAAGAAAGTTCATGAAATTATACAATTCTCTCCAATGGAGGTCACATCCTCTCCATGCTCATTTAAAAAAGCTCACAAAAATGTACAATGCTCTCCAATGGAGGTCACAACCTCTCCATATTTGTATGGAGATATTGTGATATTAACTGGAGAGCATTGTATATTTTTGTGAGATTTCTTATATGATAATTATTTGAGTATTTTATTATGTTTTCTATCATATTTTCATGCATATTAGATAGCCATTATCATAGTTATAACATTGCATACTTATTTCCATACTTGTGGTTACATTTCCTTTAGGTTTAAAGCTTCAAAAGCTAACAATTCCTTTGTGATATTCTTCTTCCAACTTGCACTATATACTTTACGTTATCCTTGCAATGGTGTTATATTATCTTATGTAGACTTCTTCTCTACTGCAAGTTCCTTCTTTTGCACACCTGTAGGTATTATTTTCATGGGATCGATGGCACTATATTGGGTGTCTTTAGACACCTCAAATGGACTAATATTGAGCCTTTAGTTGGATTTACCTTCTATGTACCAAAGCTTCTTTTTTAATATTTGTAATATCATCACTTGATGAATGTAATATGTGCTATGTTATGTCTTAAAGACACTTTAATATTATATTCCTTTTATTTATTTGTAGAAGATAAATATGTAGCTATTAAACCCTGAATTAAATCTACAATAAAATAAGATAGAATACCTTAGTTGCACCTAGGTTTTGATACTTTGATATGGTGGCTTCTTCCCTATTCCTTGGTGGTTATAATTCACCTTTGATGGCTTATCTTCATCAAGATTTTCTACTATTTTCCTGCACTCAATAGTGTCTTTTGACACTCCAAATTAATCCCCTTTTGTGCACTAATTTCCTTAATTTGGTAAATACTTAATGCACTTTAATAATTGTTAAAAATAAGTAGTATAATGCACTATTATTTTTTCCTTGTTTCTTATTTTAATGAACTCTTAAAAGGATCATGTATTATGCACTATAATCTATGCAAATTGCACTTAAGAATAATATCTTATTTGCCCTTAATAGATAATAGGAAGTTGATATTGTTCTTTCTCTTGAAATATATCTAACTTCTATTACTTATTTGCATGTTTTAACCTTTGTAAAAACTATATTTTGTACTTCCTTGAAGACTTAAATATGAAACCTTATCCTTTGCAACTTTAAAAGATAATGTGGTGCTTAACAAAACTTAATAATAAATCGATTAATGAATGTTCAAATAATGATCCTTTTGCATAAAATTTTCTTACTTTTACGACCTTTATTTGAAGATATGTTTCTAGGTGATTAGATTAATATTAATGCTACACTATGTTTTATGGATTTGTAACTTTAATACTCATCTAATCTTGTTGCTCAAACATATAGTTTGGTGGCTTTAACTCTCCTTCAAGATGCTCTCTTGAACTCTAGAATTTAGTAGCTAGTAATGTTGCCCATATTTTTTCCCATTACTCTAAAATTTTTAGATTCTACCACAACTAATTTCTCCTCTAAAATGTTTTTCTTGAATCTCTCCAACTTAGTATGAAACTTCTCCAAGTTGCAGTTAAAACTCTCCTTCTAGAAACATTTAATGTTTTGTTGTAAAAATAATAATTTCCTTTCTCCTAAATAACCTTCAAGACTTAAATGATAACCTTCAAATCTCTAATATTTGGTAGTTTCTTCTAGGTCCTTTATCCTTCAATATACTAGTAAAATTCTATCTTCAATATTGGCTTATTTATTGGCCTTCTTCTCAAGAATCTGACTATCTTGAGGTATTCAACGATATCCTCCAAAATTTTGCAAACTCCTTGCCAAATACTTCTCCTTTTGGGCTTCTTGTTGGATGGCAAAAATTTCCCCAAATCCTTATTTCTTAGGTTCTTCTCCTTACTAGCACTCTTCTCCCTTGAGCTATCCTCCAGTCTTCTTCAATGGACATTTTCAAGTCTCCTCCAATGAGGTTTTATAAGCCTTCTTCAATTTCTCTAATGATGCTCTCCAAGCCTTCTCCTTCCTTGATATCTCTTCTCTTGGGTCTTCTATCTTTTAGATTCTCTTATTCTTAAAACTTCTTGATCTCTTCAATTATTGACTATGGAATTTTTGCAATGAGATCTCTTTCTTGGATATCTAAAATCTACTACTTATAAAATCTAGAATAGGAACTTTGCTCGTCCTTATCTATCTTTAATCTTCCATATTTGGAAGAACTTCAAAGGGATATCCTTTGGGTCTCTTCAACCTCTTGAGATACTTTCTTCTTCTCTCACTTTGCAATCTATAGTCTTCAATATTCAATGGAGATCTCCAATCTTCAATCTTCTCCTAGAATATTTTCTGGAGTCTCTTGTTCCATAAATATACAATAAGAATCCTTTAGTATTTCCTTTTCTAAACTTTGCAATTTGTAGGTTTGTAACTCTTGTAATGGGATATTTTCTTTAAGATCTCCTAGATATTTAGTCTTCTACTTGTTTCTTATTATACTGGATTGATTCCAAATAAGATATTCTTCCTATATCTCTTGTACTAAGCTTCCCAACTTTATTTGAATCTCATTTTTCTACAACAAAGTATTAGAAACTATAATAGAAAAAAATTTAAATATAGAGATAATAAATATTCACTAGTTGATTTGTAAATCTAGTGGAATTAATGTTGAGTCCTAGCCTTCACAAGTTTTTATACAACTCTATGGAAAGACTCTAGCCATTGTAATTAAAAAAAAAATGAAAAGAATATTTCTAATATTCTCTCAATCTCTCTTGTGGTTCTCCCTATTTCATATTGATCTATTGTGTGCTCTGATACCACTATTAGCTTTTGATGATATATATTAAAGGAAATGCAACCACAAGATGTAAAATGAGCAAGTAATGATAACTATATGATAATATCCCTATAATATATAGGAAAACTATATGAAAAACTTTTGTAATAACTCAAAAATATACCATTAATGAAAGATCATAAAAATACTACAATGTGATATAATGGAGGACATGAACACTCTATATTACAAAAACTCTCTACATTTTACCTAATACTACTCTACCCTATGCACTTTAAAATCCTCTCTTCTCTTACTCTCACCTCTCTCTTTTATGCACTACTAAAGACTTATATATATAATTATATAACTCTTCGTCTTCCATATACCTATCCAATAGACTCATGTACATGTGGAATACATGCACATTTACATCATTGGACATTATAACACTTGTGCATTTATTACATTGCATGAAGTAACTATTCAAACCTTAACTAAGATAAAATCCTAATCTAATAATGTACCCAATGTGGTACATTGACATGTACCAAATAATATAATATATTACAACACACAAGTGTCATTAGGGATTAAACCCATAGGTACTTCTTGACCATTTAAAACAAAGCTTGGACCTTACCTATTTAACTACAAATCACTCCTACTAAAATAATGTTCATTTTGCCCAAGGAAAATAATTTTTGCTCAATTTCATAGTATCAAAATATTTGCACAAAGTAGTGATAAAATATCTACATCTTGACAACATCAAACCAAACATACCAACAACTTGCCCAAGTTTTCTTAAGCTAGAAAATTTCTAGTTCCAATAAGCAAATTACTCGCTTCATCTAGTAAATCAATTGGAGAAATTAAAACTTTGTTAGCTCTCTTCTCAAAGCAAATTGCTTGCTAGGTTGATTGAGTCACTTCCTAGACTTCAATTTTACAAATATTTTCCTTTTTTCCAATATTCATCCTTCTTCCATCCTAGCAACCATGGACACCTCATCCAAATCTACAAGCCCATACATACTAAAGGGAAACCCTATATTATCACCTTTCATAGTCACTGACCCTAGCATATTTGTACCACCATATTAGTCCTAATGATAATGGAGAAAGTAGGGCATTCTAAATGGAAGTAAAATAAGTCAAATATAAATAGCAAGCCCTCCCCTCATTAAAGGCTTAAGGAGTTATTTTATAGACCCTATAGAAGGTTTGAGGAGAACAAGCCCAAGCACATTATTGGGAATATAAAAAATAGGTTCTTTGGAAATTCAATCTAGGTCTGCAAACAAATTCCTCCAATATTAAAAAAATTTGGACCTCAAGCCTTGCCATAAACCTAGTCTCATAAGTGTGTAATTTCCTAGAACTGGTAGAGGCATGTGCAAAAAGTTATAAATATATAGATAGGAGTATCATGATACCTCAATGGATGTAGGAGTCTTTTTACATTAGAGAGGGAGACATAAGAAAAATGCTAAAGGTGAAAGATAACCCAACAATGTGGGTCACTTATGTCCCTATAATATAAAATAACTTATATTATAGATGCAACTCAAGTTATGCATGGGATTTCTTAATCCCTCATGTTAAGAGTTAAAATAAGGAATATGACTTAGCATTTTTCTAGAGTTAGATCTATTTAAAGATGATATTGAGATGGGTCTATTGGTGATTGCATCTATACTTGAAAAGAATTTAAACTTAAGGTAAATAAAGAGCATATTTTTTCCATGTGATTGAGACATACCCAAGATACTCCCAAATGATTAACTATACATAATACATCATTTACCAAATGGATAATTAATTCAAGAAATTCAAGGGAAAAAATTTACCTACATATCATATTTGGTCTAATTAATGTGATACCAAAAGGACTGGTTCCCAATGCTCTAACTAAATTAGATAGAATTATATGAGAAACGTATTTCAATACTAGAAAATATTGATGTACATTATCAAGAAGAACATAAAACATGATATTGCTTCAATGACAAAGTGTACAATGTGATAATGAAAAAACTAAGGGGAAAAGCTCCAAAATTATCAAAGGATATTAGACAACCATTAAAGTTATAAGATTGTTTGAATGGGGACCTTTACATGGGAAGATCATGCTATATCATCTACATCTATGTCTTTTAATCCATGCCATTTCATTTGTTCATATTTTTTCTAGATTATGTGTTCAAACTTGAATATGTGAGGCAACATAATTACATGGATATAAGGTATTTTAGAGGGCAAAAAAATACTGCCTCTATATACTTATGCAGCTAATTATAAATATCACACCTATGCTATGAGGATTCCATATGGAAATAGTATAGAAACTAAGGGATATGAAGCTAGAGCAATTTTTGGGTATATTATTTTATGATCTAAGCAAGTAATTCATTGAGAAATATAAAGCCAAGTATTAGAATATATTTTTTGTTTATGATAAGAGGTGTTGTATAGAGAAGGAGATAAACCCTAGTGAGGAACTAGTTCTAGCCATCTTGGGAAGCATATAGGGGTATGGAGAAAATATATACTACACCAAGGTAAAGGAAAAATTTTACCTAGATTTAAAATGAATCATTGAACACTTGGAGAAGTTGGGGTACTATTACAAAAAACCTCATATAGCAAAATATGAGGTATGAGACAAGTATTTCAAGGAGGCCAACACAAGATAACCCATTTAACAAAATAATTTCTTTCTATTTACAATAGAATGAACCCAAGGAGTGCAAATAGGACAAGAAAAATAGGGAAATATTACAAAATCCCTTCATGTCAACCAAGTCCATGATACCTCTATGATAGGTAGCATAATATCTACTACACCAACCATACTATCAATATGATGAAAAAATAAGGGAAATAAACTAGAAATTAAAAGGGGGTATCTCTAGGTATTTGTTTGAAAAGGTGATAACACCATAAAAATAATAATGATAGACACCTTAGCTCGAGAAGGGGGAAATCACCCAAGGAGGAAATCTTCCTAAGCCAAGAACAACCAAGGATTCCACCAATAATTTTACTTCCAATTCCTTTCCACTCTCTACCACTCTCAGTTATTTCTCAACTCCTTATATTCAGACTTATTTCTCTTCTCCCATCCCCTCTTCTACCAAAATCCCCTCAATATATGTCAATGTGTCCAATGGTTCCTCTAGAGGCACCTTGTATTCAACTAGTACTTTCACTCCTAACATCACACACATCATCTCATTTCTATCACCCTTTGTCCAAATATGCACCACACAACCATTTGTATCATATTCATCACTAGCACAACTAGCATTATAAGCCAACCCTTCCATATCCATACTATTTATTTGGAAATCCATACAAGTTGATCCACCCATTCATCAAACTTACATCATTCCCATCCTAAACCTAGATTCTCATGGTATGTGCAATAATATTGTGTATACCAATGTCTATAACTAGGTTTATAAAATTAGTACTAGAAGTGTGTAACGATGATGCATACCAAGACCTTTGTGTGGAATATTAGATGTGATCCCAAGGAAATAGATGTTCAAAAGTAGTTTGACTTTTTTATAACTAAAAAGGTGATGTTGATAAGGGATTATAAATAATTGAGGGATAATACCTCTTGAGATCTATTACTAATGTGGTTATAGTTAGCATCTGGAGGGGATACAATTCCTATTATGAAAGTGACAAAGAATGACCCTTCTAATATTGCTACATCGCCTATTAACTTCATGACTAGGGTATTCAAAATGATTCACCTCATAGACCAACCAATAATTGGTGCAACCATGGAAATTTGACCAATTAGTAGTGATGGATGATGCTTAAAGAATAAAAATGAAGAACTTGAAATATAAGTGACCCAATTGAAGAGTGAGGAGTAAATATAACTAGAAAAATGAGATTTAAAAAAGAACCCTATTGAGAAAAATTAACTAAAGAACCAAGTTGAGGATCTTAAATCCTAGCTTAACAAGGATAAGAATAAAAGGTAATATCTAGAAGAGCTCTCACAACAACTTGCAAAATACCAAGACCAATTGAGGCAGTAGAATAAATAAAGAAAAATTTAACTAAAAAACTAGAAAATATAACTACAATAGGCCTATCAAGTGAGGGATCAAAATATTGACGAGCTTTAGAAAGAAATAACAATATGCTCTAAGAGAGAGAAAAAACTATAGATTCAAGAATATCATTCGATGTTCAAAGGGTGAAGTCCCTTTAGGAAAACATTTATCAAATTTTACAATAGAATTTACAAATGAATAGAATCAATCATTACCAAATATTGCTTAAAAATAAAAATACGCTTTAGAACACAAAATATAATAGATTTCTATTGGCACCCAAATGATCTTCACTTAAGAGAATCAAATTACACAATAAATACTAAGAGAATTATTGGTGAGAAGGGGTATATATGTCCAGGTACATGATACCTTTAGGTAAGGATTATTATTTTAAACTTTAGGAATAAAATAATATAGACAACTATGAAAATAGCTTTTACAAGGTTTACATGGTTTCAAAATGAAAAATATAACAAATACAAGTGCAAGTAGTCAGCCATGGCCTTAAGACAAGCTTAACCACTACATATTTTAATATCCCACTTATGTTTAATGAGGATATGGAAACAAATGCTTACTTGAGATCCCCCCTTAAGGGACCCTGTCCAACCTCGAGAAGATCCTACATGTGCACAAAAGTGACCTTGGGCATGATATTGATCAAAAGATATTTTATGTAACATGATGAAGGAACTAGCTAGATCTAACATTCCATGAGTATAAATCAATCTCATAAAAGTTATCCATAGCTTAATGTGTTTTTTTTTCTAATGATATACAAATATAGATAGGTTGAAAAATACTCTAATTGCCACATGAAAGAGTAACAAAAAATATTTAAGGAATGGTAATCACCTCGAAAATCATTATCATCCAGTAGAGATGCTAAGCTACCTCATTGGTACCACAATATTTAACCCATGTGCAAGATCAAGAAATTGTGGACTAGCATCTAGAACACCATAAAACTTGGTTGGATCCTGTTGAGTGGTGTTTTCACCCAGTTGTGAAAGCACACTCTCCGATAGGATCTGAGTCCCAAAATCCTCTACTTGCAAAGAAATTATGACTAAATAATTTCTCCAAGGTTCCTGTTATGATAGTTCTTCATTCACCAATGATGCTCTTCAATTGAAATGCTAGGAATACCTTAGGGTTTGCAAGTGGATGTTAACAAGGGGCACTGTAGTTTATTTTAATTTGAAATTGCAGTGAACTCAAAGGGAATAAATAAATATATTTTGATCCTGGATTTTGATGGATTTTTAGTTATCTACTTGAATCACAGTAATTAAAATGCAGAAAATAAAATAAAGGTTTGAAAAATAAAGGAAGCAAATGAAAATGAAACTAAACTACATCCAGAGTGCTATCATCAATTCGATGAAACCGAAGATAATGAGGTTTTTTGCATGCAACCTAACCTAATGAACCTGCAAATTCACACAATCCAAATAAGTTAGGTGCGGGTTTCTAGGGTTTCTACTGTAATTCCAGATTTAGGCATTCGCATGAAGCAACCAAGAACACTTGCATTAAACTTCACCTAAAAGCCTTAGAAATCTGAAATGAATGATAAAACATTAAATCATGCATGCACAAAATGACTCCTTCTTTCTCATCAATGAGATGCCAACACTCTGTATTTCTGTATTAAATGATGTATCAATTACATTTACAGAATGTTCCAGGCTTTAATATTCCAGAACAAATGAAGGAAATTGCCCAAGTGCAGGCCCAGAATGGCATGAAGCCCTTGTCTCTGCAACTCTGCAAGCAGCAATTTCCAACCCTATCTTCAATCTGCACTAATGGCTTTATGCTGTCTGGCATGGCTCTTCGATTCTCCCTGCATCTCTTCGTTTCATCTCCCAGAATGCGCCTTTTCAAATTCTCGCCTTTTCGATGCTTTTACTTCATGCTCGATTCTGAAACGTTCAAAATCTGCCGCTGCATGTAACGCTTCTGCAACTCCGACACCTGTATGCCACGTGTCCTACATTTTTCATGCCTTCTGTAACGTCTTCCTATGAAAATTGTGACAAAAACAGCATGCAACCTGTTCACCTTCCTGGCCGCGAAAACGCGACATGTCGCGAAATCGTGACATGTCGCGATATCGCGACGCTTTCCTCGTCCGTACGTCTTCGGCCGCTTCTTGTCGTGAAATCGCGACCATTTTCTCTTTCGGACCTTCTTTTCGCAAACTGTCACGATTTCGCTACCATTTTCTGTTTCGAGCCTTCTCACCGCAAACTGTCGCGATTTCGCTACCATTTTCTGTTTCAGGCCTCCTCGCCGCAGACTGTCGTGATTTCGCTACCGTTTTGACTCTGCACTCCTTTGCACTCAATGCTGTCGCGATTTCGCTACCATTTTCCACTTTCGTACACTTGCCAATTTTCCGTCGTGAAATCGCTACGCTGCCTCCATCCGTACTACTTCGCTGCTTCGGAGCCGCGAAACCGTGACCTGTCACGATTTCGCGATGCCTTTTCGCTTCATCCCCCTTTGCTGCTTTCTGTCGTGATTTCATGACCATTTCTGCGCATTATGCTTTCTGGTTGATCCTGTCGCGATTTCGTGACCATTTTGGCCTTTTGCCCTGTTTGACTGGTTCCTGTCGTGATATCGCGACATTTTCTTGCTTCGTGCTCTTTGACCTCTTTCTGTCGTGATATCGCGACGTTTTTCACTTTGTGCCCTTTGACCAGTTTGACCCACAATTTTGCGATGCATCGCGATATCGCTACACCTTTCCATTTTGCCTTTCTCTCTCCTTCCTGGGCCGCGACAGAGCAACATGTCATGATTTCGCGACACTTTTTTGTCTTCATTTTCTCTCTCCTCTTTTTGCCGCGACGGAGCAACATGTCACGAAATCGCTACACTATTTTCATCCGTACAACTTCTGTAGGAACACGTCACGATTTCGTGACACTTTTTCATTCTGGTAGCGACGAAGCAACATGTCGTGATATCGCGACGTTTTTAGGAGCAACATGTCGCGATTTCGTGACATTTTCTCTTTTGCGAGCAATTTCGTGACACTTTCTATTTTTCGGCAGCGATGACGCGACATGTCGCGATATCACGACAATTTTCATTTTTGCCTTTCTCTCTCCTGCCTGGCCGCGACGGAGCGACATGTCACGATTTCGCGACACCTTTTCATTTTTGCCAGCGACATGTCACGATTTCGCGACACCTTTTCATTTTTCCAGTGACATGTCACGATTTCGCGACACCTTTTCATTTTTTCAGTGACATGTCACGATTTCGCGACACCTTTTCATTTTTGTCAGCGACATGTCGCGATTTCATGACACTTTTCTATTTTCCGGCAGCGATGGCGCGACAGGTCACGATTTCGCGACATGTCGCGATTTCGCGACACTTTCTTTCCTTAGTGCAATTTTGCCCCTTTTTCTTGGTTTTTAGCAACTGGGTCCCTGAGATTTCTTCTGCAAGCCTGCAAAAAGGTGGGTCCCCAATTTTGGGGTGTGTTGTGGACTAGCCACAACAAATGGCGACTCTGCTGTAACATGCTCTTGAGCATTTTTAGTAAGAACCCAACCTGAAACATATCACAAACTCGAAAACATGTGTTAGCACATAAGCAATACAAACAAATGCCCAAAGATCGAAGTACATGAATCATTAGAATCATCAAGTATTAGCTTAGTGTGTGCAATGGATTTCTTTTCCTATCGTTTGAAATTGATCCACACTCCATTGTCAGTTTTGCATGAGTGCATATGTGAGATGGTGAATGATTTGTGTACCCTAATGAATATGCTAAGAGATTTTTGCTTTCGTAAAAGGCATAGTCATTCTTCTATTATTATGTACAAGCATTCAAGATTGCCAAACCCTCTTAGGATCCACTAATTCATTACCTTATTGTATCCCAAAGTTGGTTATGAGTCCCTACTATCCGGAACCCATGTGCAAGTGAATGTGAAATCAGAACTTTGGGGAATCAGACTCCCAACCAACCGAGATGAGAGTTTAACCCTATCCTTACTATTCTGATTTAGAGTTCATTACCTCACTTTAAGAAAAATAATTAAACCAATTATGGAAGAAATGGTCATGCTAGTCTAACCCTCTAGACAATCAGTGGTCTTGTTTTTTAGGCAAGACATGATGCCATGCATGGGCATATCTAACCCCACAATCCAAAACTTATCTTCATTTCTTTGGACCTTGGGGATGACTACCCATCCTTTGCGAGAGGACAAGTAGTACAATCCTTACAATCCAATATAAATATGAGATGGGAAAAGTTTATTTTTTACTTCTTGGACCTTGGGGATGACTACCCATCCTGGCTAGGGACATGTAGTACGATCCTTACAATCCAAACTTTAGATGAAAAATATTAATTTTGTTGCTTAGACCTTGGGGATGACTACCCATCCTTTGCAGAGGACAAATAGTACGATCCTTACAATCCAAGATTTATTGTGAAATGAGACATAAGAGCTTTGGGGAATTGGATCCTCAACCTAAGCGAGATGAGAATTTATGCCCTATCCTTACTACTCCATGTAGGTCAAATCAAAGCTTTGGGGAATTGGATCCTCAACCTAAGTTCGATGAGGATTTAACCCTATCCTTACTACTCTAATTTTAGGCTTTAAGCTCTATGGAAGTGGTCAAAACCATTGTTTTAAGGATCATGTTGCATAATAGGATAGACATGAAAAACCTCTTTCGCCCAACCTTTTCTTCCAAGTTAGGTCATGATCATTTTGCTCAAGATCCTTTTTAATGTATGAGACGTGCTTGGTTCTAGATATCTCAAGACTCAGTTCCCAACCTTAGGATGCCTCTTACATTTATGTTCTAATACAACCCTAAGAGGGATTGACATACTTAAATGATATGTACTTAAGATGCATATGCAACTAAGATGAAATGTATGTGAAGTGAGATGGAACATGAATGCATTATCTCTTGAATTGCAAATGAAATGAATTGTCATGCAAAACTGACTCTTTCATGCATCACAAAATCAAACAATATAACCTAAGATGCTTGTGTTACTTGTGGAGCTTTTTACAGGACAATTCCAATATTTCATATTCTCCTAACCTTAAGCATAAGTTGACATCTCAATACATTTTTTTATTTTTTATTTTTTATTTTTTTATTTTTATTATTATTTTTATTTTTTTCAAAATAAACAAAACATGTCAATTGAAATCAAATCCACAACCAAAATCCTAACTAGACTAACAATCCTAAATAATGAAAACAAAAACTGAAAATCCCCACCAAAACCAAAAGAATAATATCAAAATCTCACAACCTAAGGGCTAAAATAATGCTTTAAAATCTGCCCATTAACCGGTAGCATGAAATCTCTCCCTTCTAAGGTTTTTAGCCTGAAGGTATTCTTCCCAAGAATCTCTGAAATCTGATATGGGCCTAACCAAAGACAATCAAACTTTTGATGATTCCCTTTTTCCTCATGTCTTTTGTCCCATAGTAATACCAAATCTGAAATTCTGAATGATTTAACTTTGGCCCTTCTGTCAAACCATCTTTTGATAACTTCCTGGTGTTTATTCATGTGATTCATGGCCTCTTCTCTCTTTTCATCAAGGTGCAGCAAATGACTTGACCTGGCTTCAACTTGATCATCTGTCCCCAAGTACTCTTGTATGAAATGTAAAGTCTGCAACTTCAAATTTGCAAGAAATATCGGGTCTTGCCCATAGACCAAATGATAGGGAGTATTCCCTATAGATTCTTTCACTCTGGTCCTATCTGCCCAAAGGGCAAACTTCAATTGGCTGTGCCAGTCCCGAGGGTTCTTTTCCAGCAATTTCTTGATGGTATTCAACAAATTCTTATTTGAAGATTCGGCCAACCCATTTCCTTGAGGATAATAATTGGATGCAAATTTTAAGCTCACTTTGTTATCATATGCCCAATCTGCAAATTGCGTAGAAATAAATGCTTTACCATTGTCACTGACAATAGAATTGGGCATTCCAAATCTTGTTATAATATGGTCCTCAAGGAATTTAATTACAACGTCTGTGGTGGCATGTTTAGTAGGAATCGCTTCTGTCCACCTTGTACGATGAGTCTGTAGCTGTCAATATGAATTTATGAGAATCAGAAGAATTTGGGTTAATAACCCCGATGAAATCTAGTCCCCACTGTGCAAATGGTCTCATTTCAACTACAGGTTGTAGGGGCATGGCTGCATTTCTCTCTCTATTGGCAGCCACTTGACAGATATGACAAGATCGTACATGGGCATGTGCATCTTTGAAAATATGGGGCCAGTAGTATCCTGCTCTCAGGATTTGATGTGCTGTAGCATTTGCTGCACCATGACCAGTTCCATGCTTCCCGTGAAATTCTCGCAACACCCTGGCAGCTTCTTCTTTGTTCAAGCACCTCAGGTAGATACCTTCATGATTCTTCCTGTAAAGCACACCAGATTTCATCGGATAATTGATGAGACTTAAGCCTCAAAGCTCTTCTCTGTGTTGAATTCAGATTAGAAGGACACTTACCAGTCAATAAAAATTGCACAATATCAACATACCAGTCATCCTTAGCAATGTATTATGTATTCGAGCATTGGCCTCGTTATTTGCGGATTATTTTCCGCGATCGCCTTCGCCAGTCCCTGTCCTCGAACTAGTTTCATAGGTTGGATTTCGAGATCAAATTCTTGGATGGTGGAAATCCATTTTCCTCTCTTCTCACCTAGTTCATTTTGTAAAAACATGGTCTTGACAGCAGAGTCGGGCACGATGGCAATAACTCTGCTGTGTACAATGTAATGCCTAAATTTTTTCACCGTTTTAAAAAGTGCGTACATTTGCTTATCAAGGATTGAATACCTTAATTGAGCATCTTTCGGGGGGCACTTAAAAATGCTATGGGTTTTTCGGCACTATCCTCGCCTTTCTGGGTTAAGACACTCGCAAAGGAGTGTTCGATGCAAAAGCATAAATATAGAAAGGCTTGGAGTAGTCTGGACTTATAAGGACAGGGGCTCTGGAAATGGCATCTTTGATGTTCTGGAAGGCCACTCTACTTTCCTCGTTCCATTTTACATCCACATATTTCTTGAGCATCTTGTTCAGAGGCTTGGCTATCTCAGCAAAGCTAGAGATAAACTTCCTCACAAAATTAACCTGCCCAAAGAAAGATCTCAATTCTTTTTTACTACTCGGGAGAGGTAGGTTTTGGATAGCTTGTATCCTTTCTGGGTCGATGGATATGCCCTCTTTTGAAATAATGTGACCCAACAATTTTCCTTCTGTTACTCCGAAAATGCACTTTTTGGGATTTAAGGAAATTCCATGTTCTCTGCATCTTTGAAGCACTTTCTTTAAATCTTTGACATGTTCCTCTCTCCTTTTTGAGAAAACTGGGATATCATCCACATACACGATGATGCATTTGCCTATGAGCCCTTTGAATGCATAATCCATGGCGCGTTGAAAAGTTGCACCAGCATTTAACAGTCCGAACGACATTCTCTTATATGCAAATGTCCCCCACTTGGTAGTGAAGGTTGTTTTCATCCTCGTCATCTGGATGTATAAGAATTTGGTTGTACCCGAATACCCATCGAGAAAGGACATCATTTCAGATCCATTTACCATTTGTAGAATTTCATCGATTGATGGCAGTGGATAATTATCTTTTTGAGAGGCTTTATTAAGATTTCAAAAATCTATGCACAGCCTAATCTCTCCACTCTTTTTTCTCACTAGAACGAGGTTAGCCACCCAGGTTGAGTGCCTAACAGGAAAAATGATTTTTGCTTCCAATAATATTTTAACCTCCTTTTCGATCAAAGGCTCCAATAGCGGGTTAACAACTCGTTGTCTTTGCCTAAAAGGCTTGGAGTCTGGCTTCAAAGGGATGGTATGTGTGATAATGTTTTGGTTGTATGTCTTCAGCTCATTGTAGTTCCAAGCAATACAATCTATGTAATGCTTCAATGCCTGCATTATATTGCTCCTTTCTTCCTCTGTACATGCCTTTGCTATGTACACCTCCTTTGGATTGTCTGCACTCCCTAGATTAATTGAATCACAGGCATCTTTAGGGAGTGGGACTCTCTTTCCTTTCTTGGTCTTGCATCCCATGTCGAACATCTTTTCCAATGAAACCACGTCTTTAGGAATTTTATTGGATTGATACGCAGTTTCAATTTCATCTTTTGTTTCATCCTGCCACCTTTCTTCCTCATCAATCACCCGATTTTCAAAAATACCCGAGTTCGTGACAAATTTGAAAATATGTCTGTCACTTTCAAAAACTCGGAAATTCTTTACATTATCGGGTATTGATGGACAAGGAACCAGTTCAATAGAAAACTTTTTACATCTTTTTATATCAACCGGGTTTAACATGCCCACGGTGACTGCAAGAGAGTCTGCTATTCGATTTCCTTTCCTAGAAATAAGGGCTATGTTGAATGCGTCGAACTCCTCCATGAGGTCCATAACCCTAGTTCTATAAAGGCTTAGTCTCCTGTCGTGGCATGTATACTGTCCTTTGATTTGCTTGACTACCAACTCAGAATCTCCCAAAACCTTCAAGCATTTAACATGCTTGCTCAATGCTAGACGTAAACCAAAGATCAATGCTTCGTACTCTGCCACATTGTTCGTGCAAGGAAATTGCAGTCTGTAAGCAGCTAATAATGGTTTACCTCCTGGGCCAGTGAGCTCGACTCCAGCTCCTGCTCCCTGTCTAGATTTTGATCCATCAAACCTGAGCAACCACGTGTAATCATTTTCCTCGGAAGAGCCACCATGACACGCCTCCTCTTTAGGCTCTTCAGCAGCTTCCTCAACATCAAGTGCATAAACTCCTAGTTCTGGCTCAGAAAACTGAACTTCATTCGGCTTGTTAAAATCTGTTATAATCTCCTTAAGCCTCGGTTCATTTTCCACTCTGATTTGGTTTGCAATTCCCTTCCATGGTAGCCACATATGTGAGCAGTCTGTTGAAAAATAGCCATTCAGAGTTTTCATCCAATCCCTCGCAAGTAGCATTCCATACCTACTTGGGATATTAACCACCAGAATGTCCACAACCTGCTGAACCCTGGGTTCAGAATTCAATTGAATCTTGACATCATATAGAGTCCCCACTACATTTACCTCTGATCTATCCAGTTGCAGGACTGTACATTTGGATGAAACAGGTTGCAGACCTAGCATTTTACATATTTTTGTAGGCATGAGGTTGCTCGTGGCACCTGTGTCCACCAAATAGTTATGCAAATTCTTACCCGCAATTCTCAGAGTCAGTAAGAATTGCGGGACATCCCTTCTCTCCTTTCGCAAAATGAGATGAGATTCAACTCCTTTTCCTTTCCACGTTTGATCAGGTGAGTTCAAAGCTTTTATCAATGCCTCCTTTTGGCCCGGCAATCTAGCTGCGTCCAAGAACGAAAGGCTAGATTTGGACTTCTTTAGATCCTCCACTATGTCATAGTTTGGCTTTTCGAATTTGATTGTCTTCTGCACATCATTAGACATTTCTCTTCTGAGTGGAGGGGGAGGATTATTATTTGCCTTAGTATCGGGAGGAAGAATAGAGTTGTTTGGAGGTGTTGATGAGGTTTTAGGGGTTTTAGATTTACTTCTCAAATGGTATCCATGATTCCCCTTTCTAAAATCTCGAAAAGCTTGCACCTCCTGTTCCAAAATTTCATCTTCTTCTTCCTCACTCTCACCTTCTTGATGATATACAGTTTCCATCACCATAATATTATCATCTTGATGTTGTGATGGACCCTCATTTGATACCAGTTCCAAATCATCAACTTGTGCTTGAAGACAATGAGTGTATCTAGCAATCTCAGGACAATTCCTCTCATTGTGCTCTTTTGTGTTGTGCAACCTGCACCCCCTTTCCCACGCCAAATCTGAAAGATTCAAAAGAGAATTGGATTGGCTAGGTCCTACAGAAGCATCTAATTGATTAGCAATGGGAGCGGGAACTCCCCCATTGTTAGGCTTGGTGTTCCAGTGCCTCCCTCTATTGTTAAAATTTTGATTTGGGTGAGGGGCATGGGACTCATACTTCTATTGTTGAACCCTGTCATTGCTCAGTTTATGAACTAATTTCTTGAGCTCTTCGACTTCTGAATAAACATCCTTTGGTGGAATCATATTGTTGTTAACCCCCGTTGGATTCGCATAATTAATGGGGTCTTGATTCAACACTAGGGTCGGGTTCTGAGGAATTTGATTCCCGTATGGATTGACACTTTGAATCGGGGTTGGATTTGGAAAAGGAACTATGGCCTGAGGATTGACTTGGCTAGTTCCTTGCATAGTTGATTGACTGTTCTACAAAAATGCAGGGACAGGTGGAATGGATGTGATGGGTTGGATTGGAATGGGTGCATATGCATTTGTGGGTGGATACGGTTGCTGATATGGGAAGGCGTTCATGCTTGGCATTTGTGGTGCCATGAGTTGATTTGCCAAGGGAGCTTGACCATATGGAGCATATTGTCCCATCACAGGCATCTGGGTAAACCCGTAGCCTTGTGGGGTCATTTGCTGCTCGATAGTCATGGCTTCATTATAGGCCAAAGCCAGCATGGTAACTCGAGGATTGCGCCTTGCAAACATGGCTGTCATGGGGTCCAATGCCCCAAAATATATCTGCAAAGCCACTGTGAGATCAATAGCAAAGTGCCTAATTGCTCTATTATAGCACTTTTGGAATTTCCGATTAAACATTCTAATCGGTTCCCCTTGGCCCCTTTTGCATGTAATAAACCGATTGTAAATAGTTGCGGGATCTAAGGGTGACCTGAATTGATTGACAAAGGCATTTTCCATTTGTGTCCAAGAGGTGATTGAACCAGTTGGCAAGCATATATACCATTCATATGCTATTGGATCTAAGCTCATGGGGAACAGTCTGCAGGCCACATCTTCATATTGAACTTGTAGCCTAATTAAAACATCCCTATAGGCTTGGATATGTTCTTCTGTTGTTCTTGGGCCATCTGGTTTGTATTTAGGCAGAAATATTTCAATGTTCTTGGGGATTTCATGGATATCCCCAGCAATATTCAAAGGAGTATTGTTAGCTCCATACCAAGGAGCTGTTGGAGCTTGAGCCATTTGACTCAAAATTGATGAAGACAGACCTACAATAGCAGTAGAAATATTACTTACTATAGGCACACTAGGGGCAACGGATATTACTGGCGTAGGTCCACTCGATGTTCCTGGAGAAAATAGGTCTTTTGTGACTGGTGAACTTACGACTTGCTTGGCTTTACTCTTGGGAGTACCAGTAAGGTCATGAAAAATGGTTTCCCCGGTTGTTTGGGACCTGGTCGCAATACGACGCGGTGGGTCCAGCCTGCCTGATGAAACCCTTGGCTATTTCAAAGAAAACCTGCAACAAAAACAAAAAACAAATGTTGCAGTTTAGCCGTCTGTGAGATTTATTATATGATTTCAAAATTAGATCAAAAACATATTATTCAGGTATGAAAATAAAAACAAAATAAACCAATTCGTGCCCTCCTTCTAGCGCCAATCTGTTGAGTGGTGTTTTCACCCAGTTGTGAAAGCACACTCTCCGGTAGGATCTGAGTCCCAAAATCCTCTGCTTGCAAAGAAATTATGACTAAATAATTTCTCCAAGGTTCTTGTTATGATAGTTTTTCATTCACCAATGATGCTCTTCAATTGAAATGCTAGGAATACCTTAGGGTTTGCAAGTGGATGTTAACAAGGGGCACTGTAGTTTATTTTAATTTGAAATTGCAGTGAACTCAAAGGGAATAAATAAATATATTTTGATCCTGGATTTTGATGGATTTTCAGTTATCTACTTGAATCACAGTAATTAAAATGCAGAAAATAAAATAAAGGTTTGAAAAATAAAGGAAGCAAATGAAAATGAAACTAAACTACATCCAGAGTGCTATCATCAATTCGATGAAACCGAAGATAATGAGGTTTTTTGCATGCAACCTAACCTAATGAACCTGCAAATTCGCACAATCCAAATAAGCTAGGTGCGGGTTTCTAGGGTTTCTACTATAATTCCAGATTTAGGCATTCGCATGAAGCAACCAAGAACACTTGCATTAAACTTCACCTAAAAGCCTTAGAAATCTGAAATGAATGATAAAACATTAAATCATGCATGCACAAAATGACTCCTTCTTTCTCATCAATGAGATGCCAACACTCTGTATTTCTGTATTAAATGATGTATCAATTACATTTACAGAATGTTCCAGGCTTTAATATTCTAGAACAAATGAAGGAAATTGCCCAAGTGCAGGCCTCGAATGGCATGAAGCCCTTGTCTCTGCAACTCTGCAAGCAGCAATTTCCAACCCTTTCTTCAATCTGCACTTCTAGCTTTATACTATCTGGCGTGGCTCTTCGATTCTCCCTACGTCTCTTCGTTTCATCTCCCAGAATGCGCCTTTTCAAATTCCCGCCTTTTCGATGCTTTTACTTCATGTTCGATTCTGAAACGTTCGAAATCTGTCGTTGCATGTAACGCTTCTGCAACTCCGACACCTGTATGCCACGTGTCCTACGTTTTTCGTGCCTTCTGTAACGTCTTCCTATGAAAATCGTGACAAAAATAGCATGCAGCCTGTTCACCTTCCTGGCCGCGAAAACGCGACATGTCACGAAATCATGACATGTCGCGATATCGCGACGCTTTCCTCGTCCGTACGTCTTCGACCGCTTCTTGTCGCGAAATCACGACCATTTTCTCTTTCGGACCTTCTTTTCGCAAACTGTCACGATTTCGCTACCGATTTTTGTTTCGAGCCTTCTCACCGCAGACTGTCATGATTTCGCTACCATTTTCTATTTCAGGCCTCCTCGCCATAGACTATCATGATTTCACTACCGTTTTGACTCTGCACTCCTTTGCACTCAATGTTGTCGTGATTTCGCTACCATTTTCCACTTTCGTACACTTGCCAATTTTTCATCGTGAAATCGCTACGCTGCCTCCATCCGTACTACTTTGCTGCTTCGGAGCCGTGAAACCGTGACCTATCATGATTTCGCGATGCCTTTTCGCTTCATCCCCCTTTGCTGCTTTCTATCACGATTTCACGACCATTTCTGCGCATTATGCTTTCTGGTTGATCCTGTCATGATTTCGCGACCATTTTGGCCTTTTGCCCTGTTTGACTGGTTCCTGTCGCGATATCACGACGTTTTCTTGCTTCGTGCTCTTTGACCTCTTTCTATCGCGATATCGCGACGCTTTTTGCTTTGTGCCCTTTGACCTCTTTGACCCATGATTTTGCGACGCGTCGCGATATCGCTACGCCTTTCCATTTTGCCTTTCTCTCTCCTTCCTGGGCCGCGACAGAGCAACATGTCACGATTTCACGACACTTTTTCGTCTTCATTTTCTCTCTCCTCTTTCTACCGCGACGGAGCAACATGTCGCAAAATCGCTATGCTATTTTCATCCGTACAACTTCTGCAGCAACACGTCACGATTTCGTGACACTTTTTCATTCTGGCAGCGACGGAGCAACATGTCGCGATTTCGCGACGCTTTTCCTGTTTTGGCCGCGACGGAGCAACCTGTCGCGATTTCGCGACACTTTCTATTTTTCGGCAGCGATGACGCGACATGTCACGATATCGCGACAATTTTCATTTTTGCCTTTCTCTCTCCTGCCTGGCCGCGACGGAGCGACATGTCACGATTTCGTGACACCTTTTCATTTTTGCCAGTGACATGTCACGATTTCGTGACACCTTTTCAATTTTGCCAGCGACATGTCACGATTTCATGACACCTTTTCATTTTTGCCAGCGACATGTCACGATTTCGTGACACCTTTTCATTTTTGCCAGCGACATGTCGCGATTTCGTGACGCTTTTCTATTTTTTGGCAGCGATGGCGCGACAGGTCGCGATTTCGTGACATGTCACGATTTCGTGACACTTTCTACACTTAGTGCAATTTTGCCCCTTTTTCTTAGTTTTTAGCATCTGGGTCCCTGAGATTTCTTCTGCAAGCCTACAAAAAGGGTGGGTCCCCAATTTTGGGGTGTGTTGTGGACTAGCCACAATAGATCCCAAGTAGAACACAAAGCCTATGATGGACTACCACTCATCCAAATCACCTACTTAATCAACATCTCATAATCTATCAAAATTAAAGGAAATCCAACAAAGCAGTGGATGCCCATATGACATGTCCCTCTGATGTATCTAATTTTCTTTTATCTAATGACTCATAGCATGCTTGCATGTACCTAGAGTAGTATTTAATAGAAAATATTATATCTAGTCTAGTTTGAGTAAGATAGATAAGTCCTAGGAAGAGGTTCGTGTAGAGTGACATCAACTAAAGATGTAGTAAAATCAATATTAAATTTTAAAATTGAAGCAAATGGTGTTCAATAAAGATTACACTCCATATTGAACAATTGAAGAAGGTCCAAAGAATACTTGGGATGAGAAATGATAATGTCAAAATCTATATGGTCAATCTATATTTCTAAAAAATAGTGCAAAAATCCTAAATTTGTCATGTTAAATGTGGAATAAAGCCATTATTTCATATCCTAAATGAAATTAGTGGAGCTACCTATGTTGAGAAGATCATCAATATACAATACAATCATCAAAGTTTCCTCATCTTAATTATTAATGTAAATATCATGCTCAACCTTACATCATTGAAATCCACATCTAAGAAAACAAGAATGGATTTTTTCATACCAACATGAGGATCTTGCTTAATACCATACAAGTATTAAGTCAAGTTACATACCAATGAAGTAGAGCCCTCTAGCTTAAATCTAGATGGTTGTTGCATGTAGATTTCCTTCTAAAGTTCACATTGGAGAAAAGTACTCATCACCAATTCACCTTTTATCCATAGGGTAAAATAATAAAAATAATTATTTTAACAAAGGCCATCCTAGCCATAGGTGCAAAAATATCATTATAGTCCAGTCCCCCCTCTCAAGAAAACCTACTAGTGATAAGTAATACCTTGTTCTTTTCAACCTGGCCCTTCAATGTGTATTTGGTATTGTAGACCCACTTACACCACATAATATTTTGCTATGCTAGAAGAGAAACTAAGTCCCATTTTCTATTTATCTCATAATATGCTTTTATGACACCTTCCCATTCAAGCTTACCCTTAGCCTAACAATATGTGAGAGGATCCTATGAATGAGCTACCTTCAAAAGTAAAGTTTGAGAAGGATTTTTTGGATGCTACTAAAGGAATATAATGGGTTATACATCCTTAAAAAACATCTTAATCCACTGGGTTGTAGGACAACCAAAATAAGCATGTGTATCGTTCCCCATCTCAACATCAAAAATTGAAATATATGAATCCTACTCATCACCACTAGCTTCATCATGCAAAGTTAAAATATTCTAAACTGAATAATCCTATTCATCTTGTCTTAATCTAGAGGAAGAAGATATTTCCTATAAAGCTACCCATGATGGGATCAAATTGATAGGTAGTGAACCCCCCAAAGAGTAAGATTCTTTAATGGAAATAAAACCAGCAGACTTATCTAAAGAGCTTGCTAAATTTAGAATAGTGAAATAATTAGAAGAATAGATAGCTAAATATATGGAGGAGCAGTGGAAGGAACACCTAGAAGAACCTCGTCAAAGATGACATCTTGCCTGGACAATACCTTATGAGTCTAAGGATCATAAAGATAATGTGCCTATTAGGTATTATGATAACCCACAAATAGATAATTCTAGCTCTTTAGTGCCTCCTTTTTCAAATATCCTTCAATATGTGAGCCCATGGTAAGGACCCCAATATTCAAAATTGAGATACATCTCACTTATCCTCTATCAATATCTCAAAAGACATCATCCCATAACTATCCTAGTATGAACCTTATTTATGATATACCCTACACAAATGACTACCTCACCCTAAAACTTGTGATTGAGTCCCTTGGCATGAATCATACAATGTGTCATCTCCATGATTATATTATTTCTTCTTTCAACTACACCATTTTTTTCAAGAGTGTAGGGAGCAATCCTCTAATATGATATTATGTGAGTGAAAGCATGACTAGCACACTCACCAGCTCAATCTATTATTAAACACTTGTATAGCTTATTTGTAACAATGGCCTTGAAATTATTGAACCTCTTAAAACTTCATCCTTGATAGAAATGGTATATATCCACATATATAGAAAAATTATCAATGAAAAGAAGAAAGTATCTATTTCCTAAAATAAAAGGTGATCCTAATGTTTTTCTTGAGACATTTTGAGTATTATATGATCATATTGATTCTATCTAAATTAGCAAATTAGAAGTAAAGTTTGTAACCTTGTCCTTGTACTCATTTGACACCATTTATGAGTGTATCAATTGGTTCAATAAATTGAAAGAGGATATCTAAACTATTAGAGGATTGTTTAAGGAAAGAAGGTAAGGGAGGGAAACATAGGAGAAAGAAAGGAACACAGAGCTGCTCAAAGGTAAGAAATATTGGAGAAATAAAGAACCATAGCTGCTCAATATTATCTTCAACAATGTGTTAAAAATCTAATATAGTTACTATGGTCTTTAAGATCCTTTGTGTGTATTTTTTAGACTTTCCTATACCGCCTATTGATGAGGTATTTAAGTATTTCTTGCATCATCAAGCTAGGACAAAAAGGCACAAGGAATATTATATTTTTAAACAACCACATCTAAAAGAAGTTCTGGTAGAAAATTAGAATGTTAGAAGGCCAAAAAGAATAAGAAAACAAAAAAAAATCAAGAAACCCTTCAAGAAATATACTTCCAAATTTTATAAAAAGGACGCAAGGCAAAATTTTGTAGGCTTTGGATCAAGAAGTTGGAATAACTAATAAGAAATGGGGTGTTGAAGCTACTCTCTTATATGTACAAAATGAGGATGACTTTGAAGGATAAACATCATAAGAACATGTTGATGTTCATTTTGCATATTGGAAAATGTTGTCACAATTATCAGATTACCCTTAGCCTAACAATATGTGAGAGGATCCTATGAATGAGCTACCTTCAAAAGTAAATTTTGAGAAGGATTTTTTGGATGCTACTAAAGAAATATAATGGGTTATACATCCTTCAAAAACATTTTAACCCACTTGGGTGTAGAAGTACCAAAATAAGCATGTGTATCGTACACCATCTCAACATCAAAAATTGAAATATATGAATCCTACTCATCACCACTAGCTTCATCATGCAAAGCTAAAATATTCTAAATTGAATAATCCTATTCATCTTGTCGTACTCTAGAGGAAGAAGATATTGCCTATAAATCTACCCATGATGGGATCAAATTTATAGGTAGTGAACCCCTAAAATAGTAAGATGCTTTATTGGAAACAACACCAGCCAACGTATCTAAAGAGCTTGATAAATTTTGAATATGTAAATAATTAGAATAATAAATAGCTAAATATATGGAGGAGCAGTGGAAAGAACACCTAGAAGAACCTCATCAAAGATGACATATTGCCTGGTCAATACCTTATGAGTCTAAGGATCATAAAGATAATGTGCCTATAAGGTATTATAATAACCCACAAATAGATAATTCTAGCTCTTTAGTGTCTCATTTTTCAAAGATCCTTCAATATGTGAGCCCATGGTAAGGACACCAAGATTCAAAATTGAGATACATATCACTTATCCTCTATCAATATCTCAAAAGACATCATCCCAGAACTACCCTAGTATGAACCTTATTGATGATATACCCTACACAAATGATTGCCTCACCCTAATACGTGTGATTGAGTCCCGTGGCATGAATCATACAATGTGTCATCTCCATGACTATCTTATTTCTTCTTTCAACTACACCATTTTTTTCAAGTGTAGTGAGAAATCCTCTAATATGATATTATGTGAGTGAAAGCATGACTAGCACACTCACCACCTCAATCTATTATTAAACACTTGTATAGCTTATTTGTAACAAGGGCCTTGAAATTATTGAACCTATTAAACACTTCATCCTTGATAGAAATGGTATATATCCACATATATAGAAAATTTATCAATGAAAAGAAGAAAGTATCTATTTCCTAAAATAGAAGGTGATCCTAATGTTTTGCTTGAGATGTTTCGAGTATTATGTGATCATATTGATTCTATTCAAATTAGCAAATTAGAGGTAACTTTTGTAACCTTATCCTTGTAATCATTTGACACCATTTATGAGTGTATCAATTGGTTCAATAAATTGAAAGAGGATAGCTAAACTATGAGAGGATTGTTTAAGGAAAGAAGGTAAGGGAGGGCAACATAGGAGAAAGAAAGGAACACAGAGCTGCTCAAAGGTAAGAAGCATTGTAGAAATAAAGGACCATAGCTAATCAATATTATCTTCAACAATGTGTTAAAAATATAATATAATTACTATGGTCTTTAAGATTCTTTGTGTGTATTTTTTAGACTTTCATATACCACCTATTGATGAGGTATTTAAGTATTTCTTGCATCATCAAGCTAGGACAAAAAAGCACAAGGAATATTATATTTTTAAACAACCACATATAAAAGAAGTTATGTTAGAAAGTTAGAATGTTAGAAGGCCAAAAAGAATAATAAAATAGTAAAAACTCAAGAAGCCCTTCAAGAAATATACTTCTGAATTTTATAAAAAGGATACAAGGCAAAATTTTATAGTATTTGGATCAAGAAGTTGTAAGAACTAATAAGAAATGGGGTGTTGAAGATACTCTCTTCTATGTACAAAATGAGGATGAATTTGAAGGAGAAACATCATAAGAACATGTTGATGTTCATTTTTCTTATTGGGCATTCATCTATTTAAATGAGTGGATACCCAATTCAAGAGATGCTATGTACATGATGAATAACAAGCACCTTCTTCAAATCTATATTAAAAATCATGTAGAAGAACAATACTATTTATTGCAAATGGTTGGAAGTGGAGACATCATAATTTTGATCTTTTTCATTTGATGAAGATCTTATCAAAAACCTCATCTATCATTTATTGCATATTGCATAGTGTAATCACTCTTGGATATATCAAAACTCATGTAGAAGAACAATACAGTTGATATTCTTCTTGTATCTTAGGTAGAAACCCATATACAAACCATCATTTTACTAGCACATCTACCAAAGGTATTTGCATATCATCCACCAATTTCTTTAGTCGACAGTTGTATGACTTCACATCCTCATCTGCTTTTTGCTTAGTAGCATAATGTTTAGTGATGATATCTCCTCATCCTTCAAGGGGTGAAACTCCTCAATGAATTCATATTTCATTACATTTCATGCTTGGAAGTTTTGTGTGTTTTTCTTTTCAAGTACAAATCTAT
Organism: Wollemia nobilis; assembly: GCA_028583015.1. Lineage (NCBI taxonomy): Eukaryota > Viridiplantae > Streptophyta > Pinopsida > Araucariales > Araucariaceae > Wollemia > Wollemia nobilis. The sequence goes on along the minus strand of JAQPPZ010000840.1, from coordinate 2,607,879 downwards.
GGCCAGTCCTAGTAATGTTGTAGGAAACAATTATAACCATTCATATGGTTGACCTATGCCATTTGCTCTCCATATGGTTATACATGTCTTGATGTGTCTTGTTGGGTTTTCCTTGCCTTCGCCCATAAAGGGTGGGCATATTTGTTTCCTTGCATGATTGCCTACATGGGCCATTGGTGGTGTTTCTTCTTCTTCTTAACTTGATGAAGTATAACTTGGAATATTTGATTGATTCCACCTTATAAGTGACTCACTCTATTGGTGTTCATTAGAATAATCTACTCAAGGAATATTATATTCATAAAATAGTCTTTATACCGATCTTCCATGCATCTTCACTCCATGAACTCCTTCACTAGTGTGTAGGTTGTGGCCTTGATCCTCCCTCTTGAGACCTCGTATGATGTTCCTTTGATGCCTAACTCCCATTCACCACACTCATTTACAATGAGTCTATCACTTTCTTAGGTATTACTATCCACTCCCTTCGCTCTTGTACAGTTCCCTCATTAACATCTTCTCTTACATCAATGATCATATTGAATCTAGTTGCGTATATTTTATCATCTTTCATATCAATCAATAGTGTATCCAATCTCTCAATCTCTACTTTATCGGATGTCCATACTTTCTCCATCATTGGTTCATATATATTATGTTCAATGCTATTTATGTTCCTACTTTGAACAACTATTTTACTCCTTATAACTAGGATTTCCTATCCTTTATCTCATCTCCTACATCTATGCAGATTGGTTTCTATCATTCACCTCTAATTTGTGTACTCAAGTTTATCACTTGTATGATCTTCTTGATTGTAACACATTTTTACCCATTTTAACAAAAAAATCAAAGTTTTATAAAGCAAAGATGCCAAATGTAGATTGTATTGGTGTAGAATTACTAATGGTGAGGTACTTTAGAATCTATGGAAATGATTTCCAAGGTCTCAAACCTTGTACAAATCGTACAACTTGTGCGGTCTCCATTGTACACTAGTTAAACTTGCCAAAACAACTTGTACGGTCATAAAATCGTACAATTTTATGATCCAAATCATACAACCCTATACATAGTGTAATTTGGTACATAGCCAACTAACTAGAACAAGTTTTGTAATTCAAATCAATTATTTTTGTAATTAATTTCCTCAAACTACCACTATTTCCTTATTTTGCATAATTGGGTTGTGGCCTTAATTACCAAATAGGGTAAAATGATAGTTTGTACGATTTGGTAAAAACCTTTGTACATTTTGTACAAATTATTGCTGCAACTATCCTCCAAATATATCACTTGATACAACCAATTCTTCCAATACATATTTTGGGAAGGTTCTAAACATCACTTACTCTAGTTATCCATAACATGCAAACCCTAATTCAATAGCAATGAATTATATATACCATGGATAATTCTAAAAATCATACAACTATTGGAATACATTAAAATATGATTGTAACCCATCTTATAATCCACTCCATGCTTCTAACTAAGTTTGTAGGTTAACTAGGATCATTCACAATGTAGTTCCATCCATATCCATGCCAAGTTATGTGCAAAAAATTAAAGTACACAACCTACAACAAGCAGAACATATGGGGGAAATTCACAAGGACAAGTAAATGATGAAAATGGCTATCATATTCATATTATTAGTAGTATTTCATCATTCATTAACCTATCACTCATTGAACAACAATTCTACTCTTCAATCCATACTCCATGAATTCTATATTGATATTGCAATAGCAAACAATTAATGAATATGAATGAATAATAATAGACCAATGAAAATGAATAAAGGGGCTATATAATGCATTCCCACAATTCCAAAATTGTTTTTGAAGCATCGCATCATTTACAACTACCATTCCTAACAAATTTTCAATATAATTATTTTCATAAGGTTTATTAAGGTCTAATTTGATTTATATCAAATTAACCCCAAATGCACATTCCAAATTCATTTCATTTAATTTCACATCGTACATGTGCAATATTGTATGTTATTATCTCTACTTGTATGATTTGACACTCGTACACTCTAATCAAAACTGAGCAAAAATTAACAAAATTATGCAAATCCATGGATTACTTTTTCTTCTTTTGGGAGGTGGATTTGCTACCTACAATAATGAGGGTTGACCCTTTTACTCTTCATCAATGTTTAAAATATGAATTCAAAAATCAGTTTGTCACCAGTTAGGGCAACCTTCATCTATTCCAATATTGTTCAATGGATAAGTAAGCTCAATCTAGTCTCAATTTCATTTACTCTCCATAAAATTTCTTCAACTTCTCCTCTTTCATCATATAAGGCCATCAAGGAATTTGAAATTTTCAAAATAAATGAGGAACCAAAAACCATAATTTTATCATAGGATCAAATAAATCTTCTTCATGAAAGTCCTCTTCTAGATCTAGCAAATATAAATAGAGCACATCCATATGTGTACCTTTATCTATGTAGGTATGTCCCTCAGAGAGAAGATTTATATTAGCAATCCCTTTCTCATTGAGTGATATTTTTCACATTTTTATCTATCCAATAATTACTTGATTCCTAATTAAATCCTATCTAGCATGGGATATGTAAGTAAAGGCTTGGGGCTACAACAAAAAGGTATTCAAGAGCTTTTAGAAGTTGAGATTTGGCCTCGGATGTGTGGCATAGGCTACATCCCCAACAAAATCCAACCCTTACCAATGGATGATGATCAACTTGTTACTTATTCTAAATTCATTTATAACATGTCTTAGAGTGGAGTAATGAGGATGAGGGATCCACTTATCCCTTTGATATATTATTTTACAATATGATAACCTTAGTTCCCCCTTATATTCCTTTTGTCATTCATTTTTATAATGAAATTACTTTCAAGAACAAGGGCGTCCATAAGCTTTGTGCTAAGTACAAAATTCAACACAAATGGTCAAATTTGTATTACACTCATTGTAATGGCAAATCCAAAGTATCCAATAAATATTTAGTTAATAACCTCAAGAATTTGGTTAGTAAGACCGATCGATACTAGTGTATCCAACTTTATTTTTCCTTGTGGGCTTATCATACTAGCGTATCTACTCCCACAGGTGTGTCTCTATATGTCTATGTGCAACACTAAGGTAGTTTTTCCATTTGAGTGAGAGGTTCCTTCATTATGCATCTTGTTGCAAGATACCTCGATCAGTGATGAGTATCCTTTAGAGAATTTAAATCAATTGGAGTTTTTGGATGAAAATTTCACCCATGCCTTAGAGCATCTTCAAGTTTATCATAATAGGCTCAAGAAAACTTACTCTAAAAAAATTTACAATTATTCTTTTGAGGTTGGGGACCTTGTTCTCAAGGAAAACAAGAATAACACTAATGTTAATTCAGATCTGAAAGGCATGTTTCAACCCAATTGGGTAGGCCCCTTGGTCATAATTACCAATTTTAGATAAAGAGCCTATCATTTAGTGATGTTATATGGTACATAAATTAAATAACCAATGAACATAATGCACTTAAAATAATATTATGCATGATTTTGCATGAATTGCCTGATATTTTATTCCTTTTGCATCTTTGCTTATCATATAGTTGCATTGTTTCTTGATCATATATTTTTAGAGACTTCGTAAGGAGGCAAGTGATGAAACCTAATTAGGTTCTAGCCCACATGCAATGCAATCATACTAGAGTATTGATGCTTAGTGAATACCCAAACTAGGGCACATCCCCATGCATTAATCATCATTATTTTTTGTTTGTTTCTTTCCTTATTTTATCTACTTATATATTACTTGAACTTGAAAGTCTCAATAATTTATAATCTCTCCAAGTCAAGGGATATAGTTCATCGTATCTTGTATGTCCTTTGACCTTTGAAAGTTTTCAATAATTTCTTATTTTATCCAAGGCAAAGGATACACATTCCTTCTTCCATCTATTCATCTTATTTTTCTCACACATCTCCTTTTTTATCTTTTTATTATTAATATATTCTCGTGGTATAGGGTAGATATTGTGTAAATTTATTTTTTTGTGTTCATTAGGCCACTGGCTATCTTACACACATCTTTTAACAATAAATTTTTTAAAATGAACACATGCACACACTTCCTCTTTCATCTCTATTTCTTCTATATTTCTTCTATCACACACACACACACACACACACACATGCGTTGATCACATATATTTTGCATATACCACACACCTATTGGGTTACACTCCTTTTGGAGAATCAATCACATTATTTCACCCATATAGGATACCTCCATGGTGGGTATCTATCCAACTAGGATAACTCCATTATTTCACCCATATAGGATAGCTCCATCCATCAATTTCTAAGCATACATCCTAGTGGGTATCTATCCAACTATAACCATCAACAAGCACCACATACATAGTGTGTATCACTCCACCCTTGATCACTTTGTAAGCATAAAACCCTTTTGGGATAGCTTTATGGCCACTAGTAAGGAGTAGCCTCCACATCCAACCATTTGTGAGTAGACATCCTTACATGGTTTTGCTCCCTTTTTCTTTTTTCATTGGATCTTTGCTTCTCTTATTTATTTTTCTTCTTATTTCTTTCTCATATCATTGTTTGTTTCTCCCCTTATATTATTATTTCTATTCCATAACCTTCTTTCCATTAACTCATCCACTTGTTTAATTTACATTCATTTTGGCTAGATTTCATACCTACATTTTGTTAGTTAGATTTATTTTCATTATGCATTCATTATTTAACATCATCATGCATATACAAAACAAATAATAAAGCACACATGTAGTACACCGTAAATAACAAAAGAAACGTCTATTACTCATAAAGTAAAAAGTGTGTGTTAGTCAATCGATGTGCCACAATGAAAATATTGGAATGCTCAAACATCCCCAAGGATGTATGCAAAAATCAAAATTGCATGTCATTCCAATCCCTGCCCTAACCATGTGATTCTATATAATTTTCTCCATCCATTGGAGGTGGTATTTGTGGAGACATGTTCATGGATTGTGACATAGATAATGTCTATTATTGTGAACCACTTCATTATCATAGGAATGATGATGGTTGGATACTCTAATCCATGAAAATCACTTGGAAGTAAAATGCATGATAGGAATCCCTCTGTGTCACTCCCTTATATGTATCCTTCTATGTATAGATAAGCCTATATTATATGGAGCATATTTCCCTGTTAGCTACATATGATGACAACCATACCCTCTATCCAAATCTACTCTCGCTCATGCTCTTGTTGATCCATCTCCCCTCTAAGGTGCTCTACTTGGATTTTGGATAGTTTTGCATGAATAGAGTCCATATTAGCCTACATAGCTTCCATCTTGGTCCACATTGCCTTTACCTCCCTCATTGGGTCATCCTAACTCATAGCCCTACTAGGTCTCACTTGTGTCATTATGGAGGCACCTTTAGATTTTCCCCCTCTCCCTAAGTGGTGGAGAACTAATCTTGCACAAGGCAAAAAACCAGAGAAACAAGAGACAACAATTTCTAATTCAATACTTCAAAAGGATTTTACAAGAATATACAGCCAAACTGTTGTGGGCCCACCTGCTCTCATTACAATCCATGGGTTTTTATCGAGGTCCTGATCCTCTATGCTTTCAAACTTCCCACGATCTACAATTGCCACCTGGAACAATTCTGGAAAGTTGCATTGATGAGACTCTAGGTGAGGTGCGTGACTGGCTGCCATACCCAACGAATTCTTCTTCTCGATCTGCTGCTTGTTGTTAGTTGCTTTAAACATGTCTTCCAGATATCTTGTGCGAGTGGTCAACATGCCCGTTGAAATCCTCCTTTGAACTGCTGCTTCACTGTCGTTATCTTGCCACGCATGAAGGGATGCCTTTAAGAAAGCTGGGAGTGTGTGTTTTCCTATTTGGTCATGATATCGTGACCTGTCTCGATATCATGACCATTTCCTTCCTACGCCTTCTCTCTCCTGCTCCCACCACGATATCATGACATGTCGTGATATCGTGACATTTCCTCCTTCAAGCCTTCTCTCCTCGTTTTGGCCACGATATCTCGACCTATCGCAATATCGCGTCATTTTTTCTATCGGCTTTCGTTCTCCTGCTTTGGTCGCAAAATCGTGACATGTCGCGATTTCATGACCTTTTGTCTCTGCGCCTTGCCTTCCCTACTTCGGTCATGAAATCGTGACATGTCGTGATTTCACAACCTTTTGCCTTTCGCACCTTGGCTTCCTTGCGGTGGCCGTGATTTTGCGACATGTTGCAAAATTGTGACATGTCACGATTTCATGACCTTGTGTCTCCCGGCCTTGCTTTCCCCACCTTGGGTCACGATTTCATGACATGTCACGAAATCATGACATGTCACAATTTTGCGACCCTGTGTCTTTCGGCCTTGCTTTCTCTACCTTGGGTCGCGATTTCGTGACCTTTGCAACACTTAGAAAAAAATAACTTTGCAACACTTAGAAAGAAATAACAAAAAAGTTTGGTTGATGCTCGATTGCTTTACTGCCCTCAGATGCTCTTACATCAGACACCCAGGGTGGATCGAAAAGTGTTCCTCACTTCTGATATTTGGGAGGAAGACCCAGGCGGTCAACCTCTATTTTCGATAGCCAAGTTGCATATTCTACAGGTCTGCCCTTCCACTTGATCAAATACTCAGAATATTGTTTATTCCTTGTGCTTCTGCCTTCACGAGTATCTAATATTTCCTCAATATCATCTTTGGTTGTGTTAGACGCTGGAATGCTCCACAATTCTATGCTTGGTGCCTCTGTACTATCTCCTTCATGGTATTACACTAAAACAGATATGTTAAAAATAGGTGAAATGTGAAGCCCACTTGGCAATTCCACTTCATATGCATTGCCTGAATCCCGGTTTTCCAGTATTTTGCATGGCCCAAACTTCTTCATATTCAACTTGTTATACGTTTTGGCTAGAAATATTTCTTTTCTGAGATGGACCATGACTTCATCCCCCACTTCGAATTCTTTGAACCGTCGCTTTTGGTCTGCTCTTGTTTTATATTGAGTATTCATTTTTTTAATTTGTTTCTTCACTTCTTCATGCAGGCTTTCCATCTTTTTCATGAATTCCTCAGCCTCTGCATTGTACTTTTCTCCTTTGTCAAAAACATTTCTTGGACTGTTTCCATATATAATTTGGAATGGAGATTTGTTTGTACTCTTATTGATGGAATTGTTGTATGCAAATTCTTCCTGCGACAAAACTAAATCCCATCCCTTGGGTTTATCTGCTATCAAGCATCTTAATAAATTACCCAGACTTCTATTTACCACCTCTGTCTATCCATCAGTTTGTGGGTGGTATGCAGAACTGAACTTCGGATCTATCTTCAACTTCTTCCACAATGTTCTCCAGAAATACCCAATAAACTTTGTATCTCTATCAGAAACTATGCTTCTTGGTAGACCATGAAGTCGTGCCACTTCCTTGAAAAATAACCCTGCTATGTGAACTGCATCACTTATTTTTTGGCAGGGAATAAAATGTGCCATATTGGAGAATCTGTCAACCACCACAAATACAGAGTCATTTCCCCTCTGTGTTCTCGGCAACCCAAGAATAAAATCCATGTTGATGTCCTCCCATGGCCTCTTAGGTATAGGTAACGACTGGTATAATCCTATGTTTTGCCTTATGCCTTTTGCCATCTGGCATATTTTACAACTTTGCACAAACTTTCTCACATCTTGCTGAAGTTGCGGCCAGTTGTAATTTTCATTCACCAGGGCAATGGTCTTATCCCGACCAAAATGCCTAGCCAGTCCTCCACTGTGCTTTTCCTTGATTAAGTTCTCCCGCATGGAACTCCTTGGAATGCATAATTTACTTCCCTTGAACATCATTCTGTCTTGGATTAGGAAATATAACCATTTTGTCCTGTCCACAGTAACAGGTGCCAAGCAAGCCGTCCAGGCTGCTACAAAATCAGGATCTTTAGGATAAAGACCCTTTAGTTCTTTGAATCCTACTACTTCCACTATCATTTCAATTAGCAGATTTTGCCTTCTGCTTAAAGCATCTACAACTATGTTTGATTTCCTGCTCCTGTGCTTTAACACAAAGGTATAGCTTTGGAGAAACTCAACCCACTTCATGTGCCACTGATTCAGTTTTGTTTGGCTGTTGATGTACTGCAATGCCTGATGATTAGTAAATAGAACAAAATCTTTTGGCAATAAATAATGCCTCCACTTCTTTAGAGCCTGAACTATAGCATAAAATTCCTGGTCATAAAATGAATACTTTTTATGAGCATCATTGAGCTTTTCACTAAAATAAGCAACAAGTATGCCTTATTGACTCAGTACAGCCCCTATTGCACTGCCACTGGCATCATAGTCGACCTGAAATACTTTGTTAAAGTCTGGAAGTGCCAAAACAGGCTGTTCTGTGACCTTTTTATTTAATGCATCAAAGCTCCTCTCATCTCCTGAGGTCCACTTGAATTCTTTCTTATCCCCTCTCATTGTTTCTGTGAGGGGTGCATAAATGCTGCTGAAGTTTCTTATGAACTTTTTGTAAAAGCTGGCTAGACCATGAAATGATCTTACCTCTGTTGTGCTTCTTGGGGTAGGCCATTCGATGATAGCTCTCACCTTCTCTAGGTCCATTTTCAGACCTTCTACTGAGATTACAAATCCTAGGTATACTAACTCTTTCTTGACAAAATTACACTTTTTTAGATTTATTAATAACTACTCCTCCTATAGCTTTTCAAAAACCCTCCTGATGTGCATCAGGTGTTCCTCCAGGGTTCTACTGAATATTAATATATCATCTAAATAAAAAATGACAAATTTTCCTAAAAACTCTTTCAGTACCTCATTTATCAGCCGCATGAAGGTACTTGGTGCATTGGACAGTCCAAATGGCATGACCAGCCATTCATACAAACCTTCTCTTGTATTGAAGGTTGTCTTCCACTCATCTCCTTCCCTAAAATGGATCTAGTGGTAACCACTCTTGAGGTAAATTTTGGTGAAGTACTTGGCTCCACTCAAATAGTCCATTATGTCATCCATCCTTAGTAGTGGAAATCTATATTTTATTATGATCTTGTTGATGGCTCGAGAGTCTGTGCACATTCTCCAGTCTCCATCCTTCTTGGGTGCTAGTACTGTAGGTACTGCACATGTGCTAAGACTCTCCCTAATCAATCCCTTCTCCAGCAACTCCTGGACCTGCCTATTTAGTTCTTCAGTTTCTACAGGCGTCATTCTATGTGCAGCCTTATTGGGCAAGCTTGACCCTGACACCAAATCAATATGGTGACTGATTTTTCTTACTAGGGGTAAACCCTCAGGCACATTATCAGATATGATATCTGGAAATTCCTTCAATAGATCTTGGAATTCTGCTGGGGCATCTTTGCATTCTATATCCCTGACTCTAGGAATTAATGCATAACACATATGTTCATGCTTTAAATCATATAAAAATTTTCTTTCGTCAACCAAGCAAATTCTTGCACTGCCACATACCTTTTCTTCCACCTCCTTCATGGGTTTCAACTTGTGACGCATTCCATTCTTGGTCACGAAATAGGTGTTGGATCAGCCATCATGAACCGCACACCTGTAAAACTGCCATGGCCTTCATAGCAGCAAATGGCATGCATCCATGGGCAGAATGTCGTACAGAACCTCATCATGGTAATTCCCAATACTAAATTTTACCAAGCATTGTTCATTGACCAAAACCTTATGGTCTTTCTGCAACCACATGATCTGATATGGATGTGAGTGTTTCTTTCTCTTCAGTTGTAGCTTTGTAACCATTCCCTCTGATACCAGGTTATCTGTGCCACCATTGTCAATGATAATGTTGCAAATCTTACCCACGCATTTACACCTTGTGTGGAATAAGCTTTTCCTCTGATTTGTAGCTCCCTCTTCATTTAGCAGGACTCTTCTTACAATCATTACTTCTCCTCTATCAGCTTCTTCAGAATGCTTAGATCCAGCATCTTCATCAGTGACTGCTACTCTGGCATTTCCTTTCGGACTCTGATTATTTCTTTCTCGTTGCTATGGGCACTCATATTGGTGATGTCTCTCTTACCCACACTGGAAGCAAGTTCCTCAAAATCTTCCTCTTCCTTGGCCACGTCCAGCTCTGCCTCTTCCCCCTCGGTAACCATTATTCTAATTATGGGGGCGGTCTGTATTTTCTCTCCTTTGTTCTTGATTGCTGCTACCTTCTCCATTTTTTTGAAAATCTTCATTTCTTCTTCCACTGTTCCTTCTGTCGGTTCTTCCACCATGACCTCTTTTTTTTTTTTTTTTCAAACCTCCTATTGAGCTTCTCTTCAACCTTTAAAGCAAATTGGTAAGCGTCCTCTATGGTGGTCATCTGGACTAGACTTAGTTCTTCCTAAATACTTGCTCGTAACCCATTAATGTAATGGGCTACCTTCTCCTCGTTGGCCTCTGAGTGGCCTATTATAATCATTATTTTATGAAATTCCTCTACGTATTCTTTCATAGACTTGCTTGATTGCCTCAATCCTTGCATTTTATTTAGTAGGTCTAACTCATAATCACCAAGGATGAACTGCCTCTTTAGCTTTTTTGCCATCCGTTCCCACTTAGTTATTCTCTCTTTCCCTCTTTTATTTCGCTCCAGCTGCACTCCCTTCCACAAAATGCTAGCATGACCTTTCAGTTTGGTCTTTGTGAATCTAACCCTAACAAGGTCCTCAACCTCTTCGTACTCAAAGTACTCTTCCAGATCGTTGATCTAGTTGATCAATTCCTCTGGATCAAGGTTCTCGAAATATGTGGAAACCTCCATCTTCGGCCTCTTCCCAATTTGGGATATGGCTTTGTATAGTCTGGCCTGAGCAGGATCTACTGCTTCTTCTTCTTCCTCAGGTTGGTCTTCTTCTTCATCATCTTCCTCTTCACTACTTTCCTCTCTTCTTGGCTCCAATCTTCTGTGCATTTCTTCTTGCAGAGCTTGCATTTGCCACTGCAAAGCTCGAACATCTTTCATTGCTGCCATGCCTCTCCCACCAATCGGGTTTCTCCTTGGAGGCATTCTTCTCACCCAATTCCAAGCCCTTCCATAGATCCTGGTGTAACTGCCTCTCCTCCAGCGATATGCTACACACTCAAGAACTACTGGCTCTGATACCACTTGGTGGAGAACTAATCTTGCACAAGGTGGAAAACCAGAGAAACAAGAGACAACAATTTCTAATTCAATACTTCGAAAGGATTTTACAAGAATATACAGCCAAAATGCCATGGGCCCAACTGCTCTCATTACAATCCATGGGTTTTTATTGAGGTCCCGATACTTTGTGCTTTCAAACTTCCCACGATCTACAATTGCAACCTGGAACAATTCTATAAAGTTGCATTGATGAGACTCTAGGTGAGGTGCGCGACTAGCTACCATACCCAACAAATTCTTCTTCTCGATCTTCTGCTTGTTGTTAGTTGCTTTAAACGTGTCTTCCAGATATCCTGTGTGAGTGGTCAACATGCCCGTTGAAATCCTCCTTTGAACTACTGCTTCACTGCTGCTATCTTGCCATGCATGAAGGAACGCCTTTAAGAAATCTAGGAGTGCATGTTTTCCTGTTTGGTCGTGATATCGTGACATGTCGCGATATCGTGACCATTTCCTTCCTACGCCTTCTCTCTCCTGCTCCCATCGCAATATCGCGACATGTCGCGATATCACGACATTTCCTCCTTCAAGCCTTCTCTCCCCATTTTTTCCGTGATATCACGACCTATAGTGATATCGCACCATTTTTTTTGTCAGCCTCCGTTCTTCTGCTTTGGTCACGAAATCGTGACATGTCACGATTTCGCAACCTTTTGTCTCCGTGCCTTGCCTTCCCTGCTTCGGTCATGAAATCGTGACATGTCATGATTTTGTGACCTTGTGCCTTTCGTGCCTTGGCTTCCCTGCGGTGGCCGCGATTTCATGACCTTGTGTCTCTCGACCTTGCTTTCCCCGCCTTGGGTCACGATTTTGTGACATGTCACAATTTCGTGACCTTATGTCTTCCGGTCTTGCTTTCCCTACCTTGGGTCGCAAAATCATGACATGTCATGATTTTGCAACCCTGTGTCTTCCGGCCTTGCTTTCTCTACCTTGGGTCACGATTTCGTGACCTTTGCAACACTTAGAAAAAAAAATAACTTTGCAACACTTAGAAAGAAATAACAACAAAAGTTTGGTTGATGCTCGATTGCTTTGCTGCCCTCGGATGCTCCTGCATCACTAAGCTACAGATGGAAATGGTTATCCTTATTTACATCACCATATCTATCATAATATACACTTGCGTCTACCTAGGAGGGTCAAGATACCTTTGGCACCGCTCTACTACCCATTGATTAGCCTCTCATAGTTTCAACTACACTCGTTGATCCATGACCTGATGTCTTTGCAATGACAATAGTGGAGATATCCTTAAGAGCATAATACCCATGTATCATCTCTTATACCTGAGAGATACCTTGACATCATCCACTCTTGGGTTAATGTAGAGAGTATCATCTATGTCCTCCATTAATCTCCCCACATCAAGATCCTCTTTAACTCTTTATGGATCCCTACAAACTTGCCTAAATGAGTACTCATAAACATTGTTCAATAAGTTAATAGTATTATAACCTATAAATTAAAAGGCTGAGAAAATATTGAAGCAAGCCCTCTCTCTTATAGTACGAGCTATGAATTAGTTGTGTAATCATGTAACTTCCAAGGGCAGTTAGATAGTTGAATAATTTGTGCTTCGCATGACACTTTCAATTTCAATTTTTGCATTTTTTACTTGTGAAGGAGGGAAACCAAAACAAAAATAAATATCTAGTGGACTCATTTTATTAGTTCCATAACTAGAAAAGGTTCTAAAACTAAATGGAAAATTGACAGAGTCTTTTTTCTAGTACCATAATCAGATAAAGTTTTGAAAATAATTTTCTAGTACCATGGACAAAAATAGAGAAATGGTCGGTGAGATTGTTCAATATTTTTATGGGGGAAAGAAACCAAAGCAATGTCTGATCAGATAAATTTTTGAAAACAAAAAGAAATTAAATATTCCACATTTTTACTTTGTACACTCATTAGTGATATGAAACTCAAAAAGCAATATTTTAGAGCATAACATCAATATTCAAAACATGGGTATATTAGTTTTGAATTAATTAAGAAAACTACTATTGAGGATTACATTGTCTAAATCATAATCAAGATAACATAAAAATAAAATTAATTACCTTGCTTGAGCAACAAATGCCTTTTCCATAGAGATTGTTCAATAAGTTAATAGTAATATAAACTGCAAATTAAAAGGTCAGGGAATATTGAAGTAGAGCCATCTCTCTTATTGTACAAACTTTGAATCAATTGTCATCACCTAATTTCCATGGGTAACTAATGAGTTGAATATTTTTTTCTTCGCACGACCCTATTTCAAGTTCAATGGGGTATCTAATTTAAACTTATAAAATTCTAATTTAGGCATCTTAAATGGGGTATTTATGTCAAAGATAGAATAATAGTTTTCTTTCTCGTTATGGACTCAGTTCTCTTTATTGCATGAACTACCATCCAGTTTTTAAGTGTTAATATGTTAAAACACCTTTGGGGCTTGCCTTAATTAATATTGAACCTCTAAAAATATTTCTCCAAATTCCACTTTGTATCTAAGCTAGTCATTTCTTATAAGCATCACCTGATACCTTATCTATTTAAATTCATTTCCAAGATAGTTTATTTGACTTTGTAGGTTACTAAGTGTGAGAATTATTTCCTCCATATAGTATATTTATTCTAACTCCTTTGAACCATTTCCAAGACATAAATACGTGTTGTTCTAGGAGTTACTATTTTTAGTAATGATCCATAACAAATGCTTAGGTGCTATATATCAAAATTATCAGCTCAAAAAGATGAGTACAACGGACTAGGTCTCATAATGATATTTTTTACACCTTAAAAAAATTGGATGGAGGCTATATACCAAAATGACTAGCTCGATGAGACGATCTCAATGAGCTATGTCCCACAACAATATTTTTTGATACTTTTTTTGAAGGGAATGTTGTATTTTAGTGTTGTTTGTTTTTTAGTTGGAGTCTTAGTTCACTTAGAAATTTAAATTTTCTTTGACACCCCTTAGGCAAGCTCTGTAATTATTGTTACTAACAATGATTCTATCTAACTCTATAACTGGCAATTGTTTTATCTAACTTTATCTCAATTGTAATTGTGAGGTAACCAGATGATCAACTCTATCTGAAATATTCTAACTGATACCTTATCATTATCGATAAATTCTATTTAGTTGTTACTAAATTTGTAACTAATACTACACTACCAAACTCTATGTAGATTGTTACTAACTAATACTCAACTATTACTAGCAAACCCTATTATGACCATTGATGAACATCATAAAAGATCATATTTGTGTATGAGTTGTAATGGTTTTAGCGTGGCAGTATAATAAAAGTTGTATATTTTTATGAATTATTATGTATCTATTTAATAAAATTATGTGCATTATCTAATTTGTGTGTGAAGTGTATTTTGTACAGATATTTGCTAATTTTGTCATATTTTGACTAGTGGAGGTCCTACGTGGACCTGGCATGCTTCTGATTCATAAGTCTAAGGTATATTTGGAATGTGCCTTGATCTTCAAGAAGACGTCTTACTCTTCGAGTAGGCACCTTACTCTTCAGGTAGAAACCTTACTCGAGTAGACACCTTACTCTTCAAGTAGGCGCCTTACTCAAGGAGGTGCCTTACTATGAAAGTAGGTCCCTTACTTAGAGTAGACGACTTACTCTTCAAGTAGGTGCCTTACTCAAGTAGGCACCTTAATCTCAAGTAAGGCTTATTACTCAATGTTAAATGCTTTGATAGAATGGTTGAAGATGATCTCGTTGACCACAGTGAACCTTCAACTCCACATCATGCAAGCTACCCTTAGGAGACCATCGAATGTGTGATTTGTCCTAGCCATATTTGATGAAATACATAACCAATCAATGAAGTAGAACACAAAATGTGCAAAGATTGGACCTAAAAATATTCTATCTCTAGGAAAATATGAAAAGAGGTTTAGATTGTTTTTATCGTGTGCCTGTTATAGTAGCTAAACTATCTCAATTTAGACTATAACCAGGCCTTCTATTGTAACATCATTGTAACAGGAAGTTTTGTGTGTGTTATATAAACACACAAAATTCTCTGAATAGGAGTTTTTCTAAGAGAATATTGGCGTATGTAAATATTGCACTGCATTATCAATAAAGCTCAAGAGTTTCTTCATTAGCATCTTATCTTCATAACTAGCCTAGCGGGATCCACTGGATCTTGGACCCACTCCAAGCCAGTATTCCTCCCCTACCTTTTATTGTTTTCTAAATTAGATTATTTTATTTGGTGTGTTGTATCTTTTAAATTTTGCAAAGTGTATTTTACTGCTTTCATTTAATTTCCAACGCAGTGTAGTGTGATTTACTTTTCCATATTTTCATTTATGCATGGCTTTAATTTGGTTTGGATGAATCAATGACATTTTATAAGCACCCCCCAATGATAGATTAGTGGAATCATATTAGGAATGGTATGGTGATTGACCTTAACCGTGGCACTTCGAAAGTTTACGATCTCCTTGGTTTGACAAATTAAATGTGATGGCTGTGATAGAAAAAGGAGTATATTTAATAAGTGTTTTTGCCCTAACATTTTGGTGTTGTTTCCAGGGAAGTTCCAGTAGTATATTAATTAAAATATCGTAAAACCTTCTATCTAAATTTGTATGAGTCCATTGAGGAAAATAGGACCCGACATTCATTTCATAAAACAGATCCTATAGGAAAAATTTGAGTGAGCCAAAATTTTTAAATTTGAGTTAGATTCTCTTGAATCACCACCAACAATACACTGGAATAAACATCCTCTATTTATGCAAATATTTTCCTTGCCTCATTGACCAGGAAAAGAGCAAATTATATAAAATTCTCTATTCAAAAAGACACCTTTCGAAGAGAAATTTTGTGGAAATCCATAAAGGATCAAACTATAACACCAGCTAACTTAGAGGCTCTCGTAAAAATGTTCAAAATGAGTGAAAGGCTATAGAATCTGCATTAGAGACCACATTTTCTAAAAAAAATTACTAAAGACACTTTGACTGATTTTAGCTTCCCGATAGAGGAAGGGGCAAGGGAAACTAAAATGAAAACATATCCCCTACCCATCTCCATACCTTCAAGGGATACCCAACCGAAGATCCTGACCTATTTTTATTTAATTTTGATGTGTTTTGTAGGTCCATTAACTACAAATTAGATGCACAAAAGCTAAATCTCTTCCCATCAGCATTGGATGACTCAGCCCTGTACTGGTTTATCAGGTAAGGAAATAAACAAATCACCACATGGGAGGAAATGAAGAGGCTCTTCATGGAATAGTACCAAGACTTTGGTAGAGCATGATATTCTAGGGAAGAGGTTCTAAGCATGATGCCAAAGGAGCGCGACTCCCTAAAGGAGTATTGGGAGATATTCAACTTTAATATGTAAGGATCCCCTCATACGAAGCTAGGTGATAAGTCACTCAGGAGCATTTTCTTGAGGGGACTTAACAACGAATCACTCAAAGCTCTCAACTTAAACTTTGGAGGTGACATTTACCAAAACCCAATGGAATATATCTAATAATTATGTCAAAACTACTCATGATGAAGAGATAAACCAAATTCCAAGATCATGAAAGCAACCACTTTGGTCATAAATATGGAGATAGGCAATATGTTGGAGTATCTAAAGAGCGAAATGCTCTTCTCTCTAGCATTTCAATTAGACATGCTCCTACTAGAGAAGATAAGCAATATAATGAAGTTTTGTTAAAATACATAGAGAAGCATGCGAGGAATGCATACCTAGAGAACAAAGTTAGAATATGCATTATTTTCCAACAAAATCATAAGACCCGAATATGCCCACAACTACACAATATCAAGGAGGATGTTGAAGTCAGTGAAGTTTATTTTATGGGCAATAAAAGAAACTAGCAGCAACCCCTTATGGTACATATGTTAGTTGGGATGCCACCCTATATATGAGGACCTTACATGTCACAAGGGTAGCCTCAACCATCCAATATTGGATAGTGGGGACCACCACCATGGATTAACGTACCTCTAGGGGATGCATTTCCTAACCAGCAATCATAGATATCATACCAACAATTCAAGCAGCAGTGGAGAAACCATAGTTTGTGGAACTTAGCTCCATAGAGCATGGTGTAGGTTCCATCGCAGCAAAGCCTACCAACTCTCCCTGTAGTAAGATCTACATAGCTACCAGCACAACTAGTGGTCAATCCAAACAATAAGGTGAATTAACCAATATACCTATTTTAAGGAGAGATTTATCTGATGTATAATATTAGTCATAATCCAATTTAGCTAAGGTTAGATAGGCAGTTAGGAGTAGAAGCATCTACCCTGGTAGAAGAGGAGGAAAATTTAGGAGAAGCACCTCTTATAGAGGAGGTCGAAGAAGAACATGTTGCTGAGAAAATAGAATCTCCATTCCCTAAGAGGTTACAGGAGCAGAGACATCTGACATAACCTGAGTTCAATATACTTTCTAGCTTGAGGAACTTAACAATCACTATTCCACTCTTCCAAGCTATTCATGATGTTCCTACATACACCAAAGCAATAAAAGAACTATGTCTATGAAACCAGGATGAAAAGTGGCTCAAACCATCAATGTAGTAGGGAAGTTGGTCGACTTGATTATGGGGAATGCATGCCACTCTTAATAAGTAGACCTTGGCAGTATGGTTTTGACTATAAAAATAGGTGGGTATTTGTTGACTAATACTTTGGTTGATTTGGATGCAACCATAAATTTTATGCCAAAGGAGACTATATAGAGGCTAAGGATTATGAATTTTAAGCCCATAAATATGGTGTCAACTGGCCAACAAGTCGATAACAACACCATAAGGGATGCTCAAGGATATTATAGTGATAGTGGATACATCTGAGTACCCAATGGAATTCTTGGTTTTGTAGTCTAAATAAATATTGGGTGGCTACCCACTCATATTGGGAAGACCATGGCTAGCAACATCCAATGCCTAAATCAGTTTCCATAATGTAAAAATAACCATTTCAAATGGTCAAGACATAAAATGTTGACAATCTATCCCCTTGTGCAGTTAGTAGATACATTAGAAGAACCCATGTGGGACACCCAGGAGGATGGTTCATTGTCAATGCTACAGCTAGTGATGGCATTGAATAATTTGAAGGAAGTCAATGAGGATGGCATCATTACAATATTCCTCCATGGAGAGTCCTCCCCCATCATTTTTGAATCACATTTGGTCAGTGCCCAGGATCACTGCACCAAGAAAATCAAAATAGAGCCTTATAGAACATTAAATGTCAGTAGCAGGTTGACACCCACATAACTGAAAGAATTAAAAGTGATCTTGACAAGACATCAACAATAATTTGCATGGGAGTACTTAGATATAAAGGTATTTATCCTAGAAATATGCATCCATAGAATCTACCTCGAAGAGAAGGTGACCCCAATCAAACAGTTGTAAAGAAGGATGAACCCTGCTGTAAAATTAATCATTAAATTTGATTTGCAAAAGCCTTTGTTAGCAGGGTTTACATACCCCATATTTGATAACGAATGGGTGTCACCACTAGTGATGGTTCCCAATAAAAATTGGAAATTATGGATCTGTGTCGACTACATATCGTTGAATAAGGATATCAAGAAATATTATTTTTTGCTTCCCTTCATTTATCAGGTATTGAATATGATGTTTGGGAGAAAGTACTTCTCCTTTATAAATGGGTTTAGTAGTTACAACCAAATACATATCGGAGAGGAGGGCCAAGACAAGACAACGTTTACCTAGCCATGGGGAACGTTCACCTACATAGTACTGCCCTTCAGGTTGTGCAATGCACCAGCCACATTTTAGAAGGTGGTTCTAAGCATATTCTCAAACATGATGGGGGAAGTAGTAGATGTTTAAATTGGTGATTTCACCATCTAAGATGAAACCTTTGGTGAGGCAATGACTAATTTGAAACGAATGCTCTAGCGATGCAAAGAAAGTAATTTTTCCCTCAACAACAAAAAATTCTTCATGATGATGTGTGAAAGCATAGTGGTGGGAAATCACCTTTTAGTAAAAGGGATTAATGTGGATAAAAAGAAAATTGAGGTCATAAAGGACCTACTGAGTCCTAATATGCAGAGGGACATAAGGAGTTTTTGCATCCCCATCAGGTACTACAAATGATTTATTGTCAACTTCAACAATATCACCAAACCCCTACACACATTGCTCTCCAAGGATGTGGAATTCATCTAGATGGAATACTGCAAATGAGCTTTCCAAACACTGAAGGAAAATTTGACTACTACCCTAGTCCTATAGGGTCCAATTTGGGTCGTTATGTTTCTCATTTACTATGATGCATGTAATAACGCAATAGGAGTGGTCCTCATGAAGAAGAATGGTGAGTAATTATATGCAATATACTATATCAACAAGAATTTAGCATGGTCTAAGCTCAACTACACGGTGACGGAGAAGTAATTCCTCGTAGTCGTGCATGCCATCAATAAGTTTCACCACTACATCACTGGTTACAACGTGTTCATTCATATGAACCATGTAGCTATCCGGTATTTAATAAGTAAACTCATTATTAGTGGTAAAATTATCATGTGGATCTTGCTTCTATAGGAGTTTTATATTACCATCGTAGATAAGACCATAAAGAACAACGTAGTAGCAGACTTCTTCTCTAGACTAATGCCATTAAATAACATAGTTGTGAAAGACTAGTTCCTGGATGAATATTTATTTGTCATAAGTGAATAGACACCATGGTACATAGAAATCACCAATTATTTGACCACAAGTAGAACATCCCCTACTCTTTCATCATGATAGAAGTATATGGTAATAGAAAAGAACACCTCTTTCTTGTGGATCGATGACGTCCTATTTAAAATAGTGCCTGATCAAATCGTAAGGAGGTGCGTAGCTGAGCATAAATTTTCAAAATTTCTCAAAGCCTACCACAACAAGCAGTGCAAAGAACATTTTGAATGATGGAGGACCCCATACAAAGTCCTACATGTTAGGTATTTTTGGCCCACGTTGTTCAAATATGTAGCAAAATATGCCAACTAGTGTGACAAGTGCCAGAGGATGGGCAGGGCAACCCATAGGGATGCAATACCCCTCAAACCTCATGTGCACATAAAGCCTTTTGATAAATGGAGTATGGATTTCATGGGGCCAAGCAACCCACCTTCGGTCAGAAAGAGATACATTCTAGTCTGCATAGACTACATCACCAAATAGCTCGAGGTACAGGAATTGAGATACTCCAAGGAAGGAATGGTAGTAAAATTATTTTTTACTTATATTTTTACGATGTTCAGGGTACCTAGAGAGAATACAATGGATTAGGGACCCAAATTCACCTCCAATCTAATTGAGGAGCTAATGCACCAATACAAGATTTGGCATAGTAGAACCACCCCCTGCCATTTACAAGTGAATGGACAGGTAGAGGTGACCAACATGGAGATAGAGAATATCCTAACAAAAATAGTGCAACAACACAGGAAATACTAAGCTTCAAGGCTATCGAAGGTAGTATGGGCATATAGAATAACATAGAAAACAACCACAAGATTCACCACGTTCCAACTGGTATATGGGAAGAGTGTGATTATGCCCATAGAATTCAAAATTAAAATGCTTAGAATTGAACTTGATTCTAGATGAAGCATAAATGGAGATGAATCAGTAGTTGAATCAGCTCGATGAATATTGAATGGATGCCCTGCAAAATATGAAGATCATCCAAAGGCAAAGGAAACAGTGGTATGACCACCATATTAAGTCAAAGCATTTCAAGGAAGGAGACTGGGTATTACTGTACGATTCTAGATTCTAGGAATATAAATATAAATTGATGTAGAGGTGGATGGGACCATAAAGGTGGTAGAGTAAAAATGGTGATATGCATGTCAATACAATTAACGGCAATAATACCATCTTGATAGTTAACGACCATCGGTTATGTCCATAGCACACATTCAATAATTTAATGGTAGAGCCTGTAATAGGCATGGGACCATAAAATATGGAAGAGCTAATTAAAAAGGGTGCTATGTGCGTCAAAACAATTGATGAAAATAACACCATCTTGATAGTTAATGACCATCGGTTACGTTCGTACCACACATCTGAGAATTTAATGGTAGAGTCCAAAATTGGCAGGGGGAGACCCCATCCAATTGAAAACATGTCAACTTCTCAACAACACGATGGATACAAGAGTTTCCACTAAAAAAAACATACTCTTAGTTTTTTTCTTTCATGTGTGTTGCAGGTATGGTGCCCACACGCAAGCTACAGACATCCTAAGAGCTAGGGCCTAATAGGCAAAAATTGCACCAGCCTTGCATTCTTCTTCTTTTTAGCTTACAGTGTATTTTGCAGGGACTCCACCTGCATGCAAGTTGTAGGTATCCTCAGAGACAAGGCCTAACAAGCACAAATTACATTTAACTACATTTTATTTTTTTCATTTTTATTTTGTAGGTGAATGGCCTGATTGTACAAAAATAGGTATCTTGGAAAATAAGACCTAGATTGGCTCAACATCCATGAACTTGCACATTTTATTTTCTAAGGAGATAGTTCTGATCCAAGCATGGACGAGGTCACTACCTCTTCGCAAAGGGAAAAATAAAAACCCCCTTGCTTGTGTTAAAGTAGATGCTGATGCAACATGAAGAAAAAAATTAGAAGGCCTGATCAACCTTGCATCAATGAAAACATCAACTACTGCTAACTTTTCAATGGTTGGAGAGCACTTTACTCTAAAGGGAGGTGCCTTACTCTTCATGCAGGTGCCTTACTTGAAATGAAGACACCTTACTCTTAAGGTATGTGCCTTACTCCAAAGGGAGGCACCTTACTCCGAAGGTAAGCACCTTAATCAAAATGAAGGCATCGTACTCCAAAGGGAGGTGCCTTACTCTTCAGGTAGGAGTCTTACTCAAAAGGAATGCACCTTACTCCGAATTTAGGTACCTTACTCCAAAGGGAGGCACCTTACTCTGATGGTAGGTACCTTACTCGAAAGGAGGGTGCCTTACTCCAAAGGAAGGCACCTTACTCCAAAGGAAGGTACCTTACTCTAAAATAAGGTGACTTACTTCAAAAACGTAGGTGTCTTACTCTAAAGCAGGCATACCAATGTCCATCAGCGGAGGCACTTGACCACGATTGAAAAGTCTTAAAAAAATTATGAATAAGTGATAATGTGCCTTACTCCAGAGGTAGGTGCCTTACTCTCAAAGAGGCACATTACTCTAGAGGTAGGCGCCTTACTCTCAAAGATATGCCTTACTCTAGAGGTAGACACCTTACTGTCAAATATGTGCCTTACTCTAGAGGTAGACGCCTTACTCTCAATGAGGTGCCTTACTCTAGAGGTAGGTGCCTTACTCTCAAAGAGGTGCCTTACTATAGAGGTAGGTGCCTTACTCTAAAGGAGGTTCCTTACTCTAGAGGTATGCACCTTACTATTCAGGCATGAGATTTGATCAATGGCACCTTACTCTTCAAGTAGGCACATTGATCAGATGTTCTTTACTCTTCAAGAAGGTGCATTGATTTAATTGAAAATACCTAAGAAATTTGGCAGTACGACAAGTGATCAAAGCCAATATCATAATTTCATGTAATGAAAATCTGAAGCAATTCAAAAATGTGAAATCATTGGGTAGGATTTATGCACATTCCAAATCCAACCGTTGAAGAAAATATGCATCCCAATCTAAACCAATCGGATCCACTACATTTTCAGCATGAGATCTCGAGTAAACTAGAATTGTAATGAATAAGGTAACGTAATAAATACATGGGAAATATGCCATCACCATTATCATGGATTACCGAATTGGTATGCTCCACAAAGCATGAATATCAAATTAGGTATGCACATGAGTTTTTAAATATATACGTAATTTTTCATGATTTATGTTTCTCTAAAAATAATGCCATCGTAAGAATTGCATTGGTACCTCATGCCTAATACATCATGTTGAAAATAAATTTGGGTGGCATACCCTATCAACCCTAAAAAAAAATTAATTTGTTAGGGTAGGTTCCTTAATCAATAAGAAGACGCCTTCCAGTGAAGATAAGGCATTAAACCAATTAAGAAAAAAACCAAGAATTCACCATGGGAGGCTGATCAAAGAACCATGCACTCAAGAAGAATGAACCCAATGAAACTGAAGGAATTAGAGGTGAAGTTTGTAATTGGTTCAAGGCTATCTGGTGGATGGGTTATTGTCACCTGGTCAGCCAAAACCAAGACCTCAAGGAAGCAAAAGAGTTTGTTTTCAATGTGAGAGGGGAGGACGCTTGATTACGTGAACTATAAATTCCAATCATGCCCGAGCATATCTCTCTTGTTACTAGGCTCCCCCTCACTAGATAATGCACTTAAAATGATGATATGTCAGTCCAGTGCACATAATTGCTACTTGAGTAAGAGAATGTCTGACTAGTGCACTCCCGATGTACCAACCGAAGCTCTTCGAATAGGTTGTGAGATTATTCACATGCAAAAGGAAGTACTCATACCTGAATGTGAACCATATGCAGTTCTTGAATCACCTAGTGCATGGGAAAAAAAATAATTTACCATTTTATCTATCAATCACCCTGAAGGACAATGCATCATGATATTAGAGAGGAGCAGCCTCTACCCTAGCCCATCATGGTCTAATTACAACCCTAATTCATTATTTTGAGGAACATAGATGGGGCTCATGGATAGTAGGGGCCAAAAATTATAGCACACAGACATAGTATGCTATTGAAGCAGGATAGGAGGATGAATTACGAGAAATGACCTAGGAATAAGGAGAACAACCCCAAAATTGTTGGGATGCTATAGAAGAAGGGAATATCCTCTACCTAATTATGTAAAGGATAGGCTAGGGTGGTGGAAATACAAGGTAACTCCACCCAAATAGATTTGGCAATTGAAGTATTCATGAACTTTCCAACCTCACTAGATATGGTAGTTTCATCCTAGGTGGTTAGGTCAGATACTTGAAATGAAGACATGGAGGTGGGAGAGAGTTCGTTCACCTTTGATAGGATGATGATGGAAGAATAAGGAAACTTTGTATTTCAAATAGATCCCCATGTTATAGACATTATTGACAATGAAGAACACTCAGGTTAGAGCCAAAGGCAAGGCATTGAACCCAACACCAAGAAGGACTCTCAAGAGAAATGGGTAACTATAATTCAAGGACCCATATCTAAAGGAACCGTAGAGCAGTCGATGGATGACCACAAAATAGGGGAAACAACTGAGTTATTAAATACAAGAGGGGCATATTATTGGACCCTCTAATGACAACAAGAAGGCATCTTTCATAGGGAAGGAGGATATCCCCACACAATCTATCGTAATACCAGAGGGGCCCAATGGAAAGGTGCCTCAGATATCATAGAAGATGGCCAATAAAAAGGCCAAGGTCACCTTTGTAGAACCAAATTCCTATTCAGACAAAGAATAGGTCGAAGGTATGTGGGGGTTTGCTAAGTAAAAGGAGAATTTTGAAAGGCTTCATGAAGATTTCAAGGTGGCGAAGATAGCTAAATTTACCAAGAAGGCAGAAATATGGCATGGTATTTGCATCGACCCTACCCTAAAAGATCACTTTTGGTGGTTATACAGTTCATCCATAGGATGACCCTCCAGAATGTAGAAGTATTTGGAGAGACGAGGGATATTTGGGCTGGAAAAAGAGGCAACAATGATATCTGAAGAAAATTCTAGCCTCACTCATGAGGAGGCTCGGTTATACAAGGCCAGGATGGTCATACAATATAGGGACAACTCTTATATTCCACTCAGAGAGCTATGGCCTCTGCATGCTAATATCTAGCATGAAGCAGAGGTCGCATTCTAGAATGTAAAAATAACCGTGGTTACGGTACCTTAGATGTTGGACCATTTAGAACAAGGAGGCGTAGCTAGTGTAATAGGTAGATAGCATTGTCGAAATATGAGAGCCAAACCAACATATCCAGAAGTTAGCATAGTTAGAAGACAACACAGCCTGAAAATACCCCATAATAAACTAGTACCCATCAACAAAAATAGAAGTCCCAAAATGAAGGAAAGCCTAGGGTCACTAATAAGAAAAAAAAGTAAAAGGATAGGCCTACTGGAAGAGATGGACTATCAATTTCAGGTGCCACAATGGCATGGCACATATTAGGCATGGGGGGATGATGAGCATCATAAATGCTTATATTTTTGTATGAGTTCTAATGGTTTTTGCGCAAAAGTATAATAAGAGTTGTATATTTTTATGAATTATTATGTATCTATTTAATAAAATTATGTGCATTATCTAATTTGTGTATGAAGTATGTTTTGTGTAGATATTTGCTAATTTTGTCATCTTTTGATCAGTGGAGGTCCTACGTGGACCTGACATGCTTTTACTTCATGAGTCTAAGGTATATTGGAAAGACGTCTTGATCTTCAAGAAGGTACCTTATTCTATGAGTAAGCACCTTACTTGAGTAGATGCCTTACTCTTCAAGTAGGTGCCTTACTCAAGGAGGCTCCTTACTCTTCAAGTAAGCTTTTTACTTAGAGTAGGCATCTTACTCTTCATGTAGGTACCTTACTCAAGTAGGTGCCTTACTCAATGTTAAGTGCTTTAACCAGATGGTTGAAGAGGATCCGATTGACCACAATGAACCTTCAACTCCATGTAACATAGACTATACTTAGGAGACTATCAAACATATGATTTATCCTAGTCATATTGGACGAAATGTGTAACCACTCAATGAAGCAAAAAACGAACAACATAGAGATCAAACTTGAAAATATTCTATCTCCAGGAAAAGATGAAAAGAGGTTCAAATTATTTTTATCGCGCACCTGTTACAGTAACTAAATTGTCTTAGTTTAAACTGTAACCAAGCCTTATATTGTAACAAAACTATAACAGGAAGTTCTATGTGTGCTATATAAACACATAGTCTTCTCTGAACATGAGAAGGAGTTTTTCTAAGAGAATATTGGCCTATGTGAACATTACACTGCATTATCAATAAAGCTCGAGAGTTCCTTCATTAGCATCTTATCTTCGTGATTAGCTGGGCAGGATCTCTGGTAGAGCTTGGGCCCACTCAAAGACAGTATTCCTCCCCTAATTTTTATTTTTTTCTAGATTATATTATTTTCTTTGGTGTGCTATATCTTTTAAATTATTCAAAGTGTTTTTTAATGTTTTCATTTAATTTCCAATGCAGTGTAGTGTGATTTACTTTTCTGTATTTTCATTTATGCATGATTTTATTTTTGTGTGGATGAATCAATGACATTTTATAAGCACCACCCAATGATAGGTCAGTCAACTCATCTCAGGAATGGTATTGTGATTGACCTTAACCATGGCACTTAAAAATTTTATGAGATTCTTGGTCTAACAAATTAAATGCATCGGCTGTGATAGAAAGAGGATTATATTTAACTAGTATTTTTGCCCCGAAAACCAATTTTTTCCATAATCTATTTTTTTTTAGTTAATTCTTGTGACTATGTAGTCTCCTTAGTATGCTCAATTTTTGTGTAGTTTTTTTGCATGTAGGGTAAAAAAAAAAGGGTACTCTAATCTAGTGTGTGTACTATCCATAGGCCCTACATTATACTATACTGATAAATGATAGTACGTAGATCAATATTTTAGGTCACTAGTTAAGGAGGATTCTACGCATACCTTTCAGCACACTATCACCCTCTCTAAGATTCTGATAGGATGATCTTCTGAATTATTCTATCCAATGCACTATGGAGAATACACAGTCAAAAATATTTCTAAGGATAAAGGTTTCTCTTAATCCTAGGGGGTCTCCCAATATACCTAAAGATACATTGGACCTCAATTCCATATATGGGTGTTGTCTAACACCTAGGTATTAGAGTTGGATCACCTCTTACTTTAGTATATGCTTTACTAGCAATCTACCCTATCCAATGATATTTTTTTTAATATATTTTAAAACCCTTAGAACAAGGCTTGTAACCTAATAAACAAATACAAAAAAAAGGTAAAAATAAATTAAAAAACAAAAAAATATACCTAACAATTGAAATGATAGAGCAAAAGCTATCGCAAATAGAGTGGAATAGGACCTTGTAAAGTGCTCTAATATCACTTATTAAGAACCTTCTAATTAAAATAAGCAAATTCACATAGATATTGTAATAAAAATATAAATTCATGAAAGAACAAAATATTGTAATTTGAAATGTAAATGCAAAAATATATTAATCTCATAATCACAACATAAAATTGCAGATCTTTTTGAAGGGACAACCTCCTTCAATACTTTAATTCAATATGTGAAAGATACATTTACTTATATACCCTTGTCTTTTAAGGATGCACTGTATGCAACTTTAACCTAATGCTCAAGAGTTGACATACATGCAAAGTATCACTTGAGATAAAATCTTTTACCAATAAACAATTACATTCTTTATAATGGTTATATGAAATGACTCCACTTGTCTACACCTCAATTAACATAAACCATTACAAAATATTACAAAATATCATTAAAATAAAATCTCTACATTAAAAATAGATTATTACATCATAATAATATGGAAATTACATAATGATTTTAAGATGGGTTTCAAACACAATGAAAAAAACTATATGCTCAAGCCATAAGACTATCCATTCAAAAGTTGTTCTCAAATTTAAGTGTATAAACATCAATTATAGATCTTTGGAGGCTTTTCTTATATCAGTAACATTTACCTATTTTTTCCAACAGCTGGATATCTTTTTTATAGTAAGGAGGTGAATAATTGAATATCTTGTTTATAGTAGGGAGGTCAACAGGTAAAATCCTATAGGCAATTTTTTTAATATCCTCTTTAAAAACAATTTTTTTAATATCCTCTTTAAAAGCAAATAGCATCCGTGCTCTTTTGCATTGCGAAATCCACGGCTGCGCCGCATCGTGCTCTTTTGTCACGTCGCAGTGGACGTACGTCGTACAGGGAGAGAGGGATTCGGCGAATTTCTGACCTGCTTCATCTGCAATGTCGGCGATGATAACTTTGGCTCCATGTTTAGAGAAGAGACGAGCAGTGGCTGCTCCAATGCCCGACGCTCCGCCTGTGATTATGGCAACCTTGCCTTCAATCTGAAACAGAATATTATGTGTCATACAATTCCCCAAAAATCTAGAAGAAATTGCCTTTAAAATTGCAGAATTTGCACGCTTCTGCGAGCTATATAGCAAAAGCAATACAATTAATAAGAATTGGGATGAACGTTTAACCTTTGAAATTCTAAGGAGCATTAGTGCACGAGATAGATGCCATTTACCTTAAAATGTGTTCAATATTTAAAACATAAATTTGAGACGTCTACAATTTTTATATTTATTATTGAATCAATATTGTATACAGGTTGTTTCCTTTAAAAAATGGTATGATTGAGAATTAGTAGTAAAAAAGTAAATGGATCAAGATATTGTTCAAAGTAAATTGATATTGTTAGTGGTTGGTGGTGAGCTTCCAAAATCCTTCGGCACTAACTACACGCTCTTATAAATGTATCTCCAACTTATCTTTTGCATCTTTCTTCTTCCTTCCTCTTTCCCTCTATTGTGTTCTAGTGAGGAGTCTCTTGTGTATTTTTTTACTTTATGTATCTTGTGTACATTTTTTACTACAATTTATATCTTTGAACTCATCCATTGTCTTTTCTATGTGTTCTTTATTTCTTATCCACTTGTGTAGTGTTTGTTCATATTTGAAATCAAATCTAAGTCATAGAGTGGTTATATTTGAACTCATCAATTGATATAAAATCAAATAGTAGGTGGTCTAGGGGTGCAATGGACTTGGATTATCTTAAATCAATAAAATGTTGGCTAAGGAGATGACCATGTATTGGATTTGATGTAACAAAGATAACAATAAAATTTTTGATAGTAATTTTTACTTTCATACCATTGGATTTCCTTAATGGTTGCGAAGTCACCATGTGAATATGGCTTATGCTTTAAAAGTAGATAAATTGAGGCCTTTACTGCATCCTCAATCTGGTATCTTTAACAACTTCTTTTGATGCTCATTCTAGATTGGGGTCACTACGTGAGTGAAAGGGCACTTCAACAAGTAAGGGTAGGCATAGACCCTCACCATGTCTAAACCCAACTTATTGATTTGTCATTGGGATCCAATTGAGTGTCTTATTAAACTATTGTCCTCTTTGATTATCATGATTAAAACAATCATACCTCATAAGGAGTGACACAACAGGGCCTCGACTATGAGCATGGGATTTAGCTCAATCGAGGGCCTCTAGGAGTTTCTTCAAATGTAAGATCCTTCTTATGATATAATATTTACACACAATTTAACTAAGTAGGAAAAATGATGCGAGAGAAAAAATAAAAACAACTCAAAATAAATAAATACCTAAGCTACTAGGGTGATGATTCACCAAAGATCGACTAAGATCTTCCTATACAATAGGCCTTAATGCTATGTGTCAATGGTGAACGCCTCCTCTCCTCAACACATATGAGTTTAAATGAGAGTTACTAGCACATATACATGCAAAGAGATGGGTTAGAGCATGAGAACCATAGATGGCTACCCAGAAAAATTAGACATGTAGGCCTCTCATACATGCATATATGTAAAATAAAACTCAAAATAATTAAAACTTGAGAACATACACACACATACAAATATGGGTCAACATGAGATCCACAAATGGCTATTCAGAAAATTGGCATGTAGAACTCTTATATATATATATATATATATATATATATATATATATATATATATATATATATATATATATATATATATATATATATATATATATATATATATATATATATATATATATATATATATAATAAGTTAGAAGTTGGGGTTTGAATTGCCCACAAGCCACTAAAGATCCAACTTCTATATAGAGAGAGAAATAAAAGAAAAGCATACAATTATAGATGCAAACTCACCAATACTTTTTACAACCTAGAACATTGTTGTTTATAAATACAATGGGGAGTATTTTCCCTCCAAAATTACTTGTAGATGGGTCTGATAATTTTAGCTACCTCTTCTAGGGATCCTAAAACTTGAATGAGGTACCCTTGACCATATCAGTTGTAAAATATAGGACTATCATCACCATGCTTGTCTTAAATGAATCTTTGAACCGCTTAATTGAAATGATATTTGGTTGGTGGTTTTTGTTCTTTCTAGGTAAGAGTACATTAATTCAACTCACCTACCCCTCTTTTAGATCTATGTATTTTGGTAGGTCCAATATGTTGGTGATAACTTCAAAATTTCTAGGGTATCCTTAGTCCTTTCAAAATCCAATACATTCTTGTATGCTAGTTAGAACTCCTCACTAGCCTTGGTTGGATATTACAAAACTTCTACTATTGTGGTTATTTTAGAGTTATATTCTTTAGCTCCCTCATTATCATGTTTTTTAGGACTTCTCTTTCCTCCATTTTATAAGCTTCATATTTATTATGATTATTAGGAACTATCTTGACATTTTGCTCTCAAAATATGTAATATGCTTCAAGGT
The DNA here is from genome assembly GCA_028583015.1 of Wollemia nobilis. Lineage (NCBI taxonomy): Eukaryota > Viridiplantae > Streptophyta > Pinopsida > Araucariales > Araucariaceae > Wollemia > Wollemia nobilis. The sequence continues at coordinate 2,577,081 of JAQPPZ010000840.1, read as the reverse complement.
TCTAAGGTTGTCTTATTTTCTTACCATATTAAAAAAATTGTAACCACCCCAGATCAAATATATTTCCTCCCTTGGGAGTTTGTCTTAGATGCAAATTAGTAGTGAGGAGTCACTATAGTATAGAAAAAGGATGGGTCTTAGCATTTTTATGTGGATTTAAGAGAAAATAAAATAACTATTAAAGATAAATTTCCTATTCTAGTAATAGATTAGCTATTAGATGAGTTGCATGGTACCCAATATTTCTCAAAATTAGATTTATTGTCAAGATACCATCATATTTGACAAGGACATTCCTAAAATTGCTTTTAGGACTCATGAAGGTCACTATGAATTCTTGGTTATGCCATTTGGTTTGACCAATGCACCTTCCACTTAATAGAGTTTGATGAACTCCTTTTTTTGCCCTTCCTTCATAAATTTATTCTAGTCTTCTTTGATGATATTTTGATTTACAGTCATTCTTAGGAGGAGCATCTCCAACATTTGGATTAGATCCTACAACTTTAGTTTGAGAGTCAGCTTTATGCCAATAGATCAAGGTGTTTGCAAGAAGTAGAATATTTGGGTCACATTGTCACCAAAGGAGTTAAAGTAGATCCTAAAAATATTAAGGTTGTTCAAGAATGGACAATCCTCAAACTATAAAAGGACTTTGAGGATTTTTGGGACTCATTGAATATTACTTATATTTATGTAGAATTATCGAAAGATAGTGGCTCCCGTGATAGAAATGTTGTGAAATAGTTCATTTATTTGGTCAAAACCAATGAAGAAAGATTTCAAGTTATTAAAGCAAACTATGACAACCACCTTGATGTTAGCAATGCCTAATTTTTCAAAACCTTTTGTAATTGAATGTGATCATTTTGGTAATGGAATTGAGGTAGTTTTTATGCAATTAAGAACATTCACCTTCACCAATAGAGCACTTTTAGGTTGGAATTTAGGAAAATATACTTATGAAAATGATATGCTATCCATTTTATATGTTGTTAATCATTGGAGGCCATATCTCATTAGGTGTCATTTTTTGAATCAAAACTGACCATTATAGTCTAAAATATTTCTTTGAACAAAGGGTAGCCACATCAAAACAATAAACGTGGATATCTAAATTGTTGGGCTATGATTATGAAGTTACCTAGAAAAAAGTAAAGAATAATGTAGTGGTCAATGCACTATCCTAACAATATGAATATCAAGGAATATTAAATGCTATATCTACACTACTTGCTCAATGTACCCATCATCTTAAAGAAGAAACAACCGAGGATTCTAGTTTGCAATCTTTGATCAACAAACTCCAAGCATAGCCCAAATCTTGTCCTGGATACATTTGTGATGGTCAAGACTTTAGATATCATGAATGACTTATCATTCGCCTAAAATACAAAATACAAGAACTCATCTTATAAGAAATGAATGCATCTCCAATGATTGGATATTCTAAATTTCTAAAAACATATGAAAGGACCAAGTGTACCTTCTTCTGGAAGGGAATGAAAAGGGATATTCAAAATTTATGATTGAATATGATAGGTGCTAATGTTCTCCATTTCCAATTTCAAAACAAGTTTGAGCAAATATTTCTATAGATTTCATTGAAGGGTTATTAAAATTAGGAGTAAAATCAAGTATTTTTGTTGTAGTGTATCGTCTCACAAATTATGCTCATTTTTGTTCCTTAGCCCATCCCTACACCACGTCTATAGTTGCCCAGATTTTCTAGACTATATTTTTCCTTCATGTCATGTGCAAATCTATTGTGTTAGATAGGGACCCTACTTTTTCCAATCACTTTTGGTAGGAACTATTTAAGTTGCAGGTCACCCTCATACTAATGGATAAACTAAAATTTGGGTCAAGTTCTTGGAAACATACCTTCATTGTTTTGTATTAGAACATCCTACACAATGGGCTAAGTGGCTTCCTCTAACCAAATGGTGGTATAATAATCAATACCATACCTTTACCAAAGTCACCCCATTTGAAGCAGTGTCTGGTCTTCCTCCACCAACACCCTCCTCCTACATTATAGGAGGATCTAGGGTTCAAGTTGTCAATTCCACTCTCAGCCAATAAGTTTTCATCCTCCAACAACTTAAGGTAAATCTTGAGTTGGCCTAGAACCTTAAGCATGAACAAGTTGATCAACACTATTTTGATCATAGATTTGAAGTGGAGGACATGGTTTTTCTCTACCTTTAGCCCTACAAATAGTCATCCCTTTAGATCCATGAATGCTATAAGCTTATAGTCAAATACTATGGTTCCTTCTAGGTGTTACAATGGATTGGATCAACTACCTACAAATTATTTTTTTCAAACATTTCTAAGATCCATATACTCTTTCATGCTTCCTTCCTAAATAAGGTTGTTGGTAACAAGGTACAAGTACAATATACATTACCAAAGTTGTATGAAGAAGGATCCATAATTCTCAAGCCTAAATGAATGTTGGATAGGATATCATGAACTCTTTTCCACTGTGTCATTACTGATGTTATTGTTCAATGGTGAGGATTACAACTTCAACATGCCACTTGGGAGTCACTCCATTAGCTCCAATAGGAGTTTCCTCATCTTCAAATTTTATGAAAAAGCATTTTGAAGGGGAAGGACATGTTAGGACCATATCCTAATACTATTATGTAATAACTCCCTTTCTAACATGGGAATCCCATCCTAATTATATTATGTAATGTTCTATAATAGTTTGTGGCACTAGAGGCACCTAGACAAATGATGTCATTTAATGTAACTATTATAAAGAATGTAACTTTTTTTTGGGTAGAATATTCTAGATTGGGTGGTATGTTGCACAGTTGCATATAAGTCAACCCTTAAGCATTAAGTTTAGGGTTATAAAGAGTCTTTCAAAATGCAAGGGGCATATATGGATGTATATTTTTGCATTTTGAATCAAATTTTTGTTTAGGAGGTTGCCCCGTTGAAGAGGCCCACAATTTTGTATTGTGATTTGTGATATTAATATATAATTTGACATTTCCATTTTGTATTGCAATATTCTGTTATTTCATGAATTACTGCTTTATTGCAATATTTATGTGGATGTAGTTATTTTAACTAGAAGGTTCCTAATAATATCCTCTCCTTAACCCGTCGATGCAAATTTATGGGAGGATGTTGAAATTATAATTTGATTTGTGTCCAAGTGTAGGCCTAAGGGTATTTCATTATACAATGTATTAATTATTTTATAATATTATACTAGGTAATAGCTATGGACCATGGTGAACCTTTATATGTTTAACATAATTTACTACTTGTAATTAATATGTCCCACTTATTATATTTTATTAGGTTAAACTTTATGAGTAGTTGGAGTTTTGGTATTGCTATAAATATTCCCCTCACACTCGTAATTTATTATTAGAGCATTGTGCAATATTCCCCACTATATTTATCTTCCTTTCATCCATATTTATGCTATCTATATGAGATCTATGTGGGTGGTTTGCTTCTATTAATTTCTAAAAATATTGCGAATTTCATTACAACTAAAAATGTCTAGCAATAATTTTTGGTGCCTCTTTGAACATGAACTAACAAATTACAATTAACTCATGAGAAAGAAAATTATACTTAATAAATAATCTATATATTATTACCACTATATATATATAGGTCTATTTACTAGTTTTTTAACGTGATCTACTTAATGCATTATGACACACTTCTAAAGTAGATATTACCGATACGCATAGTTCCTTAATAAACCGATGTAAGTTCATGTATGCTTGTATAATAATGCACTGATAAAATGAGAATCAAACCTTGTTAGACCTAAGAAAAACAACTTATAGGAAATATAGTACTTGCTTCCTTACTATGCACAAGATGAAACCTTTTTTTTTTTAATTCAACACTTAGTTCTCACCTTGCTACTCTCAATATTTTGTAAAATAGAGTCAATATTTGTACTAAACGAATCTACTCAGAAACACAAATTGAATAATACAAACTTCAAGACATGTTCTATATACGCCATAAAAAATTCAAGAACTAGGGAAAGAAATGTAGGCTAAGTATTGATTGAGCTCTCCACCAAAGCAACAAAGATCATGAATCCATGAACATATGATTCAAGAATTGCATGCCTTTACAACAATTATAGACCAATCACTAGAATGTTTTGAAAGTCCATGCATCTTATGTTTCATTGTCTTGTGCAAGATATCCAAAACTCATATAAAAGGTAGTACAAAATATCATTCATGACCTAAACTTACAAATAATCATATCTTTCACATTCACAGTAAATTCCTTAATGAAAACACTATAACCCCAACATAAAAAAAGTAATAGGATAACAATCAACAACCAATACTGTTGCATAACTTTTATTATTAAACATGAACCATTCACCAATATGCAGAAATATCAAATCATTCATACACAATACATTATCCACAATAACAATCCACAAATGAGAGAGAGATAGATAATACCCTTAAGGTAGGGCAACACCAATAATAATCCTTAAGGAAGGAATAACTCCACAAGATCTCCCAAGATGAGAGGCAACTTTGTGGGCACAACGATTACATAAGATTCTTCTTCAATGATATGATTCCCTTACAATGACAAATATCTCTTCTTTATATATCCATATTCTTATTCTACTTTGGAGAGCCTACTACTAATATTATATTATATTATATTAATACAATCAACCTTGGGTTATGTGTGGCCCATGCCAACCCTTATACAATATAATAATATATCCCCAAATATCTATTCCTAGGTACCCTACCATGCCACCCTCCTTACAAATTTTTCGTCCTCGAAACATATGAAGAAATCTGATAGTATGATTTGCTAAGCAATGTTAGCAATTGATACCAATCTCGATCATCCATCCATCCAAGTGAAACCCGATGATGCTGGTACACCATTTTGTTACTTGAGTATCCAAATATGCTTTGTTGGCTCCACGCTTCTACTGCTGTATTTTGATAACTTGAATGATGGGTCCACTTGTTCCTTGATGCTAATGAACCATGCTGAAAACCATGATCACTATGCTTTCTTTGCCAAACACTGCCATAGTTGGTGCCCTGCTGATTACATGTAGAACCATAATATTGTTGCCTTGAACCATGTATCCAATATTGTTTTCGCTCATGGTGGTGTGTATGGCGATATGGTGCAACCTTTACTTGATGTTCTACCTTCTTTGACTTCTCAACATTTGGCTCCATTATTTTAAATTCCTCAACACATTTTTCTTTCATGTTCTCTTTGTTTGGTGTGTCCTTGTGCTCTTCTATCAAAGCTTCCTTGGACTCTGTTACTATTATTTCCACTGAATCAGTTTTTGCTACTTATTCCATGGAATATTTTGCTGCTACGACCTTCTCAGATTTTGTTTCAGGTTCTTCAATTTGTTTCTCTATAACCGTTTCTTGATTTTCCTTGGATCCCTGCTCCTTAACCTGAGAAATATCCTGTAATGTTATCTTCTTTTTCTTGTACCATAGCTTCATAAACTTATTTTTCACATTAATGTTAACAGTACCCAAAGAATCTAACCAAGGATAACCAAGAACAATATCCTTATCATCCATCTCAATAGCATAGAAATCTGAATGTAAAACATATTTATCCATGGTGATCTTTAAATCTTCAAAAATCTAAACATTCTCACCCTCTAGCTGTATGTCCTTGATTTTTGTTGCTTGAACTTGCAACTTCTTAGCCAAAGAAATATTAATAAAATTATATCTACTACCAGGGTCAATGGAAATAATAACCTGTTCCTTTTTAATGCTTCCATGAACCTGCATAATAGACTTTTTAGATTCAAACAAATTCATTTGTCCATTTTCTAATTTATCTTCTACCAAAGGTATGGTTTCCTCTGTCTGTATACTAACATCTTTTTTACCTTCCCTGACCTTTTCCTCTTTCTTCTTGAGTAATTTTAGTTCTTTTTCATAGTCTTCATTTTGTTTCTTTAAAATTTCACATTCTCCTTTTATTGCATTCTGCTCATTTTGAGTTTCTTGTAGTTTCTTTTCATCATCTTCGATGATATCCATTAGGTAATCTATATAATATGGATCCCATATACGCAAGAATTCATGCTCTATTTCATCCCAAGTATATTCAATATTCCTTTCTTTACAAAATTTTATCCACCAAGACAAAGCTTTCCCTTTAAAACATATATCCAGGAAGGATTTCTCAAAAGAAATATCATGATATGGAGACCTAAATGTATTCCACCATTCCCTAACATCAATATCCTCTTCTCCAGAAAATATTTCTAGCTCCATAAGTTCACCTCCAGATAATGCAAATCTAGGGTTTCATGAAAATATATATCATGCCCTAATGCAAACTAGGGTTTTATGAAAATAAATATCTTTCCACTAATTTGAAGCTAAAATTCCACATAGACAACTAGATTTGCAATTTTTTCTTCCAAAAAAAATAAAGTGCAACTGATTTGCTTACCCGAACTAAACAAATTGTCTTTTGAAAAATTCACGACTTGAAAATTCGTCACTTTCCTTATTCCAGATGGCTGACTTCAAAAGGTCGTATCTCCATCAATACTGCTCGGATTCCTTCATATGACCACTCATTTTAAAGCTCTTCAAATTCTGCACAATCTGGTCCAAGAATCGCCTCAATCAGATTAACTATCGCAAAGATATGGCTGCTGAAAGCTGAGGCGTTTTTCCAAAAAAAATCTGCGAAATTTTTCACTATCCTTGTTTCGAATGACTAACTTCAAAAGGTCGTATATCCCTCAATACTGATCAGATTCCTTCATATGACCACTCATTTTAAAGCTCTTCAAATTCTACACAATCTGATCCAAGAATCACCTGAATCGGATAAACTTGCGCAAAGATATGGATCCTAAAAGATGAGATGTTTTTCCAAAAATAATTGCCCTAATTCTAGGGTTTCACACAAAAATCCCCACTTTTCCAAAATCGTTGCTCTGATACCACTTGTTGCAGAACTATTATTATTAAACATGAACCATTCACCAATATGCAAAAATATCAAATCATTCATCCACAATACATTATCCACAATAACAATCCACAAATGAGAGAGAGATAGATAATACCCTTAAGGTAGGGCAACACCAATAATAATCCTTAAGGAAGGAATAACTCCACAAGATCTCCCAAGATGAGAGGCCACTTTGTGGGCACGACGATTACATAAGATTCTTCTTCAATGATATGATTCCCTTACAATGACAAATATCTCTTCTTTATATATCCATATTCTTATTCTACTTTGGAGAGCCTACTACTAATATTATATTATATTAAAATATAATATAATATTATAATACAATCAACCTTGGGTTATGTGTGGCCCATGCCAACCCTTATACAATATAATAATATATCCCCAAATATCTATTCCTAGGTACCCTACCAAATACTCCACAACTTTCCTCTTTAGACATTTTTTCAAAATATCATATATTTCCCCTGATATCAATTTTTTATCTTTCCACTAGTTGAATTACATTTGGATAAATAGTATCAAAGACAAACCATATATTTTCTCCTCTCCACAAAGAGCCCCTGAATTTCCTAACCAATTTGCTACCCGATTTCCTTTTATAATTACATGGAACACTTCAAATTTCTCTAATGAGTTTAAAATCCTTAGAGTATCTGCGATTGAACTTAACACCCACCAAATCATGATAGCCTTCTTATTAATACAATTTATTATGTTAAATGAATCCTCCTCCACTATCAACTTTCTCACTCTTAGCTACTTCGCTAATTTTTCTCTAGCCAATACTACTCTAGCTTCTACTTGATGACTGGTCATAGTTCCTAGATACTTGTTGATTGTTCTAGTTAGGATTCCCTTACTATCCCTTACATTGCTTCATGCCCACCTCAACTAGGATTTCCTTTAGATGTTGCATCAAAATTAAGCTTTAGCCATCCCTCCTTGCATGCCTACCATTTTATACTTCTTCTGAGGGTTATTCTCCATCCTTAATAGGCTTATATTCTAGTGTGCACTTATCCTTACTTCCTCTATTGATTTTGGTTTTACCTTTGTCATCCGGACTTTCGTGTTTTTTAGTATAACATCTCAAATGATCTGATTTTTTTATATATGCAACTCCCTTTTCTCCCACTTAAATATTATTCTATTTAATTACAACTATACACCCATGCATAATAAAATTATATCTATATATAATAATTATAGTGTATTAATTATTTATTAATTATTAACCATAATCATCAATTAAATATTAAAAAAAAAAAACCTTTTAATAGCCTTTTTCACATAACAAGATTGCATTGCACCATAACTAAGCTGCTGAGTTGATATAACGACAGTTCAAAGTGGGAATAGAAAAGAGCCGCTTTAAACAGAAAAACTCAAGCGACTTATACTGATCGAACATTGTTGATGAGATTGAACGCTGGTGAGATACGTATGTTTGGAACCATGTGAAAAATGTTTTCAGTAGAGGCCCCAGCCGTGGTTTACGACGGTGAATCCTCCATCCACTAACAGAGTATGACCGCTCACATATTTGGCTTCCTCGCTCGCCAAGTACAACGTAGCCTCTGCTATGTCCTTCACATTTAGCGTGGTTCCCTTCAAATTTGCTGCATTGTTGAGAAAAGTGTCTATCTTTGGCTTACTCGCAAACTCGTCTGAAACACATTTAAAGAACATCTTTCCGAGATCGGTCCCAATTCCATAGGGAGCAACAGAATTGACTCTGATCCCATATTTTCCAAGCTCAGCAGGCCATTTTTGGTCAGGCCTACGACCGAAGCTGTGTAGGCGTAAGGAAGTTTTCCCCCTAATGCCCCTCCTACACTTGATGTAGAAATTATGCAGCCCTTTCGCTTGGGGATCATAACGCGCGCCGCGTGCTTCATGCCGTGCATTACTCCTTTCACGTTTACATCCATGACGCGCTCAAATAGTCCCATGTAGTATTCTGCTAAGCCCTTGGTAAAGGCATCGCCGGTTCCAGCATTATTTAACATAATGTCGAGTTGGCCGTGCATTTCTATGGCCAGATCCACGGCCGCTTTTACGTCTTCCGGTTTGTAAACGTCACAGTGGATGTATGTCGCCAACGGAGAGAGGGATTCTGCAAATTTCTGACCACTTTCATCTGCGATGTCGGCAATCATGACTTTGGCTCCATGTTTTGTGAAGAGCCGAACAGTCGCTGCTCCAATGCCTGATGCTCCGCCTGTGATTATTGCAACTTTACCTTCCAATCTACAATAAACAGTGTCGCTCATAAATCTCTACAAAAGTTGTCTTAGTAGGGCTTCCCGGACCTCAAAGATTATTTTATTCTTTATTTTTTACCTTCTACCTTTACAATATTTTATGGTTCCTTTCAACAAACTTATTCTTTTAATTATTGTTGACCCGGAAGAAGAACAACTCTATGGTTTGAAAGGCACTTAAAGGATTGAGATCAGACTACTATCATTGCAAATTAGTACTTTTAAGTTTGAACCCAGGTCTCTTCTTGGTAAGTGTTTAGCCATACAAGCACTTTCCAATCCACCTGACCCTTGGGGCTTAAACCTTTTTTAATAAAATCTGCTCCCAAGTATCCCTTGGAATTAGGACTTTTGGTTCCACAAAACCTGTCCCATCCGTGTACCCTTCACGCTAGCTTATTCCATGAGGCCTGTCCATACGAATATACCCCTCCCATTAACCTAAACATTTTGTATAAAATAACGCAAGCCACCAAACTTAAACCCTAAACCTTTTAAAAGATTAAACAAATTACCGATAAAATACTTACATAAATATAAAAATATTTTATCTTTTATCTCTTACACTTTTATCCTTTCTTACCTTAGAACCACGATCCACCTTCAATAAAGGCTGCCACCCCACACGTGATTAATGGTTAGTGAAGGGATATGAATTATAATAGAACCATGATCCACCTTCAATAAAGGATGCCCACCTCACACGTGATTAATGGTTAGTCAAGGGATATGAATTATAATAATAAAAGAATGACTCTTAAAATATATGTAGTATTGGTTATATAAATTATATTTTTATAACTTAATTTAAATTATAAAAAATATATATTTTTTTTTTGGATGAAAAAGCCATTATATTAATAAAATAATGTTTAATCATATAAAAAAGGGTGGGTGGGATTAGCACATCCTGTAAACCAATACATTAACCACTGTGGTTATGAGTATACAAGAGTGTCAGAAACAACCCACAAATAACAACTGCCAAAACAATATTAAATATGTATTCGGAAAGAAAGAAGCCGATAAATTACTGCCACCTGGAAGGGGAAGGAAGATGCACATGACTCATAATGCAAGGTGCATTCCCCCAATGAGCCATGAGGGTATGTAAGTACTGTAGCTCCACCTGTACTTTTTTAATTCGTACTTGAATTTGTAACCAGCAATCAAAGAATATATCATATTTATCAGCAATAGAGAAGACATGTCCGACATCTTGCTGAGAAAAAAAAGCTCTATTTCGGGACTTCCATAGATAAAACAAGGTACCAATTCTAAAAATATTCCAAACAACATCCAAGTTGAAGGAAAAGGCAATAGGGTTACCCAAAATAGCATGCACCCAAATAAAATTCTCCTGCATCAAAGGTCTAAAAAATTCAGGAAGCCACTCCCAAGCTGACTGAGCCCGATCATAAGACCAAAAAACATGCAGTAAATCTTTCGCTTGTCCACAAACCAGGAAAATGAGATTATGAACACCCAGATGCTTGAGCCTACTGCCAACGGGTAACCCTTGATGTAAGAGACTCCAAGCAAAAAAACTCTGTTTAGGTTCAATATAAGTAGCCCAAGCAATCGGAAACCTCTTATTCCATTGGGAGGGAAGAGAGACTAAATTCCATCTCGGAGTGAGCTTATCAACCATTGGAACTTATGGGGTGAGCCATTTGTAACCAAGATGAGCTTTATATTGCAAAACAGGAAGCTCCCCGAGCCAACACCAATCTGACCACCAGGGTTTTTGAAAATTCTTATGTAGTTTGCTCCAAATAGAAAATGGAATACTATCAATAACCACCTCATAAGTGTCTCTATCACCAGGATTTAAATTGTGAATTTGACAAAAACTTTCCCAGGGTATCCAACACCTGGCATGTCGGGAGAAGAAATAAAAAATGGAAGCAATACCACGCTTATAGAACCTCTGCGCTCTGACCCACTGCACTAGAGCTAAGGGAGAACCTTGCCAAGTGATAACAGGAGACCACCAAATATTCATGGAAGACAAAGAGGCACCTGCTTTGCAAAAACTCCCTTTCCAACTAAGCCAGGGTTTGAAGGCCTCCTAGGCTTTCCAAATAATCTGAATGATAAAAGAACCTTTAACTTTAATAGGGACAGGGGCAGTAAGAATGGATTACAATCCCACCCCTTTCCAAATTTTCTTCCCCTGAAGAAAACCAGAAGAAATGCAATGCCTAACTAGCACTTTCCAAGATTCATCCCCAATTAAAGATCGGGTGATCCATTTAGCACAAAGGGAAAGACCTTGTCGGTGACAATCAAAGAAACCCATGCCTCCACAATCCTTGGGCAAACAACAAATTTCCTAGGCTACCCGATGAAAACCTTGCTTGACAGAGTCTTTGGCCCACAAGAAGTCTCTCAGAAGATTATCTAGTTTTTTATAACAAGATTTGGATGGAACCCAACAAGATGAATAATAGACATGGGTAGTGGCTAAAACCTTAGAACAAATCTAAAATTTTCCTGCCAGAGAAAGTTTCTTACTAGTCTAGTAAAAAAGCTTCTTTTCCACTTTATCAATAACATACTGCCATAATTGAGCAAAGGAACCATGAAATTCAAAAGGAATTCCAAGAAATTTAAACAACTCACTTGGATGAATCCAAGTCCATTGGAATTAATGTAACCAGTGTGGCAGTTGATATTGAGATTGCCAAAAACAAGATGTTTTTTTCCATTGTATAAAAGAACTAGACGCTAAACAGAACACCTCTAAGCAACTAATAGCCGAGGAAAGGGATTGCTCATCTTCTTGAAGCGTTAAGAAGGAATCATCTACAAAATGACCATTGACCAACTAATGGTCATAATTAGGGAGAGCAATACCCTTGATTAATCCTTGATCCATCTTATGGGCCAACAAATAGCCAAAAGCCTTTGTAGCAAGAATGAAAAGAGATAGAGCAAGAGGGCACCCTTGTCTCATAGAGTGACCCAGAGAAATTGACTGAGATTGACTATTATTCAAGGTAAAAACAACTGAAGCATCTTGAAATAACATAAGAATGGTGCTCACAAATACTGGCCCAAAACCTAGAGCCTGAAGTATGGCAGTTATGAAGTACCACTCCATCTTATCGTAGGCTTTCTCAAAGTTTATCTTAATGAATAAAGCATCTTGTTTAGAATTTCTTGCCCACTCCATGCCTTCCCAAATAGAAAGAACATTATCAAGAATGTATCTTCCCTTAACAAATCCAGTTTGTTCAAGTCTGACAATCAAAGGCAGAATAGATTGAAGCTTAAGTGCAAGGGCTTTAGCAATAATCTTGTAGCCCACATTAAGTAGGGTGATCGGACTCCAATTGGTGATGAGCTCAGGATCTCCGTACTTAGGAATAAATTTAACATTATCTTTGTTAATAATGGAACCCAGTGAACCACATTGCAGGGTTTCAAGATAAACTTTGTGGAGATCAGAACCAAGCATATCCCAAAATTCTTTATAGAATTCACATAGGAAGCCATCAAGCCTAGATGCCTTATCATTGGCCATAAGTGACAAGGCAGTTTTTAGATCTTCTAGAGAAAGAGGAGTGTCACAAAAGAACATTTTCTCAGGAGAAAGCTTGTTGGGGACAACAGTGGTACAATCAGCAAGAGCTTGCCTTCTAACATCATCAAGGGGTTGAGAAGCAAAAACACCTTGATAATGTGAAACAAATACTTTGACAATTTTTTAAAGATCTATAAATCTCTACCCATCAACTTGAATGACTTGAAATTGAGAATGTTGAGCAAGAGGTCTGAGGCACTAAAAAAATTCTTTGGTCACTTTGTCCCCCACTTTGAGCCAATGCATTTGAGCACGTAATTGAGCCTCCTTGGCTTCATACAAATCAACCTTTTTTAGCTCATGCCGAATGGAAGAAACTTGGGATTGAGCAACAGAGTTGAAAGGAGAGGCGTCAAGCCTGAGACAGGCTTTGGATAGCTCACTTTGCAAGGCAGACTTAACCTATTTTCATTGTTTTGCAACTTCAACACCCAGAGTTCGCAACACCTTAGTGGTTCATTGAATGGCAACATTCCACCATTCAATCCTTCTAGAAATACCATCAGGTCTAGGAATCAAATTCCAAATGCGGCATATATGATCTTTCATGCTAAAGGTATGCAAAAAAGAAACATTTAGGTAAAATTGTGAAGAATGCACTCTAGGTTGAAAGTTTAACATTGCCATCGAGAATAAAATAGGTGAATGATCAGACAGTTTAGTACCAGGCAAAGTCAACACATACGATGAAGAAGGCAAAATACGGGAGAACTGAAAGTTGTCACACTCAGAAATCATGGCTCTATCCAATCTTACCAAAACCGTAGAAGAAGCAGCCAAAAAATTGGACCAGGTGTACCAAAGAGCATGCGGGAAGTCAAAAGGTGAGAAGAAAGAATTGGGGTCATAAATACGAAGCTTGTTTTTCATAAAAAACCAAGCTTCTCTTTCACCTAAACACCACCGCATCAGAACATGACTGACCTTATCAGAAGATTTCTCCACCATATTAAAATCTCCATAGAGCACCCAAGTGGAAAATGGTAGATTCATGGCAAGCCATCTCCACAACTCGAATCTATTAGAAGCGACATTTGATGCATATACATTAACCACTCCAAGCGGTTTTCCATAGATCTCGAGCAAAATCTAGACATCTTGATTGGATGGGTCAACACCCCAAGTCACAACATTCTTCTATAATCGAGGCCCAAGGATAGTGATGACTCCTCCTTTTCTTGAGGAATTCTTTGTGGCAAAAGAGGTACTTTGTGGCCAAAAAAAATCACATGTACATCGTAGATTGAAATCAGAAATCTTAACTTCTTGTAGACATAAAATATTGAGGCTTCCATGCATTCGAGAAACATTTTACATCTCATTTCAGGCCAAATATTTTCTGATCGGGTCTGTGAGTCCTCGAACATTCCATGATAAAAAAATCATTGGGATTTGTTAGGATGCATGATCTCCATGACATCCTCTGCATCACCCAAACCTGTAAGTGAACCAAAATACTTGGAGGTCGCATGGAAAACATCAATGTTTAGTTGTCAATGTTTATCATTCCAAATAGGGCTATAAGAGTGATGAACCTTCAAGGCCCGACCCTCCTCCACCGAAGAATTATCTGGAGCTGCCACCACTAAGGCCAAAGAAGGTCCTGACCAAAGAAGTTGAGACACTGGTGGAACTAGGGGTTCCATGTCAATAATCGGAGGGGCCGTATCAACAGGATTTTGAACAACTTCAGCAGAAGCTTGCATGTCTTGAGAAGGAGAAGGGGCAGGTTGTGCAGTAGAAATCGAAGCTTCTTGTTACTTAGTACCACGATATTTATTGCTAGAGATAGTAGTCTATTCTTCAATGTTTCCCTACGAGCCATTAGCAGGAGTTGTAGGAGTGGCCAAGGGATTTGCCTTATATTTCCATTCCATCAAAGGGCACTCCCAAATTTTGTGAGCTATAGATTGACACCAATAATAGGTATTGGGTAAATTGATATAGGTAACTCTTTGCCTTTTGGATTGGTCCCCAATTTTAATATCAATAAACTCTTGCAAATCCTTAGTAAGGTCAACTTTGATACAAACCATTCTAGTGGGTAGAGCGGAGAAATAATTTTCTGGCTCAAGGAAAAAAAACTTACCTAAAGGGGCAACGAAAGTCTACAAAAAACCCCAAAGGGGAATAGGAAGACCAGGGAATTCAACCCACACTGGGACTTCCAGTGCAGCTTGGTCACTGACTTGGAAATTTTGAGAGTAGGGTTGCAAAATCAACAGATAATTACGAACAGTCCATGGACCCCTAGACAAAACCTTTTGTGCTTGAGCTAGATCTGAAAAGCGAAAAAGGAAATACCCTTTTGTAAGTTTTTTTACATTCTCCACTTTGACTCCATATGGGCTCCAAAATTGTTGGACCCATGAATGAATAAGGGTATCATAGGGGATACGACCAAGAAAATAACCCACCAAGGTATGACTCTCAAACCATTCACAAGCTTGTATGGAATTCATGCAAAGAAATAACAGCTTCAGGGACAGGGCCTTTACCTCGTGATACATTGTCAGAATGAACTTGCACGGACGCTTCCCTGGTACCATTGAGCTCTCCAGCAGACTCAGAATAAATGGAGCCGACTGCATGAGTGGCAGCCATTAAAAAGGGTGAATTAACACCACCTCAAGGCGGTGTTAATGCAGCAAACATGATTTTTCCACTAAAACCCTTACAAAAAACGCATAGCCAGTCTTCACCGGTGCCTATTTTTAAGAGCACTTCTTCATATTATTTAACATACCAAATATATAATTTTGAACATACCCTAAAATGGTAAACAATTGAAATGATTTGGAAGTAGAAAAAAATATTTATTTATTTTTAATTCTAAAAAATAATTTTAATTTTTTGGAGACATGCCAGAGATAGTAATGGTAAGTGTTTGGGTTTTTATGTTGGTTAAATATTTAGCTTCTCTTTAAGAAAGTCCAAGGTTCAAACATGACCTACACAAAAAGAGATAGACTAGTAGAAATAGTATGTTTAAACTACCTTACTTTTTTTACCTTTACAATCATAACCTACTTTAAAAAATAGGCTGATAATAACAAACATGACCTACTCAAAAAGAGATAAACTAGTAAAAATAGTATGTTTAAACTACCTTACATTTTTTACCCTTAAAATCATAACCTACTTAAAAAGAAATAGGCTGATAATAACAGTATGTTAAAACTACCTTGCATCTTTTTACCCTTAAAACTGCGTCGAATCATTTATCTGATAATCATTATGTTTGAAATTTTTTATTAAAATTATGTTTTAACATTACTCACTATACAAAATATATATATATTATAATAATATATAATCTATATAATATAAATTAAATTTTTAAAATTTAAATAAAATTATAAAAAAATAAACAAGAATAGCTAAGAAATGTAAACGAAAGTACCTATTTTATGAAACTTAAAATACATTCTGCTTTATAGAAGAAATGTAAACAAAAGTTCCTCTTTAATAACAACCTTGTTATATCATAAAGACTACCTTAAAAAACACTGTGCTCATATAATAAATATAGAACAAAACTCAAAGTGAGGGATTAAATCCAACCCCTCAAATTACCTTTCACTTTATGCTAATAAGATAGAAATATAAATAATACTCAACAAAATAATTCTTTGTTTACAGCGAAATGCCATAATTATGGATCTTAAAGCACCATCTCCAAACATAGCTGTTCTTTTCTTTTTTTTCTTTAAGAAGCTCACTGAGTCATGTGTCCATAGTGATGGTATTTAAGATTAGTTATTGTATTGAAAAGTGGATATATATATATATATATATATATATATATATATATATATATATATTCGATGTAATACTGGTCAATAGGTTAATTTTTTAACCAGAATAAAACATAACTCTATCTAAGGTAAAATGGAGAAGAAGTGTAAACAAAATTTCTATTTTATAATAAATAGATAACAGAACTCAAAGTGAATTAAATCCAGCCCTTCACATGACCTTTCACTCTATGCTAATAAGATAGAAACGTAAATAATACTCAACAAAATAATGCTTTTGTTTACAGCGAAATGCTTATAATTGTGGATCTTAAACCACCATCTCAATACATACCACCACTATATGAACACATGATTGATGAACGCATGATTGACTAAGTTTCTGAAATTATTTAAAGAAAAAAAAGAAAACAACTGCTATAAAGATGCTTTGTTTAAATCCTAACCCATATAGAATGGAAAAGAAAGGCTTAAGCAACTACCTTCCCTGCGACATAGGCGCCTTTTCCGCAGCCATTGTTGAGTGGCATATGATAGAAAGGATTATCAAATCAGCCAAGTAAAGGTTTAAAGGTTGAGATAATTTTGAAGCAAAGCCTTCCCTTATGTATAATTTCGTGGTTGGTAAAAGTTCAGGTTTGACATATTTCTATCGTCTTAGGTAGGGAAACACAAAAATCTAATGGAATCTTTTTTCTATTGTGCATTAACAGTCAAAGGATAAGAATAATAATGAGCAGTGAAACACAAAAATCTGACGGAATCTTTTTTTTTATTGGAAACGTTCATTAACAGTAATCAGCAGGGAAACACAAAAATCTAAAAAAAAATCTTTTTCTTATTGGAAACTTACAATAACAGTCAAAAGATAAGGATAATGATTAAATGATAGCTTTGCGTCGAGCCCGTGGCAGGTACAAAGTCATCTTATCTATCAAAATGCATTGAACACTCCAACCCACCATTCTATTTCCGTCCATGGTACTAGATATTGTTTTTCAGATTATGGTACGGGGAAAAAGACCACTAAATTTTATCTTATTTTTTATTTTTTCAAATCTTTGTCTGATTGTGGACCTGAGAAAAAGCCTCCACCAGATTTTGTTTTCCCCTCCAGAAGACTCTAACTTATCATTTTTGTATTTCCGTTCATGGTACTAGACATTGCTTTCAGAGCTTTGTCTGGTCATGGAACTAGGAAAAAGATACGGCCAGATTTTCTTTGTTATAGTTTTCGGAGCTCATTTCTGTATTTCCGTTCATGGTACAAGACATTGCTTTGAGAGCTTTGTCTGGTCATGGAACTAGGAAAAAAACACGGCCAGATTTTCTTTGTTATAGTTTTCGGTGCTCTGTCTGATTATGGAACTGGGAAAAGATTCTACCAGGTTTTTTTTTTTTTTTAAATTAAGGCATTCTCACACATTTTAATTTAAACCTTTTAAATCAAAATAAAAAATTATACCACTAAAATATCTTAAAAACGATCATTTTTATTTTTGTAAGAAAATGTACTACAAGTGAGCAGCCTCTGCTTAAATATTCTCTCAGCTTTTAATTTGCAGGGTATAATACTATTAACTTACTGAACAATGTCTATAGAAAAGGAAGCTGTCCCTCAGTTAAGTTAATTACTTGTATCTTCCTGCTATCTTGATTATGGTTTAGACAAGGTAATCCTTAATAGCAGTTTTCTTTACTATTTTGGAACTAAGATACCCATTTTCTTGAATACTGATGTTATGTTTTGAAATTTTGTTTTTAAGTTTCATATCACTAATGAATGTACTTCATTTCCTTGAATGCTACTTACATTTCTCACTTTAAAAATATATTGAGAGGGTTTTTCCTTGCCTAGAGGGGTTAATTAGATTTATCATTATATAAATATAATATTGTTCATGTTTTTTTATAGACTTCTAAAATTTGTGTTTTAATTAGAGCATTTGTTGTTAGGTTTTTAAATTATGTGACTTGAACAGATTTTAAGGTAAATGGCAACCATCTCCTGTGCTAATGTCCCTGAAGAATTTTAAATATTAGACATTCATTCTATAAAGATGATTTTTTAAAAATTATTATCAATTTTAAAGTTATAAATTTTAATTTGAGGAAGATGACACAAATGAGTTGTGACACTGCTTTGAATACCTTTAATTCTCTTAAAGGTATATTTACCTATATTATCATATAGAATTTATTCCTTCTTGTAATCATAATAGCCAGTAAAAATTACACATAATGTTCGTTTTGTAAAACTTCCTAGTTCTTATATAATATGCTTCACAATCAAACACTCTCAAATAGTTCATGGTGGCATTTCTTCCACTCAATATTTATTATAAGGTGATGTTAAAAAATGATGTAAGGAACCTATTTTGAATATGATTTGTATTCAATGCTTCTGCCCAAAGTTCCATACACAAGTTCTTAGATTGAAATATGCCATCATTGCATCAATGATTGATGTGTCTTACAAGTTTGAGATTCTACTCTTTGTGAGAAGAATTTTGATAGGAGAGAGCTATAGAGAAAGCTTCGGTGGTTGGACCTTCAAAAATATTGTCCAATTGTATTTCATTTTGTTTAATACTGCAGGCCATTCAATCACTTTTGAAGGTTAAGAAAGGTATCCCATATAGCTATTGAAA
This sequence comes from Wollemia nobilis, assembly GCA_028583015.1. Taxonomy (NCBI): domain Eukaryota; kingdom Viridiplantae; phylum Streptophyta; class Pinopsida; order Araucariales; family Araucariaceae; genus Wollemia; species Wollemia nobilis. Next base: position 2,557,793 of record JAQPPZ010000840.1, on the reverse strand, counting down.
ACTTGGGTGATTTAAGGTTAAGCAAGGTATCCCATATAGCTATTGAAAAATTGGGCCTGTAAAACATGATGCCACAAAACAGAACCCAAATACACATTACCCTAAAATAGAGCACAAATAGATGCAGAAAAATTTATAGAGAAAAATAATCTTACAATTGTTATTAACCAAAAAATAAGAAGAAAAATGTATTGTATTGCAATTGCATTTGAGGAAGGAATTCAGTTCATACAATTTTCCCAATGGAGCACCTAACTTATCCTTCCACCTGCCCATCCTTAAGCATTAAAATAATTTACTTAACATTATTCCCCTTAATGCTTAAGGGAATAACACCCAATTTTGTTCTATGCCTCTCAAAATTGTCTTTTGAAAACATCTCGCTGAACACATTTGTCACTTGCTCCTTGGATGGGCAAAACATCATTGCTACATGTCCTTATTAAACAAGCTCCCAAATGAAATGATATCTTATATCAATATCTTTGTACGACTATGACAAAATGAATTCTTGGACAAAGCAATTGTAGAAAAATTATCATAAAAATTGTGAAAAGATAATTTTGCTCATGCTTCAACTCTTTCAAAATTTATTTCAACCATATAACTTGACATGTTGTTGTTTTTTTTATATATGCAGATTCTATTGTAGATAAAAAATAGTTTCTTGCTTTTTCAATGACTAGCACCAGTTCCCATGCTTAAAATATTTCTAGAAGTGCTTTGGATATTGTAAAGATAACCTTCCCAATCACTATCTATGTATCCAACCAAACAAAATCATAAGAATTTCTATACCAAATACCAAAATCACGCGTTCCTTGCACATACCTCAATATTCTTTTTGCTACTTGAAATGTACTTTAGTTGGATCTTGCATAAATCTAGAAACCACACTTATAGCATGCATTAAATCTAGCCTAGCAGTTTTAAGAGACATTAAACTACCTACTAGTTTTTCATAAACTGAAAGATTCACCTTGCCACTTCCATCATCCTTAATAAGTTTTTCGCCAAGAGTTAAAGGAGTACTAACATATTTGCACTTTAATATTCTAAAATTTTCAAGTAATTCAAAAGTATATTTACCTTGTGAGATAAAAATACCATAATCTAGTTGTCTCACTTCAATCTCAAGAAAATAGTACATCAAACCCAAATCTGCATCTCAAATTTGTCTTGCATTGTATTTCTAAATTCATTCATCGACTTCATGCTATTTTCTATAAATATCAAGTCATCCACATATAAAAATACAATCAATAGCTCACCATCATTGCCATATTATAGATATAGAGTGGGTCCACTTACACATATTTTAGATCCTTGGCTATGGAAATATCCACCAATCTCGCTATGCTCTTGGTGTTTGTTTGAGTCCATAGAGTACTTACTTTAATTTGTAAACATTATGCTCTTGCCCCTTCACCTCATAACCTAGAGGTTGTTCAACATAGACTTCTTCATCCAAATCACCATTTTAAAAGGAATATTTGACATCAATTTGAAAAAAATTCCATCTATTTTATGTTGCTAGTGCTAAAACAATTCTTATAGTGTCTAATATAGAAAAAGGAGCAAAGTTTTCAAAATAATTAATATCTAGTTGTTGAGAATAACCTTTTACAACCAATCTTGCTTTATGCTTGTCCACTATTCCATCTACTTTATACTATGTTTTATAGACCAATTTCACTCCAATGGATTCATTTCCTTTGGAAGATGTACCAACTCCCATGTTTCATTTTTATCAATCATATTCAATTCCTCCTCCATGGCATCACTTCAAACCTTTTCTTTCATTGCATCTTAATACGTTGTTGGTTCAACTTTAATATATAAAAATAATGCAACTTTTAGATTCAAAATTACCTCTTTAGTCTTCTCATATATTTCTTGAAGACTCCTAAATTTATTGGGAGGCCTTGGAGTAGATATTGCACTTGAATTGTTGCTTGTATTTCTTATTGGAGGACTTAGAGTGGAGGTTGCACTCGAACTACTGCCTGAACTAATGTTGGAGTGACTAAGCTCTTCTTCAATGACTACTTGTTTTTCTTGTTGTTCATTTACTTTCCAAACTCCCTCTTCATCAAATAACACATCACTAGAAAAGATCAATTTTTGCAATATTGGATTCCATAACCTATATGCTTTAATTTATTTTGAATATCCCATAAAAATATATTTTTCACTCTTAGCATCCAAATTTTTTCAATGTTTATCTCAAACATGCACATATGCAATGGACCCAAAAATCCTCAAATGGCCTACACCAGGCTTCCATCCTGACCAAGCTTCTTCAGGTATGTGATCAATACTACATGAGTTAGGCTTTGGTTCAAAATATATATTATTGTGGCAACTACTTCTCCCAAAAATTGATTTTCCATATGCTTGGCTTGCAACATAGACCTTTCCATTTCTACTATAGTACAATTTTTTTCTTTCAACCACACCATTTTGTTGTGGTGTGAAGGCAACTATTAATTATATTTTAATTCCATTTTATTCATAATATACCATAACTTCTTTTTGAGGTAAATTCACCTCCTCTATCCCTTCTTAAATCTTTGATACAATACTTAATTTATTTTTCAACCGTTGATTTAAACTTCAAAAAACATTTAGTTTTCTCGCTCTTATTATTCAAAAAGAATACCCAAATATTTTTGCTATAATCATCTATGAATGTGAGGATATAAAAGTGATTACGAAGGTTTGGTGTTTGCATGGGACCACAAATATCTGCATGAACTAACTGCAATTGATTTGAGGCTCTTCATTGTCTTTCCATTAAATAGCTAAGAAATGTAAACCAAAGTACCTATTTTATAACAACCTTATTTATGAAACTTAAAATACATTCTGCTTTATAGAAGAAATGTAAACAAAAGTTCTGCTTTATAGAAGAAATGTAAACAAAAGTTCCTCTTTAATAACAACCTTGTTATATCATAAAGACTACCTTAAAAAACACTGTGCTCATATAATAAATATAGAACAAAACTCAAAGTGAGGGATTAAATCCAACCCCTCAAATTACCTTTCACTTTATGCTAATAAGATAGAAATATAAATAATACTCAACAAAATAATTCTTTGTTTACAGCGAAATGCCATAATTATGGATCTTAAACCACCATCTCAAAACATAGCTGTTCGTTTCTTTTTTTTCTTTAAGAAGCTCACTGAGTCATGTGTCCATAGTGATGGTATTTAAGATTAGTTATTGTATTGAAAAGTGGATATATATATATATATATATATATATATATATATATATATATATATATATATATATATATATATATATATTTATATATATATATATTCTCGATGTAATACTTGTCAATAGGTTAAATTTCTAACCAGAATAAAGCATAACTCTAAGGTAAAATGGAGAAGAAGTGTAAACAAAATTTCTATTTTATAATAAATAGATAACAGAGCTCAAAGTGAATTAAATCCAGCCCTTCACATTACCTATCACTCTATGCTAATAAGATAGAAACGTAAATAATACTCAACAAAATAATGCTTTTGTTTACATCGAAATGCTTATAATTGTGGATCTTAAACCACCATCTCAATACATACCACCACTATATGAACACATGATTGATGAACGCATGATTGACTAAGTTTCTGAAATTATTTAAAGAAAAAAAAGAAAACGACTGCTATAAAGATGCTTTGTTTAAATCCTAACCAATATAGAATGGAAAAGAAAGGCTTAAGCAATTACCTTCCCTGCGACATAGGCGCCTTTTCCGCAGACATTGTTGAGTGGGAAATGATAGAAAGGATTATCAAATCAGCCAAGTAAAGGTTTAAAGGTTGAGATAATTTTGAAGCAAAGCCTTCCCTTGTGTATAATTTCGTGGTTGGTAAAAGTTCAGGTTTAACATATTTCTATCGTCTTAGGTAGGGAAACACAAAAATCTAATGGAATCTTTTTTCTATTGGAAACGTCATTAACAGTCAAAGGATAAGGATAATAATGAACAGTGAAACAAAAAAATCTGACGGAATCTTTTTTTTATTGGAAACGTCCATTAACAGTAATCAGCAGGGAAATACAAAAATCTAACAAAATCTTTTTCTTATTGGAAACTTACAATAACAGTCAAAAGATAAGGATAATAATTAAATGATAGCTTTGCGTCGAGCCCGTGGCAGGTACAAAGTCATCTTATCTATCAAAATGCATTGAACACTCCAACCCACCATTCTATTTCCGTCCATGGTACTAGACATTGTTTTTCTGATTATGGTACGGGGAAAAAGACCACTAAATTTTATCTTATTTTTTATTTTTTCAAATCTTTGTCTGATTGTGGACCTGAGAAAAAGCCTCCACCAGATTTTGTTTTCCCCTCCAGAAGACTCTAACTTATCATTTCTGTATTTCCGTTCATGGTACTAGACATTGCTTTCAGAGCTTTGTCTGGTCATGGAACTAGGAAAAAGATACGGCCAGATTTTCTTTGTTATAGTTTTCGGAGCTCATTTCTGTATTTCCGTTCATGGTACTAGACATTGCTTTGAGAGCTTTGTCTGGTCATCGAACTAGGAAAAAGATACGGCCAGATTTTCTTTGTTATAGTTTTCGGTGCTCTGTCTGATTATGGAACTGGGAAAAGATTCTACCTGGTTTTTTTTTTTTAAATTAAGGCATTCTCACACATTTTAATTTAAACCTTTTAAATCAAAATAAAAAATTATACCACTAAAATATCAAATTATACCACTAAAATATCTTAAAAACGATCATTTTTATTTTTGTAAGAAAATGTACTACAAGTGAGAAGCCTCTGCTTAAATATTCTCTCAGCTTTTAATTTGCAGGGTATAATACTATTAACTTACTGAACAATGTCTATAGAAAAGGAAGCTGTCCTCAGTTAAGGTAATTACTTTTATCTTCCTGCTATCTGGATTATGGTTTAGACAAGGTAATCCTTAATAGCAGTTTTCTTTACTATTTTGGAACTAAGATACCCATTTTCTTGAATACTGATGTTATGTTTTGAAATCTTGTTTTTAAGTTTCATATCACTAATGAATGTACTTCATTTCCTTGAATGCTACTTACATTTCTCACTTTAAAAAGATATTGAGAGGGTTTTTCCTTGCCTAGAGGGGTTATTAGATTTATCATTATATAAATATAATATTTTTTATGTTTTTTTATAGACTTCTAAAATTTGTGTTTTAATTAGAGCATTTGTTGTTAGGTTTTTAAATTATGTGACTTGAACAGATTTTAAGGTAAATGGCAACCATCTCCTGTGCTAATGTCTCTGAAGAATTTTAAATATTAGACATTCATTCTATAAAGATGATTTTTTAAAAATTATTATCAATTTTAAAGTTATAAATTTTAATTTGAGGAAGATGACACAAATGAGTTGTGACACTGCTTTGAATACCTTTAACTCTCTTAAAGGTATATTTACCTATATTATCATATAGAATTTATTCCTTCTTGTAATCATAATAGCCAGTAAAAATTACACATAATGTTCGTTTTGTCAAACTTCCTAGTTCTTATATCATATGCTTCACAATCAAACACTCTCAAATAGTTCATCATGGCCTTCTTTCCACTCAATATTTATTATAAGGTGATTTTAAAAAATGATGTAAGGAACCTATTTTGAATACGATTTGTATTCAATGCTTCTGCCCAAAGTTCCATACACAAGTTCCTAGATTGAAATATGCCATCATTGCATCAATGATTGATGTGTCTTACAAGTTTGGGATTCTACTCTTTGTGAGAAGAATTTTGATAGGAGAGAGCTATAGAGAAAGCTTCGGTGGTTGGACCTTCAAAAATATTGTCCAATTGTATTGCATTTTGTTTAATACTGCAAGCCATTCAATCACTTTTTAAGGTTAAGCAAGGTATCCCATATAGCTATTGAAAAATTGGGCTTGTAAAACGTGATGCTACAAAACAGAACCCAAATACACATTGCCCTAAACTAGAGCACAAATAGATTTAGAAACATTTACAGAGAAAAATAATCTTACAAATGTAATTAACCAAAAATGAAGAGGAAAAAAAAAATTGTATTGTAATTGCATTTGAGGAAGGAATTCAGTTCATACAATTTTCCCAATGGAGTACCTAACTTATCTTTCCACCTGCCCATCCTTAAGCATTAAAATAATTTACATAACATTATTCCCCTTAATGCTCAAGGGAATAACACCCAATTTTGTTCTATGCCTCTCAAAATTGTCTTTTGAAAACATCTTGGTGAACACATTTGCCACTTGCTCCTTGGATGGGCAAAACATCATTGCTATATGTCCTTATTAAACAAGTTCTCAAATGAAATGATATCTTATATCAATATCTTTGTACGACTATGACAAAATGAATTCTTGGACAAAGCAATTGTAGAAAAATTATCATAAAAATTGTGAAATGATAATTTTGCTCCTGCTTCAACTCTTTCAAAATTTATTTCAACCATATAACTTGACATGTTGTTTTTGTTGTTATATATGCAGATTTTGTTGTAGATAAAAAAATAGTTTTTTGCTTTTTCAATAACTAGCACCAGTTCCCATGCTTAAAATATTTCTAGAAGTGCTTTGGAGATCATAAAGATAACCTTCCCAATCACTATCTGTGTATGCAACCAAAAAAAATCATAAGAATTTCTATACCAAATACCAAAATCACTCATTCCTTGCACATACCTCAATATTCTTTTTGCTACGTGAAATGTACTTTAGTTGGATCTTGCATAAATCTAGAAACCACACTTATAGCATGCATTAAATCTAGCCTAGCAGTTGTAAGAGACACTAAACTACCTACTAGTTTTTTGTAAACTATAGGATTCACCTTGCCACTTCCATCATCCTTAATAAGTTTTTCACCAAGAGTTAAAGGAGTACTACCATATTTGCACTTTGATATTCTAAAATTTTCAAGTAATTCAAAAGTATATTTACCTTGTGAGATAAAAATACCATAATCTAGTTGTCTCACTTCAATCTCAAGAAAATAGTACATCAAACCCAAATCTGCATCTCAAATTTGTCTTTCATTGTATTTCTAAATTCATTCATCGACTTCATGCTATTTTCTATAAATATCAAGTCATCCACATATAAAAATACAATCAATAGCTCACCATCATTGCCATATTATAGATATAGAGTGGGTCCACTTACACATATTTTAGATCCTTGGCTATGGAAATATCCACCATTCCCGCTATACCATGCTCTTGGTGTTTGTTTGAGTCTATAGAGTGCTTACTTTAATTTGTAAGCCTTATGCTCTTGCCCCTTCACCTCATAACCTAGAGGTTGTTCAACATAGACTTCTTCATCCAAATCACCATTTTAAAAGGAATATTTCACATCCATTTGAAAATAATTCCATCTATTTTATGTTGCTAGTGCTAAAACAATTCTTATAGTGTCTAATATAGAAAAAGGAACAAAGTTTTCAAAATAATTAATATCTAGTTGTTGAGAATAACCTTTTACAACTAATCTTGCTTTATGCTTGTCCACTATTCCATCTACTTTATACTAAGTTTTATAGACCCATTTCACTCCAATGGATTCATTTCCTTTGGAATATGTACCAACTCCCATGTTTCATTTTTATCAATCATATTCAATTCCTCCTCCGTGGCATCACTTCAAACCTTTTCTTTCATTGCATCTTAATACGTTATTGGTTCAAATTTAATATATAAAAATAATGCAAATTTTAGATTCAAAATTACCTCTTTAGTCTTCTCATATATTTCTTGAAGACTCCTAAATTTATTGGGAGGCCTTGGAGTAGATATTGCACTCGAATTGTTGCTTGTATTTCTTATTGGAGGACTTAGAGTGGAGGTTGCACTCGAACTACTGCCTAAACTAATGTTGGAGTGACTAAGCTCTTCTTCAATGACTACTTGCTTTTCTTGTTGTTCATTTACTTTCCAAACTCCCTCTTCATCAAATAACACATCACTAGAAAAGATCAATTTTTGCAATGTTGGATTCCATAACCTATATGCTTTAATTTCTTTTGAATATCCCATAAAAATATATTTTTCACTCTTAGCATCCAAATTTTTTCAATGTTTATCTCAAACATGCACATATGCAATGGACCCAAAAATCCTCAAATGGCCTACACCAGGCTTCCATCCTGACCAAGCTTATTCAGGTATGTGATCAATACTACATGAGTTAGGCTTTGGTTCAAAATATATTGTTGTGGCAACTAGTTCTCCCCAAATTTGATTTTCCATATGCTTGGCTTGCAACATAGACCTTTCCATTTCTACTATAGTACAATTTTTTCTTTCAACCACACCATTTTGTTGTGGTGTGAAGGCAACTATTAATTATCTTTTAATTCCATTTTATTCATAATATACCATAACTTCTTTTTGAGGTAAATTCACCTCCTCTATCCCTTCTTAAATCTTTGATACAATACTTAATTTATTTTTCAACCATCGATTTAAACTTCAAAAAACATTTAGTTTTCTCACTCTTATTATTCAAAAGAATACCCAAATATTTTTGCTATAATCATCTATGAATGTGAGGATATAAAAGTGACCAAGGCTTGGTGTTTGCATGGGACCACAAATATCTGCATGAACTAACTGCAATTGGTTTGAGGCTCTCCATTGTCTTTCCATTAAATAGCTAAGAAATGTAAACCAAAGTACCTATTTTATAACAAAATTATTTATGAAACTTAAAATACATTCTACCTTATAGAAGAAATGTAAACAAAAGTTCCTCTTTAATAACAACCTTGTTATATCATAAAGACTACCTTAAAAAACACTGTGCTCATATAATAAATATAGAACAAAACTCAAAGTGATGGATTAAATCCAACCCCTCAAATTACCTTTCACTTTATGAGATAGAAATATAAATAATACTCAACAAAGTAATTCTTTGTTTATAGCGAAATGCCATAATTATGGATCTTAAAGCACAATCTCAAAACATAGCTGTTCTTTTCTCTTTTTTTTCTTTAATAAGCTCACTGAGTCATGTGTCCATAGTGATGGTATTTAAGATTAGTTATTGTATTGAAAAGTGGATATATATATATATATTCGATGTAATACTTGTCAATAGGTTAAATTTCTAACCAGAATAAAGCATAACTCTAAGGTAAAATGGAGAAGAAGTGTAAACAAAATTTCTATTTTATAATAAATAGATAACAGAGCTCAAAGTGAATTAAATCCAGCCCTTCACATTACCTTTCACTCTATGCTAATAAGATAGAAATGTAAATAATACTCAACAAAATAATGCTTTTGTTTACAGTGAATTATAATTGTGGATCTTAAACCACCTGTAGACACCAAAATAGCACCAATCCGATTATGTGACTACAAACACTAATCACTTTGACACACATAACCCCCAGGGCAGCCCTTAGAGGTGAAACAGTGGTCGTAACCACTTTTATAGCAATTTTGTAAGGTCAGAAAGCAGTTTGGCACATTCAGGCACCCTGCTCCAAATCCGTCCCACCTTGGGATGAATTCAAATTGGGATCCGTCCCACCCAATGACGAATTCTGAATTCGCTCTGGGGCAGGACGAATTCCAGGTTCAACGGGAAAAAAAAAAAATTGCGCCAAGTGGCAATCGAAGACAGTCCATTAATGCCTCCTGCCTTGCATGTGCATGTAGGTGGGCAGATTGGATGTTAGAGGACTATCACAAGGGTAGTCATGGAAGCCCAAGTCATGGAGGACTTTCCTCCCTCATGGGAAGGCATGACTGCCACATGGCGCTTATGCATGCCCCTCCAAAGAGACCCCCTAGGTCTATAAAATGGTGAACTTTCTCACCCAAAAGAAGATAGGTTGGAAGAATTTTCAAGCAACGAAGCGCTACCAAATTGATATCACGCCTTACCCTTTTGATTCACTTCTTCCACATCCTTGATCTCTTTCGCAAGGGAGGTCATTGGGTGGTTATTGAGAGTGTGAATCTAGATCCAAAACCCGACACTTGACCACATTATTCCACCCATTCACTCACAACACATTACAAGAGATTTTGGACCCATCCGAAGTGGATTGGCACCGAAATCAGGTCCCAACGGTGGGTGGCCCGCTAGGGCGCCCCGCACTGCTACGAGCCTAATCCTCTTTTTTAAGATGATTGGGAATTCATGGCAGATTATTCTTTTGTTATTTGTTTATCTTGCATTCCATTCTATGTTGTTTAAATAGTTTGTAATTCCAATTTCATAATGTTTTGATCAAATCTTATCATGTTTTGTCGCTTTTGTTGTCCTCACTAACTTGCAGGTAGCAACATCAAATTCCCACTGAAGGAGGTCAAATTGGGGAAATCTGACCATATGGGTATTCCCAAAATGACCCCAATTATCTAACCCCTAAGTTTGCAAGTAGTTTGGAGCTTAATTCGTCCTACCTCGGGATGAATTAAAGTCGAATTCATCTCGCCCAAGAGCAAATTCGAATCGACGACAAATTGTCTGACTGTTTTGATGGCGATGGCCCTCTGGTAATGTTCCCTGGTTATTGTCAAATTTGCAGGATGTTTGGAGTCATTTTATTTATCGATTTAGTTAATCTTATGCATGCATCTTCCATTGGTTTTTAGGATCAAACGCCTTATCTTTTGTCATAGGTGCTACTAACGATTTTTTGTTTCTTTGAACGCAGGAGGAGTAGCAAGGATCAAGGACTCATCAACACCAGTGGCGACAACATTTTGGCCTGCCCATTTTGCATGTGGGCATGCGGAAGGAGGAACACTAAGTCATGATTGTAACCAAAACTCATTTAACGCTCCTAGCCCCTGAAAAGGGAGGAGGCATCTTTGTAACTGATGTTAAGAGAGTTAAATAAAAAGGGTTGTGCTTTCTATACTTTCTTTTGTCTCAGTTCAATTTGTCTCTTTCATTTCATGCATTCCACGTTATAGGACCTTAAGCATTAATTTTGGGTTTTGAATGCATCGCAATAGTTTTCCTTTCAATCTTCTAAAATCTCGTGCTTTTAGTGGTGATCACAGGACCATCGGACCAAAATACCACCAATATGGCAGTCGCCCTCTGCCCTCTCCAGTGGATCCTCCACACCTAGCTCCTCCCCATGCCCGAAGCATCTCATCAGTACAGCTGTCCACTGATCACGCGACGATGTCCTGATCGGTAGTCCATCTATCAAAATCTATAGAAGTCGATAGATATCCTCCAAGGTCACAGTCATCTCCCTTGTTGGGAGATGGAAAGTGTTGGTCTGCGGATCCCAAAGATTGATCAAGGCCATCAAATAGGCCTGATTTGTGACCACAGGCTCTAGTCGATCCACATACTTGAGCCCAAGGGCATCAAGCCACTCCTAGTTAGCTACAGTCAGCGCCCCCCACACTTCAATAAAAGCAGTGGGTACATGGTACCGACTCGTAACAACCTGCAAAAAAAAATAATTCAAAAAAATTAAAATCATGGAAAAGAACTGTACAACAATAACATGAATATACAACATTGTATACCACTGTACAGCAAAAAAAAACATAAAAATTCAAACAAAAATTAATTTTTCAAGTTCTAGGGTTTCTAATCCTAACTGATTAGTTTAAAAACAAAAATTCAAAATTCAAACATAAATTAATTCTCCAATTCTTGGGTTTCTAATCCTAAGCGATAAATTCCAAAAATAAAACAAAACAAAAATTCAAAAATTAATTTCTTAGTTCTAGGGTTTCTAATCCTAACTGATAAATTTAAAAACAAAATTAAAAAAACAATTCAAAAAACAACAAAAATTACGTCTTAGGGTTTTACGTTCTGTTTATCCTAGGGTTTAATTAAAATCTAAATAACAATTCTTTACCTAGGTTTTTTGCAACATTTAGTTGTATGCTAAGTCTTAGTTGTCTTTAGCTCAGTTTCAGGGTTTAAGTTTTAAAATTTTGAAAAACATCATCACAAAAAAAATTGAACAAAACAATTGCAATGTTAAATAAAAGCAATAAAAACTAGGAACACTTACTGGTCTCGCTTCGGCTCTTCCGCTCGATCCAGTTTGTGCACTCATGATGGCAAGGAAAATTCGACAGTGCTTCGCTTCGTAGAATTAACCTCCTCCTCCCCAGAGCTCCAAATCGTAAGAAAAATTAGATACAAATGAGCCCAAACCCTAGTTTTGGCCTTTAAATAGGCCTTTTGAGCTTAAATTCGTATTTCCCTGGGATGAGCACTCTAGTTAGCACTCATCCCACCCTGGGATGAATTCTAAGCTAGTATTCATCCCACCCTGGGATGAATTTAGGGCAAAAATTTCAAAAAACATCAAAAATTGAACAAAAATGCACTAAAACAGATAATAAACTTTCCCGATGAGAGTGCTGTTGCACTTGACATCCCGGGCATACAAAACAGACATTTGGGTCACAAATTGTCACTATCCTACTCCCTAAGAAGGCTATCTTAGCCAGACCGCTCCACAAGAAGGTGGATTTTTGCCAATTTTAGCTCCAAAAAGCATTGCAAAAAGGGTTACCACCCACCAAAAATAGGTCTAAATGTCAAAAAAATTACACATGCTTAATGCTAAACCATCTAAAGGCACCATTGCACAAGTCATCTTAGGTCAAGCAACTCATCGCTTTTCTCATGAAGGTCATTCCCTCATCGATTCATCGCTTGAGGGGGTAGTCACACTTAGTCACCAATCAGCAAACACACACCCAATTAAGGAAAATGACATGCATTCAAAGAATCATTGACAAAGACAATTATGCTCTCGCTTGGGGCAGTAAACAAGTAATAATCACAATCTGATCAAATCACTTGGCATTTCGTGAATCATGAACTCATGGTTCTCACAGACAAAAGGTTGCGCCCTTTGCCTATTCATGACTGATCAATGTCCAAGGTCAAGTAACACCTCACCGAAAAAGGTTAACACTTGAATTGAGTGCCTTCGCTCATCAGAAGCAAGGATTCAAGAATGCATGCCCTTTCCATACTTGGGGCATCAAAAGTTGGTTAGGTTACCAAGAAACCCTAATCATTAGTGCTTTGGTTATCTATTTTTGCTCGACATTGCGCCATGCACAGTGCATCCCAAAAAGGGGCATCTGTAGACACCAAAACAACACCAATCTGATTATGTGACTGCAAACACTAATCACTTTGACACACATAGCCCCCATGGTAGCCCTTATAGGTCAAACAGTGGTCCTAACCACTTTTACAGCAATTTTGGAAGGTCAAAAAGCAGTTTGGCACATTCAGGCACCCTGCTCCAAATCTGTCCCACCCTGGGACAAATTCAAATTGGGATCCATCCCACCTAGGGATGAATTTTGAATTCGCTCCGGGGCAGGACGAATTCCAGGTTCAATGGGCAAAAAGAAAAATTGTGTCAAGTGGCAGCTGAAGACAGCCCATTAATGCCTCCTGCCTTGCATGCACGTGTAGGTGGGCAGCTTGGACGTTAGAGGACTGTCACAAGGGCAGTCATGGAAGCCCAATTCATGGAGGACTTTCCTCCCTCATGGGAAGGCATGACTGCCACATGGCGCTTATGCATGTCCCTCCAAAGAGACCCCCTGGGTCTATAAAATGGTGAACTTTCTCACCTAAAAGAAGACAGGTTGGAAGCATTTTCAAGCAATGAAGTGCTTCCAAATTGATATCATGCCTTACCCTTTTGATTCACTTCTTCCACATCCTTGATCTCTTTCGCAAGGGAGGTCATTGGGTGGTTATTGGGAGTGTGAATCTGGATCCAAAACCTGACACTTGACCACATTATTCCACCCATTCGCCGACAACACATTACAAGAGATTTTGGACCCATCCCAAGTGGATTGGTGCCGAAATCAGGTCCCAATGGTGGGTGGCCCGCCAGGGCACCCCGCACTGCTACGAGATTAATCCTCTTTTTTTAAGACGATTGGGAATTCATGGCAGATTGTTCTTTTGTTATTTGTTTATCTCACATTCCATTCTATGCTGTTTAAATAGTTTGTAATTCCAATTTCATAATGTTTTGATCAAATCTTATCATGTTTTGTCGCTTTTGTTGTCCTCACTAACTTGCAGGTAGCAACGTCAAATTCCCGTTGAAGGAGGTCAAATTGGGGAAATCTGACCATCTGGGTCTTCCCAAAATGACCCTAATTAGCTAACCCCTAAGTTTGCAGGTAGTTTGGAGCTTCCGAGACATGACATTTGGGCAGCATCATTTTGGCGTTTTGTCACAGGCGAATTCGTCCTACCCCGGGATGAATTACAGTCAAATTCGTCCCGCCCAGGAGTGAATTCGAATCGGCAAAAAAATTTTCGACTGTTTTGATGGAAGTGGCCCTCTGGTAATGTTCCTTGGTTATTGTCAAATTTGTAGGATGTTTGGAGTCATTTTATTTATCGATTTAGTTAATCTTACGAATGCATCTTCGTTTGGTTTTTAGGATCAAACGCCTTATCTTTTGTCATAGGTACTACTAACGATTTGTTGTTTCTTTGAACGTAGGAGGAGCAGTAAGGATCAAAGACTCATCAACACCAGCGGCGGCAACATTTTGGCCTGCCCATTTTTCATGTGGGCATGCGGAAGGAGGAACACTAAGTCATGATTGTAACCAAAACTCATTTAACGCTCCTAGCCCCTGAAAAGGGAGCAGGCGGCTTTGTAACTGATGTTAAGAGAGTTAAATAAAAAGGGTTGTGCTTTCTGTACTTTCTTTTGTCTCAGTTCAATTTGTCTCTTTCATTTCATGCATTCCACATTATAGGACCTTAAACGTTAATTTTAGGTTTTGAATGCATCGCAATAGTTTTCCTTTCAATCTTCCGAAATCTCGTGCTTTCACCACCATCTCAATACATACCACCACTATATGAACACATGATTGATGAACGCATGATTGACTAAGTTTCTGAAATTATTTAAAGAAAAAAAAGAAAACGACTGCTATAAAGATGCTTTGTTTAAATCCTAACCCATATAGAATGGAAAAGAAAGGCTTAAGCAATTACCTTCCCTGCGACATAGGCGCCTTTTCCGCAGACATTGTTGAGTGGGATATGATAGAAAGGATTATCAAATCAGCCAAGTAAAGGTTTAAAGGTTGAGATAATTTTGAAGCAAAGCCTTCCCTTGTGTATAATTTCGTGGTTGGTAAAAGTTCAGGTTTAACATATTTCTATCGTCTTTGGTAGGGAAACACAAAAATCTAATGGAATCTTTTTTCTATTGGAAACGTCGTTAACAGTCAAAGGATAAAGATAATAATGAGCAGTGAAACAAAAAAATCTAACGGAATCTTTTTTATTGGAAACGTCCATTAACAGTAATCAGCAGGGAAACACAAAAATCTAACAAAATCTTTTTCTTATTGGAAACTTACAATAACAGTCAAAAGATAAGGATAATAATTAAATGATAGCTTTGCGTCGAGCCCGTGGCAGGTGCAAAGTCATCTTATCTATCAAAATGCATTGAACACTTCAACCCACCATTCTATTTCCGTCCATGGTACTAGACATTGTTTTTCTGATTATGGTACGGGGAAAAAGACCACTAAATTTTATCTTATTTTTAATTTTTTCAAATCTTTGTCTGATTGTGGACCTGAGAAAAAGCCTCCACCAGATTTTGTTTTCCCCTCCAGAAGACTCTAACTTATCATTTCTGTATTTCCGTTCATGCTACTAGACATTGCTTTCAGAGCTTTGTCTCGTCATGGATCTAGGAAAAAGATACGGCCAGATTTTCTTTGTTATAGTTTTCGGAGCTCATTTCTGTATTTCCGTTCATGGTACTATACATTGCTTTGAGAGCTTTGTCTGGTCATCGAACTAGGAAAAAGATACGGCCAGATTTTCTTTGTTATAGTTTTCGGTGCTGTGTCTGATTATGGAACTGGGAAAAGATTATACCAGGTTTTTTTTTTTTAAATTAAGGCATTCTCACACATTTTAATTTAAACCTTTTAAATCAAAATAAAAAATTATACCACTAAAATATCCTAAAAACGATCATTTTTATTTTTGTAAGAAAAGGTAATACAAGTGAGAAGCCTCTGCTTAAATATTCTCTCAGCTTTTAATTTGCAGGGTATAATACTATTAACTTACTGAACAATGTCTATAGAAAAGGAAGCTGTCCCTCAGTTAAGATAATTACTTGTATCTTCCTGCTATCTTGATTATGGTTTAGACAAGGTAATCCTTAATAGCAGTTTTCTTTACTATTTTGGAACTAAGATACCCATTTTCTTGAATACTGATGTTATGTTTTGAAATCTTGTTTTTAAGTTTCATATCACTAATGAATGTACTTCATTTCCTTGAATGCTACTTACATTTCTCACTTTAAAAAGATATTGAGAGGGTTTTTCCTTGCCTAGAGGGGTTAATTAGATTTATCATTATATAAATATAATATTGTTTATGTTTTTTTATAGACTTCTAAAATTTGTGTTTTAATTAGAGCATTTGTTGTTAGGTTTTTAAATTATGTGACTTGAACAGATTTTAAGGTAAATGGCAACCATCTCCTTTGCTAATGTCTCTGAATAATTTTAAATATTAGACATTCATTCTATAAAGATGATTTTTTTAAAATTATTATCAATTTTAAGGTTATAAATTTTAATTTGAGGAAGATGACACAAATGAGTTGTGACACTGCTTTGAATACCTTTAATTCTCTTAAAGGTATATTTACCTATATTATCATATAGAATTTATTCCTTCTTGTAATCATAATAGCCAGTAAAAATTACACATAATGTTCGTTTTGTCAAACTTCCTAGTTCTTATATCATATGCTTCACAATAAAACACTCTCAAATAGTTCATCGTGGCCTTCTTTCCACTCAATATTTATTATAAGGTGATGTTAAAAAATGATGTAAGGAACCTATTTTGAATACGATTTGTATTCAATGCTTCTGCCCAAAGTTCCATACACAAGTTCCTAGATTGAAATATGCCATCATTGCATCAATGATTGATGTGTCTTACAAGTTTGGGATTCTACTCTTTGTGAGAAGAATTTTGATAGGAGAGAGCTATAGAGAAAGCTTCGGTGGTTGGACCTTCAAAAATATTGTCCAATTGTATTGCATTTTGTTTAATACTGCAAGCCATTCAATCACTTTTGAAGGTTAAGCAAGGTATCCCATATAGCTATTGAAAACATGGGTGATTTAAGGTTAAGCAAGGTATCCCATATAGCTATTGAAAAATTGGGCCTGTAAAACATGATGCCACAAAACAGAACCCAAATACACATTACCCTAAAATAAAGCACAAATAAATTTAGAAAAATTTACAGAGAAAAATAATCTTACAATTGTTATTAACCAAAAATGAAGAGGAAAAAAAAAATTGTATTGTAATTGCATTTGAGGAAGGAATTTAGTTCATACAATTTTCCCAACGGAGTACCTAACTTATCCTTCCACCTGCCCATCCTTAAGCATTAAAATAATTTACTTAACATTATCCCCCTTAATGCTTAAGGGAATAACACCCAATTTTGTTCTATGCCTCTCAAAATTATCTTTTGAAAACATCTTGGTGAACACATTTGCCACTTGCTCCTTGGATGGGCAAAACATCATTGCTATATGTCCTTATTAAACAAGATCCCAAATGAAATGATATCTTATATCAATATCTTTGTACGACTATGAAAAAATGAATTCTTGGACAAAGCAATTGTAGAAAAATTATCATAAAAATTGTGAAAAAATAATTTTGCTCATGCTTCAACTCTTTCAAAATTTATTTCAACCATATAACTTGACATGTTGTTGTTGTTGTTATATATGCAGATTCTGTTGTAGATAAAAAAAAAGTTTCTTGCTTTTTCAATGACTAGCACCAGTTCCCATGCTTAAAATATTTCTAGAAGTGCTTTGGAGATCGTAAATATAACCTTCCCAATCACTATCTGTGTATCCAACCAAACAAAATCATAAGAATTTCTATACCAAATACCAAAATCACTCATTCCTTGCACATACCTCAATATTCTTTTTGCTACTTGAAATGTATTTTAGTTGGATCTTGCATAAATCTAGAAACCACACTTATAGCATACATTAAATCTAGCCTAGCAGTTGTAAGAGACATTAAACTACCTACTAGTTTTTCGTAAGCTATAGGATTCACCTTGCGACTTCCATCATCCTTAATAAGTTTTTAACCAAGAGTTAAAGAAGTACTAACATATTTGCACTTTGATATTCTAAAATTTTCAAGTAATTCAAAAGTATATTTACCTTGTGAGATAAAAATACCATAATCTAGTTGTCTCACTTCAATCTCAAGAAAATAGTACATCAAACCCAAATCTGCATCTCAAATTTGTCTTTCATTGTATTTCTAAATTCATTCATCAACTTCATGCCATTTTCTATAAATATCAAGTCATCCACATATAAAAATACAATCAATAGCTCACCATCATTGCCATATTATAGATATAGAGTGGGTCCACTTACACATATTTTAGATCCTTGGCTATGGAAATATCCACCAATCCCGCTATACCATGCTCTTGGTGTTTTTTTGAGACCATAGAGTGCTTACTTTAATTTGTAAATCTTATGCTCTTGCCCCTTCACCTCATAACCTAGAGGTTGTTCAACATAGACTTCTTCATCCAAATCACCATTTTAAAAAGAACATTTGACATCCATTTGAAAAAAATTCCATCTATTTTATGTTGCTAGCGCTAAAACAATTCTTATAGTGTCTAATATAGCAAAAGGAGCAAAGGTTTCAAAATAATTAAAATCTAGTTGTTGAGAATAACCTTTTACAACCAATCTTGCTTTATGCTTGTCCACTATTCTATCTACTTTATACTAAGTTTTATAGACCCATTTCACTCCAATGGATTCATTTCCTTTGGAAGATGTACCAACTCCCATGTTTCATTTTTATCAATCATATTCAATTCCTCCTCCATGGCATCACTTCAAACCTTTTCTTTCATTGCATCTTAATACATTGTTGGTTAAACTTTAATATATAAAAATAATGCAACTTTTAGATTCAAAATTACCTCTTTAGTCTTCTCATATATTTCTTGAAGACTCCTAAATTTATTGGGAGGCCTTGGAGTAGATATTGCACTCGAATTGTTGCTTGTGTTTCTTATTGGAGGACTTAGAGTGGAGGTTGCACTCGAACTACTGCCTGAACTAATGTTGGAGTGACTAAGCTCTTCTTCAATGACTACTTGTTTTTCTTGTTGTTCATTTACTTTCCAAACTCCCTCTTCATCAAATAACACATCACTAGAAAAGATCAATTTTTGCAATGTCGGATTCCATAACCTATATTCTTTGGTTTCTTCTGAATATCCCATAAAAATATATTTTTCACTCTTAGCATCCAACTTTTTTCAATGTCTATCTCGAACATGCACATATGCAATGGACCCAAAAATCCTCAAATGGCCTACACCAGGCTTCCATCCTGACCAAGCTTCTTCAGGTATGTGATCAATACTACATGAGTTAGGCTTTCGTTCAAAATATATTTTTGTGGCAACTAGTTCTCCCCAAATTTGATTTTCCATATGCTTGGATTGCAACATAGACCTTTCAATTTCTACTATAGTACAATTTTTTCTTTCAACCACACCATTTTGCTGTGGTGTGAAGGAAACTATTAATTATCTTTTAATTTCATTTTATTCATAATATACCATAACTTCTTTTTGAGGTAAATTCACCTCCTCTCTCCCTTCTTAAATATTTGATACAATACTTAATTTATTTTTCAACCGTTGATTTAAACTTCAAAAAACATTTAGTTTTCTCACTCTTATTATTCAAAAAGAATACCCAAATATTTTTGCTATAATCATCTATGAATGTGAGGAAATAAAAGTGATTACCAAGGCTTGGTGTTTGCATGGGACCACATATATCTACATGAACTAACTGCAATTGGTTTGAGGCTCTCCATTGCCTTTCCATTAAATAGCTAATAAATGTAAACCAAAGTACCTATTTTATAACAACCTTATTTATGAAACTTAAAATACATTTTGCTTTATAGAAGAAATGTAAAAAAAAGTTCCTCTTTAATAACAACCTTGTTATATCATAAAGACTACCTTAAAAAACACTGTGCTCATATAATAAATATAGAACAAAAATCAAAGTGAGGGATTAAATCCAACCCCTCAAATTACCTTTCACTTTATGCTAATAAGATAGAAATATAAATAATACTCAACAAAATAATTCTTTGTTTACAGCGAAATGCCATAATTATGGATCTTAAACCACCATCTCAAAACATAGTCATTCGTTTCTTTTTTTTTCTTTAAGAAGCTCACTGAGTCATGTGTCCATAGTGATGGTATTTAAGATTAGTTATTGTATTGAAAAGTGGATATATATATATATATATATATATATATATATATATATATATATATATATATATATTCGATGTAATACTTGTCAATAGGTTAAATTTCTAACCAGAATAAAGCATAACTCTAAGGTAAAATGGAGAAGAAGTGTAAACAAAATTTCTATTATAATAAATAGATAACAGAGCTCAAAGTGAATTAAATCCAGCCCTTCACATTACCTTTCACTCTATGCTAATAATATAGAAACGTAAATAATACTCAACAAAATAATGCTTTTGCTTACAGCGAAATGCTTATAATTGTGGATCTTAAACCACCATCTCAATACATACCACCACTATATGAACACATGATTGATGAACACATGATTGACTAAGTTTCTAAAATTATTTAAAGAAAAAAAAGAAAACGACTGCTATAAAGATGCTTTGTTTAAATCCTAACCCATATAGAATGGAAAGGAAAGGTGATGAGGCCTATAAATGCCTCAATCATAACATGTTTTGTACACTAAAAATGCCTATAAACTCTTATGTTTTATCTGATATGTTAGTTAAGTTAATTTAATATGTTGTATATTAAACATTTTGCATGATCAATGTATTTGAAATATTATATGCTAATTTTACAGATTTTTGCATAGTTTTGTGTTCTTTTTGCTATGATTTGCTACAATGGGATATGCTTAGAATAATAGCAGCATTTCACTAATCTTGTTTTGATTTGACAAAAGCATTTACTTCACCTAATCTGGCAACAGTGCAAGCAAACTGTTGTTGTGCAGCAAAAACTGGTCTTTCCCATATAAATTCCAGCCAGCTGTCCATAAATAGCAAGGCATGGAATTCACATGAGGAAAGGGATGAAGACCATTAGAATTTGATCTTAGGAGATAACCCACCTGAGATATGCAGAAGAAATCACTATAAAAGCATACATTTTTTCATTTCAAAGTATCTTCGAAATGAACAGATATCTTCGAAATGAAGAAACACATCTTCGAAATGAGTGAATCTTCGAAATGAAGAATGCAGCATCTTCGAAATGAGCGGATCTTCGAAATGAAGCATGCAGTATCTTCGGAATGATAATGCAGTATCATTGGAATGAGCGATCTTCGGAATGAGAACTGCATTGTCTTCAGAATGAAGCCACTTATCTTCGAAATGAAGAACAGAATGTGTTTTTGACCTGTTGACCGATATTTGAAGCCAAAAAAAGGGAAATAAAGGTTGGAAAAAGTAAAGAGAAATATCTTCCACCTGTCTTTGCCGTCATTGCCGGCCAAAGCCATCATTAAGGGAAAGATCAAGTTTTAGTCCTCTTCTAGGATAAAACCAGAATTTGTTGCAGCATTGTAGGATTAGATCTTTTGAGATATTCTTTGTTTGTAATCAGATCATAGGATAGCTATAAATACTACTCCCGTTTAGGTTGAGCCTAGTAGGTAGAAAAGGAGGTAGAAAATAGAGTAAGGAAGCTAGCAAAAAATACAAAGTATAACTAGAAATTGACTGTTACAGTCCTGTAATAGTTTTTCAGTAGAATTCTTGTAATCATGTCTTTTGATCAATAAAGTGCACCAGTTTTATTTCAAATTACTTGTAAATGAGTGTGATTAAGATTTAGAAAAAGAGAGAGAATTACACCTTCTTCTGGACAAAGAGGCTGGCCACTTCCAGACCTAGGAGGAGGACTAACAAATCAGGTTTTTATTCTAATTTTGCTACAGCAGAATGAGTTGTAGAACTTGTTATTTCAATTGCTTGTAAATAGTTGACAATATTTGTAGTATTAGTTTATTTATGCTTATATTAATCTTGTGCTTAAATTTTTAGTTGCAATTTTACTTTCAACAAAGTTTTCACTTCACTTTCAGATTGTTATTTCCAGAATTTACTGTTTTTCAGCAATTTCCTATATTTTATGTTTTACTATCAAAATCTGAATAGAATATTGACAACCTTCTATTACAAAACTTTGATAGTTTTTATTTCCACATTAGATCTAGACTTTCATTACTGCAAAAGTAATTAGATTTCCTTTCTGCAATTAGGATCAGACTTTCAATTCTACAACTGTTAATTTTGCAATATAATTAGGTCTCATTCTGCAATTGTAATTAGGACTTCATTTCTACAGTTAATGATTAGTTTCCAATTCTGCAACTTAGATTAAGATTTAATTTATGCAATTTAGAGATAGAAATGTTCCAAAACCCCCCACACAACTGGTTCCACCAATAAGACTTGTTGCCCTAGATTGACCTAAGTTATAGCTGTTTCACTTCTTCTCCCACAGATAGCCTTGTACACTACCCTGGATTGATAGATTCATTGAGAATTAATGATGGTATAATGACTATGCATCATTTTGGCATCGTTGTCAGGGAATAGTGTTGTCAAAAGAAAACAAATATTCCAATAGCTATAATCAGACTAAACAGTGAACATTCAGGTTAAAATCTAAATATAACAGCAGAGTAAGATAACAACTATTGACTTAATTTATGCCATTTAGGAGTAAACATAAATGAGTAAGTCTAGGGAGACCCCAAAGGATCCCTGGCTTGTCCCATTAAGGAGATCTTCACACATAAGGGGTGAATCACTTTTGTTTGAACTACCTGAAAGATTGAAAGAAAAATCACCAGTCTCACCATCAGTAGAACATTTTGAGAAAGAAAAATCACCAAATTTATCAACAGAATATCTTAAGGAAGATAATTCATCAGACTCATCAACAGAGAAGCTTGGACCTCTTGAGAGAACAATTTGGAAAGCTTTAAATTCTCCTAGGAAACAAGAAACTATGGGAGAAGGAGGCAATGTAGATGGCCAGCATGGCTATGTTCATAATGAAGGGGAAGATCAGGATATACTCCAACCTGTCCGAACATTTGAATATCCTATTCATCTGAATCCAACACAAAACTCTCCCATGAAGACCATTTCACCTTTAGTACTTCCAACCTTTCGAGGTGTTGTATCTGAAGATCCTGACTAGTTTTTGTTTGAATTCAAGGTAGTGTGTCAGACCTATGATTATATAAATGACAATCAGAAACTTAAGGTTTTTCCCTCAACTCTAAAGGATTCAACATTACACTGGTTCATGAGCTTAGATCCAAATTCCATAAGAACCTGGGATCAAATGGAGACTGTCTTTTTAGACAAATATCAGGAATACTGCCGTGTAAGGAATAGAAAAGATGAGTTATTTAGAATCAAGCAGGAATATGATGAGACCTTGGAAGATTATCTTGATAGGTTCTCCTTTGTTCAAAGGATATGTGGACTAGTAGAACCAAAATTATGTAAAACTATCTTTTTGAGAGGATTGCAAGATGAATCCAGAGAATTTCTAGATTTGATGGGAAAAGGGTATGTAACCACTCTCAGTAATGAGGAAATTATGGATATCTACAGGAATTACTCTCGCACTAAGCAAAGAAGAAGAAAAAGCTGCACAAATGGTACTGATGTAAAGGACCTGATAGAGGAACTTACAAATTTCAAAACAGATATCCTAGTGCATCTAAACACTACTTTAGGGGAAATCTCTACAAAGGCTAAAAACATAGAACCTTTGGCAATTTATTGCCCAAGATGTAGAAGTAAACATGCTTTGCAAGAATTTCCTTTGAATAAAACATCTATCTTAGCCATTTGTGGTATTTGTTCAAAAAGTCATTCAACTGATCAATGCCACCTACTACCACAACTCAAAACTATGTTAGAAAAACAGACTGAGGAAATCAACTATATTGGACCAAAACAAGGGGGAAATTTCTCTCAATATCAAAATCCCCCTCATTTTTTTACAAATTAGGGGCATAATCCTGGTACTATGCCTTGGGGACAATCAGAACCACCCCAAAATCCTTGGAATTATCCTCAATGGACAAATTCCCAAGAATGGCCATAATCAAATTGGAGTAACCCAGCCTAGAATCAAAATCAAAACAACCCCTCATGGAATCAAAATAATCCAGCCTACAATCAGAATCAAAACAACCCCTCATGGAATCAAAACAATCCATCTTGGAATCAAAATTAGACTAATCCACATTGGGTGCAAAACCAACCACAGTGGAATCAACAATACTAGTCCTATCCAAGGTAGCAAAGGAATCAAGGTCAAACTCAGCATTTGTTGCCTGCATCTAATCAAAATTTTCAAGAAAAACAACAGCAAACACAGCAAGTGAAACAACCTCAATTGCCAACTCAGCTAGTCAGTAATCTAAACAGTGTAAGACATACACCTCCTGTCTATGTGGCTGAAACTGAAGAAAATATTGAAATTAATGTTCTTGATTGTAGTGACATCCAAATCTGTTCAGGGAAAGTTGTACCTGAACTAGTTTTAATGGAAATCAAATATAATGAAAAGCAAGAATCATCAGAACCAGAGAGAATCCAACCAACAATAGAAACAAAAAAATTGGAACCAACAATAGAAAAAGAGACATAAGAAGAACAATTACCAAGGATAGTTCCATATCCAGAAAGACTTAATGCAATACCAAAAATTTTTGAGTCAGAATTGGTCAAAGAACTCAAAAATTTGACTATCTCATTGCCCTTATTGCAAGACATTAAGGAAATACTAGAAATTAACAATACTGTCCAAAATTTGTGCATTAAAAGAGCAGGAAGAAATAAGAAAGCATTCCCCAAGACTATGTAGGTTGAAGGGAAGATAGTTGATCTCTTATCTAGAAAACTACTACCTCCAAAGTATAGTGATCCAAGAAGCCCAGTTATCACGGTCACCATAGGTTCAGTACCAATATCAAATGTTTTAGTGGATCTAGGAGCTGCAATAAATGTCATGACTAAAGATACAATGGAACAATTACAGCTTAAACATCTCATCCCCACATTTACAGTTTTAGAAATGGCCGATAGGTCAATTGCAAAACCTGAAGGAATCATTGAAGATGTCCCTATAGAAGTTTCTTCTTGGGAATTCCCTATAGATTTTCCGGTTTTACTGACCAAGAAATTTAGCACATGGATATCCCATTATTTTGGGAAGACCTTGGCTTGCAACTGCAGCAGCATTCATAGACTGCAGATCTAGAAATATGACTATTTCAAATGGTATTGAGCTGAAATAAATTTCTTTATATCCTCCTGCAAAACCATCTAGCAAATTTTTAGCTCAGTTATGGTTTTCTGACTCAGATGAGGAACCAGAAGAGGTCATTTCTACACTAGCTACCTTAGTAGTAAGAGAACACACAAAAGACCTCAGTGACACAAAAAACTTAGAAAATGAAACAATCCCGATGAATGTTCTGCATGAACAAGGTTTAGAAGGAGAAGCAACAAATATCCAACAGTTGATAAGTAATGAGGAGAATAAAAAATCTGAAGATAAAACATCGGTGCTATCACAGGGAAACTCTGTTTCACTACCACGTGGATGGCACCATCATCTAATTTTTCCTTCTCACTGTTCCATACAAGATATGCTTCCCTCAAGCAGCAATAAAACAGAAACTGCTTCTTTTCTCCTATCTTAGCAATGTCCTCTTAATCCCTTAAACACCAAGTATGAAGGAGTGAATTCATTCCTTCTAAATACAAAACAAATAGAAGTCTAGCCAGGCAAATTTTTGAACATCTACAGCCAGCTTACTAGGGAAGAGGAAGAAAAATTGATAGTTGTTTTGTAGAAGCATTTTCATGCTTTTGCTTGGAACTACAAAGATATGTCAGGAGTTCATCCTGATATATGTACCCATAGAATCTATACTGAAGAAGTCAAGCCAGTCAGAAAACCTCAAAGAATATTGAATCCTGCCTTAAGAGATATTGTGAAAGAAGAAATTGAAAAACTCCTGGAAGTAGGATTCATTTACCCAATTTTTGATAGCCAATGGGTTTCTCCATTGGTAATAGTTCTTAAGAAAAATGAAAAAATGAGAGTATGTGTAGACTATAGAGAATTGAATAAGGTGACATACAAAGACCATTTTCCATTACCTTTCATATATCAAGTGTTAGATACTCTTGCTGGAAAAAGATACTTTTGTTTTCTTGATGGATTTAGTGGATATAATCAAATTCAGATTGCACTTGAAGATCAAGAAAAGACAACTTTTACATGTCCATGGGGAACATTTGCCTATAGGGTTTTACCTTTTGGTTTGTGTAATGCCCCAACAACTTTTCAATGAGCGAGTCCTAGCAATTTTTGCTGATCTGACCACCAAAAGTGTTGAAATTTACATGGATGATTTCATAGTATGTGGACAAACTTTTGATTTCACATTGGAAAATCTTGACAAAGTCTTAACTCGCTGTGAAACATACCACTTATCCTTAAATCCAAATAAATGCTTCATGATGATGAAGGAAGCGATAGTTCTTGGTCATCACATCTCTCCTGAAGGGATCCAATTTGATCCAAAGAAAGTTGAAATTATCAAGAATCTCCTTCCTTCTAAAACTCAAACTAATGTCAGAAGCTTCCTAGGACACATTGGTTTTTACCGCAGGTTTATTTTCAACTTTAGTACAATAGCCAGTCCTATGTTTGCCTTATTGACTAAAGATTTTGAATTCTCCTAGACTGCAAAGTGTCAAGAAGCATTTGAAGATCTGAAAGAGAAATTGATAACTCCACCTATGCTCAGAGGACCTAATTGGACATTACCATTTCACATTCATACTGATGCCTCCAATACAACAATTGGAGCAGCATTAGGACAAATTGATAATGGTGAACATTATACCATCTACAACATTAGCAAGAACTTGACAAGAGCAGAGAAAAATTATACAACAATTGAGAAAGAATTCCTAGCAGTAATTTATGCCATCAACAAATTCAAGAATTATATCACAGGTTATCAAATATTTATTCACACAGATCATACAACCATTAATTATTTGATGAATAAACCTATGGTAAGTGCGAGAATTATTCGTTGGTTGCTGTTGCTGCAAGAATTTGATATCACCATAATCAACAAACCAGGAAAAGCTAATGTTGTGGCAGATTTCTTGTCTAGGTTACAGAAAACAGATGAAGGGGAATTAGTTGATGACATGTTTCCTGATGAAAAACTATTTGCTATATTAGTTCAATCACCTTGGTTTGCAGATATAGCCAATTATTTAGTCACAGGGAAAGTTCCTCCACATTTTACTTCAAAACAGAAAAAATAATTGATCAAACAGAGTTCTTCTTTTGAATGGATTAAGGGTATGCTTTTTAAGTGTAGTCCTGACCATGTGTTACGTAGGTGCATCCAAAAGGATGAAGTGTATGATATCCTTAGATCTTGTCATGATGAACCCTCAGGTGGACACTATTCCGTAAAAAGCACAATTAGAAAAATCTTGGGGATAGGATATTATTGGCCATCTCTTCACAAGGATGTGAAAAAGTACATCAGGCATTGTGATGCATGCCAAAGAATGGGGAAACCCACTCATACAAATGAGATGCCACTACAGCCTCAAATGGTTTTAGAACCATTTGAGAGGTGGGGGCTTGATTTTGTAGGACCTATTGATCCACCTTCTCAAGGAAAGGTGCATATTCTAGTATGCACCGATTACCCGACAAAGTGGGTAGAGGTGCATGCTTTCAAACATGCTCGCGAAGAGAAGGTCACTGATTTCTTGTATACTCAGATTTTTTAGAGATTTGGAGCTCCACGGCCTATCACCACAGACTAAGGACCCCAATTTGCATCCAAAGTCATAAAAGCATTTACAAAATTGTATGAAATCAAACATAGGAAATCATCACCTTACCACCCATAAGCAAATGGCCAGGTTGAAGTAACAAACAGGGAACTAGAACACATCTTGACAAAAACAATAGCTTTTCATAGGAGAAATTGGCTAGACAAATTACACAAGCAGTTTAGGCCTACAATACTACTTGGAAGTCCACTACTGGATTCACACCTTATGAACTAGTCTTTGGTAAAAAGCCTCTCTTACTTATTGAATTTGAGCTACTAACATTGTGCATAGAACAGGAAATTGGAATTGAATTGTCGCAGGCACAGACAGACAGGATTCTGTAGCTGAATGCATTGGATGAACTTAGATTGGATGCTCTGCACCAAACTGAGGTAATTCAAGAGCGAGAGGAAGGCGTGGCATGACAGTCACATTCGGTGAGAGGAAAATTCAACAAGGATATTGGGCTTTATTGTTTGATTCTCAATATGAAGACTTCCCTAGAAAACTGAGAACTAGATGGTTGGGACCTTACTAGATTGAAGAGGTATTTAACAATGGAGCAGCTCATTTATCCCCTATTGATGGGTCACGAAGAAAGTTGGTAGTGAATGGACATCACCTCAGGGTATACCATACACCTCTGACTAAAGAAGAATTCTTGTAGCAACTTGATAGTTTGGATACATAGCAGGTGGAAGAGATTCCTTCTTCCACTTCAAAACAATCAACATGATCAGTGGATTTCAAAAAAAATAGAAAATACAAAAAAATCAGAAAAATAGAAAACAAAAATATGAATAAATTCTGAGTATGAATTCCTTCATGGGCATGGTTTCAGGGGAAATCATGAAATTCCTTCATGGGCATAGTCAGGATCAAGAAAGAAAAAAAAGAAAAAAGAAAAGGAGAGGTAAAAATAAAAAAAAGGGGTAAAATCAAGAAAAAAAAAGAGAGAAAAATGAATAACCCAGCAGTGAAAACCTTTTCTTAAGGCACTACTGAGTTGGTGTGTATGAAAACCAATTTTCTGGCATGCATAACCTTGAGAAATTTTTGAACCATCATTGTACAAATTCACCTAGTGCACTTGTTTTGAAATGTTGCGAGAAAATCTCGTGAGAATATCAACAAAAGCAGTCATTCTTCAAAATTGGCATTAACTGTTTTTATCAGGTATATATTTCTTACATTTCTTCATTGTAAAATTATTGGTATATAGTATGTGACAATTAACCATTAGCATAAAAGGTATTCATAAGAGTTGGCATACTTAAAAACATGTTTTGAGAATGAAAATATTGATTTCTGCCTAATCTTCGGAACAAGAATGCCAAAAACAGTGCCTGCTATATTATCTTTGGAATGAAATTGTCTTCAGAATGACAACAAAATGAATGTTGCACTTTGTTTTTAGAAAGAAACTTTGTCTTCGAAATGACAATTTGTCTTCAGAATGAAACTTGGTCTTCGGAATGACGACTTGCTGCATCATCTTCGGAATGAAGATATGTCTTCGGAATGAAGATCTGTCTTTGGAATGAAGATTTGTCTTCAGAATGAGGGTTAATCTTCGAAATGAGGATTGATCTTCGAAATGAAGATTTTGCAAAGAAGATTTGTCTTCGGAATGAAGACCTGTCTTCGGAATGAGGTCATAATAATTGGAATGAGGATTTGTCTTCGGAATGAAGACTTGTCTTCGAAATGAGGTCATAATCTTCGAAATGAAATTTTGTTTGTGCAATAAGTTATAATCTTTGGAAAGAGCATTTTCATGTGGCATCCAAGAAGATAAGGTATGACAAAATCAAGATTTTTTCTTAGTTGCATGTGAGGAAGGGACACGTGTCAATCAGCACATGGTTTGTTTTTGCACTCATTGGAAATACGGAGAACATGACCAACCATATGCCACCAGTTTTTAATGTCAATTAACATGCACATGAGAATCTGCAAAACTAATGAGGTGGATCTAACGACAAGGACATCCATGCAATTATCAACAAACAGGTGTACAGTGCAAAAGTAGAAATGTGTGCCATCTTTCTTTTCGAAGACGTGTTGCAAGGTATAGTGCACAGGATACGATTCATTCCAAAGAAGAAGATGAGAAACAGGGCAACGAAGGTTTCAACTTAAAACTCTACAAATTTGCAATAGAAAATAGCCAAAAATCCTATAGTAGAACAACAACTGCAGTGTACGATTTTTAAACAGAGAAAAATGG
Source organism: Wollemia nobilis (assembly GCA_028583015.1). Lineage (NCBI taxonomy): Eukaryota > Viridiplantae > Streptophyta > Pinopsida > Araucariales > Araucariaceae > Wollemia > Wollemia nobilis. The sequence continues at coordinate 2,527,435 of JAQPPZ010000840.1, read as the reverse complement.
GGCGAAACATCATAATCGAGCCTACAGATACCACTTACCTCTGAGAAAATTTGGCAGTTGTGCAGATTTTTGAAGACAGAGGGTTTATGAAATTTTTGGATAAATTCAATGGGTCTTCTGAATATTTAGCTGGCATGTTCACCCATACATTCAGAAACAACCGAGAACATGTTAACGACATGTCTATTGAGGTAAGCCCTAAAATTTTAAGTTAGATTACAGAGATGCCATTAGAAGAGATTTCAATTACTAGATCTGGCAAGAACACATTGAAATCCCTTCTAGTTAATCAGTTTATAGAAAAAAATGATAGAGAACCTGAATACTTAACCCATAACAACACATGCAAAGGGTTAAAAAGGGCTAGCCTGCAGGAACCCTGGGATGAAGTAGCCACTTGGATAATTAAGTTTTTAACCTATGAAGGGCAGTATATGCTATTGTCAGGGCATCATTTGTGAATTTTGGACCATCTCAGACATGGTGGACAACAACCAGAAGTTAGGGTAAATCTTCCCCTATATCTGTATCAAGAGTAAAAGAACATGGCAAAAAGATATCAAGAGGGTAAAAGAAGCCTTTGCCATCATGGCCTCATCAAATTAGTTTGCCAACACCATTTTAGAGGAAACCCTAGGAGTTTTGATAGGTTTTACTCTAACCTAAATGATGTCATTTTTGGGGATGAAAGTGAGTAAGAAGAAGAACCAATTACTACTGATGTTGCTACAGAAGAGGAAACAACTGCTGTAAAAAATGTTGCAGAAGATGCTACAAAAAATGTTGCAGAAGATGTTGCAGAAGAAACTACAGGTGCCCCTGAAGCTGTTACAGAATTACACCCCACAGCAGCAATAGAAAACCTTGCTCCTGAACCCTCAACTTCACAGGCTAAGAGACAAAAGAGAAGAGGATCTAGAACTAGCAGCAGAGCAGAAAAACAAAAGAAATTTTGGTTTGCTAAAGCTGCAACTGACTTATCAGAACAGAGAAGTGAAACAAGGGAAATAGAGGCATCTAAAACTGACCCCATGACCCCTGCTATCACCAAAAAATAGAGCAAAAAAAGAAGTTTGCATCTGGAACTAGGAGGTCTACAAGAATCCATTTGAAAGAAACTACAGAATAGGTCATGGAGGAAGAAGATAGACCAAGCAGCCCAGATGTCACAGAGATACAACCAACATCTGACAACTTTCTAGAATTCCCTGAATAGATAGCTAAGGTAGAAACTGAGCAGGTTGGTTTGGAAGAGGCTACAGTTCAACAGGCTACAAATATGGTAGATATCCTTATAGACAGTCTCACAGAGCCTCCTGAAAAAGAACAAACTGTTGTAGAAGAAGAGAAAATATTGGTTGAGCAGCCAACTACAACTGATTTGTCTGAATTAGCTTCTGAAGTAGAAATAGAAGTGGAAGACATCACAGAGCAGCTAAGGGCAGCAAGAAGTGTTGTCAAAACACAGACCAAATGGATCACAAAGAAAGAAAGCATCATTGAGATGCAAGAAAGAAAAATTGTAGAACTTTAGCAGGAAGTGGCAGAACTAAAAAAATTGTTGTCACAATCTAAAAAACAACCAGCTATATCCCATGATGAAGATAATTTGGCTCAATTGCTTCTAGGTTTATCAAGAGCAGATGATTCTGTTGAAGCAGACATGGGAGTCCATCCTGAAATAGCACTCCTTCATTCTGAAGAAGTGCCTGTTCATTCTAAAGCAGCACCATATTATTCTGAAGCATTGCCTTCTTGTTCTGAAGATGCTTCAAAAATGGTGAGGAATATTGCAGAGGATGTTGAAAATGAGCCACCAACATAGAAACAGTCCCAACAGCAAGAAAATGTTCAAGTAAGTACTCCTACTGAGGTCCCTGCATTTCAACTTGCTACACTTGCAGTAAAAATAGTAGATAAGGGGGTACAAGTAGAAATACTATCTAATGACAACCCCATAGAAATAGCAAATAAGGGGGTGCAAGTAGAGTTATTGACAGATGAACAGCCAGTGGAAGTGGCAGAAAAAGGAGTTCAGATAAATCTGTTGCCTAGGATCCCCCTTGTGGTAAGACCACCTAATACTGTGTCTCTAGAGCAATACAATGCAGATATAGCTAGTTGGATGCTTAGATATGAATAGCTTGCTAATAAAACTAAAAATTTCAAATTGGAAGCAAAACAACTAGAAGCCAAGGACACAAAAATTTAGGCATTGAAATAAAAGGTGTCTAACTTATGCCAAATTGCTAAATTTTTAGTCCAATTTAGACGACTAGCCAAGTTTTACACCCTTATTTTGAAGGAAAAATACTTCAGATGGCAGGTCATGAGGATTACTTCAAATCTTCCATATAAACTGGACACTATTGAAGATTTTCTGGAAGCATATTTTAACAGTCCCTTTGAATAGAAAAATCTCTTGTGTGAATTTTTTTTACACAGTTTCTTTATTCCAGAGGAAGTTGAATCTCATCCTCAAATCTATATTGGAGATGTTCAGTTGAGATCATTTATGTCTACTTTGCAAAATCAGCTTTATTGGGATCAAGAAAAAAGGCAGAATAAAGTGATTGAAACAAGGGCTGAGTTGTTAGTCAGAGCAATCCAGCCAAATCACCTAAATATCACCCAGCAACACTTTTCAATGATGAACAAGGATGATATTAAGAGAATGTACTTGAACAATTTGAGGGACTGTGTGGCCAGATTTAACAATTTCTATGATCACAATTTCTTCCCAGCATTTTTAGTATGTAGAGACAGATGGAATGAACTTTCCATGTCTTTAAGGAAAAGAGAACCTATCTCTTCCATCAATTTAGAATGGTCTAGAATAAGAGTAGAAGGTGTAGTCCAACTGATTCAGATCATGCAACATAACTGGATAGGTCTCAGGTTCAGGCCTCCAACCATCATTACTCCAGTTCCATTCTACTTTGAGGAAGATGCCCAGCTTGATGAACAATTTCAAGATTGGCTCAAAAACATTCAAGAAAAAAATGGGTATTACATAGGCAAGAAGTTATTCTACAGGTCATGGAATCTAAACATGGACATATGTGATTCCATAGCCCAACAAAATGCATGAGGGCATGCATTAATATAAGTTCGGGGCAAAATGATGAGGCCTGGAAATGCCTCAATCATAACATGTTTTGTACACTAAAAATGCCTATAAACTCTTATGGTTTATCTGATATGTTAGTTAAGTTGATTCAATATGCTGTATATTAAACATTTTGCATTATCAATGTATTTGAAATATTATATGCTGATTTTACAGCTTTTTGCATAGTTTTGTGTTCTTTTTGCTATGATTTTCTACAATGGGATATGCTTAGAATAATAGCAGAATTTCACTAATCTTGTTTTGATTTGACAAAGCATTTACTTCACCTAATCTGGCAACAGTGCAAGCAAACTGTTGTTGTGTAGCAAAAACTGATCTTTCCCATATAAATTCCAGCCAGCTGTCCATAAATAGCAAGGCATGGAATTCACATGAGGAAAGGGATGAAGACCATTAGAATTTGATCTTAAGAGATAACCCACCTGAGATATGCAAAAAAATCACTAGAAAAGCATACATTTGTTCATTCCGAAGTATCTTTGAAATGAACAGATATCTTCAGAATGAAGGAACACAGCATCTTCAGAATGAGCGAATCTTCAGAATGAAGAATGCAGCATCTTCAGAATGAGCGGATCTTCGGAATGAAGTATGAAATATATTCAAAATGAGTGATCTTCGGAATGATAATGTAGTATCTTTGAAATGAGCGATCTTCGGAATGAGAACTGCATTGTCTTCGAAATGAAGCCACTTATCTTCGGAATGAAGAACAGAATGTGTTTTTGACCTGTTGACCAATTTCTAAAGCCAAAAAAATGGAAATAAAGGTTGGAAAAATTAAAGAGAAATATCTTCCATATGTCCTTGTCGTCATTGCCGACCAAATCCATCATTAAGGGAAAGATCAAGTTTTAGTCCTCTTCTAGGATAAAACTAGAATTTGTTGCAGCATTGTAAGATTAGATATTTTGAGATATTCTTTGTTTGTAATCATATCATAGGATAGCTATAAATATTGCTCCCATTCAGGTTGATCCTAGTAGGTAGAAAAGGAGGTAGAAAATAGAGTAAGGAAGCTAGCAAAAAATATAGAGTATAACTAGAAATTGACTGTTACAGTCTTGTAATAGTTTTTTAGCAGAATTCTTGTAATCATGTCTTTTGATCAATAAAGTGCACCAGTTCTATTTCAAATTACTTGTAAATGAGTGTGATTAAGATTTAGAAAAAGAGAGACTTACACCTTCTTCTGAAAAAAGAGGCTGGCCACTTCCAGACCTAGGAGGAGGACTAACAAAGCAGGTTTTTATTCTGATTTTACTGCATCAGAATGAGTTGTAGAACTTGTTATTTCAATTGCTTGTAAATAGCTGACAATATTTGCAGTATTAGTTTATTTATTCTTAGATTAATCTTGTGCTTAAATTTTTAGTTGCAATCTTACTTTCAGCAAAGTTTCCACTTCATTTTCAAATTGTTATTTCCAAAATTTACTGTTTTTCAGCAATTTCCTGCATTTTATGTTTTACTATCAAAATCTAAACATAATATTGACAACCTTCTGTTACAGAACTTTGATAGTTTTTATTTCCACATTATATCTAGACTTTTATTACTGCAAAAGTAATTAGATTTCCTTTCTGCAATTAGGATCAGACTTTCAATTCTGCAACTATTAATTCTGCAATATAATTAGGTCTCATTCTGCAATTGTAATTAGGACTTCATTTTTGTAGTTAATGATTAGTTTCCAATTCTGTAACTTAGATTAATATTTAATTTATGCAATTTAGATATAGGAATGTTCCAAAACACCCCACACAACCGGTTCCACCAATAAGACTTGTTGCCCTAGATTGACCTAAGTTATAGCTGTTTCACTTCTCCTCCCACAGATAGCCATGTACACTGCCCTGGATTGACAGATTCATTGAGAATTAATGATGGTATAACGACTACGCATCAAAAGGCTTAAGCAATTACCTTCCCTACGACATAGGCATATTTTTTCGTAGACATTGTTGAGTGGTATATGATAGAAAGGATTATCAAATCAGCCAAGTAAAGGTTTAAAGTTTGAGATAATTTTGAAGCAAAGCCTTCCCTTATGTATAATTTCATGGTTGGTAAAAGTTTAGGTTTGACATATTTCTATCGTCTTAGGTAGGGAAACACAAAAATCTAATGGAACCTTTTTTCTATTGGAAACATGCATTAACAGTCCAAGGATAAGGATAATAATGAGCAGTGAAACACAAAAATCTAACAGAATCTTTTTTTATTGGAAACGTCCATTAAGAGTAATTAGCAGGGAAACACAAAAATCTAACAAAATATTTTTCTTATTGGAAACTTACAATAACAGTCAAAAGATAAGGATAATAATTAAATGATAGCTTTGTGTTGAGCCCGTGGCAGGTACAAATTCATCTTGTAGACACCAAAACAACACCAATCCGATTATGTGACTACAAACACTGATCACATTGACACACACAGCCCCAAGGGCAGCCCCTAGAGGTTAAACAGTGGTCCTAACCACTCTCACAGTAGTTTTGGGAGTTCAAGGATCAATTCAACACCTTCTAGGCACTTTGCTCAGAATCCATCCCTCCCTAGTATGAATTCAAAATGGGATCTATCCTCCCCTGGGACGAATACAGAATCTGCTCTTGGGTAGAACGAATTCCAGGTTCAACAGGCAAAAAGAAAAATCTTGACAAGTGGCAGCTAAGGACAGTCCATTAATGCCTCCTGCCTTGCATGCATGTGTAGGTGAGTAAGGTGAGCATTAAGGACTATTATAGGGGCAGTCATGGAAGCCCAAATCAGGGAGGACTCTCCTCCCTCATGGGAAGGTATGACTTCCACATGGCGCAAATGCATGCCCATCCAAAGAGACCCCTTGGGTCTATAAAAAGGTGAGTTTTCTCACCCAAAAGGAGACAGGTTGGAAGCATTTTAAGCAATGAAGTGCTGCCGAATTGATACCACACTTTGCCTTTTGATTAACCTCTTCCACATCCTTGATCTCTTTCGTAAGGGAGGTCATTGGGTGGATATTGAAAGTGTGAATCCGGATCCAAAACCCGACACTTGACCACATTATCCCACCCAATTTTATGACAACCCATTACAAGAGATTTTGGACCCATCCCAAGTGGATTGGTGCCAAAATCAGGTTCCAACAGTGGGTGGCCCGCCAGGGTGCCCCGCATTGCTATGAGCCTAATCCTCTTTTCTTAAGAACGATTGGGAATTCATAGCAGATTGTTCTTTTGTCATTTGTTTATCTTGCATTTCATCTTATGCTGCTTAAATAGCTTGTAATTCTGATTTCACAATGTTTTGATTAATTTTTACCATGTTTTGTCGCTTTTGTTGTTCTCACTAACTTGTAGGTAGCGACGTCAAATTTCCATTGAGGGATGCCAAATTGGGGAAATCTTACCATTTGGGTCTTCCCAAAATGCCTCCAATTAGCTAACCCCTAAGTTTGTAGGTCTTTTGGAGTTCTCGAGATGTGACATTTTGGGGATTTCTTTGTTTTAGGTGAATTTGTTCTACCCCAGAGTGAATTATAGCTGGATCCGTCCCGCCCCTGAATGAATTTGAATTTGTGAAGGATTTCATGACTGTTTCATTTGCAGTGATCTTCTGGTAATGTTCTTTGGTTTCTTTCCAATTTACAGGTCATTTGGAGTCATTTTATTTATCGATTTAGCTAATTTTATGCATGCATCCTCCATTGGTTTTTAGGATCAAATGCCTTATCTTATTTCATAGGTGCTACTAATTATTTGTTGTTTTTTTGAATGCAGAAGGAGCAGCAAGGATCAAGGATTCATCAACACCAGCGACGATAACACTTTGGCCCGTCTATTGTGCATGTGGGCATGCGGAAGGAGGATCACTAGTCCTTATTGTAACCAAAACATGTTAACGCTCCTAGCCCCTGAAAATGCGGGAGACGTCTTTGTAACCGATATTGAGAGAGTATAAATAAAAAGGGTTGTGCTTTCTATACTTCTTTCATTTTGTCTCAATTCGTCTCTTTTCCCTATTTCATGCATTTCAAATTTCTAGGATTAAAGCGTTATATTTCATTTTGCATTGCATAGCTTTAGTGTTTCTTTTCAACTTCCGAAATCTCATGTTTTCAGTGGCGATCACGGTGGGACACTATCCCCTACTTTTTGAGATCAAGAAATTGATCCAAGTTTTGTGTTTTTGTGCTTACAGGTACCCTTTTTTGAGCACTGACTGTTATTCATTCCACCCTGTGGAAAATACAGTACTAGAATTCGTCTGATCCTGAGACGAATTCCAATTCGTCTCAGCCCAGAACGAATCCTGTTCTATAATTTGTCTCACCCAGGGATGAATTTTTGTCTATGTAGTTTCAGGGCCGAGGATCAGAAATAGCAGGTCTAGGTAGAGAAAAGGTAGGGGTCTTAAACTGTTCCTGTCATTTTTTGCTTTTTTGTTTCTATTTTCTATCAATTTTGCCTTCTTAGGGAAAGTAGTTGCTTTTGCATGTTTCATTTTTCTAAATAAAATGAACTCCACACACTTCACGCAACATTTTTAAACCAAGGAGCTGGTCGTAAAACCCCAGCACTTGATCAAGACCAACGATGGATTTCATCACCACCTTGGCTTGATTTTACATCCATTACCTCGATTGTCACTGTTTCTCAACGTAAATCTTGATGAAATCTGACCGAGTGTCACTGGGGTGATTCCCAACATGCGAGGATAAGTCTTCTATGGTAGGTGTCATAAATAGGACAATCCCCCTTCTGTACCACCTACATTCCACATACCATCTACTCTCACGTACCTATAGTTTCCCTCTTGTAAGGTCGGGTATATAGAGAGGTTGGTATATCGGCCTGGCAATGGTATATCGAAGGGGCGACCATTTATGGGAGTCATATGAGCCTTCATTATGCATATAAACGTTCTTCAAAACTTTCAAAAACAAAAAAAGAATCATCAAAACGCACTAAAACCAGTCTAGGACACACCATTAATATTTAAAAGAGATAATCACCATTTGTGTATGTGTGTGTTCATTTCTGCTTAGTGTAACAAAAACAAAAAAATCATAAAAAAAAAAGAAGATAAAATCTACATAGCTTGTAGGAAAGCACCACCATGGTGTACACACGTAGCCAAGCCCAATCAAGGGCAAAAGCTACAGAAAGTGTACAAGGGGGGGCACAGGTCACCTCCGCTATAGCCCTAAGGACTTAGTCATACCGCCTTGGCAGTCTAACCAAGAGAGTCTGCATCAGTCCAGGTCAAGATGGAATTATAGGGACACCCCATTGGGGGACATGCCCGTCTATCATAGCCCCTTTCGAGAAGAGGCCTTACATGTGGCACTCAACATAGATCAAAGGGCTCCCTTAGAAGCTCGATATGAGTGGCCACCACGTGATGAAGCAATGGAATGATGGAGGGTCCATCAGGAGAGGCTTCAAGATTATATCATCCCTTCATTGCCTCCTCTCATTGTTAGAAACAATAGGACAAATCTGGAGCACAAGGCTCCTTTGACAGGGCGAGCCAACTTCGCCCGCCCCTTTCACACTTATGAAAGGGAGAATGAGGAAGATCCCTATCTTCCTCAAGAGCAATATACAGTGTAGGAGCAATGTGCCTCCACACCTGCTATGTACCAAAACCATCCTTCGAGGCCAGAGCCTCGAATAAATGCTACCAACATTGATAGGGGGAAGTGACCTATAGAGATCTCGGATCACCATGACTAAGATAAGTGCATGGGAGAGGCATCTAGGTCTTCGAGACTCAATATGGTGAAACAGATCAACTTGGCAGTCGCCAGACATGTCACCTGCCAAACATAGATTACGTAGCTTGAGCAAGATCAAGAGCAACTAGAACATTTATATCGCCTTGGTAAAGAGCGCATTAGGTGCCAAATAGATGAGTTGTTGAATAACATTATTCCGAAGAGGATTTTGACCCCTTGCACCCAAAGGGCATAATCATATGAGAGGCATAACCCCTTGGTACAAGACAGGTCCCCGCAACCTAACCAAGCGCTGCCTCCAAGACCTCTTAGACCTGAACGGGAGGCCACTCCCTAGAATAATGATGGGCTCCTTCTATGGGGACCCACTCATGGTCGTAGGTCTCACCCAAAGACTCCTCAAGAAGCATATGAGGAGTATGAACAAGAAGAAGAGCGGGCCAAAATGGCCTATCAAGGCAGAGGGGTTGCTATCAGGCCACCTCTCCACAGGCCTCAATTCTCCCACAACCCACAATGGGAGACAATTAGAGAGGACGAGATTAAGTCTTCTTATGCATACAAAGTGCTGCTAGAGCATTTGGAGTCTATGGAAACCAAAGCTGTTGGGCCCCAAAATCCCATGTTATGTCAACTCCATAGTCATCCGATGCATCCATCTGTGTCTGCACCTCCTTATCCTAAGCACTTTAAGTTGCCTTAGCTGGCAATATTTAAAGGTGAGGAGGATGCCCAAGAGCATGTGATGAGGTTCCTGAGCCAATGCTTTGGCATTCAGGACAACGATGCTTTGTTGCTGAGGACCTTCATAACCACATTCATAGGCCCTACCTCGAATTGGTTCACCCAATTGCCGAAGCACAACATCAGCAACTTGGATCAATTAGTGGATGCGTTCCTCGAACGCTTCACCTTCAACACCAAGAAGAAGGCATCACTAAGTGATTTGGCCAGCCTTAGGCAATATGAGGAAGAGACTATGGCGGCCTATGGGAATCGATGGAGGACTCTTCTTTCCAAGCTATCCTACCTTCCCCCTATGTCTGACCTTACACAAATGTTTTCAAGAAGTTTTTTGAGGTCGATCTCTATGCTATTGCAGTTGCAGCAATATGCCACCTTAGAAGAGGCTCTGGCACAAGCCAGAATAATCGAAGAGATCAAGATATAGGATGGTGAGATCGCCAAACCTAAGAAGAAAGAATGGAACAAAAACACCAAAATAGGAACTACACAACAAAAACCCGCTGCAATTAACCAAGTTGCTATAAATGTTCCTAGGCCTGCACAAGAAGTACAACCTCAAAAGGCTAATTATCAGGCAGTGCCCCCTAACAATTAAAAAAGAGAAAATCAAAAACAAGGGCAAAATCAACAGTGTCACCCTAGGTGACACTTTACACCCTACACGGAGTCTAGGGAATCCCTATTTGACTACTTGTCAGTGGTGAATTTGATCAACCTCTCAAAAATTCAAACCATAGATCCCAATGCACCAAAGCCTAAGGGGTACCGGGAGGATTTGTACTGTAAATTCCATCGACAACAGGGACACAACCTCAATGCATGTTGGAAATTCAAAGGCTTGATACAAGACCTGATTGACAATAAGACATTGGTTGTAGACAACCCCGTAGCACCAAACAACCAGCAAATGGGAATTTTTAGAGACCCCTTGCCTACCCATGAGGCACAGGCAAAACCCCTGCAAATCAATGAGGTGCAACAAAACTTCCCCATGCAGGGGCATGTAGGGATGATAAGTATAGTGACTAGGAACAAGAAATACCCAGGAGCTTCTCTCGCAATAGCCACAAGAGAAGTTCCGTCAATGTCACAGTCTCAACAAAACCCTAAGCAGCTACCTCTGCCTAGACCCGCAGCCACGATTTGGACTAGACTTACCCAAATTATATGGACCACGTCGGCTAGGCTCTCCATATATGAGCTAATTCAACAATCAATGCCCCATTGAGAGGCTCTTATGGAGATATTGAAGGCTATCGAGCTGCAGCCCAAGGAACCAAATTCCTTCAATAATTTTGTGGGGCATGTCAAAAGATGCACCAAGCCAGTCATCACTTTTCGGGAAGATGAAGTGAAGTTAGTGGCTGATGACATAGTAGATCCACCCCTACACGTTATCGTGCGGGTCAAAGGGATCCCCTATAAGAGGGTGTTGGTAGACATTGGCTCGTCTAGTAACATCATTACTACAAAGACATTGAAACATTTGAAGTTGATGGCATCTCACATAACGGCCTCCACATATACTCTACGAGCATTTAACGATGCAATTTGCTCGACAGTCAGCACAATCGTCCTACCCATTCAAGTAGGACAAAAGACAATACCAACATTGTGCAATATTTTGGAAGGTGAGATGGCTTACAACATCTTGTTGGGCCGGCCATGGATCAGGGACATGAAGTGTGTCCCATCAATAGCTCATCAATGTCTAAAATATATATATTTAAAGGGGAGGTACATGTGGTCCTGATAGACCTAGAACCCTTCAAGTACTACAATGCAGTGCAACTGATGCCGCAATCGACCCTTCCATCAACGCATTTGGATTTCTAGTTGAATCCATCTCGACAGGGTCCAATTTCACAAGCATCCCCAAAGGTAGATCCACAAAAACCCTAGTTAGGTCCATCTTCATCAGTTGGTCCTTCATCAACGACGCCACCTATCATGGCCAAACAGAAGGACAAAGGGAAGAAACCCCTGGAGGAGGCACAACCTCTAGAAGAGGCACCACAATCAGTCTCAAACATCTCTACAGAAGAGATGCCTAGTAAGAGGGAAGTGGAATCTCCTAGCCTACCCCACATGGAGTGGAGTCCAGAAGAGCTTTCGTTCCCTCCCCCTCAGTCACCAACAATCACTGTTGAAATGGCCAATACAAGCCTGGGAGAGTATTTGGTCCGGAATGTTGTAGCAACGCCCGCATTAGAGTCCATGCAAGATATGGGAAGACCTCGCCTCCCCATTGGTAAAATTGTTCCTCTAGGCTACCTGCCAAACCAGACTAACTTTGTGTATGGGGGCCTCAATCATGGCACTGAGCCATACATACGAGAGAAAGAGGATAAAGAGCCTTTCATAGAGGATGTAAACTATCTGTCCAACCCGGACTTCGCTCTGAGATATCTCGGCCAATGCAATTGGCATGGATATGGGTTAGGTCGGTATGAGCAAGGAGTGTGTGTCCTTTGTCAACCAAGATACCAAATTCCTTATGACAAGTTAGGCGTAGGGTTCAATAACCCCCTACCCTTAGACATCTTGGTCGAAGACATGCAAGGCTTGAGGATAGGCCATAAGGGAGGATTGGCATCAGATCCATATGCAAACCCTAACACAACATACACATTGGGGGATTATCTCCAATGGTCAACAACCACCCTTGGTAACCTCAATCACCCTTCCCCTTTGCTAGAAAGAGGCGAAATTTCAGGGACACACTCTTAGGGCGGATATCAACAGTGTCAAGAAGGATCTTCGGAGGATGAGTCAGACTATGAGCCAGCATCATATGACCCCTTCAACTTAGATAACAATCACTTGCAAGTGCTTCCAATGGAAGACTATCATGAGAATCTTAAGCGAATCAGGTCCCCCCACAGAGAGTAGCACAACCACAGTGGGGCCAGATAAATTTTCTAGAACAAGGTGAGCCCTTAATGTCACAAGCAGTCAAATCCAACGAAGGCCTTTGGATCTCCGATAGTGATTATGAAGATGAAACAGAAATGGCATACCTTAATCACATGTGGCATATGCAGCATCGGTGCCCCTTGGAGATTAATGACCTCTTTGAACAGATGGGCATACTGCCAGGGCATGAATGGTACATAGACCCAGCAGGGTGGGACCAAGTGTTGGATCTGTGGCTCTAAGTTTACGACGAGCAACGTCCACCCCAAGACCCTATAATGACATTAGTGTCGAGGGAAGACCTTGTATTCCGATCCACACATAGGGATGATCCATTCGTGCCCGTCCCTCTAGAGCCATATCTAGATCATAAAGAGCATCCAAGATGTCCGAGTAACTACACCCATGATAATGGAGACCAAAATCATTCCATCAACATGATTTCCATTGACTTGACCACACCCATCTACAATCTGACCGATCCAGCATGGTCCTTGCATCTAGACATGGATGCTATTAATTGTGATTGCATCAATTCACCTCTGTCCCCATAAGAGTACTGGCCTTTTGATAAAATTCTTCATTTTACCCCTGGACCAACTCAAGATATCTTCCATGCTGAAGAGGAACCTGAGGTTCCCAATGATGATCTTAACTCAGCAAATGATATCCATTTGATCCCGACTCCACACTAGTTGGAAGACGGATCCCACATGTTAGTCGAGGAGACGACTGACGTAAACATCAGCTCAGATCCAATGAATCCATAGATTATCAAGCTAGGGGTAAGTTTATCCCTCGAATAGCAAGCCGACTACATTGCCCTTCTCAAAGAGAACGAGGAGGTTTTTGCATGGTTGTATAGAGATATGTTAGGGCTAGATCCATAGCTAGTCACGCATAATTTAACACTTGATCTGACAATCAAGCTAGTCAAGAAAAACTATGCAAGATGCACCCAATAGTGGCCTTGATGGTCAAAGATGAATTGCAAAAACTATTGGATGCATAGTTTGTCATCTGCATGGATTATCTGCCATGGCTGTCCAACATGGTTCCCGTCAAAAAGCCTGATGGGAGGATTCGCATATGCACTAATTTTTGTGATCTAAACAAAGCAAGTCCTAAGGATGCTTTTCCCTTGTCTAGCATCGACGCATTGGTAGACGCTACAGTGGGCCACAAAATGCTATCCCTCATGGATGGTTTCTTGGGATACAATTAGATTCGTATCAATCCCGAGGACCAACTAAAAACGGCATTCACAATGCCTTGGGGGACATTTTGTTACAAGGTCATGCCTTTTGGCATTAAAAATGCTGATGCCACCTACTAACGTGCCATGACGTACATCTTCCATGATTACATGCATAAAAATTTGGAAGATTACATGGATGATGTGTTGCCCAAGTCTCTCTTATGCCCAAATCATCTCGATGACTTAAGCAAGATATTTGATCACCTCATGGAGCATAAAGTCAGACTGAATCCCAAGAAGTGCATTTTTGGTGTCACGTCTAGAAAGCTCTTGGGTTTTATAGTCTCAAAATGAGGCATCGAGGTAGATCCAAACAAAGTCAAGTCAATCCTTGAAATGCTTCCCCCAACTACCATCAAGTAGCTAAGAAGTCTGCAGGGTAAGGTCGCATCGATCAAGCACTTCATAGCATAGTTATCAGACAAGTGTCGACCCATAAACAAATTATTACACAAGGGGGTAGTATTTCATTGGGATGACGAGTGCCAGTCAGCCTTTGATGACATTAAGCAATACTTGGCTTTGTCACCAGTATTGGCACCACCTAGACCAGAAGTGTCATTCTACTTATACATCTTAGCTACTGAGGTGGCACTAGGCACCATGCTAGCCCAGAAGAATGAACTTCACAAAGAACAGGCTACTTACTATCTTAGCCGCACCCTGGTCAGCTATGAACTTAACTATGCATACGTTGAGAAACTCTGCTTGGCAGTGGTGATTGCTACAAAAAAGCTATGACATTACATGCTGAGCAACAAGATGTATGTTGTGTCTAAGGAGAATCCATTGCGATACATGATGAGTCATACTTATCATAGTAGCCACACAGCGAAATGGATCGTGTTGTTGATAGAATTTGACAGAGTTTATTGGAAAAAAATCCATCAAAGGACAAGTCATAGACGATCAACTAGCAGAGGCTCCTATCGAAGATGATCAACCTCTAGTCATAGAACTACCCGATGATGGGGTCTTCCATGTATCAGAATCGTTAGATTCTGACAAGCCTGAGTCACAGGCCGACATAACCCTATTTTTTGATGGTTCTAAATGTGAGCAAGGTGGTGGCATGGGAATAGTATTCTTCACACCGCAAGACACTCCAATGCCCCTGTCATTTAAATTAAATTTCTCGTGCACCAACAATAATGCAGAGTATGAATCCTTGCTCATAGGTCTTCAAACAACAATCACCATGAACATTAAATGATTGAACATCTTTGGTGATTCACTGTTAATAGTCAATCAAATCAAGGGGATATTCCAATGTAAATGCCTAGTTCTGCAGGCCTACAAGGCCTTAGTGGACAAATTCCTGGAAAAACTTGAATGGTACAACATTGAGGCACTCCCTCGGTCATCGAATCATTTTGTGGACACTATAGCATCTTTGGGGTCACTAATCCCGTAAGACCTTTCTAGTGATATGACAACCATTCAAGTCAAAAAATTATCGCAATCCACGACAGAGCGTGCAAGCTCTGATTCAACGCTAGGAATCCACATGATCCAGATTGAACCATCCTTGGATAATTTCTCTTGAATCCACGACTGTTTGAAGCATGCCAACTGGGGGGCCTTGTTCTCCCCTACTCCCCTTAATAGCAACACCATGCTATTCTTACAAATTATTTCCCGCTTAGCTTTTGTTAGGGATGAACTTCAATAGGGATTGGTTGTTCATACCGTCGAGGCTTCTGATCAGTAGGATTGGTATTCACCCCTTAGGGACTACCTCAAGCTAGGTAACCTCCCACTAGGATTGACGCCTGCCACAAAACGAGCATTCAAGCAGAAAGCGACAAAGCATGTCTTGTTAGGAGACACTTTGTACTGTCGTAGCAATGAAGGGATCCTCCTTCGGTGCTTGGACCAGCAAGAGTCCACTTGGGCAATCACCCAAGCGCATGATGGTACATGTGGTGGCCACTTCAGTGGTATGGCCATCGCCAAGTGCATTCTTTGCATGGGCTACTATTGGCCATCTTTAGAGTGAGATTGTTGCACATATGTGAGGAAGTGCGTGAAGTGTCAACATCATGCCAATTTGACACATGTACCTTCCCAGGCCTTGCAGCCGATCCAATCGGCTTGGCCGTTTTTGTAGTGGGGCTTAGATCTCATCAAAAATATCTCCCTTGCATCATCAGGCCGTCATACGTTTATCATAATGGCCACAGAGTACTTCACCAAGTGGGTGGAAGCGGTTTCGCTAACCTCTACGACTGGGCCCCACATTGTGGAGTTCATTTTGCATAATATCATATGTCGTTTTGGTATTCCATCCAAGATAATCTCGGATAATGGGACGTCATTCAAGAACAAATACATGCGTGCTTTGACCACAAAGTACAAAATTTAGCATAGTTTTTTGACACCCTATTATCCACAGGCAAATGGGCAAGGAAAGGCGTAAAAAAAAATGCTAGTTGCTATCCTTAAAAAGACAGTCATCGACAGTCATAAGGATTGGCACATTCAGATCCCACTTGCCCTATGGGCTTATCGCACTAACATTCAGACACCCACTGGGGCAAATCTATTTTCACTTGTGTATGGCTCCGAGGCTGTCATGCCTCTTGAGTTGGAAATTTCTTCCCTGCACATATCAATGCAAGAGTTCATCGATGATGACACTATGTGGTAGGCCCGGTTAGACCAGCTTACGTTGCTCGATGAATGACGCGTTAATGCTCTTGAGCATTTACGTATCTATCAAGAGCGGCTCAAGAAAGCATACAACATGAGAGTTCACCTAAGGGATTTTTAGGTTGGTGACTTGGTCTTGAAGGAAAACC
The DNA here is from genome assembly GCA_028583015.1 of Wollemia nobilis. Classification (NCBI taxonomy): domain Eukaryota; kingdom Viridiplantae; phylum Streptophyta; class Pinopsida; order Araucariales; family Araucariaceae; genus Wollemia; species Wollemia nobilis. The sequence continues at coordinate 2,510,855 of JAQPPZ010000840.1, read as the reverse complement.
AACAGAACTCTAGTTTGTCGACCCATCTCAAGGACAAGTTCACGATAAATTGGTTAGGTCCATATGTAATTGATAGCAAGATAGGACCCAGGACGTACCGGCTAGCTTCCCTTGATGGATTCAAAGACCTTAAACCCTTGAACATCAGTCAACTATGACCATTCCATATCTAAAGTAGCCAATCCCAAAATGCTCCAAGGATTCTTGCAATCGCTTGGTCAATCCCAAAATGCTCCAAGGATTCTCACAATCACTTGGTCAAACCAAAATGCTCCAAGGATTCCTGCAATCACTTAGTCAAACAAAAATGCTCCAAGGATTCCCGCAATCGCTTGGTCAATCCCAAAATTCTCCAAGGATTCTCACAATCGCTTGGTCAAACCAAAATGCTCCAAGGATTCTTGCAATTGCTTGGTCAAACCAAAATGCTCCAAGGATTCTTGCAATCAATTGGTCAAACCAAAATGCTCCAAGGGTTCCCGCAATCGCTTGGTCAATCCCAAAATTCTCCAAGGATTCCCACAATCACTTGGTCAATCCCAAAATGCTCCAAGGATTCCTGCAATAGCTTAGTCAAACCAAATGGCTCCAAGGATTCCCGCAATCGCTTGGTCAAACCAAACGTCTCCAAGGATTCCCGTAATCGCTTGGTCAAATCAAACGGCTCCAAGGATCCCTGCAATCACTTAGTCAACCCAAAAAGCTCCAAGGATTCCCACAGTCACTTGGTCAATCCCAAAAAAGCTCTAAGGATTCTCGCAATTTCTTGTTCAATCCCAAAAATGCTCCAAGGATTCCCGTAATTGCTTGGTCAATCCCAAAATCTCCAAGGGTTCCCACAATCACTTGGTCAAAATAAAAATAAGAAATATAAAAAACAATACAATCATAAAAAACAACAAACACTTGCATCTCATCTCCATGCATGCTCAAAATCATCACAAAATTAAAAATCACTTTTTACATCTTATTTCCATACTCAGCAAGATCAATCCATCCAAAACACAAAAATAATAGCTGCATTACACATCGTATCCGTGCATTTGCATCTTTGTGGTCATACAGGTCAGGGCACCATAGACTGTCATTACTTGGCAAAGTCCATCTTCATTCCATATCTATCTGCTGTATAAACAATCCATCAAAATAAAACGCTATCCATCTTTCTTCCATACTATAGTTAGTTGTATTTTAATGTATCAAGAGTTTTCGTCATTAATTCATCATTAGATGTCTAGCCACATGCTATACCAAGTCAGACAAATTTTACGAAGGTAGAGTTTTACTTGGATCACACCCTGTTACATAGCATCCCAACACAAATTACAACAAATAAAAATTCTCAAGTTGTGTGAATGGAAGATGAACCCTGCAAAGAAATCCAGGTCACCATAAGCTAAATGGTTATCTTGCTCATCCCCCTATGCAAATGACCCCAAGAGTTCTGAGAGTTGGCAAAAGGACAAGCATCCTCCCTACCCAATTCCCAAAGAATCCCAAGTTCTCAAAAGTTGCAAACATCATGAAATTTTGCAACAAGTCAAAACTCCAAAAAATTTTGACATCACCCTCAAAGTGCATACATCAAAAAGCACAAACAATAGTTATTCTCGTCACTCCACATCCTAATTCCTTGCTCAAAAGAAAAATTAATACAAAAATAAATAGTGATTTTTATCACTACAAAAGAGCAAGTATCCCAATACAATTGAAGAAAAGAAGGGAGTTGAACTTGAATCCCTAGAACACTTAGCATTCAGAAGGTCATGAGATAAACCTTAGTACCATTTTGGTTGATAGCCTATCGGTCACTCGTGGCAAACCTCCCGCATGACGATATATCTGCCACATTAACTTGTGTGCAGATCAATGTTTGCATGTGGATGAGCTAGCATATGGTATCCTAGATTGCACCGCAGATTAATTTGACTAAATACAACAAAGGATTTAGTGGATCTAATTGGGTGATCCTCACTACAGGTTTGGTTGATAGCCTATCTGGCACTGGCGGTATCCTGATAAATGCCACATCAAACGAACTCAATTGCACACACAGGGATGTGAAATAACTTGGGCAAATACAAGTCCGATTCATACCTTGTTCAAAGCCTTGTCAGATAAAAGTACAACCTTGGCTAATTAGTTAAAACATCTAAATCTCAGCAAACCTAACTACATTCTAAACCAACTGTAATATCTTTTCAGCTTTACTTCACCATCAAAAAATACAAAAATAGCATACAAGAAAAAATATATATGCCTATAAAGCTATTCACCGCAGCAATCGCCTAGGACAAAAATCCATACAGTTCTGAACAGTCTATGGTGCGACCTCCAAACATCACAAAATTCAATTCATCCATTCCATCTTCGCATATCAACTATAAATCAAAAACATTTGCATTCATCATAACATATGCATCCATCAAAATCAATTAACATGCATACATCCATATTCATCAAACCATCATGCATAAAATCAAATCATCACATGATCATAAACAAAATAAAGTCGGTATATATATATATATTGTCAAAAATTCCCAGAGGCTAGAAAGAGTTGGTCCTCTGACCCCGCAACAAAATACAAAAATGAAAATCCAAAATCCCAAGCCTAGGGCATCGACCACCATGATCATGCAGGATCGGTGCGATGGGAATTGCCCCCATGGTGTGGGTCCTATGGGACCCCTCAAGGTGGTTGCTGCTAGCCCTGGCATCATGCCTACTCACCCCCCCTCCTCTAGTCGCCTACGTCGAGAGGATGCTGACTGCTCAGTCTCACTCCCTCTCTAGCGATGCAATGATCCACCTGTGTTGAATGTAGGGATCCACCCACCAAGGCGGCTAATCTCTACCTCTAGCTCTAACCGCTATTGCAATGACTCCATATCCCACTGTCAATACATCACCAAGTTCTCCTTGCATCGTGCCAAAGCCCTATCCCTCTCTACCAGTTGCATCCGTAGATCCCTCTCTCGTGCCACATCAGTACCCCCAACCTGTCGACGAGAAGTAGCTAATGCATTCTCTCACTTCATAAGCTGCATCCATAGGAGATCCCTCTCCTATAAAGCTTCCCCCAACTCCTCATCTCACCTCCATAGCAACTCCACCAATCATGCAATCTCAGCACGTAACCCTGCATCTGCATCCATTGCATCTTCCTGAGGCATGGGCATCTCTGGAATAGCAGCCTGCTTTGGCTCCCACTGCTCCATGATGTCCTGCATCTTTGCCTGATCCAAAGCCCTAAGATCTGCATCCATACCATCCACCTCCACCATCTCTGCATCCTCCAACAGAGCTCCCCAGTCATCACCTGGTGCCTCGACACCCTCCTCGCCCATGGATGTTGCCCCTGTGCCTCCCAATAGCCCCTCGCCTCACCATCGTCACAGGATCCACCATTGGTCATACTATGTAGTAGTCCCGACATCGTCCATGTTCAGGACGTCAATCATTGCATTTGAATCCTCGCCAAGTGGCATGATGACTGGCTGATCTAGAGTCCTCTCATCCTCTCGACATCGATAGACCACGGGTTCACCAGGAAACCCTTGGTGCACCCCAAACTGTCATGTCACCCAGCTGTAGGGGAAGAACTCATGCTCGGTCTCGTGTCGCCCAATAAGCCATCGCCCTATGCATACCCACTGGAGCCACTCTCTAGCCTTAGGCTAGGTTGGACAGTCTTAGTAGGGTCGCTAGAACACCTCCCCCAAAGCAAGTCGAGCGAAGGCATCGACATAGTGCCCTACATCACTTGTCCACTATCGACTCTATCCCTGCTCCTCAAATCACTGCCATAGTGCCGCATAGCCTATATCCTTATCCTCCATCTCCCCTTGAGTCATCCATGGTAGCCCTATCGGCCTCTCTACTGCTATGTGCTTCCAGGCCCAGCTCTGCAACAAATAACTACAACTGATCCCCTTCTGCTTCTAGCAGCGGACCTCGTATAGCTCCCCATATAGTTGTGCCAGCAAATTCTGCCCCCACCTCAAGATCAATGGTGCCTTCGTCAGGCACTCAACCAACCGCCAGATCAACTCCAGTAGGTTCCACAGGAACCTTGCACCTGACGAGTCAGGAAATAGCATGTTGGAAATGAGGCCCATGAGCAATGCATGCCTCACTCCCAACACTCCCCTCTCCAACCACCATCGAACCAGAATCCTGCCCATATAATAGTCCACCTCGGCCATCTCCACTGGGCCCTCCATGCCTAACTCCTCCCCATGCCCAAAGCACCATGTCAGTACAGCTTTCCGTTGGACATGTGGCAACGTCTTGATCGGTAGTCCATCTATCAGAATCTGTAGAATTCGATAGACGTCATCCAGTGTCACTGTCATCTCCCCTATTGGGAGATGGAAGGTATTGGTCTGGGGATCCCACAGATTGATCAATGCCATCATATATGCATGATCCCCAACCATAGACTCTAGTCGAGTCACTTGCTTGAGCCTAAGAGAATCAAGCCATTCCCAGTCAGCAACAGTCAGCGCCCCATGCACCTCGGCAAAAGTAGTAGGCACCCGATATCGGCTTTTCACAATCTGCACAAGAACAATGCAAAACATTAAAAATTATGAAAAATTGTACAACAAAAACATGAATATACAACACTACATAAAAGTGTACAGCCAAAAACAAACATAAAAATTCAAACAAAATTAATTTGTCAGTCCTAGGGTTTCTAATCCTAACTGATCAATTTAAAAAACAAAACAAAACACAAAACTTAATTTGCCAGTTCTAAGGTTTCTAATCCTAACTGATAAATTTAAAAACAAAACAACATTCAAAAATTAATTTGTCAGTCCTAGGGTTTCTAATCCTACCTGATAAATTTAAAAACAAAACAAAATTCAAAAATTAATTTGTCAGCCCTAGGATTTTTAAACTCTAAACTGATTAATTAACAAAAACAAAATATTTTTTTAGTCCTATTTTCAGTCATAGGATTTCGGTATTAGGAGTTTTAAAAGTCTGTACAAACAAAACAAACATAAAAATAATAGTTAAACTAGGGTTTTCACCTACGTTTTACAACTGACAAGCTCAGCCTAAAAAACTAGGGTTTTCTTCTTATTTGTTCCGTTTATCCTAAGGTTTTAAGTTGAAAGCAAAAATAAAGATTTTTTCACCTAGGTTTTAGCTACGTGTTCAATCTTCAGCTAAAGTCTTGGTTTGTGTCCAGTTAAGTTTTTAGGGTTTTCATTTTTATTTCAAGAAAACATCACAAAAGAAAAATAAACAAATAACTTGCAAATTCAAAAACAAACAACAAAAAAGTAATAATGCTAAAAGAGCACTTACTGGTCTCGCTCCGGCTCTATCGCTCGAACCAGTTTGTGCACTCATGATATCGGGAGAAAAATCGGCAGCGCTTCGCTTCGCAGAATTAACCTCCTCCTCCCCAGAGCTCCAAATCATAAGAAAAATCAGATGCAAATGATCCCAAACCCTAGTTTTGGCCTTTAAATAAGCCTTTTGAGCCTATATTCATTCCTATCTAGGACGAGCACTTTGGTTAGCACTCGTCCTACCCTGGGACGAATACTATGCTAGAATTTGTCCCACCCCACAATGAATTCAGGGCAAAATTTTCAAAAACAACAAAAAATGAACAAAAATGCACCAAGAGCAGCAATAAACCTGTCCAATGAGAGTGCTTTTGCACTTGACATTCTAGGCAGGCAAAATAGATGTCTAGGTCACAAATCCTCACTATCCTACTCCCTAAGAAGTCTATCATAGCTAGACCGCTCCATGGGAAGATGAATTTTTGAGAATTTCAACCCCAAACAGCGTCGCCAAAAGGGTTAACACCCACCAAAAATAGGTCTAAATGTTGAAAAACTGCACACACGATCAAAGATAAATCTTCGAAGGCATCCTTACACAAGTCATCTTGGGTTAAGCGACTCGTCGCTTTTCTCATGAAGGTCATTCCCTCATCGATTCGTCGCTTGAGGGGGTAGTCACACTTAGCCACCAATCAACAATTACACACCCAATCATGGAAAATGACACGCATTCAAAGGATCATTGACAAAGACAATTATGCTTCTGCTTGGGGCAATAAACAAGCAATAATCACAAGCTGATCAAACACTTGGCATTTGTGAATCATGAACTCTAGGTTACCATAGACAAAAGGTTGCACCCTTTGCCTATTCATGACTGATCAATGTCCAAGCTCAAGTAACACCTCACCAAAAAAAGGTTTACACTTGGATTAAGTTCCTTTGCTCATCAGAAGCAAGGATTCAAGAATGCATGCCCTTTCCATGCTTAGAGCATCAAGAGTTGGTTAGGTTACTAAGAAACCTTAATCATTAGTGCTTTGGTTATCTATTTTTTCTCAGCGTTGCGCCCTGCACAGCGCATCCCAAAAAGGGGCATCTGTAGACACCAAAACAACACCAATCCGATTATGTGTCTGCAAACGCTGATCGCATTGACACACACAGCCCTAAGGGCAGCCCCCATAGGTTAAACAATGGTCCTAACCACTCTCACAGCAGTTTTGGGAGGTTAGGGATCAATTTGGCACCTTCTAGGAACTTTGCTCAGAATTTGTCCCTCCTTGGGATGAATTCAAAATGGGATCCATCCTCCCCTGGGACGAATACAGAATCCATTCCTAGGTAGGACGAATTCCAGGTTCAATGGGAAAAAAGAAAAATCTTGACAAGTGGCAGCTGAGGACAGTCCATTAATGCCTCCTGCCTTGCATGCGTCTGTAGGTGAGTAAGGTGAGTGTTAAGGGTTGTTACAGGGGCAGTCATGGAAGCCCAAATTAGGGAGGATTCTCCTCCTTCATGGGAAGGCATGACTACCACATGTCGCCCATGCATGCCCATCCAAAGAGACCCCTTGGGTCTATAAAAAGGTGAGTTTTCTCACCCAAAAGGAAACAGGTTGGAAGCGTTTTAAGCAACGAAGTGCTGTCAAATTGATACCGCACTCTGCCTTTTGATTCACCTCTTCCACATCCTTGATCTCTTTCGCAAGGGAGGTCATTGGGTGGTTATTGGAAGTCTGAATTTGGATCCAAAACCCGACACTTGACCACATTATCCCACCCAATTTGCTGACAACCCATTACAAGAGATTTTGGACCCATCCCAAGTGGATTGGTGCCAAAATCAGGTTCCAACGGTGGGTGGTCCGCCAGGGTGCCCCGCACTATTGCGAGCCTAATCCTCTTTTCTTAAGAACGATTGGGAATTCAAAGCAGATTGTTCTTTTGTCATTTTTTTATCTTGCATTTCATCTTATGCTGCTTAAATAGCTTGTAATTCTGATTTCACAATGTTTTGATCAATTTTTACCATGTTTTGTCGCTTTTGTTGTTCTCACTAACTTGCAGGTAGCGACGTCAAATTCCCATTGATGGAGGCCAAATTGGGGAAATCTGACCATCTAGGTCTTCCCAAAATGCCTCCAATTAGCTAACCCCTAAGTTTGAAGGTCTTTTGGAGTTCTCGAGACGCGACATTTTGGGGATTTCTTTGTTGCAGGTGAATTCGTTCTACCCCGGAGCGAATTACAATCGGATCCGTCCAGCCTCGGAACGAATTCGAATCGGTGAAGAATTTCCCGACTATTTCATTTGTAGTGATCTTCTGGTAATGTTCTCTGGTTTCTGTCCAATTTGCAGGTCATTTGGAGTCATTTTATTTATCGATTTAGTTAATTTTATGCATGCATCCTCCATTGGTTTTTAGGATCAAACGCCTTATCTTATGTCATAGGTGCTACTAATGATTTGTTGTTTCTTTGAATGCAGGAGGAGCAGCAAGGATCAAGGATTCATCAACACCAGCGGCGGCAACACTTTGGCCCGCCCATTGTGCATGTAGCCATGCCAAAGGAGGATCACTAGTCCTTATTGTAACCAAAACATGTTAACGCTCCTAGCCCCTGAAAAGGTGAGAGAAATCTTTGTAACCGATTTGAGAGAGTATAAATAAAAAGGGCTGTGCTTTCTATACTTCTTTCATTTCGTCTCAATTCGTCTCTTTTCCCTATTTCATGCATTTCGAATTTCTAAAATTAAAACGTTATATTTCGTTTTGCATTGCATAGATTTAATGTTTCTTTTCAACTTCCGAAATCTCGTGTTTTCACATCTTATCTATCAAAATGCATTGAACACTCCAACCCACCATTCTATTTCCGTCCATGGTACTAGACATTGTTTTTCTGATTATGGTACGGGGAAAAAAACCACTAAATTTTATCTTATTTTTAATTTTTTCAAATCTTTGTCTGATTGTGGACCTGAGAAAAAGCCTCCACCAGATTTTGTTTTCCCCTCCAGAAGACTCTAACTTATCATTTTTGTATTTCCGTTCATGGTACTAGACATCGCTTTGAGAGCTTTGTCTGGTCATGGAACTAGGAAAAAGATACGGCCAGCTTTTCTTTGTTATAGTTTTCGGAGCTCATTTCTGTATTTCCGTTCATGGTACTAGACATTGCTTTGAGAGCTTTGTCTGGTCATCGAACTAGGAAAAAGATACGGCCAGATTTTCTTTGTTATAGTTTTCGGTGCTCTGTCTGGAAAAGATTCTACCAGGTTTTTATTTTTTTTTAAATTAAGGCATTCTCACACATTTTAATTTAAACATTTTAAATCAAAATAAAAAATTATACCACTAAAATATCCTAAAAACGATAATTTTTATTTTTGTAAGAAAAGGTACTACAAGTGAGAAGCCTCTGCTTAAATATTCTCTCAGCTTTTAATTTGCAGGGTATAATACTATTAACTTACTGAACAATGTCTATAGAAAAGGAATTTGTCCCTCAGTTAAGGTAATTACTTTTATCTTCCTGCTATCTGGATTATGGTTTAGACAAGGTAATCCTTAATAGCAGTTTTCTTTACTATTTTGGAACTAAGATACCCATTTTCTTGAATACTGATGTTATGTTTTGAAATCTTGTTTTTAAGTTTCATATCACTAATGAATGTAGCTCATTTCCTTGAATGCTACTTACATTTCTCACTTTAAAAAGATATTGAGAGGGTTTTTCCTTGCCTAGAGGGGTTAATTAGATTTATCATTATATAAATATAATATTGTTTATGTTTTTTTATAGACTTCTAAAATTTGTGTTTTAATTAGAGCATTTGTTGTTAGGTTTTTAAATTATGTGACTTGAACATATTTTAAGGTAAATGGCAACCATCTCCTGTGCTAAAGTCCCTGAAGAATTTTAAATATTAGACATTCATTTTATAAAGATGATTTTTTTTAAATTATTATCAATTTTAAAGTTATAAATTTTAATTTGAGGAAGATGACACAAATGATCTGTGACACTGCTTTGAATACCTTTAAATCTCTTAAAGGTATATTTACCTATATTATCATATAGAATTTATTCCTTCTTGTAATCATAATAGCCAGTAAAAATTACACATAATGTTCGTTTCGTCAAACTTCCTAGTTCTTATATCATATTCTTCACAATCAAACACTCTCAAATAGTTCATGGTGGCCTTCTTTCCACTCAATATTTATTATAAGGTGATGTTAAAAAATGATGTAAGGAACCTATTTTGAATACGATTTGTATTCAATGCTTCTACCCAAAGTTCCATACACAAGTTCCTAGATTGAAATATGCTATCATTGCATCAATGATTGATGTGTCTTACAAGTTTGGGATTCTACTCTTTGTGAGAAGAATTTTGATAGGAGAGAGCTATAGAGAAAGCTTCGGTGGTTGGACCTTCAAAAATATTGTCTAATTGTATTGCATTTTGTTTAATACTGTAGGCCATTCAATCACTTTTGAAGGTTAAGCAAGGTATCCCATATAGCTATTGAAAATATGTGTGATTTAAGGTTAAGCAAGGTATCCCATATAGCTATTGAAAAATTGGGCCTATAAAACATGATGCCACAAAACAGAACCCAAGTTCCTAGATTGAAATATGCCATCATTGCATCAATGATTGATGTGTCTTACAAGTTTGGGATTCTACTCTTTGTGAGAAGAATTTTGATAGGAGAGAGCTATAGAGAAAGCTTCGGTGGTTGGACCTTCAAAAATATTGTCCAATTGTATTGCATTTTGTTTAATATTGCAGGCCATTCAATCACTTTTTAAGGTTAAGCAAGGTATCCCATATAGCTATAAAAAACATGGGTGATTTAAGGTTAAGCAACGTATCCCATATAGCTATTGAAAAATTGGGCCTGTAAAACATGATGCCACAAAACAGAACCCAAATACACATTACCCTAAAATAGAGCACAAATAGATTTAGAAAAATTTACAGTGAAAAATAATCTTACAATTGTTATTAACCAAAAATGAAGGGGAAAAAAAAAATTGTATTGTAATTGCATTTGAGGAAGGAATTCAGTTCATACAATTTTCCCAATGGAGTACCTAACTTATCCTTCCACCTGCCCATCCTTAAGCATTAAAATAATTTACTTAACATTATTCCCCTTAATGCTTAAGGGAATAACACCCAATTTTGTTCTATGCCTCTCAAAATTGTATTTTGAAAACATCTTGGTGAACACATTTGCCACTTGCTCCTTGGATGGGCAAAACATCATTGCTATATGTCCTTATTAAACAAGCTCCCAAATGAAATGATATCTTATATCAATATCTTTGTACGACTATGACAAAATGAATTCTTGGACAAAGCAATTGTAGAAAAATTATCATAAAAATTGTGAAATGATAATTTTGTTCATGCTTCAACTCTTTCAAAATTTATTTCAACGATATAACTTGAGATGTTGTTGTTGTTGTTATATATGCAGATTTTGTTGTAGATAAAAAAAATAGTTTCTTGCTTTTTCAATGACTAGCACCAGTTCCCATGCTTAAAATATTTCTAGAAGTGCTTTGGAGATCATAAAGATGCAATTTCCAATCACTATCAGTGTATCCAACCAAAAAAAATCATAAGAATTTCTATACCAAAATCACTCGTTCCTTGCACATACCTCAATATTCTTTTTGCTACTTGAAATGTACTTTAGTTGGATCTTGCATAAATCTAGAAACCACACTTATAGCATACATTAAATCTAGCCTAGCAGTTGTAAGAGACATTAAACTACCTACTAGTTTTTCATAAACTGTAGGATTCACCTTGCCACTTCCATCATCCTTAATAAGCTTTTCACCAAGATTTAAAGGAGTACTAACATATTTGCACTTTGACATTCTAAAATTTTCAAGTAATTCAAAAGCATATTTACCTTGTGAGATAAAAATACCATCATCTAGTTGTCTCACTTCAATCCCAAGAAAATAGTGCATCAAACCCAAATATGCATCTCAAATTTGTCTTTCATTGTATTTCTAAATTCATTCATCGACTTCATGCTATTTTCTATAAATATCAAGTCATCCACATATAAAAATACAATCAATAGCTCACCATCATTGCCATATTATAGATATAGAGTGGGTCCACTTACACATATTTTAGATCCTTGGCTATGGAAATATCCACCAATCCCGCTATACCATGCTCTTGGTGTTTGTTTGAGTCCATAGAGTGCTTAATTTAATTTGTAAACCTTATGCTCTTGCCCCTTCACCTCATAACCTAGAGGTTGTTCAACATAGACTTCTTCATCCAGATCACCATTTTAAAAAGAATATTTGACATCCATTTGAAAAAATTCCATCTATTTTATGTTGCTAGTGCTAAAACAATTCTTATAGTGTCTAATATAACAAAAGGAGCAAAGGTTTCAAAATAATTAATATCTGGTTGTTGAGAATAACCTTTTACAACCAATATTGCTTTATGCTTGTCCACTATTCTATCTACTTTATACTAAATTTTATAGACCCATTTCACTCCAATGGATTCATTTCCTTCGAAAGATGTACCAACTCCCATGTTTCATTTTTATCAATCATATTCAATTCCTCCTCCATGGCATCACTTCAAACATTTTATTTCATTGCATCTTAATACGTTGTTGGTTCAACTTTAATATATAAAAATAATGCAACTTTTATATTCAAAATTACCTCTTTAGTCTTCTCATATATTTCTTGAAGACTCCTAAATTTATTGGGAGGCCTTGGAGTAGATATTGCACTCGAATTGTTGCTTGTATTTCTTATTGGAGGACTTAGAGTGGAGGTTGCACTCGAACTACTACCTGAACTAATGTTGGAGTTACTAAGCTCTTCTTCAATGACAACTTATTTTTCTTGTTGTTCATTTACTTTCCAAACTCCCTCTTCATCAACTAACACATCACTAGAAAAGATCAATTTTTGCAATGTCGGATTCCATAACCTATATGCTTTGGTTTCTTCTGAATATCCCATAAAAATATATTTTTCACTCATAGCATCCAACTTTTTTCAATGTTTATCTCGAACATGCAAATATGCAATGGACCCAAAAATCCTCAAATGGCCTACACCAGGCTTCCATCCTGACCAAGCTTCTTCAGGTATGTGATCAATACTACATGAGTTAGGCTTTGGTTCAAAATATATTGTTGTGGCAACTAGTTCTCCCCAAATTTGATTTTCCATTTGCTTGGCTTGCAACATAGACCTTTCCATTTCTACTATAGTACAATTTTTTCTTTCAACAACACCATTTTGTTGTGGTGTGAAGGCAACTATTAATTATATTTTAATTCCATTTTATTCATAATATACCATAACTTCTTTTTTAGGTAAATTCACCTCCTCTATCCCTTCTTAAAGCTTTGATACAATACTTAATTTTTTTTTCAACCGTTGATTTAAACTTCAAAAAACATTTAGTTTTCTCACTCTTATTATTCAAAAAGAATACCCAAATATTTTTGCTATAATCATCTATGAATGTGAGGATATAAAAGTGATTACCAAAGCTTGGTGTTTACATGGGACCACAAATATCTGCATGAACTAACTGCAATTGGTTTGAGGTTCTCCATTGCCTTTCCATTAAATAACTAAGAAATGTAAACCAAAGTACCTATTTTATAAATGAAACTTAAAATACATTAGAAGAAATGCAAACAAAAGTTCCTCTTTAATAACAACCTTGTTATATCATAAAGACTACCTTAAAAAACACTGTGCTCATATAATAAATATAGAACAAAACTCAAAGTGAGGGATTAAATCCAACCCCTCAAATTACCTTTCACTTTATGCTAATAAGATAGAAATATAAATAATACTCAACAAAATAATTCTTTGTTTACAGCGAAATGCCATAATTATGGATCTTAAAGCACCATCTCAAAACATAGCTGTTCTTTTCTTTTCTTTTTTTCTTTAAGAAGCTCACTGAGTCATGTGTCCATAGTGATGGTATTTAAGATTAGTTATTGTATTGAAAAGTGGATATATATATATATATATATATATATATATATATATATATATATATATTTATTTATATATATATATATATATATATTTATTCATTCGATGTAATACTTGTCAATAGGTTAAATTTCTAACCAGAATAAAGCATAACTCTAAGGTAAAATGGAGAAGAAGTGTAAACAAAATTTCTATTTTATAATAAATAGATAACAGAGCTCAAAGTGAATTAAATCCAGCCCTTCACATTACCTTTCACTCTATGCTAATAAGATAGAAACGTAAATAATACTCAACAAAATAATGCTTTTGTTTACAGCGAAATGCTTATAATTGTGGATCTTAAACCACCATCTCACTACATACCACCACTATATGAACACATGATTGATGAACGCATGATTGACTAAGTTTCTGAAATTATTTAAAGAAAAAAAAGAAAACGACTGCTATAAAGATGCTTTGTTTAAATCCTAACCCATATAGAATGGAAAAGAAAGGCTTAAGCAATTACCTTCCTTGCGACATAGGCGCCTTTTCCGCAGACATTGTTGAGTGGGATATGATAGAAAGGATTATCAAATCAGCCAAGTAAAGGTTTAAAGGTTGAGATAATTTTGAAGCAAAGCCTTCCCTTGTGTATAATTTCGTGGTTGGTAAAAGTTCAGGTTTGACCTATTTCTATCGTCTTAGGTAGGGAAACACAAAAATCTAATGGAATCTTTTTTCTATTGGAAACGTGCATTAACAGTCAAAGGATAAGGATAATAATGAGCAGTGAAACACAAAAATCTAACGGAATCATTTTTTTATTGGAAACGTCCATCAACAGTAATCAGGGAAACACAAAAATCTAACAAAATCTTCTTCTTATTGGAAACTTACAATAACAGACAAAAGATAAAGATAATAATTAAATGATAGCTTTGCGTCGAGCCCGTGGCAGGTACAAAGTCATCTTATCTATCAAAATGCATTGAACACTCCAACGCACCATTCTATTTCCGTCCATGGTACTAGACATTGTTTTTCTGATTATGGTACGGGGAAAAAGACCACTAAATTTTATCTTATTTTTAATTTTTTCAAATCTTTGTCTGATTGTGGACCTGAGAAAAAGCCTCCACCAGATTTTGTTTTCCCCTCCAGAAGACTCTAACTTATCATTTCTGTATTTCCGTTCATGCTACTAGACATTGCTTTCAGAGCTTTGTCTGGTCATGGAACTAGGAAAAAGATACGGCCAGATTTTCTTTGTTATAGTTTTCGGAGCTCATTTCTGTATTTCCGTTCATGGTACTAGACATTGCTTTGAGAGCTTTGTCTGGTCATCGAACTAGGAAAAAGATACGGCCAGATTTTCTTTGTTATAGTTTTCGGTGCTCTGTCTGATTATGGAACTGGGAAAAGATTCTACCAGGTTTTTTTTTTTTAAATTAAGGCATTCTCACACATTTTAATTTAAACCTTTTAAATCAAAATAAAAAATTATACCACTAAAATATCCTAAAAACGATCATTTTTATTTTTGTAAGAAAAAGTAATACAAGTGAGAAGCCTCTGCTTAAATATTCTCTCAGCTTTTAATTTGCAGGGTATAATACTATTAACTTACTGAACAATGTCTATAGAAAAGGAAGCTGTCCCTCAGTTAAGATAATTACTTGTATCTTCCTGCTATCTTGATTATGGTTTAGACAAGGTAATCCTTAATAGCAGTTTTCTTTACTATTTTGGAACTAAGATACCCATTTTCTTGAATACTGATGTTATGTTTTGAAATCTTGTTTTTAAGTTTCATATCACTAATGAATGTAATACATTTCCTTGAATGCTACTTACATTTCTCACTTTAAAAAGATATTGAGAGGGTTTTTCCTTGCCTAGAGGGGTTAATTAGATTTATCATTATATAAATATAATATTGTTTATGTTTTTTTATAGACTTCTAAAATTTGTGTTTTAATTAGAGCATTTGTTGTTAGGTTTTTAAATTATGTGACTTGAACAGATTTTAAGGTAAATGGCAACCATCTCCTGTGCTAATGTCTCTGAAGAATTTTAAATATTAGACATTCATTCTATAAAGATGATTTTTTAAAAATTATTATCAATTTTAAAGTTATAAATTTTAATTTGAGGAAGATGACACAAATGAGTTGTGACACTGCTTTGAATACCTTTAACTCTCTTAAAGGTATATTTACCTATATTATCATATAGAATTTATTCCTTCTTGTAATCATAATAGCCAGTAAAAATTACACATAATGTTCGTTTTGTCAAACTTCCTAGTTCTTATATCATATGCTTCACAATCAAACACTCTCAAATAGTTCATCGTGGCCTTCTTTCCACTCAATATTTATTATAAGGTGATTTTAAAAAATGATGTAAGGAACCTATTTTGAATACGATTTGTATTCAATGCTTCTGCCCAAAGTTCCATACACAAGTTCCTAGATTGAAATATGCCATCATTGCATCAATGATTGATGTGTCTTACAAGTTTGGGATTCTACTCTTTGTGAGAAGAATTTTGATAGGAGAGAGCTATAGAGAAAGCTTCGGTGGTTGGACCTTCAAAAATATTGTCCAATTGTATTGCATTTTGTTTAATACTGCAGGCCATTCAATCACTTTTTAAGGTTAAGCAAGGTATCCCATATAGCTATTGAAAAATTGGGCTTGTAAAACGTGATGCTACAAAACAGAACCCAAATACACATTGCCCTAAACTAGAGCACAAATAGATTTAGAAACATTTACAGAGAAAAATAATCTTACAAATGTTATTAACCAAAAATGAAGAGGAAAAAAAAAATTGTATTGTAATTGCATTTGAGGAAGGAATTCAGTTCATACAATTTTCCCAATGGAGTACCTAACTTATCTTTCCACCTGCCCATCCTTAAGCATTAAAATAATTTACATAACATTATTCCCATTAATGCTTAAGGGAATAACACCCAATTTTGTTCTATACCTCTCAAAATTGTCTTTTGAAAACATCTTGGTGAACACATTTGCCACTTGCTCCTTGGATGGGCAAAACATCATTGCTATATGTCCTTATTAAACAAGCTCCCAAATGAAATGATATCTTATATCAATATCTTTGTACGACTATGACAAAATGAATTCTTGGACAAAGCAATTGTAGAAAAATTATCATAAAAATTGTGAAATGATAATTTTTCTCGTGCTTCAACTCTTTCAAAATTTATTTCAACCATATAACTTGACATGTTGTTGTTGTTGTTATATATGCAGATTTTGTTGTAGATAAAAAAATAGTTTTTTGCTTTTTCAATAACTAGCACCAGTTCCCATGCTTAAAATATTTCTAGAAGTGCTTTGGAGATCATAAATATAACCTTCCCAATCACTATCTGTGTATCCAACCAAACAAAATCATAAGAATTTCTATACCAAATACCAAAATCACTCATTCCTTGCACATACCTCAATATTCTTTTTGCTACTTGAAATGTACTTTAGTTGGATCTTGCATAAATCTAGAAACCACACTTATAGCATGCATTAAATCTAGCCTAGCAGTTGTAAGAGACACTAAAATACCTACTAGTTTTTTGTAAACTATAGGATTCACCTTGCCACTTCCATCATCCTTAATAAGTTTTTCACCAAGAGTTAAAGGAGTACTACCATATTTGCACTTTGATATTCTAAAATTTTCAAGTAATTCAAAAGTATATTTACCTTGTGAGATAAAAATACCATAATCTAGTTGTCTCACTTCAATCTCAAGAAAATAGTACATCAAACCCAAATCTGCATCTCAAATTTGTCTTTCATTGTATTTCTAAATTCATTCATCGACTTCATGCTATTTTCTATAAATATCAAGTCATCCACATATAAAAATACAATCAATAGCTCACCATCATTGCCATATTATAGATATAGAGTGGGTCCACTTACACATATTTTAGATCCTTGGCTATGGAAATATCCACCATTCCCGCTATACCATGCTCTTGGTGTTTGTTTGAGTCTATAGAGTGCTTACTTTAATTTGTAAGCCTTATGCTCTTGCCCCTTCACCTCATAACCTAGAGGTTGTTCAACATAGACTTCTTCATCCAAATCACCATTTTAAAAGGAATATTTCACATCCATTTGAAAATAATTCCATCTATTTTATGTTGCTAGTGCTAAAACAATTCTTATAGTGTCTAATATAGAAAAAGGAACAAAGTTTTTAAAATAATTAATATCTAGTTGTTGAGAATAACCTTTTACAACTAATCTTGCTTTATGCTTGTCCACTATTCCATCTACTTTATACTAAGTTTTATAGACCCATTTCACTCCAATGGATTCATTTCCTTTGGAAGATGTACCAACTCCCATGTTTCATTTTTATCAATCATATTCAATTCCTCCTCCGTGGCATCACTTCAAACCTTTTCTTTCATTGCATCTTAATACGTTATTGGTTCAAATTTAATATATAAAAATAATGCAAATTTTAGATTCAAAATTACCTCTTTAGTCTTCTCATATATTTCTTGAAGACTCCTAAATTTATTGGGAGGCCTTGGAGTAGATATTGCACTCGAATTATTGCTTGTATTTCTTATTGGAGGACTTAGAGTGGAGGTTGCACTCGAACTACTGCCTGAACTAATGTTGGAGTGACTAAGCTCTTCTTCAATGACTACTTGCTTTTCTTGTTGTTCATTTACTTTCCAAACTCCCTCTTCATCAAATAACACATCACTAGAAAAGATCAATTTTTGCAATGTTGGATTCCATAACCTTATGCTTTAATTTCTTCTGAATATCCCATAAAAATATATTTTTCACTCTTAGCATCCAAATTTTTTCAATGTTTATCTCAAACATGCACATATGCAATGGACCCAAAAATCCTCAAATGGCCTAAACCAGGCTTCCATCCTGACCAAGCTTATTCAGGTATGTGATCAATACTACATGAGTTAGGCTTTGGTTCAAAATATATTGTTGTGGCAACTAGTTCTCCCCAAATTTGATTTTCCATATGCTTGGCTTGCAACATAGACCTTTCCATTTCTACTATAGTACAATTTTTTCTTTCAACCACACCATTTTGTTGTGGTGTGAAGGCAACTATTAATTATCTTTTAATTCCATTTTATTCATAATATACCATAACTTCTTTTTGAGGTAAATTCACCTCCTCTATCCCTTCTTAAATCTTTGATACAATACTTAATTTATTTTTCAACCATCGATTTAAACTTCAAAAAACATTTAGTTTTCTCACTCTTATTATTCAAAAGAATACCCAAATATTTTTGCTATAATCATCTATGAATGTGAGGATATAAAAGTGACCAAGGCTTGGTGTTTGCATGGGACCACAAATATCTGCATGAACTAACTGCAATTGGTTTGAGGCTCTCCATTGTCTTTCCATTAAATAGCTAAGAAATGTAAACCAAAGTACCTATTTTATAACAAACTTATTTATGAAACTTAAAATACATTCTACTTTATAGAAGAAATGTAAACAAAAGTTCCTCTTTAATAACAACCTTGTTATATCATAAAGACTACCTTAAAAAACATTGTGCTCATATAATAAATATAGAACAAAACTCAAAGTGATGGATTAAATCCAACCCCTCAAATTACCTTTCACTTTATGCTAATAAGATAGAAATATAAATAATACTCAACAAAATAATTCTTTGTTTATAGCGAAATGCCATAATTATGGATCTTAAAGCACCATCTCAAAACATAGCTGTTCTTTTCTTTTTTTTTTCTTTAATAAGCTCACTGAGTCATGTGTCCATAGTGATGGTATTTAAGATTAGTTATTGTATTGAAAAGTGGATATATATATATATATATATATATATATATATATATATATATATATATATATATATATATATATTCGATGTAATACTTGTCAATAGGTTAAATTTCTAACCAGAATAAAGCATAACTCTAAGGTAAAATGGAGAAGAAGTGTAAACAAAATTTCTATTTTATAATAAATAGATAACAGAGCTCAAAGTGAATTAAATCCAGCCCTTCACATTACCTTTCACTCTATGCTAATAAGATAGAAACGTAAATAATACTCAACAAAATAATGCTTTTGTTTACAGTGAAATGCTTATAATTGTGGATCTTAAACCACCTGTAGACACCAAAATAGCACCAATCCGATTATGTGACTACAAACACTAATCACTTTGACACACATAGCCCCCAGGGCAGCCCTTAGAGGTTAAACAGTGGTCCTAACCACTTTTATAGCAATTTTGTAAGGTCAGAAAGCAGTTTGGCACATTCAGGCACCCTGCTCCAAATTCGTCCCACCTTGGGATGAATTCAAATTGGGATCCGTCCCACCCAATGACGAATTCTGAATTTGCTCTGGGGCAGGACGAATTCCAGGTTCAACGGGCAAAAAAAAAATTGCGCCAAGTGGCAACCGAAGACAGTCCATTAATGCCTCCTGCCTTGCATGTGCATGTAGGTGGGCAGATTGGATGTTAGAGGACTATCACAAGGGTAGTCATGGAAGCCCAATTCATGGAGGACTTTCCTCCCTCATGGGAAGGCATGACTACCACATGGCGCTTATGCATGCCCCTCCAAAGAGACCCCCTAGGTCTATAAAATGGTGAACTTTCTCACCCAAAAGAAGATAGGTTGGAAGAATTTTCAAGCAACGAAGTGCTACCAAATTGATATCACGCCTTACCCTTTTGATTCACTTCTTCCACATCCTTGATCTCTTTCGCAAGGGAGGTCATTGGGTGGTTATTGAGAGTGTGAATCCAGATCCAAAACCCGACACTTGACCACATTATTCCACTCATTCACTCACAACACATTACAAGAGATTTTGGACCCATTCGAAGTGGATTGGCACTAAAATCAGGTCCCAACGGTGGGTGGCCCGCTAGGGCGCCCCGCACTGCTACGAGCCTAATCCTATTTTTTAAGACGATTGGGAATTCATGGCAGATTATTCTTTTGTTATTTGTTTATCTCGCATTCCATTCTATGTTGTTTAAATAGTTTGTAATTCCAATTTCATAATGTTTTGATAAAATCTTATCATGTTTTGTCGCTTTTGTTGTCCTCACTAACTTGCAGGTAGCAACGTCAAATTCCCACTGAAGGAGGTCAAATTGGGGAAATCTGACCATATGGGTCTTCCCAAAATGACCCCAATTATCTAACCCCTAAGTTTGCAAGTAGTTTGGAGCTTAATTCGTCCTACCTCGGGATGAATTAAAGTCGAATTCGTCTCGCCCAAGAGCAAATTCGAATCGACGACAAATTGTCTAACTGTTTTGATGGCGATGGCCCTCTGGTAATGTTCCCTGGTTATTGTCAAATTTGCAGGATGTTTGGAGTCATTTTATTTATCAATTTAGTTAATCTTATGCATGCATCTTCCATTGGTTTTTATGATCAAACGCCTTATCTTTTGTCACAGGTGCTACTAACGATTTGTTGTTTCTTTGAACGCAGGAGGAGTAGCAAGGATCAAGGACTCATCAACACCAGTGGTGACAACATTTTGGCCTGCCCATTTTGCATGTGGCCATGCGGAAGGAGGAACACTAAGTCATGATTGTAACCAAAACTCATTTAACGCTCCTAGCCCCTGAAAAGGGAGGAGGCATCTTTGTAATCGATGTTAAGAGAGTTAAATAAAAAGGGTTGTGCTTTCTATACTTTCTTTTGTCTCAGTTCAATTTGTCTCTTTCATTTCATGCATTTCACGTTATAGGACCTTAAGCTTTAATTTTGGGTTTTGAATGCATCGCAATAGTTTTCCTTTCAATCTTCTAAAATCTCGTGCTTTTAGTGGTGATCACGAGACCATCGGACCAAAATACCACCAATATTGCGATCGCCCTCTGCCCTCTCCAGTGGATCCTCCACACCTAGCTCCTCCCCATGCCCGAAGCATCTCATCAGTACAGCTGTCCACTGATCACGCGACGATGTCCTGATCGGTAGTCCATCTATCAAAATCTATAGAAGTCGATAGATATCCTCCAAGGTCACGGTCATCTCCCTTGTTGGGAGATGGAAGGTGTTGGTCTGCGGATCCCAAATATTGATCAAGGCCATCAAATAGGCCTGATTCATGACCACAGGCTCCAGTCGATCCACGTACTTGAGCCCAAGGGCATCAAGCCACTCCTAGTTAGCTACAGTCAGCGCCCCCCACACTTCAATAAAAGCAGTGGGTACATGGTACCGACTCGTAACAACCTGCAAAAAAAAATAATTCAAAAAAATTAAAATCATGGAAAAGAACTGTACAACAATAACATGAATATACAACATTGTATACCACTGTACAGCAAAAAAAAACATAAAAATTCAAACAAAAATTAATTTTTCAAGTTCTAGGGTTTCTAATCCTAACTGATTAGTTTAAAAACAAAAATTCAAAATTCAAACATAAATTAATTCTCCAATTCTTGGGTTTCTAATCCTAACTGATAAATTCCAAAAATAAAACAAAACAAAAATTCAAAAATTAATTTCTTAGTTCTAGGGTTTCTAATCCTAACTGATAAATTTAAAAACAAAATTAAAAAAACAATTCAAAAAACAACAAAAATTACGTCTTAGGGTTTTACGTTCTGTTTATCCTAGGGTTTAATTAAAAGCTAAATAACAATTCTTTACCTAGGTTTTTTGCAACATTTAGTTGTACGCTAAGTCTTAGTTGTCTTCAGCTCAGTTTCAGGGTTTAAGTTTTAAAATTTTGAAAAACATCATCACAAAAATAATTGAACAAAACAATTGCAATGTTAAATAAAAGCAATAAACACTAGGAACACTTACTGGTCTCACTTCGGCTCTTCCGCTCGATCCAGTTTGTGCACTCATGATGGCAGGGAAAATTCGACAGTGCTTCGCTTCGTAGAATTAACCTCCTCCTCCCCAGAGCTCCAAATCGTAAGAAAAATTAGATACAAATGAGCCCAAACCCTAGTTTTGGCCTTTAAATAGGCCTTTTGAGCTTAAATTCGTATTTCCCTGGGATGAGCGCTCTAGTTAGCACTCATCCCACCCTGGGATGAATTCTAAGCTGGTATTCGTCCCACCATGGGATGAATTCAGGGCAAAAATTTCAAAAAACATCAAAATTTGAACAAAAATGCACTAAAACAGATAATAAACTTGCCCGATGAGAGTGTTGTTGCACTTGACATCCCGGGCATACAAAACAGACATTTGGGTCACAAATTGTCACTATCCTACTCCCTAAGAAGGCTATCTTAGCCGGACCGCTCCACAGGAAGATGGATTTTTGCCAATTTTAGCTCCAAAAAGCATTGCAAAAAGGGTTACCACCCACCAAAAATAGGTCTAAATGTCAAAAAAATTGCACATGCTTAATGCTAAACCATCTAAAGGCACCATTGCACAAGTCATCTTAGGTCAAGCAACTCATCGCTTTTCTCATGAAGGTCATTCCCTCATCGATTCATCGCTTGAGGGGGTAGTCACACTTAGTCACCAATCAGCAAACACACACCCAATTAAGGAAAATGACATGCATTCAAAGAATCATTGACAAAGACAATTATGCTCTCGCTTGGGGCAGTAAACAAGTAATAATCACAATCTGATCAAATCACTTGGCATTTCGTGAATCATGAACTCATGGTTCTCACAGACAAAAGGTTGCGCCCTTTGCCTATTCATGACTGATCAATGTCCAAGGTCAAGTAACACCTCACCGAAAAAGGTTAACACTTGAATTGAGTGCCTTCGCTCGTCAGAAGCAAGGATTCAAGAATGCATGCCATTTCCATACTTGGGGCATCAAAAGTTGGTTAGGTTACCAAGAAACCCTAATCATTAGTGCTTTGGTTATCTATTTTTGCTCGGCATTGCGCCATGCATAGTGCATCCCAAAAAGGGGCATCTGTAGACACCAAAACAACACCAATCTGATTATGTGACTGCAAACACTAATCACTTTGACACACATAGCCCCCAGGGTAGCCCTTAGAGGTCAAACAGTGGTCCTAACCACTTTTACAGCAATTTTGGAAGGTCAAAAAGCAGTTTGGCACATTCAGGCACCCTGCTCCAAATCTGTCCCACCCTGGGACAAATTCAAATTGGGATCCATCCCACCCAGGGATGAATTTTGAATTCACTCTGGGGCAGGACGAATTCCAGGTTCAATGGGCAAAAAGAAAAATTGCGTCAAGTGGTAGCTGAAGACAGTCCATTAATGCCTCCTGCCTTGCATGCACGTGTAGGTGGGCAGCTTGGACGTTAGAGGACTGTCACAAGGGCAGTCATGGAAGCCCAATTCATGGAGGACTTTCCTCCCTCATGGGAAGGCATGACTGCCACATGGCGCTTATGCATGTCCCTCCAAAGAGACCCCCTGGGTCTATAAAATGGTGAACTTTCTCACCTAAAAGAAGACAGGTTGGAAGCATTTTCAAGCAATGAAGTGCTGCCAAATTGATATCACGCCTTACCCTTTTGATTCACTTCTTCCACATCCTTGATCTCTTTCGCAAGGGAGGTCATTGGGTGGTTATTGGGAGTGTGATTCTGGATCCAAAACCTGACACTTGACCACATTATTCCACTCATTCGCCGACAACACATTACAAGAGATTTTGGACCCATCCCAAGTGGATTGGTGCCGAAATCAGGTCCCAATGGTGGGTGGCCCGCCAGGGCACCCCGCACTGCTACGAGCTTAATCCTTTTTTTTTAAGACGATTGGAAATTCATGGCAGATTGTTCTTTTGTTATTTGTTTATCTCACATTCCATTCTATGTTGTTTAAATAGTTTGTAATTCCAATTTCATAATGTTTTGATCAAATCTTATCATGTTTTGTCGCTTTTGTTGTCCTCACTAACTTGCAGGTAGCAACGTCAAATTCCCATTGAAGGAGGTCAAATTGGGGAAATCTGACCATCTGGGTCTTCCCAAAATGACCCTAATTAGCTAACCCCTAAGTTTGCAGGTAGTTTGGAGCTTCCGAGACATGACATTTGGGCAGCATCATTTTGGCGTTTTGTCACAGGCGAATTCGTCCTACCCCGGGATGAATTACAGTCGAATTCGTCCCGCCCAGGAGTGAATTCGAATCGGCGACAAATTTTTCGACTGTTTTGATGGAAGTGGCCCTCTGGTAATTTTCCTTGGTTATTGTCAAATTTGTAGGATGTTTGGAGTCATTTTATTTATCGATTTAGTTAATCTTACGAATGCATCTTCCTTTGGTTTTTAGGATCAAACGCCTTATCTTTTGTCATAGGTGCTACTAAAGATTTGTTGTTTCTTTGAACGCAGGAGGAGCAGTAAGGATCAAAGACTCATCAACACCAGCGGCGGCAACATTTTGGCCTGCCCATTTTTCATGTGGGCATGCGGAAGGAGGAACACTAAGTCATGATTGTAACCAAAACTCATTTAACGCTCCTAGCCCCTGAAAAGGGAGGAGAGCGTCTTTGTAACTGATGTTAAGAGAGTTAAATAAAAAGGGTTGTGCTTTCTGTACTTTCTTTTGTCTCAGTTCAATTTGTCTCTTTCATTTCATGCATTTCACGTTATAGGACCTTAAGCGTTAATTTTGGGTTTTGAATGCATCGCAATAGTTTTCCTTTCAATCTTCCGAAATCTCGTGCTTTCACCACCATCTCAATACATACCACCACTATATGAACACATGATTGATGAACGCATGATTGACTAAGTTTCTGAAATTATTTAAAGAAAAAAAAGAAAACGACTGCTATAAAGATGCTTTGTTTAAATCCTAACCCATATAGAATGGAAAAGAAAGGCTTAAGCAATTACCTTCCCTGCGACATAGGCGCCTTTTCCGCAGACATTGTTGAGTGGGATATGATAGAAAGGATTATCAAATCAGCCAAGTAAAGGTTTAAAGGTTGAGATAATTTTGAAGCAAAGCCTTCCCTTGTGTATAATTTCGTGGTTGGTAAAAGTTCAGGTTTAACATATTTCTATCGTCTTTGGTAGGGAAACACAAAAATCTAATGGAATCTTTTTTCTATTGGAAACGTCATTAACAGTCAAAGGATAAAGATAATAATGAGTAGTGAAACAAAAAAATCTAACGGAATCTTTTTTATTGGAAACGTCCATTAACAGTAATCAGCAGGGAAACACAAAAATCTAACAAAATCTTTTTCTTATTGGAAACTTACAATAACAGTCAAAAGATAAGGATAATAATTAAATGATAGCTTTGCGTCGAGCCCGTGGCAGGTGCAAAGTCATCTTATCTATCAAAATGCATTGAACACTTCAACCCACCATTCTATTTCCGTCCATGGTACTAGACATTGTTTTTCTGATTATGGTACGGGGAAAAAGACCACTAAATTTTATCTTATTTTTAATTTTTTCAAATCTTTGTCTGATTGTGGACCTGAGAAAAAGCCTCCACCAGATTTTGTTTTCCCCTCCAGAAGACTCTAACTTATCATTTCTGTATTTCCGTTCATGCTACTAGACATTGCTTTCAGAGCTTTGTCTCGTCATGGATCTAGGAAAAAGATACGGCCAGATTTTCTTTGTTATAGTTTTCGGAGCTCATTTCTGTATTTCCGTTCATGGTACTATACATTGCTTTGAGAGCTTTGTCTGGTCATCGAACTAGGAAAAAGATACGGCCAGATTTTCTTTGTTATAGTTTTCGGTGCTCTGTCTGATTATGGAACTGGGAAAAGATTATACCAGGTTTTTTTTTTTAAAATTAAGGCATTCTCACACATTTTAATTTAAACCTTTTAAATCAAAATAAAAAATTATACCACTAAAATATCCTAAAAACGATCATTTTTATTTTTGTAAGAAAAAGTAATACAAGTGAGAAGCCTCTGCTTAAATATTCTCTCAGCTTTTAATTTGCAGGGTATAATACTATTAACTTACTGAACAATGTCTATAGAAAAGGAAGCTGTCCCTCAGTTAAGATAATTACTTGTATCTTCCTGCTATCTTGATTATGGTTTAGACAAGGTAATCCTTAATAGCAGTTTTCTTTACTATTTTGGAACTAAGATACCCATTTTCTTGAATACTGATGTTATGTTTTGAAATCTTGTTTTTAAGTTTCATATCACTAATGAATGTAATACATTTCCTTGAATGCTACTTACATTTCTCACTTTAAAAAGATATTGAGAGGGTTTTTCCTTGCCTAGAGGGGTTAATTAGATTTATCATTATATAAATATAATATTGTTTATGTTTTTTTATAGACTTCTAAAATTTGTGTTTTAATTAGAGCATTTGTTGTTAGGTTTTTAAATTATGTGACTTGAACAGATTTTAAGGTAAATGGCAACCATCTCCTTTGCTAATGTCTCTGAATAATTTTAAATATTAGACATTCATTCTATAAAGATGATTTTTTAAAAATTATTATCAATTTTAAGGTTATAAATTTTAATTTGAGGAAGATGACACAAATGAGTTGTGACACTGCTTTGAATACCTTTAATTCTCTTAAAGGTATATTTACCTATATTATCATATAGAATTTATTCCTTCTTGTAATCATAATAGCCAGTAAAAATTACACATAATGTTCGTTTTGTCAAACTTCCTAGTTCTTATATCATATGCTTCACAATAAAACACTCTCAAATAGTTCATCGTGGCCTTCTTTCCACTCAATATTTATTATAAGGTGATGTTAAAAAATGATGTAAGGAACCTATTTTGAATACGATTTGTATTCAATGCTTCTGCCCAAAGTTCCATACACAAGTTCCTAGATTGAAATATGCCATCATTGCATCAATGATTGATGTGTCTTACAAGTTTGGGATTCTACTCTTTGTGAGAAGAATTTTGATAGGAGAGAGCTATAGAGAAAGATTCGGTGGTTGGACCTTCAAAAATATTGTCCAATTGTATTGCATTTTGTTTAATACTGCAAGCCATTCAATCACTTTTGAAGGTTAAGCAAGGTATCCCATATAGCTATTGAAAACATGGGTGATTTAAGGTTAAGCAAGGTATCCCATATAGCTATTGAAAAATTGGGCCTGTAAAACATGATGCCACAAAACAGAACCCAAATACACATTACCCTAAAATAGAGCACAAATAGATTTAGAAAAATTTACAGAGAAAAATAATCTTACAATTGTTATTAACCAAAAATGAAGAGGAAAAAAAAAATTGTATTGTAATTGCATTTGAGGAAGGAATTTAGTTCATACAATTTTCCCAACGGAGTACCTAACTTATCCTTCCACCTGCCCATCCTTAAGCATTAAAATAATTTACTTAACATTATCCCCCTTAATGCTTAAGGGAATAACACCCAATTTTGTTCTATGCCTCTCAAAATTATCTTTTGAAAACATCTTGGTGAACACATTTGCCACTTGCTCCTTGGATGGGCAAAACATCATTGCTATATGTCCTTATTAAACAAGATCCCAAATGAAATGATATCTTATATCAATATCTTTGTACGACTATGAAAAAATGAATTCTTGGACAAAGCAATTGTAGAAAAATTATCATAAAAATTGTGAAAAGATAATTTTGCTCATGCTTCAACTCTTTCAAAATTTATTTCAACCATATAACTTGACATGTTGTTGTTGTTGTTATATATGCAGATTCTGTTGTAGATAAAAAAATAGTTTCTTACTTTTTCAATGACTAGCACCAGTTCCCATGCTTAAAATATTTCTAGAAGTGCTTTGGAGATCATAAATATAACCTTCCCAATCACTATCTGTGTATCCAACCAAACAAAATCATAAGAATTTCTATACCAAATACCAAAATCACTCATTCCTTGCACATACCTCAATATTCTTTTTGCTACTTGAAATGTATTTTAGTTGGATCTTGCATAAATCTAGAAACCACACTTATAGCATACATTAAATCTAGCCTAGCAGTTGTAAGAGACATTAAACTACCTACTAGTTTTTCGTAAGCTATAGGATTCACCTTGCGACTTCCATCATCCTTAATAAGTTTTTAACCAAGAGTTAAAGAAGTACTAACATATTTGCACTTTGATATTCTAAAATTTTCAAGTAATTCAAAAGTATATTTACCTTGTGAGATAAAAATACCATAATCTAGTTGTCTCACTTCAATCTCAAGAAAATAGTACATCAAACCCAAATCTGCATCTCAAATTTGTCTTTCATTGTATTTCTAAATTCATTCATCAACTTCATGCCATTTTCTATAAATATCAAGTCATCCACATATAAAAATACAATCAATAGCTCACCATCATTGCCATATTATAGATATAGAGTGGGTCCACTTACACATATTTTAGATCCTTGGCTATGGAAATATCCACCAATCCCGCTATACCATGCTCTTGGTGTTTGTTTGAGACCATAGAGTGCTTACTTTAATTTGTAAATCTTATGCTCTTGCCCCTTCACCTCATAACCTAGAGGTTGTTCAACATAGACTTCTTCATCCAAAACACCATTTTAAAAAGAATATTTGACATCCATTTGAAAAAATTCCATTTATTTTATGTTGCTAGCGCTAAAACAATTCTTATAGTGTCTAATATAGCAAAAGGAGCAAAGGTTTCAAAATAATTAAAATCTAGTTGTTGAGAATAACCTTTTACAACCAATCTTGCTTTATGCTTGTCCACTATTCTATCTACTTTATACTAAGTTTTATAGACCCATTTCACTCCAATGGATTCATTTCCTTTGGAAGATGTACCAACTCCCATGTTTCATTTTTATCAATCATATTCAATTCCTCCTCCATGGCATCACTTCAAACCTTTTCTTTCATTGCATCTTAATACATTGTTGGTTAAACTTTAATATATAAAAATAATGCAACTTTTAGATTCAAAATTACCTCTTTAGTCTTCTCATATATTTCTTGAAGACTCCTAAATTTATTGGGAGGCCTTGGAGTAGATATTGCACTCGAATTGTTGCTTGTGTTTCTTATTGGAGGACTTAGAGTGGAGGTTGCACTCGAACTACTGCCTGAACTAATGTTGGAGTGACTAAGCTCTTCTTCAATGACTACTTGTTTTTCTTGTTGTTCATTTACTTTCCAAACTCCCTCTTCATCAAATAACACATCACAAGAAAAGATCAATTTTTGCAATGTAGGATTCCACAACCTATATGCTTTGGTTTCTTCTGAATATCCCACAAAAATATATTTTTCACTCTTAGCATCCAACTTTTTTCAATGTCTATCTCGAACATGCACATATGCAATGGACCCAAAAATCCTCAAATGGCCTACACCAGGCTTCCATCCTGACCAAGCTTCTTCAGGTATGTGATCAATACTACATGAGTTAGGCTTTCATTCAAAATATATTTTTGTGGCAACTAGTTCTCCCCAAATTTGATTTTCCATATGCTTGGATTGCAACATAGACCTTTCCATTTCTACTATAGTACAATTTTTTCTTTCAACCACACCATTTTGTTGTGGTGTGAAGGCAACTATTAATTATCTTTTAATTCCATTTTATTCATAATATACCATAACTTCTTTTTGAGGTAAATTCACCTCCTCTCTCCCTTCTTAAATATTTGATACAATACTTAATTTATTTTTCAACCGTTGATTTAAACTTCAAAAAACATTTAGTTTTCTCACTCTTATTATTTAAAAATAATACCCAAATATTTTTGCTATAATCATCTATGAATGTGAGGAAATAAAAATGATTACCAAGGCTTGGTGTTTGCATGGGACCACATATATCTACATGAACTAACTGCAATTGGTTTGAGGCTCTCCATTGCCTTTCCATTAAATAGCTAATAAATGTAAACCAAAGTACCTATTTTATAACAACCTTATTTATGAAACTTAAAATACATTTTGCTTTATAGAAGAAATGTAAACAAAAGTTCCTCTTTAATAACAACCTTGTTATATCATAAAGACTACCTTAAAAAACACTGTGCTCATATAATAAATATAGAACAAAAATCAAAGTGAGGGATTAAATCCAACCCCTCAAATTACCTTTCACTTTATGCTAATAAGATAGAAATATAAATAATACTCAACAAAATAATTCTTTGTTTACAGCGAAATGCCATAATTATGGATCTTAAAGCACCATCTCAAAACATAGCTGTTCTTTTATTTTTTTTCTTTAAGAAGCTCACTGAGTCATGTGTCCATAGTGATGGTATTTAAGATTAGTTATTGTATTGAAAAGTGGATATATATATATATATATATATATATATATATATATATATATATATATATAGATTCGATGTAATACTTGTCAATAGGTTAAATTTCTAACCAGAATAAAGCATAACTCTAAGGTAAAATGGAGAAGAAGTGTAAACAAAATTTCTATTTTATAATAAATAGATAACAGAGCTCAAAGTGAATTAAATCCAGCCCTTCACATTACCTTTCACTCTATGCTAATAAGATAGAAACGTAAATAATACTCAACAAAATAATGCTTTTGCTTACAGCGAAATGCTTATAATTGTGGATCTTAAACCACCATCTCAATACATACCACCACTATATGAACACATGATTGATGAACACATGATTGACTAAGTTTCTGAAATTATTTAAAGAAAAAAAAGAAAACGACTGCTATAAAGATGCTTTGTTTAAATCCTAACCCATATAGAATGGAAAAGAAAGGTGATGAGGCCTAGAAATGTCTCAATCATAACATGTTTTGTACACTAAAAATGCCTATAAACTCTTATGTTTTATCTGATATGTTAGTTAAGTTGATTTAATATGTTGTATATTAAACATTTTGCATGATCAATGTATTTGAAATATTATATGCTGATTTTACAGCTTTTTGCATAGTTTTGTGTTCTTTTTGCTATGATTTGCTACAATGGGATATGCTTAGAATAATAGCAGCATTTCACTAATCTTGTTTTGATTTGAAAAAGCCTTTACTTCACCTAATCTGCAACGAGTGCAAGCAAACTGTTGTTGTGCAGAAAAGCGGTCTTTCCCATATAAATTCCAACCAACTGTCCATAAATAGCAAGGCATGGAATTCACATGAGGAAAGGGATGAAGACCATTAGAATTTGATCTTAGGAGATAACCCACCTGAGAGATGCAGAAGAAATCACTATAAAAGCATACATTTTTTCATTTCAAAGTATCTTCGAAATGAACAGATATCTTCGAAATGAAGAAACACATCTTCGAAATGAGTGATTCTTCGAAATGAAGAATGCAGCATCTTCGGAATGACCGGATCTTCGAAATTAAGCATGCAGTATCTTCGGAATGATAATGCAGTATCATTGGAATGAGCGATATTCAGAATGAGAACTGCATTGTCTTCAAAATGAAGCCACTTATCTTCGGAATGAAGAACAGAATGTGTTTTTGACCTGTTGACCGATATTTGAAGCCAAAAAAAGGGAAATAAAGGTTGGAAAAAATAAAGAGAAATATCTTCCATATGTCTTTGCCGTCATTGCCGGCCAAAGCCATCATTAAGGGAAATATCAAGTTTTAGTCCTCTTCTAGGATAAAACCAGAATTTGTTGCAGCATTGTAGGATTAGATCTTTTGAGATATTCTTTGTTTGTAATCAGATCATAGGATAGCTATAAATACTACTCCCGTTCAGGTTGAGCCTAGAAGGAAGAAAATGGGGTAGAAAATATAGCAAGGAAGCTAGCAAAAAATACAAAGTATAACTAGAAATTGACTATTACAGTCCTGTAATAGTTTTTCAGCAGAATTCTTGTAATCATGTCTTTTGATCAATAAAGTGCACCAGTTTTATTTCAAATTACTTGTAAATGAGTGTGATTAAGATTTAGAAAAAGAGAGAGACTTACACCTTCTTCTGGACAAAGAGGCTGGCCACTTCCAGACCTAGGAGGAGGACTAACAAATCAGGTTTTTATTCTGATTTTGCTACAGCAGAATGAGTTGTAGAAGTTGTTATTTCAATTGCTTGTAAATAGTTGACAATATTTGTAGTATTAGTTTATTTATGCTTATATTAATCTTGTGCTTAAAGTTTTAGTTGCAATTTTACTTTCAACAAAGTTTTCACTTCACTTTCAGATTGTTATTTCCAGAATTTCTTGTTTTTCAGCAATTTCCTATATTTTATGTTTTACTATCAAAATCGAATAGAATATTGACAACCTTCTATTACAAAACTTTGATAGTTTTTATTTCCACATTAGATCTAGACTTTCATTACTTGCAAAAGTAATTAGATTTCCTTTCTGCAATTAGGATCAGACTTTCAATTCTACAACTGTTAATTTTGCAATATAATTAGGTCTCATTCTGCAATTGTAATTAGGACTTCATTTCTACAGTTAATGATTAGTTTCCAATTATGCAACTTAGATTAAGATTTAATTTATGCAATTTAGAGATAGAAATGTTCCAAAACCCCCCACACAATCTGGTTCCACCAATAAGACTTGTTGCCCTAGATTGACCTAAGTTATAGCTGTTTCACTTCTTCTCCCACAGATAGCCTTGTACACTACCCTGGATTGATAGATTCATTGAGAATTAATGATGGTATAACGACTATGCATAATTTTGGCATCGTTGTCGAGGAATAGTGTTGTCAGAAGAAAACAAATAGTCCAATAGCTATAATCAGACTAAATAGTGAACATTCAGGTTAAAATCTAAATATAACAGCAGAGTAATATAATAACTATTGACTTAATTTATGTCATTTAGGAGTAAACATAAATGAGTAAGTCTAGGGAGACCCCAAAGGATCCCTGGCTTGTCCCATTAAGGAGATCTTCACACATAAGGGGTGAATCACTTTTGTTTGAACTACCTGAAAGATTGAAAGAAAAATCACCAGTCTCACCATCAGTAGAACATTTTGAGAAAGAAAAATCATCAAATTTATCAACAGAATATCTTAAGGAAGATAATTCATCAGAATCATCAACATAGAAGCTTGGACCTCTTGAGAGAACAATTTGGAAAGCTTTAACTTCTCCTAGGAAACAAGAAACTATGGCAGAAGGAGGCAATGTAGATGGCCAGCATGGCTATGTTCATAATGAAGGGGATGATTAGGATATACTCCAACTGTCCAGAACATTTGAATATCCTATTCATCTGAATCCAACACAAAACTCTCCCATGAAGACCATTTCACCTTTAGTACTTCCAACCTTTCGAGGTGTTGTATCTGAAGATCTTGACTAGTTTTTGTTTGAATTCAAGGTAGTGTGTCAGACCTATGATTATATAAATGACAATCAGAAACTTAAGGTTTTTCCCTCAACTCTCAAGGATTCAACATTACACTGGTTCATGAGCTTAGAGCCAAATTCCATAAGAACCTGGGATCAAATGGAGACTGTCTTTTTAGACAAATATCAGGAATACTGCCGTGTAAGGAATAGAAAATATGAGTTATTTAGAATCAAGCAGGAATATGATGAGACCTTGGAAGATTATCTTGATAGGTTCTCCTTTGTTCAAAGGAGATGTGGACTAGTAGAACCAAAATTATGTAAAACTATCTTTTTGAGAGGATTGCAAGATGAATCCAGAGAATTTCTAGATTTGATGGGAAAAGGGGATGTAACCACTCTCAGTAATGAGGAAATTATGGATCTCTGCAGGAATTACTCTCGCACTAAGCAAAGAAGAAGAAAAAGCTACACAAATGGTACTGATGTAAAGGACCTGATAGAGGAACTTGCAAATTTCAAAACTGATATCCTAGTGCATCTAAACACTACTTTAGGGGAAATCTCTACAAAGGCTAAAAACATAGAACCTTTGGCAATTTATTGCCCAAGATGTAGAAGTAAACATGCTTTGCAAGAATTTCCTTTGAATAAAACATCTATCTTAGCCATTTGTGGTATTTGTTCAAAAATCCATTCAACTGATCAATGCCACCTACTACCACAACTCAAAACTATGTTAGAAAACCAGACTGAGGAACTCAACTATATTGGACCAAAACAAGGGGGAAATTTCTCTCAATATCAAAATCCCCCTTGTTTTCTTACAAATTAGGGGCATAATCCTGGTACTATGCCTTGGGGACAATCAGAACCACCCCAACATCCTTGGAATTATCCTCAATGGACAAATTCCCAAGAATGGCCATAATCAAATTGGAGTAACCCAGCCTAGAATCAAAATCAAAACAACTCCTCATGTAATCAAAACAATCCAGCCTACAATTAGAATCAAAACAACCCCTCATGGAATCAAAACAATCCAGCTTGGAATCAAAATCAGACTAATCCACATTGGGTGCAAAACCAACCACAGTGGAATCAACAATACCAGTCCTATCCAAGGTAGCAAAGGAATCAAGGTCAAACTCAGCATTTGTTGCCTGCATCTAATCAAAATTTTCAAGAAAAACAACAGCAAACACAGCAAGTGAAACAACCTCAATTGCCAACTCAGCTAGTCAATAATCCAAACAGTGTAAGATAGACACCTCCTGTCTATGTGGCTGAAAATGAAGAAAATATTGAAATTAATGTTCTTGATTGTAGTGACATCCAAATCTGTTCAGGGAAAGTTGTACCTGAACTAGTTTTAATGGAAATCAAATATAATGAAAAGCAAGAATCATCAGAACCAGAGATAATCCAACCAACAATAGAAACAAAAAAATTGGAACCAACAATAGAAAAAGAGACATAAGCAGAACAATTACCAAGGATAGTTCCATATCCAGAAAGACTTAATGCAATACCAAAAAATTTTGAGTTAGAATTGGTCAAAGAACTCAAAAATTTGACTATCTCATTGCCCTTATTGCAAGACATTAAGGAAATACTAGAAATTAACAATACTGTCCAAAATTTGTGCATTAAAAGAGTAGGAAGAAAGAAGAAAGCATTCCCCAAGACTATGTAGGTTGAAGGGAAGATAGTTGATCTCTTATCTAGAAAACTACTACCTCCAAAGTATAGTGATCCAAGAAGCCCAGTTATCACAGTCACCATAGGTTCAATACCAATATCAAATGTTTTAGTGGATCTAGGAGCTGCAATAAATGTCATGACTAAAGATACAATGGAACAATTACAGCTTAAACATCTCATCCCCACATTTACAGTTTTAGAAATGGCCGATAGGTCAATTGCAAAACTTGAAGGAATCATTGAAGATGTCCCTATAGAAGTTTCTTCTTGGGAATTCCCTATAGATTTTCTGGTTTTACAGCCAAGAAATTCAGAACATGGATATCCCATTATTTTGGGAAGACCTTGGCTTGCAAGCTAGACAGCCTTCATAGACTGCAGATCTAGAAATATGACTATTTCAAATGGTATTGAGCTGAAATAAATTTCTTTATATCCTCCTGCAAAACCATCTAGCAAATTTTTAGCTCAGTTATGGTTTTCTAACTCATATGAGGAACCGGAAGAGGTCATTTCTACACTAGCTACCTTAGTAGTAAGAGAACACACAAAAGACCTCAGTGACACAGAAAACTTAGAAAATGAAACAATCCCGATGAATGTTCTGCATGAACAAGGTTTAGAAGGAGAAGCAACAAATATCCAACAGTTGATAAGTAATGAGGAGAATAAAAAATCTGAAGATGAAACATCTGTGCTATCACAGGGAAACTTTGTTTCACTACCACATGGATGGCACCATCATCTAATTTTTCCTTCTCACTGTTCCATACAAGATATGCTTCCCTCAAGCAGCAATAAAACAGAAACTACTTCTTTTCTCCCATCTCAGCAATGTCCTCTTAATCCCTTAAACACCAAGTATGAAGGAGTGAATTCAGTCCTTCTAAATACAAAACAAATAGAAGTCTAGCCAGGCAAATTTTTGAACATCTACAGCCAGCTTACTAGGGAAGAGGAAGAAAAATTGATAGTTGTTTTGTAGAAGCATTTTCATGCTTTTGCTTGGAACTACAAAGATATGTCCGGAGTTCATCCCGATATATGTACCCATAGAATCTATACTTAAGAAGTCAAGCCAGTCAGACAACCTCAAAGAAGATTGAATCCTGCCTTAAGAGATATTGTGAAAGAAGAAATTGAAAAACTCCTGGAAGTAGGATTCATTTACCCAATTTTTGATAGCCAATGGGTTTCTCCATTGGTAATAGTTCTTAAGAAAAATGAAAAAATGAGAGTATGTGTAGACTATAGAGAATTGAATAAGTTCACATACAAAGACCATTTTCCATTACCTTTCATATATCAAGTGTTAGATACTCTTGCTGGAAAAAGATACTTTTGTTTTCTTGATGGATTTAGTGGATATAATCAAATTCAGATTGCACTCGAAGATCATGAAAAGACAACTTTTACATGTCCATGGGGAACATTTGCCTATAGGGTTTTACCTTTTGGTTTGTGTAATGCCCCAGCAACTTTTCAGCGAGCAATCCTAGCAATTTTTGCTGATCTGACCACCAAAAGTGTTGAAATTTACATGGATGATTTCATAGTATGTGGACAAACTTTTGATTTCACATTGGAAAATCTTGACAAAGTCTTAACTCGCTGTGAAACATACCACTTATCCTTAAATCCAAATAAATGCTTCATGATGATGAAGGAAGCGATAGTTCTTGGTCATCACATCTCTCCTAAAGGGATCCAAGTTGATCCAAAGAAAGTTGAAATTATCAAGAATCTCCTTCCTCCTAAAACTCAGACTAATGTCAGAAGCTTCCTAGGACACATTGGTTTTTACCGCAGGTTTATTTTCAACTTTAGTACAATAGCCAGTCCTATGTTTGCCTTATTGACTAAATATTTTGAATTCTCCTAGACTGCAAAGTGTCAAGAAGCATTTGAAGCTCTGAAAGAGAAATTGATAACTCCACCTATGCTCAGAGGACCTAATTGGACATTACCATTTCACATTCAGACTTATGCCTCCAATACAACAATTGGAGCAGCATTAGGACAAATTGATAATGGTGAACATTATACCATCTACAACATTAGCAAGAACTTGACAGGAGGAGAGAAAAATTATACAACAACTGAGAAAGAATTCCTAGCGATGAATTTATGCCATCAACAAATTCAAGCATTATATCGGAGGTTATCAAATATTTATTCACACAGATCATATAGCCATTAATTATTTGATGAATAAACCTATGGTAAGTGCAAGAATTATTTGTTGGTTGCTGTTGCTGCAAGAATTTGATATCACCATAATCAACAAACCAGGAAAAGCTAATGTTGTGGCAGATTTCTTGTCTAGGTTGCAGAAAATAGATGAAGGGGAATTAGTTGATGACACGTTTCCTGATGAAAAACTATTTGCTATATCAGTTCAATCACCTTGGTTTGCAGATATAGCCAATTATTTAGTCACAGGGAAAGTTCCTCCACATTTTACTTCAAAACAGAAAAAATAATTGATCAAACAGAGTTCTTCTTTCGAATGGATTAAGGGTATGCTTTTTAAGTGTAGTCCTGACCATGTGTTACGTAGGTGCATCCAAAAGGATGAAGTGTATGATATCCTTAGATCTTGTCATGATGAACCCTCAGGTGGAAACTATTACGTAAAAAACACAATTAGAAAAATCTTGGGGATAGGATATTATTGGCCATCTCTTCACAAGGATGTGAAAAAGTACATCAGGCATTGTGATGCATGCCAAAGAATGGGGAAACCCACTCATACAAATGAGATGCCACTACAGCCTCAAATGGTTTTAGAACCATTTGAGAGGTGGGGGCTTGATTTTGTAGGACCTATTGATCCACCTTCTCAAGGAAAGGTGCATATTCTAGTATGCACTGATTACCCGACAAAGTGGGTAGAGGTGCATGCTTTCAAACATGCTCGCGAAGAGAAGGTCACTGATTCCTTGTATACTCAGATTTTTTAGAGATTTGGAGCTCCACGGCCTATCACCACAGACTAAGGACCCCAATTTGCATCCAAAGTCATAAAAGCATTTACAAAATTGTATGAAATCAAACATAGGAAATCATCACCTTACCACCCATAAGCAAATTGCCAGGTTGAAGTAACAAACAGGGAACTAGAACACATCTTGACAAAAATAATAGCTTTTCATAGGAGAAATTGGCTAGACAAATTACCTGAAGCAGTTTAGGCCTACAATACTACTTGGAAGTCCACTACTGGATTCACACCTTATGAACTAGTCTTTGGTAAAAAGCCTCTCTTACTTATTGAATTAGAGCTACTAACATTGCGCATAGAATTGGAAATTGGAATTGAATTGTCGCAGGCACAGACAGACAGGATTCTGTAGTTGAATGCATTGGATGAACTTAGATTGGATGCTCTGCACCAAACTAAGGTAATTCAAGAGTAGAGGAAGCTGTGGCATGACAGTCACATTCAATAGAGGAAAATTCAACAAGGAGATTGGGCTTTATTGTTTGATTCTCAATATGAAGACTTCCCTAGAAAATCGAGAACTAGATGGTTGGGACCTTCTTTGGATTGAAGAGGTATTTAACAATGGAGCAACTCATTTATCCCCTATTGATGGGTCACGAAGAAAGTTGGTAGTGAATGGACATCGCCTCAGGGTATACCATACACCTCTGACTAAAGAAGAATTCTTGCAGCAACTTGATAGTTTGGATACATAGCAGGTGGAAGAGATTCCTTCTTCCACTTCAAAACAATCAACATGATCAGTGGATTTAAAAAAAAAATAGAAAATACAAAAAAATCAGAAAAATAGAAAACAAAAATATGAATAAATTTTGAGTATGAATTCCTTCATGGGCATGGTTTCAGGGGAAATCATGAAATTCCTTCATGGGCATAGTCAGGATCAAGAAAGAAAAAAAAGAAAAAAAGAAAAGGAGAGGTAAAAATAAAAAAAAAGGGGTAAAATCAAGAAACAAAAGAGAGAAAAATGAATAACCCAGCAGTGAAAACCTTTTCTTAAGGCACTACTGAGTTGGTGTGCATGAAAACCAATTTTCTGGCATGCATAACCTTGAGAAATTTTTGAACCATCATTGTACAAATTCACCTAGTGCACTTGTTTTGAAATGTTGCAGAAAATCTCAGCAGAATATCAACAAAAGTAGTCATTCTTCAAAAACTGGCATTAACTGTTTTTATCAGGTATATATTTTACATTTCTTCATTGTAAAATTATTGGTATATAGTATGTGACAATTAACCATTAGCATAAAAGGTATTCATAAGAGTTGGCATACTTAAAAACATGTTTTGAGAATGAAAATATTGATTTCCGCCTAATCTTCGAACAAGAATGCCAAAAACAGTGCCTGCTATATTATATTTGGAATGAAATTGTCTTCAGAATGACAAAAAAATGAATGTTGCACTTTGTCTTTAGAAAGAAACTTTGTCTTCGAAATGACAATTTGTCTTCAGAATGAAACTTGGTCTTTAGAATGACGACTTGCTGCATCATCTTCGGAATGAAGATATGTCTTCGGAATGAAGATCTGTCTTTGGAATGAAGATTTGTCTTCAGAATGAGGGTTAATCTTCGAAATGAGGATTGATCTTCGGAATGAAAATTTTGCAAAGAAGATTTGTCTTCGGAATGAAGACCTGTCTTCGGAATGAGGTCATAATATTTGGAATGAGGATTTGTCTTCGGAATGAAGACTTGTCTTCGAAATGAGGTCATAATCTTCGAAATGAAATTTTGTTTGTGCAATAAGTTATAATCTTTGGAAAGAGCATTTTCATGTGGCATCCAAGAAGATAAGGTATGACAAAATCAAGAATTTTTCTTAGTTGCATGTGAGGAAGGGACACGTGTCAATCGAGCACATGGTTTGTTTTTGCACTCATTGGAAATACGGAGAACATGACCAACCATATGCCACCCGTTTTTAATGTCAATTAACATGCACATGAGAATCTGCAAAACTAATGAGGTGGATCTAACGACAAGGACATCCATGCAATTATCAACAAACAGGTGTACAATGCAAAAGTAGAAATGTGTGCCATCTTTCTTTTCGAAGACGTGTTGCAAGGTATAGTGCATAGGATACAGTTAATTCCAAATAAGAAGATGAGAAACATGGCAATGAAGGTTTCAAATTAAAACTCTACAAATTTGCAATAGAAAATAGCCAAAAATCCTATAGTAGAACAACAACTGCAGTGTACGATTTTTAAATAGAGAAAAATGGGGTGAAAGATCAGAATAGAGCCTACAGATACCACTTACCTCCGAGAAAATTTGGCAGTTGTGCAGATTTTTGAAGATAGAGGGTTTATGACATTTTTGGATAAATTAAATGGGTCTTCTGAATATTTAGCTGGCATGTTCACCCATACATTCAGAAACAACCGAGAACATGTTAACGACATGTCTATTGAGGTAAGCCCTGAAATTTTAAGTTAGATTACAGAGCTGCCATTAGAAGGGATTTCAATTACTAGATCTGGCAAGAACACATTGAAATCCCTTCTAGTTAATCAGTTTATAGAAAAAAATGATAGAGAACCTGAATACTTAACCCATAACAACACATGCAAAGGGTTAAAAAGGGCTAGCCTACAGGAACCCTGGGATGAAGTAGCCACTTGGATAATTAAGTTTTTAACCTATGAAGGGCAGTATGTGCTATTGCCAGGGCATCATTTGTGAATTTTGGACCATCTCAGACATGGTGGACAACAACCAGAAGTTAGGGTAAATCTTCCCCTATATCTGTATCAAGAGTTAAAGAACATGGCAAAAAGATATCAAGAGGGTAAAGGAAGCCTTCGCCATCATGGCCTCATCAAATTAGTTTGCCAACACCATTTTAGAGGAAACCCTAGGAGTTTTGATAGGTTTTACTCTAACCTAAATGATGTCATTTTTGGGGATGAAAGTGAGGAAGAAGAAGAACCAATTACTGCTGATGTTGCTACAGAAGAGGAAACAACTGCTGTAAAAAATGTTGCAGAAGATGCTACAAAAAATGTTGCAGAAGATGTTGCAGAAGAAACTGCAGGTGCCCCTGAAGCTGTTACATAATTACACCCAACAACAGCAATATAAAACCTTGCTCCTGAACCCTCAACTTCACAGGCTAAGAGACAAAAGAGAAGAGGATCTGGAACTAGCAGCAGAGCAGAAAAACAAAAGAAATTTTTGTTTGCTAAAGCTGCAACTGACTTATCATAATAGAGAAGTGAAACAAGGGAAATAGAGACATCTAAAACTGACCCCATGATCCCTGTTGTCACCAAAAAATAGAGTAAAAAAAAGAAGTTTGCATCTGGAACTAGGAGGTCTACAAGAATCCATTTGAAAGAAACTACAGAATAGGTCATGGAGGAAAAAGATAGACCAAGCAGCCCAGATGTCACAGAGATACAACCAACATCTGACAACTTTCTAGAATTCCCTGAACAGATAGCTAAGGTAGAAACTAAGCAGGTTGGTTTGGAAGAGGCTACAGTTCAACAGGCTACAAATATGGTAGATATCCTTATAGACAGTCTCACAGAGCCTCCTGAAAAAGAACAAACTATTGTAGAAGAAGAGAAAATATTGGTTGAGCAGCCAACTACAACTGATTTGTCTGCATTAGCTTCTGAAGTAGAAATAGAAGTGGAAGACATCACAGAGAAGCTAAGGGCAGCAAGAAGTGTTGTCAAAACACAGACCAAATGGATCACAGAGAAAGAAAGCATCATTGAGATGCAAGAAAGAAAAATTGTAGAACTTTAGCAGGAAGTGGCAGAACTAAAAAAATTGTTGTCACAATCTAAAAAACAACCAACTATATCCCATGATGAAGATAATTTGGCTCAATTGCTTCTAGGTTTATCAA
The DNA here is from genome assembly GCA_028583015.1 of Wollemia nobilis. Lineage (NCBI taxonomy): Eukaryota > Viridiplantae > Streptophyta > Pinopsida > Araucariales > Araucariaceae > Wollemia > Wollemia nobilis. The sequence continues at coordinate 2,468,709 of JAQPPZ010000840.1, read as the reverse complement.
GATCATATGATTCTGTTGAAGCAGACATGGGAGTCCATCCTGAAATAGCACTCCTTCATTCTGAAGAAGTGCCTGTTCATTCTAAAGTAGCACCATATTATTCTGAAGCATTGCCTTCTTGTTCTGAAGATGCTTCAAAAATGGTGAGGAATATTGCAGAGGATGTTGAAAATGAGCCACCAACATAGAAACAGTCCCAAAAGCAAGAAAATGTTCAAGTAAGTACTCCTACTGAGGTCCCTGCATTTCAACTTGCTACACTTGCAGTAAAAATAGTAGATAAGGGGGTACAAGTAGAAATACTATCTGATGACAACCCCATAGAAATAGCAAATAAGGGGGTGCAAGTAGAGTTATTGATGGATGAACGACCAGTGGAAGTGGCGAGAAAAGGACTTCAGATAAATCTGTTGCCTAGGATCCCCCTTGTAGTAAGACCACCTAATACTGTGTCTCTAGAGCAATACAATGCAGATATAGCTAGCTAGATGCTTAGATATGAATAGATTGCTAATAAAACTAAAAATTTCAAATTGGAAGCAAAACAACTAGAAGCCAAGGACACAAAAATTTAGGCATTGAAAGAAAAGGTGTCTGACTTATGCCAAATTGTTAAATTTTTAGTCCAATTTAGATGACCAGCCAGGTTTTACACCCTTATTTTGAAGGAAAAATACTTCAGATGGCAGGTCATGAGGATTACTTCAAATCTTCCATATAAACTGGACACTATTGAAGATTTTCTGGAAGCATATTTTAATAGTCCCTTTGAATAGAAAAATCTCTTGTGTGAATTGTTTTTACATGGTTTCTTTATTCCAGAGAAATTTGAATCTCATCCTCAAATCTATATTGGAGATGTTCAGTTGAGAGCATTTATGTCTACTTTGCAAAATCAGCTTTAGTGGGATCAAGAAAAAAGGTAGAATAAAGTGATTGAAACAAGGGCTGAGTTGTTAGTCAGAGCAATCCAGCCAAATCACCTAAATATCACCTAGCAACACTTTTCAATGATGAACAAGGATGATATTAAGAGAATGTACTTGAACAATTTGAGGGATTGTGTGGTCAGATTTAACAATTTCTATGATCACAATTTCTTCCCAGCATTGTCAGTATGTAGAGACAGATGGAATGAACTTTCCATGTCTTTAAGGAAAATAGAACCTATCTCTTCCATCAATTTAGAATGGTCTAGAAGAAGAGCAGAAGGTGTAGTCCAACTGATTCAGATCATGCAACATAACTAGATAGGTCTCAGGTTCAGGCCTCCAACCATCATTACTCCAGTTCCATTCTACTTTGAGGAAGATGCCCAGCTTGATGAACAATTTCAAGATTGGCTCAAAAACATTCAAGAAAAAAATGGGTATTACATAGGCAAGAAGTTATTCTACAGGTCATGGAATCTAAACATGGACATATGTGATTCCATAGCCCAACAAAATGCATGAGGGCATGCATTAATATAAGTTGGGGGAAAATGATGAGGCCTGGAAATGCCTCAATCATAACATGTTTTGTACACTAAAAATGCCTATAAACTCTTATGTTTTATCTGATATGTTAGTTAAGTTGATTCAATATCTCTGTATATTAACCATTTTGCATTATCAATGTATTTGAAATATTATATGCTTGATTTTACAACTTTTTGCATAGTTTTGTGTTCTTTTTGCTATGATTTGCTACAATGGGATATGCTTAGAATAATAGCAGCATTTCACTAATCTTGTTTTGATTTGACAAAGCATTTACTTCACCTAATCTGGCAACAGTGCAAGCAAACTGTTGTTGTGTAGCAAAAACTGATCTTTCCCATATAAATTCCAGCCAGCTGTCCATAAATAGCAAGGCATGGAATTCACATGAGGAAAGGGATGAAGACCATTAGAATTTGATCTTAGGAGATAACCCACCTAAGATATGCAAAAAAAATCACTAGAAAAGCATACATTTGTTCATTCCGAAGTATCTTTGAAATGAACAGATATCTTCAGAATGAAGGAACACAGCATCTTTAGAATGAGCGAATCTTCAGAATGAAGAATGCAGCATCTTCAGAATGAGCGGATCTTCGGAATGAAGTATGAAATATCTTCAAAATGAGTGATCTTCGGAATGATAATGTAGTATCTTTGAAATGAGCGATCTTCGGAATGAGAACTGCATTGTCTTCGAAATGAAGCCACTTATCTTCGGAATGAAGAACAGAATGTGTTTTTGACCTTTTGACCAATTTCTAAAGCCAAACAAATGGAAATAAATGTTGGAAAAAGTAAAGAGAAATATCTTCCATATGTCCTTGTCGTCATTGCCGACCAAAGCCTTCATTAAGGGAAAGATCAAGTTTTAGTCCTCTTCTAGGATAAAACTAGAAATTGTTGCAGCATTGTAAGATTAGATATTTTGAGATATTCTTTGTTTGTAATCAGATCATAGGATAGCTATAAATATTGCTCCCATTCAGGTTGAGCCTAGAAGGTAGAAAATGAGGTAAAAAATAGAGTAAGGAAGCTAGCAGAAAATATAGAATATAACTCGAAATTGACTGTTACAATCCTGTAACAATTTTTCAATGAGAATTCTTGTAATCATGTCTTTTGATCAATAAAGTGCACCAGTTCTATTTCAAATTACTTGTAAATGAGTGTGATTAAGATTTAGAAAAAGAGAGAATTACACCTTCTTCTGAAAAAATAGGCTGGCCACTTCCAGACCTAGGAGGAGGACTAACAAAGCAGGTTTTTATTCTGATTTTACTGCAGCAGAATGAGTTGTAGAACTTGTTATTTCAATTGCTTGTAAATAGCTGACAATATTTGCAGTATTAGTTTATTTATTCTTATATTAATCTTGTGCTTAAATTTTTAGTTGCAATCTTACTTTCAGCAAAGTTTCCACTTCATTTTCAAATTGTTATTTCCAAAATTTACTGTTTTTCAGCAATTTCCTGCATTTTATGTTTTACTATCAAAATCTAAACAAAATATTGACAACCTTCTGTTACAGAACTTTGATAGTTTTTATTTCCACATTAGATCTAGACTTTTATTACTGCAAAAGTAATTAGATTTCCTTTCTGCAATTAGGATCAGACTTTCAATTCTGCAACTATTAATTCTGCAATATAATTAGGTCTCATTCTGCAATTGTAATTAGGACTTCATTTTTGTAGTTAATGATTAGTTTCCAATTCTGTATATTAGATTAAGATTTAATTTATGCAATTTAGATATAGGAATGTTCCAAAACCCCCCACACAACCGGTTCCACCAATAAGACTTGTTGCCCTAGATTGACCTAAGTTATAGCTGTTTCACTTCTCCTCCCACAGATAGCCATGTACACTGCCCTGGATTGACAGATTAATTGAGAATTAATGATGGTATAACGACTACGCATCAAAAGGCTTAAGCAATTACCTTCCCTACGACATAGGCATATTTTTTCGTAGACATTGTTGAGTGGTATATGATAGAAAGGATTATCAAATCAGCCAAGTAAAGGTTTAAAGTTTGAGATAATTTTGAAGCAAAGCCTTCCCTTATGTATAATTTCATGGTTGGTAAAAGTTTAGGTTTGACATATTTCTATCGTCTTAGGTAGGGAAACACAAAAATCTAATGGAACCTTTTTTCTATTGGAAACATGCATTAACAGTCCAAGGATAAGGATAATAATGAGCAGTGAAACACAAAAATCTAACAAAATCTTTTTTTATTGGAAACGTCCATTAAGAGTAATTAGCAGGGAAACACAAAAATCTAACAAAATATTTTTCTTATTGGAAACTTACAATAACAGTCAAAATATAAGGATAATAATTAAATGATAGCTTTGTGTTGAGCCCGTGGCAGGTACAAAGTCATCTTGTAGACACCAAAATAGCACCAATCCGATTATGTGACTACAAACACTGATCACATTGACACACACAGCCCCAATGGCAGCCCCCAGAGGTTAAACAGTGGTCCTAACCACTCTCACAGTAGTTTTGGGAGTTCAAGGATCAATTCAACACCTTCTAGGCACTTTGCTCAGAATCCATCCCTCCCTGGGATGAATTCAAAATGGGATCTGTCCTCCCCTGGGACGAATACAAAATCTGCTCTTGGGTAGAACGAATTCCAGGTTCAACAGACAAAAAGAAAAATCTTGACAAGTGGCAGCTGAGGACAGTCCATTAATGCCTCCTGCCTTGCATGCACGTGTAGGTGAGTAAGGTGAGCATTAAGGGCTATTATAGGGGCAGTCATGGAAGCCCAAATCAGGGAGGACTCTCCTCCCTCATGGGAAGGTATGACTTCCACATGGCGCAAATGCATGCCCATCCAAAGAGACCCCTTGGGTCTATAAAAAGGTGAGTTTTCTCACCCAAAAGGAGACAGGTTGGAAGCATTTTAAGCAATGAAGTGCTGCCGAATTGATACCACACTTTGCCTTTTGATTAACGTCTTCCACATCCTTGATCTCTTTCGTAAGGGAGGTCATTGGGTGGATATTGAAAGTGTGAATCTGGATCCAAAACCTGACACTTGACCACATTATCCCACCCAATTTTATGACAACCCATTACAAGAGATTTTGGACCCATCCCAAGTGGATTGGTGCCAAAATCAGGTTCCAACAGTGGGTGGCCCGCCAGGGTGCCCCGCATTGCTATGAGCCTAATCCTCTTTTCTTAAGAACGATTGGGAATTCATAGCAGATTGTTCTTTTGTCATTTGTTTATCTTGCATTTCATCTTATGCTGCTTAAATAGCTTGTAATTCTGTTTATGTTTTGATTAATTTTTACCATGTTTTGTCGCTTTTGTTGTTCTCACTAACTTGTAGGTAGCGACGTCAAATTTCCATTGAGGGATGCCAAATTGTGGAAATCTGACCATTTGGGTCTTCCCAAAATGCCTCCAATTAGCTAACCCCTAAGTTTGTAGGTCTTTTGGAGTTCTCGAGATGCGACATTTTGGGGATTTCTTTGTTTTAGGTGAATTTGTTCTACCCCAGAGTGAATTATAGCTGGATCCGTCCCGCCCCTGAATGAATTTGAATTGGTGAAGGATTTCATGACTATTTCATTTGTAGTGATCTTATGGTAATGTTCTTTGGTTTCTTTCCAATTTACAGGTCATTTGGAGTCATTTTATTTATCGATTTAGCTAATTTTATGCATGCATCCTCCATTGGATTTTAGGATCAAATGCCTTATCTTATTTCATAGGTGCTACTAATTATTTGTTTTTTTTTTGAATGCAGAAGGAGGAGCAAGGATCAAGGATTCATCAACACCAGCGACGATAACACTTTGGCCCGTCTATTGTGCATGTGGGCATGCGGAAGGAGGATCACTAGTCCTTATTGTAACCAAAACATGTTAACGCTCCTAGCCCCTGAAAATGCAGGAGACGTCTTTGTAACTGATATTGAGAGAGTCTAAATAAAAAGGGTTGTGCTTTCTATACTTCTTTCATTTTGTCTCAATTCGTCTCTTTTCCCTATTTCATGCATTTTGAATTTCTAGGATTAAAGCGTTATATTTCATTTTGCATTGCATAGCTTTAGTGTTTCTTTTCAACTTTCAAAATCTCATGTTTTCAGTGGCGATCACGGTGGGACACTATCCCCTACTTTTTGAGATCAAGAAATTGATCCAAGTTTTGTGTTTTTGTGCTTACAGGTACCCTTTTTCGAGCACTGACTGTTATTCATTCCACCCTGTGGAAAATACAGTACTAGAATTCGTCTGATCCTGAGACGAATTCCAATTCGTCTCAGCCCAGAACGAATCTTGTTCTATAATTTATCTCACCCAGGGATGAATTTTTTTCTATGTAGTTTCAGGGCTGAGGATCAGAAACAACAGGTCTAGGTAGAGAAAAGGTAGGGGTCTTAAACTGTTCCTGTCATTTTTTGCTTTTTTGTTTCTATTTTCTATCAATTTTGCCTTCTTAGGGAAAGTAGTTGCTTTTGCATGTTTCATTTTTCTAAATAAAATGAACTCCACACACTTCACGCAACATTTTTAAACCAAGGAGCTGGTCGTAAAACCCCAGCACTTGATCAAGACCAACGATGGATTTCATCACCACCTTGGCTTGATTTTACATCCATTACCTCGATTGTCACTGTTGCTCAACGTAAATCTTGATGAAATCTGACCGAGTGTCGCTGGGGTGATTCCCAACATGCGAGGATAAGTCTTCTATGGTAGGTGTCATAAATAGGACAATCCCCCTTCTGTACCACCTACATTCCACGTACCATCTACTCTCACGTACCTATAGTTTCCCTCTCGTAAGGGCGGGTATATAGAGAGGTTGGTATATCGGCCTAGCAATGGTATATCGAAGGGGCGACCATTTATGGGAGTCATATGAGCCTTCATTATGCATATAAACGTTCTTCAAAACTTTCAAAAACAAAAAAAGAATCATCAAAATGCACTAAAACCAGTCTAGGACACACCATTAATATTTAAAAGAGATAATCACCATTTGTGTATGTGTGTGTTCATTTCTGCTTAGTGTAACAAAAACAAAAAAATCATAAAAAAAAAAAGAAAGATAAAATCTACATAGCTTGTAGGAAAGCACCACCATGGTGTACACACGTAGCCAAGCCCAATCAAGGGCAAAAGCTACAGAAAGTGTACAAGGGGGGGCACAGGTCACCTCCGCTATAGCCCTAAGGACTTAGTCATACCGCCTTGGCAGTCTAACCAAGAGAGTCTGCATCAGTCCAGGTCAATATGGAATTATAGGGACACCCCATTGGGGGACATGCCCGTCTTTCATAGCCCCTTTCGAGAAGAGGCCTTACATGTGGCACTCAACATAGATCAAAGGGCTCACTTAGAAGCTCGATATGAGTGGCCACCACGTGATGAAGCAATGGAATGATGGAGGGTCCATCAGGAGAGGCTTCAAGATTATATCATCCCTTCATTGCCTCCTCTCATTGTTAGAAACAACAGGAAAAATCTGGAGCACAAGGCTCCTTTGACAGGGCGAGCCAACTTCGCCTGCCCCTTTCACACTTATGAAATGGAGAATGAGGAAGATCCCTATCTTCCTCAAGAGCAATATACAGCGTAGGATCAATGTGCCTCCACACCTGCTATGTACCAAAACCATCCTTCGAGGCCAGAGCCTCGAATAAATGCTACCAACCTTGATAGGGGGAAGTGACCTATAGAGATCTCGGATCACCGTGACTAAGATAAGTGCATGGGAGAGGCATCTAGGTCTTTGAGACTCAATATGGTGAAACAGATCAACTTGGCAGTCGCCAGACATGTCACCTGCCAAGCATAGATTACGTAGCTTGAGCAAGATCAAGAGCAACTAGAACATTTATATCGCCTTAGTAAAGAGCGCATTAGGCACCAAATAGATGAGTTGTTGAATAACATTGTGCCGAAGAGGATTTCGACCCCTTGCACCCAAAGGGCAGAATCATATGAGAGGCATAACCCCTTGGTACAAGACAGGTCCCCGCAACCTAACCAAGCGCTGCCTCCAAGACCTCTTAGACCTGAACGGGAGGCCACTCCCTAGAATAATGATGGGCTCCTTCTATGGGGACCCACTCATGGTCGTAGGTCTCACCCAAAGACTCCTCAAGAAGCATATGAGGAGTATGAACAAGAATAAGAGCGGGCCAAAATGCCCTATCAAGGCAGAGGGGTTGCTATCAGGCCACCTCTCCACAGGCCTCAATTCTCCCACAACCCACAATGGGAGACAATTAGAGAGGACGAGATTAAGTCTTCTTATGCATACAAAGCACTGCTAGAGCATTTGGAGTCTATGGAAACCAAAGCTGTTGGGCCCCAAAATCCCATGTTATGTCAACTCCATAGTCATCCGATGCATCCATCTGTGCTTGCACCTCCTTATCCTAAGCACTTTAAGTTGCCTTAGCTGGCAATCTTTAAAGGTGAGGAGGATGCCCAAGAGCATGTGATGAGGTTCCTGAGCCAATGCTTTGGCATTCAGGACAACGATGCTTTGTTGCTGAGGACCTTCATAACCACATTCATATGCCCTGCCTCGGATTGGTTCACCCAATTTCCGAAGCACAACATCAGCAACTTGGATCAATTAGTGGATGCGTTCCTCGAACGCTTCACCTTCAACACCAAGAAGAAGGCATCACTAAGTGATTTGGCCAGCCTTAGGCAATATGAGGAAGAGACTATGGCGGCCTATGGTAATCGATGGAGGACTCTGCTTTCCAAGCTACCCTACCTTCCCCCTATGTCCGACCTTACACAAATGTTTTCAAGAAGTTGTTTGAGGTCGATCTCTATGCTATTGCAGTTGCAACAATATGCCACCTTAGAAGAGGCTCTGGCACAAGCCAGAATAATCGAAGAGATCAAGATATAGGATGGTGAGATCGCCAAACCTAAGAAGAAAGAATGGAACAAAAACACCAAAATAGGAACTACACAACAAAAACCCGCTGCAATTAACCAAGTTGCTATAAATGTTCCTAGGCCTGCACAAGAAGTACAACCTCAAAAGGCTAATTATCAGGCAGTGCCCCCTAACAATTAAAAAAGAGAAAATCAAAAATAGGGGCAAAATCAACAGCGTCGCCCTAGGTGACACTTTACACCCTACACGGAGTCTAGGGACTCCCTATTTGACTGCTTGTCAGTGGTGAATTTGATCAACCTCTCAAAAATTCAAACCATAGATCCCAATGCACCAAAGCCTAAGGGGTATCGGGAGGATTTGTACTGTAAATTCCATCGACAACAGGGACACAACCTCAATGCATGTTGGAAATTCAAAGGCTTGATACAAGACCTGATTGACAATAAGACATTGGTTGTAGACAACCCCGTAGCACCAAACAACCAGAAAATGGGAATTTTAAGAGACCCCTTGCCTACCCATGAGGCACAGGCAAAACCCCTGCAAATCAATGAGGTGCAACAAAACTTCCCCATGCAGGGGCATGTAGGGATGATAAGTATAGTGACTAGGAACAAGAAATACCCAGGAGCTTCTCCCACGATAGCCACAAGAGAAGTTTCGTCAATGTCACAGTCTCAACAAAACCCTAAGCAGCTGCCTCCGCCTAGACCCGCAGCCACGATTTGGACTAGACTTACCCAAATTCTATGGACCACGTCGGCTAGGCTCTCCATATATGAGCTAATTCAACAATCAATTCCCCATCGAGAGGCTCTTATGGAGATATTGAAGGCTATCGAGCTACAGCCCAAGGAACCAAATTCCTTCAATAATTTTGTGGGGCATGTCAAAAGATGCACCAAGCCAGTCATCACTTTTCGGGAAGATGAAGTGAAGTTAGTGGCTGATGACATAGTAGATCCACCCCTACACGTTATCGTGCGGGTCAAAGGGATCCCCTATAAGAGGGTGTTGGTAGACATTGGCTCGTCTAGTAACATCATTACTACAGCAGCATTGAAACATTTGAAGTTGATGGCATCTCACATAACGGCCTCCACATATACTCTACGAGCATTTAACGATGCAATTTGCTCGACAGTCAGCACAATCGTCCTACCCATTCAAGTAGGACAAAAGACAATACCAACATTGTGCAATATTTTGGAAGGTGAGATGGCTTACAACATCTTGTTGGGCCGGCCATGGATCAGGGACATGAAGTGTGTCCCATCAATAGCTCATCAATGTCTAAAATATATATATTTAAAGGGGAGGTACATGTGGTCTTGATAGACCTAGAACCCTTCAAGTACTACAATGCAGTGCAACTGATGCCGCAGTCGACCCTTCCATAAACGCATTTGGATTTCTAGTTGAATCCATCTCGACAGGGTCCAATTTCGCAAGCATCCCCAAAGGTAGATCCACCAAAACCCTAGTTAGGTCCATCTTCATCAGTTGGTCCTTCATCAACGACGCCACCTATCATGGCCAAACAGAAGGACAAAGGGAAGAAACCCCTGGAGGAGGCACAACCTCTAGAAGAGGCACCACAATCAGTCTCAAACATCTCTACAGAAGAGATGCCTAGTAAGAGGGAAGTGGAAGCTCCTAGCCTACCCCACATGGAGTGGAGTCCAGAAGAGCTTTCGTTCCCTCCCCCTTAGTCACCAACAATCACTGTTGAAATGGCCAATACAAGCCTGGGAGAGTATTTGGTGCGGAATTTTGTAGCAACGCCCGCATTAGAGTCCATGCAAGATATGGGAAGACCTCGCCTCCCCATTGGTAAAATTGTTCCTCTAGGCTACCTGCCAAACCAGACTAACTTTGTGTATGGGGGCCTCAATCATGGCACTGAGCCATACATACAAGAGAAAGAGGATAAAGATCCTTTCATAGATAATGTAAACTATCTGTCCAACCCGGAATTCGCTCTGAGATATCTCGGCCAATGCAATTGGCATGGATATGGGTTAGGTCGGTATGAGCAAGGAGTGTGTGTCCTTTGTCAACCAAGATACCAAATTCCTTATGACAAGTTAGGCGTAGGGTCCCTCAGTTAAGGTAATTACTTGTATCTTCCTGCTATTTTGATTATGGTTTAGACAAGGTAATCCTTAATAGCAATTTTCTTTACTATTTTGGAACTAAGATACCCATTTTCTTGAATGCTGATGTTATGTTTTGAAATCTTGTTTTTAAGTTTCATATCACTAATGAATGTAGTTCATTTCCTTGAATGCTACTTACATTTCTCACTTTAAAAAGATATTGAGAGGGTTTTTCCTTGCCTAGAGGGGTTAATTAGATTTATCATTATATAAATATAATATTGTTTATGTTTTTTTATAGACTTCTAAAATTTGTGTTTTAATTAGAGCATTTGTTGTTAGGTTTTTAAATTATGTTACTTGAACAGATTCTAAGGTAAATGGCAACCATATCCTGTGCTAATGTCCTTGAAGAATTTTAAATATTAGACATTCATTCTATAAAGATGATTTTTTTAAAATTATTATCAATTTTAAAGTTATAAATTTTAATTTGAGGAAGATGACACAAATACCTTTAACTCTCTTAAAGGTATATTTACCTATATTATCATATAGAATTTATTCCTTCTTGTAATCATAATAGCCAGTAAAAATTACACATAATGTTCGTTTTGTCAAACTTCCTAGTTCTTATATCATATGCTTCACAATCAAATACTCTCAAATAGTTCATGGTGGCCTTCTTTCCACTCAATATTTATTATAAGGTTATGTTAAAAAATGATGTAAGGAACCTATTTTGAATACGATTTGTATTCAATGCTTCTGCCCAAAGTTCCATACACAAGTTCATAGATTGAAATATGCCATCATTGCATCAATGATTGATGTGTCTTACAAGTTTGGGATTCTATTCTTTGTGAGAAGAATTTTGATAGGAGAGAGCTATAGAGAAAGCTTCGGTGGTTGGACCTCAAAAATATTGTCCAATTGTATTGCATTTTGTTTAATACTGCAGGCCATTCAATCATTTTTGAAGGTTAAGCAAGGTATCCCATATAGCTATTGAAAACATGGGTGATTTAAGGTTAAGCAAGGTATCCCATATAGCTATTGAAAAATTGGGCCTGTAAAACATGATGCCACAAAACAGAACCCAAATACACATTACCCTAAAATAGAGCACAAATAGATTTAGAAAAATTTACAGAGAAATATAATCTTACAATTGTTATTAACCAAAAATGAAGAGGAAAAAAAAAATTGTATTGTAATTGCATTTGAGGAAGGAATTCAGTTCATACAATTTTTCCAATGGAGTACCTAACTTATCCTTCCACCTGCCCATCCTTAAGCATTAAAATAATTTACTTAACATTCCCCTTAATGCTTAAGGGAATAACACCCAATTTTGTTCTAAGCCTCTCAAAATTGTCTTTTGAAAGCATCTTGGTGAACACATTTGCCACTTGCTCCTTGGATGGGCAAAACATCATTGCTATATGTCCTTATTAAACAATATCCCAAATGAAATGATATCTTATATCAATATCTTTGTACGACTATGACAAAATGAATTCTTGGACAAAGAAATTGTAGAAAAATTATCATAAAAATTGTGAAAAGATAATTTTTCTCATGCTTCAACTCTTTCAAAATCTATTTCAACCATATAACTTGACATGTTGTTTTTGTTGTTATATATTCAGATTCTGTTGTAGATAAAAAAATAGTTTCTTGCTTTTTCAATGACTAGCACCAGTTCCCATGCTTAAAATATTTCAATAAGTGCTTTGGACATCGTAAAGATAACCTTCCCAATCACTATTTGTGTATCCAACCAAACAAAATCATAAGAATTGCTATACCAAATACCAAAATCACTCGTTCCTTGCACATACCTCAATATTCTTTTTGCTGCTTGAAATGTACTTTTGTTGGATCTTGCATAAATCTAGAAACCATGCTTATAACATACATTAAATCTAGCCTAGAAGTTGTAAGAGACATTAACCTACCTACTAGTTTTTCGTAAACTATAGGATTCACCTTGCCACTTCCATCATCCTTAATAAGCTTTTCACCAAGAATTAAAGGAGTACTAACATATTTGCACTTTGACATTCTAAAATTTTCAAGTAATTCAAAAGTATATTTACCTTGTGAGATAAAAATACCATCATCTAGTTGTCTCACTTCAATCCCAAGAAAATAGTACATCAAACCCAAATCTGCATCTCAAATTTGTCTTTCATTGTATTTCTAAAGTCATTCATCGACTTCATGCTATTTTCTATAACTATCAAGTCATCCACATGTAAAACTATAATCAATAGCTCACCATCATTGCCATATTTTAGATATAGAGTGGGTTCACTTACACATATTTTAAATCCTTGGCTATGGAAATATCCATCAATCCTACTATACCATGCTCTTCGTGTTTGTTTGAGTCCATAGAGTGCTTACTTTAATTTGTAAACCTTATGCTCTTGCCCCTTCACCTCACAACCTAGAGGTTGTTCAACATAGACTTCTTCATCCAAATCACCATTTTAAAAAAAATATTTGACATCCATTTGAAAAAAAATTCCATCTATTTTATGTTGCTAGTGCTAAAACAATTCTTATAGTGTCTAATATAGCAACATGAGCAAAGGTTTCAAAATAATTAATATCTGGTTGTTGAGAATAACCTTTTACAACCAATCTTGCTTTATGATTTTCCACTATTCTATCTACTTTATACTAAGTTTTATAGAACCATTTCACTCCAATGGATTCATTTCCTTTAGAAGATGTACCAACTCCCATGTTTCATTTTTATCAATCATATTCAATTCCTCCTCCATGGCATCACTCCAAACCTTTTCTTTCATTTCATCTTAATATGTTGTTGGTTCAACTTTAATATATAAAAAAAATGCAACTTTTAGATTCAAAATTACCTCTTTAGTCTTCTCATATATTTCTTGAAGACTCCTAAATTTATTGGGAGGAATTGGAGTAGATATTGCACTCGAATTATTGCTTGTATTTCTTATTAGAGTACTTAGAGTGGAGGTTGCACTCGAACTACTACCTGAACTAATGTTGGAGTGACTAAGCTCTTCTTCAATGACTACTTGTTTTTCTTGTTGTTCATTTACTTTTCAAACTCCCTGTTCATCAAATAACACATCACGAGAAATGATCAATTTTTGCAATATCGGATTCCATAACCTATATGTTTTGGTTTCTTCTGAATATCCCATAAAAATATTCACTCTTAGCATCCAAATTTTTTCAATGTTCATCTTGAACATGGACATATGCAATGGACCCAAAAATACTCAAATGGCCTACACTAGGCTTCCATCCTGACCAAGCTTCTTCAAGTATGTGATCAATACGACATGAGTTAGGCTTTGGTTCAAAATATATTGTTGTGGCAACTAGTTCTCCCCAAATTTGATTTTCCATATGCTTGGCTTGCAACATAGACCTTTCTATTTCTACTATAGTAAATTTTTTTCTTTCAACCACACCATTTTGTTGTGGTGTGAAGGCAACTATTAATTATCTTTTAATTCCATTTTATTCATAATATACCATAACTTCTTTTTGAGTTAAATTCACCTCCTCTATCCCTTCTTAAATTTTTGATACAATACTCAATTTATTTTTCAACCATTGATTTAAAATTCAAAAAATATTTAGTTTTCTCACTCTTATTCTTCAAAAAGAATACCCAAATATTTTTGCTATAATCATCTATGAGTGTGAGGATATAAAAATGATTACCAAGGCTTGGTGTTTGCATGGGACCACAAATATCTGCATGAACTAACTGTAATTGTTTTGAGGCTCTCCATTGCATTTCCATTGAAAATGTATTTCTATGTTGTTTTCTAAGTGCACATGTTGAACATATTTCATCTCTTACTAGAATTTGTGGTAATCCACGTACCATATGTTTCACCTACAAAAGTTTCAATGCTTTGAAATTCAAATGAACATAACAACTACTATCACCAATTGAAACCTTCAAATTAAGTGTACTTACTTGCTATAATTTTAATTGAAATAATCTATTGCTGGTCATGGGTATTTCACACACCAATATTCCATTTTTTTAATAATTTTTCAAATCTTATCTTTAAATTAAATTTCATAATTTTTTCTCTAATAGCTGCCCTACACTTAGCAAATTATGTTTGAGACCAGGTACATAGAATGTATCATTAATATTTTTTATCTCTCCTTGTTTAGTTTGAATAGCCAAAGTTCCTTTACCAACAACATCAATAGTTTGATCATTCCCCAATTTCACATTATTTTTTCCCATTTCATTCATTTCAAAAAATAACTCTTTATTGTTTGCAATATGATTAGAATACCCAAAATCAAGAAACCATAAATCATTACCTGATTTTTCAGCAACATGAGTTGAGTGAAAAAAAAATTGTTTTAGCATCTTCTCCATCATTACTTGTAAAATTTGTAGTTTTATGTTGCAATTTCTAATAAACATTCTTGAAATACCCATATTTTTTACAATAAAGGCATTGGATTGTTGTCTTATCTATGTGAATTCTTCCATGACCTCTTCCAAATCGACCTCTTCCATGTCCATATCATCTTCCACGTGAGGACAAATTTTCCTCTTGGGGTAAATTGTGACTACTGCTACCCTTTTCAACCCTTAAATTGGGATTATTGCTGCCCTTTTCAACCCTTTATTTTTTTTTAAATGCAACCTTTTTAGAATCCTCAATACACTTTTCTAATTTACTCTCATGTGGCATTAGTGAACCCATCAAATCATCCAATCTCAAAAAATATAAATATCTACTTTCCTCAATTACAGTAACAATAAAATTCCATTTGATAGGTAAAGATCTTTGTACCTTCTCACAAATTGATTGGTCTTTAATATCTTCTCCATGGATCAGACATTGCTTAACATTATTTTATACTCGAACATGAAAGTAAGCAATCTTCTCATTGAATTTCATTTGCAGAGTTTTAAATTCCCTCCGTAGATTTTGCAATCGAACCAACTTCACCTTGCGTCTCCCTTGATATGATATCTACAATGTGTCCCTTGCCTCCTTTGCATTTTTAGCAAATGCAATTTTTTGAAATACTCTCATCTACAACACTTTGAATCAAATATTTGGCTAATGCATCCTTCTTCTTTTCTTCCTTCATCTTGGTTTGTTCTTGTGCAGTCAACACAATCCAATATTGTGGCTTAACATAGCCATCTTGCACGATATCGCAAACTTCTATGTAAACCAATATCTACATTTTTAATGCCCAATAATCATATTGTTTCCCATTGAATGGAGGAACTGCCATATGATTATTACTTCCTGCCATATATTCCAATCTCCTAAATGCACAATACCACAAAACAGAACCCAAATACACAGTACCCTAAAATAAAGCACAAATAAATGCACAATAATTTACAGAGAAAAACTATCTTACAATTGTTGTTAACCAAAAATGAAGAAAAATGTATTGTACTGCAATTGCATTTGATGAAGGAATTCAGTTCATACAGTGCCAAATACTTATTTAATATAAAGAAAACATAGTTATAAACAATTTTCCCAATGGAGTAACTAACCTGCCGATTTTAAGAATTAAAACAATTTACTTAACATTTCGTACAAAATCATTCAGAGCACAATTGTCGAGAAGATGCAAGTGGGATTTCACATTCTCTCGCAACGTAGTTCAGACTATACACGTAACTTAAATCAGGTCACCGATTCTTTTTTCAGTGGATATTAGTGTGGATGGACAACACATTTTTTACAGCAGATTATATTGCTATGTATAGATAAGATACGTTTTTTAGAATGCATTCTGTATGCTACAAAGAATTTAAATTTGAAAACATATTCCTCAGAAGTATATAAATATTTAGTGAAATCCCAACCTCTAAAGATAATGACAACGTTACCTAAAAGTGTGGAGTGCCATAAAAATTGTAAAGGAACCTATCAAAATGAGAAAAGTAAATTATAAATCTAAGTACTTGTGGCTGAACTAACACAAATCACTTCAAATATGGGCTAGACCAAGTGGGAAAGAGAGTCTAAGATGGACCTGACAAGTGTGAAAGAGAGTCTTTTGTAAAAGATGTTTAAAAATAGTCAAAGAATGTGTTGACGAATTTGGTTTAGAAAGTGCAAGAGATCAACTAAAAAAAATGATGTTTCAATCAAGTTACTATGCAAGATCAGATATTAAACTTGTCTTATACATTATTAAATCCTCTAATGATGTTCATAGTGAAATTTTGACTTGTGCTATAATATGGCGCAACTTTCATGTGTCAAAAGTCTCTTACATTATCAAATTTATCTAACACAATACATAACATGATCGAGGACTATAGATAACATGTTAAAATAATTTTCATGAGCTTTAATGGATAAGGGTCATGGAATTGTTGCTTTAGAAAAACATTCTTATTCAAATTATGGATAAGTACAACATTTGTATTAACTGTTTAGCTACATTTGTGTAAGTCCACCTTTTCTTAAAGTACGTATCCTTCCATTAGATGGTCTTCCACTGTGAAATTAAAAGAAATTTTATGGTCCAATGAAACTTTCCTATTTCTTTCAAAAGTTAAGTTATACGAAATTTTGAAGAATAAGACCTTTGTTACTATAAGAGATGGATGTCCTTAAATATTCTCTCACCTTTTAATTTGTAGGGTATAATGATATTAACTTACTAAACAATGTCTTAAAAAAAGATGTTGTCCCTCAAGCAAGCGAATTACTTTTATTTTCGTGTTATTTTAGTGTTAGGAGTTTTTGTCATTATTTCAGAACTAAGATATCCATTTTGTTGAATGTTTTTAAGTTTATGTGAAACACTTCATTTCCTTGGATGTTGCTCACGTTTCTCACTTGAGAGGGTTTTTCCTTACCTAGAGGGGCTAATTAAATATATTATTATATAAATATAATTTTGTTTTTTTTTTAATAGATTTCTAAAATTTGTGTTTTTTTGGTTATACACTAGCAACATATTCATCATTTTATCCTCATGGGCATAGTTTCAAATTATAAAATCTATAAAAATTGGTATAGAAGCATTAATAAACTTTATTAAATAATCTAGTGTTTAAATACACATTACTTAGGCTAAAAATAGACTTAGGATATTATAAAAATAATATCCTTAGTTGTACCTAATGATAACGTGTAATAGGTAACCTGAGCATAAAAGTAGCTAACTTACTAACCTAATTACGTAGTCAAAATGACTATGATAACTAACCTACTAACCAAGATAATATCTATGTTAAAGGTAAAGTAAATACTATTGGTAAAAAATAACAATCTATTTTTTACCATACGGTAAACTATATCTACCTAGGTGAATTTTTACAAATTATCTAAATAAGGTAATAATAATAGTTACTAACATAGTAACTCTAACATCCCCCTTTATTACATTATTTAGGTAATTTATATAACTATCCCAATATAGTGAAAAATATGTTGATCTGCTGGTTCTTGCTATGGTTTGAGCTCTATCACAGTGCTCTAACTACTCTAAGAAAAAAGTGGGTCATTCCTCACTTTTTCTTCATATCAAAGAATGTCCTTATTGTAATCTTGTCATCCAACCAGATTGCATAGGTAACCAACTACTGCAACTACAAGGTGTAGTAGAGTAGATCACTATATACGAGATTCATTCGATTACAATATGATTTTGCAAAATTTTGGATAAGGTAGCTAGGGTGTCGGTCGGTACCTAAAATGCACCCTTATAAGTTTCCCCCTTGTTGCAAAACAAATTGTAATGGAATTTTTGAAAGAAGTGTGACTAAGGTGTCAGTTGCTACCGAAAATGCACCCGTATAAGTTTTCTTTCGTTTTTACAAAAATTTGTGTGAATTAGGAAAAGAAATGTTTATCCCCCCCTTAATTGCAAAAGATGTGCAACTCATGAAGCTTGTTAATGCTTTTACAAATATTGCCTCCTAGGCAAATTTTACACTAGAAAATTCTCCCCTATTTTTACAAGTACTTCAAACAAAAAGAGTTTGTTATTTATGAAGCCTAAAAGAGGTACAACCACCCCTTTATTGTAAGTACTTCAAACAAAAACTTATGCTATTTATGAATCCTAAAAAGAGGTTTTGGAAAAAGTGCTTGCCTAAGGTGAAAATTTGGTTTTCCTTGTACAATGTTATTTGAACCATGAGCACATTGTGCGCTCTTTTTGAACTAGAATCAGAATCAAACACTTCACTAGAAACATGACCTCTATGATGTGCCTTTGTCATTTTAGTTTTTCTTGTTTTGAAACCAACACCATTTGGTGTCATGGTTGTCCTTTTTACAATTTGTGCAAAACTTTGCCTCCTAGGCAATTTTATCAAAAACGTTCACCAAATAATTCTTCCTTATTGCAAGTACTTCAAGCATGGTTGCTATTATGAAGCTTAAAATAAAAAGGCATAATGTTTATGACTTCTACTTTTCTGATTGCCCTTACAATTTTTATCTCCCTCTTTTCAAAATTTGTGTTTTAATGAAGAAAGAAATTATCCCCCCTTAGTGCAAAATATTTCTACTTTCAAGATTCCTTATTTTACAAAAACTTGTTATTTCTTTTGATATACCCTAAAAGAGTACCAAAATATAATTCACTCAAAAAAATATTTAATGGCACCTTCTTGAAAAATCTTCCTAAAGAGGGTTAATCAGTTTGAGGAAATTAAGGCAAACAAATAAGAGTGAATTAGGGGTTTTGATTTAGGAGAGAATATCAAGATATTTTGGATTTAAATCTATGCAATGATTTACACAAATTATTGTAAAAATTTGGGGTTTTGAGTGTTCTTGATTTTATCACTTATAATTGTTAAAAATAATGCATTAATCAAACAAGAATACCCACAAAATTCTTATCACATAGGTTTTGGATGCAAAAGAAAATGTACCTAATTTTCTACTAAATGTGTCAAGTAAAATCGAAAATGCACCTTTAATTTTTGCAACAAAATTTGGATTTGTGTTGTTCAAAAATTTGATATTTTGTGTCTCCTCTTGTTTTTCAAATTTGCAAATAACGTGGCATAAAACAATTGTCTTTCCTTTTTGTGTTGTAAATTTAACAAGTTTTGATTTTGTTTTAAGTTTTCCTCACTTTGTGTTACAATTTTGTAAAAGAAATACAATTTCATGTATTATCTCCTTTATTTTATAAAATTAACAAATTAGCACTCATTCAAAGACAAGTCGACCCATGACCCATATTTGAAAGGTTTCCAGAATGAGTCGACACATGACTTGGTTTTTTATGGACCCAAGGTCTTTAATGTCTTCTTAATTATTGCAAAAATAATAGACTATTGGAGAAAACAAATGCACACTTTAACTTTGAATTCTATAAAATTTTTTGTGTCCTTATGTTAACATTTGGGAAAAAAGAATTCAATTTTAGAGAAAATAAAAAGCTTAATTTTGTTGGTGTTGCAAAAAAAATAGGTGTCCTTATTTCTCTTTTAATTTTAATTTTTAAATTTGTAAAATTTAAACAAAAGAAAATTTAATCATATAATTTGAATTTAATAATAAAAATAAATAAAATTTCTTTTTGTGTTGTAAATTTAACAAGTTTTGATTTTGTTTTAAGTTTTCCTCACTTTGTGTTACAATTTTGTAAAAGAAATACAATTTAATGTATTATATCCTTTATTTTATAAAATTAACAAATTAGCACTCATTCAAAGACAAATCGACCCATGACCCGTATTTGAAAGGTTTCCAGAATGATTCGACACACGACTTGGTTTTTTATGGACCCAAGGTCTTTAATGTCTTCTTAATTATTGCAAAAATAATAGACTATTGGAGAAAACAAATGCACACTTTACCTTTGAATTCTACAAAATTTTGTGTGTCCTTGTGTTACAATTTGGGAAAAAAGAATTCAATTTTAGAGAAAATAAAAAACATAATTTTGTTGGTGTTGCAAAAAAAATAGGTGTCCTTATTTCTCTTTTAATTTTAATTTTTAAATTTGTAAAATTTAAACAAAATAAAATTTAATCATATAATTTGAATTTAATAATAAAAATAAATGAATGTTTTAATTAAAAAATCAATTTATAAAAAAAGTGTTTTTAAAAACAAAAATTATATTTAAAGTATTAAAAACAAAGATATATTAAAAATATTTTTATTTAAAATAAAATAAATTAAAAAAATAAAGAAAATGAAAAACCTTACCTTAGAAATATTTATTTCTTCTACATTTATCAAAAATAAGGCAGGTGGCCTTGACAAGAGTTGAACTTTCGACCTCCCATCGGGCTAGCTAGCTTGACAGAGATAGTAGGGCACCACCCCATCTCTAATCGAGCTAGCTAGCTCGACAGGGATAGTAGGGCACCACCTTCTCTTTGAAGGCTTCCCCATCGCCCGATGGGAAAAAATAAAATGTGGGACTTTTATCCCACATTCATCCCATCGAGATGTTATGGGAATTTTAAAATCAAATCCCCACTCTTACTGTTGATTGCCTATAGGAAATCTAGAAATCCTTTTATCGATGGAGGTCACATGCATGGGCTCCACGTGGTAGAGTTCATCGCTGCCATGTGTCCCAGCAAAAAATTGCCACCACAACCTTATCCTAGCCAACTATAATTCGCCATAATGATGCCTTGGATTCCATGCCAGTCTAGTCAGTAGGTCACTAGGTGTCCATTTAGGGTTCACATCTGCCAGCTTAGCACCTCGATCCACATGCCTTTCCATCATCTTAGTGACCAACTAACCTCTCCATGTCAATGCATTACAAGGTCAGCACTATCAGTTGCCTTAGGTTACGTGCTAGTGTTAAGGTTTTGATCTGCATCAGGGGTGGTCCACCTCGATGGAAGTACCTATCGCATCTATGGTAGGATCTCAGGATCCGTGTGCTCCTCGTTGTCTAATCTACCTCATGAATTGCATTCGACATGGGATCTATGTCGTCAGGTTGCTATTCGAAAGTTTGTACGAATGGATTTCATGCTAGAATTGCATGTGATGCGGTCAACACCCTCTTTTCATCTAGATTTTGAGAGGATTAATTATCTCAGTCCAGTCGAGGGTTGTCTGTCTTCAGGGGCCACCAAAAAATGGGCTGCCTTGCAAGATTTTTATGTAGGAAAAGTGCACCTAGCTTGCGTGAATATCTATGCAAGAAGAAGCACTAACAGTTGAGTGTTGTCTAGCTACCTGTAGGAATTCCATGCAGAACAGTCCCATTTGCCCAATTAAAAATGAGCCAAACCAAACCAATTGGATTAAAATGATGAAAAAAATATTAAAATTTTGCTTTGCTTCACCAAATAGGGAGCAGTGACACAAAAATTTGTATTGATCACCCTTTCGGTTTAGACCTTTTCGACCTGTAGTGGAATCTAACCAGATGTGAGTCACAAGTATTGTCCACCAATGGTGGAACTTGCGCCCTTAGAAATCATCACAGAGTGAGGTAAAATGCCTACTCTAATACCAATGTAAGAATTGGTGCAGAAGCATTAGAAACTTTAATAAATAATCTAGTGCTTAAATACACATTACATAGGCTAGAAATAGCCTTAGGATATTATAAATATAATATCCTTAGTTGTAGCTAAAGGCAACACGTAATAGGTAGCCTAAGCATAAAGGTAGATAACTTACTAAGGCTAGCTACCAAGGGAGCATCCAAGCATTATAAGGAGTTGGAAGCACTATTGAATATTGCATAAGACAAGGCTAATGAGTATGGGTTGAAAGCCCTGGAAGTTAGTCAGTACATAACTCATTTGAAGGATGAGTGTACCGCCTTGCAACTTTTGCTTGTTTATTACCATAAACAAGCTTCATAAAAGAAAAAGTAGACTGAGATGGTGAGGATACCATATTATTTAAATGGGAGGGAAGATATAGGTAACAAATCCACCTCCTAGAAGAAGAAAACGTACTCCATGGATTCACAATTTTGTTGAATTTTTCTCTGTTTGATTAAAGTGTACGAGTGTCAAATCATACAAGCAAAGACTAAAATGTACAAGGTTGCACATGTATGATGTGAAATGAAATGAAATGAAGTTGGAATGTGTATTTGGGGTTAATTTAATAAAAATCAAATTAGACCTATAAGAAGTTCTTTTAAAAATATTTTGGAAATGGCAATTGTAAATGATATGATGCTTCAGAAACCACTTTGGAATGGTCTGGGCATGCATTATATAGCCCCCTTATTCCTTTTTTTTGGTCAATTATTGTTCATTCATGTTCATTAATTGTTTACTTTTGCAATATCAATATAGAATTCATGGAGTATGGATTGTGGAGTAGAATTATTGTTCAATGAGTTATAGGTTAATTAATTATGAAATACTACTGATAATATGAATATGACAATCATTTTTCTCAGTTCCTTATCCTTTTGAATTTCTCGTATATGTTCTAGTTGTTGTAGTTTGTGTAGTTAATGTTTTGCACATAACTTGGCATGTATATGGATGGAATTATATTGTGAATGATCATGGTTAACCTACAGACTTGGTTAGAAGTATGAAGTGGATTATAAGATGAGTTATAGCCATATTTTGATATTTTCTAATAATTATATAATTTTTGGAATCATCCATGGTAAATATAATTTATTGCTAGTGAATTAGGGTTTGCATGTTATGGATAATTGGAGTAATTGATGCTTAGAACCTTTCCAAAGTATATCTTGGAAGAATTGGTTGTATCAAGTGATATATCTGAGGATAGTTGTAGCAAGAATTCATGCAAACCATATAAGGGTTTCTACCAAATCATAAAAACTATCATTTTATCTGATTTGGTAATTAAGGCCACAACCCAATTCTACCAAATAAGGAAATAATTCTAGTTTGAGGAAATCGATTACAAAAATGATTGATTTTAATTACAATACTTGTTCTAGTTAGTTGATTGTGTACCAAATCATACCAGGTATAGCATTGTATGATTTGAATTATACAACTATACGATTTTTTGACCATACAACCTATTTTGGCAAGTTGAACTAGTGTACGATATCACTAGAGAAATTATTCTCAAAGATATCAATAAAAAAGAAGTAATTTTTACACATAAAATATGTGCGAAATTTAGGGTAGATGTGGCCACATAGTGAAGGAATATTGTCATAATACCTTTACAAATGAGTCTCCCTCATGAGAGATAAACCAACAATAAGATAAATCATCATCACACAAGCAAAATAAAATATGGAGAAGAGTACAACAAAATAATGTAGCCAAAGAGAACCGATTTAAATAAGAAGAAATAAAATATCATTCAAAATAAGAAGCAATGTAAAAATGGAAGATACAAAATGATTTTGATATATATGAAGTTGTTATATATGTGTTTGTGTGTGTGAGACAAGGCAAGTATTACAAGGAGAAAAGGAGAAGAATTATGAAAATTAAAGATAACAAATGCTCCCTATATATAGATGATGTAGTAAGCACAATGAATAGAAGCATTGTGAAAGTTACTTTAAGAAATCAAAAGAGACTTAGGTTATAATAGACACACATTCAAAGGCATTGCCTAATGAAGCAAATGTACCCCATCTGGTTAAAATTCAAGGCACCGATATTTGGAGGAGAACAAAGAGAGTAAACAAATACAAAATAATATATAGAATTTTATAACTCAATGAGTCTTATTAAAAATATATCATAATATTAAAGCCTCAAGGATGTTGATTAGGTATTGAGGGACTAACATATCTCAAAATATTAATGGTCAACATTATGAAGTAACTTTGGACTCAATAAAAAAGAAGCTCAAAAATTAAATTCAAGGCCAACAAATAAATTCTATTTTCATCCAAACCAAAGTGTTTGAGAATAAGTTTTACGGATGGTAGTAATTGAAATCACATTAACAATTAGCAAGGTTTTTTCACATACAACTAATTTATATTTATCCCACATAAATTATGAGAGGGACCTATTAAAGCCATATTTTGTTACTTCTTTCTTTTCGCTAACTACAGGAGAATAAAAGTAAATATTTATCAGTTTAAAATATTATAATGCTCTAAAAAATATTCTCTAGAAGATGGATATTTCCTCCACTTAATATTTTGCTTTATGAGATAATTTTTTTCTTGAATATCAAGGAATCAATTATGTAAGAAGTGTAGGAGTATATATACTTGTTGAAAAGGGCCAATTTAGTGGAATAAAAAAATTCCTATTCTGTGAAGAATTACTATGTCTAGTGGTACACTATTACGAGGAATCAATTATCTTGCATAGCTTGAGTTTGAAGAAGTATGGCATGTTGTAAATGAAACCATTACATGTCTTACTATAAAATATGAATTTTAGAAAAATTTCAATAAGGGAGATAAAAAGGGATAACTGGTCATCATGTTCAAAGTAGCAAATGAAGTACAACCATACATTTAAAATTTGACCATAGTAAAAGATGCATGGGAGAAACTATAAATAGTTTCTGATGCAGAGAACTAGAACCAAATACTCTTGATATAGAGCTAGATCCATTGCTTGAAGATGAATAGGGAAAAAATTAAATCTTTCATGAACTAAACTATGATAATCACTACAAGCATTGGAAGAAAAGGTGTCTAATGAAACACTTATGCCAATTATTTTCAATATCTTTCCCTTCTCAATTCAATGTATTTTTCACAACATAAAATGCATGATCAAAGACCCACATTTTAAAAATTGGTAAATATACTTCAAAAGGTGAAAGCCTCACATACAACACAAGACAAAAAATAGGTATTTCTTACTAATAAAAAGGGAGGCATCATAAGACCTTAAAAATGCTTTCAATTGAGAAATAACTCACCAATACAAGGATAGATATGAAAATCCCCATCCAATGGATGCATCTAACATTTATTATATATATTCACCAATTTCATGTGCTTATGTTAGGATGCCTAGTTTTAGTGATAATATTTTTCAAAATTCTTTATTAGCATGGTCTAATTAATTGGAAGAGTATCATTTGCTAATTTTGGTTACTCTATTTTTTAATTAGATGCTTATATGTAATGTAATAATTTAATGGGAGAATCATAAATTTCTAGAGTTATTGAATTCAAAAGCACGTGCTTAGTGTTAGAATGATTATATTTAAGGGTATGGTGCTTTGAAGTCCTTTACAAGCATGGCATAGTTGTATGGTAAAGTGTTATTCTTGAATTTAAATGCTTAGATTTTATAATTTGTAAGATAATACAAGGTATTTTATATTAATTTGAATAGAAGTTTATATGAATGAGAAACACAATTTTTCCCCTTACATTACATTAAATATAATGTTTTTAATTTAAATGCATAAATAAATTAAATAAAGACGTATATTTTATAGGATTTAGTCCTTATTGCATTGCCTCTACGATATTACAAAAATTCTCACTTAAATAATCTTGGTAAATTGTTATTCTTCAATTTTAGATGCTAGGATTTTATAATTTGTAAAGGAATGCATGTTATCTTTACATTAAATTGAATAAATGTATATAAATGAAAAATAATTTGTTCCCTTCAAATTATATTAAATATAATAATTGTAAATTTAAACACTTAGATCAATTTAATAAAAACTAATATTTTAAAAACTTTATCACTTATCTCACTTAAACAATTAATATGTTTATAGTTATATCTTGATCCATTTACTTATTTGGTTATAGCATTTCTCAATCACATCATCTTTCAAAGGAATTAACCAATATCCTTTAACTAATTTTTTAATCCATAAGTTCAAGTAATTAGTATTATATTTAATTTAATTATTTTAAATTATTTCAAAATTAATAAATGTCGCAACCATTAACTTATTGAACAATGTCTACAGGTAAAGAAGCTGTTGCTCAGGCAAGGTAATTACTTTTATTTTCCTTCTGTCTTCATTATGGTTTAGAAAAATTATTCCTTAATTGCAGTTTTTATTATTATTTCAGAAACAAGATACCCCTGTTTTATTTCAGAAACATGATACCCCTGTTTTCGAATACTGATATGTTTTGAAATCTTTCTTTTAAGTTCCATATCAATAATTAATGTACAAAGTAAAAATGTGAAACCCTTCATTTTCTTGGACGCTGCTCACATTTCTTACTCTCAAAAGATCCTGAGAGGGTTTTCCTTTGCCCCGAGGGGCTAGTTAAATAAATTATTTTATAAATATAATTTTGTTTTTGTTCGTTTATAGACCTCTAACATTTGTGTTTTAACTAGAGCATTTGCCGTTAGGTTTTCAAAGTGTGTCACTTGAACAGAGTTTTAGGTGAATGGCATCCATCTCCTATACTAATGCCCCTTAGAATTTGAAAGTTAAACGTTCACACCAATTTTGCAATTTAAAAAGTAATTTCTTCGAATTTATGAGGGAATTTTACGACACATAATTTTATGCTGCAGATTGGAAGGCGAGGTTGACATAATCACAGGCGAAGCGTCGGGCATTGGACCAGCCACTGTTCGTCGTTTCTCTAAACATGGAGCCAAAGTTATCATCGCCGACATTGCAGACGAAGCAGGTCAGAAATTTGCTGAATTCCTCTCTCTTCCTGTGCGATGCACGTCCATTGCGACGTGACAAAAGAGCACGACGTGAGCGCCGCCGTGGATTTCGCCATGGAAAATCACGGACAAAGGGCTGCGTGATTTCCACAGCAAGTGTTGCAGGGATAGTAGGAGGAAAAGACCCTCACGCATAAACAGCTTCAAAACATGCCGTTATAGGGCTCACTAAAAACAGTGCTGCTGAGCTTGGGAAATATAGGATCAGAGTCAATTGTATCTCTCCTTATGGCATTGGCACCGATCTTTTAGCGCAGTTCATGGAAAAGTATTCGGAAGAGTATAAGGATAAGGCCATGTTGGACTCCCTTATCAACAATGCAGCAAATTTAAAGGATACCACTGTAAGTGTCGACGATATAGCAGAGGCTGTAGTGTATTTAGCAAGTGAAGAAGCGAAATATGTCAGCGGTCATAATCTAGTGGTGGATGGCGGATTAACAGTTGTAAACCACAGCTGGGGCCTCAACTGAAGAAGACATCTCTTCTTGTGGTTCCAGATACCTACATTCCGTCTCCTGGGGATGCCGGTTGGTGATATAGCTTGGCCTTATTTTTAATGAAATGTGGCCCACCGGTCTAAATAAAGTCCACATCCAATTAGGATGGAACTGTCTTCTGAGTATAGCTGTGGAAAATGTCTCTTGCAAAATATAAAATATGCTAAAATAATTACTATTATGCGTCTCGGATGTGTGGATTTTTATAACCCAACGGAATATGGGACTCATTTCTCTTCACGGCGTTTGGGATAAGGTTTCCGTGGTCTAATGTAACAGTTAATGAAATAATAGTATTTATATATAAATAATTTTTAAATTAACATGAATGTTTGATTTTATAGTTGGAATAATTAATCATAGTTCAAATTAAATGTAAGTGTTAGAGTTTTGAAAAAAAAAAAAAATATATATATATATATATATATATATATATATATATATATATATAAAATGGTTATATAGAGAATTGAAACAACATCAACTATATTAAATTACTTGCATATAGTAGTATTATAATAGATTGATTATTATACATGTAATAAATAGTAAGATTTGAATCTACTATTTCTTTTTTAAAGTTAATTTTTTTTTTGGCTATTTTTTATAGGTATAATAATCAATCTATTATAATTAATCAATCTTGAATTTTTTTTTTTCCAAAAGTGCTTTAGTATTAATAAAGAATAACAATTACACTAAACACATGGGTGAGTGAGTAATCAAGTTGGTGTGAGGCAGCCAGCTGAGATTTGCAATTTGTACCACAAGTCCATTCAACTCTGGTTCAAATCACATTGGCTATCATAAGTCCTTTAATGCCTCCGAGGGTTAGGTGGATTGATAAGTGCTTGTTTGGCCAGGCACTTACCAAGAAGACACCCATGTTCAAACCTAGGGGATAGCCTATTTGTAAAGGTAGTAGTCTTATCTGAATCCTCTGAGTGCATGCTAGATCGACAATGACGGTATGAATCTCGAGTGACTGGTGGTCCCCTTCATGTTGGGTCAACAATAACGAGGTGGAATAGGTTTGGTGGGAGGAGCTTATGTGGTTTGAACCATGTTTCAGTTACTAAAAAAAGTGTGGTTGTGACCACCTCTCCTATGTACCAAAAAAAACAATTACACTAAACACATGAAAAATATGGTTAGTATGGAAGCACATCCCGAAATGTTAAAGTGTAATTTCATCTAGTACTAAAAAAAAAGATTTAGATATTACACTAATAAATTGCTAAACAAAAAATATATAGAGCAAACAATTTGAAATCTTAAATTGTTAAACCGAAATACTATAGAGTATAAACAAAAATATTGTAGAACCTACGAACTGTATGAGACTTACCATAGAGTAGTGAATGAAGGAGATAATACTTCATCAAGGAACCCTAAAAATCTAAATTTTTTGGAGCCTCTAGGATGATCTCTAGTGCTCCCCAACCAAATGTTGGCAAGGTGAGGTCTCTTCTCCAACACAAAATTTCTCACCTCTATATCCCTCTAGGGGCTACGCTAGTAGCACGTGTTAGTGCATGCTAGTAGACTAGGTGGAGAGATTGGTTTTGCTTATGCTTTAAGGACCATATTCCCTAAACTCAAAGTACAGTTCTGACAAGGTATTAGGGCCTCATTTCTTACCACCTTCGCTATTGGAAGGTCAACCGACTCCTTTGATAGTTGGTTTGTTTTCTTCTTTAAAGGTTATGATTTTACAACAAACACAATTTTCTTAGATAGCTTAGGTTTTGGAGTTTTAATGACACTAGAATGTTGATTTTTGTGGCTTCTCATAGTGGTCCAACCCTCCATGAGTTAAGGGCTTTCCCAGGGGTGGGCACAAAAGTTGACTTCAATTTCTATGTAGTGTAAGAGAATAATATTTCACCATATGATTAGATGTTTGGTAGGGATTACATTTATCTTCCTCAATCCTTTTCTACTAAGACAACTATCCTTCAAGAATTGCATACATCTCGTTTGGCAGGATATTTAGAAATATTGATAACATGTCATGAGGTGAAATTATCTTTTCTTTAAAAGGATTAAAACTAGATGTCAACATGTTTATGGCTATATGTGAGGTGTGTCAGCATAACAATGGGAAAATAGTTAAATCTCATAGATTTCCAAAGCCTCTTTGTACCACCTTGTTGAAGTTGATAAAGGAAAGGGCTTACTACTTGGTTAAGAATGTACCAAAGAAGAAATTAACTTATTCAAAGGACTGTGAAAAATATGCAAACATCATTGATTGATCTTATGATGATATGAAGGTATTATTGGAATATCATAGAATATACAATTGAATTAGAACTAGGTACAAAGTCTTTTTGATAGAGGTAATAGCTAGGGAATCAAAAAATTGAGGTAGTTATGAAGAAAGAACTCTTATAGATCCTACAAACCCAAATTACATTTTTGACTAGGCATTCTACCTAGGTTGCTAATATGGATTTGGTCAAAAAAAATGATAATATCAAGTTGGTTGTAATTGGAATTTAGAAATATTTTATGGCATTGCTAACACATCAGTATCTCCTGTATGATATTATCATAGATATTGTCACTCTTGGATGGTTTCTCATGGTACAATTAGATTTGGATAAAGGACAATGATCAACACAATCCCTTCACTGCTATATGGGGATATTTTACCTACCAAAGAATACCATTTAAGTTGTGAAACATTGGATCCACCTTCTAGCAATACATGGATATTGCCTTTCCAAGACTAGTTAGTGAGATAATCCTCATATACCTTAATTATTTAACTATATATTCAAAATATAGAAACAAGAATATTGAACACCTAAAGTCTATGTTTCAAATATGTACGGAATTTGATATCTCACTTAACCCTAATAAGTTCATCTTCATGGTCTAAGAGGGTAAAATGTCATGTAATGTAGCATCAAATGATGGTGTAGCTATAAATATTGATAGGATAAAAGTCATCCAAGATCTTATTCTCCCCACATCAATGAAATGAATCCAATATCTCTTAGGTTAAATATAGTTCATCACCAAGTTCGTGGAAAATTACGTGCAATTGGTTAGACCATTCACAAATTTTTTAAAAAATATTACAACCCTAGCATGGAGTGATGAAGGAAAAAGGGTCCATGTCCTAGTCAATCTCAATTTTTCCAAAGGTTTTAGGTTATATGTTTTTGGGACAGATAAAAGCATTGTTGTAGTTCTAACATAAATAAATGATGAGGATGAGGAACACCCCATATCATTCATGATACAAGCCCTTCACAACTATGAAGAGAGGTATACCTTCTTTAAGAAATAGGTGTTCTCTATTATGTAATATTTGAGAAATTTTACTATCACAAACCAAAACAAAATCCTTGATAATTCACCTATCTATCTGAACTACCATATTTTATGATGAAAAAAGAGGGGTGATTCGGTGCATTAAATTCAAGAATTTGATATAGACATTAAACCCACAAAGCTCATCAAGGGTAGAGCCTTATGTGAAAACCTTGTGATTTTTAACTTGAAGGACCGAATTACCCTAGTAAAGGAAGTTTAACCTAGTGATCAAATAGGATAAATGAGAGATATCTACAATACATTGCAACTCGATAGGTTTCAAAGGGATTGACACCTAAATAAAGTGTTTGATTCACACAAAATGCAACACATTAAACATGACTAAATGGTGTCTTGTTAGAAGAAAATATGATGTTGTATTTATAAGATGTGTTAAATAATAATAGAAGTCCTAATAAAAGAGTATCACAATGAATGAGAAAATCACTTTGTTGGTACCACAACACATGAAATCCTAAAGGAATTTTCTTACCATCTTCTCTAATTATTTCCAATGGGTCAAAAATTGTAAATCTTGCTATATATTCATGGGAAGGAGGATCAAAATGTTAATGCCCATCAAACTTATTGTCCTTTCTAAACCCTTCCAATAGTGGGTCTTTGACTTCATCAAAAATATATGTACTTTAACTAGTGTGAGATATTGTTGGATTCTCACTATAATAGACTAATTTACAAAGTAGATGAAAGCTATCCTAGACAAATTAGACCAAATACTAGAGAATATTATCACCATATTAAAAACATCAACTATACTAGTCATTGATAATGCTACCTCTTTCATAGGGTTCAAGGTTCAAAGTGATATTCACCTTAGATATGGGTTTGTGCTTAAACCATATTATAACTATTACAACCATGACAATAGAATATCAAAATCTACTAAAAAAAATATCATAAGGATCCTACAAAGTTATTGTTAAGTCATAAAGAGATTGGCATACAAATTTATGAAAAGTACTTTAAGCTTATCCAATGATGTCATATGATCATCTTATTACAAACTAGAATATGAGAAAGAGTTTATGCTACTAGTCAATTTGGAGTTCCCTTCCCTCCAAATGTTCCACATTAGAGTTTAAATATATTGATATTAATCTGATACAAACTCAACTAATTTCCCTATTTACCCTAGAGGAGGGCTAAGAGAAGGTATTCAAGACGATAATCCAACACCAATAAGTGGTGAGAAGATGGTTTGATAAAATATCCACCTAGATGGATTATAAGGTGATTTAGTGCTCAAATGGGATGATGAAAGATCTAAACCTAAAGATCATGAAAAATTCGACTTTCTATGGAGCTAAACCTAATAAATTCTCTAGATTGCAAAAATGAATTCTAGGATGGATGAAAGAACGGTGTCAATTTTCATTAATGGGTAACACCTTTGACCTATTTAATTCAAATGCATTCTAAAAGAAATTTAGACATGCACATATCATTTTATTTTTTTTGTTGCTACTATTTTCATGCTATTATCCCATAGTCATATTTTATTTTCCTTTGCAACTATTATTTTATTATCTTCCTCTTCTTATTTATTCCTAAAATTCTTCTTCCTTTTGATATGTCAAGTTTTTCCTGTCAACAAATTGTTTTCTTTCTCATTTAAAAAAATAAGAAGTAAAGTTATCACTCAACAAGCAATTCAATTGCTCAAGAAAGCAAACTACTTACTGAGTGGCCTACCTTTGCACCAAATTATAAAGCCAACCTTCCCTATCGAGGGTATAAAACCTCTCGACCCTACTCCAATTCGCTTCACTTTTCCATGCATGATCCTTAAAACTAAATGCAACTCCCTATAAACCATACATATTCCTTTTTTGAGCTCACCATCCTAGAAAACCACATAGCAAACTCGTATAAGTTGCTTCATCACCAAATAACTTTTTTTTTGCCACTTGGAATAAGACATTGAAAAGCAATATATTTTTGAGTCAAATAGACTTGTAACTCTTGTGCACAATGTTATATTTTGATTATATATTAAAGGAAATTCGACCACAAGATGTAAAATGAGCAAGTAATGATAACTATATGATAATAACACTATAATATATAGGAAAACTATATGAGAAAATTTTGCAATAAATTAGAAATATGACTTTAATGAAAGCTAACAAAAATAGTACAATGTGATATAATGAAGGACATGAACACTACATATTACAAAAATTCTCTACATTGTACCTACTAATACTCTACCCTATGCACTCCAAAATCCTCTCTTCTATTACTCTCACCTCTCTATTTTATGCACTACTAAAGGCCTATATATATATATATATATAATGAGATGACTCTTGGTCTTCCATATTCCTATCCTACAAAGTCATGTACACGTGGACTACATGCACATTTACATAGTTGCACATTCAAAGTTTCTAACGCTTGTGCATTTATTACATTGCATGAAGTAACTATTCAAACCTTAATCTAAGATAAACTCCTGATCTAATAATGTACCCAATATTTCAACACCCCTATATTATATTATTTGGGTATTGAGGACTTTAGTCTTCAATATGGTCTTCATCCTATCTTCAATTTACTTTGCACTATATGTCTCCTTTATCAAGTTTCTCTTCCTATTCTTATTTGTATTTATTGTTAGAATCAACCTTTGAGCTTTCACGAACTAATATGCTATCATAAGATTCCTAAAAAAACATTTTCTCTTTGCCTTTGTCCTTCTCATCATGATTCTTCTTTAGTAAAGAGTCTTATTAACAACCACTTAAAGCATCATGATAAGATTATCAGTTAGAAGAAATTAAAGTATCAATACTGCATGAGGATATATTTTCTAGATATGATTCATTTATTTTTGTTTTCTTTTTATATGATTCAATCAATTCCTTTTGCTCTACATTCTCTTCTTTGTAATAATTGAATGTAAGCAATTCCATATATAGTATGCTACCAATGTCTAAAGGAATTTGAATATCATCCTTTCCATTATCAATTGCTTCAGTGATTCTAGCATGTAGATAATATTCCAGAGTTTTAAAGTTTTCTTCTAAGGCTTCACTATAGATCACTTTTGAAGCAAGATCTAAGTTTCCAGTATTTGTAAGTAGATTCTTGATTCCAATTTTTATAACACTTGCCCTTTCCTTTCTAATGATATTTTCCATGTCATTATTCTTTGTATTCTTTGAAGTAGACATTATTCTTCCTACTTGGTATTTGATATTGAGAATAATTTGTTACACTCTTCTCTCTTTTAGGAAACTTTTTATGTTGACTACCTTATGACTCCCTAGTATTTTAGGTATAAGACTAGATACTCTATTCCAATTCTTCAACTTAAGTAGTATTATTTGTACTCTTTTAAATATCTAGGTAGTATACCTTTTAACTCCCAAGTACTTTAGTAAAAGATCAAGTTTTATAAGATATTTTAATTCTTCAAGTTTTGTAAAGTACTTGGATCTACCAAATGATTTTGAGTGCAATATGTTTTGAAAAATACCTTCTATCTTGCAAGTGATTGAATGTACTATGAACTTGATAGTATGCTTAGCTTTCTTAGTTTGATTTGAATCCCTTTTGTCTCCCTAATTTTCAACTTCAATGTGTTTCCTTACTTATTCCTATTAATTAGTAAGTAGAAAGCTAAAGTTAAATTATAATGTTCCTTCAAGTTTTGATAAGGTTGTTTTCCTTAAAGACATTTTAGTTGGATTAATGTCTCATAAATTTGTGTAAGAGACTAATGCAAAAAGCAATTTTTAGCTTTCAAGCAATTAATGGTTTTGCTTCTTTTATATTTTAATTCTCAATGGTATAGTTTTCTAAATTTAAATAGTCTAAAATTTTGTGTAGAACTCCTTATATATTCCTAATTTGGAAATCTAGAAAATAATAATATTTGCAAAATAATATTTCAATTTTCCAAGGTAGAAAACCTTATATCTCCTAGTTTAATTATTTGAAAATATTTTAATATTTAATTCTCATGCAATTTGAAATATATCTTAAGATATAATTTGCTTGCTTTAATTGCTTTCTAATCCACTAAGGTTGTAAATTCCTTTAGCTTCTTCAATGCAATAATAAACTAAATTTAACCTTAGATATAATGCACCTTATATCTCCTTGTAATTAATGGAAAGAAAATGCGGAGTGATGCGTTGTCGTTATACACATCATTAATTCTCAATGAATTTGTCAATCCAGGGCTGTGTACAAGGCTATCTACGGAAGAAGGGGTAAACAGGGCTATAACTTAGGTCAATCTAGAGCAACAGGTTTTATTGGTGAAACCGATTGTGTGGGGGGTTTTAGGACATTCCTATCTCTAAATTGCATGAATTAAACCTTAATCTAAGTTGCAGAATTGGAAACTAATCATTAACTGCAGAAATGAAGTCCTAATTACAATTGCAGAATGAGACCTAATTATGTTGCAGAAATAACAGTTGCAGAATTGAAAGTCTGATTCTAATTGCAGAAGGAAAATCTAATTACTTTTGCAGTAATGAAAATCTAATTCTAACATGGAAATGAAAACTGTCAAGGCTCTGTAATAGAAGGTTGTCAATCTTCTATGCAGGGGTTGACAACAAAACATAAAATGCAAGAAATTACAGAAAATAGTAAATTCTGGGAATGAAAGTCTGCAATAAATTGAAAGCTTTGCTGAAAGTGGGGATTACAACCAAATAATTAATCACAAAACATAAAATAAACTAAGATTGCAAATATCATTAGTTGTTTACAAAGGAATGAAAGGACAAGTTCTACAACTCATTCTGCTGCAGCAAAATCAGAATAAAAACCTGTTGTTAGTCCTCCTCCTAGGTCTGGAAGTGGCCAGCCTCTTTGTCCAAAAGAAGGTATGAGTCTCTCTCTCTTTAGATCTTAATCACACTCATTTACAAGCAATATGAAATAGAAACAATATACTTTTATTGATTCAAAAACATGATTACAATAATGTCGCTAAAAACCATTACAGGATCTGTAATAGCTCACTTCTTGATTATCACCTATTACTGATTTCTCTATTCTATTCCCCTTACTCTCTACTACTTTCTTTCTTCTACTTCCTACTAGCTCAACCTGAATGGGAGCCCTATTTATAGATGTCCTAAGATTTACTAACAAGCTGAAAAGATCTAATCCTATTATGCTGCAACAATTCCTGGTTTTTATCCTAGAAGAAGATCATCTTTTGATCTTTCCATAAATGGTGACTTTGGTCGGCAAGGACGACAAAGTCAGATCTGAGATATTTCCTTTTATCCTTTTCAATCTTTATTTCCCTTTTTCCAGTGTCAAAATTTGGTCAATAAGTCAAAAAGCACATTCTGTTTTCATTCCGAAGATAAGTGGCTCATTTCGAAGATACTGCAATTCTCATTCCGAAGATCCGCTCATTTCGAAGATACTACAGTTCTCATTCCAAAGATCCACTCATTCTGAAGACACTACAGTTCTCATTCCGAAGATCCACTCATTTCGAAGACACTACAGTTCTCATTCCGAAGATCCGCTCATTCCGAAGACACTATGTTTTCTCATTTCGAAGATATCTGTTCATTTCGAAGAGACTTCGGAATGAACAAATGTGGGCTCCTTAAATGATTTCCTCTGCATTTCTCATGTGGGTTACTTCTCAGGGTCAGATCCCAATGGTCTTCATCTCTTTCCACATGTGAATTCCATGCCTTGCCATTCATTGGCAGCTGGCTGGAATTTACATGGGAAAACCCAGTTTTTGCTGCACAGTAACAGTTTCCTTGAACTGTTGCCAGATTTAGGTAAAATGAATGCTTGAGACATATCAAAACATGATTAGTGAAGTGCTGCTATTAATCTAAGCATATCTCATTTTAGCAAGTCATAACAAAACAACATAAAACTTATACAAAAAGCTATAAAAATCAGAATATAGTACTTCAAATACATTCATCATGCAAATAGTTAATACACAAGATATTGAATCAACTTAACTAGCATATTAGATTAAACATAAGAGTTTATAGGCAATTTTAGTGTTCAAAACATGTTATGATTGAGGCATTTCCAGGCCTCATCATTTCCCCCAACTTATATTGATGCATGTCCTCATGCATTCTATTGGGCTATGGAATCACATATGTCCATGGTCAAATTCCATGACCCGTAGAACAACTTCTTGCCTATATAAAATCCCCTATTCTTCTGAAGGTCCTTGAGCCATTCTTCAAATTGTTCATCATGTTGGGCATCATCTTCAAAGTAGAATGGGACTGGAGTGATGATGGTTGGAGGCCTAAATCTGAGACCTATCCAATTATGTTGCATGAGTTCAATCAACTCGTATTACTCCTTCCTTGCCCTTCTTCTGGACCATTCTAAGTTGATGGGGGAAATGGGTTCTCTTTTCTACAAAGACATGGAAAGTTCAGCCCACCTATTTCTACAGACTGATAATGCTGGCACAAAGTTGTCATTACAAAAATTATGGAATCTGTTCACATAGTCCCTCAAGTTTGTCAAGTACATTCGCTTCACATCATCCCTGTTCATCATGGTGAAGTGTTGTCTTGTGATAATGGGGTGATTTGGCTGAATTGCTCTGACTAACAATTCAGCTCTTGTTTCAATCTCCTTATTCTGCTTCTTTTCTTGGTCCCAATAAAACTGATTCTGCAAGGTGGACATGAATGCCCTCAATTGAACATCTCCAATGTAGATCTGTGGATGAAACTCTACTTCTTTCGGAATAAAGAAACTATGTAAAAATAGCTCACACAGGAGATTTTTCTGCTCAAAAGGGCTGTCAAAGTATGCTTCCAGGAAATCTATAGTGGTGTCCAATTTATATGAAAGATTTGAACTAATCCTCATGACCTACCATCTGAGGTATTTCTCCTTCGTAATAAGACTCGTAGAATCTAGCTGGTCATCTGAATTGGACTAAAAATTCAGCAATTTGACATAAATCATACACCTTTTCTTTCAATGCCTGAATTTCTGTTTCCTTGGCTTCTAGCTGTTTTGCTTCTACTTTGAACTTTTTAGTTTTAGTGGCAAGCTTCTCATACCTAATCATCCATCTAGCTATGTCTACATTGTATTGTTCTAAAGACACAGTATTAGGTGGTCTAACTATAGGTGGAATTCTAGGTAGCAGATCTATCTGAACCCCTTTTTTTGCCACTTCCACTGGTTGTTCATCTGTCAATAACTCTACTTGCACCCCCTTATGTGCTATTTCTATTGGGTTGTCATCAGATAGTAATTCTACTTGCACCCCCTTATCCGCTACTTCTACTGATGGTGTAACAGTTTGAAATACAGGGACATCAATAGGAGTACTTACTTGATCTATTTCATGCTACTGCTTGGACTGTTCCTATGTTGGTGACTCATCTCCAATGTTTTTTGCTATGCTTTTTGCCAATTCTGAAGCATCTTTAGAATGAAAGGGTGCTTCTGAATGAGAAGGCACATCTTCAGAATGAAAAGGTGCTTCTTCAGAATGATCTCCTATGTCTGCCTCAGTAGAGTCATCTACCCTAGATAAATCCACAAGCAGTTGAGCCAAATCATCTTCATCATTGGATACAGTTGGCTATTTTTCAGACTATGACAGCTTCTCTCTCAGTTTTGCCACTTCCTGTTGTAACTCTACAATTCTTCTTTCCTGCATCTCAATGATGTTTTCTTTCTCTAAAATCCATCTGGTCTGTGTCTTGACAACACTCCTTGCTGCTCTCAACTGCTCTGTGATATCTTCCTCCTCTATTTCTGCTTCAGAATCAGATGCAGACAAGTCAGCTATAGCAGGCTGCTCAATAACTGGTTCTTCCTCTGCAACATCTGTTTGCTCCTGTTCAGTAGGCTCTATGAAATTGTCTATAATTGCATCTACGATTTGTGTGGCTTGTTGAACTGTAGCCACCTCCATATTATCCTGCCCAGCCTCTTCCTCAATTATCTGTTCAGGGAATTCTGGGAAGTTTTCAGAGGTTGGTTGTATCTCTGTGACATCTGGACTGCTTTGTCCATCTTCTTGTTCTATGACCTGGTCCGTCATTTCCCTCAAGTGGAGTCTTGTAGACCTCTGAGTTCCAGATGCAAACTTCTTCTTTTTGCTCTATTTTCTGGTGACAACAGGGGTTATGGGGTTAGTTTCAGATGCCTCTATTTCCCTTGTTGTTTCTTCCCCTGTTGGGCTAGGTGCTTCATTTCTCTGTTCTGACAAATCAGTTGCAACTTCAAAAAAATGAACCTTTTTCTATTTTTCTGTTCTGCTTCCAGTTCTAGATCCTCTTTTCTTTTGTCTTTTTGCTTGTGAAGTTGAAGGTTCTGGAGCAAGGTGTTCTGCTGCTGTTGGGTGTGTTTCTGTCTCTACAACAGCTTCTGTAGCACCTTCTGTAGCTTCCTCTGCAACATCTTCTGCAACATTTTCTGTAGTAGCTATTTCTTCTTCTACAGCAACATCAGCAGTATCTGTTTCTTCCTCTTCACCCTCATCTCCAAAAATTACATCATTTAAGGTGGAGTAAAACCTCTCAAAGCTCCTAGGGTTTCCTCTAAAATGGTGTTGGCAAACTAGTTTGATAAGACCATGGTGGCGAAGACTTCCTTTTCCTTCCTGATATCTTTTTGCCATGTTTTTTAATTCCTGGTGCAAGTATAGGGGAAGATTTACCCTAAACTCTGGTTGTTGCCTACCATGTCTGAGATGATTTAAAATTTTTATGTGATGCCCTGACAATAGTACATACTACCCTTCACAGAGTTAGAAATTTGATTACCCATGTGGCTACTTCATCCCAGGGTTCCTGTAGGTTGGCCCTTTTTACCCCCTTGCATGTGTTATTATGTGTTAAATACTCAGGTGCCCTATCATTTTCTTCCAGAAATTGATTGACTGTGTTTACCAATGTATTTTTGCCAGACCTAGAAATTGGAAGACCTTCTAATGGCAGCTCAATAATTTGACTCAAAACTTCAGGGGTTACCTCAATAGTCATGTCGTTAACGTGTGCTCGGTTGTTTCTGAACGTGTGGGTGAACATGCCGGCCAAGTCTTCAGAGGACCCATTAAATTTATCCAAAAATGGCATAAGCCCTCCATCTTCAAAAATCTGCACCACTTCTAGATTTTCTCGGAGATGGGTGGTATCTGTCGGTTCCATTCTTGTTTTTCACCCCATTTTCCTATCTTGGTTCATCACAAACTGCTCTCTTCTACCGCTATTCCTCTGTTGGATCTCTGATTTTTGGTGTTTGCAACTTTGTAGGGTTTCTGTGTCATGCAGGGGTTTCTCTATTTTTGTTCTTCGAAATGAACCGTAATCTCTGAGCACTGTACTTTGTAATAATTTTGCGTTAGCAAATATGTCTTTGAAAAGAAGAGTGGCACACGTTTCTACTTTTTTTGCTTCGAACACATGTCCATCAATGATTACACAAATGTCCTTGCCGTCAGATCCACCTTATTCGCTTTTAGTTTTTCTATTTTTCCTGTAGATTCTCACGTGCATGTTTATTAGCATCAAAAATTGGTGGCATACGGTTGGTCACGTCCTCCGTGATTCTGGTATTTTCCAATGGGTGCAAAAACAAACCATATGCTGACTGACACATGTTCCTTTATCGTATGCATCAAAAGAATTTTCACTTGATTGTATTTCTTTCCTTCTCTGGATGCCACGTGGAGATATTACATTGAATGTTCTTTCCAAAGATTATAATTTATTACGAAAACAAAACTTCATTCCAAAGATTATGACTTCATTCCAAAGACGAGTCTTCATTCCAAAGACAAATCCTCATTCCAAAGATTATAACTTCATTCTGAAGATTATGACTTCATTTCGAAGATAGGTCTTCATTTCGAAGACAAATCTTCATTCCGAAGACAAAGCTTCATTTCGAAGACAAAGCTTCATTCTGAAGATAAAGCTTCATTCCGAAGACAAAGCTTCATTCTGAAGACAAAGCTTCATTCCGAAGACAAATCTTCATTCCGAAGACAACACAACAATTAGTCTGAAGAAGATAGCAGGTACTATTTTTGGCATTCTTGTTTCGAAGATTAGGCAAAAATCAATATTCCCATTCTCAAAACATGTTTTAAGTATGCCAACTCTTATGGATATCTTTTATGCTAATGGTTAATTGTTATATACTATATATCAATCATTTACAATGAAGAAATGTAAGAAATATATACCTGATTAAAACAAGTTAATGCAAGTTTTTGAAATATGACTGCTTCTATTGATGTTCTGCTGAGAATTTCTGCAACATTTCAAAACAAGTGCAGTTGGTGAATTTGTACAATGATGGTTCAAAAATTTTCAAGGTTATGCATGCCAAAAAACTGGTTTTCATGCATACCAACCCAATAGTGCCTTGAAAAAGGTTTTCACTGCTGAGTTATTCATTTTTCTCTCTTTTTTTTTTTTTTTCTTCTCTTTTTTTTTTTTTCTCCTTTTCTTCTCTTTTTTTCTTGATTCTGACTATGCCCATGAAGGAATTTCATGATTTCCCTGAAATCATGCCCATGAAGGAATTCATAATCAAAATTTATTCATCTTTTTGTTTTCTATTTTTTTCTATTTTTTTTGTATTTTTCTATTTTTTTCTTGAAATCCATGATCATGCTGATTGTTTTGAAGTGGAAGAGGAAATTTCTTCCACCTCGTTGTGTATCCAAACCGTCAAGCTGTTGCAAGAATTCCTCTTTAGTCGAGGTGTATGGTACACCCCGAGGCGATGTCCATTCACTACCAACTTTCTCTGTGACCCATCAATAGGAGATAAATGGACTGCTCCATTGTCAAATACCTCCTCAATCCGGTAAGGTCCAAGCCATCTAGTTCTCAACTTTCCAGGGAAGTCTTCATAGCGAGAATCAAATAGTAAAGCCCAATCTCCTTGTTGAAGTTTCCTCTACTGAATGTGACTATCATGCCACAATTTCCTCTGCTCCTGAATTACTTCAGTTTGGTGCAGAGCATCCAACCTAAGTTCATCCAATGCATTCAGATGTAGAATCCTGTCTGTCTGTGCCTGTGACAATTCAATTCCAATTTCCAATGTTGTGCGTAGTGTTAGTAGCTCAAATTCAATAGGTAAGAGGGGCTTTTTACCAAAGACTAGTTCATAAGGTGTGAATCCGATAGTGGATTTCCAAGTAGTATTGTAAGCCCATACTACTTCAGGTAATTTATCTAGCCAATTCTTCCTATGAAAAGCTACTATTTTTGTTAAAATTCATTCCAGTTCCCTGTTTGTTACCTCAACCCGGCCATTTGCTTGTGGGTGATAAGGTGATGATTTTCTATGTTTGATTTCATATAATTCTGTAAATACCTCAATGACTTTGGATGCAAATTGGGGTCCTTGGTCTGTGGTGATAGACCGAGGAGCTCCAAATCTCTAAAAAATCTGAGTATACAAGAAATCAGTGACCTTCTCTTCACGAGCATGTTTGAAAGCACGCACCTCTACCCACTTTGTCAAGTAATCACTGCATACTAGAATATGCACCTTTCCTTGAGAAGGTGGATCAATAGGTCCTACAAAATCAAGCCCCCACCTCTCAAATGGCTCTAAAACCAATTGAGGCTGTAGTGGCATTTCATTTGTATGAGTGGGTTTCCCCATTCTTTGGCATGCATCACAATGCCTGATGTACTTTTTCACATCTTTGTGAAGAGATGGCCAATAATATCCTGTCCCTAAGACTTTTCTAATTGTGATTTTTATAGAGTAGTGTCCACTTGAGGGTTCATCATGACAAGCCCTAAGGATATCATACACCTCATCCTTTCGGATGCACCTACGTAACACATGGTCAGGACTGCACTTAAAGAGTATACCCTTGATCCATTCAAAAGAAGAACTCTGTCTGATTAATTGTTTCTTCTATTTTGAAGTGAAATGTGGAGGAACTTTCCCTGTGACCAAGTAATTGGCTATATCTGCAAACCAAGGTGATTGGACTGATATAGCAAATAGTTTTTCATCAGGAAAGGTGTCTTCAACTAATTCCCCTTCATCTGTGTTCTGTAGTCTGGACAAGAAATCTGCTACAACATTAGCTTTTCCTGGTTTGTTGATTATAGTGATATCAAATTCTTGTAGCAACAATAACCAGCTGAATAATTCTTGCACTTACCATAGGCTTATTCATCAAATATTTAATGGTTGTGTGATCTGTGTGAATAAATATTTGATAACCTGTGATATAATGCCTAAATTTGTTGATGGCATAAATTACTGCTAAGAATTCTTTTTCAGTTGTGGTATAATTTTTCTCAGCTCCTATCAAATTCTTGCTAATGTAGTAGATGGCATAGTGTTCACCATTGTCAATTTGTCCTAATGCTGCTCCAATTGCAGTATTGGAAGCATCAATCTGTATGTGAAATGGTAATGTCCAATTAGGGCCTCTTAACACAGGTGGAGTTACTAATTTTTCTTTCAGAGCTTCAAATGATTCCTGACATCTTGCAGTCCAGGAAAATTTAGAATCTTTAGTCAATAGGGCAAACATGGGATTGGCTATTGTGCTAAAGTTGGGAATAAACCTACGGTAAAAACCAATATGTCCTAGGAAGCTTCTGACATTAGTCTGAGTTTTTGGAGGAAGAAGATTCTTGATAATTTCCACCTTCTTTGGATCAACTTGGATTCCCTGAGGAGAGATGTGATGACCAAGAACTATTCCTTCCTTCATCATCATAAAACATTTTTCTGGATTCAAGGATAACTGGTATGTTTCACAGTGACCTAAAACTTTGTCAAGGTTTTCCAATGTAAAGTCAAAAGTCTGTCCGCACACTATGAAATCATCCATGTATATCTCAACACTGTTGGTAGTTAGATCAAAAAATATTGCTAAAACTGCTCACTGAAACGTTGTTGGGGCATTACACAAACCAAAAGGTAAAACCCTATAGGCAAATGTTCCCCATGGACAGGTAAAGGTTGTTTTCTCTTGATCTTCAGGTGCAATCTGAATTTGATTATATCCACTAAATCCATCAAGAAAACAAAAGTATCTTTTTCCAACAAGGGTATCTAACACCTGATCTATGAAAGGTAATGGAAAATGATCTTTGTATGTTACCTTATTCAGCTCTCTATAGTCTACACATATTCTCATTTTTCCATTTTTCTTAGGAACTATAACCAATGGAGAGACCCACTGGCTATCAAAAATTGGGTAAATGAATCCTACCTCCAGAAGTTTTTCAATTTCTTCCTTTACAATATCCCTTAGGGCAGGATTCAGTCTTCTCTAGAGTTGTCTTACCGGCTTGACTTCTTCAAATATAAATTCTGTGGG
This sequence comes from Wollemia nobilis, assembly GCA_028583015.1. Lineage (NCBI taxonomy): Eukaryota > Viridiplantae > Streptophyta > Pinopsida > Araucariales > Araucariaceae > Wollemia > Wollemia nobilis. The sequence goes on along the minus strand of JAQPPZ010000840.1, from coordinate 2,424,497 downwards.
TACATATATCAGGGTGAACTCCTGACATATCTTTATAGTTCCAAGCAAAAGCATGAACATGCTTCTGCAAGACAACTATCAATTTGTCTTCCTCTTCCCTAGTAAGCCACCTGTAAATGTTTAAAAATTTTCCTGGTCGGACTTCTATTTGTTTTGTATTTGGAAGGACTGAACTCACTTCTTCATACCTGGTGATTAGGGAGTTAAGAGGACATTGCTGAGATGGGAGAAAGTAAGAAATTTTTGTTTCATTATTTTCTGATGGAAGCATATCCTGTATGGAATAGTGAGAAGGAAAAATCAAGTGATGGTGCCACCCATGTGGTAGTGAAACAGAGTTTTCCTGTGATAGTACAGATGGTTCACCTTCAGAATTTTGGTTCTCCTCATTCCTTAACAATTGCTGGATATTTATTGCTTCTTCTTCTAACCCTTGTTCATGCAGAACATTCATTAGGATAGTTTCATTTTCTAAGTTTTCTGTGTCATGGAGGTCTTCTATGTGTTCCCTTACTACCAAGGTGGCTAGTGTGGAAATAACCTCCTCTGATTCTTCATCTGAATCAGGAAACCATAACTGACCTGAGAAATTGTTGGAGGGTCTTGCAAGAGGATACAGAGATATCTGTTTTAGATCAATACCATTTGAAATAGTCATTTTTCCAGATCTATAGTCTATGAAGGCTACTGTAGTTGCAAGCCAAGGTCTTCCTAAAATGATGGGATATCCATGTGTTGAATTTCTTGGTTGTAAAACCAAAAAATCTGTAGGGAATTCCCAAGATGAAACTTCTATAGGAACATCTTCAATGATACCTTCAAGTTTTGCAACTGACCTATCAACCATTTCTAAAACTGTAAATGTGGGGCTGAGATGCTTGAGCTATAATTGTTTCATTATATCCTTGGTCATGACATTTATTGCAGCTCCTAGATCTACTAAGACATTTGATATTGGTACTGAACCTATAGTAACTATGATAACTGGACTTCCTGGGTCACTATACTTTGGAGGTAATAGTTTTCCATATAAGAGATCAACTATCTTTCCTTCAATCTGAATAGTCTTGGGAAATGCCTTCTTTTTCCTTCCTGCTCTTCTAATGCACAAATATCGGATAATACTTTTAATCACTGGTATATCCTTAATGGCTTGCAATAAGGGCAATGATATAGTTAACTTTTTAAGTTCCTTGACTAGGTCTGATTCAGAATTTTCTGCTGTTGTATTGAATCTTTCAGGATATGGAATTATCCTTGATGAAGGTAATTGTTCTGCCTATGGTTCTATTTTTTCTTCTTCTTTCTCTATTGTTGGTTCCACTATAATTGGTTCCAAGGGTTCTTGTTCTTCATTTTCTTTGCTTTTATTGGAAATGGGTTCAGGTACAATTTTTCCTGAATGAAGTTGGATGTTACTACAATCAATAACATTGATTTCAATATTTTCTTCAACTTCAACCACATAGACAGGGGATGCCTGTCTCATGTTGTTTGGATTAGTGACCGATTGAACTGGAAGTTGAGGTTGTTTCACCTGTTGTGTTTGTTGTGGTTGGTTTTGTTTGTCTTGAAAGTTTTGAGTAGGTGCAGGCAACAAATGCTGATTTTGACCTTGATTTCTTTGTCTGTCTTGGATAGGACTGGTATTGTTGATTCCACTGTGGTTGATTTTGCATCCAATGTGGATTAGTCTGATTCTGATTCCAGGGTGGATTGTTTTGATTCCATGATGGATTGTTTTGACTCCATGATGGGTTGTTTTGATTCTGGTTCCAAGCTGAATTACTCCAATTTGTTTGTGGCCATTCTTGGGAATTTGTCCATTGAGGATAATTCCAAGGACGTTGGGGTGGTTCTGATTGTCCCCAAGGCATAGTACCAGGATTATGCCCCCAATTTGTAGGAAAACGAGGGGGATTTTGGTATTGAGAGAAATTTCCCCCTTGTTTTGGTCCAATATAGTTGAGTTCCTCAGTCCGATTTTCTAACACAGTTTTGAGTTGTGGTAGCAGGTGGCATTGATCAATTGAATGCCTTTTTGAACAGATACTACAAATGGCTGAGATAGATGTTTTATTCAAAGGACATTCCTGCAAAGCATGTTTATTTCTACATCTTGGGCAATAAATTGCCAAAGGTTCTGTGTTTTTTGCTTTTGCAGACATTTCCCCCAAAGTTGTGTTTAATTGCACTAGAATATCAGTTTTAAAATTTGCAAGTTCTTCTATTAGTTCCTTCACATCAGTGCCATTTGTATTTTTTTTCTTTCTTCCTTGCTTATTGCGAGAGTAATTCCTGCAGAGATCCATAATTTCCTCATTACTGAGAGTATTTACATCTCCTCTTCCCATCAAATCCAATACATCTCTCGGATTCATCTTGCAATCCTCTCAAAAATATGGTTTTGTATAACTCTGGTTCTACAAGTCCACATCTCCTTTGAACAAAGGAGAACCTATCAAGATAGTCTTCTAATGTTTCATCATCTTCCTGTTTAATCCTGAATAACTCATCTTTCCTGTTCCTTACACGGCAATACTCCTGATATTTGTCTAAAAACATAGTTTCCATTTGATCCCAAGTTCGGATGGAATTTGGCTCTAAACTCATGAACCAACGTAATGTCGAGTCCTTGAGTGTTGAGGGAAAAACCTTAAGTTTCTTATTGTCATTTACATAATCATAGGTTTGACACACTACCTTGAATTCAAATAAAAATTGATCAGGATCTTCAGATACAACACCTCGAAAGGTTGGAAGTACTGAAGGTGAAATAGTCTTCATGGGAGAGTTTTGTGTTGGATTCAAATGGATAGGATATTCAAATGTTCTGGAAGGTTGAGGAATATCCTGATCATCTCCTTCATCATGGACATAGCCATGTTGGCCATTGCCTCCTCTCGCCATAGTTTCTAGTTTCTTAGTTAAACTTATTCAAATTTCTCTCTCAAGAGGTCCAAGACCCTCCGTTGATAATGAGTCTGATGATTCTTCTTTCTCAGGATGTTCTAGTGATGGTGAAACTAGTGATTTTCCTTTCTCAGAATGTTCTAATGATGGTGAGACTGGTGATTTTTCTTTCAATATTTTTGGTAATTCAAACACAGGTGATTCACCCCTTAGGCGTGAAGATCTCCTTAATGGAACAAGCCAGGGATCCTTTTGGGTAATTCTACCTTTTTCATCCCTAGACTTACTCATTCATGTTCACTCTAAATGACATAAATTATATGTCAATAGTTGTTATTTTAACCAGCTGTTCTATTCAGATTTTATCCTAAATTTTCATAGTTTAGTCTAACTAATAGCTATTGGACTGTTGTTACCTTCTAGCAACATGTATCCCCAGCAACGATGCCAAAATGATGCATTGTCATTATACACATCATTAATTCTCAATGAATTTGTCAATCCAGGGCTGTGTACAAGGCTATCTACAAAAGAAGGGGTAAACAGGGTTATAACTTAGGTCAATCTAGAGCAACATGTTTTATTGGTGAAACCGATTGTGTGGGGGGTTTTAGGACATTCCTATCTCTAAATTGCATGAATTAAACCTTAATCTAAGTTGCAGAATTGGAAACTAATCATTAACTACATAAATGAAGTCCTAATTACAATTGCAGAATGAGACCTAATTATGTTGCAGAAATAATAGTTGTAGAATTGAAAGTCTGATTCTAATTGCTAAAGGAAAATCTAATTACTTTTGTAGTAATGAAAATCTAATTCTAATATGGAAATGAAAACTGTCAAGGCTCTATAACATAAGGTTGTCAATCTTCTGTGCAAGGGTTGACAACAAAACATAAAATGCAAGAAATTACAGAAAACAATAAATTCTGGGAATGAAAGTCTGCAATAAATTGAAAGCTTTGCTGAAAGTGGGGATTACAACCAAATAATTAATCACAAAACATAAAATAAACTAAGATTGCAAATATCATTAGTTGTTTACAAAGGAATGAAAGGACAAGTTCTACAACTCATTCTGCTATAGCAAAATCAGAATAAAAACTTGTTGTTAGTCCTCCTCCTAGGTCTGGAAGTGGCCAGCCTCTTTGTCCAGAAGAAGGTATGAGTCTCTCTCTCTTTAGATCTTAATCACACTCATTTACAGACAATATAAAATAGAAACAATATACTTTTATTGATTCAAAAACATGATTACAATAATGCTGCTAAAAACTATTACAGGACTATAACAGTCACTTTCTGATTATCACCTATTACTGATTTCTCTATTCTATTCCCCTTACTCTCTACTACTTTCTTTCTTCTACTTCCTACTAGCTCAACCTGAATGGGAGCCCTATTTATAGATGTCCTAAGATTTACTAACAAGCTGAAAAGATCTAATCCTATTATGTCGCAAAGAATTCCTGGTTTTTATCCTAGAAGAAGATCATCTTTTGATCTTTCCATAAATGGTGACTTTGGTCAGCAAGGATGGCAAATTCAGATCTGAGATATTTCCTTTTATCCTTTTCAATCTTTATTTCCCTTTTTCCAACATCATAATTCGGTCAATAAGTCAAAAAGCACATTCTGTTTTCATTCCGAAGATAAGTGGCTCATTCTGAAGATACTGCAATTCTCATTTCGAAGATCCGCTCATTTTGAAGATACTACAATTCTCATTCCAAATATCCACTCATTCTGAAGACACTACAGTTCTCATTTTGAAGATCCACTCATTCTGAAGACACTACAGTTCTCATTCCGAAGATCCACTCATTTCGAAGACACTGTGTTTTCTCATTTCGAAGATATCTGTTCATTCCGAAGAGACTTCAGAATGAACAAATGTGGGCTCCTTAAATGATTTCCTCTACATTTCTCATGTGGGTTACTTCTCAGGGTCAGATCCCAATGGTCTTCATCTCTTTCCACATGTGAATTCCATGCCTTGCCATTCATTGGCAGCTGGCTGGAATTTACATGGGAAAAACCAGCTTTTGCTGCACAGTAATAGTTTCCTTGAACTGTTGCCAGATTTAGGTAAAATGAATGCTTGAGACATATCAAAACATGATTAGTGAAGTGCTGCTATTAATCTAAGCATATCTCATTTTAGCAAGTCACAACAAAACAACATAAAACTTATACAAAAAGTTGTAAAAATCAGAATATAGTACTTCAAATACATTCATCATGCAAATAGTTAATACACAGCATATTGAATCAACTTAACTAGCATATTAGATTAAACATAAGAGTTTATAGGCAATTTTAGTGTTCAAAACATGTTATGATTGAGGCATTTCCAGGCCTCATCATGGAGGTCCAAGGTTCTAATCTCGGGCCTTGCTAGACTAAACACTTGTCCCTTTCCTGGTGCTTTCAATTATGTAAAAGGTTTAAAATTATTGTGGCATGGTGGTTATAGGTGTGAACTACGTGAAGATCTATGTGGCATATTTTAGGGCAGACAACATAGATTACTTTGGTGGCCATAAAAGTTGAACAACCTACCCAAATTCATGGCGGCTACCAATTCCACCAAGTAAATTACAAACAAAAAATAATAATAATGGAAAGCAACTATTAACTTGTAAATATACCTTGATATGTGTTGGTTAATATCTTATTTTACCTTACTTTCAAAGCTTATCCACAATGTTTCTCTTAATCCAACGTATGACTGTGATTATTTCTTGCTCTACATTGTATGGTGCTTGTATGACAATATTCTCTTCCTTCAATTCACTTTGACCTCTCTTAATGTTGTATGATGAATCTCTATGCTTAGTCTATATGCTCTTCTCAATCTGGTATCTTAATATATCTTTACCCCTTCTTGGAATGCTAGCCACATGGTGCATTACATTGCTCTGGTTCGTAGGTTAAATGTGCTATGTGATATAGGTGGTTATACTCCTTGAGAGAGTTACTTTAGGTGCTACAGAACTTCGAATATGCTAAATGATTATAGATGCCTTCAACAATTGAGTTGAGCATTACTTCAAACCTAGGCACTCTCTTCTTGTGCGTATATGTTATTACCTTAGGTGTTATCAATAATATGTAGATATTTTTCTTTCATTATGCAAGTGGCATAAGATACCTTTGGTGAGAAAACTGGATGCCTCTTATGTGTATGCAACCAACCTCTTCAACATCCTTATCACCTTAATGCATTTCCAACTCCTTTGCAAGCTATTTCAATTATTTTACAGTGTGTGTTATTGAACTTCAACGTCTAGTGGTTCCTCTTCCAACCAAGGCGGCTCCTCTAGGAAGTTATTTATATGGTGATTCAACACTTTCTTCATCGTGGTGGTTTGTCCTAGCTCCTCTCACATTTTCTTAGGTAATACTTGAAGTTTTTCTCCTTTGCACTTTATTTTTGCCACTTGTATTATGTTTTTCCTGTTATATTTTGAAGCTTTAAACTTAAAGGAAATGCAACCACAAGTATGGAAATAAGTATACAATTTTATAACTATGATAATGTTTATCTAATATCCATGAAAATATGATAGAAAACTTGATACAACACTCAAAAAATGCTCATATAAGAAAGCTCATAAAAATATACATTGATCTCCAATGGAGGTCACAACCTATCCATATTTGCAAAAATGAATCTACATTGTATCTACTACTACTCTATGTATACACTTCAAAATCCTCTCTATTATCTATTCTATGAAGACCTATTTATAATTGTTAAAAATATTGAGAATCAATATTAAGCCAAGAAAATAGACATGCAAAGCATTACTAAAAAATATTAAGAACTAATTGATTTATTCTATGGGATCAAATTTGTATAAATAGAAAATTTGATAAATGTGAGTCGTTGGATTACAACAAATCAACAAATATAAACTATTCTTAAACTGAGAATTCACCTGACTCATAGAAGAGTGGTGATAATTGAATTATTATCCTAGTAGAACTTAAGAGAACAAAGATGTATTCTAACACCCCACCTTAAGTGATACTAGGGGTGAATGTATGAGTCCCAAAAAGAAGTCTTGATGAGGTACTCATGTACAATGAATTCTTATAGAAGAGATGGTAAAAAAACCACATGGGAAAAAACCATATTGAAGAAGAAGAAGAATTAGAAGAGGCATGTCTTCGGATGGCGAATATTGTCCTCTATTGAATGCCTAAAAATAAATGAGTCTCGACAACAAGGCCTGATTAGGTACTCATGTACAATGTACTTACATACAACAAGAAGAAAAGACAGGTGAAAACCTTTGTGCACCCTTCTAAAGCATTTGCTTAACTCCAAGTTTCTCTCGCAACTAAATGTAATGCGGAGAACAAAAGGATTTAGTGAAGATATCTACAATTTGATTTTTTGTAGGAATGTACTCCAAGTTTAGATCCCCTTGCTAAATATACTACCGAATGAAGTGCATGTAAATCTCAATGTGCTTGGTGCACTGATATTATACTGGATTATGAGCAATATGAATTATGCTCTGATTTTCACACCAAACAGTAATAGGTTGGTTATGGAAAAAACCAAATTATCTTAGCATCATATGAAGCCAAAGAGCTTATTGACTGACTAAAACTGTTACCCTGTATTCAGCCTCTATGGATGATAAAGCTATTACCTGTTATTTTTTGCATGACCAAGTAATAGGTGAAGAACCAAGACAAAAAACATAGCCATATGTGGAACATCTATCTTCAATTGAACCTACCCAATAAAAATATGTGTAACCATTAATATCCATGGATCCACCCTCATATAAGAGCCCAAAGTGAGTAGTTCCTTGCAAGTAGCAGAGGATTATCTTGGTGGCTTTCCAATGACTGAAATGAGGTTGATGTGAGAATCTAGACACTAAGCCAATAGCATATGAAATATTTGGGCGAGTATGAGTGAGGTATAATAGACTTCCTACAAGTTGTCTATAGAGAGTAGCATCACATAGAGGGGACTTGCAGGAAGTACTTAGAGTGACTCCAGTCAAAAAAAGTGTGGAAGAAGACTTGCAATCGATCATTTTAACCACCAAAGAAGGTCTAGAGTATATTTTTGTTGACATAATAAAATTCTTGCATCTGTTTGAGTTATCTAAATCCCAATAAAGTAATGGGCTAAACCCAGATCAACCATATCAAATTTATTGGAAAGAGAGTCTTTGATAGTTTAGATGTGAGAGATGGCACTGCCAATGAGTAGTAGATCATCAACATAGAGAACAAGTATGGTGATATTTTCTTCATCTCTCCAAATGTATACTGTTGCATCAGACTCAAAATGAGAAAAACCTAAGGATAGAAAGGAGTCCATTTTTTCATACCAAGCTCTAGGATCTTATTTTAGACCATAGAGATATTTCCTTACTTTACAAACAAGGGATGAGTATTGAATAAATCTAGTAGGTTGTTCTATGAATATTTCCTCTTTTAAATCACCATGCAAGAAAGCACTTTTAACATCCATTTGAAATACTAGCTATTTTTGGGAACAACAAGTGCAAGAACCAGCCTTATAGAATCTATTTTTGTAAATGGTACAAAGGGTTTAGAATAATCAGTGCCTTGAATTTGTAAAAAACCTTTAGCTACCAAGCGAGCTTTATGTTTGTCAATTTTTCCATTAGGTCCATACTTAGTTCTGTAAATCCATTTACAATGAACCAATTTCCTTCATTTAGGTATATGGAATAGATCCCAAGTTTTATTTTTAATTAAGGAAGAAAATTCATTCTCCATGGCATCATCCCATTCTTTTATACCAGTTGCTTCTTTGAAGGATTGAGGGTCTATTGAAATGGACTGATAGACAAGACCATAATTTATGGAGTTGCTTAATTTGGATGATGGAATATTTTGGATGTAAGGAGTGGCTTCTTGAACTATGGTGCAGGCCTATTTTGGCATTATGGAAGGAGTCATGGGTGTGGGCAGAGTTTGAATAATGGGATCCTCATGTTGTTCATCTATCTCAAGGGTGGTATCTTCACTATATTGGGGCTCAAATGTTGGATATGGCTCGAGATAATTACTGTTGGAAGATGATTGATAATATTTAGAAGGCTCAAATGTTTCATCAAATTGAATATTTTTGTGAAAACAAACCTCATGAGTTGTGGGATAAAGGATCTTATAGGATTTCATTTCCTCATAATAGCCAAAAAATACAAGTTGTTTGCTCTTTTTGTTTAGAGCCTTCCTCTTTTTCTTTGGGATGTGTGCCCAAGAAGTACACCCAAAAAAATTAAAAAAGGAGACATCAGGTTTGGAGCTAGTACATGCTTCTTAATGAGTTAAATGACCAATAGTTTTATGAGGTGTGGTTTTGAATATAGTTTGCACAATTAATAGCTTCAGCCCAAAAATCTACTGGAAGATCTCTTGAGTGGAGCATACAATCTATCATTTATTTAAAATATTTATTTTTCTTTTCTACAATACCATTTTGTTGAGGATTATGGGAGACTAAATGTTGATGAATTATGCCATGAGTTGATAGAAATATGGAGAACTCATTACTAAAGTATTCCCCCCATTATCTATACGAATTTATTTGATTTTGCAATTTTCTGAATTTTTAGCTAAGGCCTTGAAGATTTTGAACTGGGATAGCACATCACTTTTGTAATTTAGAAAGTAGACCCATGTTCTTCTTGAAAAATCATAAATGAAGGTCAAGGTATATTTTGCTCCCTTGAAAGAAGGCTCTGGGAAGACCATCAAGTCACTATGGATTAACTCTAGAGGGGATGAGGTCTTTTAAGAACTACTTGGGTGAAAAGGATCTTGATGTTGTTTTCCAAGAGGACATACTCCTTTAATAGAAGATACTTTTGGTAACCCAGTTATCATTTTATGATTATTTAACTCTTTTAGATAGTTATAATTAACATATCCAAACCTTTAATGCTAAATTTTTCTTTCAATATCTCCATGTGCAACAAAACATGACGCTCTATCTAAATTTTTGAATCCATTAAAGTGAAATAGGTGAGTGTTATCATAAATATCTCCTTTTGCTATGAGAGTGTTAGAATTTCCCAAAAGTAGAACTACAAAGCATTACAAGATTTGAAGAAACAAAATAGAACTAATTGATTATTCCATGGATCAACTTTGTATAAATAACAAAGTTGATCATTGAGAGCCATTGGATTACAAAAACTCATCAAATATGATGTAGAATATAACTAAGATTTCACCTGACTCACGAAGGAGTGGAAACTCAAGTAAGTCTATCCTAGTAAAACTTAAGAGAGTAATTACTTATTCTAACATCCCCCCCTTAAGTGATACTAGGGGTGTATTATGCAAATGAGTCTAGAAAACAAAGCCTGATGAGGTACTCATGTACAATGGTTTCTTTTCTGAAGAGATGGTAAAAACCCCATGGGAAAAACCATCTATAAAAAAATAAAAATGTAAGGGGCATGTCTTTAGTTTGCTAAGATTGTCCTCTTAATAAAAAAAAAATGTGAGTCTTAGTAATATGGCCTGATGAGGTACTCATTTACAATATATATGATAGATGGTGAGAAAACCACATGGGAAAAACCATCTGGTATGAAATAAAGAGCCATGTATTTGGATGACGAATATTTTCCTTAATAACAAAAAAAATGAGTCCCGACAACATGTCCTGATGAGGTACTCATGTATAATATGTAAAGGAGAGATGATAAAAAAACCACCATCCTCCAAAGAATACAATATTAAAAGCAGAGGTGAAAGACATCTATTTCAATGTAGTTGTAATACTCCAAATTTCTCTTACAACTGTATGTAACACGGAGAAGGAAATGACTTGGTGAAGATATCTGCAACTTGATTTTAATTTGGAATATAGTCCAAGTATATATCTCCATTCTGAATATATTTTTGAATGAAGTGCATGTGCATGTCAATGTGCTTGGTGCGCTGATGCTCAATTGGATTACATGCAATATGAATTGTGCTTGATTGTCACACCAAAGAGTAATAGATTTGTCATGGAAAAAATCAAATTCTATTAGAATCTGACGAAGCCAAAGAGCTTCCTGACTTGCTAAAACTGCTGCCCTATATTATGCCTCTGTAGATGATAAGGCCATTGCTTGTTGTTTTTTGCACAACCAATGAATTGGAAAAGAACCAAGCCAAAGGACATATCCAAAAGTTGAACATATGTCTTCTACTGAACCTGCCCAATCTGAATCCATGTAGCCAATGATATCCATGTATTTTCCCTCATATAAGAGCCCAAAGTGAGTAGTTCCTTGTAAGTAGCAAAGGATTCTTTTTTCTGCTTACCAATGATTGAAATGAGGTTCATGTGGGAATCTAGATATTAAGCCAACATCATATTAGATATCTGGATGAGTATGAGTAAGGTATAACAGACTCCCTACAAGCTGACTGTATAGAGTTGCATCATATGGAGAGGATATGTAGGAAGTACTTAGATTGTCTCCATACTAAAAATGAGTAGGATAAGGTTTGCAATCTATCATTTTAAACCTTTGAGGAAGATCTAGAGTGTATTTTTATTGAATTAATGAAATTCCTACATCTGTTTGATTTATTTGGATCCCAAGGAAGTAATGAGCTAGACCCAGATCAACAATATATAGTTCATAGAGGGAGTCTTTTATGTTCTGAATGTGAACAAAGTCACTACCAGTGATTGTAGATCATCAATATATAGAACAAGTATGGTGATTTTTCCTTCATCTCTCTAAATGTAGATTGTGTTATCAGACTCACAATGAGAAAAAACTGAGGAAAGAAGGAAAGAGTCAATTTTTGCATACCAAGCTCTAGGAGTTTTCTTGAAGCCATAGAGAGAATTATTTAGCCTACAAACAAGAGAGGAGTCTTGAGTGAAACCATTAGGTTATTCCATGAATATATCTTCCTTTAAGTCCCCATGTAAGAAAGCACTCTTTACATCTATTTGAAATACATGCCACTTTTGGGAAGTAGCTAGAGCAAGAACTAGTCTAGCAGAATCCATTTTTTCAACTGGTGCAAAGGTTTCAACATAATCAATTCCTTCAATTTGATAAAAAAATTTGGCTACTAGGTGAGCTTTGTGTTTGTAAATTTATCCATTAGGCCCATATTTTGTTCTATAAATCCATTTACAATGAACTAATTTCCTTCCTTTAGGTAGGGGAACTAAATACCAAGTTTTGTTTTTGATTAAGAAAGAGAATTCATTTTCCATGGCATCATCCCATTATTTAATACCAATTGCTTCTTTGAAGGATTGAGTATCAGAGGAAATAGACTGACAGACAATACCAGAGCCTATGAAGTTGGTTAATATAGATGATGGAAGATTTTGGAGGTAAGGAGTAACTTCTTTAACAATGGTGTGGGTCCATTTTGGCATAGTGGAAGGAGTAGAAGGATTGGATAGACTTTGAGTTGGAGTTATAGGTTCCACATATTTATTATCAATCTCTAAATTAATCTCTAAAGTTGGTTCTTCATTATATTGAGGTTCTACTATAGGACAAGGCTCAATAGAGGAATAGGATGGTTGAAGATATTTATGAGGGAATGTTTCATCAAATTGGACATTTCTATGAAAAGATAACTCATGAGTTGTGGGATCAAGGACTTTGTATGCTTTCATTTCCTCACAATAACCAATAAAGATGATCTTTTTGCTTTTCTTATCTAGAGCCTTCATTTTCTTCTTTGGTATGTGTGCCCATGTAGTACACCCAAAAATATTGAAGAAGGAGACATCCGGTTTTGATCCAGTATATACTTATTCAGGAGTTAAATGGTAAAGAGCTTTATGAGGTGTGCGGTTTTAAATATAGTTTGCACAGTTAATAGCTTCTGCCTAAAAATTTTTTGGAAGATCTCTTGAATGGAGCATACAGTTTGCCATTTCCTTCAATGTTTGGTTTTTCCTCTCTATAATGCCATTTTACTATGAATTATGGAAGACAAAATGCTTATGAATGATGCCATGACTTGATAAAAATATTTAGAACTCATTACTATAGTATTCCCTCCCATTATCTGTGCGAATTTACTTGATGTTGTGAGAGGCTGACTTTTCAACTAAGGATTTGAATATTTTGAAGTGGGATAGAACATCACTTTTTTATTTTAGGAAGTAAACCCAAGTTCTTCTGGAAAATTCATCAATGAATGTTAGAGCATATTTTTCTCCTTTGAAATAAGGCTCTGGGAAAAACATCAAGTCACTATGGATTAACTCTAGAGACGATGAGGCTTTTAGAGAACCACTTGGGTGGAAAGTATCTTGATGTTGCTTTCCCAAAGCACATATAGGACATACTCCATTAATAGAAGAGATTGTAGGTAAACATATTACCATTTCATGGGTGTTCAATTCCTTTAGGTAGTTGCAGCTGAGATGACCAAACCTTTCATGCCAAATTTTACTTTCAAGATCTCCATGAGCCAAAAAATAGGAGAATCCTTCTAGATTTTTGAATCCTTTGAAGTGAAATAGGCGAGTTTTGTGATCAATATCTCCTTTGGCTATAAGAGAGTGGGGGTTTTGAAATTCTCTTATATCAACTTCTATTGGAGAGAAGAGAACAATTTTCCCCTTTTCAAAAGTACAAATTTGATAGACGGAGAGAAGATTTGTTGCAATGTTTGGAACATAGAGAACATTATCGATATAGCCACCATCAATGGATATGTCACCCTTTCCTTTGACTGGGATAAAGTGAGAGTCACCAATTTCTATGCTACATGTTGAACTTGAGGAGATAGAAGAGAATGACTAATATAAAGCAGTCATGTGATGAGTTGCTCCAAAATCTAGGACCCAATAATTAGATGAAGTATTGGTGGTCTTCCCTTGAACATTTAGGGCTTTTCCTATCTTCTTTTTACTATCTATCTTTTGAATATTTGATCCTTAATAGCTACTTCTAGTTGTTTTAATCTTTTCCAGCATTTATTTGCAGATTGACCATTATTTTTATAGTGAGTACAAGTTATAGTATTCCTCTCTTTCTTTTTGAATTTTTCTTTAGTAGAGGTGGAGGCTACTAAGGCTTTTAAGGAAGAGTAAGATATCTCATATTTTGCAAGTTTTATTTCTTCCCTAGTTATTCTATCACAAAATTATTCTAAGGAGGGCATTTTAAAAGTTGCACCAAGAGCATCTTTTGTAGATAGAAAGGTGGTTGCAAATATTTGAAATACACCATTTAGTTTAGAAATAATTAGATAAATGCATTATTATTCAGTTTTATTCTTCCCACTACCTTTTTATTGAGTGAGGACTTCTTTGAATTTGGTGAGAAATTCAACAATATTGCTAAAGTCCTCAGGAGATAATGGTGTTAATTATGCTTCTAGCTACATTGGTCTTATTTGATCTTCTTTCCCAAACAAGTTCTTTAGTTTCTCCCAACTTTCTTAAGGATTTTTAAAATCTATAATGTAAAACCATAAGCTTTCATTTACATTAGAGCTTATAATACCCATTGTTTCATACATCTTCCCTTTATGAACAAAATTTTCATATTTTTTCAAACTCAGGTTGCTTTTCTTCTAATAGGTGTGTGAGCCCTTTTTGAGAAATGAGATTTTGTTGGCAATTTTGGGTTTGAGATCCTAGCTTCTTGTATATGAGTTGGCATTGATGTCAAAAGGAACTGGCATTAATGTCAAGAGGATTTATTGGCTTCAAAGGTTGAAGATTCCAAAGAATATTTTTTAGAATATTTCGGAGAGATTCCATGTGGCAGGTGAAAATGTTTTTATCAAAACCATGGCAGGTTTAAGGGTTTTTATTAAAACCAGGTGGATGCATTAAGGGTTTTTCTCAAAACCACTCTCAGCTTAATGCAAAGGCTAGAGACACTTATTAATTAAATAACTTAATTAATAAAACATTTTTAAGGTTTTTTAATTAATTATTTATTTGATTTAGTGATTAAATTATTTTAATAATTTAATGGGTTCTCCACCTAAGGTCTAAGGTCTAAAAGACCTTTGATTATTTTTTAAATAATCAAAAGGGTTTCATAAACCCTAAAGTTGTTTCAAAGGCACCAAAATAATATTAATTTGAAAAGTTTGAATTATCCTCCCATCGACGTCATGCATAGCATGGAAGTTTGGCTATATAAGCCATAACCTATAGTCCAAAGCAATGGTGTGAAAGAAATTCGAATTGCGTAAAAGTTGGGATTAAAAGATACGGTTATCGTTTTTTTGCCATGTTTATCCGCCACCAAAGGATTAAGGAGAAGGAGACTCTTGCTAGCCTTCAAGCTAGCATCGTTGGCCTAGTGGCAATGAGTGTTCTACGAAGGCGCTTGAAGGGAGGTCAAGCGTTCGACTCCCGCCGTGGAGTGTGAGAAGAGTTTTTGCGCTCCGATTTTTTTGGAGGCACTATTGACCCGCAATTTTTGAAAGCATTTTTTTTGGTAAGGTTTTTTTAAATAAAATCTGCATTTTGTTAAAGAAGAAGTGGTTGGGCAGATTTATTTAAAATTATTTTTAAGGTTAAATGCTTCTTTGGAGATATAAGGTTGATAGTGTGTGGTTGAGATTTTTGGCTTGATTGTTGAGTGAGATTTGCTTAGAAGCTATTATTCCTTGAGCATGGTTTAATTAATTTGGAGAAATAATGTGTAAAAGGATATATTGTTTGTATGCTTTATATTTTTTGGTAGTTGACTTCTAAGGATTGGAGTCGTAAGGTGTTTTATGGAATAAATATTTTTGTGGTTACTTTTATGATCTAACCCTAACTTGGTGGCAAATTTGAGGGTGGTGTAGGTAACAGGTTGAAGAACTATTCTCTTCTTCCTCAATCAAAGGTATGGGCAACATCTTCCATGTATATTGTTGATGGTGTATTTTCAGAAATTGAGTTTGGAGTGAAAAGGTTGTCTACTAGGTATTCTTGTTGGTGTAAATCCAATTTTCTAGAGATTGAATATTGTTTATGCATTAAAATCATTGATGAGTTTTTTGGATAAATGCATAATTCTGGTTGAGGAAGAGGAAGCATTTTTGCACTAGGGTTTATGTTAGTAAGTCTTTCTACTTGCATTGAGATGGTGAAACCCTTAGTTGGTTGTTTTGAGATTGATGGTTGAGTTGCTTCCATAGAGGTTGTTTTGATCAAGTTAATGCTTTACTTGATACATGATTTGGGCTTACTCCATTGAGATTGATTTGAGCAAGTTATTCTTTGCATTGGTGATTTATGTTGGTGGCTATTTTGTTCAAATACCTTTGGAGGGAAAAGGATTTCTACTAGTTTCATTTTCATGTAGTGATTGGTTGAATGCTTCAAGGTTAATGTTGAGTTGAATGATGTTGGTTAAACCTTGTCTATAAGCATTGTTGTTAAAGCCCTAATTGGTTGAGAAAATATATTTGTTATAGAAAGGACATGAGTATCATTGTTATATGAGATATTGCATGGTTGGCAATTGTTGGGTTGTGTTTCATGTTCTTGAGAAAAGCATACTACATCTATCTTATTCTTTTGATATTGAGATTGAGTTGAGATTGAGATTGGGAGTTAAGTATAGAACATATTGAGTCTCTAACAATTCTCTTTATTTTTCTATGAGATTTGAGATTGAGATTGGGATTTAAGTATAGAACATATTGAGTCTCTAACAATTCTCTTTATGCTTCTATGAGGTTGATGAATCACATTGGGTCTCTAACAATTCTCTTTGTGGGTTCATGCTAAGCAAGTTTTTCTTGATGAACTTGTGAGTTGATTTGGATAGGTTCTAGTGAGGACTTGTGAGTTGATTTGGACAGGTTCTAGTGAGGACTTGTGAGCTAATTTGGAAAAGTTCTAGGGAGGACTTGTGAGATAATTTGGATAGGTCCTAGCAGAGGACTTGATGATAGAGTTGAAGTGGTTCTTTGAGAAGAACCTGAGGACAATTTTGACAAGTCTTTGAGAAGGCTTGTGTGCAGCAGAGATTGATTTGTTCAAGCTTTATGAGTTGAGCTTGGGATAGATTTGACAGAGTGAGGAAGACTTGTGCTGGACCGACTGACTGTGTTTAGTACAGGTTGATGAGTTGCTATGGAGGTGATCAGTGAGGATAGAGGTCTCTTGAGGCTGAGTATTGAGTACAGGAGGTCTTCTATGGAAAGGAGTTCCACATGCTAGCGGAATAAGAGGTAGGTGATCTTTTGAAGTATCATTTCCAGAGCTGAGGGGAAGGATTCTCCTTTGGGCAGGAGGCTCATAAATTCATGAGGAGGGGAAGGATTCTCCTTTGGGTAGGAGGCTCATAAATTCATGAGGAGGGGAAGGATTCTCCTTTGGGCAAAGGCTCATAAATACTTGAGTAGGGGAAGGTTTCTCTTTTGGGCTGAGGCTCATAAATATTGTAATTGGGAAGGATTCCCAAAGAACTTTGAGAAATCTTTTTAGAGAAAAGTTTTGTGGATGTAGCCCATGTTGGGTGAACCATGTTAAAATTGGTGTCTCATTGTGTGTTGTTGTATGCATTGCTTTGATATTGCTATTGGTTCATTGCTTTGCAAAGTTGAAGTTAAATAGAGAAAGTAAAAAGAGGTCTTATACTGTTCACCCCCCCTCTCAGTATAAGATTGTGTTCTTCAATTGGTATCAGAGCGGGTTCCTTCGAAAAGTTTAACAACTTGAAGGAAAATATTGTAAAGAACACAATGGAATCTACAAGTGGTAATGCATCATCTATTCTTGATGGGGCATATTTTGGGCTTTGGAGTGCTAGGATGAAGGTTCATCGTATGGATCTTGGAAATGAAGTTTTGGAAGTGATTGAGGATGAATATACCATTCTTGAGCATGGTCCTTCTACTAAGGAAGAGAGGCTCCTACATCATAGCAATTCAAAGGCAATGAATGCAATCCTAAAGGGTTTACAGAAGGTAAATATTACCAAGGTGATTCACTGCAAGACAACTAGTGAAATGTGGAAACAGTTGAAGGTGGTTCATACAGGTGATGCAAATGTCCGAAAGGCCAAGTTGAGACACTTCAAAGGTATGTTTGAACAAATCAAGATGAATTATGAAGAAAATATTAGTGACTATATGCTTCGTATGGATGATATTGTTAACTCTATGAAAGAACTAGGTCTTGAGCCTGCTGAAAATGATATTTGTGATAAGATTTTGAGGTCTCTTCCAAATAGATTTAGTGAAAATATTTTTGCTATTGAGGAAGCTAAAGATTTGGACAAGTTGAAAAAGGATGAGCTTCATAGTATACTTGCAGCATTTGAGTTGATAACTCAAGTGAAGGTTGATGTTAAGAAGGAGGCAGCTTTCAAGGCTACCAAGAAATCCAAGGGTAAAAATCTTCAAGATAGTGATGAGTCTTCTAGTGATGAAGAGGCATATTACAACAAGAAGGGCAAGTTCTCAAGAAAGCACAAAGGTATGAAATATGTCAAGTGTTTCAATTGTGGAAAGTTTGGTCATTATGCTACTAATTGTACTGCTGCCAAGGATGAAAGTGATGAAGATAAATAGGATTATAAGAGCAAGGATTATGAAAGGCACAGGCATCAAAGGAAGAATAAATATGAGCAAAGCAATCAAGGAAAGAGGTACTCTCACAAACACAAGAAAATTTTCTACCTAGACAAGGCAAGTAAGTGTTCTAGTAGTGATAGTGAAATTTCTTCAAGTGATATTGGAAATGAGATGTTGTTCCTAACAGAAAAAGAAGAAGAGAAACATAGATTTGTCCTTATGAAATGTTTTAGATGTGGAAATTTTGGACATCTTGAGGATGATTGCACAAATGATGGATTGATTTCTAGTTATACTATGTATGAGGATGCTTTGGAAAATTGTAAGGAAGATCTTTGTATGGATTTAGAAAAGGGTAGCACCTCTAGTGATAAGAAATCTAAAAAAGTCATTGATGTTTCAAAAGGCAAACAAATAGAGGAATTTATAGAGGATGGTGAAGTAGATCTTGAAGCTGAACTTGTTAGTGCTCTTAGTGCTTTGAAAAAGGAAAGAAAGAAGAATGCTAGACTCAATGATAAATTGGATGAATGTTGTATTGAGATATGAGCTTATAGAAAGTCTTGACTTCTCTATAGTTAAGACACAAAAACTTAAGGATAAGTTAGAGTCTAAGGTTCTTTAGTGTAGAGAGTTGGAACAGAAAGTGGCTTCCTTAAAAGAGGAAACTAAAGAGTACAAGGAGAAGCTTTACAGGTTTGAAGATAGCACCAAAAAGGTAAAGTCAATCATCAAAGATCAAAGAAGGACAATAGATAAAATAGGTCTTGGTTTTGGTAAGAAACACATGGAACAAGTTGGCGACTCTACTAGGGAATCTAGTAAGAGATTCCGAAAGGAAGAGAGTTCTGATGAGGAAAGTACTTCAGAAAAAGAGTCCTTGAGTGATAGATGCACAAAATCAGAAAATAGGAATCAGAAAAAGGGGAGAAAGTTTACAGGACCTAAGAGGTCAAATCAAGGAAAGTTTAATGGCAGATGTTTTACTTGTCACAAGTTTGGTCACATGGCTTCACATTGCATGACTCAAGTGAGGAAGGTAAATGACAGATTTAGAGGTGGTAATTTCCTTCAAGGGTATTGCTACTCTTGTAAATAGTTTGGGCACAAGGTTGTTTATTGCAAAGCTAATAACAGGAATAGGGTTGGTCAGAACAGATGGAGTCAAAGATCAGGTATGCCTCAAAGAAATAACATTGTTAGTTGTTATAAGTGCAAAAATGAAAGTCACATAGCTAGACAATGTAGAGCTGAAATTCC
The DNA here is from genome assembly GCA_028583015.1 of Wollemia nobilis. Lineage (NCBI taxonomy): Eukaryota > Viridiplantae > Streptophyta > Pinopsida > Araucariales > Araucariaceae > Wollemia > Wollemia nobilis. The sequence goes on along the minus strand of JAQPPZ010000840.1, from coordinate 2,404,787 downwards.
AAGGTACAGGAACAGGAGCATGGGTATGAACAGACACAAGAATCAAGACATGGATAAGAACAGGAATGATAATAAGAACAACAATAGTAATATGGACAAGGAGAACAAGAGAAGACATGGTAAGGCAACTATAGACACTGATGAAGATCAGTGCCTAATGGGAGTTTTACTCCCACCCTGGAATTAATCACCTCAATAGGAGGTGGGGGAGGGACTAAGCTAAGAGGCTCATTCTTAGTCCCAAGCCCCAAAGGTGACCCTTTGCCATTGATGACAAAGGGGGAGAGATATGAATAATGGGGAGAGCCTCAAGTCAGGGGGAGCTGATTTCTATACAATAGTTTTGAGTTTCAGTGTTGTTGAGAAGCATGGTTTGCCATCAATGACAAAAGGGGAGATTGTTGGCAATTTTGGGTTTGATATCCTAGCTTCTTGTCTGAGTTGTCATTGATGTCAAAAGGAACTGGCATTAATGTCAAGGATTTATTGGCTTCAAAGGTTGAAGATTCCAAAGAATTGTTTCTAGAAGATTCCAGAGAGATTCCATGTGGTAGATGAAAAGGTTTTTATCAAAACCATGGCAGGTTTAAGGGTTTTTATTAAAACCAGGTGGATGCATTAAGGGTTTTTCTCAAAACCACTCTCAACTTAATGCAAAGGCTGGAGACACTTATTAATTAAATAACTTAATTAATAAAACCTTTTTAAGGTTTTTTAATTAATTATTTATTTTATTTAGTGATTAAATTATTTTAATAATTTAATGGGTTCTCCACCTAAGGTCTAAGGTCTAAAATACCTTTGATTATTTTTTAAATAATCAAAAGGGTTTCATAAACCCTAAAGTTGTTTCGAAGGCACCAAAATAATATTAATTCAAAAAGTTTGAATTATCCTCCCGTCGACATCATGCATAGCATGGAAGTTTGGCTATATAAGCCATAACCTATAGTCCAAAGCAATGGTGTGAAAGAAATTTGAATTGCGCAAAATTTGGGAAGTAAAAGCTACGGCTATCATTTTTTCACCACGTTTATCCGCCGCCAAAGGGTTAAGGAGAAGGAGACTCTTGCTAGCCTTCAAGCTAGTGTCATTGGCCTAGTGGCAATGATTGTTCTACGAAGGCGCTTGAAGGGAGGTCAAGCATTCGACTCCCGCCATGGAGTGTGAGAAGAGTTTTTGTGCTCTGATTTTTTCAAAGGCACTGTTGACCCATGATTTTTGGAAGCATTTTTTTTGGTAAGGTTTTTTTAAGTAAAATCTGCATTTTGTTAAAGAAGAAGTGGTTGGGCAGATTTATTTAAAATTATTTTTAAGGTTAAATGCTTCTTTGGAGATATAAGGTTGATAGTGTGTGGTTGAGATTTTTGTCTTGATTATTGAGTGAGATTTTCTTAGAAGCTATTATTCCTTGAGAATGGTTTAATTAATTTGGAGAAATAAGGTGTAAAAGGATATATTGTTTGTATGCTTTATATTTTTTGGTAGTTGACTTCTAAGGATTGGAGTCGTAAGGTGTTTTATGGAATAAATATTTTTGTGGTTACTTTTATGATCTAACCATAACTTGGTGGAAAATTTGAGGGTGGTGTTGGTAACAGGTTGAAGAACTATTCTCTTCTTCCTCAATCAAAGGTATGGGCAACATCTTCCATGTATATTGTTGATGGTGTATTTTCTAAAATTGAGTTTGGAGTGAAAAGGTTGTCTACTAGGTATTCTTGTTGGTGTAAATCCCATTTTCTGGATATTGAAGATTGTTTATGCATTAAAATCATTTATGAGTTTTTTGGATGAATGCATAATTCTGGTTGAGGAAGAGGAAGCATTTTTTCACTAGGGTTTATGTTAGTAAGTCTTGCTACTTTCATTGAGATGGTGAAACCCTTAGTTGGTTGTTTTGATATTGATGGTTGAGTTGCTTCCATAGAGGTTGTTTTGATCAAGTTAATGTTTTACTTGATACATGATTTGGTCTTACTCCATTGAGATTGATTTGAGCAAGTTATTCTTTGCATTGGTGATTTATGTTGGTGGTTGTTTTGTTCAAATACCTTTGGAGGGAAAAGGATGTCTACTAGTTTCCCTTTCATGTAGTGATTGGTTGAATGCTTCAAGGTTAATGTTGAGTTGAATGATGTTGGTTAAACATTGTCTATAAGCATTGTTGTTAAAGCCCTAATTGGTTGAGAAAAAATATTTGTTGTGGAAAGAACATGAGTATCATTGTTATATGAGATATTGCATGGTTGGCAATTGTTGGGTTGTGTTTCATGTTCTTGAGAAAAGCATACTACATCTATCTTATTATTTTGAGATTGAGATTGAGTTGAGATTGAAATTGGGTGTTAAGTATAGAACATATTGAGTCTCTAACAATTCTCTTTATGTTTCTATGAGATTTGAGATTGAGATTGGGAGTTAAGTATAGAACATATCGAGTCTCTAACGATTCTCTTTATGCTTCTATGAGGTTGATGAATCACATTGGGTCTCTAACAATTCTCTTTGTGGGTTCATGGTAAGCAAGTTTTTCTTGATGAACTTGTGAGCTAATTTGGACAGGTTCTAGTGAGGACTTGTGAGCTGATTTGGATAGGTTCTAGTGAGGACTTGTGAGCTGATTTGGACAAGTTCTAGGGAGGACTTGTGAGTTGATTTGGATAGGTCCTAGCAGAGGACTTGAGGACAGAGTTGAAGTGGTTCTTTGAGAAGAACCTACAGACAGTTTTGACAAGTCTTTGAGAAGGCTTGTGTGTAGCAGATATTGATTTATTCAAGCTTTACGAGTTGAGCTTGGGACAGATCTAATAGAGTGAAGAAGACTTGTGCTGGACCGACTGACTATGTTTAGTACAGGTTGATGAGTTGTTGTGGAGGTGATCAGTGAGGACATAGGTCTCTTGAGGCTGAGCATTGAGGACATGAGGTCTTATGTGGAAATGAGTTCCACGTGCTAGCGAAATAAGAGGTAGGTGATCTTCTGAAGTATCATTTCTAGAGCTGAGGGGAAGGATTATCCTTTAGGTAGGAGGCTCATAAATTCATGAGGAGGGGAAGGATTCTCCTTTGGGCAGGAGGCTCTTAAATTTGTAAGTATGGGAAGGATTCTCCTTTGGGCAGAGGCTCATAAATACTTGAGTAGGGGAAGGTTTCTCCTTTGGGCTAAGGCTCATAAAAATTGTAATTGAGAAGGATTCCCAAAGAACTTTGAGAAATATTTTTAGAGAAAATTTTTGTGGATGTAGCCCATGTTGGGTGAACCACATTAAAATTGGTGTCTCATTGTGTGTTGCTTTATGCATTGCTTTGATATTGCTATTGGTTCATTGCTTTGCGAAGTTGAAGTTAAATAGAGAAAGTAAAAAGAGGTCTTATATTGTTCACCCCCCCTCTCAGTATAAGCTTGTGTTCTTCGATTTAATATTTTTGGTTTCCATGTATGTTAGTTATGAGGAGTGAGAGGATCAATTGTATTCATTGAATTCACTTTGCCAAAGAAAATTGAATTGAACCCAAACTTCCCTCCTTTAACTTTAATTTAGAGAATGCAATGGATATTAGTGAAAATAAGCCTTTACAAAACACCAAATATCTGAATTCATTGAATTCATTTTACCAAAGAAAATTAATTAGAACAAATTAATTTGTTTAAAATAGAGATTTACTTTAAGAAAGAATTAAAGAAAGAATAAAATATTTTTATTGAAGATATTTAATGTATTAAGGAATGTAATTTGAAATAAATTATCCATACTTATATTTCATTACCAAGATATATAAACAAATGACTTATAACAAGGGTAATGAGGTAAAAATAAAAGAGGAATTTGATGCAGTAACAACCCCCCTCGATGCTATAATAGGTGCAAAGAGGTACCTATAATACCCCCTAAAAAATATATATTATAGAGATTACAATTTTCCTTTATATCTTCGGGCCAAGAAGAGGCCGAAAAGAAAAGGATAGAAACTTTTGAAGACTACAAATCTAAATAGAGATCAGATGTATATTTTTATCTAAAAAAACTTAGCAGATCTGAGCTAAAATTTAATTAATGTCATATAGAGGACAAGAGGCAGGGAAGAAACATTGATGATGTGTCTATCAACGAACAAGCAATGCCAATGGGTAATGAGGAAGGAGCTTTGAAAGGCTATGATTCACTGCACTGAGAGCTGAGTAGGGCAGAACCATAAAATATTATTACAATACCTGAAGGGTCGACATCCATGATAAGCGATATTGGAGCTTTGAAAAACTTGTACTTTTAAAGTTTTTGTTCTTATCACTGCACTTGAAAGGTTAATAAAGGAAGTGAAATTTATAAAAAATTAAATAATTGAATACCACATCTTGTTGTGATTGTGATACGTAGGCAAGACACTGTAGTACAAAGAGAAGGCACTAAGAAGAGAGGCTTCTTGGAAGACGAGAGGAAGGAAACTACACCATAAACACAGAGATATCCCTTAAAAAATAGAAGATGTTAGGAACCAAAAAAACTTAACACAAAGCACAAAATGATTTCTTTTGAATATACATCTATGGCACACTTGCAGAGATCCTCAAAGGATAGAAGATGATAGGAACCACTAAAAATCGTCAGTATAATGCTTAAATGAAGAAACACTATTAAAAACAAGAGAATAATATTATTAAAACATTTATAAGATTATTATATAACAAAAAAAACTGAAGTTCTTCCTGAGCATCGAAGGATAAAAAAAAGGAAGAAGTTTGTGTTGAATGAAGATTTGGAAATCACATGATCTTTGAAAGATTGATATTTAATTAGGAAAATACGTATTTTATGATATGTAGTCTCTATGCGTGTCGATATAAGCGATGGCCAAAAGCCACGTTTCTAAAAAAATAAATGGACTTTGGTCTATTCAAAGTTAGACCAAAAGTCCATTCTATTTTGATGTGAGGAGTGATGCTTCCTCTAATTATATATATCACGAAGATATAATGAAATTCAAACTTTAATTAAAAAAAACTATATTGCCCACCAAAATATTAATGCCTACAAATCTTTAGTCTCACTTTTTATTGATATGCAGTGATGGCTAAATGGAACCAAAGCGAGTTGTGTTCGAGATGGAGAATATTTTCTTAAAACATAGGCATACAAGGAGGACACATAAAATTGCAAAAAAAAATGAGGAGAGTATTTGCATAACAAGGTAAAACAGTATTTATCTAGATATTACCATAAGCAAATTCCTCAAAAAAAAATGTAGATATAGAAAAAATGATCTACAATAGATATAAAACCTCTTTTTTTTTTTTTTTTTTAAATTAAAATTTAATATAAGAGAGAAAGAACCGGTTTGAGAGGCTGCCTTCAAGAGAGAATGCCTAGCAGAATATATCATGCTCTGGTACCATGTTAGAATTTCCCAAGAGTAGAACTACAAAGCATTACAATATTTGAAGAAATAAAATATAACTATTGATTATTCCATGGATCAACTTTGTATAAATAACAAATTTGATCATTGAGAATCGTTGGATTACAAAAACTCATCAAATTTGATGTAGACTATAATTGAGATTTCACCTGACTCATGAAGGAGTGGGAAATAAATTAAGTATTTCCTAGTAGAACTTAAGAGAATAATTACTTATTCTAACAGAGAGAGTGAGGTTCTTGCAATTCTCTTATTTCAACCCATGTTGGTGAAAATATAATTGTTTTACCCTTTGTAGAAGTACAAATATGATAGATGGATAGGATATTTGCAACTATATTTGGGACATAGAGAACATTATTGATGTATGTATGTATGTATACCATCAATGGATATGTCACCTTTTCCTTTGATAAGGATAAAGGATGAGTCACCAAATTCTATGCTACAAGTTGAGCTTGAGGAGATTGAAGAGAATGACTCATGTGAAGAAGTCATATGATGAGTTGCCCATGAATCTAGAACCCAATATTTTTATGGGGTTTTTATTTTTTTACCTTGAAAATTCAAGGCATTTACTTTTTCCTTCTTGATGCCTGTTTTGTGATACTTCATTGCTGCCTCTAGTTGTTGTAGTCTTTTCCATAATTTGTTTACAAAATGTCCATTCTTTTTACAATGTGTTCAAGTTATAGGGTCTCTTTATTTCTTTTTTAATTTTTATTTAGTGGGGATGGATGCTACGAATGATTTTGAGGAAGGGAGAGATCTCATATTTTGCAAGTTTTGTTTCCTCTCTAGTTAGCCTATCACAAAACTCCTCTAAAAAGGGCATTTTAAAACTTGTACCAAGTGCATATTTTGTAGACAAAAAGGTGGTAGAAAAAATTTTAACACTCTATTTAACTTAGAAATAAGATAGATGCATTATTCTTATTTTTTATCCTTACCTCTACCTTTTAGTTGAGTGAGAACTTCTTTAAATTTGGTGATAAAGTCAACAATATTGCTGAAGTCTTCAGGAGATTATGTTGTTAACTCTACCTCTAGTTGCATTGACCTTATTTGATCCACTTTACCAAACAAGTTCTTTAGTTTTTTCCAACTTTCAAATGGGGTTTTACATTCTGAAATGTGAAACCATAGGTTTTCATTTACATTTGTGCTTATAATACCCATTATTTCATACATCTTTCCTTTATGAACAAATATTTTATGTTCTTTTTCAAATTCATGCTGCTTCTCTTCTAGCAAGTGTGTGAGCCCTTTTTGAGAAATGAGATTTAATATGTTTGGCTTTCGTGTGTGATATTTATGAGGGGTGAGTGGATCAATTGTATTCATTTTGCCAAAGAAAATTGAAGTGAACCAATAATTCCTCCTTTTAACTTCAAGAACATCCTAGAGAATACAATGATATTCTAGTAGAAATACATGTTCAAAGGAGGCATCAAAAGACCAACCTTTATACCAATATCTTCAATTTACCTGCCCTTACGTGAGGGAAACTATAAGTAAATGAAGAGAATTGATACGTGGAACATAGGCTTATGAAGCAAGAGTAATCAGCCAAACCTCTATATCGAATCTTCTTAATTACCCACACTTACATGAGGGAAACTATAAGTCAATGAGAATAACGATACGTGGAACATATGCTATTACAAGGATATGGACCAAATTTGGTGCTCTTCTTGATTATGTTAGATTGCTTTGGACTGAATTCTGAATTGTTTGCAATTACTTGTATTAATTTCTCTAGGAATGAGGCGCAAGCATTAAAATTCAAATGTTTAAGAGATTGGGTTCGTAACCAATGTAACAACCTGTTGTAACAATCACCTTGAAGAAGTAATGCAGCAGTAGTAATGCAAAAAATATTGCAGCAGTTTAACATTAACTAGTGTAACAATAAGAAGAGACTGTAAGTCAGTAATTTGTGACACATGAAGAAGCCTCCCTTTTCTTGAATCTTCTAAGTTGTGGTGCAATTTTCAGCACTACCATAAGCAACCCCCCCCCCAAAAAAAAAAAAAATGGTTTTATTGATGATTTTTACAAGGGAACTCTTCACTTGAAATACCTTTATAAAATAGGCAGATAAATAGTGAGAGGAGTTTCTTTTTAAATAATATTTACAATTTTTTTAGAAAGATCTCATTTATATAGTATGAGCTTACATACATGAAAGATCTCTTTACACAAAAAATCATAATATGCCTACATTTGAAAAATTTAGAGGTGCTTTAGAAAAAACTAGAACACTACCCTTCTCCTTTGAAAAAAAAGAGAAACCATAGGCAGCACTTCGTGGCAGTGAACCCAGGATAAAACATAGGAATCTAACCTTAGAGAGTGGGCGCACATGTAGTGTTTTCAGGAGCATTACAGATAGCATTCTCTACAAGAAGTAACTTCGTGGTAGCACATTCGAGGGAGTGACCATGGAGAAAAAAATCTCATTGTATTCAAAATAGACACCAAGAAGCATCTTCAAAAACTTCAAAAAATTGCATGGGTGCAATGTAGGGTCGTAAGGTGGCACCAATATTGATTTTTAGCTTGTTGAAAATAAGTTTTTGACCTATAGTAAACATAGAGCTTGGTGTGTCAGGAAAAAAATATTTAAAAAAGATATTACCAGTTACACCATATAGCTTCTCATTTTAGCATGATACGAAGCATGATTCCAAGCACGATAGCACCCAATAGCATTAGAAATCATGATAGCTTAGAATTTTCTCCCACTAGAACTAGCTCCCTACAAAACCAACTTCAATATTTATCAAGGCGAAGGCTGGATATATATCTTTGATATTGGTGCCTGAATTTCAACCGACATCCATGATTGAAAGCGAACAACCTATAGGAGGGCACTGATATTTATGGAAGGCATAACCATTAGGAAGGGCACTGAGCATGTTGGAGGACACAATTTTTTTATGAAGGGCATCGATTTTTTTTGAATACGTGACCATTATAAATAGTATCGATCTTCCAGACGTAGGAGAACTTCGATCAAACACTACATAAATACAATGGGACAACGTGTTGAGCAAGGTGTTGCAAGAGGTTTGTCATTGTTGTCAACACAGGCAGTTAGATCTAATGATACAGTGGACAGACAGTTCAGGAGTCATTCAGATGCAGAGGACAGAAGTTCAAAGGATAGTCAGATCTTGTAAAGTGCAATTCCAGGAAAACAGAAGTGACCCAGATTCAGAAATTTGCAAAAAAAGACAAGTAAGAAAACTGTCGCGATATCGCGACATGTTTTCTGTCACGATTTCACGACAAAAATGAGGAGAGAGAAGGCACAGCCGAAAATGTCACGATTTCACGACAAAAATGAGGAGAGAGAAGGCACAGCCAAAAATGTCATGATTTCACGACATGTTGGAAGGAAAGAAGCAAAGTTGAAAAACTGTCACGATTTCGTGACAAGTTTGGAGAAGCAGCGCCAAGGACGAAAAGTGTCACGATTTCATGACAGTTTCGGAAGAAAAGCACTAAGGGCGAAAAGTGTCGCGATATCGTGACACGTCGGGTTTTCACGACCCGAAGAGGAGAGAGAATGTACGACAACAAAAGTGTAGCGATTTCGCTACATGTTGAAGTTTCACTGGCTGAAGCAGAGAAGAAGCGCTAAGTCAAAAAGTTGTAGCGATTTCGCTACATGTTGGAGTTTCACGGGCCAAAGCAGAGAGGAAGAGTCAAAGCACAAAGGTGTAGCGATTTCGCTACAAGTCAAAACTGCAAGACACAAAGGTGTAGCGATTTTGCTACAAGTCAAAAGTGCAAGACACAAAGGTGTAGCGATTTCGCTACAAGTCAAAAGTGCAGAACACAAAAGTGTAGCGATTTCGCTACAAGTCAAAAGTGCAGAACACAAAAGTGTAGCGATTTCGCTACAAGTCAAAAGTGTAGAACACAAAGGTGTAGCGATTATGCTACAAGTCGAAAGTGCAAGGCACAAAGGTGTAGCGATTTCGCTACAAGTCAAAGTTTCGTGGGTCGAAGCAAAGTTGGAAGCACAAGGCACAAAGTTGTAGCGATTTCGCTACATGTCTTGATTTCGCTAGTGCATGAAGCGAGAAATGTATGGATGCGAAAGATGTCACGATTTCGTGACATGTTGCATTTTCATGGGCGAAAAGCAAAGAACAGTGCTAAGGCAGAAAAGCGTCATGATTTCGCGACAAGAGTGAGAATGACGTCAGCGAAAGATAGAAGTGTCACGATTTCGTGACAAGAAAGGTGGCAAAGCTAACAAAGGCCAAAAGTGTCATGATTTCACGACAGCAAGGACAAGAAGGCGTACGGATGTAAAAGGTGTCACGATATCATGACATGTTGGAGTTTCACGAGGAAAGCTACAGAACCAGAGAAACGGATGAAGCCGACAGAGTTAAATCTGGGCCGACATTCATTAGGGTTTTTGAGCCGACATTTATTAGGGTTTTGAAGCCGACCTTCTAGGGTTTGCAGCTGACTAAATTTAGGGTTTCTCAGTCGACGTTCTTTAGGGTTTGTTCCTAAAATTTCATCTATAAAAGGAGGGCTACTTCGAGTTTGAAATGATGTGGTGTGAAGATAATGTGCGAATGCGAGTATAGTGTTTGCGCAAGTGAAGTTCATGTCGAGCAGAGAGCGAGTCGTATCGAACTTGTGCGAATGAAGTGCGTAGGGTGCAGATGTTGAGTCATATCATTTTGAGCTGAGTGCGAAGTCGTAGTTCGAGTTGAAGCGAAGTGTGCGTATCGTGATTGCATGAATTAAGAGCATGGGGTGCAGAGGTTGAGTTCTAAGTGCGAAGTGATAGCGCATAGATAGCAGAAGTGATCGATCATCTGGTTGCAGCAGAGAGTGCGAAGAAGTTCACAGAAGCAGTCGGATAGTGCGAAGCGTTTTGCAGAAGCAACAGAATGCATAGGAACAACAGACTATGAGAAATAAGGTGAAAGTATTATTCTATAATTTTCATTATCTTTATTGACTTCCAAGTTGTAGCTTGGCATAAGGGGTTGGTGCCTCTTTCCAGTAGGTGCTGGTAAATTAGGAGTTGGTGCTCCATTCTGTTTGATACAGAAAAATCGAAGGGGTTGGTGCTCCTTCCAGTTGGTGCTGGTAAAAGATATTGTAAAGTTGTAGCTTTGCATTGGCTGGATTTGGATGGTAGTCCAAGCAGTCGTTTTGAGGAGTAGCCACATTGGTGAACCTCGTTAAATTACTGTGTTGTGTGTCATGCTCTTTAGTTGTATTTGATATATCTTTTATTATTTTTTAAACTGTTGCTGGATTTAAAGCTATATTTTCAAAATTTAAAAGACCACACTGATTCACCCCCCCTCTCAGTGTCACTGTGAGTACAACAATTGGTATCAGAGCCAAGTTCCTGAATAGGCTCAATAAGCTAGGGTGATCTTGGAAGTGACGCAATGGCAAGTGGTGAGGGTTTCTCCTCAAACAAAGCACCATTGTTTGATGGAACTAACTATGCTTTCTGGAAAATAAGGATGCAGACATATCTTCGTGCTTTGGGTTTTGACATCTGGGGTGCAGTAGTTAATGGTTACAAAGCTCCCGCCACTGCTCCAACAGACACTACCGACAAGAAGGCATTTGAAAATGATTCGAAAGCAAAAAATGCCATCATGTGTGGATTAGTGGACAGTGAGCTAGTCAAAATCATAAACTGTGAATCCGCAAAAGATGTATGGGATAAACTAGAGAACATTCATGAAGGAGACGATAGGATCAAGGAGGCCAAGCTTCAAACACACCGAGCTCAATTCGAATCCTTAAATATGGACAATGATGAGAACATAGAGGCTTTCATGCTAAGAGTCAACGAAATCACAAATTCAATGAGAGGTCTCGACGAAGATATGGATGATGCTACGATTGTGAAAAAGGTATTAAGATCTCTCCCTCCAAGGTTTGATTCGAAAGTCTCAGCCATAGAAGAAGCTAAAGATCTAAATCGCTTTAGTATGGATGAGATGCATGGTTCTTTGACTGCTTTTGAAATGAGAATAGGAAGGTCAAATCCCATAGATAGAGAAGCAGCTTTCAAAGCTCTAAAAGGCAAAGACACAAAACAAGAGTCTGAAGAAGAGGATGTATCAGATGAAATGGAAGCAAATTTTGTCAAAAAACTGAGAAAAGGAAAAGGAAAATACAGAGGAAAGCTACCTTTTAAATGTTTCAACTATGGAGGCATTGGACACTTTGCTACCAAATGTCCTCTCAATGACAAGAACAAAGGTGAAGAAACTCCGCATCAAGAAAGAAGTGAATGGAGGAAGAAAACAAACTTCAGAAAAGGCAATTTCAAAAAGAAAAGTTTTATCTCCCGAAATGCAGATTCTTCAGAGGACAGCTCTAGTGAAGACTCCGAAGAAGGAACAGGTGAAGCTCTCTTTATGGCGTTTGAAGTAGAAAAATCAGAAGAGGCAGAAAACCCAGAAAAGAGAGAAGGAATGAACTCTAAAGTGTCTATTGAAAAAGCTGAGGCTGAAGTTGATTTAGAAGGTGAGCTGGTTTCTGCTCTTATGGAATGGAAATCTGAGAAAAGAAAGAATAAAAAACTGTCAAGGAAGCTTGAGGATGCAAATGACATTATAACCAGTTTAAAAACATAGACAGAAGAGTACAAGAAAATGTCCGAAGATCTTGAAGTTCAGGTAACCATGAAGATAGATTACTATTGTAAACTAGAAGAAGAAAATGTTGGTCTTCGAATACAGATACAAGAGCTGGATCGAAAAATTAGCTGCCATTTCAAACGTGAAGAAAGTTCGATGAAGCTGGACAAAATCCTAAGCGATCAAAGACCCACAGGTATCAAATTCGGTCTGGGCTTTATTGAAGGAGAATCATCAAACGGACCAAAGGCAAGCAATGTTGAATGTGAAAAGAGTAAAGACAAGAAACAGGCTGTTGAAAGAAAAACAAATCAGGCAAAAGAAAGCAGTAATGCCAGTCCTGAAATAGGAACTGACAATGATGGCTTTACCAAGGTCACACATCAAAAGAAAAGAAGATCTAAGGCTCCTGCAACAACTTGGCAAAGACCATCTTTCAGGTTCAATCATTACTTTTATGGTTTCTGTTTCAAATGTAATGGTTATGGGCATAAAATTGCCGACTGCAAGTATAATGTAGGTCCAAGAAGTTTCACTAGTAGAAATGCTTTTGCTCCTCTAATGAGTTATGCAGTAGAATGCTTTAATTGTCACAACTTTGGGCATATTGCTAGAAATTGTCATAGTACTTCTATTTCAAATCAATCTCGGAAAAGAAGAATTCAACCATATAGGGCAAAACAAAATAGAATTCTTTCCGAAAGATATGTGCAAGATTCTGAAAAGGGGAAATCCAAGCTAGAGCCCAATACCATAGTCAAAACAGAATGGAAACAGAAAGAACATCTCAGGGAAGAAAAGGAATCTTTAATAGTGCAGACAACTTTCAGGGCTCAGAATAAATGTGTACCGTGGATTCTTGACAGTGGTTGCTCAAGTCATATGACAGGTGATAAACAAAAATTTGAAAAACTACAAAAATATGAGGGTGGCTCTGTGAAGTTTGGAAATAATGATGGAGCCAAAATAATAGGAAAAGGATCTATCAAAATTAGTGAAGGGAAAATCAAGTCAGAAGAAGTTTTATTTGTGGATGGTTTGAAACACAACCTGTTAAGTGTCAGTCAAATCTGTGATAAAGGACATGAAGTAGTCTTCAAGAAGCAGGGTTGTGAAGTCAAAAAAATAAACAATGGGAAATTGATAGCAACTGGTTCAAGGACGTCTGGAAATTTGTACACACTCTCAAAAACTTCAGAAGGTACGTGTTTCATTGGACAAGAAGAAGAGAACTGGTTGTGGCACAAGAGGCTTGGACACATAAGTTTTGATAATTTGGTGAAAATCAGCTCGAAACAAGCAGTGAGAGATATTCCAACCATTAAAAAACCTTCAAACAATGTTTGTGCTTCTTGTCAGAAGGGAAAGCAAACCAGAGTCTCATTCAAAACAAAAGAGTACCACACTAGCAGGCCTCTGGAACTTATTCATACAGACTTATGTGGACCCATGAGAACTCAAAGCATAAATGGCGACAAATACTTTATGCTGTGTATCGATGATTATTCCAGAATGACATGGATATTTTTCTTAAAAGATAAAACAGAAGCTTTTGAAATGTTCAGATCCTTCAAACATCTAGTTGAGAATGAAACAGGAAAAAGGATCAAATGTTTACGATCAGACAGAGGAGGAGAATTCATTTCGAATGAATTTATAGAATACTATGAAAAACATGGTATCAGGAGACAATATTCAGCAGCTAGAACTCCCCAACAGAATGGTGTAGTAGAAAGAAAGAACAGAACTATACAGGAAATGGCACGCACCATGCTAGCAGAAAACAAAATAGCAGACAGATTCTGGAAAGAAGCAGTTCACACTGCAGTATACATCCAAAACAGATATATGTTAAGAACTCATGAATGCAAAACACCTTATGAGTTGTGGTTTGGTAGAAAAGCAACAACAAAACATCTCAAAGTATTTGGTTGTAGGTGCTACATCAGAAAAACTGATGACAACCTTGGGAAGTTTGAAGATAGAGCAGATGAAGGTGTTTTTGTTGGGTATTCATCAAAAAGCAAAGCTTACAAATGCTACAACAAGAGACTCAAGAAAATTGTGGACAGTGCAGATGTTAAATTCGATGAAGGTGGGAAACGATTAGCTGACTTTGAGGAAAACTACCCAATCTATGAAGAAGTCTTTGAAGGAGATGAGGTGAATGAAACAGAAAATAAATCTACGTTTGATTCAGATGAATTAATCGATGACTCAGAGGTGCAAGAAAACAAGAAATTCAAAACAGGCAGCTGGTAGAAAAATCATCCAAGAGACCAAATAATTGGAGATCCCACAGCTGGTATTCAGACAAGAAGGAAAGTAATAAGTAATTACTCTCTTTTATCCAACATTGAGCCCAAAAACATAGATGAAGCAAGCAAAGATGATAGCTGGATGAAGGCAATAAATGAAGAGTTAGATCAGATTGAAAAGAACAGAACTTGGGAATTAGTACCTAGACCTGCGAATAAGAATGTAATCGGCACCAAATGGATATTTCGAAACAAATTAAATGAAGACGGACAGGTCATTAGGAACAAAGCAAGACTGGTTTGTAAAGGATATGCACAGGTCGAAGGCATTGATTTTGAAGAGACTTTTGCACCAATGGCCAGATTAGAAGCAATTAGAATGTTTCTGGCCTTAGCAGTCCACAAGAACTTCAGAGTTTATCAGATGGATGTAAAATCTGCCTTTTTAAATGGGAAACTTGAAGAAGAGGTCTATATTGAACAACCAGATGGCTTTCAAATTAGTGAAGATCCTAACCTTGTCTGCAAATTAAAGAAAGCATTATATGGATTAAAACAAGCACCACGGGCATGGTATGCAAGGCTAGACAACTATCTCTCTCAACAGGGATTCAAGAAAGGTTTAGTGGACAGTAATCTGTATGTGAAAACAGAAGGTGGGCATCTCATTGTTCTTGTTGTCTATGTAGATGATATCATATTTGGCAGCAACAAAGATGAATCTTGTAAAGACTTAGCAAATAAGATGCAGAATGAATTTGAAATGTCTATGATTGGTGAACTGTCTTACTTTCTTGGGCTACAAGTTAATCAAAATGAGAAAGGCATATTCATTTCCCAAATCAAATATGTGAAAGAGATGCTAAAGAGGTTCACTATGGAGGACTGTAAGCCAGTTAGCACTCCCATGACAACAGGCTGCAAATTGAGTAAAGAAGACAAATCTCCACCTGTAGACCAAACCATGTACAGATCTATGATTGGAAGTTTACTATATTTAACAGCTACCAGACCTGATATTCTACAGGCAGTTTGCATGGTAGCTAGATTTCAGGCCAGTCCCAAAGAGACTCATGTGACAGCAGTAAAAAGGATTCTTCGGTATCTCAAGGGCACCATGGAGTATGGGTTGTGGTATCCAAAAGGCAAAGACTTCACTCTTATATCATATTCAGATGCAGATTGGGCTGGATGTGTTGATGATAGGAAGAGTACAAGTGGAGGTGCTTTTTATCTTGGTGACAGGTTGGTTGCTTGGCACAACAAGAAACAAGAGTCAGTTTCTTTATCAACAGCTGAGGCAGAATATATTGCAGCAACAACTTGTTGTACTCAAGTTTTATGGATGAAACAAACTTTGAAAGATCTTGGAATTAATTTCAGTGAACCAATATCAGTTAAGTGTGATAACACCAGTGCAATTAACATCTCCAAGAATCCAGTTATGCACTCACGGACAAAACACATTGCTATAAGGTATCATTTCTTGAAGGAGAAAGTTGCAGAAGGAGAAGTCAAATTGGATTTTGTCCCAACCACAGAACAAGTAGCAGATATTTTTACAAAACCATTGCCCAAGGAAGTGTTTGAGTACCTTCGAGGCAAATTGGGAGTAGTCACACTTCCCAAGAAGTGACTAGCTACAGGGATCACTTTCTCAGGGGGAGCATTTGAATATTTGGCTACTCTTTTGCTCATAATCATAATTTGTGCTAAGTGCAATAAATTATGCCTGAGAATTGTGTGTTTGGACTCGGGGGAGTCTACAGTAGCCCTTTGGTATTATTGACAAAGGGGGAGAAGAGTTACAGGAATGTACACAGGTGTTGCCAACAATTCCAAAGGGGGAGATTGTTGAGCAAGGTGTTGCAAGAGGTTTGTCATTGTTGTCAACACAAGCAGTTAGATCTAATGATGCAGTGGATAGACAGTTCAGGAGTCATTCAGATGTAGAGGACAAAAGTTCAAAGGATAGTCAGATCTTGTAAAGTGCAATTCCAGGAAAATAGAAGTGACCCAGATTCAGAAATTTGCAGAAAAAGACAAGTAAGAAAACTGTCGCGATATCGCGACATGTTTTCTGTCATGATTTCGTGACAAAAATGAGGAGAGAGAAGGCAAAAGAAAATGTCATGATTTCATGACAAAAATGAGGAGAGAGAAGGCATAGCCAAAAATGTCATGATTTCATGACAAAAATGAGGAGAGAGAAGGCATAGCCAAAAATGTCACGATTTCGTGACATGTTGGAAGGAAAGAAGCAAAGTTGAAAAACTGTCGCGATTTCGCGACAAGTTTGGAGAAGCAGCGCCAAGGACGAAAAGTGTCACGATTTCATGACAGTTTTGGAAGAAAAGCACAGAAGGGTGAAAAGTGTCGCGATATCGTGACACGTCGGGTTTTTGCGACCCGAAGAGGAGAGAGAATGTACGGCAACAAAAGTGTAGCGATTTCGCTACATGTTGAAGTTTCGCTGGCTGAAGCAGAGAAGAAGCGCTAAGTCAAAAAGTTGTAGCGATTTCGCTACATGTTGGAGTTTCATGGGCCAAAGCAGAGAGGAAGAGTCAAAGCACAAAGGTGTAGCGATTTCGCTACAAGTCAAAGACCAAGGTAGATTTTCAAGTCAAAAGTGCAGAACACAAAAGTGTAGCGATTTCGCTACAAGTCAAAAGTGCAGAACACAAAGGTGTAGCGATTATGCTACAAGTCAAAAGTGCAAGGCACAAAGGTGTAGCGATTTTGCTACAAGTCAAAGTTTCGCGGGTCGAAGCAAAGTTGGAAGCACAAGGCACAAAGTTGTAGCGATTTCGCTACATGTCTTGATTTCGCTAGTGCATGAAGCGAGAAATGTATGGATGCGAAAGATGTCACGATTTCGTGACATGTTGCATTTTCAGGCGAAAAGCAAAGAACAACGCTAAGGCAGAAAAGCGTCACGATTTCACGACAAGAGTGAGAATGACGTCAACGAAAGATAGAAGTGTCACGATTTCGCGACAAGAAAGGTGGCAAAGCTAACAAAGGCCAAAAGTGTCACGATTTCATGACAGCAAGGACAAGAAGGCGTACGGATGTAAAAGGTGTCGCGATATCGCGACATGTTGGAGTTTCGCGAGGAAAGCTACAGAACCAGAGAAACGGATGAAGCCGACAGAGTTAAATCTGGGCCGACATTCATTAGGGTTTTTGAGCCGACATTTATTAGGGTTTTGAAGCTGACCTTCTAGGGTTTGCAGTCGACTAAATTTAGGGTTTCTCAGTCGACGTTCTTTAGGGTTTGTTCCTAAAATTTCATCTATAAAAGGAGGGCTACTTCGAGTTTGAAAAGAAGGAGTGTGAAGATAATGTGCGAATGCGAGTATAGTGTTTGCGCAAGTGAAGTTCGTGTCGAGCAGAGAGCGAGTCGTATCGAACTTGTGCGAATGAAGTGCGCGGGGTGCAGATGTTGAGTCATATTGTTTCGAGCTGAGTGCGAAGTCGTAGTTTGAGTTGAAGCGAAGTGTGCGTATCGTGATTGCTGAATTAAGCTGGGGTGCAGAGGTTGAGTTCTAAGTGCGAAGTGATAGCGAGATAGACAGAAGTGATCGATCATCTGGTTGCAGCAGAGAGTGCGAAGAAGTTCACAGAAGCAGTCGGATAGTGCGAAGCGTTTTGCGTAGAAGCAGCAGAATGCATAGGAACAGCAGACTGTGAGAAATAAGGTGAAAGTATTATTCTGTAATTTTCATTATCTTTATTGACTTCCAAGTTGCAGCTTGGCATAAGGGGTTGGTGCCTCTTTCCAGTAGGTGCTGGTAAATTAGGAGTTGGTGCTCCATTCTATTTGATACAAAAAAATCTAAGGGGTTGGTGCTCCTTCCAGTTGGTGCTGGTAAAAGATATTGTAAAGTTGTAGCTTTGCATTGGCTGGATTTGGATGGTAGTCCAAGCAGTCATTTTGAGGAGTAGCCACATTGGTGAACCTCGTTAAATTACTGTGTTGTGTGTCATGCTCTCTTGCTGTATTTGATATATCTTTTATTATTTTTTAAACTGCTACTGGATTTAAAGCTATATTTTCAGAATTTAAAAGACCACACTGATTCACCCCCCCTCTCAGTGTCACTGTGAGTACAACACAACAAAAACTAGTTTTTATTTTTAAAAAATAAAGACTTTGGAGGGCGTTGTGATGTGGCCATTTGTGGGTGCATGTGGTATAAAAAAAAAGGATGCCAAATTATTGAGAAATCTCAATGAACAGAGGTGAGTGAGCTCAACGTATTGGGAGACAACAATATTTTTGAAGTGTGCCACACTTTAAACAAAGCTGCACTGACCAAGGAGATGCCTTGCTCTTGAATGGAGAGCATGATTAAAAGAGAGACTTCATGAATGTCTGGTACATTCAAAAAAGGCTTACCTGAGAGCTCCTTATATTAGATCATATAGGAATAACAAAATACAATAGCATAGCACTATATCATCTAAGAAATATATTACAATTTAAAATTCAAAAGCAATTTAAACAATGATATTCATGCTAGAGGAGCATGCATAGTGGTAAACTTAAAAGAATTTTCTTTTTAACAAGATACAATGAGTTATTTTGTTGAAAAAAAAGGCTTATGGATAAAAAGTATGACTAGTTGAGCTTTAAGTAAGCTGAGTTAGTCAAAAAAAACTATCCAAAGAGAGTGAACCAACTCTTTAAAAAATGAATTCAAGCAAAATATAGCCTAGATATGGTACCATGTTAGAAATATTGAGCATCATTATTAAGTCAAGAAACTAGACATGCAAAGCATTACTAAAAATGATAAAGAACTGATTGATTTATTCCATGGGATCAACTTTGTATAAATAGCAAAGTTGATCAATGTGAGTCGTTGGATTACAACAACTCCACAAATTTGAACTAGCCTTAAACTAAGAGTTCACCTGACTCATGGAAGAGTGATGACAACAGTAAGATTATCCTAGTAGAACTTAAGAGAACAAATATTTATTCTAAAAAAAATGAGATGCAACTCTTTACCTTCAATATTCCTATGACACCTCACTATTCTATTCTAAGGACGTATGTACATGTGGACTATATGCACATTATATAATTGCATATTCTAACACTTGTGCATATATAACATTTATTTAATAAAGTACCTAAGTCCTAATAAAATATGAATCTAAATATGTACCCATGATGGTACATTATTAAAGAACCAAATAATATAATATATTCCAACACCCTCTATATTACACTATTTGAATTTTAATGACTTTAGTCTTCAATAAGGATCTTCATCCTTTGTGTATCTTTCATCTTCATCAGGTTATTCTAAAATATATTTAATTTACCTTGCATTGTATGTGTTATTGATCTGATGTCTCTTCTTCTTATTCTTTTTTGTTGTCTTTGGATCTAGTTGTTATGCTTTAATATGTGGTTGTACTATCAAATAACTCCTACAAGAGTATTTTTTCTTTGCCTTTATCCTTTGTATTACTATCCTTGTTTTTTACAGAGGCTTCTTAACAACCACTCAACACATCACTATAAGATCTTGATTTAGTATAACTTGAAGTATTAATACTACATGAGGATTGAAACATCTTCTCTAAAAAGGATTAATATATTCTTATTTTCTCTGAGTAATTCAATTAATTCTTTCTATCTTGCATTCACTTCTTTGTAATTTTGAAGTGTAAGTAAAGCCATATATAGAATGCTCCCAAAAACTAGAGGAAATGAAATATATTTCTTTCCATTATCAATTGCTTCAATGATTCTAGCATGAAGATAAAATTACATTATCGTAAAATTCTCCTCTAAGGCTTCACTATAGATCAATTTTGTGGTAAGATCTAAGTTCTCAGTTTTGGCAAGTAAATTCTTGATTCCAATTTTTGTAACACTTGCCTTTTCCTTTCTAATAGTGATGATCTTATCATTATTTACTATGTTTTGTGGAGTTGACATTTTTCTTCCTATTTTAGTTTGGATAGACTATGTTCCTTGTAGATTTTATTTCTTTCTATCTAAGTTCTAAACTGAATCTATCCTTGTATTATATAGATAGTCACTAAAAATCTTTTAGCTCTTTAGTATTTTGAGAATATTTTTGATAGAAACTTTGCAGTAGTCTTCCTTATATCTCCCTACTATAGAGTATGTAAACTATTTTAATAAAACCTTTCCAGGACTTAGATGTTGTAGAATTCCTTAAGTCTCCCAAGTGATTAGAATATGTTAAGTTCTTAGCAACTAATAGTTCACCTTTTGAGTTGATTTTATAATGTTTTGAGAAATCAATAATCAACTCCTAATTCATTTTTTTTCTCCTATTGAACTATGCACTTTTCATTTAGTGAAGTTCTCTAAGGTTGTATTTTCAAGTATATGTAAATATTTCCAACTCTCTTAAGAAAATAATGAACTTTCTTCTCTAATCCTTTAGATTCCCTAGTAATGTGATAAAAACTTTGAGTAATGTTCACTTTACACTCAACAATTTTATTTATTCTTGTAGAAAGCTTATAAATGTAATTTTAAAGAGTAAGACTTCAATATATTTAGTTGGATTTATTATGTCTCTTTTCTTTAAGTATGAGACTAGTGAGTTCACTTTCCCAACTAGTATTTTATGTGAGCAATAATCTTCAACTATGAATCAATGCTATGATAATTTTTTGTATTTCTATGATATTCGTTTTATGTAGGATTCCTTGTGTATCCCAAGTTAGAATTTTTATAAAGATTATATATTTGCAAATTAAGTTTTACTATCCTTATAAATCCTTGAATTAAAGTTTACAAATATTACAAGCAATAATAGTGATTTTTGCTACTTCCTTCTAAAAGAAATCAATCCAATTTATAGGGTCTCTCTTTACACCTTATTACTCTTGATATTAAATGTCCCTAGAGTATATGGTTTAATTGATTTCAATGTTAATTGATTTTCAAAATAACTCTTAGCTTCCAATACATAGCTTGGTCTTGCAAGTTATCTCTGATCAGCTTGAACTACTTCAAATAAATAATAGTTTAATCTTTTTCAACTTTGAGATGCTACATAGACTTTCCTCTCGTTCTCTATCACCAAACTGCTTGCATGTACCAATATTCACTTCACGGTTCTTTGTTCTCTTCTTCAGTCGGCATACATACTCTTATTTGATATCTTTAGTGTTGATTTGTGCACTTCAAATATATTGGTGAGCTTGTCCTTCAACATCATTAATGTTTCTTGTGCTCTTCTTCTTCTACAATCAAACTAAAAATGTTTTAACACTCCTCGATCTTCATGTATTATCAACTTGTTAATGCTACTTTAGATTCACTCTTTTATCTTCAAATGGGTGTCCTCCTTTGAGTGTTGCACAATCATTTCTTTTAAAGTGTGTTCCTACAATATTAGAACACGATGTAGGAAGGACGGTGACAAGTGGTACTTGCTTTGCCTAACTCCTTTCAAACGCTTAAATAGTGTCTTTCCAACATTGAATAACAAGTGTCACTGAATGAGTTATTAGGTACCTTCAATACCTCTGACCTAATGCTTCTTACAAGGGCATTATAATAATGATGCTTCATCTAGGTATACCTCTAATATTTTGTGCTTAGGATACATTCGATGTAGTGGTGACTATCTATGGTGTGCATGATATGCCTTCTTCCATGTGATGCAATACCTTTACCACCTTGCCCTAACTCTCTTAAGTTATACAAACACTTTTTTATAGCTTGCTTAACACTCGTACTCTACAATATTTAATTCTTTTCCCATGCTTCAACAATCAAATTTTTCCAACCACTCTACTTGAGAGAAATTATGTTTATTATTTCAATGCTTATCTGGTAGATATGGTTATATTACAACTCTTCTACAAGAATGCCAACCAGGTGTACACAATGGCTTTAGTGATGGGTAACTCTTTCTTGAATTTGAGTTGAACTTTGAAGGATATGTGCTATCACTATCATTTGTCTCCTTCCTATCTAGTTGGTGCAACACCCTAGTTTGCTTTACCAACTGTAATGGCTTCCATACTGTATGTCTTAACAATATGCAATTATTGCCTTGGTGTAAGTTACATGGGTAAGAATAATGCTCACTCTCGATGATGATGATGCTACTGTCAATGCTTCTTTTACATGGATAGAACCCTATGATGCTTGCATTATCCAATTTTTATCACATGGAGGTAGATGTTGTTGAGTTTCACTGTGATGTCTTCACTTAAGGCTATCAAATATGTAAGGCACCTTGCTTTGCCTTCACCAAAGGCTATCAAATTGTACTTTATAATGTTGGATGTCCTTAGTATAGCTAATAGCTTCTTATACCTTTTTTATCATAGATCCTTGGAAAGATATGTATTATAGAATTCTAAAAAACAATCTCTTATTTTACTTTTCTCTTAATGACTTCTCTTATTGATTTTCTTGGAAAATATTCAGGTAGATTATGTCCGAGATATCTCCCCTTTTTTCTTAGAGATGCTTCACTTTTAGAACTCCCATGAATAGCTCTAATAAGCTGCTATGCAAACATAGAGTATGATGAGATAGAAATTTTTCCCCTTGTGCTCTTAAATCAACTCTCTTGTCCTCTCAAACTACTGATATAAATCTAAAATTGATATTACCTTAAAACCCTTGGCAATATCTTTCTTTCTTGGTTATTTTTGCACTTAATAATCCAAGTTTTTAAATAATATTTTGTACTATAGTATATGCAAATTTTTAGAGTCTTCTCTTGGTTAGAATAGTCAATAGAATGTTGATATTTTTTTCTCTCAAAATATACTAACTTCTATTTTTCTATGTAGGTTTAAACCTTGTAGAAAATAACTTCTACACTCCCTTGAAGACTTAAAATAGAAACCTATTTATGCAACTTTTAGATCTTGAAATTGGTGCTTAATAAAATTTAATAAGAAACCAAATATAAAATTTCAACTAATGAACCTTTTGCACCTTTGTTGCATACCGTTTCTACCTCTGTAGATGATGATTTAATCACCTAAATTGCTACCTTTTGTAAATGATATTGTAGCTCTTATAGGCTGTCCAAAAAATAGCTCTTTGGATCACCGTTTTGCAGATTTTACACTCCACTAATATACTTACCAAAAATATGATTTGGTGGCTCCAATTTCTCTTCATAATGTACTTCTAAAATCTGAATTTTAGCAGTTACTAATGCTGCATAAATTGATGCTTTCTCATTGTCCTCAAATCTGAAAATTTTTATATTGTAAAGCAATCTAAACCTTCTCCAAAACATTGTCCTTGAATCCTAAAAATTTGGTAGGAAATTCCTCCAAATAGCAGTTGACATATTCCTCAAGAACTCTCCAATAATATATTGTAGAAATCAGAAAATATTCTATATTTAAAATGACCTTCAAGCCTTCAATGGCAATCCCTAAATCTCTTATATTTGGTGGCTTTTCATATCTCCTTTCTCTTGTCAAATTCTGAATTCAATCTTGGCCTATCTAATGGCATTATTTTTAATATTCTTAAAGTATTGAGATCTTCTCCAAACTAATCTGAAATTTGACAAACTTCTTATCAAATTCTTCTCCTTTGGGCTTGTTTTTGGATGGCAACAATTGTCCCAATTTCTTTACTATCAAGATTTTCTCCTTGGTAGTAAATTTCTCTAATGAGTTATTCTAGTAACTCTTCCAATTAGGCTCTTGAAGCCTACTCCTTGTTTCTACTTGAGATATCTCCAAGGCCTTCAATATTGCAACATATTAAAATTCAATGAGACCTTCCTTTATCTCTTCAATTCTTAAACTATGGAAGTTTTACAATGATATCTCCTCCTTGGATCTCCTAAATTTGCTTCTACTAAAATATTGCTATAGGACTTTTGTTATTCCTTCTCAATGCTCAATATTCCACTTTGTAAGTTCTTAAATAGGGCCTTCTATGGACATTTTCTTCAATGTGAAGTTTTCAATATTCAATGGAGATCACCAATCTCCAATCTTCACTAGGACTCTTCTCCTTGAGTCTCTTATTACTTAAACGAGGTCTTCTTTATAGGAACTCCTTCCTAGATTTGCAATCTCTAATGTGGATTCCTTGGATACTAGATCTCTCCTCAATATTCAATTGGGATTCTTCAATTTGCAAATATTTCAATGAGACTTTTCTTCTTAGACCTCCAAATCTTCAATCTCTACTTTTTCTGAAAAAAATGAACTAATCCCTATGCAAGGAAAGCACATAGAATTTTAGGAAATAAATGTGGAATTCTTCTCTATCTATTGTAAGAAGTTTATCAACTTCTAGGAGTTAATTTTTTGCAACAAAATATTAGAAATATAATTTTTTGTAAATCTATAGAAAACAATCTTCACTAGTTGGATTTCCAATCTAGTGGATTCAATGCTAAGTTCTAGTCTTCACAATTTTTTTTGCAACTCTATGGAAAAACTCTCTCCAATAATAAATTTTAGAAATCTAAAAATGAGATTTACAATATCCTCCCAATATATCTTGTGGCTCTCACTATTTCCTATTGATCTACCTAGTACTCTGATACCATTGCTAGCTTTTGAAGCTTTAAACTTAAAGGAAGTGCAACCACAAGTATGGAAATAAGCATGCAATATTATAACTATGATAATGGCTAACTAATATGCATGAAAATATGATAGAAAACTTGATACAACACTCAAGAAATGTTCATATAAGAAATTTCATGAAATTATACAATTCTCTCCAATGGAGGTCACAACCTCTCCCTGCTCATTTAAGAAAGCTCACAAAAATGTACAATGCTCTCCAATGGAGGTCACAACCTCTCCATATTTGTATGGAGATATTGTGATATTAATTGGAGAGCATTGGTATATTTTTGTTAGATTTATTATATGAGCATTTTTTGAGTATTGTATCAAGTTTTCTATCATATTTTCATTCATATTAGATAGCCACTATCATAGTTATAACATTGCATACTTATTTCCATACTTGTGGTTACATTTCCTTTAGGTTTAAAGCTTCAAAAGCTAACAATTCCTTTGTGATATTCTTCTTCCAACTTGCACTATATACTTTACGTTATCCTTGCAATGGTGTTATATTATATTATGTAGACTTCTTCTCTACTGCAAGTTCCTTCTTTTGCACACCTATAGGTATTATTTTCATGGGATCGATGGCACTGTATTGGGTGTCTTTAGACACCTCAAATGGACTA
Source organism: Wollemia nobilis (assembly GCA_028583015.1). Taxonomy (NCBI): domain Eukaryota; kingdom Viridiplantae; phylum Streptophyta; class Pinopsida; order Araucariales; family Araucariaceae; genus Wollemia; species Wollemia nobilis. The sequence goes on along the minus strand of JAQPPZ010000840.1, from coordinate 2,379,257 downwards.
ATATTGAGCCTTTATTTGGATTTACCTTCTATGTGGCGAAGCTTCTTCTTTAATATTTGTAATATCATCACTTGATGAATGTAATATGTGCTATGTTATGTCTTAAAGACACTTTAATAGTATCTTCCTTTTATTTCTTTGTAGAAGATAAATATGTAGCTATTAAACCCTGAATTAAATCTACAATAAACTAAGATAGAATACCTTAGTTGCACCTGGGTTTTGATTGTTTGATATGGTGGATTCTTCCCTATTCCTTGGTGGTTATAATTCACCTTTGATGGATTATCTTCATCAAGAATTTCTACTATTTTCCTATGCCCAATAGTGTCTTTTGACACTCCAAATTAATTCCATTTTGTGCACTAATTTCCTTACTTTGGTAAATACTTAATGCACTTTAATAATTGTTAAAAATAATTAGTATAATGCACTATTATTTTCTCCTTGTTTCTTATTTTAATGAACTCTTAAAAGGATCATGTATTATGCACTATAATCTATGCAAATTGCACTTAAGAATAATATCTTATTTGCTTTTAATAGATAATAGGAAGTTGATATTGTTCTTTCTCTTGAAATATATCTAACTTCTATTACTTATGTGCATGTTTTAACCTTTGTAAAAACTATCTTTTGTACTTCCTTGAAGACTTAAATATGAAACCTTCTCCTTTGCAACTTTAAAATATAATGTGGTGCTTAACAAAACTTAATAATAAACTGATTAATAAATGTTCAAATAATGATCCTTTTACATAAAATTTTCTTACCTTTATGACCTTTATTTGAAGATATATTTCTAGGTGATTAGATTCATCTTAATTCTACCCTATGTTTTATGGATTTGTAACTTTAATACTCCTCTAATATTGCTGCTCAAACATATAGTTTGGTGGCTTTAACTCTCCTTCAAGATGCTCTCTTGAACTCTAGAATTTAGTAGCTAGTAATGTTGCCCATATTTTTGCCCATAACTCTAAATTTTTTAGATTCTACCACAACTAATTTCTCCTCTAAAATGTTGTTCTTGAATCTCTCCAACTTGGTAGGAAACTTCTCCAAGTTGTAGTTGAAAATCTCCTTCTAGAAACCTTTAATTTGTTGTTGTAAAAACAATAATTTCCTTTCTCCTAAATAACCTTCAAGCCTTAAATGATAACCTTCAAATATCTAATATTTGGTGGCTTCTTCTAGGTCCTTTCTCCTTCAATATCCTAGTCAAATTCTATCTTAAATATTGGCTTACTTATTGGACTTATTCTCAAGAATCTGAATTTCTTGAGGTATTCAATGATATCCTCCAAAATTTTGCAAACTCCTTTCCAAATACTTCTCCTTTTGGGCTTCTTGTTGGATGGCAAAAATTTCCCCAAATCCTTATTTCATAGGTGCTTCTCCTTACTATCACTCTTCTCCCTTGAGCTATCCTCTAGTCTTCTTCAATGGACATTTTCAAGTCTCCTCCAATGATGTTTTCTAAGCCTTCTTCAATTTATCTAATGAGGCTCTCCAAGCCTTCTCCTTCCTTGAGATATCTTCTCTTGGGTCTTCTATCTTGTATATTCTCTTATTCTTAAAACTTCTTGATCTCTTCAATCTTCGACTATGGAATTTTTGCAATGAGATCTCTTTCTTGGATATCTAAAATCTACTGCTTATAAAATCTAGAATAGGACCTTTGCTCGTCGTTATCTATCTTTAATCTTCCATATTTTGAAGTTCTTCAAAGGGATCTCCTTTAGGTCTCTTCAACCTCTTGAGATACTTTCTTCTTCTATCACTTTTTTAATATATAGTCTTCAATCTTCAATGGAGATCTCCAATCTTCAATCTTCTCCTAGAATATTTTCTGGAGTCTCTTCTTCCATCAATATACAATAAGAATCCTTTGGTATTTCCTTTTCTAAACTTTGCAATTTGTAGGTTTGTAACTCTTGTAATAGGATATTTTCTTTAAGTTCTCCTAGATATTTATTCTTCTACTTGTTGCTTATTATACTGGATTGATTCCAAATAAGATATTCTTCCTATCTCTCTTGTAGGAAGCTTCCCAGATTTATTTGAATCTCATTTTTTTGCAACAAAGTATTAGAAACTATAATAGAAGAAAATTTAAATATAGAGATAATAAATCTTCACTAGTTGATTTGTCAATCTAGTGGAATTAATGTTGAGTCCTAGCCTTAACAAGTTTTTCTACAACTCTATGGAAAGTCTCTAGCCAATGTAATTTAAAAAAAATGAAAATAATATTTCTAACCTCCTCTCAATCTCTCTTGTGGTTCTCCCTATTTCTTATTGATCTACTATGTGCTTTGATACCACTATTAGCTTTTGATGATATATATTAAAGGAAATGCAACCACAAGATGTAAAATGAGCAAGTAATGATAACTATATGATAATATCCCTAAAATATATAGGAAAACTATATGAAAAAATTTTGTAATAACCCAAAAATATACCATTAATGAAATATCATAAAAATACTACAATGTGATATAATGGAGGACATGAACACTCTATATTACAAAAACTCTCTACATTTTACCTAATACTACTCTACCTTATGCACTCTAAAATCCTCTCTTCTCTTACTCTCACCTCTCTCATTTATGCACTACTAAAGGATTATATATATAATTATATAACTCTTTGTCTTCCATATCCCTATCCTATAGACTCATGTACATGTGGAATACATGCACATTTACATCATTGGACATTATAACACTTGTGCATTTATTACATTGCATGAAGTAACTATTCAAACCTTAACTAAGATAAAATCCTAATATAATAATGTACCCAATGTGGTACATTGACATGTACCAATTAATATAATATATTACAACACACAAGTGTCATTAGGGATTAACCCCATAGGTACTTCTTGACCCTTTAAAACAAAGCTTGGACCTTACCTATTTAACTACAAATCACTCCTACTAAAATAATGTTCATTTTGCCCAAGGAAAATAACTTTTGCTCAAGTTCATAGTATCAAGATATTTGCCCAAAGTAGTGATAAAATATCTACATCTTGAAAACATCAAACCAAACATACCAACAACTTGCCCAAGTTTTCTTAAGCTAGCAAATTTCTAGTTCCAATAATAAAATTACTCGCTTCATCTAGTAAATCAAGTGGAGAAATTAAAACTTTGTTAGCTCTCTTCTCAGAGAAAATTGCTTGCTAGGTTGATTGAGTCACTTCCTAGCCTTCAATTTTACAAATATTTTCCTTTTTTCCAATATTCATCCTTCTTCCACCCTAGCCACCATGGACACCTCATCGATATCTACAAGGCCATCCATAATCAAGGGAAACCCTATATTATCACCTTTCATAGTCACTGCCCCTAGCATATTTGTACCACCATATTAGTCCTAATGATAATGGAGCAATTAGGGCCTTCTAAATGGAAGGAAAATAAGTCAAATATAAATAGCAACCCCTCCCCTCCTTAAAGGCTTAAGGAATTATTTTATAGACCCTATAGAAGGGTTGAGGAGAACAATTCCAAGCACATTATTGGGAATATAAAAAATAGGTTCTTTGGAAATTCAATCTAGGTCTTGTTGTGGCTGCTCCACAACGTACCCCAAAATTGGGGACCCACCTTTTTGCATGTTTTCCAAGAAGACCGAAGTGGCCCATATGCTAAAGATCAAAGAAAAAGCAAAACACCGCAAGGAGAAAAAGTGTCGCGATATCGCGACATGTTGCATTTTCACGGTCCAAAGCAAAGAGAAAGAGCAAGGAGAAAAAGTGTCACGATATCGCGACATGTTGCATTTTCACGGCCAAAAGAGAAGAAAGAAGGGATATACATGTTGCATTGTCGGCAAAAGAGAAGAAAAAAAGTGTCACGATATCGCGACATGTTGCATTTTCACGGCCAAAAAAGAGAAAAAAAGAAAGAAAAGTGTCGCGATATCGCGACATGTTGCATTTTCACGGCCAAAAGAGAAAAAGTGTCGCGATATCGTGACATGTTGCATTGTCACGGCCAAAAGAGAAAAAGTGTCACGATATCGCGACATGTTGCATTTTCACGGCCAAAAGAGAAAAAGTGTCGCGATATCGCGACATGTTGCATTTTCACGGCCAAAAGAGAAAAGTGTCGCGATATCGCGACATGTTGCATTTTCGCGGCCAAAAGAGAAAAAGTGTCGCGATATCGCGACATGTTGCATTTTCACGGCCAAAAGAGAAAAAGTGTCACGATATCGCGACATGTTGCATTTTCGTTGCCAAAAGAGAAAAAGTGTCGCGATATCGCGACATGTTGCATTTTCACGGCCAAAAGAGAAAAAGTGTCACGATATCGCGACATGTTGCATTTTCACATCCAAAAGAGAAAAGTGTCGCGATATCACGACATGTATTTTTGCGGCCAAAGAGAAGAAAGAAAAGTGTCGCGATATCGTGACATGTTACATTTTCGTGGCTAAAAGCAAAAAAAGAGAGCAAGGAGGCAAAAGTGTCGCGATATCGCGACATGTTGCATTTTTGCCAAGGGAACAAAGTAGTTGATAGTGCATCTGATATTAGTGATGAACACCAGGACAGTGAAACTGAAGACTGCATAGTGACGTGGACATAAGGACAAAATCCAATGAATAAGACAAAATGTTACATAAGGAATCTTTAATGATTTGAAATCATTTAAGATGGTCGTTACACATGGAAGGAAACGGACGCAAGCCCATGTGGAGAAAATGAAACGAAGGGCCACAAAATAGAAACGAAAAGCTTTTTTGGAAACCAAAACACATGCATGCACAAGGGAAGGAGAAAATGAATAGTCATGGAAGGAGAAACGAAAATTTTTCAGAAGTTTTAAATACGCCATTCAAAGAAGTGGAGAGGGGTTGGAAACTGCTGTGAGCAGAGTTGCAGATTTGAAGGCAAGAGGGCCATTCTGGACCTGTTTGGGTTGTTTTTCTTCCATTGACTGGTTTGGGAAAACCAAAAATTTTTGTTATTGTAAAATGACAAATTTTTAATACAGAAAGTTTCAGAAAGTTGCATCTTATGGACAAGAAAGAAGGAGTCATTTTCTGCATGCAAGATTAAATGTCTATTTTTCCCCTTTTCAGATTTTAGGCTTGTAAATGGAGTTTATGCAAGTTTTCTTGGTTGCTTCATGCGAATGTTTAAATCTGAAAACCTCATTTAAAACCCTAGGAGCCAACACTTAGCTTATCCGGATTGTGCTTGTTTTGCAAGTCCAATAGGTTAGGTTGCATGCATGAAAACCTCACATCTTCGGTTTTGTCGAAATAGGATAGCATCATACTGAATGCATTTTATTTTCCATTTTCTGCATTTCATTTTCATTTTCTGCATTTTATTTTCCAAAAATTTTAACTTTTTTTTAATTTTCAGGCATTAAAATAAACATTTAAAAAATTTCAAAATCCAAAAATAATTTCACCATTGCGTAGGTTATACTTCATACTTCCAATACGCACTTTGAAATTTCATTTTCGGAGTTGTTTAGTATTTTTAAAAATTCATCGAAGTTGTTGTTTTATTACAGATTTTAAAAAATCCGAAAATAGAAAATTTCCATTTTTAGGTCGAAATTTCATTTTTTTCAGTTTCATGTTTCACTCATGAGCCTATGATGACATTCCCTTCATGAAAATTCCAATTTCATTGAAGGAGTTATGTTTTATGGCATTTCACAAATTTCCATTTTTTGAGCCTAAAATTACCCTCTCTTCATAAAAATTCTAATTTTACGAAAGAGGGGTAATTTGAGCACTACATCGTAGGTCATATGAGGGCCAACTCACATTTGCTTTATTTTGGTTCAATGAACAATCACTAAAGTTTCATGGTAAAATAAACCAACATTGCCCCTTGTTTACAGTTACTTGCAATCACTAAGGTGTTCCAAGCATTTAAATTGAATATCTTTATTTGAGATTACTAATACACATATGCAAATGCTAATATAGCGGAGACCTTGGAGAAGTTGTTTGTTTAACTTCTTTGCAAGAGGGGATTTGGAACCCAAATCCTAAGGGAGAGTGTACTTTCACAATTGGGTGAAAATACCACTCAACATTTTGGCGCTAGAAGGAGGGCCTGAATTGGTTTATTTCAGTGTGATTTAAATGCTATAGGGATTTAAATTTTGAATATTTCATGCCCTATTGATTATTATCTTTAGCCCTCTTTTAACAATACAACCTTGTAGTGTTAAAAGGAGGACATGAATTGCTATGCATTGTTCTAACGCTTTTGATTGTTCATACAGGAATAATGTGTTTTGATTTGATTTTGAAAAATTTTGGTCTTGACTAACGAGGTTGTCTCCATGCAATTACTTTCATTTGATTTTAATGGATACATCTCTTGGTTGATGCTAACATGATTATTCATACGTTACATGTTTGATATTTGCTAGTCATTTCATGCTTATTTGTAAGGAATTATTTTGTCTAAAATGTAGTTGTTGTCGGTATTATGCTCTTCACTTGCGTGTAATGCGATCTTGTGAATCGGAAAGCCTACAACACTAGGAGTATGCTCTTCACTTGCGCATATGCGATCTGGTGAATCAGAAACTAATTTACATTTTTAGAATATTGCTTTGTCATGGTTCCTTCTTTTATTCATGACTAACAAATTGGTTTTGAAGTTATTCTTTGAGTTTCATTAATGGCTACAACTACAAGAACGTGGTATGGGATACATGTTAATCCTTTGAACATTAGTGGAGATTCTCATGATTTACCCAAGAACGTAGAAAAATGTTTGCCCAAATTTAAACACAATGGTCCAACATTAGCCGAGGAACATATTCAAGCCTATGTGGATATCCTAGTTAGATGGAATGTCGAACATGAGGATGTGGCATGTAGAATGTTTCCTGGAACCCTAGATGAGGTGGCATATGATTGGTACATCAATTTACCCACTGGTTCTATTACATCTTGGACTCAATTGAAAGATGAGTTTATCAATCAATTTAGGTTGCTCATTGATCCTCTCACGATATATCAACAATTTACTTCTTGCAAAAGAGAACCTAATGAGCCAGTGAGAAGTTTCAACTTGAGGTTTCGAAAGCTTTATGCGAGATTAATTTCTCCCTATACTATTGAGGAAAGTGGTGCTCTTCAAATATACTTTCGAGCATTGGATCCATTGTTTGCCATATTTGTTAGGATGAATCCCTTGGTTACTGATCTTGCATCGGCCTACACAGAAGCTATGATTGTAGATCAACAATTGAGGCCACAAGGTTATGGAATGGAGCAATCAACTATGGTAGGACAACTAGGGGCTTGCAATCAAACCTCGATGGTAAATCAAGCATGGGCACAACAAAATTTGATATCAAATGTTTTTCCCTACAATCAACTTTATCCTACCATACCAACTTATGCTCCCACATGTGCTTATACAAGTACTTCCATCCATCCAACTATGCCTCAATTAGAGAATCATGTGGTCACTCATGGAACCATTGCAACAAATGTTCAAGCTTTGTCCATGGATATCAATCCAACTAATCCTACTACTTCTACCACTCAACCCAAAGAGTTCGTATCGAAAGTAAAAGAGCAAAAGAAAGTGGTTAAGAAGGTATGTAGGCATGTTCCACCACAAAAATGAGCACATCAATGTATGCATCCAAATCATCCTAGGAAGAAAATTCATAATGTCGATCTTAATGATGTTTCATGTTATGCTTCTTCAAGCGATACAAGAGATTTTGAGGTGACTCACGTTGAAGTAAATACCTATTCGAAAAGTCTTGAAGAGCATGAAGTTTTTGGAGAAGAAATTCTATGGATGGGTAACAAGAAGTTGGAATCAAATGATCACCATCTTGTTTTGGAAAAGAAATATCTAGAATCATTACCCAAAAAGGAGGATTTGGATGAACGAACTTATGTGGATATGATTTGGTCAGATGTACTTGCAAAGGATTGGAGCAACTATATGACACGGAATTCAAAAATTGATCCCATTATAGAAGCTCCTAAGCCATCACAAGTGGCTGAAAATGAATTTGAAAGAAAATCAACAAATGAAGTTGAAGACATAATCGAATTTCACCACTTGTTCTCGAAAGACACTTTGGATGATGTTCTCGAAAGTGATGACCAAGAGGATCCACACCTTCCAAATTGTGATAAAATTGAATCATGGGTTACAAATTTGGATTATGATAGCTTTACCAATTTGAATTCAAGAGATAACCCACTTTTGGAAATAACTGGACCATCTAAGGAAGGTGAAGATGAATTGGATGAGAAACATGTTGATGAATCGAAGATGAAGAAGAAGTACTTGAGCATCACAACTTGAAATTGGAAGATGATTACTATGATTCGTGGAAGAAATGGGAAGAATATTATCAATCTAAATCTTCTAACAAACTTGTTGTGTCAATTAATATGCAGGATAACTCAATTGCTTCCTCACATGAGGATACTATAAATCTGGTACAATTTGAGAAAGTTTTGGAAGAGGAATTCGAATCTCATCAAATTTTGGAACATGATAAGGATTCTACAACCATGAATCAAGAAAGAGAGTCACTTGCTTTAGATTCCTTTGAAGGAAAAGAAATTGAAAATCTTGATCCACTTACTTGTGCTACAATGATTATGCCATTTCAAAATGAGAAAATTACAAAACCTAAATCATTTGGGTTTGATATCATTGATGATCCAATTGAAAATCTCACGTTACCCAAAACAACCCAAGTGATTGATCATGGAAATGTGTTAGTTAACCCACCCCTAGATAGACAAGACTTATGGTTTGAAAGGGATGGACATGTTTTCAATTGGGTACCTAAGTTTGGTGCCTTTGATAAACAAGTCATGGAGAAAGAACAAGTGCTACATGATGATGAATGTCATGAGAGAAAAGAGGAATTTTCAAATCCTCTTCAAGTAAGGTCAAATGAAAACATGCCAAAGGTAAAATCTCACCTTTTTGGTTTCACCATGCAAAATTCGAATGAAGGTTTGCCTAATGAATGGTTTGATTCAAATATTATTAATGTTATGGCTTTATTGAATGAAAATGAAAGCTTATTTCTACACCATGAATCAAAGTGCGGAATGGACATCTTAAAGAATAGACATAAAGGAATTGAATATCAATCATTGTCTAATCAATTTGAAAACTTGAAACTCCACCATAGGATTATTAATGAAACTAAATCAAATTGGTATGGTGAGAGGGGCAAGTGGAAGTTTGTTTCTTTGTTTGGTTTGATCTTGTTTTTGTTGGATTCCTACAAAACTTGGTATGCGTATCACGTCATATGTCTTTTAAAGAATTCTAATCAGGTTTGGGATCCGGGAAAATGATAATCCAAACTTTGCACCATCTTGTATTATATTGTACATTTGTATATACTTTTGGTTTTCGTGTTTTGGTTTTGGATTGGATCTCATTTTGGTTTTAAGTTTTGTGTGTTGGTCCTTTGGACACTTTTGGTTTGTCTTGAAAAAAAAAGAGAAGAAGAAAAGCGAGATGTCAACTTATGTCCTTATGAATGTTGACTAAGACTAAGAGAATATGAAACATCGGAATTGTATTGCATAAAGCTCCATGAGTATCGCAAACACATTAAAGAATATCGTTTGGAACTTGTGATGCATGAAGTTGTCAGTTTTACAAATTATGGCAAAGTAGGTGGTATACTCCATCCGCATTTCAAAAAGAGCAATGCATTCATCCATATCTCATGTTACATTTCACATTGCATATACATTTCATCTCAGTTGCATCTACATTTCAAATACAATCATTGAAAAGGTGTCGAATCCTCTTAGGGTTATTACATAACATATATTAAAAGGATCCTAAGGTTGGGAAATGATGCCCGAACTATCTTGAACCAAGCACGTTCTACACATATTAAAGAGGATCTTGAGCAAAATGGTCAAAACCATACTTGGAAGAAAAGGTGAGGCGAAAGGAGTATTTCATGTCTGTCCTATCATGCAACATAATCCTTAAAATAGTGGTTTTTACCACTCCCATAGTGCTTAAAGCCTAAAATCAGAGTAGTAAGGATAGGGTTAAATCCCCATCGAACTTAGGTTGAGGATCCAATTCCCCAAAGCTCTGATTTGACCTTCATGGAGTAGTAAGGATAGGGTCTAATTCTCATCTCGCTTAGGTTGAGAATCCGATTCCCCAAAGCTTCTATTTTGCCCACTCAAGAACTTGAAATTCCAAAGCAAATATTTTTCATTCTACTTTTATTGCATCATTGATATTGGATTGGAAGGATCGTACTACATGTCCCTTGCAAGGATGGGTAGTCATCCCCAAGGTTCAAGAAATCAAAAGTAAAGTCAAATCCTGGATTATGGGGTTGATCTCCACCGGGGCTATAGACGCCTATCTGGCAGTGGAGTATGCTCATGCGTGGCAACATGTCTTGTCTAAAAGCAAGACCACTGACTGCTCAAACGGATAGGCTAGCCTGATAGTTTCATCCATAACAGGTTAAATCATTTTGTTCAAGATGAGGTAATGAACTCCAGATCATAGTAGTAAGGATAGGGTTAAATTCCCATCTCGCTTAGGTTGGGAATCCTATTCCCCAAAGCTCTGATTTCACTTACACTTGCACATGGGTTCAAGATGGTAGTGACACATAACCAACTTTGGGATCTAGTAAATTAATTCAGTATGCACATATTTGGTCCTAAGAGGATTTGACAGTTTTAATATGTTTGTTCATGATACTAGAAAGTTTGAGCCTTTGCAAAGCAGGTTGTTATATCTCTAGCATCTTCACCATACATTAAATCCTACAGGAATCATCCATAACTTCTCATATGCACGAAATCATAAGTGAAACTGACAATGGAAAGTTGAACAAGTTTCAAACGATAGGGAATGAAGCACATTGCACACACCGAGCTGATGCTTAATAATTCTAATGCTTCATGTATTTCTCGTCTAGTTTCATTCTTGGGATATTTGCTGACGCTTGTGTTTGAGTTTTGAAGGTGTTCAGGTTGAGTTCTCATCGAAATGCTCAGGAGCATTTCCCAATAGAGTCACCATTTGTTGTGGCTGCTCCACAACGTACCCCAAAATTGGGGACCCACCTTTTTGCATGTTTTCCAAGAAGACCGAAGTGGCCCATATGCTAAAGATCAAAGAAAAAGCAAAACACCGCAAGGAGGAAAAAGTGTCACGATATCGCGACATGTTGCATTTTCATGGTCCAAAGCAAAGAGAAAAGAGAAGAAAGAAAAGTGTCGCGATATCGCGACATGTTGCATTTTTGAGGCCAAAAGAGAAGAAAGAAAAGTGTCGCGATATCGCGACATGTTGCATTTTCAGTGAAAAAAAAAGAGAAAAGTGTCGCGATATCGCGACATGTTGCATTTTCGCGGCCAAAAGAGAAAAAGTGTGCGATATCGCGACATGTTGCATTTTGGGCCAAAAGAGAAAAAGTGTCGCGATATCGCGACATGTTGCATTGTCGCGGCCAAAAGAGAAAAAGATATCGCGACATGTTGCATTGTCGGGCCAAAAGAGAAAAAGTGTCGCGATATCACGACATGTTGCATTGTCGTGGCCAAAAGAGAAAAAGTGTCACGATATCGCGACATGTTGCATTGTCACGGCCAAAAGAGAAAAAGTGTCGCGATATCGCGACATGTTGCATTTTCTGGCCAAAAGAGAAAAAGTGTGTATGATCAAAGAGAAAAAGTGTGCGATATCGCGACATGTTGCATTTTTGTGCTAAAAGAGAAAAGTTAAAAGAGAAGAAAGAAAAAGTGTCGCGATATCGCGACATGTTACATTTTCACGGCTAAAAGCAAAAAAGAGAGCAAGGAAGAAAAAGTGTCGCGATATCGCGACATGTTGCATTTTTGCCAAGGGAACAGAGTAGTTGACAATGCGTCTGATATTAGTGATGAACACCAGGATAGTGAAACTGAAGACTGCATAGTGACGTGGACATAAGGACAAAATCCAATGAATAAGACAAAATGTTACATAAGGAATCTTTAATGATTTGAAATCATTTAAGATGGTCGTTACACACGGAAGGAAACGGACGCAAGCCCATGTGGAGAAAATGAAACGAAGGGCCACAAAATAGAAACGAAAAGCTTTTTTGGAAACCAAAACACATGCATGCACAAGGGAAGGTGAAACCGAACAGTCATGGAAGGTGAAACGAAAATTTTTCTAAAATTTTAAATACGCCAGGCAAGGATGTTTTGAGGGTTGGAAACTGCTGCAAGCAGAGTTGCAGATTTGAAGGCAAGAGGGCCATTCTGGACCTGTTTGGGTTGTTTTTCTTCCATTGACTGGTTTGGGAAAACCAAAAATTTTTGTTATTGTAAAATGACAAATTTTTAATACAGAAAGTTTCAGAAAGTTGCATCTTATGGACAAGAAAGGAAGGAGTCATTTTCTGCATGCAAGATTAAATGTCTATTTTTCCCCTTTTCAGATTTTAGGCTTGTAAATGGAGTTTATGCAAGTTTTCTTGGTTGCTTCATGCGAATGTTTAAATCTGAAAACCTCATTTAAAACCCTAGGAGCCAGCACTTAGCTTATCCGGATTGTGCTTGTTTTGCAAGTCCAATAGGTTAGGTTGCATGCATGAAAACCTCACATCTTCGATTTTGTCGAAATAGGATAGCATCATACTGAATGCATTTTATTTTCAATTTTCTGCATTTCATTTTCATTTTTTTGCATTTTATTTTCCAGAAATTTTAACTTTTTTTTAATTTTCAGGCATTAAAATAAACATTTAAAAAATTTCAAAATCCAAAAATAATTTCACCATTGCGTAGGTTATACTTCATACTTCCAATACGCATTTTGAAATTTCATTTTCGGAGTTGTTTAGTATTTTTAAAAATTCATCGAAGTTGTTGTTTTATTACAGATTTTAAAAAATCCGAAAATAGAAAATTTCCATTTTGGGTCAGAATTTCATTTTTTTAGTTTCATGTTTCATTCATGAGCCTATGATGACATTCCCTTCATGAAAATTCCAATTTCATTGAAGGAGTTATGTTTTATGGCATTTCACAAATTTCCATTTTTTGAGCCTAAAATTACCCTCTCTTCATAAAAATTCTAATTTTACGAAAGAGGGGTAATTTGAGCACTACATCGTGGTCATATGAGGGCCAACTCACATTTGCTTTATTTTGGTTCAATGAACAATCACTAAAGTTTCATGGTAAAATAAACCAACATTGCCCCTTGTTTACAGTTACTTGCAATCACTAAGGTGTTCCAAGCATTTAAATTGAATATCTTTATTTGAGATTACTAATACACATATGCAAATGCTAATATAGCGGAGACCTTGGAGAAGTTGTTTGTTTAACTTCTTTGCAAGAGGGGATTTGGAACCCAAATCCTAAGGAAGAGTGTACTTTCACAATTGGGTGAAAATACCACTCAACAGGTCTACAAACAAATTCCTGCAATATTAACAAAATGTGGACCTCAAGCCTTGCCATAAACCTAGTCTCATAAGTGTGTAATTTCCTAAAACTGGTAGAGGCATGTGTAAAAAGTTATAAATATATATATAGGAGTATCATGATACCTCAATGGATGTAGGAGTATTTTTACATTAGAGAGGGAGACATAAGAAAAATGCTAAAGGTGAAATATAACCCAACAATGTGGGTCACTTATGTCCCTATAATATAAAATAACTTATATTATAGATGCAACTCAAGTTATGCATGGGATTTCTTAATCCCTCATGTTAAGAGTTAAAATAAGGAATACGACTTTAGCATTTTTCTAGACTTAGATCTATTTCAAGATGATATTGAGATGGGTCTATTGGCGATTGCATCTATACTTGAAAAGAATTTAAACTTAAGGTAAATAAAGAGCATATTTTTTTCCATGTGATTGAGACATACCCAAGATACTCCCAAATGATTAACTATACATAATACATCGTTTACCAAATGGATAATTAATTCAAGAAATTCAAGGGAAAAAATTTACCTACATATCATATTTGGTCTAATTAATGTGATACCAAAAGGACTGGTTCCCAATGCTCTAACTAAATTAGATAGAATTAGATGAGACACGTATTTCAATACTGGAAAATATTGATGTACATTATCAAGAAAAAGATAAAACTTGATATTGCTCCAATGACAAAGTGTACAATGTGATAATGAAAAAACTAAGGGGAAAAGCTCCAAAATTATCAAAGGATATTAGACAACCATTAAAGTTATAATATTGTTTGAATGGGGACCTTTACTTGGGAATATCATGCTATATCATCTACATCTATGTCTTTTCATCCATGCCGTTTCATTTGTTAATATTTTTTCTAGATTATGTGTTCAAACTTAAATATGTGAGGCAACATAATTACATGGATATAAGGTATTTTAGAGGGGAAAAAAATATTGCATCTATCTACTTATGCAGCTAATTATAAAGATCACACCTATGCTATGAGGATTCCATATGGAACTAGTAGAGAAACTAAGGGATATGAAGCTAGAGCAATTTTTGGGTATATTACTTTATGATCTAAGCAAGTAATTCATTGAGAAATATAAATCCAAGTATTAGAATATCTTTTTTGTTTATGAGAAGAGGTGTTGTATAGAGAAGGAGATAAACTCTAGTGAGGAACTAGCTTTAGCCATCTTGGGAAGCATATAGGGGTATGGAGAAAATATATACTACACCAAGGTAAAGGACAAATTTTACCTAGATTTAAAATGAATCATCGAACACTTGGAGAAGTTGGGGTACTATTACAAAAACCTCATATGGCAAAATATGAGGTATGAGACAAGTATTTCAAGGAGGCCAACACAAGATAACCCATTTAACAAAATAATTTCTTTCTATTTACGATATAAGGCACCCAAGGAGTGCAAATAGGACAAGAACAATAGGGAAATAATACAAAATCCCTTCATGTCAACCAAGTCCATGATACCTCTATGATAGATATCATAATATCTACTACACCAACCATACTATCAATATGATGAAAAAATAAGGGAAAGAAACTAGAAATTAAAAGGGGGTATCTCTAGGTATTTTTTTGAAAAGGTGATAACAACATAAAAATAATAATGATAGACACCTTAGCTCGAGAAGGGGGAAATCACCCAAGGAGGAAATATTCCTAAGCCAAGAACAACCAAGGAATCCACCAGTAATTTTACTTCCAATTCCTTTCCACTCTCTACCACTCACTTATTTCTCAACTTATTATATTCAGACCTATTTCTCTTCTCCCATCCCCTCTTCTACCAAAATCCCCTCAATATATGTCAATGTGTCCAATGGTTCCCCTAGAGGCACCTTGTCTTTAACTAGTACTTTCATTCCTAACATCACACACATCATCTCATTTCGATCACCCTTTGTCCAAATATGCACCACACAACCATTTGTATCATATTCATCACTAGCACAACTAGAATTATAAGCCAACCCTTCCATATCCATACTATTTATTTGGAAATCCATACATCTTGATCCACCCGTTCATCACACTTACATCATTCCCATCCTAAACCTAGATGCTCATGGTATGTGCAATAATATTGTGTATACCAATGTATATAACTAGGTTTATAAAATTAGTACTAGAAGTGTGTAACCATGATGCATACCAAGACATTTGTGTGGAATATTAGATGTGAGCCCAAGGAGATAGATGTTCAAAAGTAGTTTGAATTTTTTATAACTAAAAATGTGATGTTGATAAGGGCTTATAAATAATTAAGGGATAAAACCTCTTGAGATATATTACTAATGTGGTTATAGTTAGCATCTAGAGGGGATACAATTCTTATTATGAAAGTGACAAAGAATGACCCTTCTAATATTGCTACATCGCCTATTAACTTCATGACTAGGGTATTCAAAATGATTCACCTCATAGACCAACCATGGAAATTTGACCAATTAGTAGTGATGGATGACGCTTAAAGAATAAAAATGAAGAGCTTGAAATATAAGTGACCCAATTGAAGAGTGATGAGTAAATCTAACTAGAAAAATGAGATTTAAAAAAGGATCCTATTGAGAAAAATTAACTAAAGAACCAATTTGAGGATCTTAAATCCTAGCTTAACAAGGATAATAATAAAAGGTAATATCTAGAAGAGCTCTCACAACAACTTGCAAAATACCAAGACCAATGGAGGAAGTAGAATAAATAAAGAAAAATTTAACTAAAAAACTAGAAAATATAACTACAATAGGCCTAGCAAGTGAGGGATCAAAATATTGATGAGCTTTAGAAAGAAATAACAATATGCTCTAAGAGAGAGAAAAAACTATAGATTCAAGAATATCATTTGATGTTCAAAGGGTGAAGTCCCTTTAGGAAAACATTTATCAAAGTTTACAATAGAATTTACAAATGAATAGAATCAATCATTACCAAATATTGCTTAACAATGAAAATATGCTTTAGAACACAAAATATAATAGATGTCTATTGGCACCCAAATGATCTTCACTTAAGAGAATCAAATTACACAATAAATACTAATAGAATTTTTGGTGAGAAGGGGTATTTATGTCCATGTACATGATACCTTTAGGTAAGGATTATTATTTTAACCTTTAGGAATAAAATAATATTAAACAACTATGAAAATAGCTTTTACAAGGTTTACATGGTTTCAAAATGAAAAATATAACAAATACAAGTGCAAGTAGTCAGCCATGGCCTTAATACAAGCTTAACCACTACATATTTTAATATCCCACTTATGTTGAATGGGGATATGGAAAAAAATGCTTACTTGAGATCGCCCCTTAAGGGACCCTATCCAACTCCGAGAAGATCCTACATGTGCACAAAAGTGACCTTGGGCATGATATTGATCAAAACATTTTTTGTGTAACATGATGAAGGAACTAGCTAGATCTAAAATTCCATGAGTATAAATCAATATCATAAAAGTTATCCATTGCTTAATGTGCTTTTTTTGCTAATGATATACAAATATAGATAAGTTGACCAATACTCTAATTTCCACATGAAAGAGTAACAGGAAATATTTAAGGAATGGTAATCACCTCAAAAATCATTAGCATCCAGTTGAGATGCTAAGCTACCTCATTGGTACCACAATATTTAACCTATGTGCAAGATCAATAAATTGTGGACTAGCATCTAGAACACCATAAAACTTGGTTGGATCCCAAGTATAACACAAAGCCTATGATGTTCTACAACTCATACGAATCACCTACTTAATCAACATCTCATAATCTATCAAAATTAAAGGAAATCCAACAAAGTAGTGAATGCCCATATGACATGTCCCTCTGATGTATCTAATTTTATTTTATCTAATGACTCATAGCATGCTTACATGTACCTAGAGTAGTAGCTAATAGAAAAGGTTATATCTATTCTAGTTTGAGTGAGATAGATAAGTCCTAGGAATAGGTTCGTGTAGAGTGACATCAACTAAAGATGTAGTACAATAAATATTAAATTTTAAAATTGAAGCAAATGGTGTCCAATAAAGATTACACTCCATATTGAACAATTGAAGAAGGTCCAAAGAATACTTGGGATGAGAAATGGTAATGTCAAAATCTATATGGTCAATCTATATTTCTAAAAAATAGTGCAAAAATCCTAAATTTGTCATGTTAGAGGCGGAATAAAGCCATGATTTCATATCCTAAATGAATGTAGTGGAGCTACCTATGTTGAGAAGATCATAAATATACAATACAATCATCAAAGTTTCCTCATCTTAATTATTATTGTGAATATCATGCTCAACCTTACATCATTGAAATCCACATTTAAGAAAACAAGAATGGATTTTTTCATACCAACATGAGGATCTTGCTTAATACCATACAAGTATTAAGTCAAGTTACCTACCAATGAAGTAGATCCCTCTAGCTTAAATCTAGATGGTTGTTGCATGTAGATTTCCTTCTAAAGTTCACATTGGAGAAAAGTACTCGTCACCAATTCACCTTTTATCCATAGGGTAAAATAAGAAAAATAATTATTTTAACAAAGGTCATCCTAGCCATAGGTGCAAAAATATCATTATAGTCCACTCCCCCCTCTCAAGAAAACCTACTAGGGATAAGTAATACCTTGTGCTTTTAAACCTGACCCTTCAATGTGTATTTGGTATTGTAGACCCACTTACACCACATAATATTTTGCTATGCTAGAATAGAAACTAAATCCCATGCTCTATTTATCTCATAATATGCTTTTATGACACCTTCCCATTCAAGCTTACCCTTAGCCTAACAATATGTGAGAGGATCCTATGAATGAGCTACCTTCAAAAGTAAAGTTTGAGAAGGATTTTTTGGATGCTACTAAAGGAATATAATGGGTTATACATCCTTCAAAAACATCTTAACCCACTTGGTTGTAGGACTACCAAAATAAGCATGTGTACCGTACCCCATCTCAACATCAGAAATTGAAATATATGAATCCTACTCATCACCACTAGCTTCATCATGCAAAGCTAAAATATTCTAAATTGAAGAATCCTATTCATATTGTCGTACTCTAGAGGAATAAGATATTTCCTATAAAGCTACCCATGATGGGATAAAATTGATAGGTAGTGAACCCCTCAAAGAGTAAGATGCTTTAATGGAAATAAGACCATCCAACTTATCTAAAGAGCTTGCTAAATTTAGAATAGGGAAATAATTAGAAGAATAAATAGCTAAATATATGGAGGAGCAGTGGAAGGAACACCTAGAAGAACCTCATCAAAGATGACATCTTGCCCGGTCAATACCTTATGAGTCTAAGGATCATAAAGATGATGTGCCTATAAGGTATTATAATAACCCACAAATAGATAATTATAGCTCTTTAGTGCCTCCTTTTTCAAATATCATTCAATATGTGACCCCATGGTAAGGACCCCAATATTCAAAATTGAGATACATCTCACTTATACTCTATCAATATCTCAAAATACATCATCCCAGAACTATCCTAGTATGAACCTTATTTATGATATACCCTACGCAAATGATTACCTCACCCTAAAACTTGTGATTGAGTCCCTTGGCATGAATCATACAATGTGTCATCTCCATGACTATCTCATTTCTTCTTTCAACTACACCATTTTTTTCAAGAGTGTAGGGAGAAATCCTCTAATATGATATTATGTTAGTGAAAGCATGACTAGAACACGCACCAGCTCAATCTATTATTAAACACTTGTATAGCTTATTTGTAACAAGGGCCTTGAAATTATTGAACCTCTTAAACACTTCATCCTTTATAGAAATGGTATATATCCACATATATAGAAAAATTATCAATGAAAAGAAGAAAGTATCCATTTCCTAAAATAAAATGTGATCCTAATGTTTTTCTTGATACATTTCGAGTATTATGTGATTATATTGATTCTATCAAAATTAGCAAATTAGAGGTAAAGTTTGTAACCTTGTCCTTGTACTCATTTGACACCATTTATGAGTGTATCAATTGGTTCAATAAATTGAAAGAGGATATCTAAACTATGAGAGGATTTTTTAAGGAAAGAAGGTAAGGGAGGGAAGCATAGGAGAAATAAAGGAACACATAGTTGCTCAAAGGTAAGAAACATTGGAGAAATAAAGGACCATAGCTAATCAATATTATCTTCAACAATGTGTTAAAAATCTAATATAGTTACTATGGTCTTTAAGATCCTTTGTGTGTATTTTTTAGACTTTTCTATACCGCATATTGATGAGGTATTTAAGTATTTCTTGCATCATCAAGCTAGGACAAAAAGGCACAAGGAATATTATATTTTTAAACAACCACATCTAAAAGAAGTTTTGGTAGAAAGTTAGAATGTTAGAAGGCCAAAAAGAATAAGAAAATAGTAAAAACTCAAGAAGCGCTTCAAGAAATATACTTCCAAATTTTATAAAAAGGACACAAGGCAAAATTTATAGGCTTTGGATACAGAATTTGGAATAACTAATAAGTGTAGACACCAAAATAGTGCCAATCCGATTATGTGACGACAAGCACTGACCGAATTGGCATACACAGCCCCTAGGGCAGCCCCCAGAGGTTAAACAGTGGTCCTAACCACTCCCACGGTAGTTTTGAAAGGTCAGAGGTCAATTTGGCACCTTTCAGGCACTCTGTTCCCTACTCGTTCCACCCTGGGATGATTAGCAGTATTCGCTCCAAGGTGGGGCGAATAGCATGTTTGACGGGCAAAATGTCAAACCTTGACAAATGGCAGCTCAGATCCGCCACTTAACTCCTCCTTCAATGCATGGAGTGTGAGTGAGCATTTTTGAGCTCAAAGAGGTAGTCATAGGGGTAGTCATGGAGCCCTTAATCAGGGAGGAATCTTCTTCCCCTTGGCAAGGCATGATGGCCAAGTGGCGCCTCTACATGCTCATTCATAGAGACCCTTAGGTCTATAAAATGGTGAGTCTTCTCACCCCAAAAAAATGGACAGAGGAGGAGCATTTGGAGCAACGAAGTGTTACCGAATTACATCCTCACCCATCATTTGTGCTTCTTACATCCTTGATCTCTCTTTTGGAAGGGAGGTTATTGGGTGATTATTGGAAGCACAATCCAGACCCAAAACCTGAAAATTTGGCCACAATACCCCACCTAATTTGCCGACACAACCCCATAAGAGGTTTTGGACCCATCCCAAGTGGATTGGTGCCGAAATCGAGCCCCAAACGATGGGCGTCCTACCCTTGGGAGCCCCCGCACTGCTGCAGTCCTAATCGCCCCACCCTAGAGTGATTAGAAATATGTGGTAAATTTCCATACTTTTTCTTTTGCATTTGATTTTAGGTCATCCATATATGCTATCATTTAAATTTCATGTGATTTTGATGAGTTTTGACTATGCTTTCAATGTTTCTCACTTTCACTAACATATAGGGGGCACCATCAGATACAGGGCGATCAAGGTAGAATATGCAAAATCTGACCATATGGGTCATCCCAAAATGCCCCGTTTTGTCTAAACCCAACTTTGCAGGTGTTTTGGAGGCCCTTGGATGGGACATTTAGGAGGTCACCTATTGACATTTTATGACAGTCCTAATCGTCCCACCCCGGAGCGATTAGAAATTTGTGGTAGATTTCTCGATTGTTCCTTTTGCAGTGTGTTCCTAGTAATGTTTTCTTTCTTCTATAAAATTTTCAGCTCATTATGATATGTTTTAGTTATCATTTTAATTATTTTATGCATGCATTAACCGTAGGCCTTGGGGATCGCATGTTTCCCTCCATCCGCAGGTGCTACTAACCGTTTAATATTTCTTTGAATGTAGGATCTTGACACCAAAGGGGCAGCAAGGAACTATAGATGCACTCACGCAAGCGGTGGCGATGTTTGGTCCGCCCATTTTCAATGTGGGCACGCGGAAGATCCCAAAGGGGAATATCTCATTTGTGGTGTAACAAAATTATGTCCGACGCTCCCAACCCTTGAAAAGGGAGGAGACGCATTGTAACCCTATCTCGAGAAAATTAATAAAATAAAGGGCTGCACTTTTACATTTGCTTTAAATCTCATTTCAATTCATTTGTTTTCCCTCTTTTCATGCATTCTCGTTCGTAGGACTTAGCGTTACATTTCCCCTTTTGTTTGCTTCCGTATCCTCGTGCTTTCAGTGGCGATCACGGTGGGACACTGTCCCTTGATTTTGAGATCAAATTTTTGATCAAAAGTTGTGTGTTTTTGCTTGTAGGTGTCAATATTTCAAGCACTGGACTACTGCTCGTTCCACCCTATGGCGAATATAGAGCTGGAATTCGTGTCACCCAGGGATGAATGGGCATTCATCCCACCCTATGACGAATACAGATCTATTATTCGTCCCACCCCAGGATGTTTAAAACTTTGTGCAGTTTCAGAGCAGAAACTCAGAGGCATCCGATTTGGGCAGAGAAGAGGTAGGGGTTTTGAGCATCCTCTATCATTTTCTATTTTTTGTCTCTATCATTTCATGTTTCTTTGCTTGCATAGGAGAGTTTTGCTGCATGTTTTTCTTTCTTTGCACAAATAAAAAGAACCCCACACACCACATGGTAATTTAAACACCAAGGAGTTGGTCGTAAAACCCCAACCCTTGATCAAGACCAACGGTGGATTTCATCACCACCTTGGCTTGAATTTTTGCATACATAACCCCGATCGCTACTGTTGCTAGACGTAAATCCTAACGAAAGCTGACCAAGTGTAGCTAGGGTGATTCCCAGTGCATGAGGATAAGTCTTCTATGGTAGGTGTCAAAAATAGGGTGATTCCCCTTTCGTATCGCCTATGTTCCACATACCATTCTGCTCTCGCGTACCAATAGTTTCCCTCACGTAAGGGCGGGTATATTGAGAGGTTTGGTATAATGGCCTGGAAGTGGTATATTGAAGGGGCGACCATTATGGGAGACATAAGATCCATCATATTGCATGTACAACAACACGTTATTTACAAAGCTTTCAAAATAAAAATCAAAACACACTAAACCAGATTTAGGGCACACCTTTAATCTATAAACGAGATAATCACTTCTTTGATTGTGTGGTTCCTTTTGTTTAGTGTAGAATAAAAATCATAAAGAAGATAAAAACCTACATAGCTTGTAGAGAAACACCACCATGGTGTACACCCATAGCCAAGCCCAATCATGGGCGAAAGCTACAAAGAGTGTACAAGGGGGCACAAGTCACCTCCGCTATAGCCCCAAGGACTTGGTCATACCACCTTGGCGGCCTGACCCACAAGATAGTCCACATCATGCCATTTTAGAATGGGACTATAGAGGCACCCCTTCGAGGGGCACTCCCATTCAACGTAGACCCTTTCAGGAGGAGTCCTTACACGTGGCACTCAACATAAATGGGAAGGCTCCCTTAGACACTCGTTATGAGTGGCCACCATGCAATGAAGCACTAGAACAACATAGGGTCCATAAGGAGGGGCCACATGATTATGTCATCCCTCCTCTACCCCTCATCACTATTAGGAATAACAAGCCAAATCCAGAGCACAAGGCTCTTCAAACAAGGCGAGCCAACTCTACCCACCCCTTTCACATATATGAAAGGGAGCATGAGGAAGACCATTACATTCCTCAAGAGCAATACATAGCATGAGAGCAATGCATCTCGCACCTACTATCTATCAGGATCACCTACTAAGGCCAGAGCCTCGGGTGAATGCCACCAACCTCGACAGAGGAAAGTGACCTATAGAGATCTCGGATCATCACGACCAAGATAAATATGTAGGAGAGGCATCTAGGCCTCCTAGACTCAAGACGATGGAACAAATTGACCTAGAATTTTCTAGACATGCCACCCACCAAGCGCAAATCATGCAGCTTGAGCGAGACCAACAATAGTTGGAGCACCTGTATCGCCTTAGCAAAGAGTGCATTCGGTGTCAAACAGATGAATTGCTCCAGACCACTATTCTTGAGAGGGTCCCAACCCCTCACATGCATAGAATAGAGTTGTATGAGAGGCACAACCCCTTGGTGCGAGATAGGTCTCCGCGACCTTATCAAATGCTGCCTCCAAGACCTCCTAGACCTGAGCGGGAGACCACCCCTAGAGCCAATGATGGGCACCCTCTATGGGCACCCACCCATGTTTATAGGTCACGCCCGGGAACTCCTCAAGAAGCCTATGAGGAGTATGAGCAAGAAGAAGAGTGGGCTGAAATACCCTACCAAGGTAGAGGGGGTGCTATCCAGCCACCCCTCCATAGGCCTCAAGTTCCCCGAAACCCACAGCAAGAACAAACCAAGGAGGAAGAGATCAAATATTTTGATGCATATAAAGTGCTGCTAGAGCGCTTAGATTCTATGGAGACCAAGACTTTTGGGCCCTAGAAGCCCACTTTATGCTAGCTCCATAGTCACCCTGTGCACCCATCAGTGTCGGCACCCCCATACCCTAAACACTTTAAAATGCCCCAGTTGGCAATCTTTAGAGGGGAAGAGGATGCCCAAGAGAACATGACTAGATTCTTGAGCCAATGCTTTGGCATTCATGACAATGATGCTTTGCTACTAAGAAAATTTATAACCACGTTCGTAGGCCCTACCTCAGATTGGTTCACTTAGTTGCCAAAACATAGCATCAGTAACTTGGATCAGCTAGTGGACGCGTTCCTCGAATGCTTCACCTTCAACACCAAGAAGAAGGCGTCACTAAGCGACCTAGCTAGCCTTAGGTAGTATGAGGAAGAAACCATGGTGGCCTATGGAAATCGATGGAGGACGTTGCTTTCAAAGCTGCCCTACCTCCCTCCCATGGCCGACCTGACCCAAATATTTTCAAAGAGTTGTTTGAGGTCGATCTCTATGCTATTGTAGTTGCAACAATATGCCACTCTTGAGGAATCCCTGGTGCAAGCGAGAATCATTGAGGAGATCAAGATACAGGATGGCAAGATTGCCAAGCCATGAAAGAAAGAGTGGCCTAAAAATGCCAAAATAGGGACCACACAATCGAAACCCACTACGGTCAATCAGGTTGCTATAAACATGCCTAAGCTTGCACAAGCAACATAGCCCCCAAAGGCTAACTATCAGGTGGTCCCTCTTGATAGTTATGAAAAATAAAATCATCGACAAGAGCAAAATCAGCAGCGTCGCCCTAGGCGACAATTCACACCCTTTACAGAGTCTAAAGACTCCTTGTTTGACCATTTGTCAGTGGTAAACTTGATAAACCTACCAGAGAGTCGACCTGTAGACCCCAACATGCCAAAACCCAAAGGTTATAGGGAATACTTGTACTGTAGGTTTCACCGAAATAAGGGACATGATATTTATGCATGTTGGAAATTTAAAAGCTTAGTGCAAGACCTAATCGACAACAAGATGCTAGTGGTGGATAATCTTGTAGCACCAAACAACCAATAGATGGAGGTTTTCAAAGACCCCCTACCTTCCCATGATGCGTAGGAAAAAACCCTACAAGTCAATGAGGTAACACAGAACTGCCCCATGCAGGGGTATGTAGGAATGATAAGCATAGTGACTCGGAACAAGAGGTACCCAAGCATAGATGCCCCTACGGTGTAGCTATAGGAGAGGTTCCATCAACGTCACAACCTCAACAACACCCTACACAACCTCCCTCGCCTAGACCAGTGGCCACGATTCGGACCAAACTTGCCCAAAGTTTGAGGACCACGTCGGCTAGGCTCTCCATCTACAAGCTCATTCAACAATCATCACCCCATTGGGAGGCTCTAATGGAGATACTAAAAGCCATTGAGTTGTAGCCCCATGAAGCAAACTCTTTCAACAACTTCATGGGACATGTCAAATGGTGCATCGAGCCAGTCATCACCTTTAGAGAGGATGAGCTAAAATCAATGACTAGTGACATTGCGGATCCACCCCTGCACGTCATTGCATGGGTCAACGAGATTTCGTATAAGAGGGTGTTGGTGGACATTGGCTCGTCTAGTAATATAATTACAACGGTGGCATTGAAACACCTGAAGTTTCTAGCATCTCACATCATGGCCTCCACCTATACTCTACGAGCATTCAATGATGCGATATGCTCAATGGTTGGCACAATTGTCTTGCCCATCCAGGTGGGACAAAAGACTATTCCTACATTGTGCCACATCTTGGAAGGTGATATGGCCTATAATATCTTGCTAGGCCGGCCTTGGATCAGGGACATGAAGTGTGTCCCTTCGATAGCCCACCAATGCCTAAAGTACACATTCGAAGGGCAAGTGCATGTAGTCCTAGTGGACTTAGAGCCCTTCAAGTATTGCAATGTGGTACAGCTGATGTCGCAATCGACCCTTCCATCAACACATTTGGATTTTCAATTGAATCCATCTAAACAGGGTCCGATTCCACATACATCCCCGTTGTTAAGTCCATCAAACCCCCAGTTGGGTCCATCTTCATCATCTGGTCCTTCACCAATGATGCCACCTACGGTGGCCACACCGAAGGACAATGGGAAGAAACCCCTAGAAGAGGCACCACCATCAGTCTCAACCATCTCTACCGAGGAGATGCCTAGTCGAATGGAAGTCGAGATGCCTAGTTTGCCCAACATGGAGTGGACTCAGGAAGAACTCCCATTCCCTCCCCCTCAACCACCGACAATCATCATTGAGATGGCCAATACGAGCCTGGGGGAGTACCTGGTGTGGAACATTGTAGCAACGCCCACACTTGAGTCCATGCAGGACATTGGGAGACCTCGCCTCCCCATCGACACTATTGTTCCTCTAGGCTACCCACCAAATCAGACAAACTTTGTATATGGGGGCCTCGATAATGGCATTGAACCTTACATGCAAGAAGAAGAATATGAAGAGCCCTTTGCTAAGGATGTCAACTATTTTTCCAACCCATAATTTGCTTTGAGATATCTTGGCCAATGCAATTGGCATGGATATGGGTTGGGCAGATATGAGCAAGGAGTGCACGTTCTTTGCCAACCAAGATATCAAATGCCATATGACAAGTCAGGAGTGGGGTTCAACCACCCCCTGCCCCTTGACATCTTGGTAGAGAACATGCAAGGCCTAGGGATAGGCAACAAGGATAGGTTGGCATTAGATCCATATGCCAATCCTAACACAACATATACATTGGGGGATTATCTCCCATTGTTGACAACCACCCTTATTGACCTTAGCAACCCCTTCTCTTTGATTGAGAAAGGAGAAAGTTTGAGAACTCACTTACAAGAGGGATATAGATAAGGTCAGGAAGGATCTTCAGAAGATGAGTCAAAGTATGAGATAGCACCATGGGACCCTTTTGAATCGGATAGCAATCACTCATAGGTAACCCCCATGGATGACTACCAAGAAATCCTCTTGGCAATGTTCCCTTTGGATGCTCCAATCGAGCAAGCACCACCTCAAGAAATTTAGGTCCCCCTATAGAGAGTGGAGCAACCCCGATGGGACCACATTAATTTGCTCGAGCAGGATGAGCCTCACATACCACAAATAGTCATCAGAGCCAATGAAGGCCTGTGGATCTTTGACAATGATTATGAAGATGAAATTGAGATGGCATATCTCAATCATATGTGGCAACAACAATACCCCATGGACCTTGATGACATGTTTGAACAACTAAACATGGGGCCAAGGCATAGGTGGCACCTAAACCCAACACAATTGGACCAAGTGTTGCATCCGCCACTTTGGGCATACAGAGAGCACCTTCCACCTAGAGACTCTATAGAGTTATCAGTGCCAAGGGCAGACCCTGTCCTTCTATTTTTACATAGGGCCAATCCATTTGTGCCGATACCCCCAAAGTTAGATCTAGAGCACAAAAATCATCCAGGATGTTCGAGTCACCACCTTCACGATAATGGAGACCAAAATCATTTCATCAACATGATCTCCATTGACTTAACCACCCCCATCCGCAATCCATCCAATCTAGCATGATCATTGTATCTAGACCTAGATGCCATAAACTGGGATCATGTTAATTCACCACCATCCCCATCAGAGTAATGGCCTGGTGGTGAGATGCTTCATTTCATCCTAGGACCAACTCAGGATATCTTCCATACTGAAGAGGGACCCAAATTTTTGAACAAAGATCTAAATTCAACAAATGATATCCACTTGATCCCAACTCCACACCAGTTGGAGTACGGGTCCCACATGTTAGTCGAGGAGATGACTAACATAGACATCGGCTCTGATCCAATGAATCCACAAATCATCAAGTTGGGGGTAATTATATCCCTCGAAGAGCAAGCCAACTACATTACCCTTCTCAAATATAAGGACATTTTTGCATGGTCCTACAAAGACATGTCGAGGCTAGACCCGCAGCTAATCACGCATAATCTGACACTTGATCCGACAGTCAAGCCAGTTAAGCAAAAACTACGTAAGATGCACCCAATAGTGGCCTTAATGGTCAAAGATGAATTACAAAAGCTATTGGATGCACAATTTGTCATCTGCATGGATTACCCACCATGGTTGTCCAACATGGTACCCGTCAAGAATCCTGACGGTAGGATTCGCATATGCATCGATTTTTGAGATCTAAACAAAGCGAGTCCTAAGGATTATTTCTCCTTGCCTAGCATCAATGCATTGGTAGATGCTACAATGGGCCACGAAATGCTATCCCTCATGGATGGTTTCTCGAGATACAATCAGATTTGTATAAATCTTGAGGACCAACTAAAAACAACGTTCACAATGCCTTGGGGGAAATTTTGTTATAAGGTCATGCCCTTTGGCCTTAAAAATGTTGGCACCACCTACCAACATGCCATGACATACATATTCCATGATCACATGCATAAAACTTTGGAAGATTACATGGATGATTTGTTGGCCAAATATCTTTTACGCCCAGATAATCTTGATGACCTAAGCAAGATCCTCGATCACCTCATTGAACATAAAGTCAGACTAAACCCCAAGAAGTGCGTATTTGGCATCACATCTGGAAAACTCTTGGGTTTCATAGTATCAAAATGGGGAATAGAGGTAGATCCACATTAAGTCAAGGCAATCCTTGAAATGCTCCCCCTAACTACCATCAAGCAGCTTAGAAGCCTATAAGGAAAGGATGCGTCAATCAAGTGCTTCATAGCGCAACTATCTGATAAGTTTTGACCCATGAATAAATTATTGCACAAGGGGGTAGCATTTCACTGGGATGACGAGTTCCAGTATGCCTTCGATGACATCAAATAATACTTGGCTTCGTTGTCAGTATTGGCACCACCTAGACTAGGAGTGTTGTTCTATTTATACATCTCAGCTACTGAGGTGGCATTGGGCACCATGCTAGCCCAAAAAAATGAACTACACAAAGAACAGGCTACTTACTATGTTAGCCACACCCTGGTCAGTTATGAACTTAAATATGCATACCTCGAGAAGCTATGCTTGGTAGTGGTATTTGCTACCAAAAAGCTACACCACTACATGCTGAGCAACATGATGTATGTTGTGTCTAAGGAGAATCCATTGTGATACATGATGAGTCGTACTTATCATAGTAGCCGCATGGTGAAATGGATCATGTTGTTGACGGAGTTTGACATCGAATTCATTGGACAAAAATCCATCAAAGTTCAAGTCATCACCGATCAACTAGCAAAGGCTTCTCTCAAAGACGATCAGCCTCTGACCATATAGCTACCCGATGATGGGGTCTTCCATGTCTCAGAATTGCCATATTTTGATGAGCCTAGATCACAAGCTGACATAACCTTATTCTTTGATGGTTCTAAATGTGGGTGTAGACACCAAAACAACACCATTCGATTAAGTGACTACAAACACTGATCGCATGCACATACACAGCTTTCAGGGCAGCCTTTAGAGGTCAAATAGTGGTCTTAACCACTCGCACAGCAGTTCGAAAGATCGAAAAATGAGCAGAGCAAAGTCGGTCGTTCTAGAGCCTTTAACAAACTTCTTAGCCTTCTTCAAAGCCTTTATCCGCGCCAAGCCTTTTGTCAAAAACCAAGCGGGCCCAAAGTGTCGCGATATCGCGACACTTTGGGCCCCGACTAAGCGGGCCCAAAGTGTCGCGATATCGCGACACTTTGGGCCCCGACTAAGCGGGCCCAAAGTGTCGCGATATCGTACACTTTGGGCCCCACAGGGGCCAAAGTGTGCGATATCGCGACACTTTGGGCCCCGACCCACAGCGGGCCCAAAGTGTCGCGATATCGTGACACTTTGGGCCCCGACTAAGCGGGCCCAAAGTGTCGCGATATCGCGACACTTTGGGCCCCGACCCCAAGCGGGCCCAAAGTGTCGCGATATCGCGACACTTTGGGCCCCGACCCCAAGCGGGCCCAAAGCGTCGCGATATCGCGACACTTTGGGCCCCGACCCAAAGCGGGCCCAAAGCGTCGCGATATCGCGACACTTT
The DNA here is from genome assembly GCA_028583015.1 of Wollemia nobilis. Taxonomy (NCBI): domain Eukaryota; kingdom Viridiplantae; phylum Streptophyta; class Pinopsida; order Araucariales; family Araucariaceae; genus Wollemia; species Wollemia nobilis. Next base: position 2,349,325 of record JAQPPZ010000840.1, on the reverse strand, counting down.
GGGCCCCGAGCCAAAGCCGGCCCAAAGCGTCGCGATATCGCGACACTTTGGGCCCCGAGCCGACACGTCACCAGTCAAAAGCATGCAGTCAACTATCTAAGGAACGACCGCCACGTGGCACCCTCTACGTGTCCCTTCTCGAAGAAAACCCCGCGGGTCTGTAGAACGACGGATTCAACGGCGAGCATTAATTAGACGAGCGGTTTCAAAATATCCGATCCGAGGCCATGCCTCATAACTTCCGATGTCAGTGCGAGCCATGCTTAGTAATGACCCGATAAGGATCAAATCTGAGCGGCCCTTACGGATTTAGGGTTTCGAACATTAATGTTCTCAGAGGCCGAACCCTCTATAAAACCGGCTCGATACGTAAAACGAAAACGAAGTATTTTTTTGGAAACATAACGAAGTGCTGTTAAACTGAATATCCGACTGTATTCATCTGAACTTGCATTTCCGGCATTGGATTACCTTAATCCATCAATTCGACGACGCCTCTTTCCTTTGAGATTTCGGGCCCATTCCCAGTGGATTGGTGCCGAGATCAAGATTTAACGGGAGCGGCCCGCTTGGGCATCCCGCACATGTTTTCGTTAATTTAATATATGCTATTTACGGAAGTTTTAAAATAGCTCGCGTTTATGTTTTAAAATATGTATCTTTCGAATATATTAAAGCATAGCTTAAGTCTTATGCTTTCGGAATACATGCTATTTTCAAATATGATTAAAACAGTTTATGATTCTATAACATATGCTGTTTTCGAATATGTATGTTGTTCCCCGTGAGAATTGCAAGTTTTCATAGAGTTATTTCGTTCACACATTCAATAATCCTTCGCATGCATTTTCCATTGCTTCCTAAAGACAGACGTTCTGCTTTCATTTAACAGGTGCTATTAAACGTTGTTATTGTTTCTTTGAATATAGGAAGAACAACAGTAAGCAGAGACTCATTAAATATCAAGCGGCGGCAACACTACGACCCGCCCATTTTACATGTGGGCATGCGGAAAGAGATCACCGTTCATCCGGTGTAACTGAGAATATTTCATTAAAGAGATTTATTGTAACCGGGCTAGAATCTTATTAATAAAAGGGGTTGTGCTCCTGTTCTTTTAATTTGATTGTATCCGTGTTATTTCACGTATAAATCTGGTTTTATTTTTATTACATCTGAACACTGTTTTCTTTATTCCGGAATCTCATGCTTTCAGTGGCGATCACGGTGGGACCGGTTCCCATATTTTTAAAAAATCACAGAAGTTAATTAAACTTGTTGTGTCTTGTGCTTAACAGGTACTTCTTTTTAACCGGAGGTCAGAAACGACAATTTCGGGCAGAAAGGAGGTAACGATTCTAGCCGTCCATATCATTTTCTGTTGCGAAGTTTCGGGTTATTTCGTTTACTGACATTTTAATTTCTTTTAATTATTACAGTAAGGTAGAAAAGTTTTTCTTAAAAATTTTTCTTGCTTTATTTAATTATGTAGTTATCTGCGTAATTATTCATTTAATAATTAAATCTTTTTAATTATTAAAATAAGGTAGAGAAATTTTTCTTAAAGATTTTTCTTGCTTTATTTAATTATGTAGTTATCTGCGTAATTATTCATTTAATAATTAAATCTTTTTAATTATTAAAATAAGGTAGAGAAATTTTTCTTAAAGATTTTTCTTGCTTTATTTAATTATGTAGTTATCTGCGTAATTATTCATCTAAAAAAAAAAAAATTTTTCTTTGCAATTTTTACTTGCTGTTTTCAGTTAGTATTATCTGTCTGGCATAGGGAAAGATTTCTTTTTCGGTTGCCTGTTTCAAATTTGCAAAGTAAAATGAATCCCACACACCACGTGGTACTTTAAACCAAGGCGTTGGTCGTAAAACCCCAACCCTTGAGCAAGACCAAAGGTGGATTCCATTATCACTTTGGCTTGAGATATTGCATCCATTACCTCGATCGCGACTGTTGCTAGACGTAAATCCCGACGAAAGCCGACCGAGTGTTGCTGGGGTGATTCCCATGCACGCGAGGATAAGTCTTCTATGGTAGGTGTCATAAACAGAGCGATTCCCCTTCCGTACCGCCTATGTTCCACGTACCATCTGCTCTCACGTACCTATAGTCTCCCTCACGTAAGGGCGGGTATATAGAGAGGTTGGTATATCGGTCCGACAATGGTATATTGAAGGGGCGACCATTTATGGGAGTCATATGAGCCAACATTATGCATTTAAACGTTCTTCCAAAATTGCAAAAACAAAACAAAACATCAAAATGCACTAAACCAGTTTAGGACACACTATCAATCCTTAAAAGAGATAATCACGGTTTTGCGTATGTGTGTGTTCATTTCTGCTTAGTGTACACAAAAGGACAAATCATCATAAACGAGATAAAATCTGCTTAGATAGTAGAGAAGCAACACAATGGTGTACACCCGTAGCCAAGCCCAATCAAGGGCGGAAGCTGTGGAAGGTGCACAAAGGGAGGGCACAAGTCGCCCTCGCTTTAACCCCAAGGATTTGGTCATACCACCTTGGCGGCCTGACACACAAGGCGGTCCCCTCCACACCTTAACAGATAAGGACTATGGGGGTACCCCTTCTAGGAGCACTCTGTTCGGCATAGCACTCAACACACATCCTCCCATGAGGGGTACATCCATAGGAGAGCTACCTTAGATGCTCGTTATGAGCGGTCACCGCGCGATGAAGCGCTGAGTCAACCTAGGGTTCGACGAGAGGAACCACATGGTTACATTATCCCTCTTTCAACCCCTCCAGTTGTCAGGACTGCAAGGACAAATTTCGAGCACAAGGCTCCTCAGGCAGGCCAAGCCAACTCCGTCCGCCAAATCGTGCTCACTTATGAAAGAGAGCATGAGGAAGATTCCTACCTTCCTCAAAAACAATACACATCGCGGGAGCAATACGCCTTCGCACCTGCTAGATATCATGGTCACACTCTGAGGCCAGCGCCTCAGATAAATGCCGCTACCCCCATCAGAGAGAGACGGCCTCTAGAGATCTTGGATCACTACGACCAAGATAGATATGTCAGAGAGGCATCTAGGCCTTCTACACATGAGGCGACAAGACCAACTATCTTAGAGCCTGTCAAGCATTTCGTGCGTCGGGTGCAACTCACGCAACGTGAGCGAGACCGACTATCGTTAACGGAACTGTACCATATTAACGAAGAACGCCTTCAGCGCCAGAAGGATGAGTTGTTCCAACACACTATGCAGGAAAGGACTCCAACCCCTCACACACATAAGACAAAACATTATGAGAGGCACAAATCCGAACCTCTTGAGCAAAATAGGGTAGACCACATCGACCCGGCAGTCGCCAGAAAAGTCGTCCGCCAAGCTCAAATAACGCAGGTTGAACAAGGTTGCCAGGAGTTAGAAAACTTATACATGCAGCGCAAAGCGGATAAGTTGCGCTATAAACTACCTGAGAAGGCGCCAACCCCTTGCATCCAAAGAGCACAACAGTATGAGGAGCACAACCCCCAGGTGCGAGACGAGTCTCTGCGACCTTATCAAGCATCACCCCCGATGCCTCCTAGACATGAGCAGGAGGCTACTCCTATAAACAATGACGAGTGCCTTCCTCAGGAACCCACTCAGGTTTATGGGCCACCCTTAGAAAGTCACCAAGAAGCCTCTGAGGAATCGGAGCAAAGAGAAGAGGCTGGATGAACTGCCCTACCAAGACATGGGGGTGCTATTCGGCTACCCCTCCATAGGTCCCCGGTTTCTCAACACGAACCAATCAAAGCGGAGGAGCTCAAATCTCCCGATCTATGCAAAGAGCTAGAGCACTTAGAGTTGGTGGAGACCAAGATTTTGGAGCTCCCAAGGCCCAACTTACATGAGGCTCTTTTCGAAGAGGATCAACCTCTAACCGTACTCACCGATGATGCGAGTCCTCCATATCTCGAAATCTCCAGATCCTGATGAGCTATACACATTGTTCGAAGCTTCTGAGGAATCAAAACAAGAAGAAGAGCTGGATGAACTGCCCTACCAAGACATGGGGGGTGCTATTCAGCTACCCCTCCATAGGTCCCCAGTTCCTCAACAAGAACAAACCAAAGAGGAGGAGCTCAAATCCCCTGATACATGCAAAACATTGGAGCACTTAGAGTCGCTGGAGACCAAGATTTTGGAGCTCCCAAGGCCCAACTTACATGAGGCTCTTTTCGAAGAGGATCAACCCTTGGTTGTAGGACTACCTGATGATGCAGTCCTCCATATCTCAGAATCTCCAGATTCCGATGAGCTATACACATTGTCCGAAGGTGAGGATGAAACAGAGATAGCTCACAACAATCACATACGGCAGCATCGACATCCCGTAAATATCGATGAAGCATGTCAAATGATAAACATAATACTAGGGCATGAGTGGCGCATAGACCCAGCCCACCAGCATCACATGTCGATCCCACTCCTTTGGGAAGGTCGCGAGCAACTTCCACCCAGAGATATCATAGCACCATCAGTGTCGAAGGCAGACCCTGTCTTCCTATCCGTGCATAAGGCCGATCCATTCGTGCCAATTCCTACAGAGCCAGATCCGGTGCACAAAGATTGTCAAGCTAGGGGTACCTCTATTCCCTGAAGAGCAAGTGGATTACACCAAATGCTCCAAAGGTGTCCATAAACCCTTTGGTCAAGCCCAAAAGCTCCAAGGATTATCGCAATCTCTTGGTCACCCCAAAAGCTCCAAGGATTATCGCAAACCCTTGGTCACCCCAAAAGCTCCAAGGATTATCGCAATCGCTTGGTCACCCCAAAAGCTCCAAGGATTATCGCAATCGCTTGGTCACCCCAAAAGCTCCAAGGATTATCGCAATCGCTTGGTCAATCCCCAAAAGCTCCAAGGATTATCGCAATCTCTTGGTCACCCCAAAAGCTCCAAGGATTATCAATTGTACAAGCTCAAGGATTATACTTGGTCACCAAAAGCTCCAAGGATTATCGACAATCGCTTGGTCAACCCAAAAGCTCCAAGGATTATCAACAATAGGATTATAATCTTTTGGTCAACCCAAAAGCTCCAAGGATTATCACAATCGCTTGGTCAATCCCAAAAATGCTCCAAGGATTATCGCAATCGCTTGGTCAAACCCAAAATGCTCCAAGGATTATCGCAATCGCTTGGTCACCCCAAAATGCTCCAAGGATTATCACAATCGCTTGGTCAATCCCAAAAGCTCCAAGGATTATCGCAATCGCTTGGTCACCCCAAAATCCAAATCACTCACCAAAGCTCCAAGGTTATCACACGTGGTCAACCCAAAGGCTCCAAGGATTCTTGCAATCGCTTGGTCAATCCCAAAACGCTCCAAGGATTTCCACAATCACTTGGTCAAAAATCATGAAAATTCAAAAACAACAAAAATCACCAAAAACAACAAAAATTTGCATCTCATTTCTAGGCATATTCAAATTCATCAAATAGAGAATTCTTCTCGCAATTCATCTTCATATTCACCAAAATCAATCCATCAAAAATACAAAAATACATAGCTGCATCCAAGCATTGCATCCATACATTGTATATTCATGGTCGTATAGGTCAAAGGCACCATAGGCTGTCATGGTTCTACTAGTCCATCTTGTTCCACACTGTTCCATTTTACAAAAACAGCAAAACATCATGCACTTTACCACACCGAGTCGGTGGTCTCTTAATGTATCAAGAGTTTTTCGTGATTGAGTCATCATTTTGCTCTTTAGCAATGAAATGTATCAAGTCAAACAGATTTTACGAAGGTAGAGTTGCACTTGCAATACACCTTGTTACGTAACATCCCAACACAAATTAAAACACATAAAAATTCCCGAGTTGTGTGAACGAAGGATGAAACCTGCATAGTAATCCAGGTTACCATAAGCGAAACGGTTATCTTGCTCATCCCCCTGTGCGAATGACCCCAAGAATGCTGAGAGTTGGCAAAAGGACAAGCGTCCTCCCTACCCAATTCCCTAAGAATCCCAAAGTTGCAAAACGTCAAAAATTTGCAAAATGTCAAAACTTCAAAATTTGACACCCTACAGTGCACATCTCAAAAAGCACAAAGAATAGTGATTATCGTCACTCCATATCCCTTGCTCAAGAGAAAAGAAAAACAAATCAAAATAAACAGTGATTATTATCACTATAACGAGCAAGTATCCCAATACAATTGAAAAAAAGAAGGGAGTTGACCTTGAATCCCTGGAACTCTCAGCATTCTGACAGGTCATGAGGCAAGCCTCAGTACCGGTTTGGTTGATAGCCTATCGGTCACTGGCGGTAAACTTCTCGCATGACGATATATCCGTCACATTAACTTGTGTACAGATCAATGTTTGCATGTGGATGAGCTAGCTTATGGTATCCTGGAGAACACCGCAGATTAATCTAACTACATACAACAAAGGAGTTAGTGGAGCTAATTAGGTGATCCTCGATACGAGGTTCGGTTGAAAGCCCATCTGGCACTGGCGGTATCCTGACAAATACCACATAAATGAACTCAATTGCACACACAGGGATGTGAAATAACTTGGTTAAAAACAAGTCCGATTCATACCTTGTTCAAAAGTCTTGTAAGATAAAGTACAATCATGGCTAGTGAGTTAAAAGTCGTCTAAGTCTCAGAAAACCTTTGCTACATTGCTAAACCAATTGCGCTGCTTTTCATCCTTGCAATACCATCAGAAAATACAAAAAGAAGAAACACCACATTTGTACATAGCAAAATAATGGAGTTCTAAACAGTCTATGGTGCCATAACCAACTCTCACCAAGTCCATACATCCATTTCATTTTTGCATATCACATGCATTTGCATTCATCATGCATCCATCAAACTAAATCAACATACAACATTGGTAATTATCATACCATATGCATCCATCCATATCAAGTAGCATGCACCCATCAACATCAATCATTGTGCATAAAATCATGACATATACGTAAAGAAAGAAAATCAAAACAACAAAAACATCACAAAAATGCAACACAAAAAGAAGCAATAAGCATTGCCGGACACGAGTGCTCTTGCACTCAACCTCTTGGCATAGAAAATCGATGTCGGGGCTCAAATTCTCATCCTCCTACTTTCCTAAGAAGGCTATCATAGCTGGACCGCTCCACGGGAAGACGGGTTTTTGATGATTTCACCCCATTATGGCATCACCAAAAGGGTTAACACCCACCAAAAATAGGTCCAAATGTCGGGAAAATTGCACGTGCTCAAATGGAAAAACATCTAAAGCCACCCTAACCTAAGTCATCTTGGGTCAAGCGACTCGTCGCTTTTCTCACGAAGGTCATTCCCTCATCGATTCGTCGCTTGAGGGGGTAGTCACACTTAGTCACCAATCAACAAGCACACACCCAATCAAGGCAATGACATGCATTCAAAGAATCATTGACAAAGACAATCACGCTCCTGCTTGGGGCGGTAAACAAGCAATCATTAAATCGATCAAATACTTGGCATTCTCCTGAAGCATGAACACAAGGTTCCCCCGTGGATAAAAGGTTGCGCCCTTTGCCTAATCATGATCGATCAATGTCCAAGCTCAAGTCACACCTCACCAAAATAGGTTAACACTTGAAATCAAATTCCTTAGCTCGTCAGAAGCAAGGATTCAAGAATGCATGCCCTTTCCATACTTGGGGCATTAAAAGTTGGTTAGGTTACCAAGAAACCCTAATCATTAGTGCTTTGGTCGTATATTTTTGCTCAGCACTGCGTCACCCGTAGCGCTTCCCAAAAAGGGGCATCTGTAGACACCAAAACAGCACCATTTCGATTAAGTGACTACAAACACTGATCGCATGCACATACACAGCTTTCAGGGCAGCCTTTAGAGGTCAAATAGTGGTCTTAACCACTCGCACAACAGTTCGGAAGATCGAAAAATGAGCAGAGCAAAGTCGGTCGTTCTAGAGCCTTTAACAAACTTCTTAGCCTTCTTCAAAGCCTTCCGCGCCAAGCCTTTTGTCAAAAACCAAAGCGGGCCCAAAGTGTCGCGATATCGCGACACTTTGGGCCCCGACCCCAAGCGGGCCCAAAGTGTCGCGATATCGCGACACTTTGGGCCCCGGGCCAAGTGTCGCGATATCGCGACACTTTGGGCCCCGACACAAAGCGGGCCCAAAGCGTCGCGATATCGCGACACTTTGGGCCCCGAACCAAAGCCGGCCCAAAGCGTCGCGATATCGCGACACTTTGGGCCTCGAGCCGACACGTCACCAGTCAAAAGCATGCAGTCAACTATCTAAGGAACGACCGCCACGTGGCACCCTCTACGTGTCCCTTCTCGAAGAAAACCCCGCGGGTCTGTAGAACGACGGATTCAACGGCGAGCATTAATTAGACGAGCGGTTTCGAAATATCCGATCCGAGGCCATGCCTCATAACTTCGATGTCAGTGCGAGCCATGCTTAGTAATGACCCGATAAGGATCAAATCTGAGCGGCCCTTACGGATTTAGGGTTTCGAACATTAATGTTCTCAGAGGCCGAACCCTCTATAAAACCGGCTCGATACGTAAAACGAGAAATGAAGTATTTTTTTGGAAACATAACGAAGTGCTCTGTTAAACTGAATATCCGATTGTATTCATCTGAACTTGCATTTCCCGCATTGGATTACCTTAATCCATCAATTCGACGACGCCTCTTTCCTTTGAGATTTCGGGCCCATTCCCAGTGGATTGGTGCCGAGATCAGGATTTAACGGGAGCGGCCCGCTTGGGCATCCCGCACATGTTTTTGTTAATTTAATATATGCTGTTTACGGAAGTTTTAAAATAGCTCACGTTTATGTTTTAAAATATGTATCTTTCGAATATATTAAAGCATAGCTTAAGTCTTATGCTTTCAGAATACATGCTATTTTCAAATATGATTAAAACAGTTTATGATTCTATAACATATGTTGTTTTCGAATATGTATGTTGTTCCCCGTGAGAATTGCAGGTTTTCATAGAGTTATTTCGTTCACACATTCAATAATCCTTCGCATGCATTTTCCATTGCTTCCTAAAGACAGACGTTCTGCTTTCATTTAACAGGTGCTATTAAACGTTGTTATTGTTTCTTTGAATATAGGAAGAACAGCAGTAAGCAGAGACTCATTAAATATCAAGCGGCGGCAACACTACAGCCCGCCCATTTTACATGTGGGCATGCGGAAAGAGATCACCGTTCATCCGGTGTAACTGAGAATATTGCATTAAAGAGATTTATTGTAACCGGGCTAGAATCTTATTAATAAAAGGGGCTGTGCTCCTGTTCTTTTAATTTGATTGTATCCGTGTTATTTCACGTATAAATCTGGTTTTATTTTTATTACATCTGAACACTGTTTTCTTTATTCCGGAATCTCATGCTTTCAGTGGGCAAGGGGGTGGCGTAGGAATCGTATTCTTCACACCGTAAGGGGATCTAATGCCTCTATCATTTAAAATAGATTTCCCATTCACCAACAACAACGTCGAATATGAAGCCTTACTCATAGGTCTTCAGACAACAATCACCATGAACATCAAATGCTTGAACATCTTTGGTGATTCGTTGTTAATTGTCAACCAAGTAAAAGGGATATTCCAATGCAAATGCCCAATTTTGTAGGCCTAAAAAGCCCTTATGGATAAATTATTGGAAAATATTGAATGGTACAACATAGAGGCACTCCCTCGGTCATCGAATCATTTTGTGGACACTATGGCCTCCTTGGGGTCACTAATCCCGCAAGACCCTTTTGGTGAGATGACAACCACTCAATTCAAAACACTATCGCAATCCATGATGGAGCATGCAAGCACTGACTTAATGCCATAAATCCAGCTGATCCAGGTTGAACCATCTTAGGATAGGTTCTCTCAAATCCATGATTGTCTGAATAAATCCAACTAGGGGTCCTTGTTCTCCCCTATTCCCTTCAATAGAAACACAACACTATTCTTACAGGCTCTTTCTCACTCAACTTTTGCTAGGGACGAGCCTCAAGAGGAATTGGCTGTTCATACCATCAAGGCTTCTGATCGGCAGGATTGGCACACACCCATAAGGGACTACCTCAAGTTAGGTAACCTCCCACTTGGATTGACGAATGCCGCAAAAATATCGTTCAAATAGAAAGCGACAAAACATGTCTTGCTAGGAGACATTTTATACCATCAGAGCTATGAAGGAATCCTCTTGTACGACCACCCAAGCGCATGATGGTACATGCAATGGCCACTTCAGTAGTATGGCCATCACAAAGCACATTATTTGCATGGGCTATTATTGGCCATCTTTAGAGTGATATTGTTGCGCGTATGTAAGAAAGTGCATGAAATGTCAACACCATGCTAATTTGACACACGTACCTTCTCAGGCCTTGCAGCCAATCCAATCGGCTTAGACATTTTTGCAGTGGGGCTTAGATCTAATAAAAAAGATCTCCCCTGCATCACCAGGTCATCACATGTTCATCATAATAGCCACAGAGTACTTCACCAAGTGGGTGGAAGCAATTCCGCTTACCTCTACGACTAGAACCTGCATTGTAGAGTTTATTTTACATAACATTATGTCATTTTGGTATTCCATCCAAGATCATCTCGGTTAATGGGATGTACTTTAAGAAAAAATACATGCGTGCTTTGACAACAAAGTAAAAAATTTAGTATAGTTTTTCGACACCCTATTATCCGCAGGCAAATGGGCAAGCAAAGGCATAAAACAAAACGCTAGTTGCCATCCTCAAAATGATAGTCGTAGATAGTCATAAGGATTGGCACATTCAAATACCACTTGCTCTTTAGGCTTATCGCACTAGCATTCCGACACCCACTAGGGCAACTCCATTTTTGCTGGTGTATGGCTCTGAAGCAGTCATGCCTCTTGAGTTGCAAATACCTTCCCTGTGCATATCAATGCAAGAGTTCATTGATAATGACATTGCGTGGCAAGCATAGTTAGACCAGCTTACGTTGCTCGATGAACAATGCATCAATGCTCTCGAGCATTTATGTATCTATCAAGAGTGACTTAAGAAAGCATACAACATGAAAGTTCACCTGAGGGACTTTTAGGTTGGTGACCTGGTCTTAAAAGAGAACAAGCAAAAATCTAACTTGCTACCCCATATAATGGACAAGTTCACGGCAAACTGGTTAGGTCCTTATGTAATTGACAGTAAAATAGGACTTGGGACATACCGGCTAGCTTCTCTTGATGAAACAAAGGAACTAGAACCCTTGAACATCAGTCATTTGAGGCCATTTCATATTTAAGAGAGCCATATACCAACCAAAAAGCTCCAAGGATTTCCATCATCGCTTGGTAAACCCCAAAAATACCCCAAATGTGACCATAAACCCTTTAGTCACCCCAAAAGCTCCAAGGATTTCCATAATCGCTTGGTCAACCCCAAAAATGCCCCAAAGGTGACCATAAACCCTTTGGTCGAATGAAAATCTCCAAGGATTCCCACAATTGCTTGGTCAACCCCAAAAATGCCCCAAAGGTGTCCATAAACCCTTTGGTCAAACAAAAATCTCTAAGGATTTCCACAATCGCTTGGTGAACCCTAAAAAATGCCCTAAAGGTGTCCATAAACCCTTTGGTCACCCCAAAAGCTCCAAGGATTTCCAAAATTGCTTGGTCAACCCCAAAATTGCCCCAAAGGTGCCCACAAACCCTTTGGTCAAACCAAAAGCTCCAAGGATTCCCACAATCGCTTGGTCAACCCCAAAAATTCCCCAAAGGTGTCCATAAACCCTTTGGTCAAACCAAAAACTCCAAGGATTTCCACAATCACTTGGTCAACCCCAAAAATGCCCCAAAGGTGTCCATAAACCCTTTGGTCAAACCAAAAGCTCCAAGGATTTCCACAATCGCTTGGTCAACCCCAAAAATGCCCCAAAGGTGACCATAAACCCTTTGGTCAAACCAAAAGCTCCAAGGATTTCCACAATCGCTTGGTCAACCCCAAAAATACCCCAAAGGTGCCCACAAACCCTTTGGTCAAACCAAAAGCTCCAAGGATTCCCACAATCTCTTGGTCAACCCCAAAAATTTCCCAAAGGTGTCCATAAAACCTTTGGTCAAAACAAAAGCTCCAAGGATTTCCAAAATCGCTTGGTCAATCCCAAAAATGCCCCAAAGGTGTCCATAAACCATTTGGTCAAACCAAAAGCCCCAAGGATTCCCATAATCGCTTGGTCAACCCCAAAAATGCCCCAAAGGTGTCCATAAACCCTTTGGTCACCCCAAAAGCTCCAAGGATTTCCACAATCGCTTGGTCAACCCAAAAATGCCCCAACGGTGCCCATAATCCCTTTGGTCAAAACCTCCAAGGATCCGAAAGAATCACTTGGTCCGCACCCACTGGGGATAAACCAACTATACAAAATTTTCAAAAACAATAGATAATCAAAAATAACAAAAAAATTTGCATCTCACTTCCATGCATACTCTTCAAAATAAATAAAAAACAAAAACAAATAGCTGCATTAGGCATCGCATATATACATTGCACATTTGTTGATCATATAGGTCTAGAGCACCATAGACTGTAATTACGGGCAATTCCATCATTCTCCATATTTTTCCACTTTGAAAATAATTCAGCAAAAATACACACTAGTCACATTTTTCACCATACCATAGTCAACTGCCTTCTAATGTATTTAGGGTCTTTCGTCATTCAACTGTCTTTAGATTTCTAGCCAAAAACCATACAAAGTCAGACATATTTTACAAAGGTAGAGTTTTACTTGGATCACACCTTGTTACGTAGCATCCCAATACAAGCTAAAAACACATAAAAAAAGAAATTCCAAGTTGTGTGAACGAAATATGAAACCTGCAAAGCAATCCAGGATACCATACAGTGAAAAGGATTATCTTGCTCATCCCCCTGTGCAAATGACCCCAAGAATACTGAGAGTTGGCAAAAGGACAAGCATCTTCCCTACCCAATTCCCCAAAAAATCCCAAGTTCTCAAAAAGTTGCAACCATCAAAAAATTCAAAAGAGTCAAAACTCCAAAATTTGACATCAAAACCCACAAAGTGCATATATCAAAAAGCACAAGCAATAGTGTTTTTTATCACTCAAATTCTAAATCCCTTGCTAAAAAAAAATAAAAAATAAATAAACAATGATTTTTATCACTATATAAGAGCAAGTATCCCAATACAATTGAAGAAAATAAGGGAGTCAAACTTGAATCCTTCGAACTCTCAGCATTCGGAAGGCCATGAGGTGATCCTCAGTACCGGTTTGTGTTGGCAATTTTGGGCACTTTGGGTACATTGCCTTTTCTCAAATGTATAAGTTGTCATTGATGTCAAAAGGCATTTTTGTTGATATCAAAAGAGTGTGATGTCAAGAATATCTTGAGAAGCTTCTTTATGTTAAAGGGTTTTTATTAAAACCATGGTGACAAGGCTAAAGGTTTTTCTTAAAACCATTTGGACTCATTAAGGGTTTTTATTAAAACCAAGCTTAACTTAATGCAAAGGTCCATGTTTATTATTAATAATTAAATTAACTCAAACCTTTGTCAAAAGGTCCAAGTTTAATTTATTATTAATAAAATAATAATAATTATTTTAATTATTATTAAAGGGTCTTTCAACCCTTAAGCGATGGAAGAAAAAAGAATTCTTTCGCCGATATGTTGCCATCGTTGGAGGAGCGCCGACGTCAAATAGTTAAGGAAGAATGGCTATATAAGTGGGGATGATTTTCTAAAGTGAGCACCTCCGATTATTATTGATATCTATGATTTGTGGTTACTCTATATTTTTTGATTTGCGCTTGGCATCTACGATTTGCACTTGCTCTGTTTTGTTTGATTTGCGCTTGGCGTCTGCGATTTGCACTTGCTCTATTTCGTTCGATTTGTGCTTGGCGTCTGCAATTTGCACTTGCTCTATTTCGTTCGATTTGTGCTTGGCGTCTGCGATTTGCATTTGCTCCTTACCTTTCGAACAACGCTTGGTGTCTTCGAGTTGAGCTTGCTCTGTGTCTTCGAATCTTCGATTGACATCTTTACCGTGCTTGGCATACTCGGATTTGAGCTTGGGCTGCATCCTTACTTTTTGTGTGACGGTAGTGGATTGGCAATTGCTCCTGAACTACGTTTTTCAGACTATGCTGTGAGATGACTAATGCAAGCATTCAGTGACTTACGTCTTGGACAGCGCTCACCAGTTTGCATGTGGTTTGTGGAAGACATTTACATTTTCTAGATTCTTGGCATCAAAGGAAGATAAAAGAGAGGGCAGCGCTGTAGTATTTCGTTGGGCACTTGTGACCCAACGACGGTGGCGTTTAAGCGAAAGCGCTAGAAGGCAGAGGTGCCGAGTTTGATTCTCTTCGTTGGATTTTTCTTTTGGTCACGGTGTGCAAAGGATAGTGGCTGTGAATGCGCGGGAGGTATAAGGTTAAGGTATCATATTTGTTTTGACATTGTTTTATTGATGTTTAATGTTTATATGGAGTAATAAGGTGTAAAGAGGTTTTACTTTGTATGTATATTGTACTTTGGTGGTTTTTACTAAGTTGGAGAAATAAGGTGTTATTTTGGATCTTTATTATTGTGTATTATTGTATAGTTGCTAACTCTAATTAGTGGCAAATTGAGAGTTAGTGTTGTGACAGATTTTGAGTTCTCCTTCTTCATCAAAGTAAAGGTATGGGCAACTTCTTCCATGTATGTTGTTTATGGTATATTTTCTGAAATTGAGTTTGGAGTGAAAAGGTTGTCTACTAGGTATTCTTTGGTGTGAATCTTATTTTCTGGATATTAAAGATTGTTTATGCATTAAAGTTATTGTTGAATTTTTGGGTGAATGCATAATTCTGGTTGAGGAAGAGGAAGCATTTTTGCAATAGGGTTTATGTTAGTAAGTCTTGCTACTTGCTTTGAGATGATGAAACCCTAGTTGTTGGTGAAAAGAATATAAGTATCATTGTTATATGAGATATTGCATGGTTGGCAATTGTTGGGTTGTGTTTCATATTCTTGAGAAAAGCATACTACATCTATCTTATTCTTTTGAGTTTGAGATTGAGATTGGGAGTTAAGTATAGAACATATTGGGTCTCTAACAATTCTCTTTATGTTTCTATGAGATTTGAGATTGATATTGGGAGTTAAGTATAGAACATATTGAGTCTCTAACAATTCTCTTTATGCTTCTATGAGGTTTATGAATCACATTGGGTCTCTAACAATTCTCTTTGTGGGTTCATGCTAAGCAAGTTTTTCTTGGTGAGCTTGCTAGAGGTTTTGGACAGGTTTCGGTGGGGACTTGTGAGCGAGGTTTTGTACGGGTTCCAGTGGGGACTTGTGAGCAGATTTGGACGAGGTCCTAGCGAGAGGACTTGTGAGCTGAGTTTTTGAGAGTTCTATCAGAGAACTTGAGGATAGAGGTGCATTGGTTCTTTGAGAAGAACCCGAGGACAGATTTGGAAAGTCTTTGAGAAGGCTTGTGTGCAGAGGATTGATTTGTTCAAAGAGTTGGACAGATTTGATAGACAGAGGAAGACTTGTACTAGACCGACTGACTGTGTTTGGTACAGGTAGCTGAGCTGCTATGGACGTGATCATAGAAGGAAGAGGTCTCTTAGGCTAAGCATTGAGGACAGGAGGTCTTCGATGGAAAGGAGTTCCACGTGCTGGCAAGAGGTAGAGGCAGTTGATCTTCCGAGGGATCATTTCCAGAGTAGAGGGGAAGGTATCTCCTTTGAGCAGAGGCTCATAAATTTGGATTGGGGGAAGGTGTCTCCTTTGAGCCGAGGCTCATAAACATTGTAATTGGGAAGGTTTCCCAAAGAACTTTGAGATAAATTTTAGAGAAAAGTTTTGTGGACGTAGCCCGGGCTTTACGGGTGAACCACGTTAAAATTGGTGTCACTTTGTGGATGATATTGTGCATTGTTTTGATATTGCTTTGGGTATATTGCTTTACTATTTTGAAGTATAAAGGAATAAGTAAAAAGAGGTCTTATACTGTTCACCCCCCCTCTCAGTATAAGCTTGTGTTCTTCAATTGGTATCGAGTGGGTGCCTTCGAAAAGTTTAACGACTTGAAGGAAAAGCTAGTAAAGAACACAATGGATCATTCAAGTGGCAATGCAGCACCTATTCTTGATGGGTCAAATTTTGGTCTTTGGAGTGCAAGGATGAAGGTTCATCTAATGGCACTTGGGAATGAGGTTTGGGAAGTAATTGAAGATGAGTACACTATTCCTGAACATGGTCCTAATACTAAAGAAGAAAGACTCCTACATCACAACAATTCAAAAGCAATGAATGCAATCCTGAAAGGCTTACAGAAAGCAGATCTCACCAAAGTGATTCACTACAAGACAACTAGTGAAATGTGGAATCAGTTGAAGGTGGTTCATACAGGTGATACAAATGTCAGAAAGGCAAAGTTGAGACACTTCAAAGGTATGTTTGAACAACTCAAGATGAATGATGATGAAAATATTAGTGACTACATGCTTCGTATGGATGAGGTTGTTAACTCCATGAAAGACCTAGGTCTTGAGCTTGCTGAAAATGATGTTTGTGATAAGATTTTAAGATCTCTTCCTAATAGATTTAGTGAAAATATTTTTGCTATTGAGGAAGCTAAAGATTTGGATAAGTTGAAAAAGGATGAGCTCCATAGTATACTTGCAACATTTGAGTTGAGAACTCAAGTGAAGGTTGATGTCAAGAAGGAGGCAGCTTTCAAGGCTACCAAGAAATCCAAAGGTAAACAACTTCAAGAGAGTGATGAGTCTTCTAGTGATGAAGAGGCATATTACAGCAAGAAAGGCAAGTTCTCTAGAAAGCACAAAAATATGAAAAACGTAAGATGTTTCAATTGTGGAAAGTTTGGTCATTATGCTACTGACTGTATTGTTGCCAAGGATGAAAGTGATGATGATAAACAGGACTGTAAGAGCAAGGATTCTGAAAAGCACAAGCATCATAGAAAAAACAAATATGAGCACAACAATCAAGGAAAGAGGTATTCTCACAAACACAAGAAGAGTTTCTACCTAGACAAAGCAAGTAAGTGTTCTAGTAGTGATAGTGAAAGTTCTTCAAGTGATAATGAAAATGAGATGTTGTTCATATCAGAAAAAGAAGAAGAACCAAAACATAGATTCATTATCATGAAATGTCTTAGGTGTGGAAATTTTGGTCACCTTGAGGATGATTGCACAAATAATGATTTGATTTCTAGTATGTATGAGGATGCTTCAGAAAACTATAAAGAAGATGCATGTATGGTTTTTGAAAATGGTAGCACCTCTAGTGATAAGAAATCTGAAAAAGGCTTTGATGATTCTAATAGCAAACATATAGAGGAAGGTGAAGTAGATCTTAAAGGTGAACTTATTAGTGCTCTTAGTTCTTTGAAAAAGGAAAGAAAGAAGAATGCTAGACTCAAGGATAAGTTGGATGAATGTTGTATGGAGAGAGATGATCTTATAGAAAGTCTTGACTTCTCTATAGCTAAGACACAAGAACTCAAGGATGAGTTAGAATCTAAGGTTCTTGAGTATAGTGAGTTAGAACAGAAAATGGCTTCTTTGAAAGAGGAAACTAAAGGGTACAAGGATAAGCTTCACAGGTTTCAAGATAGCTCCAAAAGGGTTAAGTCTCTCATCAAATGTCAAAGAAAGACAACAGATAAAACAGGACTTGGTTTTGTTAAGCATCACAAGGAACAAGTTGGAGAGTCTAGTAAAAGACTCCAAAAGGAAGAAAGTTCTGATGAGGAAAATATTTCAGATCATGAGTCCTTGAATGATAGATGCACAGAAACAGAAACCATAATTCAGAATGAGAAGAAGTTTTTAGAACCTAAGAGGTCAAATAAAGGAAAGTTTCAAGGCAAATGTTTTGCTTGTCACAGGTTTGGTCACATAGCTTCACATTGCATGGCTCAAGTGAAAAAGGTAAATGACAGTTTTGGAGGTGGTAATTTCTTTCAAGGGTATTGCTACTCTTGTCAATAGTTTGGGCACAAGGTAGTTTATTGCAAGTCAAATATCAGGAACAGGTTTGGTCAGAACAGGTTTGGTCAAAACTGGTGGATTCAAAGAACAAGTATGCCTAAAAGAAATAACATTGTTACTTGTTATAAGTGCAACAATGAAGGTCACACAGTCAGATAGTGTAGAGCTAAAACTCCAGAATACAGAAACAAGAATAGTGGCGTTATCAGGTCCAATGATCAAGGCATGGATAAAAACAAGGATGAGAACAAGAACAGTGATAAGAACAGGAATATGGACAAAGAATTCAAGAGAAGTCCTGACAAGGAAGTTATAGACGCTGATAATGATCAGTGCCTAATGGGAGTTTTACTCCCACCCTAGAATTAATCACCTCATCAGGAGGTGGGTGAGGGACTAAGCTAAGAGGCTAATTCTTAGTCCCGAGCCCCAAAGGTGGCCCTTTGCTATTGATGACAAAGGGGGAGAGATATAAGTGAGGGGGAGAGCTTCAAAGTGAAGAGGAAAGCTTCAAGTAGGGGGAGAAAAACTTCAAAGGAAGATTATCAGTTGTTAGCATAGTTGGTTTTAGTTGGTTTTAGTTTTGGCTCTTGAGAAGTGTTTTCAGTAAAGGTTTGCCATCAATGACAAAGGGGGAGATTGTTGGCAATTTTGGGACTTTGGGTACATTGCATTTGCTCAAATGTATAAGTTGTCATTGATGTCAAAATGCATTTTTGTTGATATCAAAAGAATGTGATGTCAAGAATATCTTGAGAAGCTTCTTTATGTTAAAGGGTTTTTATTAAAACCATGGTGACAAGGCTAAAGTTTTTTCTTAAAACCATTTGGACTCATTAAGGGTTTTTAGTAAAACCAAGCTTAACTTAATGCAAAGGTCCATGTTTATTATTAATAATTAAATTAACTCAAACCTTTGTCAAAAGGTCCAAGTTTAATTTATTATTAATAAAATAATAATAATTATTTTAATTATTATTAAAGGGTCTTTCAAACCTTAAGTGACGGAAGAAAAAATAATTCTTTCGCCGATATGTTGCCATCATTGGAGGAGCACCGATGTCAAACAGTTAAGGAAGAATGGCTATATAAGTGGGGATGATTTTCTAAAGGGAGCACCTCCGATTATTATTGATATCTGTGATTTGTGGTTACTTTGTATTTTTTGATTTGTGCTTGGCATCTACGATTTGCACTTGCTCTGTTTTGTTTGATTTGCACTTGGCGTCTACGATTTGCACTTGCTCTGTTTCGTTCATTTTGCGCTTGGTGTCTGCAATTTACACTTGCTCTATTTCGTTCGATTTGCGCTTGGCGTCTATAATTTGCACTTGCTCTATTTCGTTCGATTTGCGCTTGGCGTCTGCAATTTGCACTTTCTCTGTTTCATTCGATTTGCACTTGGCGTCTGCGATTTGCATTTGCTCCTTACCTTTTGAACAACACTTGGTGTCTTCAAGTTGAGCTTGCTCTGTGTCTTTGAATCTTCGATTGATGTCTTTACCATGCTTGGCATACTCAAATTTGAGCTTGGGATGCATCCTTACTTTTTGTGTGATGGCAGTGGATTGCCAATTTCTCTTGAATTGTGTCTTTCAGACTGTGCTGTGAGATGACTAATGCAAGCATTCAGTGACTTACGTCTTGTACAGTGCTCACCAGTTTGCATGTGGTTTGTGGAAGACGTTTACGTTTTCTAGATTCTTGGCGTCAAAGGAAGATAAAAGAGAGGGCAGCGCTGTAGTATTTCGTTGGGCACTTGTGACCCAACGGCGGTGGCGTTTAAGCGAAAGTGCTAGAAAGCAGTGGTGTCAAGTTTGATTCTCTTCGTTGGATTTTTCTTTTGGTCACGGTGTGCAAAGGATAGTGGCTGTGAATGCGCGGGAGGTATAAGGTTAAGGTATCATATTTGTTTTGGCATTGTTTTATTGATGTTTAATGTTTATATGGAGTAATAAGATGTAAAGAGGTTTTACTTTGTATGTATATTGTACTTTGGTGGTTTTTACTAAGTTGGAGAAATAAGGTGTTATTTTGGATCTTTATTATTGTGTATTATTGTATAGTTGCTAACTCTAATTAGTGGCAAATTGAGAGTTAGTGTTGTGACAGATTTTGAGTTCTCCTTCTTCATCAAAGTAAAGGTATGGGCAACTTCTTCCATGTATGTTGTTTATGGTATATTTTTTGAAATTGAGTTTGGAGTGAAAAGGTTGTCCACTAGGTATTCTTTGGTGTGAATCTTATTTTCTGGATATTAAAGATTGTTTATGCATTAAAGTTATTGTTGAATTTTTGGGTGAATGCATAATTCTGGTTGAGGAAGAGCAAGCATTTTTGCAATAGGGTTTATGTTAGTAAGTCTTGCTACTTGCTTTGAGATGATGAAACCCAAGTTTTTGGTGAAAAGAATATAAGTATGATTTTTATATGAGATATTGCATGGTTGGCAATTATTGGGTTGTGTTTCATATTCTTGAGAAAAGCATACTGCATCTATCTTATTCTTTTGAGTTGAGATTGAGATTGGGAGTTAAGTATAGAACACATTAGGTCTCTAACAATTCTCTTTATGTTTCTATGAGATTTGAGATTGAGATTGGGAGTTAAGTATAGAACATATTGAGTCTCTAACAATTCTCTTTATGCTTCTATGAGGTTTATGAATCACATTGGGTCTCTAACAATTCTCTTTGTGGGTTCATGCTAAGCAAGTTTTTCTTGGTGAGCTTGCTGTTAGTCTTACAATGGCACTGAGAGGGGGGTGAATCAGTGCAGCTATTTTAAAAACTTAATGCTTTAACTCTTAAAGCCAAAACAAAAGAAAGCTAAAACCAGAAACAGCAAGTACCACAAGAGAGCATAACATAACACAAGATGTAACGAGGTTCACCAGTTTTGGCTACTCCTCAAACTAGACTGCTTGGACTCCCATCCAAATCCAGCCATTGCAAAGCACCAACTTTACAATCAATTTACCAAG
Source organism: Wollemia nobilis (assembly GCA_028583015.1). NCBI lineage: Eukaryota > Viridiplantae > Streptophyta > Pinopsida > Araucariales > Araucariaceae > Wollemia > Wollemia nobilis. Next base: position 2,328,294 of record JAQPPZ010000840.1, on the reverse strand, counting down.
CATCCACTTGGAAGGAGCAACAACCCCTAATTTACCAACAACAACTGGAAGGAGCACCAACCCCTGATTCCAAGCACCAACTTGGATTTCTATTTTCAATTTTGATTGACATAAAAATGCCTTCAGTGTTACAAGATCCTCACTGATCTAGCTTAAATCAAATCAATCTCATGGAAGCATACACTCTTTTACAGTTCTACCTTCTGCACACTTACAGCCCTTTCATATGGCATGCTCTTGCAGCTCACATACAACCAGCCTCTTTCTACAGCATCTTCTATCTTGCGACAGCAACTATCTTCTCTGTACGGTTATTCTTTTATAACCTTTCAATCCTGCATGCAATCGAATCACATACTCTGACTGTTCGAATCCATGCAATACGGCTGTTCGGTTCCATGCATTTCGACTGTTCGAAACCCTGCAATACGTCTTTTGGAAACCATGCAATACGACAATTTTGTTTCATGCACTTTGACTGTTCAATTTCTTCGAATACGGCATTTCGAATGCTTTTTCGAAAACCTTTCGATACTTTAAATTTGATTCTTCGAATGCTTTTCTATTCATTTTTGAAACTTCAATACGTCTTTTGGAAACATGCAATAATTTTGTTAATGACTTTGATTAATTCTTCGAATAGCGCTTTTCGAATGCTTTTTAAAACTTGATACTTTAAATTTGATTTTTCGAATTACATGCAAACTGTTGTTCGAATGCATGTCCGACACTTGTCAATCGATTACTACTGATCGACATCAGTTACATTTTACGTAACTGGCTGCATGATTTTCTCTGTCTCCTTTTTCGACACGTGTCACCTTGCATGCTCCTACGGGTTTTACATGCCAGACTGTTACCTGTCGCGATATCGCGACACTTTTGACTTATGCTGACGTCACCCTGAAGGTTGTCATGAAATCATGACCATTTTGGCCTTGAAAGCTTTTCCCTCGCTCATGTCGCGATATCGCGACACTTAGAACTTTTGCTGACGTCATCCTTCAGCATGTCACGAAATCGTGACCGTTTTGGCTCTTGGAAGCTTTCCCTGCATCTTGTCGCGATATCGCGACACTTTGAGCTTTTACTGACGTCATCCTCAATGTTGTCGCGAAATCGTGACGCTTTCGGCTTCCAGCAACTTTCCTTTCATCCTGTCGTGAAATCGTGACACTTTTCAACTTTGCTGACGTCATCATCCTGCTTGTCGCGAAATCGTGACACTTTCGATTCCGTACACTCTTCTTTGCCAGCAGCAGCGAAAAAGGAACATGTCGCGAAATCGCGACACTTTGTTCTTCCGTACAACTTTCCTTGCCAACTCCAGTGAAAATGGAACATGTCACGAAATCGCGACACTTTGCTCTTCCGTACGACTTTCCTTGCCAACTCAGGAAAATGGAACATGTCACGAAATCGTGACAACTTTGCTCTTCCTTTCTTCAACTCCGAAAAATGGAACATGTCAGAAAATCGCGACGCTTCTGGCTCTTTCTGACGTCATCATCCTCCTTGTCACGAAATCGCGACGCTTTCGGCTCTTGCTGACGTCATCAATCCTTCTTGTCGTGAAATCGCGACGCTTCTGGCTTCCGTACGCTCTTTGCTCCATGCGATAGCGAAATCGCTACAACTTTGTGCCTTGTGCTTTTACCTTGCCTCTTTTCATGAAATTTTGACTTGTAATATCATTGCTGCATCTTTCAGTTCTACACTTTTGACTAGTAGCGAAATCGCTACACCTTAGTTTCCCTTTGTTCCAACATGTAGCGCCATCGCTACACCTTAGTTTCTCTTTGTTTCAACCTGTAGCGAAATCGCTACACCTTAGTTTCTCCTTGTTTCAACATGTAGCGAAATCGCTACACCTTAGTTCCATGTATTTTCATCATGCAGCGATATCGCTACACCTTTGTTTCCTTTCATTTCAACATGTAGCGATATCGCTACACCTTTGTTTCCTTCTCTGCCAGCATGTCGCGAAATCGCGATAGTTTTGCTCGCATCTTCTCTCTCCTCGACCATGTCACGAAATCGCGACAATTTGGCGTGCATTTTCTCTCTCCTACTTTTTGTCGCGAAATCGCGACACATTTTCTCTCTCCTGCTTTCTCTCGATTTGTCGCGATATCGCGACACATTTTCTCTCTCCTCGGGAAAACTTGACATGTCACGGAAATCGTGACATTTTTCTTTGCGCCTTCTCTCTCCTCGACCATGTCGCGAAATCGGAAGAAAACATGTCGCGATATCGCGACGTTTTCTTCCTTGTCTCTTTTTGCCGGTTTTGAATCTGGGTCACTTCTATTTTCCTTGAAACTTTCTACACTTGATCTGACTGACCTCTGAACTGCATCAACTGCATCAATCTGACTGTGTTGACAACAATGACAATACTTTTGCAATTCTTTTGCTGCACCTTGCTCAACAAACAACTCCTATCCATCACCTTGCTCACCAATCAACTTCTAACCATTGCATCAACTGATCAACTTGATTGTGTTGACAACAATGACAATACTTAGGTTGCACCTTGCTCATCAATCTCCCCCTTGGAATTGTTGGCAACACACGTAATTGTCTGCAATTACCCTGTAATTCTTCTCCCCCTTTGACAATAATACCAAAGGGCGGCTGCAAAACTCCCCTTAGTCCATGCACAACATTCACAGGCAAAAAATTAATCCAGTTAGCAAAAAGCATAAACATGAGCAATATGATGAACAGATCCATAAATTCTCCCTCTGAGAATTTGATCCTGATGTCTAGTCAAATCTTAGCCAATACTTGAGAAAAAATGACCTCTTCAGATCACGTTGTCTTCTGAGCCTCAACCCTCTGTACTCTGTCATAGACTCACTAAGAACCTGCTTAAGAAGCACACATAGAACTTGTCCAGATCAGCACACAAGTTCTCACTAGAACCACGCTTAGCATGAACCCACAAAGAGAATTGTTAGAGACCCAATGTGATTTATCAACTTCATAGAAACATACAGAGAATTGTTAGAGACTCAATATGTTCTATACTTAATTCCCAATCTCAAACTCAACTATTAAACTCAAGACAGCCAACCAAGGGTTCCACCAACTTAATACAAGTAGCTAGACTCACAAAAATAAGCCCTAGAGCACAAAGCTTCCACTATCTCAAACCAGAAATTAGGATTTACACCAAGCCAAGGGATACCTAGAAGAGTACCTTTTCACTCCAACCTTATTTCAGAAAACATACACCAATCATACTCATAAGAAGAATGAGTCCATACCTCATTTGAGTAGAAGATAATTGAACCTTCAAGCTGACACTACACACAACTCTCAAACTTTCAACCAATTTAGGGAAGGAATAAAAATAAATTAGCAATAAAGTGAACTTCCTTTATTACACCTTTTAGCTCCACTTCTTTAAACACAATCATCAAAACATGCCAATAAGATAATGTCAAAGCAAAATATGACAACTTAACCTTATACCTCCATCAATTATATTTGCCAAGTCAATTCAAAATAAACTCCAAGCAAATAATAATAAAAGATATACCTTGGCCAAACTTAGTTCTCCAACCTTTGGAGAAAGTGAATAACACCACCACAAAAGCTAAAGCGCTTTTATTGCTGCTATCCACGAGCATCACGACCAAGACGAAATTGCCCACAACATGGGTCAAACTTGGCACCTCTGCCCAACGCTTCTTCACTTCAACAAGCAGATTTCACATCTTTCAATAAAATTGATAGGAGACTCACTTGTACCAACTCTACAAATTTATTGCCAACTTAGTGCAAGCAATAAATACTGTACTGCGGCACAACCAGATTCCTTTTTAAACTTAAAACCTGATCTGAGTTTTCTACAGATACTGCAGATCACTTTACTTTTAACAGTGCAAATCTTGGAGAAGACATTTTGACAAACACTTTATGGCCAACCATAGAGCCCCTTACTCAACCTCAACTTCTTAACCTCGGATTGATATTTTATCAACAGTTAACCCGAACTGTCTGTGAATTGAATAATCTTACCAATGCGACAAGAAGGATCTTGTAAGCTTTACCTCAAAGTGTAAAACAAATACACGCTGCTCGAAACACGTATATGCAGCTAGAGCAAACACGCAAAAAAAAATTCTGAACTGTTATGATCCGAAGTAATGAACAGTTGGTGGAAGAATTATCAACAGTACAGCAGTGACATATCTCAACACTACCAAATGTGACAACTCTTCAAATTAAACAGCACACTTCACGGCACCTTCAAAAACGACAACAAGAACTGACAACACACTTTAGCTGCAAACAACAATAACTCGACTTCTTACCTTTCATCCTCAGAAAATTGGCCCAAAAACATAGGAGCATTAAAATAAAATTTTAAGATTGCTCCCCCTGAGGATGTGCCACCTGGAGCTGCTTAAAGCAGAAGAGGAGTAATCTCCTTCTGTCCAAGGAGACACGAATTCCTTTCTTCTGTCTTTCTCCAGACTTTCCTGAACTTGGGCTTGAGTTTTTCAACTACATCCCTATTTTGCCCCTGTTCGTGAACTTGAACATTTTTCTTGCGGGGTTGTCTCTTGTGCGTTCTTGAAGGATGATTATTTTCCTTTCTACTGTGCACATGATTTATTCTCTGTCTGTATTGTATTCTTTGCGTTTGATGAAATCTAGGGTTTTGCCTTAGATTAGATACATAAGTGCTTGCACAGAACCTTGCTATGTGCCCTTGACCATTACATTTAAAACATTGCACATGTTTTATTCCCTGTCTGTATTGCATTCTGTGTGTCTGATGAAATCTATGGTCTGGCCTTAGATTAGATACAAAAATGCTTGGACAAAACCTTGCTATGTGCCCATGGCCATTACATTTAAAACATTGCACAGGGTGTTCACTCAGGAAAGCAGATGTGTTTTTGTCAGTATAACTCTTTGATCTATTATTCTATCCACAATAAAATGCCTTGTGACCATAGTAGTTGCATTTAGAACAATAGCCATTAAAAGCATTATTATTAAAAGAGTGAGAGTGAGAGAATTTCTGTTGCTGTGGTTGCTTTGCTGTAGATTTTCTTTGATGATTTCTTCCTTTTGAGGATTCAGCTTCAGACTTTTCTTTTTTCAAACCTTCAACCGAGGACTTCTTCTTCTCTGCATGTTTAGAGGATGAAGGTTGTTCAACTTCATATCCAAGACCAAACTTAGACGTGGAGCTTCTTTGTTGATTTATCATTGTATCTAGCAACTCTGTGCTTTTCTCAAATTTGAGATTTATATTGGCCTCTTTTAGTTGTTTCTTCAAAGAAACAATCTCTTCTTCTTGTTGGCAACAAGCAGTCTTTTTCTCATTGAACTGAGACTTGAGAATTTCTTCAACCCTCTTGGACACATCTACTTGCAACTTTAGATTACTAACAGTTTTGTTAGATTCTTCTTCACGTTTGCTATATACATCGACTTTATCATTCAGCTGTGTCTTCAAGGCTTCTTCTGCTTTCTTGGCCTCTTGAATTTGTAAACAGAGATTTTCAATCTCATCCCCGTATTCTTCCAACTTTTTGGACAGTCTTTTGTTGCTTTTCTTTTGTATACTTAACTCTTCAAGAGCGGCGATCAACTCACCTTCTAGATCTACTTCAATCTCCAGGTTTTCATTGCAAACTTCAGAGTTCACTTCTTCTTCCTTCTTTAGTGCAATTTTCTCTTCTGAAGGAATTGAAACTGACTGAGATACCTTAATGGAAGATAATCTATTCTTCTTACCCATTGTAAACTAATCCAAGATCAACCCTGACTGATTTAGCCTGAACTGGGAACTTGGCTCTGATACCAATTGTTAGTCTTACAATGGCACTGAGAGGGGGGGTGAATCAGTGCAGCTATTTTAAAAACTTAATGCTTTAACTCTTAAAGCCAAAACAAAAGAAAGCTAAAACCAGAAACAGCAAGTACCACAAGAGAGCATAACATAACACAAGATGTAACGAGGTTCACCAGTTTTGGCTACTCCTCAAACTAGACTGCTTGGACTCCCATCCAAATCCAGCCATTGCAAAGCACCAACTTTACAATCAATTTACCAGCATCCACTGGAAGGAGCAACAACCCCTAATTTACCAGCAGCAACTGGAAGGAGCACCAACCCCTGATTCCAAGCACCAACTTGGATTTCTATTTTCAATTTTGATTGACATAAAAATGCCTTCAGTGTTACAAGATCCTCACTGATCTAGCTTAAATCAAATCAATCTCATGGAAGCATACACTCTTTTACAGTTCTACCTTCTGCACACTTACAACCCTTTCATATGGCATGCTCTTGCAGCTCACATACAGCCAGCCTCTTTCTGCAGCATCTTCTATCTCGCAGCAGCAACTATCTTCTCTGTACGGTTATTCTTTTATAACCTTTCAATCCTGCATGCAATCGAATCACATACTCTGACTGTTCGAATCCATGCAATACGGCTGTTCGGTTCCATGCATTTCGACTGTTCGAAACCCTGCAATACGTCTTTTTGGAAACCATGCAATACGACAATTTTGTTTCATGCACTTTGACTGTTCAATTTCTTCGAATACGGCTTTTCGAATGCTTTTTCGAAAACCTTTCGATACTTTAAATTTGATTCTTCTAATACATGCAAACGGCTGTTCGAATGCATTTCGACTGTTCGAAACCCTGCAATACGTCTTTTGGAAACCATGCAATACGGCAATTTTGTTTCATGCACTTTGACTGTTCAATTTCTTCGAATACGGCTTTTCGAATGCTTTTTCGATACTTTAAATTTGATTCTTCGAATACATGCAAACGGTTGTTCGAATGCATGACTGACACTTGTCAATCTGTTACTGCAGATCTGACATCAGTTACATTTTACGTAACTGGCTGCATGATTTTCCTGTCTCCTTTTTCTGACACGTGTCACCTTGCATGCTCCTGCGGGTTTTACCTGCCAGACTGTTACCTGTCGCGATATCGCGACACTTTTGACTTATGCTGACGTCACCCTGAAGGTTGTCGCGAAATCATGACCATTTTGGCCTTGAAAGCTTTTCCCCCTCTCATGTCGCGATATCGCGACACTTAGAACTTTTGCTGACGTCATCCTTGACATGTCGTGAAATCATGACCATTTTGGCTCTTGGAAGCTTTCCCTGCATCTTGTCATGATATCGCGACACTTTGAGCTTTTGCTGACGTCATCCTCAATGCTGTCGTGAAATCGTGACGCTTTCGGCTTCACGCTTTCCTTTCATCCTGTCGTGAAATCGTGACACTTTTCAACTTTGTTGACGTCATCATCCTGCTTGTCGCGAAATCGTGACACTTTCGATTCGTACACTCTTCTTTGCCAAAAGGAACATGTCACGAAATCGTGACACTTTGTTCTTCCGTACAACTCTCCTTGCCAACTCCAGCGAAAATGGAACATGTCACGAAATCGCGACACTTTGCTCTTCCGTACAACTTTCCTTGCCAACTCCAGCGAAAATGGAACATGTCACGAAATCGCGACACTTTGCTCTTCCGTACAACTCTCCTTGCCAACTCCAGCGAAAATGGAACATGTCACGAAATCGCGACGCTTCCGGCTCTTGCTGACGTCATCATCCTCCTTGTCGTGAAATCGTGACGCTTTCGGCTCTTGCTGACGTCATCAATCTTCTTGTCACGAAATCGCGACGCTTCTGGCTTCCGTACGCTCTTTGCTCCATGCAGTAGCGAAATCGCTACAACTTTGTGCCTTGTGCTTTTACCTTGCCTCTTTTCATAAAATTTTGACTTGTAATATCATTGTTGCATCTTTCGTTCTACACTTTTGACTAGTAGCGAAATCGCTACACCTTAGTTTCCCTTTGTTCCAACATGTAGCGCCATCGCTACACCTTAGTTTCTCTTTGTTTCAACCTGTAGCGAAATCGCTACACCTTAGTTTCTCCTTGTTTCAACATGTAGCGAAATCGCTACACCTTAGTTCCATGTATTTTCATCATGCAGCGATATCGCTACACCTTTGTTTCCTTTCATTTCAACATGTAGCGATATCGCTACACCTTTGTTTCCTTCTTTGCCAGCATGTCGCGAAATCGTGACAGTTTTGCTCGCATCTTCTCTCTCCTCGACCATGTCGCGAAATCGCGACAATTTGGCATGCATTTTCTCTCTCCTGCTTTTTGTCGCGAAATCGCGACACATTTTCTCTCTCCTCAACGAAAACTCGACATGTCGCGAAATCGTGACATTTTTGGCTCGCCTTCTCTCTCCTCGATTTTGTCGCGATATCGCGACACATTTTCTCTCTCCTCGTCGAAAACTTGACATGTCGCGAAATCGTGACATTTTCGGCTGCGCCTTCTCTCTCCTCGACCATGTCGCGAAATCGCGACAGAAAACATGTCGCGATATCGCGACAGTTTTCTTCCTTGTCTCTTTTTGCCAGTTTCGAATCTGGGTCACTTCTGTTTTCCTTGAAACTTTCTGCACTTGATCTGACTGACCTCTGAACTGCATCAACTGCATCAATCTGACTGTGTTGACAACAATGACAATACTTTTGCAATTCTTTTGCTGCACCTTGCTCAACAAACAACTCCTATCCATCACCTTGCTCACCAATCAACTTCTAACCATTGCATCAACTGATCAACCTGACTGTGTTGACAACAATGACAATACTTAGGTTGCACCTTGCTCATCAATTACTGAGGTTTTGGATAGGTTTCGGTGGCGACTTGTGAGCAGGTTTTGGATAAGTTCCAGTGGGGACTTGTGAGCAGATTTGGACAGGTCCTAGCAGAGGACTTGTGAGCTAAGTTTTTGAGAGTTCTATCAGAGAACTTGAGGACAGAGGTGCATTGGTTCTTTGAGAAGAACCTAAGGACAGATTTGGCAAGTCTTTGATAAGGCTTGTGTGCAAAGAATTGATTTGTTCAAAGAGTTGGATAGATCTAACAGATAGAGGAAGACTTGTACTAGATCGATTGACTGTGTTTGGTACAGGTAGCTGAGTTGTTGTGGACATGATCATAGAAGGTAGAGGTCTCTTAGGCTAAGCATTGAGGATAAGAGGTCTTCGGTGGAAAGGAGTTCCACATGCTGGCAAGAGGTAGAGGCAGTTGATCTTCTGAGGGATCATTTCCAGAGCAGAGGGGAAGGTATCTCCTTTGAGTAGAGGCTCATAAATTCAGGTTGGGGGAAGGTGTCTCCTTTGAGCCGAGGCTCATAAACATTGTAATTTGGAAGGTTTCCAAAAGAACTTTGAGATAAATTTAAGAGAAATTTTTTATGGACGTAGCCCAGGCTTTCTGGGTGAACCACGTTAAAATTGGTGTCACTTTGTGGATGATATTGTGCATTTTTTTTATATTGCTTTGGGTATATTGCTTTACTTTTTTGAAGTATAAAGAAATAAGTAAAAAGAGGTCTTATATTGTTCACCCCCCACTCTTAGTATAAGCTTGTGTTCTTCAGTTTTGTGGATAGCCTATCGGTCACTAGTGGTAAACCTCCCGCATGACGATATATCTGTCACATTAAATTGTGTGCAGATCAATGTTTGCATGTGGATGAGCTATCATAGGGTATCCTATATGGCACTGCAGATTAATCTTACTAAATACGACAAAGGAGTTAGTGGAGCTAATTAGGTGATCCTCAGTACAGGTTTGGTTGACAACCTATCTAGCACTGGTGGTATCCTGACAAATACCACATGAACAAACTCAATTGCACACACAAGGATGCAAAATAACTTGGTCAAACTCAAGTTCGATTCGTACCTTGTTCAAAAGTCTTGTAAGATAAAAGTACAACCTTGGCTAGTTAGTTAAAACATTTGAATCTCAGAAAACCTTAACTAAATTCTAAACCAACTATGATACATTCTATTATTACACCATCATCAAAAATATATACAAAATAAAAGAAAAATATATACATACAAAGTCATTTCATAACGCAATCGCCTAGTACAAAAAAACCACTAAGTCCTTGTATAGTTTATGGTGCCACCGCAAAATATCCACAACTCAATTCATCCATATCATATGCATACATCATATAATTAGAAACATCGCATTCACAATAACATATGCATACATCAATGTAAATACATGTGCATACCCTATCTCCTTGTCTACCATCTCTGCCCGAGTAGTCCATGGCAAACCCTGTGGCTGCTCCACAGCTATGTGCTGCCATCCGCAGCACTGCAATAGGTAGTTGCATCCAATCCCCTTCCACCTCCAACAGTGGACCTCATACAACTCATCATAGATTTGTGCCAGTAGTGTCTGACCCCACCTCATAATCAATGGCTCTGAGGTCGGACACTCAAACAATCTAAAAACTACCTCTAGTAGGTTCCATGAGAACCTCACACCTGAGGATTCGGGCAGCAACATTTTGGAGATGAGGGTCATCAGTAATGCATGCCTCATCCCCAACATGCCCTTCTCCATCCACCATCACACCAAAATACCACCAATTAGGCAATCCCCCTCTACCCTCTCCATCGTACTATCCACCCCCATTTCCACCCCATGCCCGAAGCACCGTGTTAGCACCACCGTCTGCTGATAACGTGTAGTACAAATAGGAAGCCTGTCTATCAGAATCCGTAGAATCTAATAGACATCCTCAAGAGTCACCGTCATCTCCCTTGTTGGGAGATGAAAGGTATTGGTGCGAGGATCCCATAAGCTGATCAGGATAGTCAGATATGCCCGATACCCCACCATAGGTTCTAACCGAGTCACATGCTTGAGCCTAAGGGCATCAAGCCAATCCTAGTCCACCATAGTCAGTGCCTCCTGTGCATCCAAAAACACCGTCGGCACATGGTACCGGCACTTCACCACCAGCAAAACAAAAACAACACAACATTAAAAACATGACAACCAAAAAATAGCTCAAAAATTTAACAAATGTACACCACAAACATTTAACAAATGTACAACATTTAACCTAGGGTTTTTAACTCTAGTTTAAACTCACAAAAACAAAATAACAACAAAAATTTAACCTAGGGTTTTTTTTTTTTAAACTCTAGTGTAAACAACAAAACAACAAAATAAGAAAAACATTTGACCTAGGGTTTTTCAATTTAGTTCAAACTGATAAATAAATAAAAAAACAAATTCAAAATGCAAATTTGTCAGTTACCAAGTGCTTTTTAACTTTAGTTCAAACTGATAAATAAAAATACAAAAACAAAGTAAAACACTTTAACCTAGGGTTTTCATTCTCGTGTCAAACTAGAAAATACAAAACACAATAACAAAAGTTTTCAGTTACCTAGGGTTTGAACCTTAAGTTTAAAACAAAAAAACCAATAAAAAACACACACAAATAGTTTTCAATTACCTAGGGTTTAACCTTAGTCTAAACTGATAAAAAATAGAAAATAACATAAAAACAATCTTTTTAAAGCTAATTTTTCGATCTTAGCTTAAACTGGGGTTTTATTTTTACTTTACACCAAAAAATAAAATAAACACGATTGCAACTAGGGTTTTGATCATAGTTCTAACAAAGCAATACAAAGCACAAATTCAAACAAACAACAAACAATAAACTAGGGTTTTTATTTTAGTTTAAATCAAAAAACAAAATACAAAGAAAAACATTTTTAAGATTTTAAACAATAAAATAAAACAAGCAAAATAACGAGAAGGAGCACTCACCGGTATCGCCTCAGCTCTAGCACTTTATGATTCGGTCTGTGAACTCATGGTGTCCGAGAAATCTGACAACGCTCCACTATGCAAACTTGACCTCCTCCTCCTCCTCACAACTCCAAATCGCCAAAAAAACAAAGTGCAAATGAGCCCAAAACCTAGTTTTGGACCTTAAATAGGCTTTTGGGCTTGTAATCGTTCCACCCTAGGATGAGCGCTCTAGTTAGCACTCGTTCCACCCTAGGACGATTACAAAATTGGTATTCGTCCCACCCTGGGATGATTATAGAGCAAGAAAATCAAAAACAACAAAAACTACACCAAAATGCACAAAAAAAAATAGCAATAAAATTGTCAAATAAGAGTGCTTTTGCACTTGACATTCTTGGCATGCAAAATAGACGTCGGGGTCACAAATCCTCACTATACTACTCCCTAAGAAGGATACCATAGTCGGACCGCTCCATGGGAGGACAGATTTTTGATAATTTCATCCCCAAACGACATCACAAAAAGGGTCCAAACCCACCCAAAAATAGCAATAACATTTTCGAGCAAGGTGCCTTTGCGCCTACACTTTCTTGGCATACAAAATAGACGTTAGGGTCACAAATACTCACTATCATACTCCCTAAGAAGGCTACCATATCCGGACCGCTCCATGGGAGGATGGATTTTCGAGAATTTCATCCCCAAACGACATCACAAAAAGGGTTACACCCACCAAAAATAGGTCAAATTGTTGGGAAACTGCATAAGCATTCAACGGAAAACAACCGAAGGCACCCTTACAAAATTCATCTTGGGTCAAGCGACTTGTTGCTTTTCTCATGTCGGTCATTCCCTCATCAATTTGTCGCTTGAGGGGGTAGTCACACTTAGTCACCAATCAACAAATACACACCCAATAAAGGAAATGACATGCATTCAAAGGATCATTGATAAAGACAATCACGCTCCTACTTGGGGCAGCAAACAAGCAATTATCACAAGCTGATCAAACACTTGACATTCATGAATCATGAACTCAAGGTTCCCACAGACAAAAGGTTGCGCCCTTTGCCTATTCATGACTAAAAAATTTCCAAGATCAAGTAACACCTCACCAAAAAAAGGTTAACACTTGAATTAAGCTCCTTATCTTGTTAGAAGCAAGGATTCAAGAATGCATGCCCTTTCCATACTTGGGGAATCAAAATTTGGTTAGGTTACCAAGAAAACCTAATCATTAGTGCTTTGGTTATCTATTTTTTCTCAGCACTACACCACGCACAGCGCATCCCAAAAAGGGGCATCTATAGACACCAAAACAACACCAATCCGATTATGTGATGATAAGCACTGACCAAATTGGCATACACAGCCCCTAGGGTAGCCCCCAGAGGTTAAATAGTGGTCCTAACCACTCTCACAGTAGTTTTGAAAGGTCAGAGGTCAATTTAGCACCTTTCAGGCACTTTGCTCCCTACTCGTTCCACCTTGGGATGATTCCAAACTGGTATTTGTCCCACCCTAGGACGATTAGTAGTATTCGCTCTAGGGTGGGGCGAATAGTAGGTTTGAGGGCAAAAGGTCAAACCTCAACAAATGGCAGCTCAGATCCACCACTTAACTCCTTCAATGCATGGAGCGTGAGTGAGCATTTTTGAGCTCAAAGAGGCAGTCATAGGGGCAGTCATGGAGCCCTTAATCATGGAGGAATCTTCTTCCCCTCGGCAAGGCATGATGGCCAAGTGGCGCCTCTGCATGCTCATTCATAGAGACCCTTAGGTCTATAAAATGGTGAGTCTTCTCACCCCAAAAAAAGGACAGAGGAGGAGCATTTGGGGCAATAGAGTGCTGCAAAATTACATCCTCACCCATCATTTGTGCTTCTTACATACTTGATCTCTCTTTTGGAAGGGAGGTTATTGGGTGGTTATTGGAAGCGCAATCCGGACCCAAAAACCAAACATTTGGCCACAATACCCCACCTAATTTGTTGAAACAACCCCATAAGAGGTTTTTGACCCATCCCAAGTGGATTGGTGCCAAAATCGAGCCCCAAACGATGGGCGTCCTACCCCCGGGTGCCCCCTACACTGTTGTAGTCCTAATCGTCCTACCCCAGAGCGATTAGAAATCTATGGCATATTTCCCTACTATTTTTTTTGCATTTGATTTTAGGTCATCCATATATGTTGTCATTTAAATTTCATGTGATTTTGATGAGTTTTGACTGTGCTTTCAATGTTTCTCGCTTTCACTAACATAGAGGGAGCATCATCGGATATAGGGTGATCAAGGCAAAATATGCAAAATCCGACCATCTGGGTCATCCCAAAATGCCCCGTTTTGTCTAACCCCAAATTTGTAGGTGTTTTGGAGGCCCCTGGATGAGACATTTAGGAGGTCACCTACTGACGTTTTATGATAGTCCTAATCATCCCACCCCAAAGCGATTAGAAATTTATGGCAGATTTCTCGATTGTTCCTTTTGCAGTATGTTTTTGGTAATGTTTTCTTGCTTTTGTCAAATTTTCAGCTCATTTTGATATGTTTTAGTTATCATTTTAATTATTTTATGCATGCATTAACCGTAGGCCTTGGGGATCGCATGTTTCTCTCCATCCGTAGGTGCTACTAACCGTTTAATATTTCTCTGAATGTATTATCTTGACACTAGAGGGGCAGAAAAGAACTATATATGCACTCACGCAAGGGGAAATGACATTTGGTCCGCCCATTTTCAATGTTGGCACGCAGAAGATCCCAAAGGGGAATATCTCATTTGTGGTGTAAAAAAATTATGTTCGACGCTCCCAGCCCCTGAAAAGGGAGGAGATGCATTGTAACCCAATCTCGAGCAAATTAATAAAATAAATGGCTGCACTTTTACATTTTCTTTAAATCTTGTTTCAATTCTTTTGTTTTCCCTCTTTTCATGCATTCTCGTTCGTAGGACTTAGCGTTACATTTCCCTTTTGTTTGCTTCCGTATCCTCATGATTTCAGTAAGAAATGGGGTGTTGAAGCTACTCTCTTCTATGTACAAAATGAGGATGAATTTGAAGGATAAACATCATAAGAACATGTTTATGTTCATTTTGCATATTGGAAAATGTTGTCACAATTATCAGCTTACCCTTAGCCTAACAATATGTGAGAGGATCCTATGAATGAGATACCTTCAAAAGTAAATTTTGAGAAGGATTTTTTGGATGCTACTAAAGGAATAAAATGGGTTATACATCCTTCAAAAACATCTTAACACACTTGGGTGTAGGAGTACCAAAATAAGCATGTGTATCGTACACCATCTCAACATCAAAAATTGATATATATGAATCCTACTCATCACCACTAGCTGCATCATGCAAAGCTAAAATATTCTAAATTGAAGAATCCTATTCATCTTGTCATACTCTAGAGGAAGAAGATATTGCCTATAAATCTACCCATTATGGGATCAAATTGATAGGTAGTGAACCCCTCAAAGAGTAAGATTCTTTATTAGAAATAAGACCAGCCAATGTATCTAAAGAGCTTGCTAAATTTAGAATAGGTAAATAATTAGAAGAATAAATAGCTAAATATATGGAGGAGCAGTGGAAGAAACACCTAGAATAACCTCATCAAAGATGACATCTTGCCTGGTCAATACCTTATGATTCTAAGGATCATAAAGATAATGTGCCTATAAGGTATTATAATAACCCACAAATAGATAATTCTAGCTCTTTAGCGCCTACTTTTTCAAATATCCTTAAATATGTGAGCCTATGGTAAGGACACCAAGATTCAAAATTGAGGTACATCTCACTTATCCTCTATCAATATCTCAAAATACATCATCCCAGAACTATCCTAGTATGAACCTTATTGATGATATACCCTACGCAAATGATTGCCTCACCCTAAAACTTGTGATTGAGTCCCTTGGCATGAATCATACAATGTGTCATCTCCATGACTATCTTATTTATTCTTTCAACTACAACCATTTTTTTCAAGCATAGTGAGCAATCCTCTAATATTATATTATGTGAGTGAAAGCATGACTAGCACACTCACCACCTCAATCTATTCTTAAACACTTGTATAGCTTATTTGTAACAAGGGCCTTGAAATTCTTGAACCTCTTAAACACTTCATCCTTGATAGAAATGGTATATATCCACATATATAGAAAATTTATCAATGAAAAGAAGAAAGTATCTATTTCCTATAATAGAAGGTTATCCTAATGTTTTGCTTGAGACATTTTGAGTATTATGTGATCATATTGATAGTAATTAAAATTAGCAAATTAGAGGTAAAGTTTGTAACCTTATCCTTGTAATAATTTGACATCATTTATGAGTGTATTGGTTCAATAAATTGAAATAGGATATCTAAACTATGAGAGGATTGTTTAAGGAAAGAAGGTAAGGGAGGGCAACATAGGAGAAAGAAAGGAACATAGAGCTGCTCAAAGGTAAGAAGCATTGTAGAAAGAAAGGACCATAGCTACTCAATATTATCTTCAAAAATGTGTTAAAAATCTAATATAGTTACTATGGTCTTGAAGATCCTTTGTCTTTCATATACCGCCTATTGATGAGGTATTTAAGTATTTCTTGCATCATCAAGCTAGGACAAAAAGGCACAAGGAATATTATATTTTTAAACAACCACATCTAAAAGAAGTTATGGTAGAAAGTTAGAATGTTAGAAGGCCAAAAAGAATAATAAAATAGTAAAAACTCAAGAAGCCCTTCAAGAAATATACTTTTGAATTTTATAAAAAAGACACAAGGCAAAATTTTATAGGATTTGGATCAAGAAGTTGGAAGAACTAATAATAAATGGGGTGTTGAAGCTACTCTCTTCTATGTACAAAATGAGGATGACTTTGAAGGAGAAACATCATAAGAACATGTTGATGTTCATTTTTCTTATTGGGCATTCATCTATTGAAATGAGTGGATACCCAATTCAAGATATGCTATGTACATGATGAATAACAAGCACCTTCTTCAAAGCTATATTAAAACTCATGTAGAAGAACAATACTATTTATTGCAAATGGTTGGAAGTGGAGACATCATAATTTTGATCTTTTTCATTTGATGAAGATCTTATCAAAACCCTCATCTATCATTTATTGCATATTGCATAGTGTTGTCACTCCAGGATATATTAAAACTCATGTAGAAGAACAATACAGTTGATCTTCTTCTTGTATCTTAGGTAGAAACCCATATATAAACCATCATTTTACTAGCACATCTACCAAAGGTATTTGCATATCATCCACCAATTTCTTTAGTCGACATTTGTATGACTTCACATCCTCATCCGCTTTCTTATTAGTAGCATAATGTTTAGTGATGATATATCCTCATCCTTCAAGGGGTGAAACTCCTCAATGAATTCATATTTCATTGTATTCCATGCTTGGAAGTTTTGTGTGTTTTTCTCTTCAAGTACAAATCTATGGCTAGTCCTAGTAATGTTGTAGGAAATAATTATAACCATTCATATGGTTGACCCGTGCCATTTGCTCTCCATATGGTTATACATGTCCTAATGTGTCTTGTTGGGTTTTTATTGCCTTCACCCATAAAGGGTGGGCATCTTTGTTTCCTTGCATGATTGCCTATGTGGGCCATTGGTGGTGTTTCTTCTTCTTCTTAACTTGATGAAGTATAAATTGGAATCTTTGATTGATTCCACCTTATAAGTGACTCACTCTGCTGGTGTTCATTAGAATAATCTACTCTAGGAATATTATATTCATATAATATTCTCTATACCGATCTCCCATGCGTCTTCACTCCATGACCTCCTTCACTAGTGTGTAGGTTGTGGCCTTGGTCCTTCCTCCTGAGACCTCGTATGATGTTCCTTTGATGCCTAACTCCCATTCACCACACTCCTTTACAATGAGTCTACCACTTTCTTAGGTATTACTATCCACTCCCTTCACTCTTGTACAATTCCCTCATTAACGTCTTCTCTTAAATCAAAGATCATATTGACTCTAGTTGCATATATTTTATCATCTTTCGTATCAATCAGTAGTGTATCCAATCTCTCAATCTCTACTTTATCAGATGTCCATACTTTCTCCATCATTGGTTCATATATATTATGTTCAATGCTATTCATGTTCCTCCTTTCAACAACTCTTTTACTCCTTATAACTGGGATTTCCTATCCTTGATGTCATCTCCTACATCTATGTAGACTGGTTTCTATCATTCACCTCTAATTTGTGTACTCAAGTTTATCACTTGTATGATCTTCTTGATTGGAACACATTTTTATCCATTTTAACAAAAAAATCAAAGTTTTATAAAGAAACGATGCCAAATGTAGATGGTATTGGTGTAGTATTACCAATGGTGAGGTACTTTAGAATCTATGGAAATGATTTCCAAGGTCTAAAACCTTGTACAAATCATACAGCTTGTGCGGTCTCCATCGTACATTAGTTCAACTTGCCAAAACAAGTTGTACGGTCATAAAATCGTACAATTGTATGATCCAAATCATACAACCCTATACCTAGTGTAATTTGGTACATATCCAACTAACTAGAACAAGTTTTGTAATTCAAATCAATTAGTTTTGTAATTAATTTCCTCAAACTACCATTATTTCCTTATTTTGCATAATTGGGTTGCGGCCTTAATTACCAAATAGGGTAAAATGACAGTTTGTACGATTTGGTAGAAACCCTTGTACATTTTGTACAAATTATTGCTACAAATATCCTCCAAATATATCACTTGATACAACCAATTCTTCCAATACATATTTTGGGAAGGTTCTAAGCATAAATTACTCTAGTTATCCATAACATGCAAACCCTAATTCAATAGCAATGAATTATATATACCATGGATAATTCTAAAAATCATACAATTATTGGAATACATTAAAATACGATTGTAACTCATCTTATAATCCACTCCATGCTCCTAACTAATTTTGTAGGTTAACTAGGATCATTCACAATGTAGTTCCATCCACATGCATGCCAAGTTATGTGCAAAACATATGGGGGAAATTCACAAGGATAAGGAAATAAGGAAAATGGCTATCATAGTCATATTATTAGTACTATTTCATCATTCATTAACCTATCACTCATTGAACAACAATTATACTCCTCAATCCTTACTCCATGAATTCTATATTGATATTGCAATAGCAAACAATTAATGAATATGAATGAATAATAATAGACAAATTAAAATGAATAAAGTGGCTATATAATGCATTCCCAAATAGTTCCAAAATGGTTTTTGAAGCATCGCATCATTTACAACTGCCATTCCTAATAGATTTCCAATATAATTATTTTCGTAAGGTTTATTAACATCTAATTCGATTTATATCAAATTAACCCCAAATGCACATTCCAACTTCATTTCATTTCATTTCACATCGTACATGTGCAATCTTGTACGTTATTATCTTTGCTTGTATGATTTGACACTCGTACACTTTAATCAAAACTGAGCAAAAAATAAAAAAATTATGCAAATCCATGGATTACTTTTTCTTCTTCTGGGAGGTGGATTTGCTACCTACAATAATGAGGGTTGACCCTTTTACTCTTCATCAATGTTTAAAATATGAATTCAAAAATCAGTTTGTCACCAGTTAGGGCAACCTTCATCTATTTCAATATTTTTCAATGGATGAGTAAGATCAATCTAGTCTCAATTTCATTTATTTCTCTCCATAAAATTTCTTCAACTTCTCTTTCATCATATAAGGTCGTCAAGGAATTTGAAATTTTCAAAATAAATGAGGAACCAAAAACCATAATTTTATCATAGGATCAAATAAATATTCTTCATGAAAGTCCTCTTCTAGATCTAGCAAATATAAATAGAGCACATCCATATGTGTACCTTTATCTATGTAGGTATGTCCCTCAGAGAGAAGATTCATATTAGCAATCCCTTTCTCATTGAGTGATATTTTGCACAATTTTATCTATCTAATAATTACTTGATTCCTAAGTAAATACTATCTAGCATGGCATATGTAAGTAAGGGCTTGGGGCTACAACAAAAAGGTATTCAAGAGCCTTTAGAAGTTGAGATTTGGCCTCGGATGTGTGGCATAGGCTACATCCCCAGCAAAAGCCAACCCTTACCAATGGATGATGATCAACTTGTTACTTATTCTAAATTCATTTATAACATGTCTTAGAGTGGAGTAATGAGGATGAGGGATCCAATTATGTATTTGATATATTATTTTACAATATGATAAGCTTAGTTCCCCCTTCTATTCCTTTTGTCATTCATTTTTATAATGACATTACTTTCAAGAACAAGGACGTCCATAAGCTTTGTGCTAAGTACAAGATTCAACACAAATGGTCAAATTTGTATTACACTCATTGTAATGACAAATCTAAAGTATCCAATAAATATTTAGTTAATAACCTAAAGAAGTTGGTTAGCAAGACCGATCGATAATAGCGTATCCAACTTTATTTTTCCTTATGGGCTTATCATACTAGCGTATCTACTCCCACAGGTGTGTCTCTATATGTCTATGTGCAACACTAAAGTAGTTTTTCCATTTGAATGAGAGGTTTCTTCATTGTGCATCTTGTTGCAAGATACCTCGATTAGTGATGAGTATCATTTAGAGCATTTAAATCAACTGGAGTTGTTGGATGAAAATTTCACCCATGCCTTAGAGCATCTTCAAGCTTATCATAATAGGCTCAAGCAAACTTACTCTAAAAAAATTTACAATTATTCTTTTGAGGTTGGGGACCTTGTTCTCAAGGAAAACAAGAATAAAACTAATGTTAATTTAGATCTGAAAGGCATGTTTCAACCCAATTGGGTAGGCCCTTTGTCATAATTACCAATTTTAGATAAAGAGCCTATCATTTAGTGATGTTATATGGTACATAAATTAAATAACCAATGAACATAATGCACTTAAAATAATATTATGCATGATTTTGCATGAATTGCCTGATATTTTATTCCTTTTGCATCTTTGCTTATCGTATAGTTGCATTGTTTCTTGATCATATATTTTTAGAGACTTCGTAAGGAGGCAAGTGATGAAACCTAATTAGGTCCTAGCCCACATGCAATGCAATCATACTAGAGTATTGATGCTTAGTGAATCCCCAAACTAGGGCACATCCCCATGCATTAATCATCATTATTTTTTGTTTGTTTCTTTCCTTATTTTATCTACTTATAAATTCCTTGAACTTGAAAGTATCAATAATTTATAATCTCTCCAAGTCAAGGGATATAGTTCATCGTATCTTTTATGTCCTTTGACCTTTGAAAGTTTTCAATAATTTCTTATTTTATCCAAGGCAAAGGATACACATTCCTTCTTCCATATATGCATCTTATTTTTCTCACACATCTCCTTTTTTATCTTTTTATTATTAATATATCCTCATGAGATAGGGTAGATATTGTGTAAATTTAATTTATTGTGTTCATTAGGCCACTGGCTATCTTACGCACATATCTTAACAATAACAATTTTAAAATGAACACATGCACACACTTCCTCTTTCATCTATATTTCTTCTATATTTATTCTATCACATGCACACACACACACACACACATGCTTTGATCACATATATTTTGCATATACCACACCCCTATTAGGTTACACTCCTTTTGGAAAATCAATCACATCATTTCACCCCTATAGGATAGCTCCATGGTCACCAACAAGGGTAATCCTCCATCCATCAATTTGTAAGCATACATCTTAGTGGGTATCTATCCAACTATAACCATCAACAAGCACCACATACATAGTGCGTATAACTCCACCCTTGATAACTTTGTAAGCATAACACCCTTTTGGTATAGCTTCATGCCCACTAATAAGGAGTAGCCTCCACATCCAACCATTTGTGAGTAGACATCCTTACATGGTTTTGCTCCCTTTTTCTTTTTTCATTGGATCTTTGCTTCTCTTATTTATTTTTCTTCTTTATTTCTTTCTCATATCTGAAAGCACGAGGATACTTAAACAAAAAGGAATATGCCACAAGAAAAGAACAAGAAATAACGTATGCAAATCGACACAAGATAAAAGCAATATGAAATATGGTAATCTATTTTATTGATATGCTTTACAAATTGTGTTACAATATCTCTCCTTCCTTTTTAGGGGATAGGAGAGTCAGATGTGTTTCTTGTCATAATATCCATGGATTCATATCCTTCTTCTGTGTGCCCACATATAATATGGGCGGACCAAAACATCACCACCATAGTTGTATGTGATTATTTGCTCTTTCCTGCTCCTCTACTATTGGAAACCTGCATACAAAGAAACAGAAAATATTAGTAATACCTGCAGACAGAATGAGACATGTATTTCCCAAAGCCGATTGTCAGTGTATGTATGAAAATAATAAAATGACTATCATATGACCTTTGATTGACCTAAAAATTTTATAGAAGCATAAAAATATCATCATAAGACCATTGCAAAAAGAACAGTCTGAAAATTCCTCACAGATCTGTACTCGCTCCAGGGTGGGATGAATAGGACTGTGAGAATTGGCTAGAAAGAACCCTGTTCAATGTCCAGCTTAGGAAGTTCCAAA
The DNA here is from genome assembly GCA_028583015.1 of Wollemia nobilis. NCBI lineage: Eukaryota > Viridiplantae > Streptophyta > Pinopsida > Araucariales > Araucariaceae > Wollemia > Wollemia nobilis. The sequence continues at coordinate 2,306,010 of JAQPPZ010000840.1, read as the reverse complement.
AGACCTGTAAACTTGGGGTTAGCTAATTGGGGGAATTTTGGGAAGACCCAGATGCTCATATTTCTCCAATTTTGCCTCTAGAACATATATTTTGAAGGTGGCATCTGCAAGTTAGTGAAAGCAGGAAATAGCAATAACCTGGTCAAAACTACTCATAATGAAATGAAATTTGAATTGTAACCTATTTAACCTATCTAGAATCATGTGCAAAAGAAAAAAACAAGAAATATATCATAGATTTCAAATCGTCCTGGGGTGGGGCGATTAGCACTATGATAGTTTGGGGAGCGCCCGGGGGCAGGACGCCCACCGATTGAGGCACTTTTTCGGCACCAATCCACTTGGGATGGGTCCAAAACTGGTTATGAGGTGTTGTAAAAAAAATTGGTAGATATTTGTGGCCAAAAAATTGGGTTTTGGGTCTTGATTCGTGCCTCCAAAAGTCACCCAATAACCTCCCTTTCGATTAAGAGATTATGGATGTAAAAGCACAAATCGCAAGTAGGTATGTAAATTGGCAGCACTTCGTTGCTCAAATGCTCCTTCTTTGTATATCTTTTGGGTGGGAAAACTCCCCAATTTATAGACCTTAGGGTCTCTTTGTTTGAATTGCGCATGCGAGGGCGCCACTTGAGTTTGCATGTCCTATTTTGAGAGAAAAGCTAACTCCCTGTTACAAAATCTTCTTGCATGATGTTTCTAAAATAAAGACACTCATCATTGAAGTCTTTCTTCTTGAATAAAATCTATTCCTCGCAATTGCATGGCCTGAAGCCTCAGTTAACTAGCGGAGTTGCCAAAGTTTGACTTTTTTTTCCAGTCAAACATTCTATTCGCCCCACCCTGGAGCGATTGTGTAATCGTCCCTGGGTGGGACGAATACCAGTCTGAATTCGTCCCTGGGTGGGACGAATAGAGAAAAAGGTGCCAAAAATGTGCCAAATTGACCTCTGACCTTCAAAACTGCTTTTGGGAGTGGTTAGGACCACTGTTTAACCTCTGGGGGCTGCCCTAGGGGTTGTTTGTGTCAATGCGATCAGTGCTTGTTGTCACATAATCGGATTGGTGTTGTTTTGGTGTCTACAGATGCCCCTTTTTGGGAAGCGCTATGCAAGGCGCAGCGTCAAGAAAAAATAGATAACCAAAGCACTAATGATTAGGGTTTCTCAGTAACCTAACCAACTCTTGATGCCCCAAGTATGGAAAGGGCACGCATTCTTGAATCCTTGCTTCTGACGAGCTAAGGAACTTAATTCAAGTGTTAACCTTGTTTAGTGAGGTGTTACTTGAACTTGGACATTGATCAGTCATGAATAGGCAAAGGGCGCAACCTTTTTTCTATGGGAACCTTGAGTTCATGATTCACGAATGCCAAGTGTTTGATCAGCTTGTGATAATTGCTTGTTTGTTGCCCCAAGCAGGGGCACGATTGTCTTTGTCAATGATCCTTTGAATGCGTGTCATTTCCATGATTGGGTATGTTGTTGTTGATTGGTGACTAAGTGTGACTACCCCCTCAAGCGACGAATCGATGAGGGAATGACCGACATGAGAAAAGCGACGAGTCACTTGACCCAAGATGACTTAGGTAAGGGTGCCTTCAGTTGTTTACCATTAAATGCGAAAGCAGTTTTCGAACATTTTGACCTATTTTTGGTGGGTTTAAACCCTTTTTGGGATGCCATTTGGGGATAAAATTCTCAAAAATCCGTCTTCCCGTGGAGCGGTCCGGCTATGATAGCCTTCTTAGGGAATAGGATAGTGAGGATTTGTGACCCCGACATTGGTTTTGTATGCCCGAAATGTCAAGTGCAAAAGCACTCTCATCGGACAATTTTATTGCTCTTTTTTTATGCATTTGTTTGCTGTTTTTTGAAATGTTTGTTTATGATGATGTATGCATGTGGGATTATGATTGCGATGTTGCTAATTATATGATGTATGCATATGGAATGAATGAAATGATTTGTTGATAACTTGTCGATGGCACCATAGATTGTACAAGATTTACTGGCTTGTTGTACTTATGGGATGACTTTGTGGAATGACGTTGCATGTGACAACTGTGTTTTTGTATTTTGCATTTTTTTTTTTGATGGTGATGTATGGAATGAAATAGACCAGTTGTTTTTAAAATGTAGTTAAGATTTTCTGAGATTCAGATATTTTAACTAACTAGCCAAGACTGTACATTTATCTCACAAGACTTTTGGACAAGGTATAAATCTGACTTGGAGGTTAACCAAGTTATTTCACATCCCTGTGTGTGCAATTGAGTTCGTTTATGTGGTATTTGTCAAGATACCACCGATGCCGAATAGGCTATCAACCAAACCTGTACTTGAGGATCACCTAACTAGCTCCACTAACTCCGTTGTTGTATTTAGCAAGATTAATCCATGGGACAATCTAAGGTACCATAAGCTAGCTCATCCACATGCAAACATTGGTCTGCTCACACGCAAAGTTAATGTGATAGACATATCGTCATGTGGGTAGGATACCGCCATTGCTAGGTAGGTTGTCCACCAAACCTGTAATGAGGATCACCTAGATGGTTTTTTGAATGCTGAGAATTCCAGGGATTCAAGTTCGGGATTTTTATTGGCTCAATGGTTTAGGATATTTGCTCGTATACAAAGTGATGAAAATCACTGTTTATTTTTCTCTTTTTTTTTCTTTTTGAGCAAGGATTTTGAATAGTGGTGATAACCACTGTTATTTGATTTTGTATTTTGAGATTTGTAAGTTTGAGCTTGTAAATGGCCTTGATCCTTTTAGGCCTTGGGGATGACTACCCATCCTTGGCAGGGACGTGTAGTACGAATCCTTATGACTTTGGGACCCAAGGGGATGATGGAGATTAGGAAGTGAGGGCATTGATCTTTTAGGCCTTGGGGATGACTACCCATCCTTGGTCAGGGACGTGTAGTATGAATCCTTACAACTTTAGAGACCAAAGGTGAATGGAAATGGTTGTGATGATGGCTTGTGGGAATGTTTTTTGTTTTGGAATGGTCATTGATCCTTTTAGGCCTTGGGGATGACTACCCATCCTTGGCAGGGGACGTGTAGTACGAATCCTTACAACCTTAGGGACCAATGGTGATTTTTGAATTTTTGGTAGTGGTGAAAACCACTGTTTATTAAGGGGAATGGATGGGGAAGAGCTTGTCCTTTTGTCAATTCTCAACATTCTTGAACCATTCGCACAGGGGGATGAACAGGCTAATATTTCACCTATGGTACCCTAGACTGCTTTGTAGGTTTCTCTTGCGTTCACACAACTTAGGAATTATTTTATGTGTGTAAATTTGTGTAGGGATATTACATAACGAGGCGTGACCCAAGTAAAATTTTCCTGTGTAAAATTAAAATCTGTTTGACTTTGTACAATTTTGGCTAGAAATTTAAAGACAACTGAATGACGAAAACCCTAAATACATTAGGAGACAACTGACTTTGCTAAAAATGAAGATGGTGTGATGCGGGATGTATGCTTTGAGAAAATTGCGTTGATGTAAAAAAAATGATGGAATTGCCAAGTAATGACAGGCTATGGTGCTTTTGACTTGTATAACCAACAAATATGCAATGTATGAATGTGATGCCTAATGCAACCTATATTTTTGTATTTTTGATGTTTTATGAATATGCATGGAATGGAGATGCAAAATTTTTATTTCTGATGATTTGATTGTTTTTGTTTATTTTTGAATATTTGTTTTGACCAAGCGGTTATGGTAACCCTTGGAGCTTTTGGTTTGACCAAAGGGTTTATGGATACCTTTGGGGCATTTGTGGGGTTGACCAAGTGATTATGGGAATCCTTGGAGCTTTTGGTTTGACCAAAGGGTTTATAGACACCTTTGGGGCATTTTGGGGTTGACCAAGCGATTATGGAAATCCTTGGAGCTTTTGGGTTGACCAAGAGATTACAAAAATCCTTGGAGCTTTTTAGGTTGACCAAGAGATTACAGAAATCCTTGGAGCTTTTAGGTTGACCAAGATATTATGGAAATCCTTGGAGCTTTTTAGGTTGACCAAGAGATTACGAAAATCCTTGGAGCTTTTTGGGTTGACCAAGAGATTATGGAAATCCTTGGAGCTTTTTAGGTTGACCAAGAGATTACGAAAATCCTTGGGGCTTTTGGTTGACCAAGGTTAAGCCTTGCTTTTGGTTACTTTTTTGTTTACAAGTGTGGAAATCCTTGGAGCTTTTTGGTTGACCAAGAGATTACGGAAATCCTTGGAGCTTTTTAGGTTGACCAAGAGATTACAGAAATCCTTGGAGCTTTTGGGTTGACCAAAGGGTTTGTGGACCCCTTTGGGGCATTTGGGGGTTGACCAAGCGATTGCGGGAATCCTTGGAGCTTTTTGGTTAATGTAGTTGGCTTGCTCTTCGGGGGATAGAAGTACCCCCAACTAGATAATCTATGGATTCATTGGATCCGAGCTGATGTCTACGTCAGTCATTGCCTCGACCGACATGTGGGATCCGTCCTCCAACTGGTGTGGAGTTGGGATCAGATGGATATCGTTGGCTGAATTAAGATCATCGTTAGGAACATCAGGTTCCTCTTCAACATGGAAGACATCCTGAGTCTGTCCTGGAGTGAAATGAAACATCCCACCGCAAGGCCAGTACTCTGATGGGGATGGTGGTGTGTCAGCGCGATCCCAATCTATAGCCTCTATATCTAGATGCAATGACCGTGTTGGGTCGGTTGGATCATGGATGGGGGTGGTCAAGTCAATGGAGATCATGTTGATGAAATGATTGTAACCTCCATTACCGTAGGTGTGATAACTCTGACATTCTGGATGTTCTTGATGCTTTGGATCTGGCTCTGTAGGCACTGGTACAAAGGGATCGGCCCTATGCGTGGACATGCAGATAGGGTCTGCCCTAGGCACTGATGGTTTGATAGGGTCTCCAGGCGAAAGATGCTCTCTGTGTACCTAGAGTGGCGGGTGCAGTAATTGCTATAACTACATCGGGTTGAGGTGCCACCTATGTCTTGGACCTATGTGTAAGTGTTCAAACATGTCATCTATGTCCAAGGGATACTGTTGTTGCATTTGTCGCATGTGGTTGAGATAGGCCATCTCGGTTTCATCTTCGTAATCACTATCAGAGATCCACAGGCCTTCGTTGGCTCCAACAATTGCTTGCGATATATGGGAGCTCATCTTGCTCGAGCAAATTAATATGGTCCCAACGAGGTTGTTTCGCTCTCTACGGGGGGACCTGATTTTCTTGAGGTAATCTATGCTCAATTGGATCATCCAATGGGAACATGGTCAAGAAGCTTTCTTGATAATCATCCATGGGAAGCATGTGGGAATGATTGCTTCCTGACTCAAGAGGATCCCAAGGTGATACCTCGTACTCCAACTCATCATCCAAAGACTCTTCTTGGTCTTGGTCATACCCTTCGTGGAGGTGAGTCCTAGAATTGTCTCCCGTTGCGATCAAAGGGAAAGGGTTGTTGAGGTCAACAAGGTTGTTTGTGTGTAATGGGAAATAATCCCCCAATGTATAAGTTGTATTTGGATTGGCATATGGATCTGATGCCAACCCATCCTTGTTGCCTATCCCTAGGCCTTGCATGTTTTCGACCAAGATGTCGAGGGGCAAAGGGTGATTAAACCCTACTCCCGACTTGTCATAAGGCATTTGGTATCTTGGTTGGCACAAAACACGCACTCCTTGTTCATACCTGCCCAACCCATATCCATGCCAATTGCATTGGCTAAGATATCTTAATGCGAAGTCTGGGTTAGACAGATAATTGACATCCTCAACAAAGGGCTCTTCATCTTCCTCTTCTTGTAGGGAAGGTTCAATGCCATTATCCAGGCCCCCATAAATAAAGTTTGTCTGATTAGGTGGGTAGCCTAAAGGAACCACAGAGCCTATGGGGAGTCGAGGTCTCCCCATGTCTTGCATGGACTCAAGTGTGGGCGTTGCTATAATGTTTTGCACTAGATACTCCCCCAATCCTATGTTGGACATCTCAACTGTGATTGTTGGCGATTGAGGGGGAAGCGAATGGGAGTTCTCCCTGAGTCCACTCCATGTGGGGTGAACTAGGCATCTCGACTTCCATTCTATTAGGCATCTCTTCTATCGAGATGTTGGAGACTAAGGGTGGTTCCTCTTCCAGGGGCTTCTTTCCTTTGTCCGTTGGTGTGGCCACCATAGGTGGCGTCATTGTGGGAGGACCAGATGAAGAAGATGAACCCGCCTGGGAATTTTATTGATTTGGTAATGGATATTCTTGCGTAATCGGACCCCTTTTAGATGGATTTAACTAAAAATCCACATGCATTGAAGGAAGGGTCAACTGCGGCATTAGTTGCACTGAATTGCAGTATTTGAACGGCTCTAAGTCCGCAGGGACCACATGCACTTGTCCTTCAAATGTATACTTTAAACATTGATGAGCAATTGAAGGGACACACTTCATGTCCCGGATCCAAGGTCGCCCCAGCAAGATATTGTAAGCCATCTCACCTTCTAAAATGTGGCACAATGTATGAATGTTCTTTTGTCCCACTTGTATGGGTAGGACAATTGTGCCAACTATCGAGCATATCGCATCATTGAATGCTCGAAGAGTATAAGTGGAAGGTACGATGTGAGAGGCCGGCAACTTCAAATGTTTTAATGTGGCGGTTGTAATAATGTTATTGGACGAACCAGTGTCTACCAACACCCGCTTATACGGAATCCCGTTGACCCATGCAATAACGTGTAGGGGTGGATCCGCCACATCACCAACCACCAATTTTAATTCATCTTCTCTAAAGGTGATGACTAGTTCCGTACATTGTTTCACATGGCCCATGAAGTTGTTGAAAGAATTTGCTTTGTGGGGATGCAGCTCAATTGCCTTTAAGATCTCCATGAGAGCCTCCCGATGGGGTGTTGATTGTTGAATAAGCTCATATATGGAGAGCCTAGCCGACGTGGTCCTTAGACTTTGAGTAAGTCTAGTTCGAATCATGGCCACTGGTCTAGGCGGGGGAAGCTGTGTAGGGTTCGGTTGAGTTTGTGACGTTGATGGAACTTCTCTTGTGGCTACCGCGGGGGCAGCTCCTGGGTATCTCTTGTTCCTTGTCACTATGCTTATCATCCCCACATACCCCTCCATGGGGCAATTTTGTTGCACCTCATTGACGTGAAGAGGTTTTGCTTGTGCATCATGTGCGGGAAAAGGATCTCTAAAAATGCCCATTTGTTGGTTGTTGGGCGCTATGGGATTATCCACTACCAATGTATTGTTGTCAATGAGATCTTGCACCAAACCTTTGAACTTCCAACAGGCGTTAAGGTCATGTCCCTTTCGTCTGTGGAACCTACAGTAAAGTCCTCCCTGTACCCCTTAGGCTTTGGCGCATTAGGATCTATCGTTTGAATCTCTGGAAGATTAATCAAGTTTGCCGCTGACAAACGGTCAAACAAGGAGTCCCTGGACTCTGTGTATGGTGTAAATTTCCGCCTAGGGTGACGCTACTGAGTTTGTTCCTATTTTTGGTTTTCTCTATCATAATTGTTTGGAGGCACCGCCTGATAGTTAGCCTTCTGAGGTTGTGTTGCTTGGGCAGGCTTAGGGGCGTTGATAGCAACTTGATTGACCGCGGTGGGTTTCTGTTGCGTAGTCCCTATTTTAGTGCTCTTATTCCATTCTTTTTTCTTAGGCTTGGCAATTTTGCCATCCTGTATCTTGATCTCTTCGATGATTCTGGCTTGCGCCAGTGCTTCTTCTAAAGTGGCATATTGCTGCAGCTGCAATAGCATAGAGATCGATCACAAACAACTCTTTGCGAACATTTGAGTTAGGTCGGACATAGGAGGGAGGTAGGATAGCTTTGAAAGCAACGTCCTCCACCGATTCCCATATGCCACCATAGATTCCTCCTCATACTACTTGAGGCTAGCTAGATCACTTAGTGATGCCTTTTTCTTTGTGTTGAAAGTGAAACGTTCTAGGAACGCGTCCACTAGCTGATCCAAGTTGCAGATGCTATGCTTTGGTAAGTGGGTAAACCAATTCGAGGTAGGGCCTACGAATGTGGTTATAAATGTTCTTAATAGCAAAGCATCATTGTCCTGAATACCAAAGCATTGGCTCAAGAATCGAGTCACATGCTCTTGAGCATCTTCTTCCCCTCTAAAGAGTGCCAACTAGGGCAGCTTAAAATGTTTGGGGTATGGAGGTGCCGGCACTGATGGATGCATAGGATGACTACGGAGTTGGCGTAAAGTAGGCTTTTGGGGCCCATAAGTCTTGAGTTCCATAGTCTCTAAGCGTTCTAACAACACTTTGTATGCATCGGAGGACTTAATCTCCTCCTCCTTGGTTTGCTCCCGTTGTGGGTTGTGGGGAACTTGAGGCCTTTGGAGGGATAACTGGGTAGCACCCCTTCTGCCTTGATAGGGCATTTCAGCCCGCTCTTCTTCTTGTTCATAATCCTCATAAGCTTCTTGAGGAGTGTCTGGCCTAGGCCTATAAACATTGATGGGTGCCCACGGAGGGTGCCCATCACGGTTTCGGGGAGTGGCCTCCCGCTCAGGTCTAGGAGGTCTTAGAGGCAGTGCTTGATGAGGTCACGGAGACCTGTCTCGCACTAAGGGGTTGTGCCTCTCATACATCTCAGATTTATGTGCACGAGGGACTGGGACCTTCTTAGGCACATTGTTGTGAAGCAATTCAGTTGTCTGACGCTAAATGCGCTCTTGGTTAAGGCGACACAAATGTTCTAATTGTTGTTGGTCTTGCCTAAGCCACGTGATTTGCGCTTGGTGGGCGGCTAGTTTGGCAAATGCCAAGTCACTTTGTTTTGCCGTCTCTTGGTTAGGAGGCCTAGATGCCTCCCCTACATGTCTTTCTCGGTCATGGTACTCCGAGACCCCTATATGTTGCTTCCCTCTGTCGAGGTTAGCAGCATTGACTTGAAGCTCTGGTCTCAATGAGCGATCTGGATATAAAGTGGGTGCAGACGTGCATCGTTCCCGTGCTATGTACTATTCTTGAGGAACATAGTGATCTTCCTCACACTCTCTGTTATATGCATAAAATGTGCGGGCAGAATTGTCTTGCCCTGTCGGGAGAACCTGATACTCTGGATATGGTCTAGTGTGTCGACATTAATCAGGGGTAAATTAGGAGTAACAAAATCATATGGTTCCTCCTTGTGGACCCTTTGTTGTTCAAGCACTTCATCACTAGGCCACCCATAACGAGTTTCCAAGGGAGGCCTTATATCTAGGTCAAGTGCTACATGTAGGTTGTCTTCTTGAAAGGATCTTTGTTGAGTGGGAGTACCCCTTAAGGAGGTGCCTCTATGTTATTCCTCAGGTCCTCTATGGTCTTGTCTAGTGATGGCATGAGTTGGAGTGCCCCTCAAGGAGGTGCCTCTAGAGTCATGTTCTGTAACTGCATGGTGTGGACTAACTTGTGTATCCTACCGCCAAGGCGGGATGGCCAAGTCCTCAGGACTATATCGGAGGTGACTTGTCCCCCTTGGTGCATTCTCTGCGGCTTCTGCCCGTGATTGGGCTTGGCTACGGGTGTACACCATGGTGATGTTAACCTAAAGATGCGTAGATTCTTTTTTTGGATTTTTCTTTTTATGATTTTTTTTTGATACACTAAACAAAAAATAGCATACACACACAAGCAATGATTATCTCTTTTAAAGATTAAAAGTGTGCCCTAAATCTGGTTTAGTGTGTTTTTTTGTTTGTTTTTTTAAATATTTTTATGAAAACCATTTAAATGCAATTATGAAGGCTCTTATGACTCCCAAAATGGTCACCCCTTCAATATACCATTGCCGGACCGATATACCAACCTCTCTATATACCCGCCCTTACGTGAGGGAGACTATAGGTATGTGAGAGCAGATGATACGTGGAACATAGGTGGTACAAAAAGGGAATCACTCTGTTTATGACACCTACCATAGAAGACTTATCCTCATGCGCTAGGAATCACCCCAAGCTACACTTGGTCAGCTTTCATCAGGATTTACGTCTAGCAACAGTCGCGATCGGGGTAATGTATGCAAATATCTCAAGCCAAAGTGATAATGGAATCCACCTTTGGTCTTGCTCAAGGGTTGGGGTTTTACGACCAACTCCTTGTGTTTAAAATACCATGTGGTGTGTGGGGTTCATTTTAAGTTGCAAAATTGAAACAAGCAAGCCTCTAAAATCTCCTATGCAAGCAAAAATCAGAGAACAGAAAATAGAAAATGGAAAATTGACAAAGGATGTTTAAAACCCCTACCTCTTCTCTGCCTAAATCAGATGTCTCTGAATTTTTGCTTGAAATAGACTAGCTTTTGAAAACTTGGTACCTGCAAGTAACAAAACAAGCAACTTTAATCAAAAATTTAATCTTTAAAATTAAAGGACACAGGTCCCACCGTGATCGCCATTGAAAGCACGAGGATACGAAAACAAAAATGAATATGCCACAAGAAAAGAATAATAAATAACGTATGCAAATCGACACAAGATAAAATCAATACGAAATATGGTAATATATTTTATTGATATGCTTTACAAATTATGTTACAATACGTCTCCTTCCTTTTTAGGGGATAGGAGAGTCAAATGTGTTTCTTGTCACAATATCCATGGATTCATATCCTTCTTCCGCGTGCCCACATATAAGATGGGCAGACCAAAACGTCACCACCGCTTGTGTATGTGATTATTTGCTCTTTCCTACTCCTCTTCTATTGAAAACATGCGTTCAAAGAAACAAAAAATATTAGTAATACCTACAGACAGAATGAGACATGTATTTCCCAAAGCCGATTGTCAGTGTATGTATGAAAATAATAAAATGACTATCAGATGACCTATGATTGACCTGAAAATTTGACAGAAGCATAAAAATATCATCAAAAGACCATTGCAAAAAGAACAGTCTGAAAATTCCTCACAGATCTGTACTCACTCCAGGGTGGAACGAATAGGACTGTGAGAATTGGCCAGAAAGCACCCTGTTCAATGTATAGCTTAGGAAGCTCCAAAAGACCTATAAACTTGGGGTTAGCTAATTGGGTGAATTTTGGGAAGACCCATATGCTCATATTTGTCCAATTTTTCCTCTAGAACCCATATTTTGAAGATGGCATCTGCAAGTTAGTGAAAGTGGGAAATAGCAATAACCTGGTCAAAACTACTCAGAATGAAATGAAATTTGAACTGTAACCTATTTAACCTATCTAGAATCAGATGCAAAAGAAAAAAACAATAAATCTATCACAGATTTCTAATCATCCCGGGGTGGGGCGATTAGCACTGTGATAGTTTGGGGAGTGCCCGGGGGCAGGACGCCCACCGATTGAGGCACTGGTTCGGAACCAATCCACTTGGGATGGGTCCAAAACTGGTTATGAGGTGTCATCAAAAAATTTTGTAGATATTTGTGGTCAAAAAATCAGGTTTTGGGTACGGATTTGTGCCTCCAATAGTCACCCAATAACCTCCCTTTCGAATGAGAGATTAAGGATGTAAAAGCACAAATCGTAGTTAGGTATGTAAATTGGTAGCACTTCATTTCTCAAATGCTCCTTCTCTGTATATATTTTGGGTGGTAAAACCCACCAATTTATAGACCTAGGGTCTCTTTGTTTGAATTGCGCATGCGAGGGCGCCACTTGAGTTAACTTTCCTATTTTCAGAGAAAAGCTAACTCCTTGTTTAAAAATATTCTTGCATGATGTTTCTAAAATAAAGACACTCATCACTAAAGTATCTCTTCTTGAATAAAAGCTATTCCTCGCAATTGCATGGCGTGAAGCCTTAGTTAACTGGCATAGTTGCCAAAGTTTGAATTTTTTCCAGTCAAACCTACTATTTGCCCCACCCTAGAGCGATTGTGTAATCGTCCCTAGGTGGGATGAATACCAGTCTGAATTCATCCCTGGGTGGGACGAATAGAGAAAAAGGTGCCAAAAAGGTGTAAAATTGACCTTTGACCTTCAAAATTGCTTTTGGGAGTGGTTAGGACCACTGTTTAACCTCTGGGGGCTGCCCTAGGGGCTGTTTGTGTCAATGCGATCAACACTTGTTGTCACATAATCGGATTGGTGTTGTTTTGATGTCTACAATATCATTGTTTTTTTTCCCCTTATATTATTATTTCTATTCCATAACCTTCTTTCCATTCACTCATCCACTTGTTTAATTTACATTCATTTTGGCTAGATTTCATACCTACATTTTGTTGGTTAGATTTATTTTCATTCTACATTCATTATTTAACATCATCATGCATATACAAAACAAATAATAAAGCACACATGTAGTACACCATAAATAATAAAAGCAACATGTATTACTCATAAAGTACAAAGTGTGTGTTAGTCAATCGGTGTGCCACAGTGAAAATCTTGGAATGCTCAACCATCCCCAAGGATGTATACAAAATCAAAATTGCATGTAATTCCAATCCCTGCCCTAACCATGTGATTCTATATACTTTTCTCCATCCATTGGAGGTGGTCTTTGTGGAGACATGTTCATGGATTGTGACATAGATAATGTCTATTATTGTGAACCACTTCATGATCATAGGAATGATGATGGTTGGATACTCTAATCTATGAAAATCACTTGGAATTAAAATGCATGATAAGAATCCCTCTGTGTCACTCCCTTGTATGTATCCTTCAATCTATAGATAATCCTATATTATATGGAGCATATTTCCCTATTAGCTACATATGATGACAACCATACCCTCTATCCAAATCTACTCTCGCTCATGCTCTTATTGATCCATCTCCCCTCTAAGGTGTTCTACTTGGATTTGGGATAGTTTCGCATGGATAGAGTCCATATTAGCCTACATAGATTCCATCTTGGTACACATTGTCTTTACCGCCCTCATTGGGTCCTCCTAACTCATAGCCCTAGTAGGTCTCACTTGTGTCATTATGGAGGCACCTTTAGATGTTCCCCCTATCCCTAAGCTATAGAGGGAAATGGTAATCCTTATTTACATCACCATATCTATCATAATATACACTTATACCTACCTAGGAGGGTCAAGATACCTTTGGCACTGCTCTACTAACCATCGATTAGCCTCTCATAGTTTCAACTACACTCGTTGATCCATGACCTGATGTCTTTGCAATGACACTAGTGGAGAGATACTTAAGAGCATAATACCCCTGTATCATCGAGCATAATACCCCTGTATCATCTCTTATACCTAAGATATACCTTGACATCATCCACTCTTGGGTTAATGTAGATAGGATCATCTATGTCCTGCATGAATATCCCCACATCAAGATCCCCTTTAACTCTTTATGGATCCCTACAAACCTACCTAAACGAGTACTCATAAACATTGTTCAATAATTTAATAGTATTATAACCTATAAATTAAAAGGCTGAGAGAATATTGAAGGAAGCCCTCTCTCTTATAGTATGAGCTATGAATTAGTTGTGTAATCACGTAACTTCCAAGGGCAGTTAGATAGTTGAATAATTTGTGCTTCACATGACACTCTTTCAAGTTCAATTTTTGCATTTTTTACTTGTGAAGGAGGGAAACCAAAACAAAAATAAATATCTAGTGGAGTCATTTTATTAGTTCCATATCTAGACAAAGTTCTAAAACTAAATGGAAAATTGACAGAGTCTTTTTTATAGTTCCTAATTAGATAAAGTTTTGAAAACAATTTTCTAGTACCATGGACAAAAATAGAGAAATGGTCGATGAGAGTGTTCAATATTTTTATGGGGGAAAGAAACCAAAGCAATGTCTGATCAGATAAAGTTTTGAAAACAAAAAGAAATGAAATGTTCCACATTTTTACTTTGTACACTCATTAGTGATATGAAACTCAAAAAAAAATATTTTAGAGCATAACATCAATATTCAAAACATGGGTATCTTAGTTTTGAATTAATTAAGAAAACTACTATTAAGGATTACATTGTCTAAACCATAATCAAGATAGCATAAAAATAAAATTAATTACCTTGCTTGAGCAACAAATGCCTTTTCTATAGAGATTGTTCAATAAGTTAATAGTAATATAAACTGCAAATTAAAAGGTCAGGGAATATTAAAGTAGAGCCTTGTCTCTTATAGTACAAGCTCTGAATCAATTGTCATCACCTAATTTCCAAGGATACCTAATGAGTTGAATATTTTTTTCTTCGCATGACCCTCTTTCAAGTTCAAAGGGGTATCTAATTTAAACTTATAAAATTCTAATTTAGGCATCTTAAATGGGGTATTTATGTCAAAAATAGAATAATAGCCTTCTTTATCGTTATGGAATCAGTTCTCTTTATTGTATGAACTACCATCCAGTTTTTAAGTGTTAAGATGTTAAAACACCTTTGGGGCTTCCCTTAATTAATCTTGAACCTCTAAAAATATTTCTTCAAATTCCACTTTGTATCTAAGCCAGTCATTTCTTATAAGCATCACCTAATACCTCATCTATTTAAATTCATTTCCAGGATAGTTTATTTGACTTTGTAGGTTACTAAGTGTGAGAATTATTTCCTCCATATAGTATATTTATTCTAACTCCTTTATTTTCCTCTATATTCTTCAACCATTTATGTATGATTTGAACCACTCTCACTTACTTACTATAAATACGTGTTGTTCTAGGAGTTACTATTTTTAGTAATGATCCATAAAAAATGCTTAGGTGATATATATCAAAATTATCAGCTCAAAAAGATGAGTACAACGGACTAGGTCTCATAATGATAGTTTTTTACACCTTAAAAAAAATGGATGGAGGCTATATAACAAAATGACTAGCTCGATGAGACGATCACAATGAGCTATGTCCCACAACAATATTTTTTGATACTTATTTTGAAGGGAATGTTGTCTTTTAGTGTTGTTTGTTTTTTAGTTGGAGTCTTAGTTCACTTAGAAATTTAACTTTTCTTTGACACCCCTTAGGCAAGATCTGTAATTATTGTTACTAACAATGATTCTATCTAACTCTGTAACTAGCAATTGTTTTATCTGACTTTATCTCAATTGTAATTGTACGGTAACTAGATGATCAACTCTATCTGAAATATTCTAATTGATACCTGATCGTTATCGATAAATTCTATTTAGTTGTTACTAAATTTGTAACTGATACTGCACTACCAAACTCTATGTAGATTGTTACTAACTAATACTCAACTATTACTAGCAAACCCTATTATGACCATTGATGAACATCATAAAAGCTCATATTTTTGTATGATTTGTAATGTTTTTGGCGTGGCAATATAATAAAAGTTGTATATTTTTATAAATTATTATGTATCTATTTAATAAAATTATGTGCATTATGTAATTTGTGTGTGAAGTGTATTTTGTGCAAATATTTGCTGATTTTGTCATATTTTGACCAGTGGAGGTCCTACGTGGACCTGACATGTTTCTGATTCATAAGTCTAAGGTATATTTGGAAGGTGCCTTTATCTTCAAGAAGACGTCTTACTCTTTGAGTAGGTACCTTACTCTTCAAGTAGAAACATTACTCGAGTAGACACCTTACTCTTCAAGTAGGAACCTTACTCAAGGAGGTGCCTTACTCTGAAAGTAGGTCCCTTACTTAGAGTAGATGCGTTATCTTCAAGTAGGTGCCTTACTAAAGTAGGCACCTTAATCTCAAGTAAGGCTTATTAATCAATGTTAAACGCTTTGATCAAACGGTTGAAGAGGATCTCGTTGACCACAGTGAACCTTCAACTCCACATTATGCAAGCTATCCTTAGGAGACCATCGAATGTATGATTTGTCCTAGCCATATTGGATGAAACACATAACCAATCAACGAAGCAGAACACGAATAGTGCAAATATTGGACCTAAAAATATTCTATATGTAGGAAAATATGAAAAGAGGTTTGGATTGTTTTTATCCTACACCTGTTACAGTAGCTAAACTATCTCAATTTAGATTGTAACCAGGCCTTCTGTTGTAACAACACTGTAATAGGAATTTTTGTGTGTGTTATATAAACACACAAACTTCTATGAATAGGAGGAGTTTTTCTAAGATAATATTGGCATATGTAAATATTGCACTGCATTATCAATAAATCTCAAGAGTTTCTTCATTAGCATATTATATTCATAACTAGTCTAGTGGGATCCACTGGAGATTGGACCCACTCCAAGCCAGTATTCCTCCCCTACCTTTTATTGTTTTCTAAATTATATTATTTTATTTGGTGTGTTGTATCTTTTAAATTTTGCAAAGTGTATTTTACTACTTTCATTTAATTTCCAACGCAGTGTGGTGTGATTTACTTTTCCATATTTTCATTTATGCTTGGATTTAATTTGGTTTGGATGAATCAATGACATTTTATAAGAACCCCCCAATGATATATTAGTGGAATCATATCAGGAATGGTATGGTGATTGACCTTAACCGTGGCACTTCAAAAGTTTAGAAGCTCCTTGGTTTGACAAATTAAATTTGATGGTTGTGATAGAAAAAGGAGTATATTTAATAAGTGTTTTTGCCCCAAAATTTTGGTGTTGTTGCCAAGGAAGTGCCACTAGTATATTAATTAAAATATCATAAAACCTTCTATCTAACTTTGTATGAGTCCATTGAGGAAAATAGGACCCAAAATTCATTTCATAAAATAGATCCTGCACGAAAAATTTGAGTGAACCAAAAATTTTAAATTTGAGTTAGATTCTCTTGAATCACCACCAGCAGTACACTGGAGTAAACATCCTATATTTATGCAAAGATTTTCCTTGTCCCATCGACCAAGAAAAGAGAAAATTATATAAAGTTCTCTATTCAAAAAGACACCTTTCGAAGAGGAATTTTTTGGAAATCCATAAAGGATCAAACTATAACACCAGCTAACTTAGAGGCTCTCGTACAAAAGGTTCAAAATGAGCGAAAGGCTATAGAATATGCATTAGAGACCACATTTTCTAAAAAAAATTACTAAATAAACTTTGAATGATTTTAGCTTCCCGATAGAGGAAGGGGCAAGGGAAACCAAAATGAAAACATATCCCCTACCCATCTCCCTACCTTCAAGGGATACCCGACCGAAGATCCTGACCTATTTTTATTTAATTTTGATGTGTTTTGTAGGTCCATAAACTACAAATTAGATGCACATAAGCTGAAGCTCTTCCCATAAACATTGGATGACTTAGCCCTGTACTGGTTTATCAGGCTAGGAAACAAACAAATCACCACCTGGGAGGAAATGAAGAGGCTCTTCACAGAATAGTACCAAGACTTTGGTAGAGCATGAGATTCTAGGGAAGAGTTTCTAAGCATGATGACAAAGGAGCACGACTCCCTAAAGGAGTATTGGGAGAGATTCAACTTTAATATGTAAGGATCCCCTCATACGAAGCTAGGTGATGAGTCACTCAGGAGCATTTTCTTGAGGGGACTTAACAATGAATCACTCAAAGCTCTCAACTTAATCTTTGGAGGTGACATTTACCAAAACCCAATGGAAGATATCCGATAATTATGTCAAAACTACTCATGAAGAAGAGGTAAACCAAATTCCAAGATCATGAAAGAAACCAATTTGGTCATAAATATGGATATAGGCAATATGTTGGAGTATCTAAAGAGCTAAATGCTCTTCTCTCTAGCATTTCAATTAGACACACTCCTACTAGAGAAGAGAAGCAATATAATGAAGTCGTGTTAGCATATTTCTTCCTAAAATGCATAGAGAAGCATGCGAGGAATGCATACCTAGAGAACAAAGTTAGAATATGCATTATTTTCTAGCAAAATCATAAGACCCGAATATGCCCAGAACTACCCAATATCAAGGAGGATGTTGAAGTCAGTGAAGCTTATTTTATGGGCAATAAAAGAAACTAGCAGCAACCCCCTAAGGGACATATATCAGTAGGGATGCCACCATATAGAGGAGGACCTTACATGTCACAAGGGTAGCCTCAACCATCCAATATTAGATGGTGGGGACCACCACCATGGATTAACATACCTCTAAGGGTCGCATTTCCTAACCAGCAACCATAGATGTCATACCAACAATTTAAGCAGTAGTGGAGAAACCATAGTTTGTGGAACTCAGCTCCATAGAGCATGGTGTAGGCTCCATCGCAGCAAAGCCTACCAGCTCTCCCTGTAGCAAGATCTACATAGATACGAGCACAACCAGTGGTCAATACAAATAATAAGGTGAATGAACCAATATACCTATTTTAAGTAGAGATTTATCTGATGTATAATATTAGTCGTAATCCAATTCAACTAAGGTTAGATAGGCAGTTAGGAGTAGAAGCATCTACCCTGGTAGAAGAGGAGGAAAATTTAGGAGAAACACCTCTTGTAGAGGAGGTCGAAAAAGAACATGTTGCTGAGAAAATATAATCTCCATTCTCTAAGAGGTTACAGGAGCAGAGAAATCCGACATAACCTGAGTTCAATATACTTTCTATCTTTAGGAACTTAACAATCACTATTCCACTCTTTCAAGCTATTCGTGATGTTCCTATATAAACCAAAGAAATAAAGGAACTATGTTTGAGGAACCAGGATGAAAAGTGGCCCAAACCATCAATGTAGTAGGCAAGTTGGTTGACTTGATTATGGGGAATGCATGCCACTCTTAATACGTAGACCTTGGCAGTCTGGTTTTGACTATAAAAATAGGTGGGTATTTGTTGACTAATACTTTGGTTGATTTGGATGTAGCCATAAATTTTATGCCAAAGGAGACTATATAGAGGCTAAGGCTTATGAATTTTAAGCCCATAAATATGGTGTTGCAACTGGCCAACAAGTCGACAACAACACCATAAGGGATGCTCAAGGATATTATAGTGACAGTGGATACATGGGAGTGCCCAGTGGACTTCTTGGTTTTGTAGTCTAAATAAATATTGGGTGGCTACCCACTCATATTGGGAAGGCCATGGCTAGCAACATCCAATGCCTAAATTAGTTGCCATAATGGAAAAATGACCATTTCAAATGGTCAAAACATAAATTTTTTGACAATCTATCTCCTTGTGCAGTTAGTAGATACATTAGAAGAACCCATGTGGGACAACTAGGAGGATGGTTCGTTGTCAATGCGACAACTAGTGATGGCATTGAATAAATTGAAGGAAGTCGATGAGGATGGAATCATTACAAGATTTCTCCATGGAGAGTCCTCCACCATCATTTTTGAATCACATTTGGTCGATGCCCAGGATCACCGCACCAAGAAAATCTAAATAGAGCCTCATAGAACATTAAATGTCAGTAGCGGGTTGACACCCACACAACTGAAAGAATTAAAAGAGCTCTTGAAAAGACATCAACAAGAATTTGCATGGGAGTACTTAGATATAAAGGTATTTATCCTAGAAATATGCACCCATAGAATCTACCTCAAAGAGAAGGTGACCCCAATTAAACAGTTGTAAAGGATGAACCTGCTATAAAAGAAATCATTAATGCTGAGTTGCAGAAGCCTTTGTTAGCAGGGTTTACCTACCCCATATTTGACAATGAATGGGTGTCACCACTAGTGATGGTTCCCAATAAAAATGGAAAATAATGGATCTGTGTCGACTACATATCGTTGAATAAGGATATCAAGAAATATTATTTTTTGCTTCCCTTCATTGATCATGTATTGAATATGATGTTTGGGAGAAAGTACTTCTCCTTTCTAAATGGGTTTAGTGGTTACAACAAAATACATATCAAAGAGGAGGGCCAAGACAAGACAACGTTTACCTACACATGGGGAACATTCACCTACATAGTACTGCCCTTCAGGTTGTGCAATGCACCAGCCACCTTTTAGAGTGTGGTTCTAAGAATATTCTCAAACATGATGGGGGAAGTAGTAGATGTTTACATGGGCGATTTCACCATCTAAGATGAAACCTTTGGTGAGGCAATGACTAATTTGAAACGAATGCTCTAGCGATGCAAAGAAAATAATTTGTCCCTCAACAACAAAAAATTCTTCATGATGATGTGTGAAAGCATAGTTGTGGGACATCACCTTTTAGTAGAAGGGATTAAGGTGGATAAAAAGAAAATTGAGGTCATAAAGGACCTATCGAGTCCTAATATGTAGAGGGACATAAGGAGTTTTTTCATCCCCATCAGGTACTACAAATGATTTATTGTCAACTTCAACAAGATCACCAAACCCCTACACACATTGCTATCCAAGGATGTGGAATTCATCTACATGGAAGACTGCAAATGAGCTTTTCAAACATTGAAGGAAAATTTGACTACTACCCTAGTCCTATAGGGTCCAATTTGGGTCATTTCATTTCTCATTTACTATGACGCACGTAATAATGCAATAGGAGTGGTCCTCAGGAAGAAGAATGGTGAGTAATTATATGCCATATACTATATAAACAAGAATTTAGTAGGGGTTGAGCTCAACTACACGGTGACAGAGAAGGAATTCCTCGCTGTCGTGCACGCCATCAATAATTTTCACCACTACATCACTTGTTACAAGGTGTTCATTCATACACATCATGTAGCTATCCGGTATTTAATAAGTAAACTCATTATTAGTGGTAAAATTATCATGTGGCTCTTGCTTCTATAGGATTTTGATATTACCATTGTAGATAAGACCATAAAGAACAACGTAGTAGCAGACTTCTTCTCCAGACTAATACCATCAAATAACATAGTTGTGAAAGACTAGTTCCTAGATGAATATTTATTTGTCATAAGTGAATAGACACCATGGTACACAGAAATCACCAATTATTTGACCACAAGTAGAACATCCCCTACTCTTTCATCATGAGAGAAGTAGATGGTAATAGAAAAGAGCACCTCTTTCTTGTGGATCGATGACCTCATATTTAAAATAGGGCCTGATCAAATCGTAAGGAGGTGCGTAGCTAAGCATAAATTTTCAAAATTTCTCAAAGCCTACCACAACAAGCAGTGCAAAGAACATTTTTAAGGATGGAGGACCTTGTACAAAGTCCTACAGGTTAGGTATTTTTGGCCCACGTTATTCAAATATGTAGAAAAATATGCCAGCTAGTGTGACAAGTGCCAGAGGATGGGTAGGGCAACGCATAGGGATAAAATACCCCTCAAACCTCATGTGCACATAGAGCCTTTTGACAAATGGGTATGGATTTCATGGGGCCAAGCAACCCACCTTCATTCAGAAAGAGATACATTCTAGTCTGCATAGACTACGTCACCAAATAGCTTGAGGTATAGGCATTGAGAGACTCCAAGGAAGGAATGGTGGTAGAATTATTTTTTACTTACATTTTTATGAGGTTCGGGGTACCTAGATAGAATACAATGGATCAGGGACCCCAATTCACCTCCAATCTAATTGAGGAGCTAATGCAACAATACAATATTTGGCATAGTAGAACCACCCCCTACCATTTACAAGTGAATGGATAGGTAGAGGTGACCAACATGGAGATAGAGAATATCCTAACAAAAATAGTGCAACAACACAGGAAAGACTAAGCTGCAAGGCTATCGAAGGTAGTACGGGAATATAGAATAACATATAAAACAACCACAAGCTTCACCACATTCCATCTGGTATACAGGAAGAGTAATTATGCCCATAGAATTCAAAATTAAAATGCTTAGAATTGCAGTAGAACTAAACTTGAGCCTAGATGAAGCATAAAGAGAGATGACTTGGTAGCTGAATCAGCTGGACGAATATCGAATGGATGCCCTGCAAAATATGGAGATCATCCAAAGGCAAAGGAAATAGTGGCATGACCACCACATTAAGTCAAAGCATTTCAAGGAAGGATACTGGGTATTACTGTACGATTCCAGGTTATAGGAATATAAATATAAATTGATGTAGAGGTCGATGGGACCATACAAGGTGGTAGAGTAAAAGTGGTGCTATGCATGTCAAGACAATTAATGACAATAATACCATCTTGATAGTTAACGACCATCGGTTACGTCCATAGCACACATTCAATAATTTAATGGTAGAGCCCATAATAGGTATGGGACCATACAAGATTGAAGAGCTAACTAAAAATGGTGCTATGCACGTCAAAAAAATTAACGACAACAACACCATCTTGATAGTTAACGACCATCGGTTACTTCCATACCACACATCTGAGAATTTAATGGTAGAGTCCAAAATTGGCATGGGGGAGACCCCATCCAATTGAAAACATGTCAACTTCTCAACAATACGACGGATACAAGAGTGTCCACTAAAAAAAATTTAGTCTTAGTTTTTTTCTTTCATGTGTTTTGCAGGTATGGTGCTCGCATGCAAGCTACAAACATCCTAAGAGCTAGGGCCTAACAGGTAAAAATTGCACCAGCCTTGCATTCTTCTTCTTTTTAGCTTATAGTATATTTTACAGGGACACCACCTGCATGCAAGTTGTAGGTATCCTGAGAGACAAGGCCTAACAAGCACAAATTACATTTACCTACATTATATTTTTTTTTATTTTTCTTTTGCAGGTGAATGGCCTGATTGTACAAAAATAGGTATCTTGGGAAACAAGAGCCAAACTGGCTCAACATCCATGAACTTGCATATTTTATTTTCTAAGGAGATAGATCTAATCCAAGCATGAACGAGGGCACTACTTCTTCGCAAAGGGAAAAATAAAAACCCCCTTGCTTGGGTTAAAGTAGATGCTGATGCAACATGAAGAAAAAATTTAGAAGGCCTGATCAACCTTGCATCAATGAACACATCAACTACTGCTGACTTTTCAATGGTGGGAGAGAAATTTACTCTAAAGGGAGGTGCCTTACTCTTCATGCAGGTGCCTTACTCGAAAGGAAGGCACCTCACTCTTAAGGTATATGCCTTACTCCAAAGGGAGGTACCTTACTCTGAAGGTATGTACCTTACTCGAAAGGAAGACACCTTACTCCAAAGGGAGGTGCCTTACTCTTCAGGTAGGAGTCTTACTCAAAAGGAATGCACCTTACTCCGAAGTTAGGTGCCTTACTCCAAAGGGAGGCACCTTACTCTGAAGGTAGGTACCTTACTCGAAAGGAAGGTGCCTTACTCCAAAGGAAGGCATATTACTGCAAAGGAAGGTACCTTACTCTAAAATAAGGTGCCTTACTTCAAAAAGGTAGGTGTCTTACTATAAAGCAGGCATATCAATGTCCATCAGCGGAGGCACTTTACTACAATTGAAAAGTCTTAAAAAAATTATGAATAAGTGATAATACGCCTTACTCCAGAGGTAGGTGCCTTACTCTCAAAGAGGCACATTACTATAGAGGTAGGCGCCTTACTCTCAAAGAGGTGCCTTACTCTAGAGGTAGACACCTTACTCTCAAAGAGGTGCCTTACTCTAGAGGTAGGTGCCTTACTCTCAATGAGGTGCCTTACTCTAGAGGTAGGTGCCTTACTCTCAAAGAGGTGTCTTACTCTAGAGGTAGGTGCCTTACTCTAAAGGAGGTTCCTTACTCTAGAGGTATGCACCTTACTCTTCAAGCATGCGACTTGATCAATGGCACATTACTCTTCAAGTAGGCACATTGATCAGAGGTTATTTACTCTTCAATAAGGTGCATTGATTTAATTTAAAATACCTGAGCAATTTGGCAGTACGACAAGTGATTAAAGCCAATATCATAATTTCATGTAATGGAAATCTAAAACAATTCAAAAATATTGTGAAATCATTGGGTAGGATTTATGCACATTCCAAAGCCAACCATTGAAGAAAATATGCATCCTAATCTGAACCAATCAGATCCACTGTATTTTTAGCATGATATCTCAAGTAAACCATAATTACAATGAATAAGGTAACATAATAAACACATGGGAAATATGCCATGACCATTATCATGGATTACCAAATTGGTATGCTCCACAATGCACGAACATCCAATTAGGTATGCGCATGAGTTTTTAAATAAATAAGTAATTTTTCATGATTTATGCTTCTTTAAAAATAATGCCATCATAAGAATTGCATTGGTACCTCATGCCTAATACATCGTGTTGAAAATCAATTTGGGTGGCATACCCTATCAACCCTAAAAAAAAAATAACTTGTCGAGGTAGGTGACTTAATCAATAAGAAGACGCCTTCTAGTGAAGATAAGGCATCAAACCAGTTAGGAAAAAAACCAAGAATTCACCATGGGAGGCCGATCAAAGAACCATGCACTCAAGAAGAATGAGCCTAGTGACATTGAGGGAATTAGAGGTGAAGTTTGTAATCGGTTCAAGGCTATCGGGTGGATGGGTTATTGTCACCTGGTCAGCCAAAACCAAGACCTCAAGGAAGCAAAAGAGTTTTTTTCCACTATAATAGGGGAGGATGCTTGATTACATGAACTATAAATTCCAATCATGCCCAAGCATATCTCCCTTGTTACCAGACTCCCCCTCACTAGATAATGCACTTACAAGGATGATATGTCAATCCAGTGCACATAATTGTTGCTTGGGTAAGAGAATGTCTAACTAGTGTACTCCCGATGTACCTACAAAATCTCTTCGAATAGGTTATGATATTCTTCACATGCAAAAGGAAGTACTCATACTTGAATGTGAACCATATGCAGTTCTTGAATCACTTAGTGCATGGGAAAAAAATTAATGTGCCATTTTATCTATCAAGTGCCCTGAAGGATGATGCATCACGATATTAGAGAGGAGCAGCCTCTACCCTAGCCCATCATGGTCTAATTAAAACCCTAATTCATTATGTTGAGGAACATAGATGGGCTCATCGATAGTAGGGGCCAAAAATTCTAGCGCACAGACATAGTATGCTATTGAAGTAGGATAGGAGGATGAATTACGAGAAATGACCTAGGAAAAAGGAGAACAACCCCAAACTTGTTGGGATGCTATAGAAGAAGGGCAGATCCTCTACCTGATTATGTAGAGGATAGGCTAGGGTGGTGGAAAGATGAGGTACCTCCACCCAAATAGATTTGGCAATTGAAGTATTCATGAAATTTACAACCTCACTAGAGATGGTAGTTTCATCCTGGGTGGTTAGGTCAGATACTCGAAATGAAGACATGGAGGCAGGAGAGAGTTCATTCACCTTCGATAGGATGATGATGGAATAATAAGGAAACTTTGTATTTCAAATAGAGCCCCATATTATAGACATCATTGACAATGAAGAACACTTAGGTCAGATCCAAAGGCAAGGCATTGAACCCAACACCAAGGAGGACTCTATAGAGAAATGGGTAACCGCAATTCAAGGACCCGTATCTAAAGGAACTACAGAGTAGTCAATGGATGATGACAAAATAATGGAAAAAACTATGAGTTATTAAAGACAAGAGGGACATATTATTGGACCCTCTAATGACAACAAGAAGGCATCTTTCGTAGGGAAGGAGGATATCCCCACATAATCTATCATAATACAAGAGGGGCCCAAGGGGAAGGTGCCTCGGATATCGTAGAAGATGGCCAATAAAAAGGCCAAGGTCACATTTGTAGAACCAAATTCCTATTCAGACAAAGAATGGGTCAAATGTATGCAGGGGTTTGCTAAGTAAAAGGAGAATTTTGAAAGGCTTCATGAAGATTTCAAGGTGGTGAAGATAGCTGGAAAATTTACCAAGAAGGCAGAAAGATGGCCTGGTATTTGCATCGACCCTACCATAAAATATCACTTTTGGTGGTTATACGATTCATCCATAGGATGGCCCTCCAGAATGTAGAAGTATTTGGAGAGACAAGGGATATTTGGGCTGGAAAAAGAGGCAACAATGATAGCCGAAGAAAATTCTAGCCTCACTCATGAGGAGGCTCAGTTATACAAGGCTAGTATGGTCATACAACAGAGGGACAACTCCTATATTCCACTCAAAGAGCTATGGCCTTTGCATGCTAATATCTGGCATGAAGCGGAGGTTGCATTCTAGAATGCAAAAATGATCGTGGTTATGGTACCTTAGATGTTGGACAAAGTAGAACAAGGAGGCGTAGCCAATGTAATAGGCAGATAGCATTGTCAAAATCTGAGAGCCAACCCAACATAGCTAGAAGTTAGCATAGTCAGAAGACAACACATCTCGAAAATACCCCATAATAAACCAGTACCCGTCAACAAAAATAGAAGTCCCAAAATGAAGGGAAGCCTAAGGTCACTAATAAGAAGAAAAAGTAAAAGGATAGGCCTACTGGAAGAGATGGACTATCAATTTCAGGTGCCACAAGGGCATAGCACATATTAGGCATGGGGGGATGATGAGCATCATAAATGCTTATATTTTTGTATGAGTTCTAATGGTTTTTGCACGACAGTATAATAAGAGTTGTATATTTTTATGAATTATTATGTATCTATTTAATAAAATTATGTGCATTATCTAATTTTTGTATGAAGTATGTTTTGTGTAGATATTTGCTAATTTTTTCATCTTTTGATCAGTCGAGGTCCTATGTGGACCTGACATGCTTTTGCTTCATGAGTCTAAGGTATATTGGAAAGACGTCTTAATCTTCAAGAAGGTACCTTATTCTGCGAGTAGGCACCTTACTCGAGTAGACACCTTACTCTTCAAGTAGGTGCCTTCCTCAAGGAGGCTCCTTACTCTTTAAGTAAGCTTTTTACTTAGAGTAGGCACCTTACTCTTCAAGTAGGTACCTTACTCAAGTAGGTGCCTTACTCTCAAGTAAGGTGCCTTACTCAATGTTAAGCGCTTTAACCAGACGGTTGAAGAGGATCCGGTTGACCACAATGAACCTTCAACTCCACGTAACACAAGCTATACTTAGGAGACTATAAAACATATGCTTTATCCTAGCCATATTGGACGAAATGTGTAACCACTCAATGAAGCAACAAATAAACAACATAGAGATCAAACCTGAAAATATTCTATCTCCAAAAAAAGATGAAAAGAGGTTCAAATTATTTTTACCGCGCACCTATTACAGTAACTAAACTGTCTTAGTTTAAACTGTAACCAGGCCTTCTATTGTAAGAAAACTATAACAGGAAGTTCTATGTGTGTTATATAAACACACAGTCTTCTCTGAACATGAGAAGGAGTTTTTCTAAGAGAATATTGGCCTATGTAAACATTACACTGCATTATCAATAAATCTCGATAGTTCCTTCATTAGCATCTTATCTTCATGATTAGCTGGGTAGGATCTGGTGGAGCTTGGGCCCACTCAAAGATAGTATTCCTCCCCTAATTTTTATTTTTTTCTAGATTAGATTATTTTCTTTGGTGTGCTATATCTTTCAAATTATTCAAAGTGTGTTTTAATGTTTTCATTTAATTTCCAATGCAGTGTGGTGTGATTTACTTTTATGTATTTTCATTTATGCATGATTTTACTTTTGTGTGGATGAATCAATGACATTTTATAAGCACTCCCCAACGATAGGTCAGTCGACTCATCTCAGGAATGGTATTGTGATTGACCTTAACTGTGGCACTTCAAAATTTTATGAGATTCTTGATCTAAAAAATTAAATGCATCGGTTGTGATAGAAAGAGGATTATATTTAACTAGTATTTTTGCCCCAAAAACCAATTTTTTCTATAATCTATTTTTTTTTAGTTAATTCTTGTGACTATGTAGTCTCCTTAGTATCTCAATTTTTGTGGTGTTGTTTTTTGGCATGTAGGGTAAAACAAAAGGGTACTCTAATCCAGTGTGTGTACTATCCATAGGCCCTACATTATACTATATTGATAAATGATAGTACTTAGATCAATATTTTAGGCCACTAGTTAAGGAGGATTCTACGCATACCTTTGAACACACTATCACCCTCTCTAAGATTATGATACGATGATCTTCTCAAATATTCTATCCAATGCACTATGGAGAACACACAGTCAAAAATATTTATAAGGATAAAGGTTTCTCTTAATCCTAGGGGGTCTCCCAATATACCTAAAGATACATTGGAGCTCAATTTCATATATGGGTGTTGTCTAACACCTAGGTATTAGAGTTGGATCACCCCTTACTTCAATATATGCTTTACTAGCAATCTACCCTATCCAATGATAATTATATATATATATATATATATATTAAAACCCTTAGAACAAGGTTTGTAACCTAATAAACTAATATAAAAAAGGCTAAATTAAAAAAAAAAAAAAAAAAGGTAAAAATAAATAAAAAAACAAAAAAATATACCTAACAATTGAAATGATAGAGAAAAAGCTATCGCAAATAGAGTGGAATAGGACCTTGTAAAGTGCTCTAATATCACTTATTAAGAACCTTCTAATTAAAATAAGCAAATTCACATAGATATTGTAATAAAAATATAGATTCATGAATGAACAAAATATTGTAATTTGAAATGTAAATGCAAAAATATATTAATCTCACAATCACAACATAAAATTGCAGATATTTTTGAAGGGGCAGCCTCCTTCAATACTTTAATTCAATATGTGAAAGATACATTTAGTTATATACCCTTGTCTTTTAAGGATACACTTTATGCAACTTTAACCTAATGCTCAAGAGTTGACATACATACAAAGTATCACTTGAGATAAAATCTTTTACCAATAAACAATTACATTCTTTATAATGGTTATATGAAATGGCTCCACTTGTCTATACTTCAATTACCATAAACCATTACAA
Source organism: Wollemia nobilis (assembly GCA_028583015.1). Classification (NCBI taxonomy): domain Eukaryota; kingdom Viridiplantae; phylum Streptophyta; class Pinopsida; order Araucariales; family Araucariaceae; genus Wollemia; species Wollemia nobilis. The sequence continues at coordinate 2,277,384 of JAQPPZ010000840.1, read as the reverse complement.
AATATCATTAGAATAAAATATCCACCTTAAATATAGATTATTACATCATAATAATATGAAAATTACATAATGATTTTAAGATGGGTTTCAAACACAATGAAAAAAACTATATGCTCAAGCCATAAGACTATCCATTCAAAAGTTGTTCTCAAATTTAAGTGTATAACCATCAATTATAGATCTGTGGAGGCTTTTCTTATATCAGTAACATTTACCTATATTTTCCAACAGCTGGATATCTTGTTTATAGTAAGGAGGTGAATAATTGAATATCTAGGGACGTCAACAGGTAAAATCCTATAGACAATTTTTTTAATATCCTCTTTAAAAACAATTTTTTTAATATCCTCTTTAAAAGCAAATAGCATCCGTGCTCTGGAATAGCTATAATATCATTGTACTACAAAGTATTTACACCTTAACTTCGTATAATACATATATTAGTTTTTATTTTTAAATAATTAATAAATCTAAACCTAATTTTTAAATATAATTTAATAGATTTTAAGATAATTTATTAATTTAAAATTTATTTTAAAAATAATAAAAGTTGCATCTTGATGGAGTGCCATTATCTAAACATGAAATTCTGTAACTCTTAACAAAGAAGAGGAAGAGGTAGGTTTAAATCTTCTTACTCATTATATGCATAATAATTAATTTTTTTTAATATTACTATAATAAAATTCTTATAATATTATTATATTCACATTATTTAATATGAAAAGATTGTTTGAATCCTGATTTAAAAAATAAAAAATATATTTTCAAAAATTTAACCCCTACATTTAATTTCAACTATAATCCATTATTACAACTATAAAATTAACATTGATATTACTTTAAAGATTATATATGTATAATTATTATTATAAAATTAACTGTTACATGACAACAGAAACCTTATCATATTTTACGAGAGACATTTTCCACTGCTATACTCAAAAGACAGTTCCATCCTAATTGGACGTGGACTTTATTTAGACCCGTGGGCGACATTTCATTAAAAATAAGGCCAAGCTATATCACGAACCAGCATCCCCAGGAGATGGAATGTAGTTATCTGGAACCACAAGAGATATCTCTTCTTCAGTAGAGGCCCCAGCTGTGGTTTACAACTGTGAATCCACCATCTACCACTAGATTATGACCGCTCACATATTTCGCTTCTTCACTTGCTAAATACAGTACAGCCTCCGCTATATCGTCGACAGTTAGGGTGGTATCCTTTAAATTTGCTGCCTTGTTGAGAAAGGTGTCCACCTTGACCTTACCCTTATACTCTTCTGGAAATTTTTCAAGGAGCTGTGCTAAAAGATCGGTGCCAATGCCATAGGGAGAGACACAATTGACTCTGATCCCATATTTCCCAAGCTCAGCAGCGCCATTTTTAGTGAGCCCTATAACGGCATGTTTTGAAGCCGTGTATGCGTGAGGTGTTATTCCTCCTATTATGCCTGCAACACTTGCTGTAGAAATCACGCAGCCCTTTGTCTTGGGGATCATCACACGCGCTGCGTGCTTAAGGCCATGCATTACTCCTTTCACGTTTATATTCATCACACGCTCGAATGCTTCCATGTCGTACTCTGCTATGCTCTTTGTAGAGTGATCGACGGTTCCGGCATTGTTAAGCATGATGTCGAGTTGCCCGTAATTTTGCATTGCGAAATCCACGGCTGCGCTCACATCGTGCTCTTTTGTCACGTCGCAGTGGACGTACGTCGCACAAGGAGAGAGGGATTCGGCGAATTTCTGACCTGCTTCATCTGCAATGTCGGCGATGATAACTTTGGCTCCATGTTTAGAGAAGAGACGAGCAGTGGCTGCTCCAATGCCCGACGCTCCGCCTGTGATTATGGCAACCTTGCCTTCCAATCTGAAACAGAATATTATGTGTCATACAATTCCCCAAAAATCTAGAAGAAATTGCCTTTAAAATTGCAGAATTTGCACGCTTCTCCGAGCTATATAGCAAAAGCAATACAATTAATAAGAATTGGGATGAACGTTTAACCTTTGAAATTCTAAGGGGCATTAGTGCACGAGATAGATGCCATTTACCTTAAAATCTGTTCAATATTTAAAACATAAATTTGAGACGTCTATAAAATTTATATTTATTATTGAATCAATATTGTATACTGGTTGTTTCCTTTAAAAAATGATATGATTGAGAATTAGTAGTAAAAAAGTAAATGGATCAAGATATTGTTCAAGTAAATTGATGTTGTTAGTGGTTGGTGGTGAGCTTCCAAAATCCTTCGGCACTAACTACACGCTCTTATAAATGTATCTCCAACATATCTTTTGCATCTTTCTTCCTCCTTCCTCTTCTTCCTCTTTCCCCCTCTATTGTGTTCTAGTGAAGAGTCTCTTGTGTATTTTTTTACTTTATGTATCTTGTGTACATTTTTTACTACAATTTATATCTTTGAACTCATCTATTGTCTTTTCTCTGTGTTCTTTATTTCTTATCCACCTGTGTAGTGTTTGTTCATATTTGAAATCAAATCTAAGTCATAGAGTGGTTATATTTGAACTCATCGATTGATATAGAATCAAATAATAGGTGGTCTAGTGGTACAATGGACTTGGATTATCTCAAGTGAATAAAATGTTGGTTAAGGAGATGACCATGTATTGGATTTGATGTAACAAAGATAGCAATAAAAATTTTGATAGTAAGTTTTACTTTCATACCATTGGATTTCCTTAATGGTTGTGAAGTCACCATGTGAATATGGCTTATGCTCTAAAAGTAGATAAATTGAGGCCTTTACTACATCCTCAATCTGGTATCTTTAACAACTTCTTTTGATGCTCATTCTAGATTGGAGTCACTAAGTGAGTGAAAGGGCACTTCAACAAGCAAGGGTAGGCATAGACCCTCACCATGTCTAAACCTAACTTATTGTCCTACTTATAATACCAATGATTTGTCACTAGGATCCAATCGAGTGTCTTATTAAACTATTGTCCTCTTTGATTATCATGATTGAAACAATCATACCTCATATGGAGTGACACAATAGGGCCTCGACTATGAGCATGGGATTTAGCTCAATCGAGGGCCTCTAGGAGTTTCTTCAATGGTCAGGTCCTTCTTATGATATAATATTTATACACAATTTAACTAAGTAGGAAAAGGGATGCAAGAGAAAAAATAAAAACAACTCAAAATAAATAAATACCTAAGCTACTAGGGTGATGATTCACCAAATATCCACTAATATATTCCTATACAATAGGCCTTAATGCTATGTGTCAATGGTGAACACTTCCTCTCCTCAACACATATGAGCTTAAATGAGAGTTACTAGCACATATACATGCAAAGAGATGGGTTAGAGCATGAGAACCATAGATGGCTACTAAGAAAAATTAGACATGTAGATCTCTCATACATGCATATATGTAAAATAAAACTCAAAATAATTAAAACTTTAGAACATACACACACATACAAATATGGGACAACATGAGATCCACAAATGGCTATTCAGAAAATTGGCATGTAGAACTCTAATATATATATATATATATATATATATATTATAAATATTATGTTAGAAGTTGGGGTTCGAACTACCCACAAGCCACTCAAGATCCAACTTCTATATAGAGAGAGAGATAAATGAAAGGAAAGCATACAATTATAGATGCAAACTCACCAATACCTTTTACAACCTAGAACATTGTAGTTTATAAATACAATGGGGAGTATTTTACCTCCAAAATTACTTGTAGATGGGTCTGATAATTTTAGCTACCTCTTCTAGGGATCCTAAAAATTGAATGAGGTACCCTTGGCCATATCAGTTGTTAAATCTAGGACTACCATCACCATGCTTGTCTTAAATGAATCTTTGAACCGCTTAATTGAAATGATATTTGGTTGGTGGTTTTTGTTCTTTCTAGGTAAGAGTACACTAATTCAACTCACCTACCCCTCCTTTAGATCTATGTATTTTGGTAGGTCCAAGATGTTGGTGATAACTTCAAAATTTCTAGGGCATCCTTAGTCCATTCAAAATCCAATACATGCATGTATGCTTGTTAGAACTCCTCACTAGCCTTGGTTGGATATTACAAAACTTCTACTATTGTGGTTATTTTAGAGTTATATTCTTTAGCTCCCTTATTATCATGTTTGTTAGGACATCTCTTTCCTCGATTTTATAAACTTCCTATTTATTATGATTATTAGGAACTATTTTGACATTTTTCTCTCAAAATATGTAATATGCTTCAAGGTTCTAAGGTTGTTTTCTTTGCTTACCATATTAAAAAAAATGTAACCACCCCAGATCAAATATATTTCCTCCCTTGGGTGTTTTCCTTAGATGCAAATTAGTAGTGAGGAGTCACTATAGTATAGAAAAAGGATGTGTCTTAGCATTTTTATGTGGATTTAAGAGAAAATAAAATAACTATTAAGGATAAATTTCCTATTCTAGTAATATATGAGCTATTAGATGAGTTGCATGGTAACCAATATTTCTCAAAATTAGATTTGTTGTCGGGATACCATCATATTTGACAAGGACATTCCTAAAATTACTTTTAGGACTCATGAAGGGCACTATGAATTCTTGGTTATGCCATTTGGTTTGACCAATGCACCTTCCACTTATTAGAGTTTGATGAACTCCTTTTTTTGCCCTTCCTTCATAAATTTATTCTAGTCTTCTTTGATGATATTTTGATTTACAGTCATTCTTAGGAGTAGCATCTCCACCATTTGGATTAGACCCTACAACTTTAGTTTGAGAATCAGCTTTATGCCAAGAGATCAAGGTGTTTGCAAGAAGTAGAATATTTGGGTCAAAGGAGTTAAAGTAGATCCTAAAAATATTAAGGTTGTTCAAGAATGGCCAAGCCTCAAACTATAAGGGACTTTGAGGATTTTTGGGACTCATTGAATATTAATTATATTTATGTAGAATTATCAAAAGATAGTGGCTCCCTTGATAGACATGTTGTGAAATAATTCCTTTATTTTGTTAGAACCAATGAAGAAATATTTCAAGTTATTAAAGCAAACTATGACAACCACATTGATGTTAGCAATGCCTAATTTTTCAAAACATTTTGTAATTGACAGTGATCTTTTTGGTAATGGAATTGAGGTAGTTTTTATGCAATTAAGAACATTCACCTTCACCAATAGAGCATTTTTAGGTTGGAATTTAGGAAAATATACTTATGAAAAGGATATGCTATCCATGTTATGTTTTGTTAATCATTGGATGCCATATCTCATTAGGTGTCATTTTTTGAATCAAAACTGATTGTTATAGTCTAAAATACTTATTTGAACAAAGGGTAGCCACATCAAAACAATAAACATTGATATCTAAATTGTTGGGCTATGATTACGAAGTTACCTAGAAAAAAGTAAAGAATAATGTAGTGGTCGATGGACTATCCTAACAATATGAATATCAAGGAATCTTAAATGCTATATCTACACTACTTCCTCAATGTACCAATCATCTCAAAGAAGAAACAACCGAGGATTCTAGTTTGCAATCTTTGATCAACAAACTCCAAGCATAGACCAACTCTTGTCCTGGATATATTTGGGATGGTCAAGACTTTAGATATCATGAACGACTTATCATTCCCCTAAAATACAAAATACAAGAAATCATCTTATAAGAAATGCATGCATCTCCAATGTTTGGACATTTTGAATTTCTAAAAACATATGAAAGGACCAAGTGTACCTTCTTCTGGAAGGGAATGAAAAGGGATATTCAAAATTTTATGATTGAATATGATAGGTGCTAATGTATGAAAGGAGAAACTATGTGTTCGCTTGGAACACTTCATCCATTTCCAATTTCAAAACAAGTTTGAGCAAATATTTCTTCAGATTTCATTGAAGGGTTATTAAAATTAGGAGGAAAATCAAGTATTTTGGTTGTAGTGTATCATCTCACAAATTATGCTCATTTTTGTTCCTTAGCCCATCCCTACACCACCTCTATAGTTGCCCAAAATTTCTAGAATATATTTTTCCTTCATGTCATGCCCAAATCTATTGTGTTAGATAGGGACCCTACTTTTTCCAATCACTTTTGGTAGGAACTATTTAAGTTGCAGGTCACCCTCATACTAATGGATAAACTAAAATTTGGGTCAAGTTCTTGTAAACATACCTTCATTTTTTTGTATTAGAACATCCTACACAATAGGCTAAGTGGCTTCCTCTAACCAAATGGTGGTATAATACTCAATATCATACCTTTACCAAAGTCACCCCATTTGAAATTGTGTATGGTCTTCCTCCACCAGCACCCTCCTCATACATTATAGGAGGTTCTAGGCTTCAAGTTGTGAATTCCACTCTCAGCCAACAAGTTTTCATCCTCCAACAACTTAAGGTAAATCTTGAGGTTGCCTAGAACCTTATGCATGAACAATTTGATCAACACTATTTTGATCATAGATTTGAAGTGGGGGACATGATTTTTCTCTACCTTTAGCCCTACAAATAGTCATCCCTTTAGCTCCATGAATGCTATAAGCTTACAGTCAAATACTATGGTTCCTACTAGGTGTTACAATGGATTGGATCAACTACCTACAAATTATTTTTTTCAACCATTTCTAGGATCCATATACTCTTTCATGCTTCCTTCCCAAATAAGGTTGTTGGTAACAAGGTACAAGTACAATATACATTACCAAAGTTGTATGAAGAAGGACCCATAATTCTCAAGCCTAAATAAATGTTGGATAGGATATCATGCACTCTTTTCCACAGTATCATTACATGTTATTGTTCAATGGTGAGGATTACAACTTCAACATGCCACTTGGGAGTCACTCCATTAGCTCCAATAGGAGCTTCCTCATCTTCAACTTTGATGAAAAAGCATTTTGAAGGGGAAGGGCATGTTAGGACCATATCCTAATATTATTATGTAATAACCCCATTTCTAACATGGGAATCCCATCCTAATTATATTATGTAATGTTCTATAATAGTTTGTGGCACTAGAGGCACCTAGACAAATGATGTAACTATTATAAAGAATGTAACTTTTTTTTTGGTAGAAGATTCTAGATTGGGTGGTATGTTGCACAGTTGCATATAAGTCAACCCTTAAGCATTAAGTTTATGGTTATGAAGAGTCTTTCAAAATGCAAGAAGCATAGATGGATGTATATTTTTGCATTTCGAATTAAAGTTTTTTTTAGGAGGTTTCCCCCTTGAAGAGGCCCACAATTTTTTATTGTGATTTGTGATATTAATATATAATTTGGCATTTCCATTTTGTATTGCAATATTCTGTTCTTTCATGAATTACTGCTTTATTGCAATATTTATGTGGATGTAGTTATTTTAACTAGAAGGTTCCTAATAATATCCTCTCCTTAACCCCTTTGGTGCAAATTTATGGGAGGATGTTGAAATTATAATTTGATTTGTATCCAAGAGTAGGCCTAAGGGTATTTCATTGTACAATGTATTAATTATTTTATAATATTATACTAGGTAATAGATATGGGCCATGGTTAACCTTGTTATGTTTAACATAATTTACTACTTATAATTAATATGTCCCACTCATTATATTTTATTAGGTTAAAATTTATGAGTAGTTGGAGTTTTGGTATTGCTATAAATATTCCCCTCACACTCGTAATTTCTTATTAGAGCATTGTGCAATATTCCTCACTATATTTATCTTCCTTTCATCCATATTTATGCTATCTATATGAGATCTATGTGGGTAGATTGTTTCTATAAATTTCTAAAAATATTGTGAATTTCATTACAACTAAAAATGTCTAGCAAGAATTTTTGGTGCCTCTTTGAACATGAACTAACAAATTACAATTAACTCATGAGAAAGAAAATTATACTTAATAAATAATCTATATATTATTACCACTATCTATCTACATATATATATATATATATATATATATATATATATATATATATATATATATATATATATAGGTCTATTTACTAGTTTTTTAACGTGATCTACTTAATGCATTCTGACACACTTCTAAAATAGATATTACCGATATGCGTAGTTCCTTAATAAACTGATGTAAGTTCATGTATGCTTGTATAATAATTCACTGATAAAATGAGAATTAAACCTTGTTAGACCTAAGAAAAACAACTTATAGGAAATATAGTACTTGCTTCCTTACTATGCACAAGATGGAACTTTTTTTTTTTTAATTCAACACTTAGTTCTCACCTTGCTACTCTCAATATTTTTTAAAACAGAGTCAATATTTGTACTGAACTAATCTACTCATAAACACAAATTGAATAATACAAACTTCAAGACATGTTCTATATGTGCCATAAAAAAATCAAGAACTAGGGAAAGAAATGTAGGCTAAGTATTGGTTGAGCTCTCCACCAAAGCAACAAATATCATGAATCCATGAACATATGATTCAAAAATTGCATGCCTTTACAACAATTATAGACCAATCACTAGAATGTTTTGAAAGTCCATGCATCTTATGTTTCATTGCCTTGTGCAAGATATCCAAAACTCATATAAAAGGAAGTACAAAATATCATTCATGACCTAAAACTTACAAATAATCATCTCTTTCTCATTCACAGTAAATTCCTTAATGAAAACACTATAACCCCAACATAAAAATAGTAATAGGATAACAATCAACAACCAATACTCCAAAACTTTCCTCTCTAGACATTTTTTCAAAATACCATATATTTCCCTTGATATCAAATTTTTATCTTTCCACTAGTTGAATTACATTTGGATAAGTAGTATCAAAGGCAAACCACATATTTTCTCCTCTTCACAAAGAGCCCCTGAATTTCCTAACCAATTTGCTACCCCATTTCCTTTTATAATTACATGGAACACTTCAAATTTCTCTAATGAGTTTAAAATCCTTAGAGTATCTGTGATTGAACTTAACACCCACCAAATCATGATAGCCCTCTTATTAAGACAATTTATTATGTTAAATGAATCCTCCTCCACTATCAACTTTCTCACTCTTAGCTACTTTGCTAATTTTTCTCTAGCCAATACTGCTCTAGCTTCTACTTGATGACTGGTCATAGTTCCTAGATAGTTTTTGATTGTTCTAGTTAGGATTCCCTTACTATCCCTTACATTGCTTCATCCCCACCTCAGCTAGGATTTCCTTTAGATGTTGCATCAAAATTAAGCTTTAGCCATCCCTCCTTGCATGCCTACCCTTTCATACTTCTTCTTGGATCTACTTGAGGGTTATTCTCCATCCTTAATGGGCTTAGATTCTAGTGTGCACTTATCCTTGCTTCCTCTATTGATTTTGGTTTTACCTTTGTCATCCGAACTTTCGTGTTTTTCACTATAACATCTCAAATAATCTTATTTTTTTTATATATAACTCTCTTTTCTCCCTCTTAAATATTATTCTATTTAATTACAACCATACACCCATGCATAATAAATTATATCTATCTATATACTAATTATAGTGTATTAATTATTAACCATAATCATCAATTAAATATTAAAAAAAAAAAAACCTTTTAATAGCCTTTTTCACATAACAAGATTGCATTGCACCATAACTAAGCTGCTGAGTTGATATAACGACAGTTCGAAGTGGGAATAGAAAAGAGCCGCTTTAAACAGCAAAACTCTAGCGACTTATACTGATCGAACATTATTGATGAGATTGAACGCTGGTGAGATACGTATGTTTGGAACCATGTGAAAAATGTTTTCAGTAGAGGCCCCAGCCGTGGTTTACGACGGTGAATCCTCCATCCACTACCAGAGTATGACCGCTCACATATTTGGCTTCCTCGCTCGCCAAGTACAACGTAGCCTCTGCTATGTCCTCCACATTTAGCGTGGTTCCCTTCAAATTTGCTGCATTGTTGAGAAAAGTGTCTATCTTTGGCTTACTCGCAAACTCTTCTGAAACACATTTAAAGAACATCTTTGCGAGATCGGTCCCAATTCCATAGGGAGCAACAGAATTGACTCTGATCCCATATTTTCCAAGCTCAGCAGCGCCATTTTTGGTCAGGCCTACCACCGAAGCTGTGTAGGCGTGAGGAAGTATTCCCCCTAATACCCCTCCTACACTTGATGCAGAAATTATGCAGCCCTTTCGCTTGGGGATCATAACGCTCGCCGCGTGCTTCATGCCGTGCATTACTCCTTTCACGTTTACATCCATGACGCGCTCAAATAGTCCCATGTAGTATTCTGCTAAGCCCTTGGTAAAGGCATCGCCGGTTCCAGCATTATTTAACGTAATGTCGAGTTGGCCGTGCATTTCTATGGCCAGATCCACGGCCGCTTTTACGTCTTCCTCTTTGCAAACGTCACAGTCGATGTATCTCGCCTACGGAGAGAGGGATTCTGCAAATTTCTGACCAGTTTCGTCTGCGATGTCGGCAATCATGACTTTGGCTCCATGTTTTGTGAAGAGCCGAACAGTCGCTGCTCCAATGCCTGATGCTCCGCCTGTGATTATTGCAACTTTAACTTCTAATCTACAATAAACAATGTCGCTCATAAATCTCTGCAGAAGTTGTCTTAGTAGGGCTTCACGGACATCAAAGACTATTTTATCCTTTATTCTTTACCTTCTACCTTTTCAATATCTTATGGTTCCTCCCAACAAACTTATTTTTTAATTATTGTTGATCCGGAAGAAGAACAACTCTATAGTTTGAGAGGCACTCAAAAGATTGAGATCAGACTACTATCTTTGTAAATTGACACTTCTAAGTTTGAACCCAGGTCTCTTCCTGTTAAGCGCTTAGCCAGACAAGCAATTTCCAATTCACCTAACCCTTAAACTTTTTTTAATAAAATCGGCTCCCAAGTATCCCTGGGACTAGGACTTTCCATTCCTCAAGACCTGTCTCATCCGATATACCTTCAAAATAACCTATTCCATGGGGCCTGTCCATAGTGTACCCCTGAGACTAACCTAAAGATTTTGTATAGGATAAGGCAGGCCACAAGACTTATAAACCTTTTTAAAAGATTAAAAAAATTACCCATAAAATACTTAACATAAATATAAAAATATTTTATATTTTATCTCTTACACTTTTATCCTTTCATACCTTAGAACCATGATCCACCTTCAATAAAGGCTGCCACCTCACACGTGATAAATGTTTAGTCTACGGGATATGAATTATAATAGAACCATGATCCACCTTCAATAAAGGCTGCCCACCTCACACGCGATTAATGGTTAGTCAAGGGATATGAATTATAATAATAAAAGATTGACTCTTAAAATATATGTAATATTGGTTATATAAATTATATTTTTATAACTTAATTTAAATTATAAAAAATATATATAATTTTCAACATACCCTTATTTAAGGTAAAATGATAAACAATTGAAATGATTTGGAAGTAGAAACAATTATTTATTTATTTTTATTTAAAAATAATAATTTTAATTTTTTGGAGATATGTCAGAGATAGTAATGATAAGTGTTTGGGTTTTTATTTGAGTTAAATCTTTAATTTCTCTTTAAGAAGATCCAAGGTTCAAACATGACCTACCCAAAAAAGATAGATATGTAAAAATAGTATGCTTAAACTACCTTACATTTTTTACCCTTAAAATCATAACCTACTAAAAAAAAATAGGCTGATAATAACAGTATGTTAAAACTACCTTACATCTTTTTACCCTTAAAATCGCGTCGATCATTTATCTGATTATCATTATGTTTGAAAAGTTTTATTATGTTTGAAAAGTTTTATTAAAATTATGTTTTAACATTACTCACTATACCCCAAAAAATATATATAAAAATTATAATAATATATATAATCTATATAATATAAATTAAATTTTTAAAATTTAAATTAAATTATAAAAAAAATAAAACAAGAATAGCTAAGAAATGTAAACGAAACTACCTATTTTATAACAACCTTATTTATGAAACTTAAAATACATTCTGCTTTATAGAAGAAATGTAGACAGAAGCTCCTATTTAATAACAACCTTGTTATATCATAAAGACTACCTAAAAAAACACCGTGCTCATATAATAAATAGAGAACAAAACTCAAAGTGAGGGATTAAATCCAACCCCTCAAATTACCTTTCACTTTATGCTAATATGATAGAAATGTAAATAATACTCAACAAAATAATTCTTTGTTTACAGCGAAATGCCATAATTATGGATCTTAAAGCACCATCTCCAAACATAGCTGTTCTTTTCTTTTTTTTCTTTAAGAAGCTCACTGAGTCATGTGTCCATAGTGATGGTATTTAAGATTAGTTATTGTATTGAAAAGTGGATATATATATACACGATGTAATACTGGTTAATAGGTTAAATTTTTAACCAGAAAAAAGCATAACTTTATCTAAGGTAAAATGGAGAAGAAGTGTAAACAAAATTTCTATTTTATAATAAATAGATAACAGAACTCAAAGTGAATTAAATCCAGCCCCTCACATTACCTTTCACTCTATGTTAATAAGATAGAAAGGTAAATAATACTCAACAAAATAATGCTTTTGTTTACAGCGAAATGCTTATAATTGTGGATCTTAAAGCACCATCTCAATACATACCACCACTAAACAAAATTTCTATTTTATAATAAATAGATAACAGAACTCAAAGTGAATTAAATCCAGCCCCTCACATTACCTTTCACTCTATGTTAATAAGATAGAAACGTAAATAATACTCAACAAAATAATGCTTTTGTTTACAGCGAAATGCTTATAATTGTGGATCTTAAAGCACCATCTCAATACATACCACCACTGTATGAACACATGATTGACTAAGCTTCTGAAATTATGTAAAGAAAAAAAAAGAAAACGAGAGCTATAAAGATGCTTTGTTTAAATCCTAACCCATATAGAATGGAAAAGAAAGGCTTAAGCAATTACCTTCCCTGCGACATAGGCGCCTTTTCCGCAGACATTGTTGAGTGGGATATGATAGAGAGGATTATCAAATCAGCCAAGTAAAGGTTTAAAGGTTGAGATAATTTTGAAGCAAAGCCTTCCCTTATGTTAAATTTCGTGGTTGGTAAAAGTTCAGGTTTGACATATTTCTATCATCTTAGGTAGGGAAACACAAAAATCTAATGGAATCTTTTTTTCTATTGGAAACGTGCATTAACAGTCAAAGGATACAGATAATAATGAGCAGTGAAACACGAAAAGCTAACGGAATCTTTTTTTTATTGGAAACGTCCATTAACAGTAATCAGCAGGTAAACACAAAAATCTAACAAAATCTTTTTCTTATTGGAAACGTACAAAAGATAAGGATAATAATTCAATGATAGCTATGCGTCCAGCCCGTGGCAGGTACCAAGTTATCTTATCTATCAAAATGCATTGAACACTCCAACGAACCATTCAAAACATAAGGATAATAATTAAATGATAGCTATGCGTCGAGCCCGTGGCAGGTACAAAGTCATCTTATCTATCAAAATGCATTGAACACTCCAATCAACCATTCAAAACATAAGGATAATAATTAAATGATAGCTATGCGTCGAGCCCGTGGCAGGTACAAAGTCATCTTATCTATCAAAATGCATTGAACACTCCAACCAACCATTCAAAACATAAGGATAATAATTAAATGATAGCTATGCGTCGAGCCCGTGGCAGGTACAAAGTCATCTTATCTATCAAAATGCATTGAACACTCCAACCAACCAGTCTATTTCCATCCGGGAAAAAGACCACTAAATTTTATCTTATTTTTTATTTTTTCAGATCTTTGTCTGATTGTGGACCTGAGAAAAAGCCTCCACAGATTTTTTTTTCCCCTTCAGAACACTCTTATCATTTCTGTATTTCCGTTCATGGTACTAGACATTGCTTTCAGAGCTTTGCCTGGTCATGGAACTAGGAAAAAGATACGGCCAGATTTTCTTTGTTATAGTTTTCGGAGCTCTGTCTGATTATGGAACTGGAAAAAGATTCCACCAGTTTATTTTTAATTAAGGTATTCTCACACATATTAATTTAAAATTTTTAGATCAAAATAAAAAATTATACCACTAAAATATCCTCAAAACAATAATTTTTGTTTTTAAGAAAAGGTAGTACAAGAGAGAAGCCTCTGCTTAAATATCCTCTCAGCTTTTAATTTGCAAGATACTATTAACTTACTGAACATTGTTAATAGTTTTCTGTTGATGTATTTTTTATTTAAAAAATATATATATATATTAAACATTAACCGATCATTCGTAGGTGGTACAAACAGCCAAAGATTTAAAAGATCACCTTCAAGCTCTAGAACTCTTTTGTAAAGAAGTTGGGATGCAGGTGAACACGAGCAAAACAAAAATTATGATTTTTTCAGCAAAAAATAAGAAGCAACAACTCAAATTTCAGTTTGCAGGAGAACCGTTTGATGTAGTAGTAGAATACAAATACCTAAGCATAGACTTTCATGACAAACTTAATTGGAATACATGCAGGATGAAAAGAACTCAAAGTGGCTGGAAAGCACTATATGCACTTCAAAACAGGTGTAGGAATGCTAAGTTGTGAGACTGGAAGACCACCAAGGTCTTATTTGGCCTACTTGTTACACCGGTTCTGTTGTATGGTTGCGAGGTGTGGGCTAGTGGCACAACAAATGCAAAATGGAGGCAAATAGAAAGGATTCAAAAATATCTAATCACAAACTTTCTCAAAATTAAGGCCAAAACCCCTTATGAAATTATTCTAGCTGAAACTGGAATGTTCCCTTTAGAAGCAATTGCTATGACTAAGTTGTTATGTTACTTGAAAAAAACGAGAAAACATGACAAATGATAGATGGCCTAGGGCAGCGAGGGACGAAGAGTTGCATAGGCGAAAGAATACGTGGATGAAACAAAATCAGAAATGGATGAAACGTTGGGAAATCAACATAAATGAATGCCCAAATGTCAACAAAGACATAAAAAATTATGTGAATGAAAACTTCAAAGTGGAATGTGGAAAAATGCAAGCGAGGAAAAGACAATATTATATTGCAAATTTTAACCCAACGTATGACCACAAGGAAAAAGCGTACATAGGCGCTGAAATCAAGTGGAAGGAAAAAATACTCATTGCTCGAGATAAGGACTAGCTCTCATAGGCTTAGATGTGAAACAGGGAGATGAACAACGCCCAAAGAACAATGGGAAGAAAGGATATGTACTCTATGCAGCACAGGGCAGTAGAGACAGAGGAACACTTCATCTATAAATGCCCAAGTTTTTCAGATATCCGTGACAAATACAAAGAAACACTTGGAAACGAGTTTATGACAGATTTATTAGACAATAAAACAAAAAAAGTTGACAGTAAAACAAAAAAAGTTGGAGAATTGCTAACACAAATCAGCAGGAGAAGGAACAACCTTCTCAAAGATATTAAAGATCATATGATATGATTTTGAGTAATTGTACTTCCATATTTGAAGTCCCATAGACCATATTTGAGTATCGCGGACGTAATTATCTTTCATTCATTCATTCAAAGTATTTTTTTTTATCAAAGTTAATTGAACACTCTCACCTACCATTTGTCTATTTCCGTTCAATATTAAACACTAACCGACCATTCATAGGTGGTACGAAGTATTTTTTTTTTATCAAAGTTCATTGAACACTCTAACCTATCATTTGTCTATTTCCGTCCATGGTACTAGACATTTTTTTCCAGACATTTGTCTGATTATGGAAATGGGAAAATGACCACTAAAGTTTATTTTCTTTATTTTTTCAGACCTTTGTCTGATTGTGGATCTGAGGAAAGCCCATTGCTTTCAGAGCTTTGTCTGGTCATGGAACTATGAAAAAGACTCCCCCAGATTTAAGAGGGAGGGCTCTGCTTATTCTCTCAGCTTCTAATTTGCAGGGTATAATACAATTAACTTACTGAACAATGTCTACAGAAAAGGAAGCTGTTGCTCAGGCAAGGTAATTACTTTTATTTTCCTGCCATCTTGATTATGGTTTAAACAAGTTAATCCTTGGTAGCGGTTTTCTTGATTATTTCAGAACTAAGGTACCCATGTTTTCGAATACTAATGTTATGTTTTGAAATCTTTGCTTTTAAGCTTCATATCACTAATTAGTGTACAAAGTAAAAATGGGAAACACTTCATTTTCTTGGATGCTGCTCGTATTTCTTAATCTCAATAGATCATGAGAGGGTTTTTCGTTGCCCAGAGGGACTACTTAAATATATTATTATATAAATACAATTTTGTTTTCGTTTTCTTCATAGACCTTTAAAATTTGTGTTTGTAGTTTGCTCTTACGTTTTCAAAGTCTGTTACTTGAACAGATTGTAAGGTAAATGCCGTCTATCTTGTGTACTAATGGCATGCGAAGCACAAATTATTCAACTTAGTAGGCGCTCTTAGAAATTATGCGATTACACCGTTGATTCACAGCTCGACTATAAGAGATGGCTCTGCTTCAATATTCTATGAACTTTTAATTTGTAGGGTATAATACTATTAACTTATTGAACAATGTCTAGACTCTACAGAAAAGGAAGTTGTTGCTCAGACCTATCTTGATTATGGTTTAAACAAGGTAATCCTTAATAGCAGTTTTGTTGATTATTTCAGAACTAAGATACCCATTTTTACGAATAGTGATGTTATCTTTTGAAATCTTGCCCAAGTTTGGTGAGTGTACAGAGTAAAAATGTGAAACACTTTGTTTTCTTTGATGCTGCTCACATGTCTCACTCTCAAAAGATCTTGAGAGGGTTTTCCGTTGCCTAAAGGGGCTATTTAAGTATACTTTTATATAAATATAATTTTGTTTTCCTTTTCTTTATAGACCTCTAAAATTTGTATTTTAACTAGAGCATTTGCCATTAGGATTTCAAAGTCTGTAACTTGAACAGATATTAAGCTAAATGTCATGCATCTTCTGTACTAATGCCATGCGAGGCACAAATTATTCAACTTACTAGGCACTCTTAGAAATTATGCGATTACACAGTTGATTCCCAACTCGATTATAAGAGAGAGGGCTCTGCTTCAATATTCTATGAGCTTTTAATTTGTAGGCTATAATACTATTAACTTACCGAACAATATTTACAGAAAAGAAAGTTGTTGCTCAGGCCTATCTTGATTACAATTTCGACGAGATAATCCTTAATAACAGTTTTCAGTTTTCTTTATTATTTCAGAACTAAGATACACATTTTTTACGATTACTGATGCTATCTTTTTAAATCTTGCCTTTAAGTTTCATGAGTGTAAAGAATAAAAATGTGAAACACTTCGTTTTCTTTGATGCTGCTCACATGTCTCACTCTCAAAGGATCTTGCGAGGGTTTTCCCTTGCCTAGAGGGGCTATTTAAGTATACATTTATATAAATATAATTTTGTTTTCCTTTCTTTATAATCCTCTAAAATTTGTATTTTACCTAGAGTATTTGCCATTAGGTTTTCAAAGTCTGTAACTTGAACAGAAAGTTACAGAACATAAATTAAGGTAAATGCCATCCATCTCTTCTAATAATGACCTTTAAAATTCTAAAGGTTGAACATTCATCTCATGAGGATGTTCTTTTTTGAATTATTATCAATTTTAATTTGAGAAGAATGACATGAAGAGGTTGTTAATATATTTTGAATGCCTTCCTGAGACTTCATATCCTTACTGATAAGGACATCTTTAGCTATAGTATTATACAACCTTTATCCCTTCTTGTAATCATCATAGCAAACAAAAATACACTTAATGCTGTTACTGTCAAACTTGATAGTTGTTATCTCATGTGGCACATGAGCATATGCTTCACACTCAAACACTCTAAAACAATTGACATTGGACTTTTTTCCACTCAATGCCGGTTCCGGGGTGATAATTTTAAGGCATGATATAGGGAACCTATTCTGAATATGAGTTGTATTCACTGCTTCTACCCAAAGTTCCATACACAAGTTGCTAGTTTGAATCATTTATTGAGTCATTTCAACCAAAGTTTTATTTTTTCTTTCAACCACTCCATTTTGTAGTTGAGTGTTTCTATTAGTTGTCTCTCTCTAAATTCCATATTTTTCCAAAAAATTCTCAAAGTTGTGATTGAAATATTCTTATGCCTTGTTGGATCTTATTCTTTTGATTCTTTTGTTACACTTATTTCCCACAAGGGCCTTGAAAATTTCAAACTTTAATACTTCAATTTTGGTCTTGAGAAAGTATATCGATGTTATTATGGAGAAATCATCAATAAGGGTTAATACATATTTTGCTCCCCTAGTGATTTAAGAGTAATGAGTATACATAAGTCACTATCCACAAGCTCAAGCAATTCTTTGCTCTTGATGTACTCCTATCAAGTGAATCTTATGATGTTTTCCAACCACACACCCTTCTCAAACACATGTGTTTGAATTGATTCATGGGAGACCAAGAACCATCCCTTTCCTTGATAATGTGGATAGATTTTGATAATTGAAGCGCCCAAACCTTTGGTTTCACAATTCATCTTATGATGTTTTCCAACCACACACCCTTCTCAAACACTTGTGTTTGAATTGATTCATGGGAGACAAAGAACCATCACTTTCCTTGATAATGTGGATAGATTTTGATAACTGAAGTGCCCAAACCTTTGGTTTCACAATTCATTAACATAATCATGCATTGACACATATGTAGTCTTGTGTGTAGACATCAAACCATGTTTATATATTCCATTTTCTATTGTTCCTTCTGCTATGACTCTGTAGCCATCCCTCATATTTTTAATCAAACATTGTCTTGTTAAAATTCTACCTTATATCCATGCATTTTTATCTGATTTACTTAGAGAAAATTCTTCTTCAATTTTGTTATATTAAGTATATTTGGAGTTTTTTATTTATTCTCATTATTATCCTTCATAAAAATAGTGCCAAAACCTTCAACATCAAGTGAAGGGTCATCACCTAAAATAACCTTATGCAAGCAAATTTTCTTTTCTAGAGCATCAAAATGCTCCCTATGATGAGCCATATGCTGACTTGCACTTGAGTCAACATACCAAGTATCTGTAGAGCTTCCACAAATGATAAGAGAATTGAGCAAAATATTTTTTAGACATTCATCCTCATGGAAACTTATTTATTGATTCTTTGGTTGGAATTTTTGAAGGTTATATGTTTTCCTTTTTTAATATTGATCTAATTTATGTCCATATTTTCCACATTGATAACAATCTAGCTTGAAGTTATTCCTTATATGATTGTTATTATGCCTTTGATTGATGTTTCTTTAATGCCAATTTTGTTGCCTTCCTTGTCTATTTTGTGGTTTGTTGCCATATACTTCTATTATTTGTTGTGTTAGCTTATATTTATTTTGTTTCCCTTGAATAGTAGATATTCATTTTCCATTAGTCATCAATGCCTATTTAGTATTACTAGACTCACCATTGAATTTGTTAAGTTTATGTTCTTCACTTAGTAAGGTCCCACATAGCTCATCCAATCTCATTATGCCCAATGTTTTCATTAGCTCAAAATTGGATACAAAGTTATGATATTTTCTAAGTGGGATATCAATTAGAAAACCCATAATATCTTCATATCTATATGTTACCTATATAGTGAATAGTTGATTTCTTATCCTCTTTAACTTGTTGATGTGGTCATTCATGCTTTCTCCTTCTTCCAACTTGAGATATGTCAATTATCTTTTGAAATCCACTATTTTAAGATTCCTAGTCCTCTCATACATAGTAGAAAGAGAGTCCCAACCTATTTTGATGTTTGAAGTTCTTGAACATGAGATCTGATTGAAGGATCTATTTTTCATAGGATGAATTCCCATACATTTTTTTCTTTTTTGTTCCATTTAGTACATTTATGTGGATCTATAGGTCTATATTGTATTTTTAAATCCCATAGACCTTTCATTTGTAATATTAGTGTTATTTCCATCTTCCATGTGTCATAATTTATGTCATATAGTTTTTCTAATATCATGTACTTATAATTTGACCCCATGATTGAAGTAGTACCATGAGAAGTCAAAAAAAGAGGCTTTAAAGTAAGCCTCTCACAACATATCCATACAAAAAAAGTATTAATAGTTGTGTTGGAATTGGAATTCTTATGAGCCAATCACTCAAGGACTTAAAAATTTTAAACTACAACTATGAACAAAGTTTTACAATCTTAACAAATACCTTCACAAGACCACTTTACACGTTTCCTCCGTTATTTTAATTTTTTCTATTTATTTTATTTTGATTTAATTACAAACTAGAAAGATCACATTTGATGATCTACGTAGTATATATAAGCATGGTTAAACTTTATAAATTTTCCACTTCTCCTTTCAAAGAAAATATGATAGGAAAAAAACATATAATAACCTGATTCAACATGTTGCACAAACCTTGTCATATTGCATGCCACTTTGAGATATTTTCAACACAAATAACACTCCCTTAAAAGGATCAAATGGGCTTCACGATGGGTGGGGAAGAAATAAGTAGAGCTTCGATTGTCATAGACACACAATTATAAGAAGAGTATTAGACCTAAGAGAAAAGAAGATGATATAACAAGGTGAGGAAAGAGCTAACTTGAGAAAGGACAACAAAACTCATGGAGGAGACAATAAAACATTGAAGAAAGAGATGAAAATGTTGAAGGTCAACTCAACAACAAAGAAACATATGGTTAAGAATAAGGACAAATCTAATGATTGTCTGCTCTCTAAAAAGAATATTTTAACATATGGTTGTCTGATCCTGTTATGCAATTGATCAACACTTTTCTCAAACCTCACAAATAATTTCTCTTTCTTTAACACAAACTATCATTATTGTCACTTCCTTTATGGCTGTTCAAGATAGCCACTCCAGAACTTGTCTCTAATACCATGAACAAACACTGCATATGTGCATTAGAAACAAACTAAAACGATTGATCAATTCAAAGATATAGGTTGTATTTCAAAATTTACACAACATACAAAAACTAAAGCAAATACACATGAGACTTTTTACTAGAGGATAAAAAAAAAGAAAAAGAAAGAATGATTTCAAAAAATAAATGTTGAATCTAGATTTTCAAGATAATATTATGAAAGGTCAACACTGACAACAACAGACAAAATCAATTTAGTTTTACCCATATCTTGATCCATTTGTTTATTTAGTTGCAATTCTCAATCGTATCTTTTTTTAAAGGAATTAACCACTTTATAATAATATTCAAAGATAGACTGAAATTAATAATCCTTCAACTTACAATTCAGACAATTACCCTTATATTTATTTAATTTATTTTAATTTTATAAAAAAATAATAAATTTCACAACTTTCAGTTTAAGACGAATTTGCCTCGGCTTTGCTTCAATTTATCTTTTGAAAATGATAGCCAAGCTTCGTTAATATGTAACAAGTACAAAGTTATTAAAAAGTTTAATTATTTTGTTTAATTATAATGTTTTCTCAGGATGTTAAATTTTTTTATGAGTAAAACAATTCTTTATTCAGGATACAAAGGTCATAGATTTGAACACATATAAAAAAGCATTGAACCCTCTAACATACAATTTCTCTATTTCCATAAATGGTAATGGAACTGGGAAGAAGAATCCACCATATACCTTTTGTTCTGGTTTCCGTCCTTCACAATTGTCCAATATAAAAATTGAACTTGTGCTGAGCACAAATTATTCAACTTATTAGGTGCCCTTGGAAATTACGGGATTGCATAGTGGATTCGCAGCTCGTACTATAACAGAGAGGGCTCTGCTTTAATATTATCTCAGCTTTTAATGTGCAGGATATAATACTATTAACTTATTGAACAATGTCCAGAGAAAAGGAAGCTGTTGCTCAGCAAGGTAATCACTGTTATTTTCCTGTTTCCTTGAGTATGGATTAGACAAGACAATCTTTAATATGAGTTTTCCTGATTATTTCAGAACTAAGATACCCATGTTTTTGGGTACAGATGCTATGTTTTGAAATCTTGCTTTTATGTTTCACATCACTAATGAGTGTACAAAGTAAAAATGTGAAAAATGTGAAACACTTCGTTTTCGTGGATTCTGTTCACATTTCTCACTTTCAAAAGATCTTGCAAAGGGTTTTCCCTTGCCTAGAGGGCTAGTTAAATATATTATTTTATAAATATTATTATTCTTATTATTATTTTTTAAATATTTTTAAAAAAATTCTTTTAACAAGAGCATGTAGGTTTTCAAAGTTTGTGAGTTGAACAGATTCTAAGGTAAATGTTATCTATTTCTTGTACTAATGTCCCTTAGTATTTGGAAGGTTATATATATATATATATATATATTAGATTAAGAAAAAGGGTTTTAAAAGAGTCCCCCGAACCTTGTACATCAACTCCAAAAGGAGATCAAAACCAAGCAAAATAAACTTGCAAACTAAAGCAAACAACCATAAAAAAAAGAGAACTTTGGCTCAACACCCAGATCAAATTTGAGACAACAAAAACAAAAAACCGAATGAAAAGTGAAGCCAACAAGCCAAAAACCAGAGGAAAGGCAACAAGGAAATTGCACAATTCTTGACATCCAACTTTTTGACCTCTAATTCCTTTAGAAAATCGTACACTAAACGATTCACTTCGTCTTCCACGTTAAGCACCATTTTAATAGTCTATGATGGAATTCTGCTTGTCATCCACATCTGTGAGCTTAAGGAGCATCAAACTTTGATATTCCTTAAGGCGAATTTCCTCCAGGACTCTAGACTTCTTAACTACTCTAGGAAGCTCCTCAGAGTCAGATTGAATTATATTAATATGAGGTGGGAGTTGGCTAGCTATCTTTTTGGATTAATATTTGGACCATCTCGCTAAACTACCTCTAGCACCACAATCGAAAACAAGAATGTCTTCAGAATGTTGATTCCGCTTCCTATAGATAGAGTTTGGAGAGCGAGATCTTTGACTCTTGGGATGATGCACTTTCCCCCAAACTCCTCCAGAAGAGATAATGACACCAAAATCTTATTTCCCTCTTTCGCACTGCTTGGCGACAAAAAAATACCTTCTATCACCTCAATCAAATCTTTGGACAAAGAGAAAGAAGAATCCACCTAGGACATGATAGACATAGGAATAGGTTGATCCTCAACAAAGTTTATGACCTCCTCCACCTTTAGTTCTTTCTCTTCAGCAATATGCTCAATAATTAGCAGAGCTAATACCTGATGGATGGGGTCCAGACCACTGTTGCATTGCACATTAATCATGGATTTCTCCATTGATTGAAAGAGGAACATAGGCATATTCATCCATTTCTCCCTACTAAGATGATTCAAAAACAGTACATGATAGCTACGAACAACATCATTAGAAGAATCAAGAGTAAAATAATCCATTATAACATAAATAAATCTATCCCAAGGAGGGGTAAGGGACTTAGCCCTAAACCCATTTTTCTCCCTCGAAAGATACTCGTCCTCATCTAGAAAAAAATAATCTCACGGAGGAGAGTGTTTTTTCTTATAACAGATACCATCCAACGGGAGACCAGTAATTTTACTTATCAAATTAGGAGATATTTCAAACTCCAAATTTCCCACTTTCACCCACCCATCATTCCAAGAGTGTGCCATCCATATTGAGATAATCAAATTGTGTCCATGAAACTTCAGGATACAATCTAGAAGACCACCATTCTTCAAAATTAGCTTAACCTCCTCATCAACCACCAATGAAACAAACTCTAACCTTAACTTCATAGTTCTAGCTCTAGCATTAGAGAACTTGGCCTTACCCATTAGGATAGCAACACGCTAATGGAAAATCCTTAGTCTAAAGAAAATACATTGGCTAAAGGTGATAGGACTAGACAAGGGAGTTGGGTAAAAGGAGATACGAATCCATAACCAATCTAAACTAAGCATATTACAATGCACAAACCACTTTACAGAAAACTAATACCGAGGCACAAACACCTTACCCATGGAAGACTTACACCCATGAAATAAAACGAGGATACCACGAGGTGAACCACCCAAAAAGGACCATAACAAAAAATTCAAGCAAGACAAGGACAACGAATGGGAGAGGGACTCAATAGGGAAATTCAGAGACTCCCACCTCTAGGAGGCCAACATCTCACCCGATCGGACACCAAGGGGCTCATCACTAAGATAAGACAACGTACCCACAAAGAAGAGGCAAATACAAGAAAATGTGCAAGTCCCCAGGCTACCATTAATCCGAGTCCCATCAACTAGGCATACTAACTCACCAAGAGGTAAATTTTTATCTTATTAGAATGTTCTTTTTCTAAATTATTACCAGTTTTAAAGTTATTTAATTTAATTTGAGGAGGATGACACATAGGATTTGTGACATTATTTTGAATGATTTCATTAGACTTCACATACCTACTTATCGAGACATCTTTAGCTATAGGATCATACAACCTTTATTCCTTCTTGTCTTCATTATAGCCAATATAAGTATACTTAATGATCTTATTGTTAAATATAATATTTTACATTGGGATTATTTCCACTCAATGTTTGCTTTGGGGTGATATTATTAAGGCATGTTGTAGGGGACCTTTTCTGAATATTAGTTGTATTTTCTGTTTTTTTCCAAAGTTCCATATGCAAGTTCTTAGATTGAGTCATGCATCGAGTCATTTCAACCAAAGTTGTATTTTTTCTTTTACCAACTCGATTTTATTGTGGAGTGTATCTATTAGTTATCTCTATCCAAATGCCATACCTTTCACAAAATTTATTGAAGTTGTGATTGCCATATTCTCCTCCATTGTCAATTCTTATTCTTTTCTATAATGGACATGAAAATTTAAAAAAATTTGAATGCTTCATCCTTGGTTTTTAGAAAGTATGCCCATGTCATTTTGGAGAAATGATCTATAAATATTAATACATATTTTGCTCTCCCTAGTGATTTAGGAGTAATGGGTCCACATAAGTCATTGTACATAAGCTCAAGCAATTCTTTTGCTATTGATGTACTCATTTCAAATGGGTATTTATGTTGTTTTCAACCATACACCCTTCACAAATACTTGTATTTCATTTGATTCATTGGATACCAACAACCATATAATTCTTTGATAATGTAGATAGACTTTAATACTTTAAGTTTCCAAACCTTTTTTGCCACAATTCACTAATAGAATCACGCATTGTCATATGGACAATCTTATTTGCAAGCTCCAAATCAAGTTTATATATCTCTTTTTCTATTGTTCCTTCTACTATGACTTTGTTGCCATCCCTCGTATTTTTAATGAAACATTTATGTTGAAAAAATTCTATCTTATATCCATTATTTGTTATCTAATTTATTGAGAGAAAATTCTTCTTCATGCTTGTTAAGTATATTTGTAATTTCCCATTTCTTGTCATTATTATCCTTCATAGAAATAGTGCCAACACCTTCAACACCAAGTGAAGAGTCATCACCTAAAATAACCTTGTGCAAGTAATTTTTCTTTTCTAGAGCATAAAAATACTCCTTGTGATGAGTCATATGTTGACTTGCACCTATGTCAATATACCAAGCATTTGTAGAGCTTCCACAAGTAGCAAGAGAAGTGAGCAAAATATTTTTGGAACACTCATCCTCTTGGATAAAATTTGATTAATTCTTTGGTTGAAATATTTGAAATCCACATGTTTTCTTTTTATAATATTGATATGCTTTATGCAAATATTTTACACATTGATAACAAGTTAGCTTAAAGTTATTCGTTGTATGATTGTTATTATGCCTTTGATTTATGTTTTCTTGATGCCAATTTTATTGCCTTCATTGTCTTTATGGTTTGCTATCATAGGATGTAATGAGCCGAAATAGAAAAATAGAAACACAAAACACGATTCTTGCAATATTTGAGCAAATGAAATATTTTTGTGAATTTTTATTATTTTTCTTCAAAGACCCAAAACTGGAATTACAATAATAATGACTAGATCCACCATGCAAATACTTATAAAATTTGTAATAGACTCACAACCACAATTCTGATTATTATTCCTCACAAAATTACAATCAAACAAGCCAAATATGGGACGTTGGAACCTGGCACACTGAATTGCTTCAAATTAACATCCAAAATCTGCTGAAGATGCATGCACAATGGGATGCTGCCAAACTGGGGTCTTAGAAACCCTTTTTCAACACAAAATATATGTTGAGAATGCTGCCAGATGGGACGTGTGGCTACTGATGATTTACTCTGCCCAAATAATGCTCAGAATGCTGATAAATAACCTCCAATATGGGACGTCTCCTTTTCTAGACTGAAATTCTGCAATTCAACCTTGAAATCTGCCAGTGAATACCTTCAACTCTGCTATGAAATGCCTCAAGGATGGGACGTGGCCTCTCTAGGCTGGTTTATAACCCTCAATATGTATAAAATCTGCCCCAATGCTGGACGTTGCAATCACAAGACTTACAAACACTGAATAACCCACAAACAATGCAATATAACTGCTTACAATGCTGAATAGATTCTCCTAAAACTTCCACGGTATCACCAAACCCTCAGGAAGAGGGAACTCCTCCTAGATAGAGAATTAGATCTGAATAATACTGGAAGCCCTCTGAAGCACAAAAGGTAAACCCTGGATGGATTTACTCCTCAACCACAATAGTTGAGCACCTCCCAACTACTGGATTGGAATCCCCTGCAAACTTTGAGCACCTCTCGAAAGCCACAGAAGAAGAGAAGGGTTTTGCCCTCACTCAATTTTCATAAAACATCAAAACATAATGAGAAATATGAGCGCTCATGTATATATAAGCCTCATGTTATAATCCTTCGTTGAGTTGGGCCCACATTTAAGTTGCATATATAAAATGTATTTTAATAATAATTATTATTATTTTCTCTCACACCACACATAATAATAATAATAAAAATAATTATTTCTCTCACACCACACATGATATAATAATATTTACCAAAAATATTTACATGACCCTATTTCTTCAAAAAGGGTCATGACAAATCTCCCCCTCTCACATTGCTTGTCCTCAAGCAATATGAGCATAACCTCAACATTTCCAAACTGATCCAAATCATAACCAACTGTAATTCCAGGGTCCCAAATCAGTCTCCAAGCAATTTTGATGAAAAACCTACCATGCCCAAACTGTACTTTCTTCCCATTAATGTTTAGGATGATCAAAGTAGCTAATGTTTTAACCCATGGAAGGTCAAAGCAAGTACCAATCAGGATTAGATCTGAACTTCTCATGGAGGAAGGGCTGGTTGGTTGTTCAAAACCAATCATAATTGTTGTCCAAAGATTCCCAAGGGTCTCTAAAGTGTCATTCACAGCCATCAAAACAGTCTCAAAAGAACCAACAACAATCCAAGCAATGTCCCTTTCTTCCTCATACTGAATGACAGTCCACTCACCATCCATTACAATCCATGACAAGGTAGAAACAACTTTCAAAACATCACTAGGAAAGACTATAATAGTCCTTTCACCCACAACAGTCAATATATCAGCATATGCAGCCCAACAAATGGCAAAAGAAGCAATCCCCATAGTGTGAACAACATCCAATGATGTGCTAATTGCAAGGGTTGTTATGGTTGCTTTCATAGCTCCCCAATGATTTGCTAAAAATACTTTGCTGCTGTTCCACCAAAAACTGTCAACAAGTGGGGAGTAAAGTGTTGGCCTGATCTTAATCTTTGGCTTTGGAAAGACACCTGCAAGCATGCAAACATTAGCGAAACAAAAACATATCAGATATGAATTTTCTTCCCCAACAGTGTTTGTTGGCTGTTCCAACCTCCCAAATGCACCCAAACTCAGATATCCTCCATCCTCCATGGCTGTACAATGAAATAATTTGGCAAACCCAACAGTACAAAAGGAGCTTAAGGGATAAGATGAATCAACAAACTTTGACATTCTAATCATATCATCAACATCCCCATTTATGGTAGTATTATCTCTTTTCAACATTCCACAACCATGATCAACATCAATAGTACCATCGAAAGCAAACATCTCAGCCCAAGTTTGACAGTCCTGTATACATACTTCAGTCATTGTTTGATCGCCTATATCAGAAGTAAAAGAACAATCTACTAACCAAGTGTTGCTATGCTCAAATGTCTCCTCACACCCAACATTCCTATGCTTATATTGTAGTTCTAACCACCACCAAACTTCCCTTTTATACTGTTGTCCTATTAACCTTACAATCTCATCAAAACTGTCTACACAATTTAATCCATCAGCATCCAGATAATTAAGAACCAAATTGTTACCTCCATTTGCTGAGTTTTGGGCAGCTTCTATCATGGTACCATACTTGCTTTTGAAGTAATCTGCGTATGTAGAAAGTTCTTTTTCTCTACCTCCATTTGCGGAAAAAGAGCTTCTTGAGTTTGAATCCTTTGAGACATGTGACATACAATAAACTTGTCTGTTGTGTATGGTTATTACAATTGAATTTTGTAACAAGCCTAGAGGAAAATGTCCACTAGGTGTTCTTTGAATACCCCTTTCAGATGGTGAGAAAATTTGAAATACAACCGTAGTGATGCATGTCCAATTTATCATGGTTGACTTTAATGCTTCAGGTATACCAGTGGTTTTCATTGGCAACAACAGGTACATGATATGTGAATTTGATATTGAAACTGGGTGATCTAAATCAAGTAAATTGACTATGCTGTCCAAAATTCTATCTCTCAAAATACTGAATATAATTTCTTGAAATTTCCTTGCAATCTCAACCTGATTGTTATCCAATTTGTAAATGCCATCTGCTCTAATTTGGACTGTAACAGCACCAGTATCCATTTCCAAACACTGTCTCATGTTAACCACACTTGGAGGAATAGCATGACAAACAAGGGGTACCACATTTCTAGGTTTTGGATACAATCCAAAATTGCTTTCTTCAATTTCATGTTGATCTTCTTCATATACTTGTTCCTCTTCTTCAACAGGCAAAAGATTATCTGTCAAAGCTCCAGCTGCATGAGGTTCCTTGCAAGCTTTAAGACAGACTAACTTCCTCAATAAAGCAACATTTCCATGAGCCTTCACATGTAAGACAAGAGATTTCATCAGGAGCTCTAGGATGCAGATGCCATCTTCATTTTTTATACGGAAATAAGACCTTGGTTTGTAATACCTATCCTTTGGCAGTTGAGAGCAATAATAGTAGATTAATGGCAAAGAAGAATTTAATGTGACAATCGCTCCTGTAGATTCCACACAATACATATCTTCTTGCTGTAGGTCTTCTCTGTAAGAATTTGAAGAAACAAGATCTTTGTTCAAGGCACACTCTCTTATTATTTCTCCCCCAGCAATGACCTTCTCAAGTCGTCTTTTTTCCAACTCATCTCCTCTTCTTGTGAGTATAAGATAGTCAGAACCTTGCATTTGCCCACACCCACAAGATTGTATATAATTCCGCAGTGTTACTGGCATATCAAAACAAATAATTAAATAGCATCCAGGGACATCTAAACCTTCTTCTAGAACATTAGTAGCAACAATTCCTGTTACCATTCCTTCACGAAATTGATGAATGATTTGGTCCTATTGATGACGTGTTTGACTATTTTTCCCTGAGGCAGATGCAGCCAAATAATTAAAGTGCAAATATGAGAAGCAATCCATATGTCCTGAAAACATAGCAGTTATCACCCTCTCAACAAATATAATGCACCTCATCTGTCCAACATGCCTAGCAAATTCAAGAAAATTAACCATGCATGAACAACTACAAGTGGAAAAAATAGCAGTAAACAGTATAAATTCAGATTCGATGTGAATCACAGCCTCTAGAGATCCAAAAATAGTTTTATGCACCACAACAACAGTCTTTTTTTTTGTTGTAAGGACTGCTCCTGTTTTGCATTGAAGAATGGGTTCAAGGAACATCTGAAATGTTGTCCCCTTTGTTGCTAACCAAGTTGTCAATATTTTGCCTTCAATACTGTCTTCAACTGCTATCCAAGATGTCTCCAACTGTGCATTATCAACCTCTTCCTTAATCAGTCCTTCATCATAAACTCTAAACAATGCTGATTTAGGTAAGATTGTTGAGACCCACTTAGGCAACTGATACATAGTAGTTTTATTTAGAAGGCAGGTGCAATATAGAAGTTGTGAAGCAAGATAAGTGTCAATTGTTAGAGCAAAATTTGCTTCTTCACCATGAGATCTAAACAACTGTTGATCATCACTCAATAGTTCTGAAAGCTCAGCTCTGGTTTCTAAAGACTGGGGATAAAACACATGAAGATAATCACCTTCAGAGTTTACTTCATCACAAATCTCATGAATGCAATACCCTTCATTCTTTCTAGTGATGCCTGGATCCCATGCATTCAAAGACTGAAATCTTTCTTTTGAAAGAATTTGCTCACTGTGAGACTCATGCTCACTTTCCAGATCAAAGAAACTGAAACTGTTGTGAACATTCATAGGCATAGCTAGCAAATTTATCCAACATCCATCAAAACTATCATTGGTAACAATTCTATCATTGTCATCAATTTTATGAAAAATATTTTCCATACATACCTCATGTGGCAAGGGAAATTCTCGGCCAACAATTTCTGGTTTTTCTCCACGATCTAAATCAGTTACTTCCATGACATGTTCTTTGCATTGCTCTTGAGACAAGGCATCTTCTTTCAAATTTGGAACTGATGAAACTTTCTCTTCAGGACTTGTCCCATCTTCACTGCAGGAATAATTCTGATCCAGATCAGCTCCATGCAGTAGTAATTTTGTTTTATTTTTCTTGGCATAATGTTCAAAATCAACAACATTGCACTCTTCTATCCCGTAGATTGAAGATAGGGCAGATTCAAGCTCAAACCATAAATCATCCAATGGATGCATATCATCATCAGCATCTATTTTTGCAATTGAAAAATAATCTTCTGAATTCTCTTCACACAATTCCTCTTTTTCTGAAACTAGGGCATCCATTTCTGAATTTTCACTCTGAACTGGTGGAGAACTCCTACCTTGATCCAGCTTTGCCAGTAATTGAGACAACTTATCCAATAGTGTATCCATTTTCCCTTTATCGACTTGAGATATCATGTCAAGAAATTTATCATTCCCCATAATCTGCAATTAAGTCCTCAAAAACCCTAGATCTGAAAACGAC
This sequence comes from Wollemia nobilis, assembly GCA_028583015.1. Classification (NCBI taxonomy): domain Eukaryota; kingdom Viridiplantae; phylum Streptophyta; class Pinopsida; order Araucariales; family Araucariaceae; genus Wollemia; species Wollemia nobilis. The sequence continues at coordinate 2,246,230 of JAQPPZ010000840.1, read as the reverse complement.
AACAAAACCCTAACTTTCGAATCTCTGAAAATTACTGAATCAATCCACAGGCTGGCAAGATCATGGCTCTGATACCACTGTAATGAGCCGAAATAGAAAAATAGAAACACAAAACACGATTCTTGCAATATTTGAGCAAATGAAATATTTTTGTGAATTTTTATTATTTTTCTTCAAAGACCCAAAACTGGAATTACAATAATAATGACTAGATCCACCATGCAAATACTTATAAAATTTGTAATAGACTCACAACCACAATTCTGATTATTATTCCTCACAAAATTACAATCAAACAAGCCAAATATGGGACGTTGGAACTCGGCACACCTGAATTGCTTCAAATTAACATCCAAAATTTGCTAAAGATGCATGCAAAATGGGATGTTGCCAAACTGGGGTCTTAGAAACCCTTTTTCAACACAAAATATATGCTGAGAATGCTGCCAGATGGGACGTGTGGCTACTGATGATTTACTCTGCCCAAATAAAGCTCAGAATGCTGATAAATAACCTCCAATATGGGACGTCTCCTTTTCTAGACTGAAATAGTTTCTGATTGAGTCCTATAATAGTTTAAGGAATCTAATCTATGGTTTCGGTATATCTCCTTACCTCTATCATTTATCACCCAATTTTACTTATAGCCACTTTCGTGTTGCTATGCGACAGACTCTTTATATTCAAGCAAATATAAATTTGTCTTAATACTGTGGTTGTGATATGAAGTCTAAATAAGCTTTATGGAGTCTTTGGTTCATACTGCACAATCTAAGAAAGAAGATATAATACTGTCATCCTACATAGAATGGTTCTCATAGCCATAGAAAGTTTAAAACTATTTTATTGTGCCACTACATATTTTCTTACTTAAAAGAACATGTTGCCATACAAATACGCACTAAAGGTTCCAATCTATTCCATGAAATCATTTAAATATTTATAACTTAATCAAAAATAAAATATAATTGAAAAAAAGATATTGTTGCAGATTTGATCTTGTCCGGACAGTGAAATAATAAAGATGATTTCTAAGTATATAACTTGGCTATCGTATAGCATAATAGCATAAGGTTACAAAATTCATATTTACTCTTCAAAAACGTGAGCATAGTGATAACTATATAGACAATTATCAACATCATAATTTTAAATAAGGAATTATGTATCTAATTTAATTTCTCTTTCATGCATTCCATAATTCGCTTGGAGATTTCTAAACTAGAATGCATATTTTGAAAATAGGTCCATTGCCAATTTTATTGGATGCATGTTATAGATAAGTGCAAGTTTAGCAATGTTGACGGATTCTACATCTTTCACAATGGCTTAAAGAATTTAATGCAACAGTTCATTCAAAATAATATCCTCTTAAAAGACAAAACGTAGAACAAAATATATTCTTTATGTGTAAACACAGTATAAGACGTCATATAAAATCCCTCAAGAACTCTTGTTCATCCATATCTAAAACACATAATAGAACCTTCCATCCTTTCAACAGGTATATTCGTCATAATAACCGAGAAGACGTTCAAAAGCATACCATGCAATTCATTCTAAGTTTCAAATACCAGAATACATGTATTGATATGTTCAATGATAAATTTGGGTATTCTATATATATATATATATATATATATATATATATATATATATATATATATCATCTGGGTTATAATTTTCCAATTTCATTATTTTACAATGGCCTCAATAGAATAACAATTTCATATTCCATATGGATATGCTGTATCATGCACCCGAACTCAGATATTTCTCATATAAATTGCTAGGAAGAGAAAATAGCTTTCGTCTTCAGGAGTTCTTCATATTTCACTCCAAGGTTTTCCAGAGTTATTCCAAAGGTTAGAGCGGCCAAACTAAGATGATATGCAGCTAATATTATACATGCATACATTATTTTTACATACAATATAAAAGCAATACAAGAAAACATCTCATGCACCCAGTTGTGTTCTACTCTGGTTCAATTTCATTCACTTATGTTATAATCACTCAAAAAAGTCTTCAACATATATAATATTCAGTTTACTACATTTATAGACTTAAACTTGTCAATTAAATTTTGCTAAAAGATATTCAATCTTACCTGTGAGTGCTTGTTCCTTCTTCCTGTTTCATAAAATCCCTCTTCCTTCCTCTAGTTTTCGTTCTCCTCTTTCCCCACCAAGAAAAACAACATTAACAAAGACAATCACAATGCTTCCGTTTTTCCCCACTTTCCCATTTTTTAGAAGAAGAGTGATATTTTTATGTTAACAATTGTTGATGGTTCATGAGTCCTCCATCCTGAGGCTTGCCATGTGGAATCCACATTGTTTCCACGTTCAACAACCAAAGCATCATAATAATTTTAATGCCTAATATTCTCAATTATCTTGTTATAATAAGTAATAAGGTTCTTTTTAATTTTCTTTTTATTATATTTTGTTATTAATATTTTCTATTTTATTTTATTTCTTTTATTATTTACTTTCTTTATTATTATTATTATTATTATTATCTCTTATATATATATATATATATATATATATATATATATATATATATTTACACATTTTTTTTAAAATAAATTCCAAAAGAAAACATTCACAAGCATACCTATTAATGCAACTACATGATATGCATCTATATGGACCGTTGGCGGATGCATTGCTAGTAGGGTTATCTGCCCCTATCAACTGCGAATACACCGCCGCTCATCATTTTCCTTGACTTACCTATCTCCGATCAACCATTTTTGCCAACCGAGAAAACATCTATCCTTTGACTTGCTCCCACCAGTAATAGTACCTCTACTTGCATCCACAGACTCATTAGCAGTATCTCATTCTTGCAGATAAATTAGGTATACAAGAAATTAGATCTTGGAGGGTTGTTACATATTTCCAACTTGAGATATGTCAATTCTCTTTAAATCCATTATTTTAAGTTTTCTAGGCCTCTCATACATAGTAAAAGAGTGTACCAAATTTATTCTGATGTTTGAAGCTCTTGAACATGAGACCTAATTGAAGGATCTATCTACCACAAGATGAGTGCTCATGCCTTCATGTATTTTTGTCATATTTAATACATTTATCTAGATCTATTGGTTTGTCTTATTTTGTTAAATCCCATATATCATTCATTAGTAAGACTAGTGTTATTTTTATCTTTCTTGTCTCATAATTTGTGTCATTTAGTTTTTTCTAATACCATGTAATTGTCATTTGACACCATGATTAAAATAGAACCTTAAGAAGATAAAAAAAAAGACCACCACAAGCACAAGAAGTTTGAAAGTAAACCTCTCAAAATACCTCCACACAGAAAAGAACTGCATTGTTAGTTGCCTTAGAATTATCCTTCTTATGAGCCAAACACTCAAGTGCTTCAAATTTTTAAAGTATAAATATGATCAATTTTTACAATATTAACGAATACCTCCATATGACCATGTTACACATTTCCTCATCTTTCTTTGTTTTTTATTTTTTCTAATTTAACTAAAAATTAGAAAGATCACATTCACTCATCTACTTAGTATTTATGTGCACAGATTAAACTTAATAATTTTTACACTTCTCATTTCAAAGAGTGTATCATAGGCAAAAGCATATAATAACTTGATTCAATGCATTGCACAAATCTTGTTAAGTTGTATACCATTTATACAAATTTTCAACATGAACCAAGTGCTCCCTTCAAAGGAGCAAATGGCCTTCACAGTGGGCGAGGAAGATAGAAGAAAGGTTCCTTGTGTCATAAGCAGTTGTGCCTCTATAGATAGGAGGCATAGAATGATGAGAAGAGCAAGAGACCCAATAAAAGAGAAGATAGCATGGAGCAAGACAAGAATGGAACTAACACTTGAGAAGATAGCGAAACTCATGGAGGAGACAATAAAATGAGGATGATAGAGATGACAATGAAGGTAGGTGTAACAACAATAACGAATATCTAACATGCATATTTCAATCTCTCCACAAAAATATGCAATAGGGGTAAAGCCAACCATTTTTTACTCTTAAAAAAGAAAATATCAACAGATGACTCTTTGCTCCTACGTGCAAGTGATCTACACTTCTCTCAATCCTCACAAATATTTTCTCCTTCTTCAACACAAACCGCTACCACCATATCCTACTACTCCCAGACAACCACTCTCAAGACTTGACTTTGATACCAAATGTAAATAAACACTCCAAAAACAAACTACACACTGAAAAAGAAATTGATCATTGCAAAGATAAAGGTTGTATTCCAAGTTGTAAACAACATACATAAACTAAAAAAATATACGAGAAAGACTATTAAATAGAACAAAATACAAGAGAAAATAAGAAATAAAAAGAAAGATGCAAAAGACAAGCAATGGAAGTGCATTAATAATAAAATATGGTCTATAACCCACCACTAACAAAATAAATTTATTTTCAACAATATCTTAATCCATTTACAATTTTCAAGCACATCAATTTTTAAAGAAATTAACGATAAAATAGTTATTCAAAGGTATATTTAAATTGATTGTCCTTTAACTTACAAATTCAAAAAATTTCTATTATATTTAATTTAATTATTTTAAGTTTATCAAAAAAAATAATAAATTTTACAAATTTTAAAAATGAGTTTGCCTTTGCTTCAATTTATCTTTGATCAAATAGTCATTAATATGTGGCAGGTACAAAGTTATCAAGTTTAAAATTCCCTTCATTACGCTATCTTTAAGATTTAAATTTCTTTTACAATTAAAAAATATCCTTATTAATAGTAAAATGTGAAAGGTTTAAACACATATCCAAAAGCATTGAACACTCTAACCCACCATTTACTAGACATTGTTCTCAGATCTTTGTTTGATTATGGAACTGGGAAAACCACTTCACCAGATATTTTTATTTTGTTTACAGAAGTTTGTCTGATCAGATTTTTTTTTTTTTTTTCATCTTAAAAAAACATTGAACACTGTCATCGACCATTTCTCTATTTTCGTCCCATGGTACTAGACATTGTTATCAGAACTTTGTCTGATTATAGAACTAGGAAAAACACTACGCCAATTTTTCTTCTTTGTTTCAGAACTTTGTCTGGTTATGGAACACAAAAAAAGATTCCACCAAATATATATATATATTTTTTGGTTTCCCTCCTTCACAAGTATCAAATGTGAAAATTGAACTTGAAAGAGTGTCGTGGAAAGAACAAATTATTCAACTCACTGGGCGCCCTTGGAAATTAAGAAATTAAGCGATGACACAGTCGATTCGCAGCTCGTACTATAAGAGAGAGGGCTCTGCTTCAATATTCTCTCAGCTTTTAATTTGCAGGGTATTATACTCTTAACTTATTGAACAATCTCTACAGAAAAGGCAGTTGTTGCTCACCCAAGGTAATAACTTTTATTTTTCTTCTATCTTGATTATGGTTTAGACAAGGTAATCTTTAACAGCAGTTTTCTTGATTATTTCAGAACTAAGACATGTTTTCGAATACTGATGCTATGTTCTGAAATCTTGCTTTTTGAGTTTCATATTACTAATGAGCGTACAAAGTAAAAATGTGGAACACTTCATTTTCTTGAATGTTGCTCACATTTCTCACTCTTAAAAGATCTTGAGAGGGGTTTCCCTTGCCTGCAGGGGCTAGGCAACGTGAGATCAACCGTAATCAAAGTATATATATATATAGATATATTAAATACAATATTGTTTTTTCGTAGACGTCTCAAATTTATGTTTTAATTAGAGGCATTTGCCGTCAGGTTTGCAAAATCTGTGACTTGAACAGATTTTAAGGTAAATGGTATCTATCTCCTGTACTAATACCAATACCTCTTAGAATTTGAAAGGTTAAATGTTCACCCCAATTCTTATTATTTGTATTGCTTTTTCTATATAGCTCGTAGAAGCGTGCAAATTCTACAATTTTAAAGGCAATTTCTTCTAGATTTTTGGGGAATTGTATGACACATAATATTCTGTTTCAGATTGGAAGGCAAGGTTGCCATAATCACAGGCGGAGCGTCGGGCATTGGAGCAGCCGCTGCTCGTCTCTTCCACAGCAAAAGAAAAAGGGCTGCGTGATTTCCACAGCAAGTGTTGCAGGCATAATAGGAGGAATGACTCCTCACGCACACACAGCTTCAAAACATGCCGTTATAGGGCTCACTAAAAACAGGGCTGCTGAGCTTGGGAAATATGGGATAAGAGTCAATTGTGTCTCTCCTTATGGCATTGGCACCGATATCTTAGCACAGTTTGAAAAATTTTCAGAAGAGATAAAGGGTCAGGCCAAGGTGGACACCTTTCTCAACAATGCAGCCAATTTAAAAGATACCACCCTAAGTGTCTACCATATAGCGGAGGCTGTACTGTATTTAGCAAGTGAAGAATCGAAATATGTCAGCGGTCATAATCTAGTGGTAGATGGCGGATTCACAGTTGTAAACCACAGCTGGGGCCTCTACTGAAGAAGACTTGTCGTTCTATATACCTACATTCCGTTTCCTGGGGATGCCGGTTCGTCATATAGCTTGGCCTTACTTTTTATGAAATGTCGCCCACGGGTCTAAATAAAGTCCACATCCAATTCGGATGGAACTGTGTTTTGAGTATAGCTGTGGAAAATGTCTCTTGTAAAATATGGTGATGCCACGGATGTTGGCTTTTTATAACCCAACTGAATAATTGACCCTTTTCCCTTCATATATTTTATATAAGTAATTTCTAAAGTAACCCCAATGTTAATTCTTATAGTTACAATGATTAATTATACTTGATTAAATATAGGTGTTAATATTAAAAAATATATGTATATAAGGATGAGCACTGGTTAGAGTTGTGGTCTCTCTTCAAAACCATTGTGTATTCAAGGAGATCCAAGCCTCTCCTTGTATAATGATCCTCCTTGGTGGGTTTACGAAAGATAGAAAACAATATGTGTACACTTACCATTTTCTATGATTTTTGGTATTGTTGATGACTTTCGTGAGTGCAAGACAGTTGTGTAATGACAATGAACAGAAGTAAGTCGGGGAAAAAGGTGAGGCAGGGAAGTAATGATTTGACTCGCAAGCACATGAAAACTCGCACTTGCATATCATATAGGTGCATTGCATATTGCATCTTTGTGTGGGTATATTTGGCTCAAATATTGCTGGTATAGCAAGAAACATGAAATATTGTTTTAAGTGGCAATGATGATGGGAGCCACTAGTTTGGAAATGTATGCGTGTATGCTTGCTTGCTATGGTGTAAGAGTTTATTATTTAAAATGATCTTTTATTTATATGTGAATTTATTATGATAGGTAGGATTACCATGTATAGAAGTCTTAACAAATACCATTAGTACATGTGTCGTAATGTCATTAATCTTAATTTTAAAAGTGTGAGAAGATGGTTTACACTACTACGCAAATAGATTTAAAAGGATATTAAAGGAAAGATTAAATAGTTGGTAGAGTTAAAGTTTGTTTTAAAAACATCCATGATGGACACACTCTCCATGTTTATTGCAAAACATTGTGAATGGTTTAATGGTCATGATTTTTTGGTAAGCACACGATGTAGAAGTGGAAGGCTCGATGTCATTTGGTGCTATGCATGGAGGGAAAAGAAAGAACAATCGGATAATTCTCCTCATATCATTGAGGGGAAGAAAAACTAAATTAAAAAAAGGTTTGAAAAAAGAGAGCGGAGAAGGAGAACGGGTGAAACAGAGTAGAAGGGATTGGAGAAATAATGAACAGTGATTTTGGAAGTGTGAGAAAATAGGTTAGTTCTCAGTAGTTTCTCATGATTTGTGTGTGATCTCCATGCTTGTCTGATGTGTACATGTCTATTTTTGTGTGTAAAACATTGTTTGTTGCTATGTGAATAGATAGTAAACATAAGCAATGAGATTATTGGTATTTTACTGCCATGTTTGTAGATGTTTTGTTGTGTAATTTTTTGCTACACTATTGTGTGATTATATGGTGAATGAAACCAAAGGAACTGCTGGTGTAACACTACCATACTAGTTTAAATATTGTTGTGTACAATATTATCGTGTAGTTGAGTTATCAAAGACAAAATGAAAGAAATATTAGAGCTACAAGTGTAACCCTGTTACGACATCTACCTTTGAATATTTAATATGCCTTTGGAACCTTATGTTACGAAAAGTATTGCAGAGTTTTAAAGTAAACAATGTGTTATGCTATGTTGACAATGTTTGAATCAATGCATTGTTATGAAACATTATGCTATCATATTTCTATGTGGTTGTGAGTCTTGTATTGAAAGCAATGAGGTGATGTGTGATGTATGAGAATCTCACTCTTATTTTGGGTAAAATTAAAAGAACAAAATTAGAACTTGCACCTATTCGGAAACTGAGAAACGCCTCTGGATAACAATGGCAGGTTTCATGAAGTTTTACCTAGTGTAAGTAGGAATTTTGCAATAGAGGAAAATGTTTGACATAACCCTTAGTCAAATCTCGAGAAAGGAAGACTAGTAGTTTTCTTGTGTGTTGTCTATGTTAGAATAATGGTATTTATGCATATTAAATCTGCATGTTCATGTTATTGGAGCCGTATTTGATCCCTAGCGATGAATCCTACCCTTCCTTGAATGGTCTATTAACCGGATGGAGGCAAACAATGTCAAGTTGAGCGGACATGTGGAATACTCTAACAGAAGTTGTAGCAATGAACGTTATTCCGTAGCTACTATAGAAAGAAGGCCAAAATCTGTATAGCGGGAATATATACTCTTACCTGGTCTGAGCTTGAGCACTAGAGTATAATCGTAGGGAATGAACACCTAAGACTTGTGTTTAAACCAAATATTGTAATGAGAATAGTCTTGTCATAGGCAGTAAGTGTGTGTAGTATTGAACCTGAAAGAAGGAATGAAGCCTTATGTAATGTTGTTTCTATTAAAATATGTAATTGTATTTGGTAGTGCTTCATATGCTCACTGTGTAGTCAAATGAAACACATGCTCAAATTGAAACTCTATATTTCTATTTAATTAAAAAAAGTTATTGCTTTCCAAATTTGTCTTTTGTATGTTGCAATATCAGAACCACTTGTGTGTGATAGATATTAAATGAAGTTAAAATAAATCATGACACATCATGGGTTAACTGGATAAGTAAGATAATTATATTTAATTTAATGCCTGAAGTAGATAAGCTAGAAATCCTTTTCTTGAATGTCGTAATTACTCATTTGATAAATGTAGAACACAAGCTTATACTGAGAGGGGGGGTGAACAGTATAAGGCCTCTTTTTACTTTTTCCTTCAAATCAACTTTTAATCCAATATTATGCAGTGTACAAAAAGCAGTATCAATGGCAGTAATTAAAGCAATGCACAAAACACCATTCACAAAAGAGACACAACAATTTACGTGGTTCACCCAAAGCGGGCTACTCCACGGATAAAACTTTTCTCTAAAAGTTATATCACAGTTCTTTGGGAAACCTTCCCAATTACAAAGTTTATGAGCCTCTGCTCAAAGGAGATACCTTCCCTTAACTCTGCTCTGGTTGGTGATCCTCTAGAAGACCTCTGCCTCTTCTGCCCTTAGCAAGTGGAACTCTATCCACAGAAGACACCTGTCTTCCCTGCTCTGGCTGGAGACCTCTGTCCTCACTCTATCACCTCAAAGCTGGTCCTCGAATTTGCACCAAAACATAGTCCTTCGGTCTGGCACAAATGTCCTCTTCCTCTTTCTCTGGTCTGCACCAAACATAGTCCTTCGGTCTGGCACAAGTCTGTCCTCTTCCTCTTTCTTTTCTGTTACAGTCGCACTTGGTCAAAACCAACTTTTGCACTGATCGCGTAAACACAGCAGCACTCGATCAAATATCAACTTATGCACCTCTGCACAAACACAACAGCACAGTCTTCGCACACTCTGCTTCTCGACGATCGAACTTCTCCCCAGTACTCTATCTATGAATATCGCACTTCAAAATGCACACTTCGATCGATTCGACTCGACTCGCTCTCTTGCGCACAGTAGACTTCACTTGCACAAATTCAATACCCACATTCGATACATTCAATCTCAAAATAGCCCTCCTTTTATAGAATAAATTTCATGATCAAAACTCTCAAACTTAGTCGGTTGTAACCCTCAAACTACGTCGGCTGCAAAACCCAATGCTTTGCGTCGGCCCAGATTTAACTCTGTCGGCTCAAGGTTAACTCTTTCCTTCAACCGCCTCTGGTTCTGTAGCTTTTCCTATGAAACTACAACATGTCACGATATCGCGACACCTTTGCCTACCGTACACCTTCTTTTGCCTGTTGTCATGAAATCGTGACACTTTTTGCCTTTGTCTGCCTTGACTGCGTCCTTGTCACGAAATCATGACACTTCTATCTTTTGCTGATGTCATCTTCACTCCTGTCGTGAAATCGTGACACTTTAGTCTTCATTGCCTTCTTCTCTACTTTTGTCATGAAATCGTGACACATCTGCTTATGCTGACGTCATCTTTAACTCTGTCACAAAATCGTGACCCTTTTGTCTTCAAGGCCTTCCTCTCAGCTTCTGTCATGAAATCATGACACTTCTCCTATAGAAGACTTGCTTCTAGTTTTTGTCATGAAATCGTGACTCTTTTAGCCTGTCATGAAATCGCTACAACTTCATCCACTGGCTTCTTCACTTCTACCTGTCGCAAAATCGTGACACTTTCTGCATCCATACATTTTTCTTTCATCTTGTTGTGAAATCACGACGCTTTCAGCTTTCAAAATCTTTCCTTGCAACCTATCATGAAATCGTGACGCTTCTCCTTTCAGACTCTTCCCTTTGCTGCATGTCACAAAATCATGACAGTTCTCACTTCGAGCTTTTCAGCATGTCACGAAATCGTGACAGTCCTCAACTTGACCTCTGTAGCATGTCGCAAAAACGTGACAGTCCTCACTTGGAACTTTGCATCATGTCATGAAATCGTGACAGTTCCTGAATAACTTTCTCTCTTTGATCTTGTCATGAAATCATGACAGTTCACACTACGGACTCTCTTTTCTGCATTATGTCATGAAATCATGACACTTTTTCATCCGTACAACTTTCCTGGCAATGTGTCATGAAATCGTGACACTTTTCCTTCTCTGCCTTCCTGCACTTTTCGAGTCATGAAAATGCGACATGTCATGAAATCGTGACACTTTCCATCTTGCTCTCCTTCTCTGCCAACATGTCATGAAATCATGACAGTTTTGCCAACTTCTTCTCTTTCTTCCAGCATGTCGCGAAATCGTGACAGTCTTGCTAGAACTTTCTCTCTCCTCAAACATGTCACGAAATCATGACAGTTTTGTCAGCACTTTCTCTCTCCTCAACCATGTCGCGAAATCGTGATAGTTTTTCTAGCACCTTCTCTCTCCTCAAACATGTCACGAAATCATGATAGTTTTTCTAGCACTTTCTCTCTCCTCAAACATGTGAAATCGTGACAGTTTTTCCATCACTTTCTCTGTCTTGAAACATGTCACGAAATCACGACAGTTTTTCCAACTGCCTGCATACTTTTTCTTACTTGTCTTTTTCTTGATCTTTTGCAACTGGGCTACTCTGATCTTCTTGGAAACTCACTCGTCCAAACTGAAACCTTCATCAAAACACATTCTTTGACATCAAACCAAATTGCTTCAAGACCTTCTTGACATCAATGACAACATCTACACTTAGAGCAAAGGCAATGTACCCAAGGTACCCAAAATTGCCAACAATCTCCCCCTTTGTCATTGATGGCAAACCTTAATTGAAAACACTAGTCAAGAGCCAAAGCTGAAACCAACCGATCCAACAACTGAGAATCTGCCTTTGAAGTTTTTGCTCCCCTTGACTTGAAGCTCTCTTCTTCACTATGAAGCTCTCCCCCTTACTCATATCTCTCCCCCTTTGTCATCAATGGCAAAGGGTCACCTTTTGGGGCTTGGGACTAAGAATGAGCTTCTTAGCTTAGTCCCTCCCCCACCTCCTGATGAGGTGATTTAAAACAAGGGTGGGAGTGAAACTCCCATTAGGCACTCATCATCATCAGTGTCTACAATTTCTTTGTCGGGCCTTCTCTTGAACTCTTTGTCAATGTTTCTGTTCTTGTCACTTTTCTTGTTCTTGTTCTCATCTCTTTTCTTGTCCACACCTTGATCCTTGGACCTATTTATACCACTGTTCCTGTTCCTGTACCTTGGAAGATCAGCTCTGCACTGTCTGGCTGTGTGACCTGCATTGTTGCACTTATAACAAATAACAATATTATTTCTTTCAGGCATAGTTGTTCTTTGAATCCGCCTGTTCTGACTAACCCAGTTCCTGTTATTTGCCTTGCAAAAAATTGCCTTGTGCCCGAACTATTGACAAGAGTAGCAATACCCTTGAAAGAAATTACGGCCCCTAAAACTGTCATTTACTCTCTTCACTTGAGTCATGCAATGTACAGCCATGTGACCAAACCTGTGACATGCAAAACATCTGTCGTGAAATTTTCTTTTATTCGACCTCTTGGGTCCCGAAACCTTCTTCTTGGCATTCAAAATTCTGTTTTCTATTTTTGCACATTTATCACTTACGGACTCATGATCTGAAGTACTTTCTTCATCAGAACTCTCTTCCTTTTGAAATCTCTTGCTAGATTCCCCAACCTGTTCCTTGTGCGGCTCAACAAAACCGAGACCTGTTTTATCTGTTGGTTTTCTTTGACCTTTGATGAGAGACTTAACCTTTTTGGAGCTTTCTTGAAACCTGTATAGTTTATCCTTGTATTTTTTAGTTTCCTCTTCCAAAGAAGCCATTTTCTGTTCTAACTCACTATACTCCAGAATCTTAGAATCTAACTCATTCTTGAGTTCTTGTGTCTTAGCCATAGAGATGTCAAGACTTTCTATAAGCTCATCTCTCTCCATACAACATTCATCTAACTTATCCTTGAGTCTAGCATTCTTCTTTCTTTCCTTTTTCAAAACACTAAGAGCATTAGTAAGTTCACATTCAAGATCCTCTATTTGATTGCATTTTGAATTATCAAGGCCTTTTTCAGATTTCTTATCACTAGAGGTGCAACCCTTTTCAAAAACCATACATGCATCTTCATTGTAGTTTTCTGAAGCATCCTCATACATACTAGCAACCAAATCATTATTTTTGCAATTATCCTCAAGGTGCCCAAAATTTCCACATCTAAAACATTTCATGACAATGAATTTATGTTTCGGTTCTTCCTCCTTTTCTGAAATGAACAGCATCTCATTTTCATTATCACTAGAAGAGCTTTCACTATCACTTGCTAGAACACTTACTTGCTTTGTCTAGGTAGAAGCTCTTCTTGTGTTTGTGAGAATGCCTCTTTCCGTGATTGTTGTACTCATCTTTGCTCTTCCTGTGATGCTTGTGCTTTTTAGAATCCTTGCTCTTAGAATCCTGTATATCTTCATCACTTTCATTCTTTGAAACAGTACAGTCAGTAGCATAATGACCAAACTTCCCATAGTTGAAACATCTTATGTTTTTCATGCTCTTGTGCTTTCTGGAAAACTTGCCTTTCTTGCTGTAATATGCCTCTTCATCACTAGAGGACTCATCACTCTCTTGAATCTGTTTGCTCTTTGATTTCTTGGTAGCTTTGAAGGTTGCCTCTTTCTTGACATCAACTTTCACTTGAGTTCTCAGCTCAAATGCTTGCAAGTATACTATGGAGCTCATCCTTTTTCAATTTATCTAGATCTTTAGCTTCCTCAATGGCAGAAATATTTTCACTAAATCTATTAGGAAGAGATCTTAAAATCTTATCACACACATCATTTTCAGCAAGTTCAAGACCTAAGTCTTTCATGGAGTTAACAATCTCATCCATACGAAGCATGTAGTCACTGATATTTTCATCATCATTCATTTTGAGTTGTTCAAACATACCTTTGAAATGTCTCAACTTTGCCTTTCTGACATTTGCATCACCTGTGTGAACCACTTGCAACTGTTTCCACATTTCACTAGTTGTCTTGCAGTGAATCACCTTGGTAAGATCTGCTTTCTATAAGCCTTTAAGGATTGCATTCATAGCTTTTGAATTGCTGTGATGTAGGAGCCTATCTTCTTTAGTGTATGGACCATTTACAGGGATAGTGTACCCATCTTCAATTACTTCCCATACCTCATTACCAAGTGCCATTAGATAAACCTTCATTCTAGCACTCCACAGACCAAAATCTGATCCATCAAGGATAGGTGCTGCATTGCCACTTGAATAATCCATTGTGTTCTTAATCAGTTCTTCCTTCAAGCTGTTAAACCTTTTCGAAGGAACCCGCTCTGATACCAATTGAAGAACACAAGCTTATACTGAGAGGGGGGTGAACAGTATAAGGCCGCTTTTTACTTTTTCCTTCAAATCAACTTTTAATCCAATATTATGTAGTGTACAAAAAGCAGTATCAATGGCAGTAATTAAAGCAATGCACAAAACACCATTCACAAAAGAGACACAACAATTTACGTGGTTCACCCAAAGCGGGCTACTCCACGGATAAAAATTTTCTCTAAAAGTTATATCATAGTTCTTTGGGAAACCTTCCCAATTACAAAGTTTATGAGCCTCTTCTCAAAGGAGATACCTTCCCCTAACTCTGCTCTAGTTGGTGATCCTCTAGAAGACCTCTGCCTCTTCTGCCCTTAGCAAGTGGAACTCTATCCATAGAAGACACCTGTCTTCCCTGCTCTGGCTGGAGACCTCTGTCCTCACTCTATCACCTCAAAGTTGGTCCTCGAATTTGCACCAAAACATAGTCCTTCGGTCTGGCACAAATGTCCTCTTCCTCTTTCTCAGGTCTGCACCAAACATAGTCCTTCGGTCTGGCACAAGTCTGTCCTCTTCCTCTTTCTTTTTTGTTACAGCCGCACTTGGTCAAAACCAACTTTTGCACTGGTCACGCAAACACAGCAGCACTCGATCAAATATCAACTTATGCACCTCTGCGCAAACACAGTAGCACAGTCTTCGCACACTCTGCTTCTCGACGATCGAACTTCTCCCCAGTACTCTATCTATGAATATCGCACTTCAAAATGCACACTTCGATCGATTCGACTCGACTCGCTCTCTTGCGCATAGTAGACTTCACTTGCGCAAATTCAATACCCACATTCGATACATTCAATCTCAAAATAGCCCTCCTTTTATAGAATAAATTTCATGATCAAAACTCTCAAACTTAGTCGGTTGTAACCCTCAAACTACGTCGACTGCAAAACCCTACGCTGCGTCGGCCCAGATTTAACTCTGTCGGCTCAAGGTTAACTCTGTCCTTCAACCACCTCTAGTTCTGTAGCTTTTCCTGTGAAACTACAACATGTCATGATATCGCGACACCTTTGCCTGTCGTACACCTTCTTTTGCCTATTGTCACGAAATCGTGACACTTTTTGCCTTTGTCTGCCTTGACTACGTCCTTGTTGCAAAATCGTGACACTTCTATCTTTTACTGACGTCATCTTCACTCCTATCGTGAAATCATGACACTTTAGTCTTCATTGCCTTCTTCTCTGCTTTTGTCATGAAATCGTGACACATCTATTTATGCTGATGTCATCTTTAACTCTATCACGAAATCGTGACCCTTTTGTCTTCAAGGCCTTCCTCTCAGCTTTTGTCGCAAAATCATGACACTTCTCCTATAGAAGACCTGCTTCCAGTTTCTGTCGTGAAATCATGACTCTTTCACCATCCGTACGCTTTTCTTTCAGCCTGTCGCAAAATCGCTACAACTTCATCTGCTGGCTTCTTCACTTCTGCCTGTCACGAAATCGTGACACTTTCTGCATCCGTACATTTTTCTTTCATCCTATCATGAAATCATGATGCTTTCAGCTTTCGAAAGCTTTCCTTGCAACCTGTCACGAAATCGTGACGCTTCTCCTTTCAGACTCTTCCTTTTGCTGCATGTCGCGAAATCGTGACAGTTCTCACTTCGAGCTTTTCAGCATGTCGCAAAATCACGATAGTCCTCAACTTGACCTCTGTAGCATGTCGCGAAAACACGACAGTCCTCACTTGGAACTTTGCATCATGTCACGAAATCGTGACAGTTCTTGAATAACTTTCTCTCTCTTCGATCTTGTCGTGAAATCACGACAGTTCACACTGCGGACTCTCTTTTCTGCATTATGTCATGAAATCGCGACACCTTTTTGTCCGTACAACTTTCCTGGCAATGTGTCGCGAAATCGCGACACTTTTCCTTCTCTGCCTTCCTGCACTTTTCGAGTCGCGAAAATGCGACATGTCACGAAATCGTGACACTTTCCATCTTGCTCTCCTTCTCTGCCAACATGTCACGAAATCATGACAGTTTTGCCAACTTCTCTTTCTTCCAGCATGTCGCGAAATCGTGACAGTTTTGCTAGAACTTTCTCTCTCCTCAAACATGTCACGAAATCGTGACAGTTTTGCTAGCACTTTCTCTCTCCTCAACCATGTCACGAAATCATGACAGTTTTGCCAGCACCTTCTCTCTCCTCAAACATGTCACGAAATCATGATAATTTTTCTAGCACTTTCTCTCTCCTCAAACATGTCGCGAAATCGCGACAGTTTTTCCAGCCACCTGCATACTTTTTCTTACTTGTCTTTTTCTTGATCTTTTGCAACTGGGCTACTCTGATCTTCTTGGAAACTCACTGTCCAAACTGAAACCTTCATCAAAACACATTCTTTGACATCAAACCAAATTGCTTCAAGACCTTCTTGACATCAATGACAACATCTACACTTAGAGCAAAGGCAATGTACCCAAGGTACCCAAAATTGCTAACAATAAATACTTAGAATTTGGAAGGTGTGAGGCAACTAGAAATTAACTCTAGAGGAGGTAATATGGTGAATATCATGCCTAAAACATAAGCAGTAATAATGTTTGAAATTGTATGAGAAAAGAATAACCAACTTACCTTAAAAGGAATAGAGTTATTTAGAGCTAGACTTGTATAAGCATTTGGTGGTTTATTTTAGTTCTTTATTAGAACAATAGGCCAATTGTTGTTTAGAAAGAGAAACTATGTTCTTGAATGGGTTAAAAATTGACATAGATTTTAATAGTTTAATAGTAAGAGTTTGTTATGATAATATTCTATTGTGCATTCAAAATATGTTGACTTAAGGATAAAGAAGTTGTCATCTTTTAGATTAGCTTGATAATAGAATAGTTTTAAAAGACCCTTAGAGGGATAGTAAAGCTAAGAAAGCTAAACAAAAGAACATCCAAGTATGTTGAGGTGCGGGAATGCACGCAATGGGATTTGAGACAACCTAGTTATGACAAAATTGGTCAAAAAGACTTGGTCATGATGGGATTGAAAATGGTGTTATGGGAAATCACTTTTTAGGTTGGTCTTAGATAACACAGTGCTCATTATATACTCATTGAACCTAGCTAGAATAGTCGTAGGGTTTGGTATGGGATAAACCATTACGAGTTACAGTTTGTATAGGTGATGAGGTCCAATATCAGGTTATTGACATGGCGCTAACTATCTCCAGAATTGTGGGAGTTATCAGTTAGTCATGGAGACATAAATATGCTAACCTCTATCAAGTAAAAACAAGTCGACTATATCATTAAAGGTTCGGTATGAAGAGGAAAGGGAATAAAGCATCCCCCTCTAGGTGTTATGGGTCCTAGAGGATAACCCTATCTGTGGTTCAAACCTCATGCTGAAAAATATGGACGATAAATGAGGACGATCGAATTCATAAAATGACTATTCATTGGGATAAGGCCAATCTCGTCCATTTGGATGACTGGATGTAGTAGTATTGAACTCAAACGTGGTGGTTATGTTTGTGTTATGTATGATTAAAATTTGCTTGGATGATTCAAAAACAAATTAGTCAAGTTTAATTCCTCAACTCTTAGGTGTGCTTAGAAAATTTAACTGTTTAAAAAAAAATTACTTCTTATTTTACCATTTTTTCTTTGGACAACCAAATTTGATGATGGTTCTCGGTTATTACACCTTGGGAGGTCCGAGGTTGAAACCATGATATACCTATAAGTGAATAGTTTGGATGGTAGAAGCATAGTGATTTACCTAGGGTTTACAGAGACAACTTCTAATGAAGTTACGGATTTCCTATGAATTAAAAATATATTTTTTATTTTTTTAATGGGTTGCATAGGATTGAAACAATCTCACTCACATTAAATTACTAGCACATAGTGGTATTACAATGAGTTGATTATTATGCATGTAATTATTAATATGGTTCAAACTTGAAATTTTCCTTTTTTTTTAATATAGGGTTTTGAAAGGGTTGTCCTTTCCATTTTACATATTTTAGTTACATTGAGTTATTTGGTGCTACCAAGATTTGAATGTCGTTGTGGGTTACATCAACTATTTGTCTCAACCATTGAACCAAATACCTATTGGAAAAACAATTGAGATAAAAATACAGGCTTTCATGAGGGGTCCTAGTCCCCTTGTATTAATTGGAGTTTGAACTTTGGGCCTCCCCAAAGAGAGGCCAAATACCTTAATGGAAATAGGTAGTTATCTCATTCATATGATTGGGGATTTTTTCTAGGGGGTATGGTGAATTTCCATGATTTATTGGACTCAATATAGGAATGATTTACAACATGATTAGAGGATCTAAGATTGGGAGATAGGATCTAAATCAGTTTCAAGTTTATTGGAGTTGCAAATTATATCGTATAAAAGTGAGTGTCAATTGTTGAGAGATAGAGGAGTGTATGTTCCATTGTATTTTTTGGTGAGAAAAATTGCAATAGGGTCTTGTTTCAAGAAGATTTACATTGAGGATAATATAAGTGGACTGGATATTCGATGGTGGACGTAGCGCACACTGGTTGAACCACCTTATATGTTGTCTTCTCATTTGTGTGATTATTTCGTCTTTGAATGTTTTGGAATTTATTTGTTCTACAATATGAAATTTTGCTCTGGATTATTTGTTATTAATTATAGATAAGAAGAAATCCCAAAAACTGGTATCAGAGCTTATTGTTGGGTGCTCAAAAATAGGGAGGATTAGTTTTGAGTGGGAGCAATGGTAGAGGATTCAAAGTTCTTGGTAGACAAGTTTAATGGGCAGAAATTTGCATTATGGAAAATGCAAATTGAAGATTATTTATTACTGAAAGATTTGTATCTTCCTTTGGGTGGAAAAGCAAAGCAATCATCCGATGTAAAAGATGAGGCCTGGGAGCTTCTAGACAAAAAGGCTTTGGGGACAATACACTTATGCTTGGGAAGCCAGGTGGATTTCAACATCTCAAAGGAGAAAACAACAAAAGATGTAATGGATGCCCTTACCAGGTTGTATGAAAAACCTTCTGCATCTAACAAAGTTTTCTTGATGAAAAAATTATTCAATATGAAAATGAATGAAGGTGAGTCCGTGCAGGACCATCTTAATAATTTTAATGAGGTAACAAATCAATTATGCTCTATTAAAATTGAATTTGATGATGAGGTCAGAGCTCTGCTTATTTTATGCTCTTTGTCGGATAGTTGGAATAGTCTAGTTATGGCAAAGTAATTATGTATTTGGTTCTAATAAACTGATATTTGATGATGTTGCTGGAGGTGAGGATATGCGAAGAAAATATTCAGGTGAAGCAACTTTATCAACTGCATTAACAGTGGAGAACATAGGAAGATAGAAGGAGAGGGGAAAAAGTCCAAGCAGAGAAAGATCAAAAGGAATATCAAAGTCAAGAGGAAAGAGAAAAGTGGAGTGTTGGTATTGTAAGAAGAAAGGGCACTTGAAAAGGGAGTGTGGGAAAAGGAAGAATGCTGGAGAAGGGGATGGAGAAAATTCAGGTAATCAAGAAGTAAACATAGCAGGTGAGATTCCTCAAGATGCTTTGATTATGTCACTAGATAAAAATGATGATTACTGGGTTTTGGATTTTGGAGCCTCCTTCCATGCAACACCTCACCATGAGTATTTTATTGAGTATGTTCAAGGTAATTATGGATAGGTACATCTGGGAGATGATCATCCCTGTAGTATAGTTGGCCTAGGTAAAATAATATTAAAAATACCAAATGGGAACTACTGGGTTTTGAATGATGTCAAACATATTCCAGAATTAAGGAAGAATTTAATTTCAGCCAACAAGCTTGATAAAGAGGGGTACATCATCACTTTCAAAAATCAGTCTTGGAAAGTTTCCAAGGGTTCATTGATAGTAGCCAGAGGTAAAATGTTGGGTACGTTATATTTGCTTACAAATGATTTTAATTGTGAACTGAATTTGGTGGCTACAGAAGAAAGTGTGGAGTTGTGGCATCATAGATTGGACCACATGAGTGAAAAATCAATGAAGGTACTTCACTCAAGGAAGCTGCTTCCAAAGTTAAAAGAGGTTGATTTAGGATTTTGTGAGAACTATGTCTACGGTAAGCAAAAAATGGTGAGATTTTTGAAAACCAAAAAGGAGAAGAAAAGGGAGAAGTTGGAGTTGGTGCACAGTGATGTGTGGGGACCAACCCAGGTAACATCTCTAAATGGATGTAATTATTATGTCACATTTATTGATGATGCTACTCATAAGACATGGATTTATTGCATAAGGAAGAAATTCAATATTTTTGACACCTTTCAGAAATGGAAGGCATTAGTTGAAAATGAAACTGGAAATAAGGTAAAGTGTTTGAAATCAGATAATGGTGGTGAGTACTGTTCAAATGATTTTGATAATTATTGCTATTTAAATGGTATAAGAAGGATTAAGGTTACACCCAAAACACCTCAAGAGAATGGGGTGTCCGAGAGGATGAATAGGACAATCCTTGAGCATGTAAGGTGCCTTAGATTACATGTAGGTTTACCATTGTTTCTTTGGGCATATTGTATTGACACTACGGTTTACTTGATAAACAGGGGGCCATCAAGTGCATTGGATGGTGGCATTCTAGAGGAGCTATGGAGTGGTAAAACCTATAATTATTCTTTCTTGAGAGTTTTTGGTTGTGAGGCTTTTGCCCACATAGATAAAGAAAATAGAAAGAAATTATATGCCAAGTCTCAGAAGTGTTACTTCATTGGATATGGAGTGGATATATTGGGCTACCGGTTATGGGATAACATAAACCGAATAATTGTAAGAAGTAGAGATGTGGTGTTTAATGAAAAATGTTTGTACAAAGACAAGAATTTGCAGGTCAAAGAAGAAGAAAAATCAGAAGTTATTGAGCTTGATGTGGATACCAATGTGCCTAGATTGCAAGGAGATGTCCAGGAACAAGAGCCACAAACTCCATCACAAGATGATCAACAACATCAACAACAAGCACCTTCATCTCCTGTAGGTGTTGTTTGAAAATCTATCAGAACAAGTAGGGTACCTCAATGATTTTTTGATTATGTTATGTCTATAAGGGTAAGTAAGTTACCAGACCATTATTTCCCTGCACTTCATTATGTGTTATATATTGATGCTAGTGAGCCAGAGTGCTTGGATGAAGCTTTACAGATGAGTACCAACAAGAAGTGGGAGTTGGAAATGAATGAGGAAATGAAGTCTCTTCTTCACAACCAAACATGGGAGTTGGTTGAGCTACCTGTAGGAAAAAGGGCACTACACAACAAATGGGTGTACAGGATCAAGGAAGAGGCAGGTGGAAATAAGAGGTATAAGGCTAGACTCGTAGTAAAAGGTTTTGAACAAAATAAGGGTATTGATTATGATGAGATTTTCTCATCGGTTGTTAAGATGACATCTATAAGGACTATATTAAATTTAGTTGCTATTGAAAATTTGCATTTGGAGCAACTTGATGTAAAAATAGCTTTCCTTCATGGTGACTTGGAGGAGGAAATTTACATGCAACAATCAGAAGGATATGAGGTAAAGGGTAAGAGAAATCTTGTTTGTAAATTGAAGAAGAGTCTATATGACCTCAAGCAGGTAGCAAGGCAGTGATACCAGAGGTTTGATAGTTTCACGGTTGATAATGATTTCAGTAGATATCAATTAGATCACTGTGTTTATTTCAGGAAGAATAGTGATGGTGATTTCATTATTTTATTGTTGTATGTAGATGACATGCTTGTTGCAGGATCTAACATGCAGGACATTAATAGCCTTGAAAAGAAATTGGTAAACACATTTTCCATGAAGGATTTGGAAGCTGCAAAACAAATCCTTGGAATGAGAATAGTAAGAGATGGAAAAAACAATATGTTGAAACTATCACAAGAAGACTATGTTGAGAAGGTGTTGCAGATATTTAGCATGGCTAATGCAAAACTAGTAAGTACACCATTGGCAAGGCATTTTAAGTTGAGCAAGGATTTGTGTCCAAGAACACAGGATGAAAAATATTATATGGCAAGGGTTCCCTATGCGTCTGCGGTGGGAAGCTTGATGTATGCAATGGTCTGCACAAGACCAGACATAGCCCAAATAGTGGGAGTTGTCAGCAGGTTCATGAATAATCCAAGAAAGGGGCATTGGCAAGCCGTCAAGTGGATATTCAAGTATCTAAGGGGTACTTCTAAATTTTGTTTAAATTTTGGTGGTACTGACTTGAAGTTGCAAGGTTTTGTAGACTCTGACATGGTAGGAGATCTTGATGGAGGAAGGAGCACAACCGGTTATGTTTTCACTATAGGTGGTGGAGCGGTGAGTTGGATTTCAAAATACCAACCAGTAGTGGCTCTTTCAACAACGGAAGTTGAGTATGTTTCTACGATAGAAGCAAGCAAGGAGATAATATGGTTGCAAAGGCTTTTGGAAGAGTTGGGTAGAAAGCAGGATGACAGTACATTGTGGAGTGATAGTCAGAGTGCTATCCACCTAGCAAAGAACTCGTCCTTCCATTCCAGAACCAAACACATTCAGCTGAAATACCACTTCATTCATTCAATATTGGAAGATGGATCTCTGAAGCTTGATAAGATTCATACTTTCGAGAATCCTGCAGATATGTTCACTAAAGTTGTCCCAAGGGAGAAGTTGAGCATTTGCTCAACTTTGATTGGTCTTAGTGTTTAGATCAATGGTTTGAATATCCAGTCCTAGGTTGTAGGGTTGTTGCAGCATTTCAGTCTCCAAGTGGGAGATTGATAAGTTTGGAGCCTAAAAATATGCTAAGTCTCAAAATTGTACTCTTTATTTTGAATCGATAGTAACAAAAACAAACAATTATCTCATTGATATGATTGGGGATTGTTTCTTGGGGGTATGACGAATTTCCATGATTGATTTGACTCAATATAGGAATTATTTGCAGCATGATTAGTGGATCTGAGATTGGGCGATAGAATCTGATTCAGTTTCAATTTTATTTGAGTTGTAGATTGTATCATGTAAAAGTGAGTGTGAATTGATGAGAGGTAAAGGAGTGTATGTTCCATTATATTTTTGGTTGAGAAAAATTGCAGCAAGGTTTTGTTGCAGAAATATTTCCATTGAGGATAATATAAGTGGACTGGATATTTGACGGTGGACGTAGCCCATACTAGGTGAACCGCCTTATATGTTGTGTCTTCTTATTTGTGTTATTCTTTTGTCTTTAAATGTTTTGAAATTTATTTCTTATGTAATCTGATATTTGCTTTGGATTATTTGTTATTAATAATTGGTAAGAAGAAATCCCAACCGAGAGAACACAAAGTAACTTGGAATACATGACGAAAATCAAAGAGAAACCACTTTCCACCATTTGAATGTGAATCCAAGAACACCAATAAATTTGTTATAATCGATTCCTAAATTTATTGTGCGTGTATGTATGGGTACCTTCTTCACCGTCCTCCTGCGAATCTTCTCATACATCCACCCCTATTCTTTTTCCTGCACACTATATGATTGAAACTTCCCTACTATGATTCCAAAGCCATGAAACCATTGCTCTGATATTATATTCAGCCCTCCCACTAGGTTTATTTTGCATACGTTATGGTTTCTATTGTCTTTGTGGTCTGCTTCATGTTCGTAAAACAAAAAAAAATGTGGGAGCATTGCGCGTTGTGGATTTGACCATTCTCCTTTGTCTCAAACCCCGCAGCCTTACCACGTCACAAGCAAGCCGTGTCCACCTCATATTCCTCTGATACATCATTATTAAAATAAAAATCAAAATCCGACATGCGGGCCGCCTCCACCTCATTTTACTCCAGTACATAATTATCTTAAAAAAAAATCAAAATCTTGCATGTCGTAGGTCAAGCGCTCTCCTTTTTTATAATATAAATAAATATATAAAAAAAAAAAAAAAAATTTAACCAAAAAAATAATATGCTGGCCTCGTAGGCCTATGACAGATGTGGCCTACGTAGGCTACGCGCAGGCCTGCCACAGGCCCAACTCGCGTAGGTTGTGCATAAGCCTGTCATATGCCTGTGGTCCACGCATGCTTGGCCCATGTAGGCCTATCACAGGCCTATCACATTGTGGTGTAGGCCTGGCGTGGGCCTACGTGGCCCCACCAACATGTTGACTTGTGTCGTGCTTCCTCTCTTTTATTATTATAATAATAAAAAAATTGAACAAAATTAAAAAAAAAACATTAACAAAAATGTAAAAAAATCAATAAAACGATTGTCCCAAATCTTCCGTTGTTTTTGAAGAGATCCATCGTTTTCCTTACAATTGGAGGTTTTGTTCTAAACTTGAACATAATCATGTTTATAGTTATTGGAAAGCCCTTTTCTATATGGATCTAATAAAGGTATCCAATTTGAATTTTGTAACAATAATGCTTTGATGTTGTTTTTATCAAAATTATCAAAAATATTCATGTTTGCTTATTTTCTTATCTTATTGTTGTGTAGATATTGCATTTGTTTTACGAAAAAAGTCCTCTAGTTAGCATATTTTATTGTAATTTTTTCTTAGATTTGTACTTGTTTGCATCCTCAACATCGTGCTTATTTGCATTGTTTTCTGCAACTATAGTTCAATTTTACATTCCATGTAGGCATTAAAGACATAAAACATCAAACATCCCAATAATTTTCACACTTTTTTCACAACATTTTTTATAATAATGACTGTGAGGATAACCTCCTGGTGAGTTGGAATTGATCCCTAACCATCGATCGAGCCCTTAGAAATCCTAGTTAGTGTGCATAGTTTATTAGATTTCATCACTTGGAAATTGGTTACCCTTGGGGCTACCTCAGGGTAATATTTAGTTTAGATGCTCTTTGACCATGGGGCTTAAATAAGTGGAATCATAGCTATTATTTTTGTTTGAGCCCGATCAAGGGTGAAGTAAAAGCCTAGTTGGATAAGTAGTAGGACTTAGACAGTGTGACCTCTTTTGAGAGGTATATTTTTTCCTTTAGTCTACTCAAAATCTAACCCTCCATCCTTGGAAGCATCTTAGTTGTTTGTGTTCCATTCCTCATAAGAGGGTTGGGCATAAAGACACCCTTTGCAGACTTCATGCCATTCATCCCTTAGTAGTTCTTAGCCTTAGGGATACATCAAAAAATACACAAAAAAAATAAAAAAATAAATACAAATCCATCAAACCTCCCTTCACATCGTCCAAAACATCTCAAACATCAAAACACAAAATACCAAAAATTAAATGAACACATCAATCTCATTTTTGTTTATCTGATTGATTGTTTCACTTTTTGTTTTTGTATAGAGTATTTATCTTTAACAAACATTGTTTGAACCATCACCAAAATCTTCAAAACATTTCCAAAATCCACATTTACCTCTTTCTCCCATAAATCCTATACATTCCTTCTCATTTTATCCCATCCCTATTTGCTTATGGTACAAACCCACGTCAAAGCCCCTACTCAGGAACAACCTTCCATGGAGCATTCTGACCATACCCCTCCTCCTTAATACCCTCTTCCAACCCGTCTAAGAGAGATGCTTTTCACCTCAATTAGTACCTTGCCTGTCATTTTCCCTCTTCCATATCCACTCATAAGGTCCATCCTTGCCCCTCACATCCTGGTCAAGGCATATTACCTCCACCCATCCACTTCAATTGGACCATGAGACCTCATATGTGAACCATGTCATCCCCATCACACCAATTAACTTCATCCTTACCCCAACTTCTTCCAACACCATCCTTACCTCCCACTTCTTCCAATGCCTCCTTTGCCACCTCTCCCTCCAACACCATCTCTTCCCCCTCTTCTCTAAAAATCTTATCCTTAATAAAACAAAAAAAAAACATTAACAAAAATGTAAAAAAATCAATAAAGTTAACTACTTTCTTCCCTAGTTTTGTGATAGAGGGATACAATAAATTACTTATGAAGGATATCACAAAGGAAGAACTAAAATTTGTCCCGACTTATTTCAAAAAGGATAAAAGTCCTAGGCCCGATGGATGGCCTGTGGAGTTTTTCCTAGTTTTCTATGTTATGGTTGAGGAGTATCTTCTCATAGTAATGGAGGAAGTTAGTTTAAGTGATCAGGTCTTGGGGGATTTTAACTCCACTTTTTATCTTTTATTCCAAAAAAGGAGAAGCTTGAAACATTTGATGAATTAAGACCTATTTCATTGTGTAACTGTATCTATAAAATCATTGCAAAGATTCTAGTTGTTATATTGAAGAAGATTTTCTCTAAAGTTCTAGGAGTAGTTTAGGTTTTAGAAGGTAGAAATTTTTTTGAAGCCATAGGAGCTACACAAGAGGGCCTTCACTCTATTAAAACCAAAAATCTTCTTGCAATGGTCGTTAAACTAGATTTATCTAAATCTTATGATAGAACTAGCTGGTTCTATCTCAGATTGATGCTCTTACATGTGGGTTTTAGCTATTTGGTAGTAAAGTGGATTATGGGATGTATTTATTCTATATATTTTGTTGTTCTTATCAATGGATCAACTTCCAAATTCTTTAGACCCTCGAGAGGACTAAGATAGGGATGTCCTTTATCTCCTTTAATTTTTTGCTGGTTGCTAAAGGATTGAGTATAGTTGTTTTGGATGCAAAGAGGGTAGGATCCTTGTCAAAGATAAAATTGGGGGTCCTTTATTTATATCATTTGTTATTTTTTGATGATGTATTGTTTTTCACAAATGGAAGTTTAAGGGAAGCTAGAAAGTTGAAGGAAATATTGAACACTTACAATATTGCTATTGGCATGAAGATAAATTTTCAAAAATCCTCTATTTGCTTTAATGGTCTAGAGCAGGAGACTAAACAGGATCTAATTAAAATATTTCCTTATAATCTATTAGATTTCCATGAAGGCTTTAAGTATTTGGAGTTTGTATTGAAGTCAAATATTTATAGGTATATATATTGGAGATGGGTTTTAGAGAATATTGAATTTAGGATTGAAAACACGAGATTCCAAAAGACGTAAAGGAAACACTAAAGCTTATGTAATGCAAATTATAGAGAGAGAACAAATTGAAACAAGATAAAAGGAAGTATAGAAAGCACAACCCTTTTTATTTATACTCTCTTTAACATCGGTTACAAAGACGTCTCCTCCCTTTTTAGGGGCTAGGAGCGTTAACATAGTTTTGGTTACAATAGTGACTAGTGATCCTCCTTCCGCGTGCCCACATGTAAAATGGGCGGGCCAAAGTGTTGTCGTCGCTTGTGTTGATGAATCCTTGATCCTTGCTGCTCCTCCTGCGTTCAAAGAAACAACAAATCATTTAGTAGCACCTGTCAAATGATAAAGCGTTTGATTCCCCAAAAACCAATGTAAGATGCATGCATAAGATTAACTAAATCGATAAACAAACTGACTCCAAATAACCTACAAATTTGACAAAAATCAGAGAACATTACCAGAGGGCCACTGCCATTAAAACAGTCAAGAAATTCGCCATGGATTTCTATTCATCCCGGGGTGAGCCAGATGAACCTGCAATTCATCCCAGGGTGAGCCAGATGAACCTGCAATTCGTCCCAGGGTGAGCCAGATGAACCTGCAATTCATCCCAGGGTGAGCCTGATAAACCTGCAAGTAAACGGTTAATGGCACTGCTCAAAATGTCCTATCTGAGGGACTCCAGGTGACCTGCAAGGTTAGGGCTTAGGTAAATGGGGGCATTTTGGGAAGACCCAGAAGGTCGGATTCCTCCAATTTTGCCCCTATCACCCCGATTTTGATGGTACCACCTGTAGGTTAGTGAAAGCGGAAAATGATAACAAAATGGTCAAAAATGCTTCAAATGAGATGAAACTTGAAACATAGCCTATTTTATCAGCATGAAAGAAAATGCAAAAATAACAGTATGCAAATATGCCATAGATCCGAATTCGTCTCGGGGTGAGCCGAATAGACCTGCAACAATGCGAGGCGCGCCCATGGGCAAAGCGCCCGCCATTTGGGTCTTTGTTTCGGCACCAATCCACTTGGAATTGGCCCAAAACTTGTTATTCAGTGTTGTCGACGAATGGGTGGATCAATGCGGTCAAGCGTCGATTTCGGATTCACACTTCCAATAACCACCCAATGACCTCCCTTGCAAAAGAGATCAAGGATGTGGAAGAGGTGAATCAAAGGTAATGCGTGGTAGTAATTTGGTAGCACTTCGTTGCTCCAAATGCTCCAAACCTCTTCCCTTTTTGGGTGAGGAAGCTCACCAATTTATAGACCCAAGGGGTCTCTTTGGATGGGCATGCAAGGGTGCCACTTGGTGGTCATGCCTTCCCATGAGGGAGGAGATTCCTCCCTGACTTGGGCCTCCATGTCTGCCATTATGACAATTTTCTAATGTCCACTTTGCCCACCTACACGCGCATGCGAGGCAGGGAGCAATAATTGACTGTCTCCGACTACCATTTGTCATGATTGCTCTTTTTGACCGTTGAACACGGAATTCGTCCTACCCAGAAATGAATTGGAATTCATCCCTGGGTGGAACGGATTCCATTCTGAATTCGTCCCGGGGTGGGACGGATTCGGAGCAGAGTGCCTGAAGGTGCCAAATTGCTTTTTGACCTTCCAAACTTGCAATATGAGTGGTTAGGACCACTGTTTAACCTCTGAGGGCTGCCCTGGGGGCTGTGTGTGTCAATGCGATCAGTGCTTGTAGCCGCATAATCGGATTGGTGCTGTTTTGGTGTCTACAGATGCCCCTTTTTGGAAAGCGCTGTGGGTGACGCAGTGCTGAGCAAAAATAGATAACCAAAGCACTAATGATTAGGGTTTCTTAGTAACCTAACCAACTCTTGATGCCCCAAGCATGGAAAGGGCATGCATTCTTGAATCCTTGCTTCTGACGAGCTAAGGAATTTGATTTCAAGTATTAACCTATTTTGGTGAGGTGTGACTTGAGCTTGGACATTGATCAGTCATGAATAGGCAAAGGGCGCAACCTTTTGTCCATGGGGGAACCTTGTGTTCATGATTCACGAATGCCAAGCGTTTGATCAACTTGTGATTATTGCTTGTTTGCTGCCCCAAGCAGGAGCGTGATTGTCTTTGTCAATGATTCTTTGAATGCATGCCATTTCCTTGATTGGGTGTGTATTTGTTGATTGGTGACTAAGTGTGACTACCCCCTCAAGCGACGAATCGATGAGGGAATGACTGCCATGAGAAAAGCGACGAGTCGCTTGACCCAAGATGACTTAGGTGAGGGTGCCTTCAGATGTTTTCCGTTGAATGCTTAAGCAGTTTCCCAACATTTGGACCTATTTTTGGTGGGTTGGAACCCTTTTGGCGATGTCGTTTGGGGATGAAATTGGCAAAAATCCGTCCTCCCGTGGAGCGGTCCGGCTATGGTAGCCTTCTTGGGGAGTAGGATAGTGACAATTTGTGACCCCGATGTCAATTTTGTATGCCAAGAATGTCAGGTGCGGAGGCGCCTTCGTTCGACACTTTTATTGCTATTTTTGGTTGGTTTTTGACCTTTTTGTGACGCATTTTGGGGGTGAAATTGGCGAAAATCCGTCCTCTCGAGGAGCGGTCCGGCTATGGAAGCCTTCTTAGGGAGTAGGATATCGACAATTTGGGACCCCGACATCGGTTTTGCATGCCAAGAATGTCAAGTGCAGAGGCACTCTCCTTCGGCAACTTTATTGCATTTTTTTGGAGTATTTCTTGCTATTTTTGCTGTTTTTTTATTTTCTTGTTCTGTATTCATCCCAGGGTGGGACGAATTCCTATTTAGAATTCGTCCTAGGGTGGGACGAGCGCTAACTAGAGCGCTCGTCCCAGGCAAGAACGGATTCAAGCCAAAAAGTCTATTTAAGGGCAAAAACTAGGATTTGGGCTCATTTGCATTCGATTTTTCTGGCGTTTGGAGCTCTGAGGAGGAGGAGAGAGATTCTATGAAGCGAAGCACTACCAAATTTCTTCCAGCAACCATGAGTGCACGAACCGGGTCATCGAGCGACGGAGCCGAGGCGAGACCAGTAAGTGCACTATGCTCTCTATTTTGTTTGTAAAAGTTTTAAATGTGCAATTTTTTGTTTTCTTTTGTTTTTAAACTTAAGATCGAAACCCTAAATTACAAATGGAAATGAATGATTTATTTTCTGCTTTGCTTTGGATTTGACAAAATAAACTTCAAGTTAACAAAACCACTGAAATTGTAACAAATTAACCGAAGTTAAACTGCATCCTGAAGTTAACCTGAAAACTGAAGTTAAACTAAAATCCTCGAACAGACTAACTAAAAAACCGTAGGGGAAAGCTAAAATTGGAAGATATGTGGAATGCAAACCCTAGGTGAAAATGGAAACCCTAGACTACTGAAACCCTAGAATGTAGTGCATTCAAAACCCTAGGTTAACCCTAAATGAGAATGATTTTTTTGTGTTTTTTAACTGGTTAACTTAGGTTAAAACCATAGGTAGACCATGTCAAAAATTGTTTGTTTTTTGTTGAGTTAAATGAAACCCTAGATGAAAATTTTTTTTTTTTTTTTTTTAACTGGTTAACTTAGGTTAAAACCGTAGGTAGACCATGTCAAAAATTGTTTGTTTTTGTTTTTCGAGTTAAATGAAACCCTAGATTAAGATGAATTTTTTTTTTTAATGGTTAACTTAGGTTAAACCGTTAAACCATTTGTTTGTGTGTTTGAATGGTTAAATTAGGTTAAACCGTTAGTAAAAATTGTTTTATTTTTTGTTTTAATTTGTTTTTTGTCGATTTAACTCAGGATTAAAAATCCTAGTAAACTGTTTTTTTTTTTTGATTTGTTTTTTTTAGTTTGAAATGTATGTCTTGAAAACCTTAGTTGTAAATTTTTTTTTATGTTGTTGATTTTTTTGTCGGTGTTAGTTAAGAACTGAGGTACTAAAAAACTTAGTTGTAAATGTTTTTTTATGTTTTGTTTTTTTTTGTCGTAGATTTAGGTTAGAAACCGTAGTTAAACTTATTTATTATTGTTAAGTTTTTTGTTTTTGTTTTTGTCTGTCAGTGTTAAGTTAAGAACTGTATGTACTGACAAACTTGTTTTTTGAATGTGGTGGTTATTTATGCTATACAATGTGGAATAGTAGCATAATTGATGTACATTATGTTTTTCGACATGTTTTTAATGTTTGTGTGTTGTTTGTGATGTGCAGGTTGTGAAGAGCCGGTACCGAGTGCCGACTGTGTTCTCTGACGCCCGAGCGGCGTTGACAGTAGAGGACTGGGCATGGCTTGATGCCCTTGGGCTCAAGCACGTGATGCGGTTGGAGCCAGTGATTGGGGATCGGGCCTACCTGACGGCCTTGATCAGTTTGTGGGATGTGCGGACTAACACATTCCATCTCCCGATAGGGGAGATGACCATGACCTTAGAGGATGTCTATTAGATTCTTTGGATTTCGATAGATGGGATCCCCATAAATACGATGATGCGGGACCAGAGGACAGTCGTACTAACCCGTTGCTTTGGGCATGGGGAGGACTTGGATGTGGAGAGCCCCGTGGAGAGGGCTGAGGAGGATTGTCAGATTGGAGGCATCTTGGTACGATGGTGGTATGAGAGGGGGGTGTTGGGAGCGAGGCACGCACTGCTTATGAGCCTCGTGTCCAACATGTTGCTACTGGATTCTTCGGGTGCAAGGTTCCCATGGAACCTATTGGAGGTGGTGTATCGGCTGGTGGACTGCCCGATTGAGGAGCCCCTGATTATGAGGTGGGGCCAGACACTTTTGGCATAGTTATATGATGAGTTGTATGAGGTCCATTGTCGAAGGTGAAAGGGGATTAGTTGCAGTTATTTGTTACAAAGCTGGGGATGGCAGCATATAGCGGTGGATCGACCGCTAGGGCTACCTTGGACGACATGGGCTGAGATGGTGGACAGAGATATTGGGTATGCGGCCTTGTGGTACAGGTCGGAGGAGCGGGGGCATAGTCGACGGTTTGCTGGTGATGTAGGGCACTACACCGAGACGTTTGCATGACTGACTCCGGGGATGTGGTGTGGAGGCCATACCGAGATTGTCTCGCATGGCTTGAGGCTGAGGAGTGGCTCCGACGAGTTTGGAGGGGGAGGTGGCTCATTGGGCGGCATGGGACAGAGCAGGAGTACTTCCCCTACCTCCGGGTTACACGATAGTTTGGGGTGCGCCAGGGGTTGCCTGGGGAACCCTTGGTCTATCGACGTCGGAGTGATGAGAGGACCCTTGCTGCACCGATCATCGAGCCACTGGGGAGGAGGAAAATGCAGTTATTGACACCTCGAATGTGGATGACGTCGGGGTTACAGCCGAGTATGAGGGATGGTGGACCCTTCGACGATGGTGGGGAGAGGGGCCACTAGGAGGATAGGAGGCGGTAGCAGCAGGTGGTGAGGGTGTAGAGGCACTAGGAGAGGGTTGGGGAGCTCCCTTGGTGGATGTTGAGATGGTGGAGGTTGATGATGTTGGGGAGGATTTTGAGGTAGCGGGGTAGCCAGAGATGCAGGATGCTCCTAAGCAGTGGGAGCCAGAGCCGGCTGCGGTGTCGGAGGATGTAGATGTCGGGTTGCGCATAGAGAATGCACGATTGATGGAGCTACTATGGAGATAGGATCAGGAGCACCAAGCTGATATGGATCACTTGCGTGCTCAGTTGGCATAGTGGGATGACGCATTGGGTGCATTGCACCGACAGGATGGGGATACAGACGTTACGTGGGAGGTGGATCACCTGTGAGCATAGCTAGCACAATGCAACAAGATGACATATACCTATCATCGATGGGAGATGGAGTGGACGCGCTATCGGTTGGATCTGGAGGCAGAGGTTGAGCGTCTTGGTGGGCAGTTGCCTGCATTTTCGCTAGGCGGATCGTCACGCCGCTCGAGAGGGAGCGATACTGAGCAGTCCAGCATCCTCTCGACGCAGGTGACTGGATGAGGGAGGGGCTAGTAGGCGTGATGCGGGGGCTAGCAGTAGCCGCCCTGAGGGGTCCCATAGGACCCACACCACGGGGGGTAGTTCCCGTCGCACCGATCCTGCATGATCTTGGTGGCCGACGCCCTAGGCTTGGGGGTTTTTGGGTTTTTGTTTTATGATTGCGGGGTCAGAGGACCAGTTATTGTAGCCTACGGGCATTTTTGATGATATATATATACAGATGCCTTTATTTTGTTTATACACTTGTCGTGTTTTGATTTTGATGCAAGTGTTTGTTGTTTATGAATGTATGTTTATTTACGTTGATGAATGCACATTGTATTATGAATGCAAATGCTTCTGATTTTTATGCTATGTAATGGAATGAATGAAATGTTTTGTTGATAACTTGGCATTGGCACCATGGACTGTATAGGACTTATGGCTTTGTGTATGAGATGATTGCTTTATGACGTGACTTTGCACTTGTACATAGTTTTTTTTTTTTTTGGAATGTATGAAAATGGATTGTATACAACAGTTGGCTTGGAATGTAGCTAAGCTTTTCTGAGATTCAGTTGTTTTAACTAACTAGCCAAGACTGTACTGTTATCTGACAAGATGTTTGACCAAGGTATGAATCGTGCTTGTTTTTGACCAAGTTATTTCACATCCCTGTGTGTGCAATTGAGTTTGTTTATGTGGTATTTGTCAGGATACCGCCAGTGCCAGATGGGCTTTCAACCAAACCTGTACTGAGGATCACCTAATTAGCTCCACTAACTCCTTTGTTGTATTTAGTCAGATTAATCTATTTTGCGATCTAGGATACCATAAGCTAGCTCATCCACATGCAAACATTGATCTGCACACAAGTAAATGTGACAGATATATCGTCATGCGGGAGGTTTGCCACCAGTGACCGATAGGCTATCCACCAAACCGGTACTGAGGTTCACCTCATGACCTTCTGAATGCTGAGAGTTCCAGGGATTCAAGTTCGACTCCCTTCTTTTCTTCATTTGTATTGGGATACTTGCTCTTTTATAGTGATGAAAATCACTGTTTATTTTTGTTTTTTGAGCAAGGGATTTTGAATTTTGGAGTGATGAGAATCACTATTGCTTGTGCTTTTTGATGTATGCACTTTGGGGGATTTGATGTCAATTTTTGGAGTATTGACTTTGAGAACTTGGGATTCTTGGGGAATTGGGTAGGGAAGATTCTTGTCCTTTTGCCAACTCTCAGCATTCTTGGGGTCATTCGCACAGGGGGATGAGCGAGATAACCTTTTCTTGTTTGGTATCCTAAATTGCTTTACAGGTTTCATCTTTCATTGACACAACTTGGGAATTTTTTTTATGTGCTTTTGAACTTGTGATGGGATGCTACGTAACAAGGTGTATTTCAAGTAAAACTCTACCTTTGTAACATCTGTTTGACTTTGTACAATTCTTGGCTAGAGATCTAAAGATAGCTGAATGACGAAACTCTAGATACATTTAGATGACAACTGATTTATGATATGGCGAAATGGTGAATGGCGTTTATTTTTGCTGTATTGTTTTCAAAATGGAAAATGTGAAAAGTGATGGTTTTGCCAAGTAATGACAGTCTATGGTGCCTTTGAACCGTATGACCAACAAATATGCAATGGATGGATGTGATGCCTATGCAGCTATTTTGATGATTTTTGTTGTTTTTGGATTTTCTTGAACCAAGTGATTGCGATAATCCTTGGAGCTTTTGGGTTGACCAAGAGATTGTGATAATCCTTGGAGCTTTTGGGGTGACCAAGCGATTGTGATAATCCTTGGAGCTTTTTGGTTTTGACCAAAGGGATTGCGGTAATCCTTGGAGCTTTTGGGTTTGACCAAGCGATTGTGATAATCCTTGGAGCTTTTGGTTTGAGATTGACCAAGCGATTTAGGAATCCTTGGAGCTTTTTGGGATTGACCAAGCGATTTAAGAATCCTTGGAGCTTTTTGGGTTGGGCTATGGCTCTCTTTAGATATGGAATGGCCTCAAATGACTGATGTTCAAGGGTTCTAATTCCTTGATTCCATCAAGAGAGGCTAGCCGGTATGTTCCAGGTCCTATTTTACTTTCAATCACATAAGGACCTAACCAGTTTTCTGTGAACTTGTCCCGGAGATGGGGAGGCAAGTTGGGGTTCTGTTGGTTCTCTTTTAGGACTAGGTCACCAACTTGAAAGTCCCTCAGGTGAACTTTCATGTTGTATGCCCTCTTAAGTCGCTCTTGGTAGATACGCAAATGCTCGAGAGCATTGATGCGTCGTTCATCAAGCAACGTAAGCTGGTCTAACCGGGCTTGCCGCGCAGTGTCATCATCGATGAACTCTTGCATTGATATGCGTAGGGAAGGAATTTCCAACTCAAGAGGCATGACTGCCTCAGAGCCATACACTAGTGAAAATGGAGTTGCCCCAGTGGGTGTCCGAATGCTAGTGCGATAAGCCCACAGGGCAAGTGGGATCTGTATGTGCCAATCCTTATGACTGTCTACGACTGTCTTTTTGAGGATGGCAACTAGCATTTTGTTTGACGCCTCTGCTTGCCCATTTGCTTGCGGATAATAGGGTGTTGAAAAACTGTGCTGAATTTTGTACTTTGTGGTCAAAGCACGCACGTCTTTGTTCTTGAAGGACGTCCCATTATCCGAGATTATCTTGGATGGAATACCAAAATGACATATGATGTTATGCAAAATAAACTCCGCGATGCGGGTTCCTATCGTAGAGGTAAGCGGAATTGCTTCCACCCATTTGGTAAAGTACTCTATGGTCATTATGATGAACGTGTGATGGCCTGACGATGCAGGGGAGATCTTTCCGATTAGATCTAAGCCCCACTACGAAAAGGGCCAAACCGATTGGATCGGTTGCAAGGCCTGGGAAGGTACATGTGTCAGATTAGCATGGTGTTGACACTTCACGCACTTCCTAACATAAGCGCAACAATCTCGCTCTAAATATGGCCAATAGTAGCCCATGCGAAGAATGCGCTTGGCGATGGCCATACCACTGAAGTGGCCACCACATGTACCATCGTGCGCTTGGGCGATCGCCCAAGTGGACTCTTGCTGGTCCAAGCAATGAAGGAGGATTCCCTCATAGCTATGATGGTACAGAATGTCTCCTAACAAGACATGTTTTGCCACTCTCTATTTAAATGATCTCTTTGTGGCTTGTGACAATCCAAGTGGGAGGCTACCTAACTTGAGGTAGTCTCGGATGGGTGAGTACCAATCCTGCTGATCTGAAGCCTCGATGGCATGAACAACCAATCCCTCTTGAAGTTCATCCCTAGCAAAAGTTGAGCGGGAAAGAATCTGCAAGAATAGCATTGTGTTGCTATTAATGGGAGTAGGGGAGAACAAGGACCCCCAGTTGGCATGATTCAAATGATCGAGGATTCGAGTGAACTTATCCGGAGATGGTTCAATCTGGATCAAATGGACTCCTGGCGTTGAGTCAGAGCTTGCACGCTCCATCGCGGATTGCGATAGTGTTTTGACTTGAATAGTTGTCATATCACCGAAAAGGTCTTGCGGGATTAGTGACCCCAAGGAGGCCATAGTGTCCGCAAAATGATTCGATGATCGAGGGAGTGCCTCGATGTCGTACCATTCAAGATTTGCTAGGAGTTTGTCCACAAGGGCTTTGTAGGCTTACAGGACTAGGCATTTACATTGAAATACCCCTTTCACTTGGTTGACTATTAGCAGTGAATCACCAAAGATATTCAAGCGTTTGATGTTCATGGTGATTGTTGTCTGAAGACCTATGAGCAAGGCTTCATATTCAACGTTATTATTGGTGCACGGGAAGTCAAGTTTAAATGACAAGGGGATTGGAGCCCCTTGCGGTGTGAAGAATACAATTCCCATGCCACCTCCTTGCTCACATTTAGAACCATCGAAGAACAGGGTTATGTCGGCCTGTGACTCAGGCGCATCAGAATCTAGCGATTCTGAGACATGGAAGACCCCATCATCGGGTAGTTCTACTGTCAGAGGCTGATCATCTTCAAGAGGAGCCTCTGCTAGTTGATCGGCTATGACTTGACCTTTAATGGATTTTTGTCCAATGAACTCTATGTCAAACTCCGTCAACAACATGATCCATTTCACCGTGCGGCTACTATGATAAGTACGACTCATCATGTATCGCAATGGATTCTCCTTAGACACAACATACGTCGTGTTGCCCAACATGTAGTGGCATAGCTTTTTGGTAGCAAACACCACTGCCAAGCAAAGCTTCTCGACGTATGCATAGTTAAGTTCATAACTGACCAGGGTGCGGCTAAGATAGTATGTAGCCTATTCTTTGTGAAGTTCATTCTTCTGGGCTAGCATGGCTCCCAGTGCCACCTTAGTAGCTGAGATGTATAAATAGAATGACACTCCTGGTCTAGGTGGTGCCAATACTGGTGGCAAAGCCAAGTATTATTTTATGTCATCAAAGGCTGACTGGCACTCGTCATCCCAATGGAATGCTACCCCCTTGTGCAATAATTTGTTCATGGGTCGGCACTTGTCAGATAGCTATGCTATGAAGCGCTTGATCGACGTGACCTTTCCCTACAGGCTTCTGAGCTGCTTGATGGTAGTTGGGGGGAGCATCTCAAGGATTGCCTTGACTTTGTTTGGGTCCACCTTGATTCCTCGCTTTGAGACTATGAAACCCAAGAGTTTTCCAGATGTGATGCCAAATACGCACTTCTTGGGGTTTAGTCTGACCTTATGTTCTATGAGGCGATCGAGGATCTTGCTCAAGTCATCGAGATGATCTGGGCGCAAGAGGGACTTGGCCAACAAATCATCCATGTAATCTTCCAAAGTTTTGTGCATGTAATCATGGAAGATGTACGTCATGGCACGTTGGTAGGTGGCGCCAACATTTTTAAGGCCAAAAGGCATGACCTTATAACAAAATGTCCCCCAAGGCATTGTGAATGCCATTTTGAATTGGTCCTCGGGATTGATACGAATCTGGTTGTATCCTGAGAAACCATCCATTAGGGAGAGCATTTCGTGACCTGTTGTTGCGTCTACCAATGCATCGATGCTTGGCAAGGGAAAATCATCCTTAGGACTCACTTTGTTTAGATCTCAAAAATTAGTGCATATGCGAATCCTCCCGTCAGGCTTCTTGACGGGCACCATGTTGGACAACCATGGCGGATAATCCATGCAGATGACAAACTGTGCATCCAACAGCTTCTGCAATTCATCTTTGACCATTAAGGCCATTGTTGGGTGCATCTTACGTAGTTTTTGCTTCACTGGCTTGACTGTCGGATCAAGCGTCAGGTTATGCGTGACTAGCTATGGATCTAGCCCCGGCATGTCTTTGTATGACCATGCAAAAACCTCCTTCTTCTCTTTGAGAAGGGCAATGTAGTCGGCTTGCTCTTCGGGGGATAGGCTTACCCCCAGCTTGAGAATCTATGGATTCATTGGATCTGAGCCGATGTCTACGTCAGTTGTCTCTTCAACTGACATGTGTGATCCATCCTCCAGCTGGTGTGGAGTCGGGATCAAGTGGATATCATTTGCTGAATTAAGATCTACGTTGGGAACCTCGGGTTCCTCTTCAGCATGAAAGACATCCTGAGTTGGCCCAGGGGTGAAATGAAGCATCTCACCGAAAGGCCAATACTCTGATGGTGACGGGGGTGAATTAGCATGATCCCAGCCTATGGCATCTAGGTCTAGATGCAATGGTCATGCTGGATCAGCTGGATTGTGGATGGGGGTGGTTAAGTCAATGGAGATCATGTTGATGAAATGGGTTTTATCTCCATTACCGTGGGTGTGATACTTCTGACTTCTTGGATGATCTCCATGCTCAGGATTTGGCTCTGTAGGGATTGGCACAAATGGATTGGCCCTATGTACAAAGAGGAGGACAAGGTCTGCCCTCGACACTGATGTTGCTGTGATATCTCTTGGTGAAATTTGCTCGTGATCTATCCAAAGGGGCAGATTCAAAATTTGGTTCCAGTAGGCTGGGTCTATGCACCACTCATGCCCTAGTCTTAAGCCTAGTTTTCCAATCAATTCTTTATTGTTGATAGGATGATGATGTCGTTGCGCATGGTTGAGATATGCCATCTCAGTGTCGTCTTCATAATCGTTATCAGTGATTCAAATGCCCTCATTGGCTTTGACAACTATTTACGACGTGCTAGGCTCATCTTGTTCTAACAGATTGATGTGGTCCTCATGGAGTTGTTCTGCTCTTTACGGGGGGACCTGATTGCCTTGATGTGGAGCTTGCTCGACTAGTGCTTCTAGAGGAAGTAGTTGCATAAAAGTTTCTTGAAACTTGTCCATGGGGAACACTTGTGAGTATCTCGACTCATCCTCGAAATATTTTTCTGGACCTTGTTGATACCCCTCTTGTGGGCGAGTCCTTGAGCTTTCTCCTCTCTCGAGTGAAGGGAGAGGGTTGTTAAGGCTAACAAGGTTTATTGTCCATGATGGGAGATAGTCCCCAAATGTGTATTTCGTGTTAGGGTTGGCATATGGATCTAATGCCATCCCATCCTTGTTGCCTATCCCTAGGCCTTGCATATCTTCCACCAAGATGTCTAGGGGCAAGGGGTGGTTGAACCCTACGCCCGACTTGTCATACGACATCTGGTACCTTGGTTGGTAGAGGACCCGTATGCCTTGCTCGTACCTGCCTAACCCGTATCCATGCCAATTGCATTGGTCAAGATACTTTAAAGCAAAATCTAGGTTAGAGAGATAATTGACATCTCCTGTGAAAGGTTCTTCATCATCTTCTTCTTGTATGCATGGTTCACTGCCATGATCAAGGCCCCCATACACAAAATTGGTCTGGTTCGGCGGGTAGCCTAGGGGAACAATGGTACCAATGGGGAGGTGAGGTCTCCCCATGTCTTGCATGGACTCTAATGTAGGTGTTGCGACAATATTTCACACTAAATACTCCCCCAGGCCCGTGTTGGCCATTTCAACAGTAATTGTTGGCGATTGGGGGGAAGGGAATGGGAGTTCTTCCTGAATCCACTCCATGTCGGGTGGACTAGGTGTCTCGACTTCCATTCCATTAGATATCTCCTCGATGGAGATGGTTGAGACTAAAGGTGTTTCTTCTTCTATGGGTCTCTTCCCTTTATCCTTCGTTGTAGCCACTTCTGGTGGCATCGTTGGTGAAGGATCAGTCGATGAAGATGAACCCAACGGTGGATTTGATAGTGGTGAAACCTTTGGAATCAGACCCTTTTTGGATGGATTTAAATGGAAATCCATGTGCATTGAAGGCAGGGTCGATTGGGGCATCAATTGCACCATGTTGCAGTATTTGAAGGGTTCTAAGTCTGCTGGGACTACGTGCACTTGACCTTCAAATGTGTACTTCAAACATTGGTGGGCTATTGAAGGGACACACTTCATGTCCCTAATCCATGGCCGACCCAACAAGATGTTGTAGGCCATTTCTCCCTCCAGTATATGGCACAACGTAGGGATTGTCTTTTGTCCCACTTGGATGGGTAGGACAATTGTGCCCACTGTCGAGCATATTGCATCATTAAATGCTCGTAGTGTGTATGTTGAAGCCACGATATGAGAAGCGGGCAACTTTAGGTGCTTTAGGGCCGCTGTCGTTATGATGTTACTGGACGAGCCAGTATCCACCAATACTCTCTTGTAGGGGATCCCGTTGACCCGCATGATAATGTGCAAGGGTGGATCCGCCATGTTGCCAGTCACTGACTTTAACTCATCCTCCCTGAAGGTGATGACTGGCTCTGTGCATCTTTTAACATGCCCCATGAAATTATTGAAAGAATTTGCCTCATGGGGCTGCAACTCGATGGCTTTCAGAATCTCCATTAGAGCTTCTCGATGAGGTGGCGATTGTTGTATAAGCTCATATATGGAGAGCCTAGCCGATGTGGTCTTTAAGCTCTGGGTAAGCTTGTTCTATATTGTGACCATAGGTCTAGGCGAAGGAGGTTGTACAGGGTGTTGTTGTTGTTGCGATGTTGTGGGCACCTCTGCTACAGTTGTCACGGGGGCAGTTATGCTCGGATACCTCCTGTTCCGAGTCACTATGCTGATCATTCCAACGTACCCCTGCATTGGGCAATTCTGTATGACTTCGTTCACTTGGAGGGGTTTTTTCAGTGCATCATGAGCGGGCAAAGGGTCCTTGAAAACCCCCATATTCTGGTTGCCTGGTGCTATGGGGTTGTCCACCACCAATGTTTTGTTATCTATTAAATCTTGCACCAAGCCTTTGAACGTCCAACAAACGTTAAGGTCATGTCCCCTCCATCGATGAAATTGATAATACAATTCTTCTCTATAGCCCTTTGGTTTTGGTACGTTGGGGTCTATAGGTTGGACTTCTGGTAGGTTGATCAAATTTGTCATAGACAAGCGGTCGAATAGGGAGTCTCTAGACTCCATATAGGGTGTAAACTATCACCGAGGGTGACGCGGCTGATTTTGCTTTTGTCAATTGTTCTCTTGCTCATAGTTGTTGGGAGGCACTGCCTGATAATTACCCTTTTGAGGTTGCATTGCTTGGGCAGGCCTGAGGACATGTTGATTGCAACCTGATTAACCGCTGTGGGTTTTTGTTGCGTGGTCCCAGTCTTGTTGTTGCTTTTGGACCATTCCTTTTTCTTAGGTTTTGCAATTTTGCCATCATGAACTTTAATCTCCTCTATGATCTTGGCTTGCACCAAGGCTTCTTCCAAGGTGGCATATTGCTGCAGCTGCAATAGCCCAGAGATTGGTCTTAAACAACTCTTGGCAAACATCTGTGTGAGATCAGACATCGGAGGGAGGTATGGCAGCTTTGAAAGCAACGTCCTCCATCGATTCCCATATGCTACCATGGTTTCCTCTTCATATTGCTTGAGGCTAGCAAGATCACTTAGCGATGCCTTCTTCTTAGTGTTGAAGGCAAAGCGTTCAAGGAATGCATCGACTAACTGATCCAAGTTGTGGATGCTATGCTTTGGTAATTGTGTGAACCAGTCCGAGGCAGGGCCTACGAACGTGGTTATCAAAGTTCTCAATAGCAAGGCATCATTGTCCTGAATGCCAAAGCATTGGCTCAGGAACCTAGTTATATGCTCTTGAGCATCCTCCTCCCCTTTAAAGGTTGCCAACTGGGGCAGCTTGAAATGTTTGGGGTAAGGAGGTGCTGGTACTGATGGATGCACTGGATTACTATGGAGTAATCGTAAGGTGGGCTTTTGGGGCCCGAACGTTTTAGTTTCCATAGATTCCAAATGCTCTAACAGTGCCTTGTATGCATCGGAGGACTTGATCTCCTCCTCTGTAACTTGTTCCCATTGCGCATTGCAGGGAACTGGAGGCCTATAGAGGGGTGGCCGGATAGCACCCCCTCTGCCTTGATAGGGCATTTCAGCCCGCTCTTCTTCTTCTTCATACTCCTCATAGTTTTCTTGAGGAGTAACTGGGCGAGACCTACGCACATGGAGAGGTACCCTTGGAGGGTATCCCTCGTTGTCTCTAGGAGTGACCTCCCGCTCCTGCCTATGAGGCCTTGGAGGCAGCATTTGGTTGGGTCTTGGAGACCTGCCCCACACTATAGGATTGTACCTCTCATATGCCTCTACTCTTGGATCGTGAGGGTTTGGAACCCTCTCAGGCACAACGTCCTGATGCAGCTCATCTGCTTGCTGTCGAATGCGCTCTTTGTTGAGGTGACACAGGTGTTCCAACTACTGTTGGTCCTGCTCTAGTTGCACAATCTGAGCTTGACGGGCGGCATGTCTGGCGAATGCCAGGTCAATCTGATCTGCCATCTTGATCTTAGGAGGCTTGGATGCCTCTCCTATATACCTATCATGGCCTCGGTGACCCGAGACCTCCATAGGTTGCTTCCCTCTATCGAGGTTAGCTGCATTCACCTGAGGCTCTAGCCTCGCTAGGTGATCATGGTATATAGCAGGTGCGGAAGCGCATTGCTCCCATGCTGTATATTGCTCTTGAGGGACGCAAAGGTCTTCCTCATAATCCCCTTCATATATATGAAAGGGGCGGGCAGAGTTAGCTTGCCCTGCCAAGAGAGGCTTGTGCTCTCGATTTGACCTGGTGTTTCGAACAACTATAGGGGGAAGAGGAGGGATCTCAAAATGATAGGGCCTCTCTTTGTGGACCTCTTATTGTTTAGGCGCCTCACTACGTGGTGACCACTCATAGCGAGCTTCTAAGGGAGGCTTCCTATGGATGTACCCTTCTTGGAAGGGTGTGTGTTGGGTGCTTATGGGATCTTTCCCATCTATAGTAAGTGCCACATGTATGGAATCTTCTCGAAAGGGGCTATGTTGTGTGGGTGTGCCCCTCAAAGGGGTGCCCCTATAGCCTCGTTCTGTCAAGGCACAAAGTGGACTATTGTGTGTGTCTGGCCGCCAAGGTGGAATAACCAAATCCTTGGAGCTGTACCGGAGGCGACCTGTCCCCCCTTGCACACTTTCTGCAACCTCTGCCCGTGAGTGGGCAGGTTCCGCCCATGAGTGGGCTTGACTACGAGTGAATACCATGGTGGTACCCCTCTACAAGATTTGCAAATTTTTATCTTTTTATGATTTTTTTTATGTTACACTAAGCAGAAAAGAATACACACACACAAAGCGATGATTATCTCGTTTAAGGATTAATGGTGTGTCCTAGACTGGTTTTAGTGTGTTTTTGATGATTTTTGTTTTGTTTTTGAAGGTTTTTGTAAAGAACGTTTAAATGCATAATGAAGGCTCATATGACTCCCATAGATGGTCGCCCCTTCGATATACCATTGCCAGGCCGATATACCAACCTCTCTATATACCCGCCCTTACGAGAGGGAAACTATAGGTACATGAGAGCAGATGGTACGTGGTACGTAGGCGGTACGAAAGGGGGATTGTCCTATTTATGACACCTACCATAGAAGACTTATCCTCACACGCTGGGAATCACCCCAGCGACACTCGG
Source organism: Wollemia nobilis (assembly GCA_028583015.1). NCBI lineage: Eukaryota > Viridiplantae > Streptophyta > Pinopsida > Araucariales > Araucariaceae > Wollemia > Wollemia nobilis. Next base: position 2,201,952 of record JAQPPZ010000840.1, on the reverse strand, counting down.
TCAGCTTTCGTCAGGATTTACGTCGAGCAACAGTGACAATCGGGGTAAATGGATGCAAAAATCAAGCCAAGGTGGTGATGAAAGGGGGGGTGTGTTAAAAAAAAAAAAAAAAAAAAAAAAAAAAAAAAAAAAAAGGGGGGGGGGGGGAGACATGATCACCACTGAAAACACGAGATTTCGAAAGATGTAAAGGAAACACTAAAGCTTATGCAATGCAAATGATAGAGAGAGAACAAATTAAACAAGATAAAAGGAAGTATAGAAAGCACAACCCTTTTTATTTATACTCTCTTAATATCGGTTACAAAGACATCTCCTCCCTTTTTAGGGGCTAGGAGCGTTAACATAGTTTTGGTCACAATAGTGACTAGTGATCCTCCTTCTGCGTGCCCACATGTAAAATGGGCGGGCCAAAGTGTTGCCACCGCTTGTGTTGATGAATCCTTGATCCTTGCTGCTCCTCCTGCATTCAAAGAAACAACAAATCATTTAGTAGCACCTATCAAATGATAAAGCGTTTGATTCCCCAAAAACCAATGTAAGATGCATGCAAAAGATTAACTAAATCGATAAACAAAATGACTCCAAATAACCTACAAATTTGACAAAAATCAGAGAACATTACCAGAGGGCCATTGCCATCAAAATAGTCGAGAAATTCGCCATGAATTTATATTCATCTTGGGGTGAGCCAGATGAACCTGCAATTCGTCCCAGGGTGAGCCAGATGAACCTACAATTCGTCCCAGGGTGAGCCAGATGAACCTACAAGTAAATGGTTAATGGCACTGCTCAAAATGTCCTATCTGAGGGACTCTAGGTGACTTGCAAGGTTAGGTTTTAGGTAAATGGGGGCATTTTGGGAAGACCCAGAAGGTCAGATTCCCCCAATTTTGCCCCTATCACCCCGATTTTGATGGTACCACCTATAGGTTAGTGAAAGCGGAATATGATAACAAACATGGTCAAAAATGCTTCAAATGAGATGAAACTTGAAACATAACCTATTTTATCAGCATAAAAGCAAATGCAAAAATAACAGTAAGCAAATATGCCATAGATCCGAATTCGTCTCGGGGTGAGCCAAATAGACCTGCAGCAATGCGGGGCGCACCCGCGGGCAAAGCGCCCATCGTTTGGGTCTCTGTTTCGGCACCAATCCACTTGGAATTGGCCCAAAACTTGTTATTCAGTGTTGTCGACGAATGGGTGGATCAATGCGGTCAAGCGTCGGATCCGGATTCACACTTCCAATAACCACCCAATGACCTCCCTTGCAAAAGAGATCAAGGATGTGGAAGAGGTGAATCAAAGGTAAGGCGCGGTGATGATTTGGCAGCACTTCATTGCTCCAAATGCTCCCAACCTATCTTCCCATTTTGGGTGAGGAAGCTCACCAATTTATAGACCCAAGGGGTCTCTTTGGATGGGCATGCAAGGGTGCCACTTGGGGGCCATGCTTTCTCATGAGTGGAGGAGATTCCTCCCTGACTTGGGCCTCCATGTCTGCCATTATGACAATTTTCTAATGTCCACTTTGCCCACTTTGTCCAATTTTCTAATGTCCACTTACAATTTTCTAATGTCCACTTACCCACTTATGTGCGCATGCGAGGCAGGGAGCAATAATTGACTGTCTCCGACTACCATTTGTCATGATTGCTCTTTTTGACCGTTGAACACGGAATTCGTCCTACCCTAAAACGAATTGGAATTCATCCCGAGGTGGAACGAATTCCATTCTGAATTCGTCCCGGGGTGGGACGGATTTGGAGCAGAGTGCCTGAAGGTGCCAAATTGCTTTTTGACCTTCCAAAATTGTAGTATAAGTGGTTAGGACCACTGTTTAACCTTTGAGGGCTTCCATGGGGGCTGTGTGTGTCAAAGCAATCAGTGCTTGTATCCACATAATCGGATTGGTGTTGTTTTGGTGTCTACAAGGATTAACCATTGGTGTAATAGATGGTTGTATATTGGTGGGAGATTAACACTTGTAAAATATTTTCTTGAGGAAATTATTGTGTTTTGGCACTCCTTGGCCTACATTCCCAAAGGGGTTCTAGACAAAATAATAAAACTTTGCTTCAAATTTATTTGGATTGTATGCAAGGAACATGAAGGTATTCCTTTAATTAAGTGGCAGAGTATTGCTAGGCCAAAGGAGGAAGGTGGTTGGGGCCTTAAAAATATTCATATTTTTTGTTCTTGTTTGGCTGGAAAAAGTTTATAGAGGATTTTTACCAAAGAAGGATTATGGAAGAATATTATTGAATAGAAGTATATTTGTACAGGGACCTTTATAGATTGGATCATAAGTCCACAGAAAAGCATTAAAATTATTTCCATTCAATGGAAGGAACTAGTACAAGCCTTTCCTATGATTGTAAAATATTTTGCTTGAAAAGTGGGCAACGACGAACAAGTTAGAATAGAGAATGATTCTATTTTGGGTTGTGGAGAAAACATTTTGTTTCTGAAAGCTATGATAAGTTCTTTACAAGATAAGGGATTTTACTTTCTTCATTAGGTTGGGGATCATATTCTTCTAGTCTTTGGAACCGAGGTTGAAATCAGACTCAGGTCTTGGGTTTTTCTGAAGAGCAGGCTGTTTTGTGGAAGGCTTACACTAATAGTCTTAATAAGATTTATATCAAGCTGAGAGCTTAAATAGATACTATTGATTGGGCATGCAACAAATCTAGGTATCAATATATTACTAGACTTGGTTACAAAGAAAGTTTTTATCCTCATCCTCAAGGGCCTACTTGGTGGTGGAAGCAGATTTAGAAATTATCTACCCCCAAAAAAGATAATCCTTTTCATGTGGTTAGCTTTGAGAAATAAGGCTTTGACTTGGGAATTTTTACAGAGGATAAGCAGACAAGGTCCAAGTATTTGTATGTTGTGTCATTCAGAGGAGGAAAACATCACACATTTGTTAATAAAATGCTCTTTTTCTCAATAGGTTTGGTTAGAAGCTGAATAAATAATTGGAGTACAAAATATTTGGGAAGGAGAAACAATGGAGTTATGCTTAAGACAATGGTTTTTGAAAAAAGAGTTGAAACTATTTCTTTCTTTACCATGTATTATATGTTGGGGTATATGGTTGGCACGGAATGCAACTATTTTTTAAGGGAATTTAATTCCCCCATTTCAAGTCATATTTTAGGTGAGGAATTTGGTCTCAATCAAAAAAGAGCCTTACAAGCATAAGAAACCTTGACAAGGAGATAATTTATTCATTAAAAAGTCTTAGCCATGGGGTTCTTTTGATCGAGCTAGTCAGATATAGTCATATTTTAGTAGTGCGAGAGGCATTTTGTACTTCTCGGATACCCACTATATCAAATTTAAAGTAGGTCTTGGGATAGGTTCCAACAATTTTGTTGAGTTTCAGGTGTTGAGATTGCTAATGAAGTGTGTTGTGGAGAGAAATGTGAAAAAATTACAATTTTTTGGAGATTCCACTCTAGTCATCAATTGGATGAATAGATCTACTCAATTAAAAAATAATATGCTTAGACCAGTGGGAGATGAACTCCTAGAGGTGATTTATATTTTTGAGAATCTCTTTTGCACATGTTTATAAGGAATTAAATCAAGAAGCAGATAGGTTATCAAAAGAAGGTCAACATGTTCTAGATGTTAGAGTTACCATCCTATGGTAACTATATTATTACCCTATTTGGTTATTATTCCTACCCTAGGTTAGTTATGCCAACAACTATTGTTAGCGTATGTTAGATTTACTATTTGTTAGACCTAACATTAGCCTATATATTTCAAGGACTAAATTGTTATTAGATCCTATGAATGCGGGCTAAGTTAGGCATTAATTGTTTTATATATTACAATGATCAATGGAATATTAAGTGGTTGGTTGATAATCCAATATGGTATCAGAGCGGGATCCTATCGCTTCGATGGCGTTAGGAAATTTTGATCTGTTTTATGATTGATTGTTTGGCTGGCTCAGATTCATGCCCAGGACACAGACTGAGACCTAGGTGGCGACCTGCCTTGACCCCAATACTACTGCCTACGTGGACATAGACTGAGACCTAGGTGGCGACCTGCCTTGACCCCAATACTACTGCCTACGTGGATCTTCGACCCTGAAACTAGACATGACTGGAAACTTCCCTAGGTGGCGACGGAGGGCACTACAAACATGGTGGATAGGGATTCCTAAGCCAACCTAGACCAGTAGACAGGGATAATCCTGCGTGGACTGAATCCTAAGCTTGGACAGGAAAAATAGTTAGGAGGAGGTGATTGCCCGAAGGCAATCAAAATCTTATGTGAGAGTTTTTGTTTTTAAACTCCAGAAAGCCCGTCACATGTCCCATGTGGGACTATAGTTGAAAGAAAACTCTGTTTATAGCTTGTGATGCCATTGTTCAAAGCCCTGTAACCTGCTATTCAGAAGATGCAGGAGAGAGAGTGATCATTCTGTAGCCTCCGCAGGACATTGTTAGCCATTGAAGTTTTTGATTTTTAATTAATCCAACTAACGGCAAAGCGGAGGATATTGAATTTGAAGACCCCAGCCGGTATTGCAGCAGTGAAACAATGCAACTGCATACAACAATTGTAGCCAGTTACAAAATTTGCAGGAGATTTTTTTTTCAATCGCAAAATATAATGGACATCGGACGCTAACAAATCTCATGATCAGGAATAGTGGACCAAATATGGATATTCGTGCATCCATGGATAAGTTCATCCATATGCTAACAGGCGCTGTTTTGTTGCTCACCATAGAGATCTAGGCAGACGATGATTTATCGACGTTCGTGTCTCTGTTTGGAGAAAATTGCTAACGACGTCGAAAAGACCTCATCCTAGTGTAGATTTGCAGTGCTAGAGAGAAGGAGTGCATTCATAGAGAGCTCATGCAGTAGGGAATCTATGTGTTATAAGAAATAATCGATCCAGACGTATGCAACGTGGATGAAGCCAACAGTTCCTGGAGGAAGGTAGCAGTTCTCGACGCTTGGTGATGGAAGCGCTGAGGGAGGAAGAAGCACCACTTGAGTGGAGTAGCCGCTGCTCTGGAGGAGAGTGCCACCTTGGAAGATCTGTCCTCCTTGGATGTCTGCCAACTTGGCGAGGCGCACCTCTTCAAAAAGGCATTTATCCCCTTAAGATCACACTGGCAAGGGTAGCCTGGTTGGTAGATTGTCAGTTGTTAAGTTGCTACTGATCGGCGGGTCACAGGTTTAAAACCCTCTAACCTTTCAAAAAGAGAAGGCAGTGTCGTTGTGAGAGGTGGAAGAGCCGCTCAGAGGTAGCAGCGCCATGAGGTGGCGGTAGTACCACCAATTGATGGCAGTTTGAGCGTGGCTCTTTGGAAAATAGGGAATCTTCCCCTTTGATTACCACCGACAGTGGTAGCCGGGGTGGTAAGCTGCCTGTTGCTAAGGCGTATGACAAAGGAAGAGGTCGGGAGTTCCATTCTCCTCGACAGTAAGGTATATATTTTTTACTTTAGTTTGATTATAAAGGGAAATTTTATTTTTTGATTTCAAAACTTTATTTTTTTTTTTTTAATTAAATATTTTTAATTTCTTAATTATTTTTTTATGAAATATGTTAATATACCCAAATCACAGAAAACTTTTCGGCTCTGGCGATTTGGCATTTTGGCGGGAAATTTTCTGTGACGGCGTCTGGTGTTGCTCGAGGGACTCTGGCCCGAAGATCTTGCCTAGGGCTTTGGGGGGTTGTTTCTGCTTTCGCCTGAAGGTTCTTTAGTGGTCCCGGGAGGGCCCGATGGGGTCTCCTCCTGTTTCTCCTGCTGGGAGAAAGACCTCATATGCCGAGAAGTTGAAAGATAATCCCTCGCCTTCCACGGACGGAGCTCAGCGGAATGCTTTTCAATCGATACTCAAGAATGTTGCCAATGGCCCAAATGCTCACCACGTTAATGGATGCCTCCCGCAATCTACTTCTAGGCCTAAGATTGTAATAGAACCAATGCTGGTCAAAGATACAATCGTCTACCGAGCTAATCACGACTTGATCTACAAATTCATGGGCATCCGGCCCACACTGAATTTTTTGCATACCTGGGTTCGTCAGAACTGGGAGCCACACGGTGAGTACTCTCTATGGCCTATAAGCAATGGGTATTTCATCATAAGTTTCTCTTCTTTAATAGATAGAAACAGAGCATTTGAATCAAAAAAGAGAAACCACGGACCAACAGGGTTATTTGTCCAACCTTGGAGAGTGGGTTTCGACCCCCGCATCGAACCCACGGTTGTCCCGGTCTGGATCCGACTGTACGCTCTCCCGATGGAGTTTTGGGGTGAGCAGGTGTTGGAACTAATAGGTAATTCCCTAGGCAGATTTTTGGGAGTCTCCAAAGATACCATAGAGGGAAATATTGTTGTCTTTGCTAGAATATGTGTAGAGATGGACATTAGTCAGCCTCTACCAGCTGAGGTGGAACTTGAGCTTGCAGGAGTACCCTGGATCCAGCAGTTAGACTATGAGGCCCTACCTTTCAGGTGTCGAGTATGCCATAAGCATGGACATTTGGCAAGGTTCTGCCCAAACGTAGTGAGCACAAAAACGGAGGCTCCGAGTGGAATGTCAAACCGCCCTAGAGAGGGTAAGTCCAGTCCGGTCAATGAACCCTCTAGCAATTCTCCAGGTCCTGATGCTCAGCAGGATGGCTTTGAACAGGTGAAACGAAAGAGAAACAAAAAGAAAAATGGCAAGGAGCAGTGTACGACTCAAGCCAAACAATCGATATGAAATTTTTAAGTCATTAGTGGATCCGGAGGACCAATCTATGGAGGGAGTGGTTGGGAATGGTGAGAATGTCAACACTCCACCTCTTGTTTCTCCTTCCTTCACTCCTATAGTAGAACAGGTGACTGTGCCAGCTGAGAACCTGCAGTCAGAGAATCCAGGGGCATTGGTTATACACTCCCCAGCACAACCGGCTATAAAAGATGTCACCATGGGAAATGCAGATAAAAACAGAGAAAGGCCTGCTTTAGGGATTTCCCAGGTGGAAAAGAGATCTAGAAACAATAACTCTCAAGGAGCGGGAAGAAAATCCAATAAGGAACTACTAATAGCGCAAGGAGATAAGCTAATCAATGGAGGATTGGTGAGGACCATTGATTCTTACTGCTCTCAAGGTTTTCAATGATTATTCAATATTGGAATATTAGGGGTTTAAACAGTAGAACCCATCAATCTGCTGTTCAAAGACTCTTAGAAAATCGTAAAACAAACTTTTTGCTTCTTCAGGAGACCAAAATGTCTTTAGATATTATGAGTAAAACCGCTACTAAAATCTGGCGGGGAGCTGGGTATATGGACGTGGCTGCCCAAGGAGCTTCAGGTGGAATTGTTACCCTTTGGAACCCTCTAGCCTTGACTGCTTTAGAACATGTATCTTGCAGGGGTGTACTTACTTCTCTCTTCAGAAATAACTTCAATTCTGAGCTGGTCCTTTCAACCAACTTTTATGGGGCCCAAGATCTTGATGGCCAGAGGCTCCAATGGGACGCTGTTCACAACATGAGAGCTTACAGGGAGTGTTATGACTGGATTATTGCAGGGGATTTTAATGCAAAATTATCTGTTCGGGACCAGGAAGGTGGCTCCCCTGTTTTGGATCCAGGGGATCGGCTTCTGATTGCCCAAGTTCAGGCCTTTAATTTAGTCGACGTTCAAGGCCCTAGTGTTTTTTTCACTTGGACAAACAAGAGAAAGGAGCCACATAGCAGGAAGGTCAAGTTAGATCGCTTTTTGGTCTCGGAGGAGGCTTTTGTTAAATGGACTTTTAAGTTCCAGATTTTGGAGGGCCCTATTTCGGATCATTTTCCCATTTTTCTTGAGGGAGGGACTTCGAGAGGGCAGCACCATAGGCCTTTTAAATTTGAGAATTTTTGGTTACAAAAGGAGGACCTTCGACAGAAAATTTCTCAATGGTGGACAGAAGGCCGTCCACCTTTTGGGACAGCAATGTTCAAATTTCATAAATAGCTTCAATTTGTCAAAATTCAATTGAAACAGTGGAGGAAAGGAAACAAGTCGGATTTCCAGTCCCAAAGGGCCCCCTTGGTGGCTAGATGGGAGGAGGTTCAGAAACTTTTTAGGGAAGGATCAATTACTGAGCAACTCAAATCTGAAGATGACGAACTGCGTAAAGCGGTTGAGGACATTGACAACCAAGAGGAGTTATACTGGAAACAGAGGGCTAGAAATACTTGGTTATTAGAGGGGGACAGAAATACCAAATTTTTTCATCGGTCAGCTTGTGCTAGGAGACAGATGAACAATATGGAAGTTCTCAAAGATGAACATGGAAATGTCTTCGATACTATTCCTGGCATGCATTCCCATGCTATCGATTACTTTTCTAAACTTTTTAAGGAAAGTATGCAGCAAGATATTGAGGCTCAGAACGAAGTTCTTAATGTTATTCCTCCTATTATCTCTGAAGAGGACAATCAGGCCCTGCTTAGACCCATTGAAAGGGATGAACTGAGAAATGTGGTCTTTGGTATGAGTACTGGAAAATCTCCTGGTCCAGATGGCTTTCCTATTGAATTTTTTCAGGCTTTCTGGGACACCTTGGAGGAGGATGTTCTGGCTGTTACTGAGGAATCCAGATCCAATCGAAGAATGCTCAGGGCGATCAATCACACCTTCATTGCTTTAATTCCAAAAGGGGAAGCGGGGACTCATATCTCTGATTTCAGGCCTATTGCTTTATGCAATGTGATTTACAAAATCATCACTAAGATAATGGCTGAGAGGCTTAAACCCCTTATTCATATCATCATTTCTCCTGAACAGGGGGGCTTTGTTGAGGGAAGACAAATCTTGGATGGGGTGGTTTTGGCCCAGGAGGCCATCCATTCAATGCAAACTTCGGGCAACAAAGGAATGTTCATTAAACTGGATATGTCCAAGGCTTATGACCGGGTGGAGTGGTGCTTCTTGTCGAAAATGATGGCTGCCTTTGGCTTTTCTCAGGAATGGATTGATTGGGTTATGAGTTGTGTTTCTTCTCCCTCTTTTTTTGTTCTCATTAAGGGCCTTCCCTCGCTTCCTTTCGACGCCTCCCGTGGTCTCCGCCAGGGAGACCCTTGTTCTCCCTATCTCTTCCTTCTCTTGGCTGAAGGTTTGGGCAGACTATTTTTGAGGAGAAGGCAACAAGGTCTGCTTTCTGGTATCAAGGTTGGGGAGGAAACTCTGACTCACTTGCAATTTGTGGATGATACGGGTCTGGTTGGTGCGGCCACTCTTCGGGAAGCTAGAGGAATCAGAGATACTTTGAATTTCTACCTAAGGGCTTCAAATCAGGTTCTAAATGTCAGGAAGTCCAAAGTGGTCTTTTTCAATCTTGACCAACGGCTTCAGGAGCGCGTTATTGAGATCCTGGGCTTCACAAGGACTTCTCTTCCAATTGTTTACCTGGGCGTTCCCCTTCATTTCAAAAAGTTAAATATTGACATTTGGAAGAACCTGTTAGCAGGCATCAAAGACAGAATGAATCATTGGGCCCATAAATGGCTAAGCTACGGGGGTAGATTAACCTTCCTGAAGTCGGTTATTCAGGCTTTGCCGATCTATAAATTCTCAATACTGGCTGCCCCTCATACCATCTGGAAAGAGCTGGACAAAATGGCTAGAAGATTTTTATGGGAAGGCATAAAAGGGAAGAAAAAATGGGCCTTGGTTGGGTGGGACAAAGTTACCCAGCCTAAGGACAAAGGAGGGCTGGGCTTGAGAAGTTCTATGCTTAATAACAGAGCTTTGGCTGGAAAACTGTATTGGAGGTGGATTTCTCAGCCATCCTCCCTCTTCAGCAGAATTCTTTCCAGTAAATATTTGGGGCATGTTCATCCCAATGAGGTGGGTCGCTTTCCCTTGGAAGGTTCTGGTTCCTTAGTGTGGCAGACTCTCAAGCTTGGGTCCCAGATTATCAAAGATCAATTATTCTGGAAAGTGGGGAAAGGAGACAAGGCTCGTTTCTGGACTGACTCTTGGGACCAACATCCGCCCATTATTGTTATGTTCCCTGAGCTACAACCTATCATGACCGCCTTAGAAGCCCAGGGTTGGATCCATATTGATAATTATCTTATTACCAGTCATTTGGGGGGGTATACATTTAAAAATTTTAAGCGATGGGAGGAGTGGCCAATTACTGTCTCTCCAGAGTTGGCTCCTATCCTACAAAAAATCTTGTCAGAAAGGTTCCTCACGGGGAAGGATGAGGAAGATGAATTAGCCTGGGGCTATGGAAGCCTTGGGGTCTACTCGCTTAAGGCTGGATATGAAGAGATCCTCCCTGAGCCTCCCCCACACTCTTTTTCGGTTCAGCATTGGAGAAGGATTTGGCATTCAAAGGGTTGGCCGAAAGTGAATTTCTTCGCTTGGCAACTTATGCATAATGGTCTTCTCACCTTTGACAATCTCAGACGTAGGGGTTTCAATGGCCCCTCTCAATGTGCTTTATGCCTCCAACATGAGGAAACTGCAGATCATTTGTTTTTTGAGTGTCCTTTTACTCATCAGATTTGGGAACGCTGGTTCTCTCAATTTAAACTCCAGGCTAATGGTGTTCTCAACCGTACCAATATTTGGGAAAAATGGAAATGGGGCAGGTTCAATTCCATAGCTCTCCGAACTGGCTGGCAGTTAGGCTTTCTCTTCATTTGGTGGCAAGTTTGGTTGGAGAGAAATGCCCGGATCTTTAGAAACACTTTCTCCTCGATTGACGGCGTTTGGCAGGTCATCTGGAGCAAAGTCACAGAAACTGTTGCTACTTTTGTCAATGAAGAGAATCAGGCTACTCTTGGGCATCCTGAAGAGGGGGTTGAGGGTCATGAGAGGCAAGGCAGAGCATGCTGGAAACCTCCCCCTGTAGGCTGGATCAAGATCAATACTGATGGGGCTGCAAAAGGCAACCCGGGCAACGCAGGAATTGGTGTTGTTTGTCGGGATCACTCAAGTGCGGTTCTTTACTGGGAATTGCAGGGATTGGGCAGAGCCACAAACAATGAAGCCGAAGCATTTGCCATTAATTCAGCGTCTATCTGGGCTGTTAAGCAGGGTTACCGGAGGATAATTCTTGAATCTGATTCTCAAGTCCTGATCGACGCTCTAGATTGCTTGCGGAATTTCTCTTTAAAATCCTGGAGACTGCGGATGTTGATATCTCAAATCAAGGAGTTATGGAGGGAGTTAGATGATGTCATCCCTGTGTATGTGAGTAGAAATCTGAACACGGTAGCTGACTTCCTTGCGAAGATGGGTGCTGAGAAAGAGGTAGGTGTTTAGCTGCACAGTGATATGCCTATGATAGATGAAGAGATTCGGAGTGGTCTGGAACGATCCCTGCATCCATGAGCTCAAAAATGACTAAGGTTAGTTTTTGTCGCGATATCGCAACATATTGCGCCGTCGCGACCCTGTTTGGAAATCTGTCACGATTTCGTGACATGTTGCTCTGTCGCGACATGTTGCTCTGTCGCGACCTATCTTGGATAACTGTAGCGATTTCGCTACCCTTTTTGTTTTTGCGGCTTTGGGAGGAAAATTGTAGCGATTTCGTGACTTGTTGCGCCGTCGCGGTCTTTGATGAGAAGGTGTCACAATGTCGCGACCTTTTTGGTTGGTTTTGCTGCTGGAGGAAAAGTGTCGCGATATCGCGACGCTTTGAGAAAAATTGCATGAAAGGGAAAAACTGTCGCGATATCACGACAATTTTTGTGAAAAGCTACTCTAAGGAAAATTCATCGCGATTTCGTGCCTTTTTTGAGGAAAGGACACAAAGGGGCATACCTGTTGCGATTTCGAGATGTTTTGAGCAAAATTTCGTTAAGTGGAAAAACCGTCACGATATCGCGACCTTTTTTGAGAAAAGCCTCCCAATGGATAACCTGTCGCGATTTCGCGACATGTTTATGAAAAGGAAGCAAAGGGGCAAACCTGTAGCGATTTCGCTACAGTTCTGGAGAAAAATTGCTTACAGGAAAAACGTCGCGATTTCACGACTAGTTTTGGTAATGGGCACCTTGGGGGTGAACATGTCGCGATTTCGTGACACTTTTGCGGATGGGGCGCCCATTGGATTTCTTGTCGCGATTTCGCTACACTTTCGGCCAAGTGGGGCTCCAAGGAAAAGTCGTCGCGATGTCGCGACACTTTCTCAAAGTTGCTGATTAAAGGGGACCTCGTCGCGATTTCACGACAATTTCGGGGAGCAGGTGCCTTCAGGATTTCTCGTCGCGATTTCGCGATGTTTTTGGCATTTGGGTGATTTGGTGCTGTGTTGTCGCGATTTCGCTACATTTTTCGTGTGTTGTGGCTTCGGCACTTTTTGTCGCGAAATCGCGACATGTCACGATTTCGCGACATGTCGCATTATCGTGACTAGTTGTTATGGCGCGGCGGTTGTTTGGTTTGTTGTCACGATTTCGCGTTTTCACGCCCTTTGTTCTTCTGGTCTCTTTGCGCTTGGTTGGGATGCCCTTTCTCCCTCTTGTAACTGAATTTTGTTTTAATACAAGTTTTTTTCAATTTTTTCAAAAAAAAAATTATTTTTTTATGAAATTAATTAAGAAAAAACCATATTTAATTATTATAAAGTTTTTTTTTCATTAACATTTTCTTTCTCAACATCAAAATTAAAGTTTAAATACCTCTCTTTTTTAGGCTTCATTGTTGCATTTTTTTTGCACAAAGGGGGGATCAATTTTTTTCTCCCAATCTCCTCTCTTGCACTAAGGGGGGATACATTATCATTTTGCACAAAAGGGGGGATAACATTTTTTCTCTCTCCACTCTCTCCTATTTTTACATCAAAAGGAGGATATAATTTTGCAAAACCAAGGGGGGAAGACTTATAAGGGTGCATTTTTGGCAGTGATCGACACCTTAGTCAAATTATTTTGCAAAATTTTATTGTAAAAGGTGCATTTTCGGCAGATACCGACACCTTAAAAATGGGCAGATCAAAGAAAAAGATAGCCCTAAAAATTGATGTTGCTAAATTAGTTAAAGACCCATACTTTCCACCAGAGATGGATGGGTTGGATTTTTATGAGGAGGGCACATTCCTCACACTAAACAATGGTTTAGTAGCTCTCCTCGATGATTTTGAGTCTTGTATAGACCTTAAAAAAATGGTGCTAAAGTTCCTATTGGCGTTCTAAGGGGAATATACCTGGTATTTGTTGCACTTGACCATGCCCAATGTAAATTGGAAATAAATAAGAAAAGTGAGGTCCTAAAGGCGAATGCTTGTTGTGACACAAGTGACCTTCAGTCCATTGTGGCACATGCTTGTTGTGATACAGGCGACCTCATACCTTCTATGGTAGATATCATTTGTAGCATAGGTGATCTCATTTCAGTAGTAGATTTTGCTTGTGACACTAGTGACTTAACAACTGAACCTCCTCAAAAAGAGCTCCATAATATCATCAATAGCAACCAATGCAATATTGTTAAAAGCATTGATGAAGATGTTGAAATTGGGTGTTTTGAAAAACACACCAAAGTATTTGGTTCCAAAATGATGAAGAAAATTGGATTCAATGGTGAGAGATTAGGTAAACAGGAACAAGACATTAAAACTCCTATAATGCCAAATGTCAGGGCAAAGAATGAAGGCCTTGGCTATACTGGACAAGCAAGTACCAGTAATTCCATGTTTGTAAAACCTAAATCTCCTACATCTCCTAAAAAGCATTGTTGTAGTCACTGTGGAAAGGTAGGACATGTTGCAGCTAAGTGTTGGAGATTACATCCTTGTGATTCATGTGGATGGACAGATCTCACACAATGGACCATGATGAAAGAAATGTTGTATGGCTTCTATCGAAAAGGTAAAACCTATGGTAGACCCCGAGGCAAATCCAATGATAGATCGAGTGACAGTCCCAAAGATAATGACCCAGAGATAGACCTAAAGACATATCCAGAGACAAAGTTCCAGAGGTAGATCTATAGGCAGATCCAGAGGCAATGATCCAGAGGCATATTCATAGGCAGATCCAGAGATAGACCCAGAGGTACAATTCTAGAGGTATGCTTAGAGCTAGAGCCATGAGCCAGTGCCAGAGCCGAAGACAAAGCACGAGCCACCATTCTTTCATTTCTCTTTTTCTTCTTCACTATATTGGGGTAGTTATATACTTTACCCAAATATTTTTGTATGGGGGGATGATAGTGTAGCTAGGTAGTTATTCAATTACCCAAATAATGTAATAAGGGGGGATGTTAGAGTTACCATCCTATGGTAACTATATTATTACCCTATTTGGTTATTATTCCTACCCTAGGTTAGTTATGCTAACAACTATTGTTAGCGTATGTTAGATTTACTATTTGTTAGACCTAACATTAGCCTATATATTTCAAGGACTAAATTGTTATTAGATCCTACGAATGCGGGCTAAGTTAGGCATTAATTGTTTTATATATTACAATGATCAATGGAATATTAAGTGGTTGGTTGATAATCCAATACTAGAAGGTTTATTTCAAAAGAAAGATAACAAGGATGGAGTTTCTTCTTTCACCAACATATCATATCCCTAGTTTCTATGCCAGCTCTAGGTTTTTTACCATGGATATGTTTCATTTGATTAGAGCTATATGGTAGTTTCTAACTGTTTCTTTTTCATTGATTTCTATCCAGGTTTTGGTCATGGAGGTTGTTTGGATGACTAAGTATCTATATATAAGGATATTTATCCTTATTACCCCCATGTTATTTCAAATATGAGATTTTTTTTCTCTACGATCTTCCTGACTGTAATTATATCTTGAATCCCAGTAATATGCTTTTATCTGGATTTCTATATGTTCTAAGGAACCTGAGAAGTTTAACTTTCTTTCACTCTTGAAATAAAATTACAAATTTGTTTCTTGTAATTTTTTTTTAAAATAGGGAGACATAAGGTTTACAACATAAAATATTATATTGAAATTGTCATTAACCTTTCATCCAAACATTAGGGAGACATAAGGTAGTCAACCTCAAAGGTTTAGAGATTTGAAATTTTTATCAAAGTTGTCTTTCATTTTTAAGACTAGGGAGTTACAAGGAATATGAAATGCCTTTGATTCAAGATGAAATTTTATTTCATATGATAAAGTTTAAATAGGCCTCAATTACCCAAAATACATCAACCATACTCCTGAATTGCACATGAGAACAAATAGAGAGGTAATACGCTAACTAATTATGATTACTAGCTAATGACTAACTAATTATGAATTAAGTTCAACTAATGGCAAAAAAACACCTACGTGAGTATATAGGCTCACATGTGATGTATTAACATAGGAAAATAATCTAATAGGAAATAGAAACCTAATACTAACAACTTATCCTATGATAAATCAATCCCCTCATCAGAATATTACAGTAGAAGTAATATGGATAATTATACATTTAAAGAAAATAGTGAAGGATTATTTCATGTATTCAAGGAATCAAAATGACTTAGAAATATATTTGAGGAATCACAAATTGATAGTTTGACAAGAGTAGATTCTATAAAGACATCTTCTAACAATATGATAGAAGAAATTGATGATAATTATACTAATGGAAATATTGAGAGTAAACTTAAAGATCATTCTCAAAATGTTGTTCAAGAAGAATTATTACAGACTTATGAAAGAATTAAAGGTAAAATTACCTCAATTGTACACAAATTGTTATATCAGTTGATCAAAAAAATAGATGAAATTAAAATTTTCAAAACAAGAGAAGATTTTAAATGCACATATTGTAATAGAGTTATACATGATGAAGTCGAGTTTTGGAATTTACATCCTTGTATATATTATGGAAAAGAATCACATTCATCTACTTGAGAGCAATGGTTAGCGGATAGACTAGATCCACTAGGCCCAGTTATATTTTGAACCTTATCAGCCAAAATGCCAATGACGGTGGCTATTGCAGCCATTTTCTCCACAAAATTTTGAAGCCATTTGACCCCTTGTGTAATCCAGGAGAGCTACCAATTTGTCTCAAGAAGAGTATAAAACTTTACCTCGAAGTGCAATTAGAATGGTGTTATTTTTAAAGCACTTACAATAAGCCAAATGGCTTCACAATATTGTTTTACTGTAGGCAATTACAAGCTTTCCCAAAGTTGGGGACGAAAAATATTTAGCCTTATAGGCTATTACAATGGTTTTGTGTTGAAGGTGATAAATTGCATTAAAAAATACAATATAATTTAATTAATCAATTTAATTAATTTTTTAAAAGTAAACTAATTAAAGTGAATTTTAAAACTTAAATTAAGTTTAAAATTTTATACCTTCAAGAAAAATTTAGGGCCTTGCTTAGCCAATAAGGCGGTGAATCAATTGATCAAATAGAAGACTGATCTATCACACAAAGGCAACAAGTGGTACACTCTCTAATGCAAAAATACATCATCAACTATCAATGCTAAAGGTATTTCTAAAACCTCATAAATACCAACCGCATATTCAAGGGAGGATACAATAGCTAGTCACCAAATGCTGGCTATTAACATTTTTGGCCTGCTTTGTAAATAAAGGAAAAATAAATCTCCCAATCCTTAAATGTGGGATAACATATCAAGATGACCAATACACAGTGCTTTGCTTTAAAAATTGTATCCCACACAAATCAATTACAATAATATATCCTTCGCCACTCTTGTAATGGCTAACCAGAAGACGTTGGTGTTCCAAATCAATGACGATTAATGAGTTTCTCATCATTGTATCACAAAAATTCAATATTTAATTCCTATGTGTTTCTTGCCAAAACAAAGTCTGTGTTGCATGAATCTGTGCTTAATGAACCTTTTCCTCAAATGATGAAAACCATAGGTCTTCAAAAATATGCAAAAATCATGTTTTCTCATGTTTTGGTTGGTTGTTGCAAATATTTCAAGGACATTTTTACCTTCCTTCATTGCATCGCCTCGACAACATCTATTCCCATTGATGATAATTTATTTGTGTTGGATAAAATGTAGGATCCGAGTAATAAAAAACCCATATTGAGCAAATATCTACCTTTGAGTGGACTTACTGATAAATAACCTTTCACCATTGGGTGGAGTGTGCTTGTTATAGATCGACTGAATTGTGACACACACATGACCTATTTGCATCGAGGCCAATAGTCCCATATGTAGGACATGTGGGGGTAACTTAATTTTTATAAGCAGAAATACCCTTATTGTTTATGACCACCATATAGTGGTCATAGTGGGCTATACATACTACTTTGAATGATTGATAGTACATTGTATGGCCTACCTAAAATAGAGCACTTTCTCACTCCTGGTTGGATATTGTGTGGCTAAAATAAATTCCTTCCCACACTCATGCTTGACCATTGTACCAAATTTTTATAGCCCTAGTTAGGACAATGCTAAAATTATATTTAGCCATGTAGCACTCATTCTTGGCCATCGTATTTTAGCCATGTAGCACTCATGACCATCGTACATAGTTTTTACAGCTCTTGTTAGGACAATACCAAAATTGTATTCAACCATGTAGCCACAAGCAAAAAATTTCAAATTTCCATAAACTACAAAATCAACAAATGATTTTGTAACTTTGTCATTCACCAATTGAGCATGCATTAGGATTGGTGCACTGATACCAATGAAATAGCTTTGAGTCAAGTTGAAATTTTATTTATATGCTAAAGTTTAAATAGGCCTCAATTACCCAAAATACATCAACCATATTCCTGAATGATGCATTAGAACAAATAGGGAGGTAATACACTAACTAATCCTAATTGCTAACTAACAACTAACTAATTATGATCTAATTCCAACTAATGTCCAAACATATCTTACATGAGTATATAGGCTCACATGTGATTTATTAACATAGGAAAATAATCTAATCCTAGGAAATAGAAACCTAAGACTAACAACTAATTCTATGACAAAGTAATGTCCTCATCATAATATTACACTAGAAGAACTATGAATGAAATTTAATGTATAATTTAAAGAAAATAGTGAAGGATTATTTCATGTATTCAAGGAATTAAAATGGCTTAGAAAGACTTTTGAGGAATCAGAAATTGATAGTTTGACAAGATTAGATTCTATAAAGACATGTTCTAAAAATATGATAAAAGAAATTGATGATAATATAATAATAGAAATATTAAGAGTAAACTCAAATATCATTCTCAAAATATCAAGAAGATTTCTTACGGACTTATGAAAGAAGTAAAGGTAACATTTCCTCAATTTTACACAAATGACTATTTTATTTTATCAAGAAAATAAATGAAATTAAAATTTTCAAAACAATAAGAGAAGATTTGAAATGCATGTATTGTAATAGAGTTGGACATGAAGAAGTCGATTGTTGGAATTTACATCCTTGTAAATATTATGGAAAAGAATCACATTCATCTACTTTCTGCTATCACAAGGAGAAATATTATAGCAAATTTGAAAAGGTTTTAACATACATATTAGATTTTTTATTTCAAAATATTATTTCTAAAGTCTTTGCTAACAATGGATACAAGCATGAAGAACAGGTGAAAACTAAAGAGTAGGAAAAATAAAAGTGGACAAGATAAGTAATTAGATCTCTTGCTCAACAAGGCTATCTAACGATAGACTATATTGAAAGTCCAAGACGAAAGCAGAATTCAAAGACAAAGAAAAGGAATCAGATCAAGGGAGGCAAAATGAAGACTAAACCTAAAGAAGATACTCATTTGAAGACTCCAGATATAAATTTACTGGAGATAGATTGAAGACAAAATATGAAGATCATATTGAAGACTAAAGTCTTCAATAACCAAATAATGTAATACAAGGGGGTGTTAGAGTATATTACATTAGTTGGTATATTCTAATGTACCACTTTGGGTACATATTTATTTTAGGAGTGTATCCTATATTAGAGTGTGGTTAAATATTTTATGTAATGTAATAATGTGCAAAAAATGCACAAGTGTCATGTAGTTAAGTCAGGTTATGCATAAGGGGTTGGACTCAAAATGTACTTGTAAAAAAATGATGAATCCTAATCAAAATCAAGGTGAATCATGGAGAATCCTAAGAAAATCAAATCGAGCATCTTCATACCAAAATTTGGGGTATTTGAAGCCCTAAAATGTAATATCATATTTGGGGCCACTTTTGACCTATTAAATCATACTATAACTTCATAAAAACACCACCATTATATCAGGCTTGAAAAGAGCTTTTCAACGAGTACAAATATGCCCATGTTTGGATATATATTGTGGTGAATTGACCTTAAGAAACAATGGGTCCTGAAAATTTTAGGTGAATATTCGCCATTATGCATAACCCTGAGTTAAGTGTGCAAGTGCGATGAGTGTAGTTGTGCATGAGAGTACTTTATGTAAGAGTGACATGTGTCCTTAGAATAGGAAAGTGAAGAGTCTCAAGAAGAGTAAAGGCCAAGAGTACTCCATATGAATAGTCACATTCTATTTTATATGTGAATAAGTATTGCAAAAAGAGGAAGCGATGTACGTGATCTTTACTCAATATCATGTTAGCATTTGTTAGTGTCCATTTTATAGTTGTTTTAGAAGTTATATATGATTTTTATATAATTAAAATATTATCATTATTGTATATTTCATATTACAACTTTATTTGAGATTTTTGGTTATTTGTATTTTAGTATTAAGCATCAAAAGCTAACAAAGCAACCATTTTTTAATACCTATTACTTTATTTTTTTTAGAAATCTTTGATAAATTACAATGAAATATATATGTTTATTAATTTTTTTTTTTTTTTTCATAGTTATTAAAATTTCCTTTTGCCTCTTTTATTGTTTTAATAAGCATTACATATTCAAATATTATAATAAATAATGCTTATATCATATGGTTTTTTAAGCCTAGTCACTTGAAGTACCACATGTATAAATAATTATTAGTAATATTAGAATGGGGTCTTAACATGCCCATCCCATTAAAAAATTCTTTGTTGTTAAAGTTAGAGATGAGAATATTATTGCTAAAGCTATTGAAGAGACTCTCATATGAAATCTTATTAATGTAAACCCATCCATTGGACCAATATTTTGATGATGGGGTAGTTATAGAGTGTGGATTCTATGGTCTATAATATTATCAGGATCTAGGCCGACCAATCCTTCATCATCCAACTCAAGAAGTGTTGATTAGAGTTTAATGTAGTTTCTAAGTAGATTCTTAAAACAGGAGACATGGAAGACTAAATGCATTTTGAAAGAAGGTAGTAACATGAGCTTATAGACCACATATACAATCCACTGTAATTCCTGGTAGGGTCCATAAAACCTTGCTACAAGCTTTTTATGAGCACAAAATTTCATTCATGATTAATTTTATGACCAGGTATAAAGGAAGACTATATCTACTATATTTAAGCTACACACTGAATGACATTGATAAGTTTAATTACATGTCCAATTTTGATCCATAACTAAATTCTACTTCAATTTTTGCAAGGGTTGTATATGCTTTTGATGTGTTGAATCCACTACCTATAATTTGGATTTTCTTGGAACATATGAAGATGTTGATGGAGGTGGGTACCCATACAATTCCTCAAAAGAAATTATTTTTGGCTATGGAGATGAAGTGTTGAAATGTGATTCAACCAATGGAAGCTAGTTAACCCACTTTTTGTGTGCTAGAAGGTAAAACAACAAAGGTAGGTTTTCAGGAGTTTATTGATAATTTTGGCTTGTCCATCGATCTACGGATGGTAGGTTAAGCTCATTTGTAGTTTTATCCCATATAGTTTAAATAGTTCTTGCCAAAAACTACTAGCAAAAGTGGTATTATGGTCAAACAATGGATTTTAGCATACCATGGAATCCATGAATATTTGGGCAATAGTGGAGGCATGGTAAGGAGGGGTCAGAGAATAGAAATGATCTAAATGTTAGAGATGGTCCAAAACCACAAGAATGACTATTTCCCTTCTAAATTTAGGAAATACTTTAATAAAATCCATGTAGATATCATTACCTACATTTTATAAAATTTGTAAAGGTTGTAGAGTGTGTGGATTACAAATAAATTTTTGTTTCATCCGTTGATAAATCTCACACTCCACAACATATGTTTGGATGTTCTTTTTTTGTTCAATTCTAATAGAATGAACATTTAGCCACTCACATGTCTTCAAAATCCTAAATAACCTATTATGGATGGATTATGCATCTCCTTGATGATGTCCTCATAGAATGATGAATTTTTAGGAACCATAATGTGAGCTTGGCATCTTAATAGTTTCCCATCCCATGAATACCTAGTGTGTGAAATAGGGTCCCTTTAAAGTTGCTCGTCCAATGCTTGCAAAGGTAAGTATTTTGTTACTTATTCTTAAAGTTGTAAGATCCACTAGGGAAGTAGGGAAGATATGGAACACAATGTGTCCTAATTCTCAAACTCGCTAGAAAGGATATTTGCCACAATACCTCTCTTGTAAACAATGTCATAATCATACCCCGATAATTTTGAAGTCCATTTCTACTATGTTGGAGTATATACCCTCTATTCTAAAAAATATTTGAAACTCTATTGATATGTTTTAATAGAGAAATCTCTCCCAATGAGATAAGGTCACAAATTATTGATAGAATGGAGGATGACCATCATTTCTTATTCATAAGTGAATTTTCCTTATTTTTTCCCAATAATGCCTTACTAGTGAAAGCTAGGGGTATCTCTTTTTACATTAATACTATAAAAATACACTGGACCAAAGCATCACCTTCAATTATAAATGGTTTGAAAAATTTGAGGGTGGCTAACATTAGTTTCAAAATCATGGTTTTATAGAGATATTCAAATGTTTTTTTTGTTGGAGTTATCCACATAAGTGAGTTATTTTTTAGAATGGTAGGTAATAGGGTTGTTATTTTTCATAACCTTCAATGAATCATTAGTAGTAGGCAATGAGACCCAAAATATTATTGAAGTGCCTTGAGAGATCATGTTTTAGGCCAATTTTGTATGCCTTCAATTTTCTTTGGGTTAACCTTAACTACTTCCTACAAAATAATATGTCCCAACTATTCAACCTCTTGTATTCCAAAGGAACATTAGGAACATTTGAAAAATAATGGATGATCCTACAATAGTTGCAAAGTCTAATCTAGATGTTGTTGTTTCTCTTTCCAAGTCCAATTGTAGATAAGAATTTCATCAAAGAAGACCAAGATATATTTATGTTGGAATGAGTAAAAGTCATTCTTCATAAGGCTCTAGAAATATGAAGGTGCATTAGTTGGGCTAAAAGGCATTATAAAAAATTCACAATGACCCTTATGAGTCCTAAATTTTATTTTTAAAATATTTTATTTTTTTATCCTTATCTAATGATATCTAGAGTAGAGATCCAAATTGGAGAATTTTTTGATAAATATAACTCAACCAAAAACTTGTCAAACATAGGAATTAGAAATTTATCCTTAATGCTAATTTTATTAAGTTCATGAAAATTGACACACAACCTCCACAACCCATATTTTTCATAACTAGTATGACTGGAAAAGAATAAGGACTGATAATGGGTCGAATTACACTTGCTTTCAATAACTCTTGGACCAACTTCTTAGTTTTTAATTTATGTATATATGGGTATTTTTATGGTTAGATTTTAGGTGGTACTAGTTGTATTGCATGGTCAAGAGAACAATATGGAGGTCATTCCCTAGGATCTATAGAGACAAAACCATGTCTTTTCAAAATGATTTGCAAATCCCCTAGTTGTTCATCTGCTTCAATATTCTATAGTTGGATTGTAAAAAACTAGGCTACTACCCTATGTGAGGACTTTGTTAATAGTCTATCCATTCAATTTTAATAAATTACTTGATTAGATCCCATAAGTGAGCTATAGAGGGGTATGGCTTCCCATTCTAATTGAATTGCATCTAAAATTCAACAAATTTCTAGGCTACTATTTTCAAATTATGAATCCATTATGCCCTCAAGACAACATTGCATCCCCTATAAAAAGGTTAAACATATTAGTTTTCCTCTTCTATAATTTCCAAATTAAATAGCATTGTGTTTCTCCTCTTCTATATTTCCCAAATTGTCAACCTTTATTTCAATTCTAGTACTTTTAATCTATTTATGCGAATATATGGATCCTTTTAAATGTCCTCCAACCTCATGAAACATTTCCTCAATTCTTATTTTTATTTTTATTTATTCTATGTTCAATAAATGTATATAATATTTCAAATGTTTAATTTCATGTCTAAATTAGTTATGTAGGTAAGTAAGTTGTTAACTCAATAACCCTATCTATTCAATCAATTGGTTTTGTTCCATATCCCTCATTACTCCTCTAATTCCTCTAGGCATGGGTTTTTCATTTGGACATTATAAAAATAATTTACTAAAAATAAAATTATTGTTTTAGCAATCACTGTTTTTCTAGATAATTTTTAGACTCTAGAAAAAATCCTCATAACTATTATAGATAAAAATTATTAGTATGATAAGATGATTGTAATGGGATAGCTCATAATGATATTTTTTCCATACTTATTTAAGTAACTTATAGTTACAGTAGGTTCTAACTATGCTAACCAACTATTTACTATCTAACATCTATTCTAACAATTGTCCAAACTGACAAGATTTTTTTATTTCTAATAATGACCCCTCTTTGGAGAGGTCTATGGTTAAAATCATGGCATACTCAAATGGGTATTGACTATATTGTAGCAGCTAAGTGTTTTTCAGTTGGTTTCCCCAATTTGATTCCCCTAAGGGTTGGGGGTATTGTTGACTTCGTCTAACCCAATGGGCTAGGATTTATAGTGGAATAAAACAATTGTGTTACTTATTCCTATATCTATTTTAAAAAATTAATAAAAATAAAATAAAAGTAATATACCTAATAGGTTAGAATGGCAGGATAGGAACTGCTTGCATTGTAGCAAGATGCTACACTAGAACGTGCTTTGATACCACTTGTTAGGAACCTTGTAGCAAAATACAATCACATACACATGTTGTTATAATCACAACTAATAAGCTTGAAATTAACAATATTGTAGTACAAAATAGAAATGGAGTGAAATATATTACAAAAAATAATAATACATTACAAATTCACAAGCCTCTTTGAAGGGGCAACCTCCTTAGAAGTAGATCTTTGATACAACAAAATACGATATCCCTATTCTCTTGCGCTCTAGGTTATTTTATATAATTTGGCTACTCTAACCATAATTATCAAGGGTTCCCATCCATGTGCATGTGGGGGCTCAAGCTAGTAACTCCTAAATAATAATTGTTACATCTTTAAATAACACCCTTTTAAAATACAAAACAGTTACATCACATGGTTCCATAAGCATAGATGCCCAAAGTATCACATGACTAAAAAATATTAGTAATATTAGAATGGAAATGAGTTCTTAACACCCTCCTATAATAATATAAATATCTAATTATCTAACATAAACTTCATATCCTACCTTTGGCTAATATACCATGGTCAACTTCCATGTATCTCAAGATTTGGGGCTTCAAAGGTAGTTTCTTTTCCAAACCAATTGACATACATGCCAAGTAAACCATTTGAACAAGTTTATGTAGTCTTTAATTTACTAGTATCAAATCAATATAGTTGTAAATTATATCCTTTTCTTGTGGTAAATAACTCCATCTATAATATTTTTGTTAGTTATTGATATACCAATATGTGTCACAAGAAAAGCACTAAAGTATTATTCCATATAAGTTGTATTAAAAGGAAAACAATTATGAGTGCACTTAGTTGTTTATTTACAATAATATTATCATATTTGCAATGAGTTAAGGGGTTTTTGTAACCTTTGTTTACAAGAATCAACAATATCAAGAAGTATGGCCTAACATTTAGATAAGTATTTTATATATATATATATATTTTTTTTGGGTTTAGGGTATGCATATATGAAGTGTTTGAATGATTTGATATTGTTGTTGTTATTAGATTTATCTATGTCTATAGAATATCTAAAGGTACACCAATTTATTTTATATTTTAAATCTTATTACAGTAAACCACTAATAATTCAAATTTTTCTAAGTTGAGCATGCATTTTTTAGTAACTAAAAAATGTGCTTAAGGAAAGATATTTGAGATTGGTCTATTAATAATGTTATATATTATCTTATATCCTTGTTTTATAATTGATAGAGAATACACAAATCGACTCAATTGAATCCAATTCATTTCAATTGCAACATCTACATGTCCAAAGAAATAGATCTTTTTCATATGTGAAATAATATGTATAGTAAAGTATATCAAATTTGAAAGAGTGAAATCCAAATTTTGATAAAACTAGCATGTATAATAGCTTAGGAGGTTTTATAGAAGAAATTAAAATGTATAATGATGTATTTTGAAATTTCTATGTCCTTGAGTATAGATGACATTAGTGAAGAACTAATTTATTTATTTGATACAAAATGGAAGCTATGAATGCATTTAAAAGAATAGATAAATCATTAAAGATAGTATGAAAATATGGGATGACAAAAGTTAAGCGGATCGAATGGAAACTTCTTGTAGTTATTCTATATGATAACAATAGCACTTTGTATGGTACATAAATAGTCCTAGATAATTTTATTTTTATATTCTTATTTTCAGATGAGTTCAGTAACCTTGCATTATCTTCTCTAAATATAACATGTTTATTTACAAATTTAGTATATACATCCTCAATGTTAATTAAATATATATATTCTAAATGTTAACTCATTATTATGTGTTAAGAGCCTTCTATTTAGAATAAACACATTCACATAAATATTGCAATAAAAGCATAAAATCATGATAAATAGAATATTGCAATATGAAATGTAAATGTAGAGATGTAATAATATCACAACACAACATATAATGTTGGGTCTATTTAAAAGGATAACCTCCATCAATACTTCCATTCAATGTGCAAAAATATACATTCATTTATGGGCCTTTTTCTTTTAAATATACACTTCATCAAACCCTAACCTAATCCTAAAGAGTTGGTGTACATGCAAGGTGCCACTCAAGCTATAATATTCTACCTAACATCAATTACATTCTTGAAATATTACATCAAATGTCCTCACTTTTATAGATATCTCAATTACCGCAGAATATTATAAAATATCATTATAAGGGGGGTCCCCACATTAGAAATGAGTCATTGCATAATAATATGAGAATCACAAAAAAATGTTATGATGGGGTCCTAAAATTATGTTTAGTGTTGATGTAGAACACTTGAAGTGAATAAATGAAATCAATATGTATTTAATATTACAATGTTATCTAAAAAGTCATGTTTATAAAATAAGCAAGCAATATTTCAAGTGTGGCTCTTTAAATTGATTTAAAATTTAAGCAATATGTTGAATGATATATTTTAACATGTCTAAGTGGTGTCTCTAATGAAAGTGCTATTTAACAAATTTTAATATACAAATTCTAGGTTGGTGGAAGAAACATTGTCGTTATTAATGCTCTTTTCCAAATAAAATCTTTAATTTGTGATGTACCTCCCATTATCTTTGGAATTGATGTTTCTCAACCACAATATGGAGATGATTATAGTATATTGAAATCAAGTACAATTTTTGATATAGATACTAAATTTTAAAATTCTATATTGCTTACTCATTGTTCTTAGTAATTTATATTATAAATGTTTGCAATGCTTGTTACTATAGACTTTGATTCTACTTTTTGAAAGCATTAATTTAAATATCCTTGAATTTAATTGAGAACTCTCACTTGTCCTTTGCTTTTACAGAATTGAAAGTGCCCATTTTTATTTGCATGCAATTGAGAGCTTTTGTGAAATATCTATTACTGACAATACTTATATATACATGTTTCTACTTTCTTTTATATATTCAAAAGAATATTTTGGATACCGTAGGTTTGTTGTGATATAAATATATAAGCCAAGATTAGTCATGTTTATTCATTTTATTGACAAATATATATTTTTTAGTTTAAAATAGTGAATGATCAATCAACCTATAAAAACTAGCCTCTAGTCTATATTTGTTTGTTTTAGAGTTCTAGTACTAGATAAGTAATGCTTACATATATTTTCTAATTTATGAAAATTGTAATAATGCAAATGAAAACAATGATTAACAATAAGAAACAATAGTTTTATTCACACTCATGGTAGTATCATAGTAAATTCCATTGTAATATAGGGCAAGCTACTAAATACTAACCATAAACTAATAATGAATTAAATGTAAGATGAGCCAAAGCCCATAAATCAAGAAATGCCAACCAAGAGAATATTTTCCAATTATCCTAATAACAATAAAATATATACAAAAACAACCAGCATTGAGTGTCCACCATGTTAAATTCAATGTAATATATACTCCATTCAATTGTAGATCCAATTGAAATATAAATAGTCAACTATGAAAAACATGGATTATTAATGAAGCTAATGAAATCCAAGACATGATAATGCATTTATTTTGTGACTAAAGATATTTCTACATGAGAAATTAAAATTCAATGGTAATTATTTGCCACACGTGGATCTCAAACTCTCAACTTTAATCCTTCCATCTATTTGTTTATAAAATTTCACTCTCCTACTTCACATTCAATGTAATTTCTACTATGTTGCTACATGTACATGCATACACACCACTAGTTATAATGTAGAACTACATGTGCAATACAAGTGAACTCTAATTATATCATATCCAATTTTCCAACCCATACTTTAGAGCTTAAACTACAAAATTTACAAATAGTATAAATATGTTGGAAATAATTGAATTCACTATAATTTAAAAACCTAATCCTTAGATTTAAAAAAATTTCAATACGTCCATAGTAGTCAAGTGCCCTATAAATGCTTATGTAATTGGTTGTATTGGATAAATGTATAGCTAAGTAAATATCACAAGTCAAAAATTTCTCCAAAGATTCTTGGATTTAGAACTCTTCCTACTAAATTGCTCACCTATGACAATGCCAAATATATCAATAGTGATCTTCCTTCCATGTTCACCTAATCTTGGTATTATTTATTCAAAAAAGTGGAATGCATTCTACATTCTAATTATACTCACTCTATATTTTATTCTTCCATAATAGATGATAATAGACATTTATACATATCTCTTTTACTTTTACATTTTGAATATTCTACTATGCTTTTACATCCATTTTGTAGGAAATATATGCTAGCGGAGGTTGTGGTGTTTGCTCTACTTTTATTATTTATTATACTTTTTTTTGTTGTTTAGCATCTATATTCGTTATTATATGACTAGGTATCATTTAACTATTTAAAGTGCATTTTGCATGTTAATTATATTTTTGTGTGTTGGTTTTTTGAATTTTGGGGGTTTTTCATTTAATTATTATAATATTTATGATGGTTTATTGTGATGCGTGTGATTTTTGGAACCCATGCTTTGTGTATTGCATGCTTGTTCTATTGAAAATAGGGCTTGTGAAACAAAGCAACCCAAAAAAGAGCACAAAAAAAACAATAACAATTTAGAAAAAATATACCCCAATTGCACGTTGTTAACAAAATTGAAGAGGAAGGATCATTTTCATGATATTATTTAAAAAAAAAATTATACATTTAATAGAAGTACAAAATAGTTATAAACAATTTCTATAATGAGCACCTAACTCATCCATCATTTAACTTATCCAAATCAACCTACCTATCTTTAAGCATTACAAATAAAATAATTTCTTAATATTTTCTCCCTTAATGCTTAAGGTTCCAATTTTTAATTTCTTGAACAAAACTTTCTCTTCAACTTGCAAATTTAACTTCTTGCAAAAATAACACATCCTACTTATGCTTCCAAACTACCACATTCACCCTATTTTACTGGTCTTGATGTGCACATGACATTCCAAGATATTAGCATGAAATTCATTTTACATTATACAAGGAAATGGTTTCTCTAGCTAACACCCCAAATAAATTACCATTAAACTAATCAGAATTAGTACCAACATGTAATTTTGAATGACTTTTCTTAGTGGAATATTTAGAATTAATATGGCTAACCAAGGACATCCAATAGAGTCTCAAATTGATTCATTGGCCCCTTAACCGATTCACAATTATTTTCATCTAAATGAAGAGAGGGAATTGAAGCATCCTTTAATTTTTTTTTTTAAATTGTTTTTTTTTCATGCATGGGACGATGCATCCACACATAACCTTCATGCAACGATTCTTATCAGTCCCTTTTTTTCCTTTGGGGATACTCTTGTTGTTGTTCTTTCTCTTTTATCATAATATTTGCTTATTCTTGTTATTTTTAATTTAATTACTTTAACTGTCTTACCCTATTAAAGGTATGAACCAACAAGGAATTGAATCTAGGACCTCCATATACTAAGGTTGCTCTCCTATGAGCCTCTGAATCCTCCTTGAACCAATATATAATTCAAATGTAGGAGTCTTAATCATTGCTCCAACATTCCTCCTAAGCAACTCTACAAGTGCTTGGGACTCCTAGTTTTGACACTAACTATGAGCTTTAAACATAGTACTTTGATATTCTATGTAGACTTCCAATAGTATCTCAAACTTATTAACCCAACCATTAACCAATTCACAACCATTTTCATCCAAACAAAGAGAGGACATGGAAGAATATTCTCATTTTTATTTATCTATTATTTCTTTCACATGTGTGGGACATTGCTTCTAAACATAACTTCCATCCAAATATTTTCATCACTCCCCCTTTCTTCTTTGGGGATACTCTTGATGTTGCTCTTTCTCTTTTAGCATAGCTTTTGCTTCTTCTTGTATTTTTAATTTATTTACTTCAACTCTTATACCATGTTAAAGGTATGAGCCAACTAGGACTCGAATCTAAGACATTTTTCTGTTGAGGTTGATCTCCTATGAGCTTTTGGCTCCTCATTAAACCAACCTCTTATTCATATGTAGGAGTCTTACTCATTTCTCTAACATTTTTTCTAAGATACTCAATAAGTTCTTGGTACTCCTAGCTTCAACACCAAATCTGAGTTTTAATGTTGGCACTTTGATATAAATTGTTGAAAATAGGGTGTATAAAATAAAGGTGTTAGAGTATATTACATCATTTGGGTTATGTAAATGTACCACCTTTGGTACATAACTAGAGCAGGATATTACTTTAGGAGGTAGTTAGCAAGTTACTTCAAGTAATGTAATAAATGCACAAGTGTATATGTGCATGTTAGTAAGAGTGTTGGCCTAGCAATCCATATTTCTATATAAAGGGTCTCATAGTGAGTGTTTACATAGCGTTGTAGTTAGTAGCAGATATACTCTACAAGATCACCATATAGATTTGTGATTGATACAATGTAGTTCTTATCATATGTTATGGAGTGTTCATTTCCTCCATATAGCATTGTATCATTTTTATCACTTACCATTTATATTATATTTCAACATCTTACATTTATGCATATTCTATATCCTGTGATTGCATTATTCCTTAGCTCATAGTATCAAAATCTAGCAGTGGTATTAGAGCCATGGTAGATCAATAGGAATAAGGAGAGCCATAGTAGGTCACTAGACATAATAAAGTCATAGGAGAGATTGAGAGGAGAAGCTAATCTCAGTTCCAGAATTATTGAGATTGCATTTAGCTATATTTTTTCCACAGAGTTACATAAAAACTCGCGAAGACTAGGACTCAATATTTCATTCCACTAGATTGACAAATCAGCTAGTGAAGATTAATTATTAACAACATTTAAAATCAACTTACTAATATCTTTTTGTAGAAAAATAAAACTGAAGGAAGTCCTGTTGTAAACATGCACATTGCTGGAAAAGGCCACATAAGCCTTATTGCTAAAAAAGGCCACAAAGCCTTATTGCTAAAGAAAATGCCATAGAAGCCTTATTGCTAAATAAAATGCCATAGAAGCCTTATTGAATAAAATGCCATAAAAGCCTTATTGTAGAAGAGAAGGTCATAGAAGCCTTGAAGTCCAAGAAGACTCCAAATAAGAGTTTGTGAAATATAGGAGATTGGTGATCTCCTTTGTTGATTGAATACTTCCTCTAGAAGAAGCTAAAGAGATCAATTAAAGGTCTAATTGAAAGAAATTTCATCCTTGGAATATTTAAGAAGGACTAGCAAGGTCCTATAACAAATTTTAGAAGAAGCAGATTTTAGATATCTACTAGAGATATCTCATTGCCAATACTTCCAGAGCTAAATATTGAAGGAAACATCTCATAAAGAAGACCAAAAAAACTGCAAGATTGAAGACCTTGAAGAGGTCTCAAGGAGAAGGCTTGGAAAGCTTCATTCCAAAATTTGGAAAAGCCATCAAATAAGTTCCTAGGAGAACTCATTGCAGAAATCCACTACAAAAGATAGTGAAATATTTGGGACAATTATCACCATCCAACAACAAGCCCAAAAGAATACTTTTGCAAGGAGTTCCAAATCTAAAGAATAATATTGAAGACCTCAAAACATTTATATTCTTGAGAAGAAAATCCTATTTGAATAACTCAGACAAAAGATACCTTCAAAATTTGAGAATATTTGGAGATTGCCCTTCATAGCTAAAGAAGGCACAGATAGAGATTTTTTGGATTCATAGTAAATTACTGAAAGAGTTCCTAAAGGATAAAATTTTAGTTAATAGATTTACTACTATAGGGTACCAATCAATATAGCATTACTAGGTGATGCAGGAGCATCCAGGGCAACACAACAATCTTGCATCACCAAAAAAGACAAACAAAAGAAACAAGCAAAGAAAACAAAAAAAGTTCTAAGTTTGAAAACAAATACTCTAAGGTTCAAAGGTGTCGCGATATCGCGACACCAACAACAGAATGGCGGGTGCAAAATAAATTGTCACGATATCGCGACATAAAAGTTGTTGCAATTTCACGACACCAATAGTAGAATGACGGGCGCAAAATAAGTTGTCACGATATCGCGACATAACAGTTGTCATGATATCGCAACATCAATAGCACATCGGCGGGCACAAACTTAATGGTTGCGATATCACGACATAACAGTTGTCATGATATCACAACACCATCAGCACAACGGTGGGCGCAAAACCAAGTGTCGCAATATCGCGACATAAAAGTTGTCATGATATTGCGACACCAACAGCAGAACGGCGGGTGCAAAATAAGTTGTCACAATATCGTGACATAACAGTTGTCACGATATCGCAACATCAACAGCACATTGGCGGGTGCAAACTTAATGGTCATGATATCACGACATAACAGTTGTCATGATATCGCGACACCATCAACACAACGACGGGCGCAAAACCAAGTGTCGTGATATCACGACACAATGGTTGTCGCGATATCGCAACACCTCCGATCAAGGGCGGAAACAAAACTCAAGTGTCGCGATATCGCGACATAAAGGCTGTCATGATATCACGATGGACTTAGAACAAAGCAAGAGCTAACATGTAGATGTCGTGATATCGCGACACCTCGACAAAGAAGGTCGAAGGGCAAAAAAGTGTCGTGATATCGCGACACATTGGCGAAAGAGAGCCAAAGGCAAAAAAGTGTCACGAAATCGTGACATGTCACATTTTCGTGACCTGGCTAAGAAAGAGAAGGCGGGTTTTTGTGGACTGTTACAGAATGACAGTTGGCGGTTCCAGAAGTTGTTAAGGCAGTTCTAGGAAACCATTGCAGCGGTTACAGGGACGGTTGCAAACAGCATTTACAATAAGAATCTTTGATGATAAAAAGAGATTTTTTTGAAGGATTGGGCAGGCTGGAGAGACGAAGGCTACGGCTTCTTTTGGCATTTTCTTACTGTGTAATTTTTCATGGTTACAAATTGTAAAGCTTTCCATGCTTCAAAATAAATTGCATCTTTTGAAATAAAATTACGTCTTTTCTTTGTTATTAAAATTGGCTCCCCATCAAGTGGTATCAGAGCAGTAAGATTCTGAGTGTGTGAGCAGAGCGCCAAACGTGAGGTAGCTTGCACCAGGATCTAGGGTTACGGGTTCTGAGAAACAGTGAAGCAGAATGCCACCACGAAGAAATCGTGGTGCTAGAAGGAACGTGGTTCCTAAAGGAGACTTTCGAGCATTGTAGAGGCAAGTGCAGGCCTTGTAGGAAGAATTGCGTAGAGGAGTAGATCCAAGAGGAGAAGACCAAAGCGATGATGATGCTTGCGGAGTTGAAGACCCGTCTGAAGAAGAAGAAGAAGAAGCAATGAGTGTTGTAGAGTCTCGGATGATTAAAGCTATTTCTCAAATTGGGAAAAGGCCGAAGATTGATGTATCCACATATTCTAGAAATTTAAATCCAGAAGAATTAATTGACTGGATTAATGACATGGAGGAATATTTTGAATATGAGAAAGTTGAAGATCCAAATCGAATTAAATTTGCTAAAACAAAGTTGAAAGGCCATGCTAGAATTTGGTGGAAAGGAGTGCAACTGGAAAGAAACCAGAGAGGAAAAGAAAAGATCACCAGGTGGGATCGAATGGTTGAAAAACTAAAACAATAGTTTATTTCGACAGATTACGAATTAGATCTGCTAAGAAAAATGCAGAGTTTGCACCAGTACAGCAAGTCTGTTAAAGAATATACAGAGGAATTTTTTAAAATTTCTATCAGAACCGGCCATACAGAAGCAAATAAAGAGAGAGTAGCCCGTTACATTAATGGGTTGAGAACCAACGTGCAAGAAGAATTAAGTTTGTTCTGAATGAACACCATTGAATATGCTTACCAGTTTGCTCTGAAGGTGGAAGAGAAACTGAACCGTAGATTTGACAACAAACAAAGAGGAAGAGGTTGTGGTGGAAGAACTGGTGGAAGAACCAGTGGAGGTAAATATGATGACCAAAAGCAGACTGGTGAAACCAACAATCACCAGGAATAGAAGGAGGAGAATGCTTATCGACCCCGTAATCAGAACAATTATTATCAAAGGGGATGAGGTAGAGGTGGACGCGGATATGGCAAAGGTAGATTTTGTGGAACCTGTTTCAATTACGGAGAAGAGGGGCATCGATCATATGAGTGTCCCAAATAGCAAGAAACATCGAAAAGAAGGCCTGAAGGTAATGCCAGAGCTGCAGTTGTTGAGGATGGTGTTGAATCTGAGCACTCTAAAGAAGCAGAGCACGGAGAAGTGATGATCACAAGGAGAACCTTTTTGAACGAAGAGAAGGAACCAGATCAATGGAAAAGCCTGTTCTGCACGAGGTGCAAATGTTTAGGTAAAATCTGTAATATTATTATTGATAATGGTAGTACAGATAATTTGGTTTCTAAGGAAATGGTAGCTAAGTTAAAGCTAGAGAGAATAAAGCACCCGCATCCATACCGAATTGTGTGGTTGCAGAAGGATCATAGAGCATTGGTCAGTGAACAATGCTTGGTCAAGTTCCAAATTGGAAGATACCAGGATGAGGTCCTATGTGATATTTTGTCGATGGATGCTTGCCATTTGTTGTTGGGCAGACCATGGCAATTTGACAGACGTGCAACACATGATGGGCATGCAAATACCTACTCCCTGACAAAATATGGAGTACGCCACAAACTGAAGCCATTGAAGGATGTTGAGGAAAAGGTATGCAATAATGCTAGAATTTGTTTAGTAGATGGCAAAAAAAATTTGGATGGTCTAAAGAGGGATTCAATGTGTTATGCATTAATTCCTACTATAAAGAGAAAAAAAACTACTGACATTCCAACAGAAGTTACCCAGTTGTTAGCAAAATTTCCTAATATTATATTAGACAATGTGCCTGAGGGTTTTCCGCCAATGAGGAAGATTAGTCATTAGATTGACTTAATGCCAGGATCTAGCTTACCCAATAAGGCTGCCCATAGAATGTCTCCTGTAGAGAATGAAGAGTTGAACCGCCAGGTTCAGGAATTGTTGAGGAAGGGTTTGATTCGAGCAAGTTTGAGCCCTTGTGCAGTGCCAGCAGTACTTGCACCAAAGAAGAATGGCGAATGGCGAATGTGCACTGATTCCCGAGCCATTAATAAAATTACCATTAAATATCGCTTTCCATTACCTAGAATGGACGATATAATGGACTGCTTGAGTGGAGCTAAATACTTCACTAAGATTGATTTGAAGAGCGGATATCACCAGATACATGTTAGAGAGGGTGACGAATGGAAGACAACCTTTAAAACCAGAGAGGGTTTGTATGAGTGGTTAGTTATGCCATTTGGATTGACTAATGCACCCAGTACATTTATGAGGCTGATGAATGAGGTATTGCGTGACTTCCTGGAAAATTTTGTGATAGTTTATTTGGATGATATTTTAATTTTCAGTAAAACATTAGAAGAGCATTTGATGCATGTTCGAACAATTTTTGAAAAACTACGTGAGGAGCAGTTATTAATTAATATACAGAAGTGTAGTTTTGTACAGAAAGAGTTGATTTACCTGGGATTTGTCATCTTAGAGGAGGGTCTGAAAATGGATCCTGAAAAAGTGAAGGCTATCATTGAATGGCCTGCCCCACGAAATGTAATAGAGGTAAGATCATTTCATGGTCTTGCAAGTTTCTATCAAAAATTTATTAGAGACTTTAGCAGTATTTGTGTGCCCCTAACAAAAACTATGAGAGGGGATAAGAGAGAATTTAAGTGGACTGCCAAGGCAGGTACCAGTATGGACATATTGAAAAAGAAAGTGACAGAATAGCCCATTCTGGCACTTCCAGATTTTAATAAAGTGTTTCAGGTTGACTGTGATGCTAGTGGCAGCGCCATTGGAGCCGTATTGAGCCAAGAAGGTAAACCTGTTGCATATTTTAGTGAAAAATTGAATGATGCTCGCAAGAAATATTTTGTTTATGATCAAGAGTTCTATGCTATAATTCAGGCTCTTAAGAAATGGAGACATTATTTGCTAACCAAAGAGTTTGTTTTATATACTGATCATCAAGCTTTGCAGTATATAAATAGTCAAGGTAAACTTAACCAACGACATTTGAAGTGGGTTGAATTCCTACAGAGTTATACCTTTGCACTGAAGCATAGAAGTGGAAAATCTAATAGAGTTGCAGATGCCTTGAGTAGAAGGCATAATTTGTTGATGGAAATGAGAGTGCAGGTTGTTGGGTTTGATGAACTCAAGAGTTTATACCCGACAGATCCATATTTTGCAGAGGCATGGACGGCATGTGTGTCTCCTACTACTGTGGATCGTACTAAGTGGTTGGATTTTATGATCCAATATGGGATGCTGTTTCGGCAAAACTAGTTGTGCATTCCACGTAGTTCCATGAGGGAAAATTTGATCAAAGAGAAACATAGCAGAGGACTAGTAGGGCATTTTGGTCGAGATAAGACCATTGCTCTCATTAGTGAGAATTACCATTGGTCGTAGTTGTAGCCGGATGTGACCAGATTTGTGTAGGGTTGTAGAGTGTGCTAGATGAAAAAAGGAGTCAGCTAGAATATAGGAATGTACCAGCCATTGCCTGTATCAAAGAGACCATGGGAGGACATCAGTATGGATTTTGTTCTTGGACTGCCAAGGACACAACGTGGAAATGACACCATTTTTGTTGTTGTTGATAGGTTTTCAAAAATGGCCCATTTTATTCCATGTCAAAAGACAAGTGATGTTGTTCATATTGCAGGCTTGTTTTTCAGGGAGGTTGTGTACCTTCATGGTCTACCCCAAAGCATTGTCTCGGACAAAGATACCAAATTTGTGGGTTATTTCTGGAGGACCCTGTGGAAGAAGCTAAAAATAGAATTGAAATTCAGTTTTGCGTACCAACCGCATACTGATGGACAGACCGAAGTTGTCAACAAAATTTTGGGTAACCTTCTACGATGTCTGGTAGGAGATAAACCCAAGGGATGGGATCTGATTTTACCATAGGCAAAGTTTGCTTACAATAATTCTGTCAATCGCAGTACTGGTAAATCCCCATTCCAGATAGTACATGGGAACAGCCCGAGAAACGCTTTTGAGTTGAGGCCGATGGATAAGGGTGATAAGCACAGTGTTGAAGCTGAAGACTTTGTAGCACACATGAAGAATTTACATGAAGAGGTATAGCAGCATATCAGTCAAATGAATGCTACGTACAAAGCCCGAGTAGATCTGAAGCGACGTTTCAAGGAATTCCAGATAGGAGATGAAGTCATGGTTCATTTGTGCAAGGAACGTTTTCCTACCAAAACCTACAATAAGCTAAAAATGAAGAAGTTTGGACCATGTCGAATCATAGGTAAACAAGAGTCAGGCAATGCCTATGAAGTAGATCTACCGAGTGAGATGAATATTTCACCCATCTTCAATATTTCTGACTTGGTTGAATATCATGTAGGAAGTTGTAGCGAACCACCCAGTCCAAATCTGTGGAACATTCCAGCATCCACTCCAGACAAAGAAGAAATTGAAGACATACTCGACACTCGCGAAGGCAAAAGTACCCGAAATAGGCAATATTCGAAGTATTTGGTCAAGTGGAAGAACCGACCTATCAAAGATGCCACATGGTTGTCCAAATCAGAGGTTGATCATCTGGGTTTTCCTCTAACCGTCCAGAAGTGAGGATCACTTCTAAAAAAAATCTACCCTAGGTGTCTGATGCAGGAGCATCCAGGGCAGCACAACAATCTTGCATCACCGAAAAAGACAAACAAAAGAAACAAGCAAAGAAAACAAAAAAAGTTCTAAGTTTGAAAACAAATACTCTAAGTTTCAAAGGTGTCGTGATATCATGACATAAAATTTGTCGCGATATCACGACACCAACAGCAGAACGGAAGGCACAAAATAAATTGTCGCGATATCGCGACATAAAAGTTGTCACGATATCGCGACACCAACAACAGAACGATGGGTGCAAAATAAGTTGTCACGATATCACGACATAACAGTTGTCGCGATATCGCAACATCAATAGCACATCGATGGGTGCAAACTTAATGGTCGTGATATCACGACATAACAGTTGTCACGATATCGTGACACCATCAACACAATGACGGGCGCAAAACCAAGTGTCATGATATCGCGACACAAAGGTTGTCGCGATATCGCGACACCTCCGATCAAGGGCGAAAGAAAAACTCAAGTGTCGCGATATCGCGACATAAAGGTTGTCGTGATATCGTGACGGACTTAGAACAAAGCAAGAGTTAACATGCAGATGTCGTGATATCGCGACACCTCGACAAAGAAGGTCGAAGGGCAAAAAAGTGTCGCGATATCGCGACGCATTGGCGAAAGAGAGCCAAAGGCAGAAAAGTGTCGTGAAATCGTGACATGTCACGTTTTTGCGACCTGGCTAAGAAAGAGAAGGCAGGTTTTCACGAACTTTTACAGAATGACAGTTGGCGGTTCCAGAAGTCGTTAAGGTAGTTCTACGAAATCGTTGCAGCGGTTACAGGGACGGTTGCAAATGGCGTTTACAGCAAGAATCTTTGATGATAAAAAGGGATTTTTTTGAAGGATTGGGCAGGCTGGAGAGATGAAGGCTGCGAATTCTTTTGGCATTTTCTTACTGTGTAATTTTTCATGGTTATGAATTGTAAAGCTTTCCATGCTTCGAAATAAATTACGTCTTTTATTTGTTATTAAAATTGGCTCCCCATCACTAGGTAGAAGACTTTGGAAGTTCTAGGCCAGATCCTGAAAGAGAAGTTAGAAATTATCTACTACATAGAAACAAACAACAAGCATTCATAGTTGTGAGCAACCACCATTCCAGAAAAGAGACTTGGTGAATCAACTCATCAATATATTCATCATTAAAGGTAAGTAACTTAGGTACAAAAAGGGTTCATTACTTGAATACTTATTCAGATTACTACTTAACTTCATTGAGCACATTATTAGAATTTGGAATTTTTAAAATAAAAGGATGCATTTTATGTCCTCAAAGAATTATTAGTTCATTGCACTATATTGGTTTTTCGTTAAACTAGTTAATCTTAAATAATTATTTTGTGTATTGATTGCTAAAATCAAGGGCACACAAATCCACAAATAATCAGTGTTAAAAGACACTATTCAAAACTCAATACCTGCAATGATTATGACCTATAGAAGCCACCAAGAAGATCAAAATTCCTCCAAGGAGTGGAGAAGAAGAAGAATCCATTAATAAGTGGTAGAAGCCAAAATTGAGACTTGGTGAGTCTCATATTCAAGGTGCACTAAGAGCTCATTACAGGAAAATTTAGTGTAGCAATTACTCCATCATAGGACATACTATCTATATGATTATTAGCTTGGGTTCATTACTTAGATCAACCAAGTAAAGAAGAGAGTTTTCCAGTAGAGAAGACAACTTCAATCAAACCTTACCTATAAAATATAATACATAGAAGTCCCCATAAGAACCAAAAAAAGAAGCTTGCAAGAGAAGGTGCAAATCAAGGTATTCTATTATACCTCTATTTACAATATTTTGCACCATAACATCTTATCCTATGTAGAAAATATGATAGAATCTAAGTGTCTTAAAGACACATCCTCCTCAAGTGAAGACTATTATACAAAGGATCATATAAGGAGCGTAAATTCTAAACAAGTGATAAGAGCTATCAAAGAGCTCTCATTATGGTGTTCAAATATACCCTTATAGCTATGAAATTAGGCATTCCTAGTAACCAATTTGAAGCATAAATTATAGCAAAATGTTATTAATTATCTACGTTGGCTGTCATCCATTGATCATTGCAAAGGGAGCATCCAAACCAACACATTGGAAGAAAAAGGAAAGGAAAATAGAAGCAATACCTAGAGTTATTTCTTAGAGAATATACCCAGCATAGAAGCGATCAAATAAAACCATCATAAAACCAACACCAAGTATCCAAGACCTCCATTGAAGAGCCAACTCATACTCACCTGAAATAATCATTGAGAAACAAAAAATAATTGGACATACATTGAAAAAATAAATATATAGGAGAAAATAAGAATTAAAGAGAAGAATACATGCATCTACCATTTTTCATAACTGACAAGAAGTGTTCAATTAATAAACAATACCAATATGTTATAGTGAAGGGAGTTACACATCGGCTATGACAGGAAGATACATTACAATATTATCATTTGAAATTGAAGCCCATAATCCACTTGGAGAAGGCATTAGATTTAGCCATAAGCATTACAAAAATATTCCCATGCACATTGGAGCACAAAATCCACTTGGAAATATCTCAAGGAAGGAATAAGAAATGCCTTAGATGTTACTCAAGATGCACGTGCCACATAGCTACATAAATGTTCAACTTGGAGGTGTAGAAGTGAAGGAAAATTGAAGGTAAAGTTGCAACGTTCAAGTGCGTAATAGCATGCTAAAATTGGAGTCAAAGAAGGCAATGAGGATTGTCATAAACTAGCATTCAATACCTGTAGTGATAAGCACCCATTGAGGAGAAGACTAGTCCAAAATAGGCATTGTGATAGCGTAGAGATAGGAGGAATACACAGATCATTTGATTGAACACAGAGGTCAAAGCATCAATCATATAGCATCGAAATATGTATCAAACTATTATCAAAATACATGAATATACATAGAGTATCATGTCACACAAATGACGTAGAAGCATCAATCTTCACAGAGTACGTAGAGTTCATAGAGAATGTAGAGTCTCACAAAGGACGTGGAGCATTAAGTCTCATGAAGGATGTGGAGCATCAAACCTTACAAAGGTAAATTAAATTTGCTTGCTTTAATTAAAATTAAAGTTATAAGGTGATATAAACTATTGATTTGTTATAAGGTAATATATTACATTGAAATAAATCTAACAAGAATTATTAATTATCAAGCAAACTTATTTCAAGATAGGGTTATTCGTAAGGGGTTGACCCTAAAATGTATTTATAAAAATTTGGTGAATCAGTTTTGAAATCCAAGTGAACAGTGTCCAAAAGCATGTAGAAGGTTCACTATTATTAGGGATAATGTTGGATATTTTAAATTAAAATGGTCAAATTATTATAAAATTCGGGTGAATTAACCCAAAAAAAATTGCACCCAAAAATTTCTAGCTAATGGACCTTGTTCAAGGGTCCCAAATATTAGCCAATTCTAAATTTTGAAAATCCTAATTTTAGCCAATTTGGCGATAAATAGCCACTATGCATAAACGCATTTCAAGATATTGAATATTTGCAATTAACCAAGTAGGAGATATAAGGTTGTCAACTATTAGTTAAAATACTATTAAATTGCAAATAATACTATTTTTCTAATATTCCAAAAAGGAGGAAGATATAAGACATACTACTTCAAACTATATACATATAATTGGAATTTATTAAATTAATCTATTGGAAAGAATAGCAAACCAATTGTCTATATATAGAGTTGGAATTAATTAGTAAAATTTATCTCATACTCATTCTAAGGAGACACAAAAAAATCAAACCATTAAAGCATACTTCATTGGGAAAGATAAGGTAAAATTAGTAAGTTGATTATTCTAAAAATATTATAAAATCAATTTAGAAAGTAAACTAAGCATATTCTAATTAAAATATAGATACGTTGAAGCCAATAAAACCTAATTCTAAGAAAGGTTTATCAAATTAGTTCACATCTCTTAACTAGGGAGCTATAAGGAATTCTACCAAATCCTAAAAGTAAGGTGTTACACCTAGAAAGTCATCATGACTACAAACAAATTCATGCTTACAGAATCTCAATTACTTAAAGGCCCAAATTACTTCTCATGGAAAAAAAAAGTGAGAGCTATTCTAATATTTGAGAAGCTTTGGGATATTGTCAAAGGAGTAAGAACTAAACCAACTTAGGGAGATGCAGAGATTCAAAAATTTGAAGAAAGTGATGCTAAAGCATTAATGATAATAATATTTGCTATCACATATGAAATACAA
The DNA here is from genome assembly GCA_028583015.1 of Wollemia nobilis. Taxonomy (NCBI): domain Eukaryota; kingdom Viridiplantae; phylum Streptophyta; class Pinopsida; order Araucariales; family Araucariaceae; genus Wollemia; species Wollemia nobilis. The sequence goes on along the minus strand of JAQPPZ010000840.1, from coordinate 2,160,021 downwards.
GCCTACATTAGCTTCACAGGGACATCTACAGATGCATGGAAAACATTAGAAAAAATATTTGAAGGGAAAAATAAAGCCACTATCTTAAGTCTCCAAACTCAATTACATTCCCTAAAAATGAATAGTGGTGAAAGCATAGAGTTATTCTTAAGGAAGATAGCAAATATCAAAGGAAAGTTACTAACTCTAGGAGAAAATGTTGAAGATAAATTCCTTGTTCAAGTAACCTTGAGAGCACTTCTAGATAGCTACAAACATCTAGTTACATCCTTACAGGTTCTAAGCAAAGATATAGAGTTTGATGAACTAATCAATATTCTTCAAGAATATGAGATAGAAAATACAGTGAAATATGAAATGACTATCAATGCATTGGTATTGAAAGAGAATCCACAGGAAAACATTGCTTTATTAGGTAAAGTTCAAATATCGTGGAATAACATATATTGTCAAATATGCAAGAGAAAAGGACATATCACCAGTTATTGTAGATTCAATCCAAGAAATCAGAACCAAGGAAATCAAATGAACTATAGGAGCTACCAAATAGGGTATTCCAACCTAGGCAATATCAAAATAATCCCCGACAACACCAGTCACAACATAATAACTATTATACACAATTGGAATACCAAAAAGGGAATAAAAGAGGACATCTAGTTCATATAATTGAAAACATTGAAGAACTACAAGATACGAAAGATGACCATGAAGTCAAAGCTATTACAACAAGAGTAACATGGCATGAAGACACTAACTATTTTCTTGGATAAGATACAGGAAAAGAAGAAGAAGATCCATATTGAAGACTAAAGTCTTCAATACCCAAATAATGTAATACAGGGGGATGTTAGAGTATATTACATCATTTGGGTCATGTAAATATACAACCTTTGGTACATAACTAGAGTAGGATATTACTTTATGGGGTATTTAGCAAGCTACTTTAAGTAATGTAATAAATGCACAAGTGTCTATGTGCATGTTAGAAAGAGTGTTGGCTAAGCATCTTTCTATATAAAGGGCCCCATAGTGAGTGTTTACATATTGTTGTAGGTAGTTGCAGATATACTCTACAATATCACCATATATATTGGTGATGGATACAATGTAGTTCTTATCATCTATTATGGAGTGTTCATTTCCTCCATATAGCATTGTATTATTTTCGTCACTTCCCATTTATAGTATATTTTAGCATCTCACATTTCTACATATTCCATATCCTGTGATTCCATTCTACCTTGGCTCATAACATCAAAAATAACAACAATAATTTAAAGAAAAATTTACCCCAATTGCACACTCTTAAAAAAATTGAAGAGGAAGATTATTTTTAGAATATTATTTTCAAATAATGTTCATACATTTAATAAAAGTACAAAATAATTATAAATAGTTTTTATAATGAGCACCTAAATCATCTATCATTTAGCCTATCCAAATCAACCTACACATTCTTATGCATTACAAATAAAATAATTACTTAATATGTTCACTCATTAGTTTAGGATTTCAATGATTTTTTTACATTTAAAATTTTATGACAATGTACAAAAAATATTTTGCATAATTTAGAATGATGTTGGTATCTAGGCAAAATAAAATACATATGACACTGAAAACTCTTAATATGTTATGTCTTTAATGGGTCATTGAATGTACATCCTAAGCTTACTTTAAATTTTTCTAAGGATGAGAACATTGCATCTACATAAGTTTATTTTCCTATGAAGTCAAACGGTTACAATTTTTTTATTGTACTATGCAGGTATTATTGGACCTTATTTTCATGTAGTAAACATGTAGATATTTTAGTATAATGACTATAGTTTATATCTTGTCTAATTGTTCCTCCATTCATGTTTAGTAACATATGGATTATGAACATGAGAGTCTTATTTATTATGTAATAATGATTTTTTAAATAGATAAAAATTTGAAAGATCATATATCAAATAATCAATGTAAGGGCTTATTGCAAAAAGATCAATATTAAAAAAGTTATAGATAGTTTCAAGCTTATTGCATTGGTAAGGGCTTTGGCCCATATTTCGGAGGTCTAAGGTTCAATCCCCACTCAGTATGAGGAACCATGATCCCTCATAAAAACCTATGTAAAGTCATTAAAAAATTATTAATAAATTTATAAAAACAATATAGAAAATGTGTTACAATTATTTTAAATTTATCAATATGAAAAGCTAGAAACGATTGTGAGCATGAGTCGAGAGTGAGTGCAACCAAAATTGAGTATGAGCATGATCCACGAGTGATTGCAGCTATGTGAGTACAACCAGAAGCGAGTGTGAGTGTAGTTGTGAGTGAGTTCAAGCATAGTTGAGAGTGAGTGTACCTAGAAGTGAGTGTGAGCTGAGAGTTAATGAAACCAAAAGCAAGAGCATGAGCACAAGCACAAGCTAGGAGTGAGTGCAGACAAAAAGCGAGTACAAGCTTAAAGTGAGTGTAGTCGGGAGTGAGTGTAGTCAAAAGAAAGTACGAGTGCAACCAAAAGTGAGTGTGAGTGTAACCGAGAGTGAGTGCAACCAAAATCAAGTGCGAGAATGAGTGTAGCCAAAAGCACAAGCTGGAAATGAGGAGGAAGTGTGAGCAGGGGAGTAGAAAGCAGAAAGCGTGATCAAGGAAAAAGTGCTACTTCTTGTTTCAAATAATTTAAAGTATTTATTTGAATAATATCTAGGTAACATGGAAAGAAAGTAATTTATGAAAGTACTTACTAAAAGTATGAATGGCCAAGTTGGAGGTACCTCTAGCTAGAATTTAGAGGAAGAGTGAATCTATGGCAAACCCAGTCTAACTACCAAATTTGACACTAGAAGTGATTATCAAGGATGAGACAATTGAGCATGATATAATGGTTATTAAAATTAGAGGGTTAAATCCCTTATTCATGGATATTGGCTAGGTTTTTTTTAGATTCAAAATTGGATCAACTGGAAGTGGGGTTTGAATTTAAATTACTTCATAACATTTCTTCCAAAAGGATTTTCCTCATTATTTTCAATAGTTCATAAATAAGGGATAAAATAATGGATGGAGGCCCATGGTTTAGGGGTAAAGATGCATTATATTTTCCATAGACACAAAAACTATTAAAAGGCTTTTAGTATGGATTAATATTTTGGACTTCCTTCTAAATTCATCAATAAGAATATTTTGAAGAATATTCGTAATAATATAGGTGAATTTATTGAGGAGGGACCAACTACTAATGAGAGACATGTTGTATACACTCGAATATGTGTTGCCATGAATATTTTTAAACCTAAACTGTAGTCGATTAGGATTAAATCCGAAACAAGAAAATGGGATCAACAAGTGGATTATGAAACATTGCATTGAAACTAGGTACATGGCAATATACTGCAAAGTGAAAATGAAGAAATAGATAAAAAAATTTGGGCATGAGGGTAGCTTCAATTTGAAATAAGCAGACCATATCATAGAATAAGCTAGGTCAAATAAAGGATTTTCCACTCCTAAGAAAGTGGCTAGAAAAATCCCTCTACATCATCATATGACAAAGGCCATTATAGTTCACTCAAATCAACTATTAGAAGAAAAAGTAATATGGGAGATAAGGAAGTACAATTCACACGTTCAAATATAGAAGGATATAAAGGTGTGAATGAATATGGGAAGACAAATTTTAAAACAAAGGAATATGGGGAGTCAATGAGATCAAGCTTAGTCTAGGTAAATGACATTTATTATCCCCAAGTAGCTTAAAATCTTCTCGTAAGAATAAAAATGAAAATTATGTGGAGTGTATTCCTTGCACTTTAGGATATGAAGAGTAGTATAGTAAATAAAATATTATGGAGGATATCCAAGAAAATTTAGGGTTTTCATGCCAACATAATAAAGCGATGACTTTGGAGGATTATCTATGTGGTTTAGAGTTTTTAGGGCAACATAGAGAATAAAATGCTAATGAGGCTATTCCTTGCACTTTCAAATCTTTAGGGAAACATAATTATTTAACAGATAAGTCTCATTTTTAACAACATAAATAAATAAAAGAGATTGATGAATATGAGAGTGTTGGTGGGAATTGAAGAAGGAGATGAAGGTCATCAAAGCAGAACAAAGAGAAAAAAATATTCAAAAGGATATTGATCTAGGAAACTAAATAAAAATATCATAGGTGTTAAGAAGTGGGGCTAAGCCCACTAATAAAATAAAAATATTTGATGATGAAAATGCTATCATGAAATGTTAAGGATATGAAACCCCTAAAAAAGGAGACATTGAGGAATAAATAGGTTGTTATAGCCCAAAGTTTATTTTAATACAAGAAGCAAAATTTAGAAGTGAATAATGTAAGGATGCTTTTAAGAAGATTTAGAATATAGATGATTGATTAGCAATTTCTCATATACAGGCTTCAAGTGGTATTGCAACAATATGAGACAAGTGCAAATGAGATGGATATAAATGTATTGCAACAATATGAGACAAGTGCAAATGAGATGGATATAAACTACTAGAAGCAAAAATTTTATTGGGTTGCTAGATTATTTTGCAGAAAAGTTGAAAATATCATAGTTGGGGATATAAATGTATATGCTCCAACTATAGTTACTTCTTGTGAAAAATTTTGGAAGGACTTTAGCATATTATTGTCAAATACAATAATGATTCATTGTGTTCTATGGATTATTTGGGGTGATTTTAATATTGTTCTATTTCCTTTGGAAAAGAATGGTAGCATTCTCTTGGCATTCGCTTGGGGCTGATTTTAATACTCTTCTATCTCCTTTGGAAAAAAAGGGTCACATTCTCCTTGCACTTTCTTAAGGGTGAAGAGTGACATTCCCTTGGAAGTGAATTTAGTACTGTTCTATCTCCTTTGGAAAATAAGGATGGCATTCCCTTAAAAGTAATTTTAATATTATTCTATCTCCTTTGGAAAAGAAGGGTGGCATTCTCGTGGCATTCTCTTGGGGGTGATTTTAATATTGGTAATCATCTATTACTAGAGGCAATCTCCTAGTAGTGTGAGCATATTTAGAGAGAAGGAAGTTAGGTAGCAGATAAATTAACGAATTATGGTGTTGATATTCATGTCGGTGAAATTAAAAGTTTAGAAGGCAACATGGTCAAGTGATATTTTATGTCTTAATCAAATTGATGTCAAGGAGTTGATTGTGGAAACATACCACTTCCAAGAAGTTGAAGAATATAAATAAATAAAAATTTGAGATAAAAGAGTATGCATTTTTTTTTGGTAAAATTAAGGGAAGAGGGTTTTGAAAGGGCCCCAAAACCTTTTACAACCGAAAGAAGACAACAAATCAAAAAAGTGCACTTCAACACTTAAACAGAAGAGTATAGAAACTGTACTACAACACTAACCAAAACAAAATAGTAACTACATAAAATGGCACCACAAACCACATGATCTAAAGGGTTGGGAGATTTGAGAAGACCTGTGAGATAGTCGAGGTAGTTCTACAACAAAGCATATAATTTCGATATAATCCCACTGGACATTTGAGCTACATATCAACAATTCCCAATAGATAACCACTTCCCAAGGTAGACAAATGAACCAAGGTAGAAACATATTCTTGATTCTCGCTCCCCATTTTCAAAATAATTCCAGCTCCTCATTTTTGAAATAATTCCTACTTCTTATATTAGAAATAATTCCCGCTACTATTTTTTGAAATTAATTGGGTATTTAAAAATACCTTCATTAATGAATTAAATGGGGTATTAAAAATACCTTCATTAAGTACCAATAATTAAGTAATTGATTGGGTATTTAAAAATACCTTCATTGATGAATTAAATGGGGTATTTATGAAAACACGAGATTCCGAAAGATGTAAAGGAAACACTAAAACTTAATGCAATGTAAACGAGAGAAAGAGAACGCATTAAACGAGATAAAAAGAAGTGTAAAAGCACAACCGTTTTGTAGATTAAAAATACAACGCCAAACAAAAGATAAAACCACAATAATGGAATACATGAAAGTTGCACAAAACAAACGATTTCTATTAATCGATGGAGTTTAAAAACTCCTTTTGAGTACAACAGGCCTCGTAACCCTTTATTCGTGATACACAGTTACAAGTTATGCTAGGGTTCTCCGAAACCCTAGCTGGCACAAATGGTGGCGCTTCCGAAGAATGTATCTTCAATCCCAACAGAGTGAGTGGGCTTTGTTGTATCCCTTGCTTGGACCACTCCAGCTTAATCACCGCCATCAATAAACCGGATCTGCTGTCAAAAACCTGCACACATTAACACTATCAAGGAGTTAGAAATTAATAAGAGGGCTCCACTGTGTGAGCCCTCATAAACAATCTAAAACCCTAGAAAAATAGAATTCAGGAATTCAACAACAGATCAATAAAAGAAAAGAAGTTACTTGCTTTAAACTAATTTATACCTGTTCTCTGTTAACGCAGCTAGACCAGGCGACACCTGGAAGTAATGTGGCTATCAAATCGATCGCGAAAGGCGCCCTGGTGCACTCGCTGAACGCCCGCGTGCTTCCGGATTAAGGTTTCGTACGCCGGTCCGAGTCCGTGGTCATGGTAAACGCCCGCGGCACTTGGTAAACGCCCGTGGGCACTTGGTAAACGCCCGTGGGCACTTGGTAAAGGGGTAAACGCCCGCGGGCACTTGCGACAAGAATGGGGGATTCTGCAGAATGCTGCAGAAGAGATGGCGGCGAAAGCAACGACGGAAGCGACGATGGATGCGACGATGGATGCGACGAAAAGGTAGCAGAAGAGAGATAGAGGGGATCATAAAAGGAGATAGAAGAAGTTAAGAAGATAGAAAAGATCCAGGATAGAAGTAGCAAAAGACATAGGGTTTGAGCCATCAAGGTGACTCAATTTATAATCTACTCTTAGGGCACACTTTAGGGTTTTAACGACACTTTGAACGTGTGGCTAAGATTAAAGTGGATCTAAGGGTAGAGAATAAATCTAGGTTGTGAAATGGATTAAGATGGATGGACGGATGAGATTAAATGAAGGACGGACGGCTCATATTAAATCACTTAAACTATTATTTAAATATATATATTAAAATATTAAAATATTAAAATATATATATATAAATATTAATTTAAATAAATTTGGGGATGAAAAATGGCGGGAAAGGTGAAATTGGGCCAAATAATGGCGGGAAAGTGTGGATTTGGGCCAAATAATGGCGGGAAGGTGGATGACCGACACGTGGCTGACAGGAAGGTATAGATGACTTGCAAGTGGCTGGATTTTGGTGTCTACAGATGCTCTTTTTGAGCCGCTTTGTGTGAAGACACAATGCAAGCACAAAAACTTAGGACACCCGAAAAGTCGGATCGTACGCAACTCTCTCTCAAGACTAAAGCACAACTTTGAAGACCAAAGAATAAAAGAATATTTAAAATTTATCAGCCTACCCCCTCAATTGGCGAGCGAGAATGGTTCTCACGAGCCAATTGGAAGAAATTCGGAAGAAAATGAACCGTTTTTGCCCCAACGGTGAAAAAGGGGTTGGTGTATGAACCATCTGTTTATGTCCCAACAGAAAAGGGGTTGGTGTACAAACCAGAAAAGAATATGATTGAAGACGATATGAGTGATGTGAAAGATGAACCGTTTTCTGCCCCAACGGTTAGAAAGGGATTTTTGCCAAATTTTAAATTCCATGATCATGTAAGATGAATTCTACTATTAGGAAAGTTAAAAATTGATAACGGATGCCCCAACTCCCGTGGGTGAATCCATACTGTTGATGAAATTGCCTTGTTGGCGCCATTGATATGCAGAGATGCAATATGAAAGAGTCCAGAACTTCAGAGATGCTCCTAGTGACCGTATGGATAATTCCTCGGGTCGGAACCAATCAACCTAGGTAGCCTTAATCTCTAGCAAGACTCAAAATAATGATGATATTGAAGATTGTCCACGTTTAAGGCCCCATGAACTAGGCCATCAATGACAACTCGTTGAGCAAATTAATCTTGGTATGAGGTCACTTGAAAAGTAGGATACCCAAAATTGATTTCCAATTTTCAAACAAGTGAAATAATTGATGATGATAAATGGTAAGTGTCCTTATGGTGGTTTAATCCTCTTACCGAATTGCATGGATGCAAATCGCCGCAATCGCCAAGGTGATAGAATATACCACTAGATACGAGGTTTACTTTAATTTAATTTGGCAAAAATATGCATGATGAAAGAAGAATGAATGAAATTGACGATAGATCAGAAGAATTGATGAATGTTGTTAATTTTGTGAAGGTTTTGAATGTTTTTAACCCAATTTGTAAATCAATGATGAATGATGCGCTTTTTGAGCAAAATGACAAAATTTGTTTCCAAAACTGTTGTAACCTTCACAAAATGTTTTATTATGATAAGAAGAATGGATGGATGCAATTTGATGAAATTTGGAGGAGGTAAGCTTCAATTTTGTAAGTTTTGTTCTTTTATTCAATACTGACACCAAACGCCGGTATGCATTTGGAGGTGGCAGAAATGCCCGCCGGTGTTTGAATGCATCATGAAATGCCCCACTACGTCTGAATGCGCCATGAAATGCCCCACTACGTTTCAGGGCGCCAAAACCAGCTATTTAAATAGTTTCAGCGAGAATTTCGCTCATTTGTGCGTTCGAGCTTGAGAGAAGTGCGTCTGAGGGAGTGGAATGAAGTGAAGTGAAGTGAAAGGTTGTGTGGGAGAGTGAAGCACGCGGGAGCTATGGCGGAGATGGGAGCGGACGCGCCAGTGCAGCCAACTGAGGTATTTGTTTATTTAAGCAAGTACTTTTATTTGTTTTTTTTTTTTTTTTTTGAAAAAAATTTGTAACCAATTTTTGTTTTGTTGTTTTGCAGCTTAGGGTGTTAGAGGCACGACACCGATTCTCCCCTATCATTCCGGGGATGAGGAGGTCATTGTCCCAGGAAGACTGGGAGATATTGGAGGCAGTAGGGCTAGCGGAGGCAGCCCGGTTGGAGGTAGTTCGGGCAGATGAGGGGTACCTCTCGGCTTTGGCCGAGAGGTGGGATCCAGATCGGGGACGTTCCAGCCTCCCGACTGGAGAGATGACGGTGACGCTTGAGGATGTATACCGCATCCTCAAGGTGCCCGTGGAGGGGGCGCGGGTGGAGGTTGGACGAGATAGGGCCACGGAGATGGCCAAGTTGTTTGGGGATGACTGGAGGGAGATCCGGACGGAGAGCGGGGGGATTCCTTACTTGGCCATGTATACGGCCAAGGAGTTGGTAGCGGTGGAGGCTCTGATGATGTTCGTATTGGCCAACATTGTGGCCCCGAACAGCACCGGGTGCAGGTTTCCATGGAACTTGATGGGTGTAGTGAGCGAGATGCTCACTAATAGGGTAGTGTATGCCTGGGCGCCCGCTTTATTGGCGCAGGTGTACCGGGAGTTGTATGAGGTTCGGAGACGGGGCCGAAGGGCCTAGGCTGTAGTTTGGTTCTCCAGTGCTGGGGCTGGGAGCACTTCATAGTGGCCCGACCGGAGGGGTTGCCATGTGCTTACTGGGACATGAGCCAGGCTTATGGTAGGAGATGGCTAGTGGCGGAGGAGAGACAGCTGAGCCGCCCCGTGAGATCGGGGCAATGGTATAGGAGTTTATGGGCAGACTTGACAGATGCCCAAGTCATTTGGAGGCCCTGGCGGGAGGCAAGGTGGATCGAGGATGGAGAGCATCTGAGACGGGTGCGACAGGCTAGATGGGTAGTGGGTCGGGGCCACAGCGAGGCGGAGTACATACAGATGTCTCGAGTGCTCCGCCAGGTCGGATTGAGACAGGATGTCCCCGATGAGCCGGTGCGCTACCGGAGGCACAGATCATAGGGGGATTTGCCGTGTGCCGAGCCATGGAGGGAGGCGACAGAGGACGATGAGGACATGGAGATCCTCGACGTGGACGACGTCGGGGTGACAGCTCAGTATGCAGCATGGATGGCCGCAGAGCCGAGGTGGGAGCCACCATTGGTGGCTGTTGGAGCTGGAGAGGACGAGGGAACCGCAGAGGTTCCCAAGCGTAGGGAGGGTCCCCGCCTTCGATCTGACAGTCGAAGGCGAAAGGGGAAGATGGCACGGTAGGCACCGGGGAGCGGAGATGACGAGGAGGATGATGGCGAGGGCCTAGGAGAGGCCGTAGGAGAGACTAGGGAGGTACCCCCTAGCGGGCACGAGGATGATCTGGCACAGCTGCAGTAGCAGATAGCAGAGCGCGATGCTATGCTAGCTGTCCGGGATGAGAGGATAGCTTGGCTGGAGCAACAGGTTGCAGAGCGGGATGCCCTGATAGCTGTTCAGGAGGAGAGGATGGCCCAGATGCAGGTGGACTTGGATGGAGCGACTAGGGTGCCCCAGGATGACAGGGTGACGAGACTCCAGGCAGAGCTAGCGGAGCGGGAGCGACGACACGGGATAGACATATCTAGACTTAGGTCTAGGACTCGTTATATTGAGGCTCTGGAGGACACATTGTTTAGGCATCACATTGTGTTGCCTGATCCTCCATCCTCCTCTGTCTCTAGGCGTAGTGAGTCTAGGCACACCACTAGGTCTAGGGCTCCTACTAGGTCACAGGGATCCTCTTTTGATGGTTAGCTTAGTGCTTAGATGCACTCTTTATGAGCCTTGGTGCTCTATTGTATTTTGTAGCCTTTTGGCATTCATTGTACATTTTGATCTTTATACATATATATACATGGCTTTTATTTTTAGTGTTTTACTTTCTTTTGTGTGAATGCCTATGTTTTTGTGATGCATGTTTTTATATGTTTTAATGCATATGTGATGGAATGGAATGCAAAGTTATAGATGATTAATGCGAGACTAAGTAAATGAAATATGCACTAAGAAGCACTCATACTTTTAGATAGTTAGATTTAGCCAACCGTTATCATAATTGTTTAATCAGGGGCACCGAACTTGGTAGCTTGTGAATGAATGACGTATGGAATGACATGAATATGGAAGAAGATATGGAGGTTGATATGGAAGAAGATATGGAGGAAGACCTGCTTTACAAAGACTCAAACATGCTAGTGGTATCAAACAAACTTACTAATACCGCCTAATTCAACTAGGACCAAATGTGTGTGCATGCGAGTTCATTAACCAAATCAGAAGCATGGTAGTGACTCTAGGCAATCAAAACCTGTGTGTGTGCAAGTGTTTTCATTAACCTCATCTTGCACAAATTAGGTAAACCTGTTATGGAGAAGACCCCGAAGCTAGTTTGTCCGTATGAGCATTCAGAGGTCTCTCTTTGAGGAGAGACATGTCGCCACGCAATGAGTATACTCCACCGCCACTCAAGCTGCCTATAGCCCCGATGAAGGTTAACTCCATAGTCCATGTTGTTTTTGACCTTTGTAAGCCTTGGGGATGACTACCTATCCGTCCGATCGGACAAGTAGTACGATCCTTACAACTTATTTGGGATCAGTGGTGTGTGAAAAATGTTCATTTCCTTAGAGCTTTGGGGAATCGGATTCTCAACCGAAGTATGATGAGAATTTTACCCTATCCTTACTACTCTGTTTATATTTATATTTTGTGATTGCTTGTGATAGTGGTAAGAACCACTGTTTTATGGACTATGTTTGCATGATAGGACAAACGAGGATTACCCTTTTCACTTCAAGGCACAACCCAAGGATGGTGTTATCTCTCTTTGACACAAGATGTTTTTAAGATGTGAAAATGTGATAGGTTCAAGACCGCTTTTGAAATCATTTCCCAATACTCAAGATTTTATTTAGTGTAATTTGTGATATGGCCCTAGAGAACTTTGACATGCATTTCAAAGTTTGCTTAAAACACTAGAAATGGCCGAGTGACTGAAAACATTTTGGCATGTAAATATGTGCAAATGGAAAATGGATGTACGAATGACAATTCGGTTTGATGGATTTTATGAAGGTGCCCCTGATTAAGGCAACATGACTTTTGCTTGACCAAATTTTATATCCAAAAGATAGAATGGTCTCTAACATGATATGCAACTATGGCTGAAAATGAAATGTTATGGTTTTCAATGAGATGTATGCACATGAAATGCAATGTTTTTGAATGAGATGTATGCAACTAACAATGAAATGCAAATTCTTTTTATTTTATTTGTTTTTTTTTTTTTTTTTACAAGCCATGTATATATGTACATATAAAATTCAAACTATGCGTAGAATGCCCTCAAGTGTATAATATTAAGTGGTTCGGGTTCTTCCTCTCCCTCTAAACTGGCAAGTCTATAAGTTCCATTACCCACTCTTTCAGCGACCATATATGGACCTAACCAATTAGCCGCGAATTTATCTCGAAGATGCGGCAATGCATTGGTGTTTTGTTGATTCTCTTTAAGGACAAGATCCCCTACTTGAAATTCTCTTAGATGAACTTTGGCATTGTAAGCACGTTTCAATCGGTCTTGATAAACTCGCAAATGCTCTAAAGCATTGATTCATTTTTCATCTATGAGTGTGAGTTGATCAAGACGTGCTTGTCTAGCAATATCATCATCGATAAATTCCTGCAAAGAAATTCGCAAGGAAGGGATCTCGAGCTCAAGAGGCATGATTGCTTCAGCTCCATAGACCAAAGAAAATGGCGTTGCCCCAATGGGAGTTCTGATGCTTGTTCTGTAAGCCCATAATGCCAAGGGGATTTGTGTATGCCAATCTTTATGATTTTCTTTAACAAGTTTCTTAAGAATAGCAATTATGGTCTTATTTGAAGCTTCAGCTTGTCCATTGGCTTGTGGGTAGTAAGGAGTTGAGAAACTATGTTGGATATTATACTTTTCGCAAAGAGCTCGAACATCCTTATTCTTAAAAGACTTGCCGTTATCAAAAATGATTTTAGAGGGAATACCAAAACGACAAATGATATGGTGAAGTATAAACTCCACAATTCTAGGACCTGTCGGATCGGTTAGAGGAATAGCTTCAACCCACTTTGTGAAGTATTCAAGTGGTCGTAATGATGAAAGTATGTTGTCCCGAAGAGGCAGTGAAATCTTGCCAATTAAATCGAGACCCCATTGTGAGAAGGGCCAAAGGCTTTGGATGGGCTATAAAGCTTGTGATGGTATATGGGTTAAATTAGCGTGTTCTTGACACTTTTTACATTGTTTAACATACTTGCAACAATCTTGTTCCATAGTGGGCCAATAATACCCCATACGTAAAATACGCTTCGCAATGGCCATTCCACTAAAATGACCACCACAAGTACCATCATGGGCTTCAGCAATAGCTCTATGTGTTTCACCTGCTTCTAGACAACGGAGGAGTACTCCATCATATCCACGTTTATACAACACATCCCCCAAAAGAACAAAACGAGCTGCCTTTTGCTTAAAACAATAGTGGGCAGTTCGAGACAAATCAGGTGGAAGTGTTCCAAACTTGAGGAAGGCTACTATCTCACTAGACCAAGGCTCATATGGATCCGAATGGATAAAGCAAACATCTTTTTCATCTTTAGACTCAAGCACGGACAATTGCAGACTTAGAGATTGTGGAAATGATTAGGGGTCGTACCTCTCCAAGGGAGTCCTTTGGAATCAATGATCCAAGAGAGGCCATGGCATCCGCAAATCTATTAGTCGAACGAGGCAAACTAGTGATCTCATACCAATCAAACTTAGAGAGCAACTTCATTGCTACATCATGATAAAGCTTAATGGTAGGTTCTTTGGCTTGGTATTCTCCCGTAATTTGTTTAACCACGAGTTGAGAATCCCCAAATATCCGAATACGCTTAATGCTCATAGCTATGGCTGATTGAAGACCTAAAATTAAGGCTTCATACTCGACTGTATTATTGGTGCATTGGAAGTATAATTTGAATGATAAAGGGATGGGAATCCCTTGAGGTGTATGAAATACAACTCCAAAGACCTCGACCTTTCGCGCACTTAGAGCCATCAAAGAATAGCGTGATGTCAACATCTTCCTCCGGAATGATGTCCTCTTCTTGTTCAGATGATAGCAAATACCGAATCATCTGGGAGCTCAATAATCAAAGGATGATCACTAGGTAGCGGAGCTTCCGCAAGTTGATCGGCTATAACTTGACCTTTAACGGATTTTTGGCTAATGAATTCAAGATCGAATTCGGTAAGCAACATTATCCATTTAGCGGTACGAGTGTTATTATAAGTGCGAGACATCATATAACGCAGAGGGTTTTCTCTAGCTATGACATATGTTGTATGGCTAAGCATATAATGACGAAGTTTCTTAGTGGCAAAAACCACTGCTAAGCACAACTTTTCCACATAAGCATATCGGGTTTCATAGCTTACCAATGTTCGACTAATATAATAGATAGCTTGCTCACGATTTTGTTCATTCTTTTGTGCAAGCATTGTCCCTAAGGCAAAGTCCGTTGCTCGAGATATAAAGGTTGAAAGGGACCCCCGGACGAGGCGGAGCTAAGACCGGCGGAGATGCTAAGTACTGCTTGATGTCATCAAAGGCTTTCTGACATTCATCTGTCCATGAAAATTGTACCCCCTTTTGTAGTAGGTGGCAAAATGGCCTACATTTATCATAAAGTTGTGCAATAAAGCGACGGATTGAATTAATCTTTCCTTGCAAACTACGCAACTCCTTCAAATTAGTTGGGGGACACATTTCCATAATGGCTTTGACCTTGTTTGGGTCCACCTCAATACCTCGTTTAGAGATAATAAAACCTAGGAGTTTGCCTGAGGTAACACCAAAGACACATTTCTTAGGGTTCAACCTTACTTTATGCTCTAGAAGTCTATCAAAAACTTTTTCCAATACATCAAAATGCTCTTGTCGAGTTTTAGATTTTGCCAATAAATCATCCACATAATCTTCGATAATCTTATGCATATAATCATGGAAAATATAAGTCATGGCTCGTTGATAGGTTGCACCCCGCGTTCTTAAGGCCAAAGGGCATCACCCCCGTAACAAAAAGTTCCCCAAGGTGTGGTAAATGCTGTTTTGTGTTGATCTTCATGGTTTATTCGAATCTGGTTGTATCCTAAAAATCCATCCATGAACGAAAGCATTTCATGACCAGAGCAGGTGTCGACAAGAGTATCAATGTTTGGAAGAGGAAAGTCATCCTTAGGACACGCTTTATTTAGATCTCGAAAATCGGTGCAAACACGTATCCCCCCGTTAGGCTTGCGAACGGGTACCATGTTAGAAAGCCACTCAGGATAATCAATCGGGACGACAAATTTAACATCCAAAAGTTTCTGAATCTCCGATTTAACTATGAGGGCCACGGTAGGATGCATTTTCCTAAGTTTCTGTTTGACAGGTTTAGCATCTTTTTGTAAGGTGAGGTTATGGACAACCAAATTAGGGTCTAGGCCTCGGCATGTCTTTGTAAGACCATGCAAATATCTCCTTCTTCCGCTTGAGTAGAGCAATCATTTGCTCTTGTTCCTCTCGATGATAGACTTTTAGCCGCTTCACAATTTGGGTGCCATCTTGGTCCGGACTAAGGTCTACATCGATAGTTTCTTCAATAGACATGTGGGAACCTTCCTCAAGCCGATGGGGAGTAGGGATCGGATTTATGTCATCTAAAATGTCATCAAGCTCCCGTGCCTTGCTCTTGTCTATGTCTGCCTGGAAGACCTCTGGCTTAGAAGATGAAGGTGAATGTGGAGGTGAAGGAGGAATGTAGTTGGCGGAAGCCCTTAACAATTCCTCGGAAAGGATGAACTCTAAAATAGATGGAGGGGATGAAATCCGATCCATGTCAATCAGGCTTGGGTTGATCGGGATTGGCTTATCCGGATCATATGGATTATGGAGCGGGGTGAATAAGTCTTCAAAATTCATTGTCGACTTATGGAAGAAAGGATGGGCGGAATGGAAGGGAAAACCGGTGAAGACCTCGTAAGACCTGAAGTGCAAAACAACATAGTTTTTCAGTTTTTTTTTTTTTTTGGTTTGAGTTTTTTTTTTTTTTTTTGGTAGTGGTGAAAACCACTATTTTAGTATATACATATAATACAAGTTTGGATTATGGCTTATGGATGTGGCGGAGGGGGTGGTTCACCTCGTTCTTGTGGAAGAAGCAAGCGAAAGATGGCCTCTTGGAGAGGGAACAATTGGAGATAAAACTCGCCTTGTTTAGTGAGGGGAACAATGGGCGCCGACTCTTCTTCAGATTCATCACCATTTGACATGACGTCAAATTCTTCATAGGCTTCATCTTCAAATTCATCGGGTGGAGGATTTCTTCTTCCGAATTAAGATTAATGCTTTGAAAAGCTCGCTCAAAAGAAGAAAGGGATGGAAGTGGTTGGTAGCCCGGACCAAAACGCTCGATGGGTCTCTCGATATGGCATATCGATGCGTTCAGCTACCCCTTGCTCGTATCGACCTAGGCCAAATTGCCGCCAATTATGTCTGTGGAAATAGCGAGAGGGAAAACCCTCCATCCTTTCGATATTGGCAGTGGACCGGATGCTTAGGTTCTAGTATGGTGGTAGGACTAGAAGATGACTCTATTCCCCCATATACAAAATTAATGGAATTTGGCATAGAACCCATGTTATAAACCGATCCAATGGATAAATGTTGGTCATGTGGATGACCAAAATCTTTAATCGTTTGCACATTGAACGGTGTGATGTGGACATCTTGGATGGCATACTCACCAATACCTGCATCAGTGAGATGGACCTTGACTTGGGAGGGAGATGGACTAGATGATGGAATAGAAGAATGTGGGATAGAAGAATTGGAAGGATTTGGTTGGGTTGATGCTTCACTAACTTGTGAAACATCAGCCGGTGATGGTTGGGAAGATGGAGGAATAATAGGTGATGTTGAAGAAGGTGTAGAAGAAGGGGGTAATGACGTGGAAAGAGATGATTGGTCATGGCCACATGTGCATGTGGTCACTGATGAAGAAGAAGGAAGATTAGTTGATGAAGAAAGTGGTGAATGAGATGGAATAGCGGAAGAGGAAGATGGTTGCGATATGATGGGTGGCTCCTCATGAATGGGAGCTTTAGAAGAAGATGGTATAGAAGAAATAGATGGGGTCAAGAAAAGATGAGTGGATGGCAACACAATCTCATAAGGATTTGAGACATAGTTGCAATGTTTGAAGGGTTCAATGTCAACAGGTACACAATGAACCTGTCCCTCATATACATACTTCATACATTGATGCAATATAGAAGGGACACATATCATCTCCCTAAGCCAAGGCCATCCAAGCAATACATTGTATGCCATGGTCCCTTCCAAGATGTGAAACAAGGTATGCAAAGTTCGGGCCCCTACCTCAATGGGCAAGATAACTGTGCCAACCATGGAAGATAAAGCATCATTGAATGCTTTAAGAGTAAAAGTCGACTTTGTGATAAGGGATGGCGACAGCTTTAGATGACTCAACGCCGATGTTGTAATGATATTGATTGAGGAACCGGTGTCAATTAAGACTCTCTTGAATGGCTTGTTATCGATCTTGGCCATGATATGTAGTGGAGGATCTATACTTTCTGTTGACATAGGTTTGATTTCAAAATCATAGAAAGTGATGGAGGGCTCCATGCATGTTTGAATACTCCCCACAAAGTTGTTGAAGGCATTAGTATCTTGAGTTTGAAGCTCGATTGACTTTAATATTTCCATTAATGCCTCTCTATGCGGGGGAGATTGTTGAATGAGGTCATAGATCGATAACTTGGCATAAGCCATTTTTAAACCGGTAGTTAACCGGCTACTCAATGACATGATGGGTCGTTGGCGTTGAGTAGAATGATTTAGCGGTTGTTGAGAAGTACTAGCACGTCGTTGGGTCACTCGTTACCCGAGGTGGACTCGGGGTTTGTACAGTGGCCGTGGTTCAGCCTCGATTTGGTTGGTTCGCCCTTTGACCCCGGGTTACTACGTTAATAGTACCCACAAAACCTTGGTATTGTTGTACATGGTTGACTTGATTAGGAGGAGTTACCTGAGTTACTCCCCCCGAAGTTGTTGGAGCTTCCTCCCGATGTGGAAGGGGTGTTTGAAATATACCAAGATTTTGATTTTGTTGGGCTAAGGGGCTATCCAATTTAATGGCTCCAATCTCAATAAGATCTTGGATCACATGTTTGAAAGCTGTACAATTATTGATATCGTGCCCATTTTGCCTATGATAAGGACAAAATAGGTACTCCTTGTAATACTTTCCCCTTCTAGATGGGTCTAAAGGTTTAAACTCAGGTAAAGTTAACTGATTTGTGCTATATAACTTGTTGAATATGACCGCATATGGTTCATCTAAAGGTGTGAATTGTCGCTTGGGACGATTGTTTTGCCAAGGTCGAGTTTCCATGGTTGGCCCAAGGATTGGGAGTCTGGTTGAGTAGGGGCGGGTACCGCATGATAAGCAATTGGTTGCGGTTGACTTTGCATTACTTGTTGTTGTTGAGCCATTACGGGCTGACTCGCCACCACTTGATTAACTTGGTTAACATTTGAGGTCGTATTAGCCTGTGCTTGTTTGTTTTGGCCATAATTATTATTTCGTTGTTGGCCCTTTTGTTGCCATTCTTTTCTATGGGGTTTTAAAACACCCTCTTGGACTTTAATTTCTTCTATGATACTTGCTTGGGCCAAAGCCTCTTCAAAAGTCCCGTATTGTTGTAATTGGAGTAACCAAGAGATAGGTTTTAGACAACTCTGGGTGAACATTTTGGTTAACTCCTCCATTGGTAGGGAGAATGGCAGCTTTATTAATGATAGCCCTCCAACGGTTTCCAAAGTCATAAACAGCCTCATCGTCATGTTGCTTGAGCTTGTATAAGTCGGACAATGAAACTCTCTTTTGTACATTCAGGGAGAATCGTTCTAAAAATAGATTAATCAATTGCTCGTAAGCATAAATGCTATGGTGAGCTAAATGATTGTACCACTGTACAACATCTCCTCCTAATGTCTGAGGAAAAGTTCTGAGCATAAGAGCATCATTATTTTGGATTCTAAAGCAAGCATGCATGAATGAGCTCACATGTTCATGAGGATCCTCAGCTCCTCGAAATTTGTCAAACTTTGGTAATGTGAAATCAGCTTGGATATGGTGGTGAAGGTACCGAAGGATGAATTGGTTGATTGATCAATGACCTTAGCGTAGGTTTCTGACTAAATGAGCCGTGCACGTTGAGCATAAGGTTGTCAATCCGTTGTTGTATAGCATGGAGTCGAGAATCTTCATGAAAATTTTGACTCGTTTGATGATTATGATGATGCAATGGAGGAGTGGAAAATTGATGAGATGGGATGAAATTGCCCGAATTAGGCGGTGTGGAATGGAAAAGTTGTTGGTATGGATGATACCGAAAAGAAGGTGATTGGGGTAGATGATGAACTGGACTAGGTTGGGAGAAAGGTGGGGTAGGAATGGACACCACCGAAGATTGGGGTACCTAGGTGGGGCCTGAGCTAATAAAAGCTGGCTGGGTAGAAATTGGTTGGGGTGTAGGATTTACTACGACAGATGGTTGGGCATTTTGTTGCTGTTGTTGCAAAATCAATTTGTCGAGATACTCCTTAACCTTATTAATCTCTAACCCAAGGGAGGTGGGATGATTGGATGAAGGTGGAGGGCAGGCTGCCATGGTAGTCACAGAAGACTGCATAGCAGGGGCGATGAAGTTGGGAGGGCAGGCTGCCATGGTAGTCATAGGGGACTGCACAGCAGGAGCAATGAAGGTGGCTGAAGTAGGCGATACCTGGGAAGGAACAGTAGACTGTGTCCCTGGTAGGGTGAAACCATAAATGGTTTGGGAAGAAGAGGGTTGAAATTGGTTATGGCTAGAAGAGTTTCCACCAACTTCATAAAGAGAATTGGTGTACACCCGGGTACATGGAGGAGAAGGTGGTCGGGAAGACACTACATTTGTCTCCAAAGGAGGACAATTGAGCATCTGGGAAGATGTTGGAGATGAAGCCGGCTGAGCAGATACAACATTAGCCTCAAAAAAAGGGTTAGTGTAGACCTGAGTGAAACCAATGGGTATGGTTGATGCAATATCCCGCTGAAAAATAGAATCTTGCATAGGGGAATCTTGGATTGGCTCAAGGATATAGCCAGTGCCATCTCTTAAGTGAGTTTGCACTTGGGCCATATCAATGTGGACAATATGAGAGGAATTGTCTTCCTCCATGGGCATGGCCATGTGGTAGATGGTAGAAGGACGTGAAAGTCCTGCAGCGAACCTGCCTGAAATTCACTAGGATAAGTGGCCATGTTGGTGGTGGGGATGTTCTGTGAATTTCCCATTTGATTATTTAGATTTAACATTTTAGATTGATTCCTTGTTAAGACCATAGAGCAATAAATCTAAACAAATTCAGAAAAGAAGAATGCAAAACTAGAATGATAAATTTACACTACAAAAATTATCGTAAAACAAATCACAACCTAGGTTTCCAACTAATGTGTCTTACCTTGCGGTTAATTAATTATTTTTCGATCTTAATCTGTAGTAAATTTTAAGTGTCCGGTTTATGAGTTTTGCATGTGATCTAATCTTGAATTATTCACAAAAAAAGGTAAAAACTATGGCTAGGAAAGGACAACGAGATTCTTACTCGGTGATGAAATCCAAGCAAGTTTGCTTCGGGGGTGACCTATGGTGTCTGAGGCAGAAGTTTAATGGATGGAGATGAATTCCACCGTCACTAAACTTCAAGCAATACCTAGTGATGAAATCCAGATATTACTGTTTTAAATGCAATATGAAAATGCAATGAATTTTTTTTTTTTTTAAATGTTTTAGTTATCTAATGTGTACATACAAGGCTATAAATCAAAAGTTCTAATGATCTAAGCAAGAGGCTACTGAAAACATGTCATTTCCTCTGAAGAAGTGAAGTACACCGTTTAAAACCCCCTGCCTACCAATGATATCGGATATCAAAGGAGCAACCGGAAGGTTCGTCCACTTCTCTCGCCTGGAATCACCCAATGGCAGGAGTACTATTGACATCCAATCAATAGTCCTACTTAGATAATTAAAACAAATAATTCGTAGCTATTCTAATATGCAGCTAGGTATGCAAATTTTTTTTTTTTTTTTAATGCAAGCAACAATCAATAATGCAATGCAAAGAAAAATGTAATTAAAAATAACTGTTCTTTTCCATATTACTTAGTTTTTGTTCATTTTAAAGTAATGATCTGAAAAAGAAACAAAATATGGCAGAAAAACCAAAAACGTAAAAAGTACAAAGACTTACTTGGAAGCCTACGCTTTTCTGTAAAACCGACTTCAAACGCCCACGGAGTCTCGCACAGAGCCGAAACGCACCTCTCGCGTTTCGTATTGGACTTCCGTACGCCCTCTCGCGTCTGCTACGTTTTCTGCAAACTCAGAAACCCTAGTTCGCTGGAACAGCGAATTTCACGATTTCTGGAACCTGCAAAATAAAACAAAAAACAGGAACAGATTAGTAAAGCAAGTATTAAAAATATGAAACCCTAGGGGGTCCCACCGTGATCGCCATTTGTAGATTAAAAATACAACGCCAAACAAAAGATAAAACCACAATAATGGAATACAGGAAAGTTGCACAAAACAAACGATTATTATTAATCAGTGGAGTTTAAAAACTCCTTTTGAGTACAACAGGGCCTGTAACCCTTTATTCGTGATACACAGTTACAAGTTATGCTAGGGTTCTCCGAAACCCTAGCTGGCACAAATGGTGGCGCTTCCGAAGAATGTATCTTCAATCCCAACAGAGTGAGTGGGCTTTGTTGTATCCCTTGCTTGGACCACTCCAGCCTTAATCACCGCCATCAATAAACTGGATCTGCTGTCAAAAACCTGCACACATTAACACTATCAAGGAGTTAGAAATTAATAAGAGGGCTCCACTGTGTGAGCCCTCAGAAACAATCTAAAACCCTAGAAAAATAGAATTCAGGAATTCAACAACAGATCAATAAAAGAAAAGAAGTTACTTGCTTTAAACTAATTTATACCTGTTCTCTGTTAACGCAGCTAGACCAGGCGACACCTGGAAGTAATGTGGTCTATCAAATCGGCTGCGAAAGGCGCCCTGGTGCACTCGCCGAACGCCCGCGTGCTTCTGGATTAAGGTTTCAGTACGCCGGTCCGAGTCCGTGGTCAGGTAAACGCCCGCGGCACTTGGTAAACGCCCGTGGGCACTTGGTAAACGCCCGTGGGCACTTGGTAAAGGGGTAAACGCCCGCGGGCACTTGCGACAAGAATGGGGGATTCTCGCACGAATGCTGCAGAAGAGATGGCGGCGAAAGCAGCGACGGAAGCGACGATGGATGCGACGATGGATGCGACGAAAAGGTAGCAGAAGAGAGATAGAGGGGATCAGAAAAGGAGATAGAAGAAGTTAAGAAGATAGAAAAGATCCAGGATAGAAGTAGCAAAAGACATAGGGTTTGAGCCATCAAGGTGACTCAATTTATAATCTACTCTTAGGGCACACTTTAGGGTTTTAACGACACTTTGAACGTGTGGCTAAGATTAAAGTGGATCTAAGGGTAG
Source organism: Wollemia nobilis (assembly GCA_028583015.1). Lineage (NCBI taxonomy): Eukaryota > Viridiplantae > Streptophyta > Pinopsida > Araucariales > Araucariaceae > Wollemia > Wollemia nobilis. The sequence continues at coordinate 2,137,472 of JAQPPZ010000840.1, read as the reverse complement.
AGAATAAATCTAGGTTGTGAAATGGATTAAGATGGATGGACGGATGAGATTAAATGAAGGACGGACGGCTCGGATTAAATCACTTAAACTATTATTTAAATATATATATTAAAATATTAAAATATTAATATATATATATAAATATTAATTTAAATAAATTTGGGGATGAAAAATGGCGGGAAAGGTGAAATTGGGCCAAATAATGGCGGGAAAGTGTGGATTTGGGCCAAATAATGGCGGGAAGGTGGATGATCGACACGTGGCTGACAGGAAGGTATAGATGACTTGCAAGTGGTTGGATTTTGGTGTCTACACTTTTTTTATTTATACTCTCTTTACTTTCGGTTACAAGGACGTCTCCTCCCCTTTTGGGGTTGGGAGCGTTAACAAATTTTTTGGTCACAATAATGACCAGTGATCCTTCTTCCGCGTGCCCACATGTAAAACGGGCGGGCCAAAGTGTTGCCGCCGCTTGTGTTGATGAGTCCTCGATCCTTGCTGCTCCTCCTGCGTTCAAAGAAACAACAAAAAGGAGTTAGTAGCACCTGTGTTAAAATAAAGCATTCGATCCTCAAAACAAACAAAACATGCATGCAAGAGATGATTAAAAAAGTAGATTGGAATTCGTCCCGAGGGGAGATTGGAATTCGTCCGGGTGGAACGAAAGGCTCGAGATTGTTTGGGGTGCGAATATGTGTGAATTTGGGATTCGTCCCAGGCAGGGACGAATTTGACTGTGTCAAATTGGGATTCGTCCCGGGCAGGGACGAATTTGACTATGTCAGATTGGGATTCGTCTCGGGCATGGACGAATTCGACTGCACGAAAATAGCGAGGGATGGCCCGCGAAATGTTCGGTCTCCGACGCTCCGACGATCTGCACAGTTGGGTTTTAGATACACGGGGATGTCCTAGGAGGACTCGGAGTACTTTGAAGCCTGCATATTAGTGAGAATGAAATGAAATAAAACCCGATGAAGGCATGCTTGAAATCAAAATCCCGAAACCATAATGCAAAAGGAATAAGAACAAAACGACGTTAAGTGTTGTCGGCAAATGGATTCACGTTCTCCATAAACACCCAATGACCTCCCTTGCAGAAGAGATCAAGGATGAAAGAAATGAATCAAAGGAAGGACGTCTAGTAGTAAATCGGCAGGGCTTCGCTGCTCCAAACGTTTCTTCTCCGCCTCTTTTTTGGTGAGAGAACTCTGCAATTTATAGAATTCCCAGGGTGCAGATTGGTATGGGCATGCAGGGATGCCAGTTGGTGTTATGCTAGTGCGTGATGGGGGAAATTCTCCTTGTCTGGCCTGCCCTCATGACAGTCCTCCGTCGACGCACTAACGCGCATGCGAGGCAGGGAGAAGTGGTCACTGACTTCTCCTACCGCATGTCGCGATTTTATTTTTTTGTTTGTTGAACCTGGAATTCATCCCAGGGAATTGGAATTCGTCCCACCTAGGGACGAATTGGAATTCGTCCCACCCAGGGACGAATTCAAGTTTGCATTTCGTCCCGGGGTGAGACGAATTTGAAGCAGAGTGTCTGGAGGTGCCAAATTACTTTCTGACCTTCCAAAACTGCTGTGTAAGTGGCTAGGACCACTGTTTGACCTCTGAGGGCTGCCCTGAAGGCTGTGTGTGTCAATGCGATCAGTGTTTGCAGTCACATAATCAGATTGGTGCTGTTTTGGTGTCTACAGATGCCCCTTTTTGGAAGGTGCTACGGGTGACGCAGTGCTGAGCAAAAATAGATAACCAAAGCACTAATGATTAGGGTTTCTTAGTAACCTAACCAACTTGTGATGCCCCAAGCATGGAAAGGGCATGCATTCTTGAATCCTTGCTTCTGACGAGCTAAGGAATTTGATTTCAAGTATTAACCTATTTTGGTGAGGTGTGACTTGAGCTTGGACATTGATCAGTCATGAGTAGGCAAAGGGCGCAACCTTTTATCCATGGGGGAACCTTGTGTTCATGCTTCAGGAATGCCAAGTGTTTGATTAGTTTGTGATTATTGCTTGTTTGCTGCCCCAAGCAGGAGCGTGATTGTCTTTGTCAATGATTCTTTGAATGCATGCCATTGCCTTGATTGGGTGTGTGTTTGTTGATTGATGACTAAGTGTGACTACCCCCTCAAGCGACGAATCGATGAGGGAATGACTGCCATGAGAAAAGCGACGAGTCGCTTGACCCAAGATGACTTAGGTTAGGGTGTCTTCAGATGTTTGTCCATTGAATGTGCAAGCAGTTTTTCGACATTTGGACCTATTTTTGGTGGGTAAAAACCCTTTTGGTGATGCCATAATGGGGTTTAAAGTGTCAACAATCCGTCTTCCCGTGGAGCGGTCCGGCTATGGTAGCCTTCTTAGGGAGTAGAATAGCGACAATTTGCGCCCCGACATCGATTTTCTATGCCAAGAGGTTAAGTGCAAGAGCGCTTGTGTCCGGCAATGCTTATTGCTTTGTTTTTGTGTTGCATTTTTTTTTTTTGGTGTTTTTGAGTGGGCTTTGACCCATTTTGGGATGCCATTTAGGATAAAATTGGTGAAAATCCGATCTCCCGTGGAGCGGTCCGGCTATGGTAGCCTTCTTAGGGATTAGGATAGTGACAATTTGTGACCCTGACATCAGTTTTTTTAATGCCAAGAGGTTAAGTGCAAGAGCACTTGTGTCCGACAATGCTTATTGCTTTGTTTTTGTGTTGCATTTTTTTGTTTTTTTTGTTGTTTTGTTGTTTTGTGACACCTTTTGGGAATTAAATTGTCGAAAATCCGTCCTCCCTTGGAGCGGTCCGGCTATGGTAGCCTTCTTGGGGATTGGTATAGTGACAATGTAAACCCCGACATCTGTTTTGCTATGCCAAGAGGTTAAGTGCAAGAGCACTTGTGTCTGGCAATGTTTATTGCTTTGTTTTTTTGTGTTGCATTTATTTGTTGTTTTTGTTGTTTTGTTGTTTTTGTGACGCCATTTGGGATTAAAATTGGCGAAAATCCGACCTCCCGTGGAGCGGTCCGGCTATGGTAGCCTTCTTAGGGAGTAGGATAGTGACAATGTAAACCCCGACATCAGTTTTGCTATGCCAAGAGGTTAAGTGCAAGAGCACTTGTGTCTGGCAATGTTTATTGGTTGTTTTTGTGTTGCATTTTTTGTTTTTTTGTTGTTTTGTGTTGTTTTGTTTGTTTCTTGCTTTGTGTATATGTCATGATTTTATGTTATGCACAATGATTGATGTTGATGGATGCATGTTTATGGTGATGAATGCATATGGTATGATAAATGCGCATGTTGTTGATTTATATGATAAGTAATGGAATGGATGAAATGATTTGTTGATAACCTTACATTGGCACCATAGACTATACATGACTTATGGCTTTATGTACTGGGTGATTGCTGTGGTAAATGCTTTTTTTTATGGATAGATGTTGTTTTGTATGCTTTTTTTGGTGATATAGGGATGGATTATATGCAACGGTTGGCGTAGAATGTAGCTAAGTGTTTCTGAGACTCAGATGGTTTAACTAACTAGCCAAGACTGTACTGTTGTCTTACAAGATGTTTGAACAAGGTATGAATTGTGCTTGTTTTTGACCAAGTTATTTCGCATCCTTGTGTGTGCAATTGAGTTTGTTTATGTGGTATTTGTCAGGATACCGCCAGTGCCAGATAGGCTTTCAACCAAACCTGTACTGAGGATCACCTAATTAGCTCCACTAACTCCTTTGTTGTATTTCGTCAGATTAATCTGTTTTGCGATCTAGGAGACCATAAGCTAGCTCATCCACATGCAAACATTGATCTGCACACAAGTAAATGTGACAGATATATCGTCATGCGGGAGGTTTGCCGCCAGTGACCGATAGGTTATCCACCAAACCGGTACTGAGGTTCACCTCATGACCTTTTGAATGCTGAGAGTTCCAGGGATTCAAGTTCGACTCCCTTCTTTTCTTCATTTGTATTGGGATACTTGCTCGTTTATAGTGATGAAAATCACTGTTTATTTTTGTTTTTTTTCTTTTTGAGCAAGGGATTTGAATTTGGGAGTGATGAGAATCACTATTGCTTGTGGGATTTGACGTCAATGTTTGGAGTATTGACTTGTGCAACTTTTTGATGTTTTTGCAATGTTTTGAGGACTTGGGATTCTTGGGGAATTGGGTAGGGAAGATTCTTGTCCTTTTGCCAACTCTCAGCATTCCTGGGGTCATTCGCACAGGGGGATGAGCGAGATAATCTTTTCGTTGTTTGGTATCCTGAATTGCTTTACAGGTTTCATCCTTCATTGACACAACTTAGGAATTGTTTTTATGTGTTTTTGAATTTGTGATGGGATGCTACGTAACAAGGTGTATTTCAAGTAAAACTCTACCATTGTAACATCGGTTTGACTTTTGTACAGTTTTGGCTAGAAACCTAAAGACAGCTGAATGACGAAAACTCTAGATATGTTTAGATGACAACTGATTTATGATATGGTGAAATGGTGATTGGCGTTTATTTTGGTGTACTTTTTTTCAAAGTGGAAAATGTGAAAAGGTGGTGGTTTTGCCAAGTAATGACAGTCTATGGTGCTTTTGCCTTGTGTGATCAACAAACATGGATGTGATGCCTAATGCAACTATTTTTTTTGTATTTTTGATTTTGGAAGTATGCATGAAATTGAGATGTAGATTTTGTTTGTTTTTGATGATTTTGTTTGTTTTTTTTTTTTTGGATTTTCTTGACCAAGCGATTGTGATAATCCTTGGAGCTTTTGAGGTTGACCAAGAGATTGCGATAATCCTTGGAGCTTTTTGGTGTGACCAAAGGGTTTGTAGGCACCTTTGGGGCATTTTGGGGTGACCAAGTGATTGCGATAATCCTTGGAGCTTTGGGGGGTGACCAAGGGATTGCGATAATCCTTGGAGCATTTTTGGGATTGACCAAGCGATTTAGGAATCCTTGGAGCTTTTTGGTTTGACCAAGTGATTGCGATAATCCTTGGGGCTTTTTGGGTTGACCAAGTGATTGCGATAATCCTTGGAGCTTTTGGGGTTGACCAAGGGATTGTGATAATCCTTGGAGCTTTTTGGTTTGACCAAGCGATTTAGGAATCCTTGGGGTTTTTGGTTTGACCAAGTGATTGTGATAATCCTTGGGGCTTTTTGGGTTGACCAAGGATTGCGATAATCCTTGGGCTTTTTTTTTTTTTTCCTTCTTCCTTTTTTTGACCAAGGATTCGTAATCTTGGTTTTTGGTTGACCAAGCTTTAGAATCCTTGGAGTTTTGGTTTGACCAAGTGATTGTGATAATCCTTGGAGCTTTTTGGTTTGACCAAGCGATTGCGATAATCCTTGGGGTTTTTGGGTTGACCAAGCGATTGTGATAATCCTTGGAGCTTTTTGGGTTGACCAAGTGATTGTGGGAATCCTTGGAGCTTTTTGGTTTGACCAAGTGATTGTGATAATCCTTGGAGCTTTTTGGTTTGACCAAGCGATTGTGATAATCCTTGGAGCTTTTTGGGTTTGACCAAGTGATTGTGATAATCCTTGGAGCTTTTGGGGTGACCAAGGATTTGGAATTTGAGTTTTGGTTTGACCAAGTGATTGCGATAATCCTTGGAGTTTTTGGTTGACCAAGTGATTGTGATAATCCTTGGGGCTTTTTGGTTTGACCAAGTGATTGTGGTAATCCTTGGAGCTTTTTGGTTTGACCAAGTGATTGTGATAATCCTTGGGGCTTTTTGGTGACCAAGCGATTGTGGTAATCCTTGGAGCTTTTCAGGGGATAGATGTACCCCCAGCTTGATGATATTTGTGCTCCGGATCTGGCTCTGGAGGGATTGGCATGAATGGATCGGCCCTATGTACAGATAAAAGGATAGGGTCTGCCTTTGGTACTGTTGTTGCTATGAGGTCTCTGGGCAGAAGTTGTTCTCGATATGCCCAAAGTGGCAGATTCAACAGTTGGTTGCACTGCGCTGGGTTAACGCGCCACTCATGCACTGGCCTTATGTTTAGTTGTTGAAGTGCATCATCCATATGCATGGGGTGTTGGTGTTGTCGCATGTGATTAATGTGGGCCATCTCTGTGTCATCTTTATAATCACTGTCAGAGATCCAAAGGCCTTTGTTGGCTCCAACAATTATTTGTGATATGTGAGGCTCTTCTTGTTTGAGCAGATTGATGTGGTCCTCATGGGGTTGTTCCGCTTGTTGCGGGGGGACCTGATTGCCTTGATGTGGCACTTGCTCGATTGGCACCTCTAAGGGGAATATTTCCATTAAGCTCTCTTGGTAGTCATCCATGGGAATCATTTGTGAATGATTAATGTCAGATTCGATCGAGTCCCATGGAGCTACCTCGTGTTTTGACATAGCAGAATCTAGCAATTTTGAGACATGGAAGACCTCATCCTCGGGTAGCTCTATGATCAGAGGTTGATCCTCTTTGAGAGGAACCTCGTGTATGTTGGGCTTTTGGGGCCCCAAAATCTTGGTCTCTATCGACTCTAAGCGCTCTAGTAGCGCATTGCATGTATCGGGGGATTTGAGCTCCTCCTCTTTGGTTGGTTCTTATTGAGGAACGTGGGGCCTATGGAGGGGTAGCTGGATAGCACCCCCCATGCCTTGGTAGTGCATTTCAGTCCTGCTCTTCTCCTCGCTCAGATTCCTCAGAGGCTTCTTGAGGGATTTCTGAGGGTGGCCCATGAACTTGGGTGGGTGTCTGAGGAATCGAGGGAGTAGCCTCCCGCTCCTGTCTAGGAGGCATTGGGGGTAGTGCTTGATAAGGTCACGATGACCTGTCTCACCCCCAGGGGTTGTGTCCCTCATAATGTTTTGTCTTATGCATGTGAGGGGTTGGAGTCCTCTCTCGCATAGTGTGTTGGAACAACTCATCCTTCTGGCGCTGGAGGCGCTCTTCATTTTGATATGGTACAATTCCTCTAACTGTAGTCGTTCTAGCTCAAGTAGCGTGAGTTGCATCCGATGTGTGATATATTTGGCAGATTCTAAGATAGTTGGTCTTGCCGTCTCATGTCTAGAAGGCCTAGATGCCTCTCCTAGATATCTATCTCGATCATGGTGATCCGAGATCTCTATAGGCCGCCTCCCTCTGTTGGGGGTAGCAACATTCCCTCGAGGCTTTGGCCTCAGTGAGTGGTCTTGATAGATAGCAGGTGTGGAGGCGTATTGCTCCCACACTGTATATTGCTCTTGAGGAAGGTAGGGGTCTTCCTCGTGCTCTCTTTCATAAGTGAAAAAGGGACGGATGGAGTTGGCTCGCCCTGCATGAGGAGCCTTGTGCTCTGGAGGGGTCCTTGTAGTCTTGACAACTAGAGGGGGTGAAGGAGGGATAGTGTAATCATGTGGTTCCTCCCGTCGAACCCTATGTTGACTTAGCGCTTCATCGTGCGGTGACCGCTCATAGCGAGCATCTAAGGGAGCTCTCCTATGAATGTACCCCTCATGGAAGGGTGTGTGCTGAGTTAGGTGATCCTGATAGCTAGCAGGCGTGGGGGCGCATTGCTCCCATGCTATGTATTGCTCTTGAGGAATGTAGTGGTCTTCCTCGTACCCCCTTTCGTAAGTGAAAGAGGGACGGGTGGATTGGCTCGCCCCTCCTGAGGAGCCTTGTGCTCTGGATTTGTCCTTGTAGTCCTGACAACTAGAGGGGGTGAAGGAGGGATAGTGTAATCATGTGGTTCCTCCCGTCGAACCCTATGTTGACCTAGCGCTTCATCGCATGGTGACCACTCATAGCGAGCATCTAAGGGAGCTGTAAGGTTTTTCTTTTCATTTTGCTCTCCTATGAATGTACCCCTCTTGGAAGGGTGTGTACCGGGTGCTATGTTGAACAGGAGTGCCCCTCGAAGAGGTGCCCCTATAGTCCCTTTTCGTTAAGGTGTGGAGGGGACTGTCTTGTGTGTCAGGTCGCCAAGGTGGTATGACCGAATCCTTGGGACTATAATGGAGGATTCTTTATTCCAGTCTCTGTAACGGAGGTGACTTGTGCCCCCTTGGTCATTCCCCATAGCATCCGCCCGTGAGTGGGCTTGGCTACGGGTGAGCACCATGACGATGTCTCTAAGGGGGGTTTTAAAAACCCTAAAAATTGAAATGAGTCAGATGGGGCCCAAAATTGGGGTGCGCATCCCTCTTACCATAGACAAGATAAAAATGAAGTTTCAAGTCCTAACTCTAAATACATTAGGAGATATTGACCTCCGAACAGCTCAAAAAGCGAAAAAAATTAGCCGAGTAATTTTAAAACCTAATTTTGGGGCACTAGATGATGGAATTTGGCCCCGAAAACTGACTTTTCTGGACAAATAGGACTCTAGGGAGTCATATTTGTTTAAAATTATCCCAACTAACTCCCTGTAAAATTTCAAGTCAATCGGAGCTACGGTTGAGAAGTTATGGCCCCGACAAGATGCACTAAAATTTAGGAAAAAAAAGTAAAATTTCCTAAATTTCGTTGGATGCTCCCACATCATTTATGGGCACCGTTGGGGTACTTCTGGGTTGACCAAAGGGTTTATGGACACCTTTGGGGCGTTTTGGGGATGACCAAGCGATTATGGGAATCCTTGGAGCCTTTTGGGTTGACCAAGCGATTGCGGGAATCCTTGGAGCTTTTGGAGCGAATGACAAAATGCGTAGATTTTTATCTTTTGTTTATGATTTTTCTAATTTTTATGCTACACAAAATAGAAAATATCACACACATGCAAGCGATGATTATCTCTTTTAACGATTAAAAGTGTGCCCTAAGTCTGGTTTCGTGTGTTTTAATGTTTGTTTTTGAAATTTTTTTGAAGGACGTTTAAATGCATTATGAAGGCTCTTATATCTCCCATAAATGGTCGCCCCTTCGATATACCATTGCCAGGCCGATATACCAACCTCTCTATATACCCGCCCTTACGAGAGGGAGACTATAGGTACGTGAGAGCAGATGATACGTGGTGCATAGGCGGTACGAAAGGGGAATCACTCTGTTTATGACACCTACCATAGAAGACTTATCCTCATGCGCTAGGAATCACCCTAGCAACACTTGGTCAGCTTTCGTCAGGATTTACGTCTAGCAACAGTCGCGATCGGGGTAATGGATGCAAAATCAAGCCAAGGTGGTGATGAAATCCACCGTTGGTCTTGATCAAGGGCTGGGGTTTTACGACCAGCTCCTTGGTTTAAAAATGTTGCGTGAAGTGTGTGTGGTTCTTTTTATCAAAAAATGAAACAAGCAGCAACCACTTTCCCTAAGAAGGCAAACATGACAGAAAATAGAAATATTACAGCAAAAAATGACAGGGACAGTTAGAAACCGTTACCTCTTTCTCCGCCCAAATTGGTTGTTTCTGACTCTCGGCCCTGAAACCGCACAGACAGAATTCGTCCCTGGGTGAGACGAATTCCAGAACAGAATTCATCCCAGGCTGGGACGAATTCGAATTCGTCCCTGGGTGGGACGAATTCCAGGACTGTATTCGGCTGGAATGAACCACAGTTAGCGCTCGAAAAGCGGTACCTGTAAGCACAAAAACACAAATTTTTGATCAGTTTCTTGATCTTAAAAAGCAGGGAACTGTGTCCCACCGTGATCGCCACTGAAAACATGAGATTTCAAAAGATGTAAAGGAAACACTAAAACTTAATGCAATGCAAACGAAATAAAGAGAACAAATTAAATGAGATAAACGAAAGTGTAGAAAGCACAACCTCTTTATTTATACTCTCTTTAACATCGGTTACAAAGACGTCTCCTCCCTTTTAGGGGGCTAGGAGCGTTAACAAAGTTTTTGGTCACAATAGTGACCAGTGATCCTTCTTCCGCATGCCCACATGTAAAATGGGCGGGCCAAAATGTCGCCGCCGCTTGTGTTGGTGAATCTTCGATCCTTGCCGCTTCTCCTGCGTTCAAAGAAACAACAAAAAGAGAGTTAGTAGCACCTGTGTTAAAATAAAGCATTCGATCCTCAAAACAAACAAAACATGCATGCAGGAGATGATTAAAATAGCAGATTGGAATTCGTCCTAGGGGATGATTGGAATTCGTCGGGGTGGAACGAAGCGGATTGGATTCTCCGGTGGAACGAATTCAACTGTGTCGAATTTGGGATTCGTCCCGGGCAAGGATGAATTTGCCTATGTCAGATTAGACCTGCATCAAATTGGGATTCGTCCCAGGCGGGGACGAATTTGACTGTGCTGGATTGGGATTCGTCCGGGCAGGGACGAATTCGACTGCACAAAAATAGTGAGGGATGGCCTACGAAATGTCCCGTCTCTGATGCTCCCGATGATCCCTAGTTGGGTTTTAGATACAGGGATGTCTAGAGGACTCGGATCTTTGAAGCCTGCATATTAGTGAGAATGAAATGAAATAAAACCTGATGAAGGCATGCTTGAAATCAAAATCTCGAAACCATAATGCAAAAGGAATAAGAACAAAATGGCGTTAAGTGTTGTCGACAAATGGATTCACGTTCTAATAAACACCCAATGACCTCCCTTGCAGAAGAGATCAAGGATGAAAGAAATGAATCAAAGGAAGGATGTCTGGTAGTAAATCGGTAGGGCTTCGCTGCTCCAAACGTTTCTTCTCCGCTCCTCTTTTTGGTGAGAGAACTCTGCAATTTATAGAATTCCCAGGGTGCAGATTGGTATGGGCATGCAGGGATGCCAGTTGGTGTTATGCTAGTGCGTGATGGGGGAAATTCTCCCTGTCTGGCCTGCCCTCATGACAGTCCTCCGTCGGCGCACTAACGCGCATGCGAGGCAGGGAGAAGTGGTCACTGACTTCTCCTGCCACATGTCACGATTTTATTTTTTTGTTTGTTGAACTTGGAATTCGTCCCACCCTGGGACGAATTGGAATTCGTCCCACCCAGGGACGAATTCAAGTTTGCATTTCATCCCGGGGTGAGACGAATTTGAAGCAGAGTGTCTGGAGGTGCCAAATTACTTTTTGACCTTCCAAAACTGTTGTGTAAGTGGCTAGGACCACTGTTTGACCTCTGAGGGCTGCCCTAAAGGCTGTGTGTGTCAATGCGATCAGTGTTTGCAGTCACATAATCAGATTGGTGCTGTTTTGGTGTCTACAATTTAAAAATATCTTCATTAATGAATTAAATGGGATATTTAAAATACCTTCATTAATGACCAAAATTAATAAATTGATTGGGTATTTAAAATACCTTCATTAATGAATTAAATGGGGTATTTAAAAATACCTTAATTAATGATTTATTGATTAATAAATTGATTTGGTATTTAAAAATACCTTCATAAATGAATAAAATTGGTATTTAAAATACCGTTCCCATCCACAAATACAAGGAAAATACAAGCCACATAACTGGAAAAGAGATACAGCTGTCCCACCTCTTTAAAAACATCACCAAATATTCTAACCAAGCAAACTACCACCACTCAAGACCAATTAACCAACATCAAAATGAGCACAGTTGATGAGGTCCTATGGAAAGTCCCCTTGCCATACCCTATATCCATGAAGATTCACTCCAATATTTGCCATCATGTTAGAAGCAACATTTCCCTCCCTAAGCGTGTGACAAATTTGAACATCTTCCAACTCCCGATACAACTTTACTCCTTCATCAATTAGATTGGAAACCTTCCAAATAACATGGCATGCTCCAATAAGCATATTAATAATTTTACGGGAATCACCCTCAATAACAACTTTCTTAAAATTAAATTCATTAAGCAAGGCAATCCTAAGTTAAGCCACCCTTGCCTCCGCCACCTGCAAAGAATTCACACCCAAATAATCAGCATACACCAACAAAATATTTCCATAATGGTCCCGAATAAAGTCATCTGAGCCTACCTTCCCCGTTCTTCCATTTTTTGCCCCATAAAAAATTAATTTCACCCACCCGACAGGGGGGCACACCATTTAATATAATTTCTTATGTTAGTCACCGATGGTGGTTGATATGTATTTCCAAAGACCAAAAATTGTTTCAGCCTAATTTTGCACTACTTTGATGCCTTCGGCAAGTCCATAGACATCGTGGTGCTTTCCACATTCTCCATCATTTTACCAATAATACGATTACTCAATAAGATCATAGCCACCGTCTTCTCCCTAAAGATATTTGCATTTATTGTTTTCCAAAATTCCCACATAGGTTGGGGGAGCAAGTACCACCAAAAACACTTGAGGTGAGGGGAATGAAAGGGCGGAGACCACTGAAGGATACAATCATAAACTATTTTTGGGAAGACCCACTCCACACCCAAACATCTGAGAATATAAATAATTATCTCCTTAAAAATACAACAATTGAGCAACATATGAGAGGTCGACTCCCAATCATATTCGCAAAGATAACACCAATTGACCATATGCCAGCCCCTTTTGAGAAGATTATCTATAGTTAAAATTTGGCTTTGAGAAGCCAACCAAAATAATATATTTACCCTGGGAGAAAGATGCTTAAGCTAGAGCAACTTGAATGGTAAATGCGACCCCTCCTCCATATTAAAGCAATTATAGTATGATTTGATCGTATATCTTCCTAAACCCTCCAACCGCCATATCAACCGGTCTTCAACATTTGCTTGGCGAATACCGCAAAGACGCAATTCCTACCCAAGGCTCTCCCAAACCTGTTTATCACCACCATACCTTACACAAACTGCCACCATAGCCCAAGCAATTCTATCCTCTTTGTCTTCAACTAAATCAGCCACATAGGTCAAACCCATTTCTTTGTAATTAGCAGCCAATCCTTGAAATCACACTTCTTTTGCCAATGGACAATCCCGAAGCCAACCATCTTCCCAGAAGAGGGCCTTCCTACCGTTTTTTATTACCCACCTGCAATGATTTTTAAGCATATCCCTAGTCTTAACCAAACTATTCCAAAAAGCTGAACCACCTGAGAGTAAATATCCAGAAATAAAGGAGCTAAATCTATACTTGGCTTTTATTATGGATCCCCACAATTTATAGGAGTCAGATGCCGACTTTACACCCAATTTGGCAATCAAAGATTTATTCATTCTAACTACACTTTTTAAGTTCAAACCTCCATTGGATTTCTTTCTACAAACCGCCTCCCAAGAAACAAGATAGAATATTCCTTTCAAATCTTGCCCCACCCATAAGAAATATTTACAGACACTATCAATTTTTATGTCATTTTAAGAGGCACATGAAACATTGACATAAAGTAAATAGGGATGCTTTGTAAAGTACTCTGCACCAAAACCACCTTACCTGCTTGGCTCAACAACGCTCCCTTCCACGCGGTAAGTTTTCATTGAATTATCTCAACCAATGAAGATCACAACTCAGATTTTGCTCTCCCCACAAACAAAGGTAAACCAAGATATGAAGAAGGGAAATAAGTAGTGCGATAGTTCAAAATTTCCATAATCTCTCTTTGGACCACAATGAGAGTATTAATAAAAAACAACCCACTCTTGGCAAGACTTATTTGCTGACCAGCTACCCTTTCATAACAATCAAGAATAACTTTAACTTCCCTTGCTGCCTCCACCATAGCTACACAGGCAAAAAGGGTGTCATCCATGAACTGTTGGTGCAATATAGGGTTGCATGTTGTCATAGGCCTCAATCCTAAAAAATTTTGGCATCTGATAAATGCCCTGCCCAAAGCCTTCGCAACAATAATGAACCTAAACAGAGACAATGGGTCCCCCTGTCTCAACCCCCGACAAGAATGAAAAAATCATGTCGAAGACCCATTGATGAGCACTGAAAACTAGGTTGTTGAAAAACAAGCCTGAATTAGACTAACCCATTCATCACAAAACCCAAAATTTCTCAACACCCTGATTAAAAATGGCCGAGCGACCCGATCGTATGCTTTGTTAATGTCCAACTTTAGAAAAAAACCAAATCTCTTGCTTTTATACACCTAATGCAGTAGCTCATGAATAACGATAGCACCATCCTAAATTTACCTACCCAAAACAAAGGCACTCTAGGCTTCATCAATAATTTTTGGGAGAATAAGCTTAAGTCTATTGGCAATAGTTTTCAAAATAATCTTGTACATCGTATTATAGAGACTTATCGATCTGTAATCCCCAAAGGTAGTGGCAGTATCTTTCTTTGGAGTTAGAGAAAGGAAGGTCACATTCACCACCTTTGGGATACAATTACTCCTCTGTATTTCTCTCATGGCTTCACAAACATCCCCACCACAGATGTGCCAAAATTTCTAAAAAAATATCGGAGAGAAGCCATCTAGACCCGGTGCCTTAAGAGATCCCATCCCTTTTATTGCATCCAAAATCTCCTCATACGAGAACGGAGTTAAGAGCCACCTGTTCCACTCCTCAAATACCAACCCTAGGTTTACATCCAGCATTGCCTCCTCAGTAGGTAAGTCACGATCAGGATTCAAACACAACAAATTACTAAAGAAATCAATTGCCTCCTTCCTTACATCACAACTACTTTAAGTTGTACTTCCATCACCTCTAACTATATCTGTGATCATCTTTCGACCTCTCCTCCTTAGAGTGGAGGTATGGAAAAAGTAGGAATTATTACCCCCTTCCTCGAGTCACAACTCCCTAGACTCTTATTTCCAAAATAAATCCTCTTGAGCCTGTCTGTTATGATATCCAGCCAACGCACGATGTTCCTATCTCAACAGATCATCATAACAATCCCCGACCTCCATAGCAGCCTTTGATTGACCAATAAAGTCTTTCAATATCTCCTTCTCTATGAAAATATTCCCAAACGTGGACTTGTTCCAAAGTTTGAGATAGCCCCTAAGCCTCCTTAGTTTATTAGTTAACTTTAACAGACCGTGCCCCTCGATATCCTCCTACCACCATTCCAACAATCGAGCTTCGAAATTAGGGTGGGAACACCACATGGCCTCAAACCGAAAGGGACGAGGAAATAATGAACATCCAACCAGATAGGGTTATGATTCAAACCAATCCTAGGAAGAGCCAACAAATAAGCATCCCCGAAAATATTCAACCCATGAGAAGAGACGAGGATCCTATCTAGGCGACTCAAAATCAAGCTATCACCTACACACTTGTTACACCAAGTATACCTAGCTCCCTTGAGGTCCAAATCATGAAGCTCAACATCAAAAACAAAATCAGCAAAGTCCTAAAGACTTCTGTCATCCACCAGATTGCCTCCTTTTTTCTTTGAGGGATACAAGGGGGAAAATCACCAACTACCATCCAATCCTCATGCTCAAAGGGTTTACGCATCTCCAATAGTAGGGCCCAAAATTTTCTCCTATCCAGATACACATTCGAAACAAAAATGTTAGACAACACCCATGTCCTATTAGTTAATTTACACCAGAATAGAATATTTATGACTCTACTTGACACATAAATAACATAGCCATCTAGTCTAGAAAGATTCCAAAACAAAATGAGACCCCCAGAAGAGCCCATTGATTCACTGGACATAAAGCCAGAACCTTTCCATACAACATTGTGAACAGCCTGCCACGAAGAGGCTTCCAAATTCGATTCCTGAATACAAAGGATATCCGAAGAATTATCTTTTCAAAAATATGCAAGCATCCTATGCTTACAGGAGTTATTAAGTCCTCTAACATTCCAAGAACATTGTTTCATTGGAATTAAAAGGACAATTTTTTACCCACCTCCCCTTTGCGGATGCCAACAAATCACTCTCCTTCGTGATTTTCTCGTCAGCTTTTTTGCTAAGAAAAAGCAATGTTTCCCCATTATTGGTCCCCAAAAATTCCAATGACCTCTTTCTTCCAGCATTACCCAAATGATGACTAGGATTTCTTGCATCCCCGAGATACATTTTCCTGCGTTGGTTTCTAGTCTTGGGTCCGGGAAACCCTCCCTCCATTGCCACACTTGGAGCTACCGAACTATGACTCTAACCTGGGCTAGACACCCAAGTTTTCAACAAGGGGGATTTAAGGCCAACCTCTCTAGATGAGGGAAGATTCACCTCCCCCTCAACTCCTTCACTAATCTGCCCTTCCTCAAGACATTCAAAGGAATTCGATAATGGTAGCTAAACAACAGAGTTGGAAGGATCAAAGCGGGGGGCATCTCCTCCAATAACAGGGGACGAAACCAGGGAGGACATCTTACCAAAGACAGGAGATTTCAGCACCGGTTGCTCAGAGCACACTATCTCCTTCCCTTTGCTATTCCCCATTTTCTTTTTCTGCCACATCCCTCTCTTCTCAAAGGGAATACGGAACGAAACCAACTTTTTCCCCAGCGGCTTTTATCCGCCCTGTTGACCATCCTTCATATTTTGGGGTTTTTGACCACCCTACACCTTCTACCCCTTCTGCCATTGAGGACAAAGATTTTGGTGGTGACCTACCATTCCACACAACCTACAAGCCTGGGATTTATTTTCGTACATCACGTTTTGCTTCCACGACCCCACCTGAGAAACCAGCTCAACCAAGGAAGTCAAATGTCTCTCAATATCCACCATAACACACGTGTGGACATATTACCTCTGGTCAGGTGACAAAGTAGTTTTGTCAAAAGAAACGAAATCCCCTATGATATTAGTCACTACTTTGAACACCGATTCATGCCATAAATAGGTTGGGAATTCTAGCAACCACACCCACACGGGAACCAGATTGACCCTCTGCATTGCTGGGTTAAAATGATGGCCCCACTTTCTCAAAAATAGCCCCCTATTTCCATAGAACCATGGGTCCCCATCCAAAATTCTATAGGCATACTCCTCACAAGACAATCGAATGAGGAAAATGTTTTCGGGTAATGTGGCCAGCTCTAGTGACCCCTGCAGTTTCCATCGTGATTGATCCCACCGTTTGAGAGCATTCAAAAGTGATCTACCCCCTACAACTTTTCCAACCAGATCTCATGAACCATTTTTTAAGAGTCTGTTCACCGTGTTATCCAGGATGCAAATCTGGCCTAGATCCGAGAAAACCTCGTAAGGGTCAAACACCTCACCACAGGACATCCCCGCCACCACCTAAGAAAAGGATGGCACCACAATAGGAGGTTGTTGCACCACCTTCTCCCTTCCCACAAATTTCTCCATCACCTCTGCCCTCACCATCCCTGGGTCCCAAGACAACAACACCTTGGTTCCAACCTCTCCATAAACGTTGGACCCAAACTCACCTTTCCAGAAGACATCTTCCAACACCAGGTCCTTCGTCTCCTACGCCTCAACCTCACTCCCTGATTCGTTCGCAGAAACCCCAAAGTACCACATCCTATTCCAAAATTTCTCTCTCCGTTATGGTCGTCACCACAACCAGAACCGTAACCTGAACCAGACCCAACACCAAAGCCCAAACCAGATCCGAAGCCGTTGCCGTAACCACTTCCCGAACCAGATCCATCCAAAGTCATTACATATAAAAAAATATGTTACAACAAATATAATATTTTAATAATTTGATAAAGTAACCCTCAACAAAAACTACATATAACACATTAAAAATAAATAAATTTATTCAAAAATAATGAAGTTTACCGTTTTCACTTTAGAATAAGGTTGCATTTACTTTAAATTATCTTTTTGATTGAAAATGATAGTCAACCGCCTACAAAATTCTTTTCATCAACATCATTGTATTGTTTTTTTTAACAAGTATCAAATGAATAGTAAGAAGTACACAGTTAATCTTTATTTTTTTTTGAGTGTGGTTTACTTTTAAAAGATTATTTATATTATGGATGTGATTTGGGTTTAATCTTATCATAGATATGCATAAGAAATATTAAAAGTTTGCAGTTTTAAACACAATTGAACACTCTAACCCACTATTTCTCCATTTCCGTCCATGGTTTTCAGAAGTTTGTCTGATTATGGAACTGGGAAAAAGATTCCAACTTTGTCTGATTATGGAACTGGAAAAAAGACACCATCAGATTTAAAAAAAAATAAAACATTGAACACTCTAACCTACCATTCCTCTATTTCCGTCCATGGTACTAGACATTGTTTTCAGAACTTTGTCTGATTATGGCACTAGGAAATGACTCCGCCAGTTTTTTTTTCGTTTTCGAACTTTGTCGATTATGGAACTTGGAAAAAAGACTCCACCAATTTTTTTTGTTTTGGTTTCCCTCTTTCACAAGTTTCAAATTGAACATGAAAGAATGCCGTGGGAAGAACAAATCATTCAACTTACTAGGAGCCCTTGAAAATTTTAATCGATTAGACAGTTGATTCGCTGCTCGTACTATAATAGACAGGGCTCTGCTTTTAATTTGCAGGGTATATTACTATTGACATATTGAACAATCTCTACCGAAAAGGCAGCTGTTGCTCAGGCAAGGTAATCACTTTTATTTTCATGCTATCTTGATTATGTTTTAGACAGGTAATCCTTAATAACAATTTTCTTGATTGTTTCAGAACTAAAATAACCTTTAAGAAAGTACACAGAATGCCTAAGCAAATAGAAAAAGGCATTACTAGCAATGATAAAGAGGCTAAGGGCCAAGGGACACCCCTGGCGTATAGATCGTTGAAGATGTATAGGATTAGATAATATAAGTGACCGCATCTATTAAAAGAGTCTTAACCATCCTGCATAAAGTAGGAGGAAAACCAAAAGCATCCAATACCATAAAGATATACCTTTGAGCATATTTTCTTTGACTGTTTATTTGCTCGTGAGATAGGGGTTATTTCTTTCTTGTTAGGTTGTGGAGTCTGATCTCGGTTAAATATGAAAAAAAAAAATTTTCTCTCTGTTTGGTAACTAGTTGTTTTTATTCATGGAAACTTTTTAAACTGGAAAAATCAATCCAGAAAAAGCCATAATTGATGGGTTTATTCTTGGTGTCTAATTCCAAGATAGAATCTATAAAATTAATGGTTGCATAGTAATCAGTGTGATTTTTCAGGGTGTGATTTTTTGGGTTAATTATAGCATGCTTGTTTTTTAGAATGCATGTAATTGGGTTTCCCTATTTATGTAGTACCTCCGGTAGAGAGGATTGTATCTTGTTTATGGGAAGGGCATATGATTGTGCATCTCATGTAGAGAGATTAGGAAGCTTGGCGTAGAGCTTGATGCAAAGGTGTTTGCATGTGCATCTCATGTAAAGAGACCAGGAAGCTTGGTGTAGAGCTTGATGCAAGGGTGTTTGCATGTGCATCTCATGTAGAGAGATCAGGAAGCTTGGTGTAGAGCTTGATGCAAGGGTGTTTGCATGTTGAATTACTGTTAGAGTAATTGTGTGGAGATGCTAGTGTTTTGAAGAGGAATTTGCAACTGGTTGTGTTGTAGGATTACTCCCTTCAGAGATTGTATTGGTGCTTGCATGCACATCTCATGTAGAGAGATTAAGAAGTTTGGTGTAGAGCTTGATGCAAGGGTGTTTGCATGTTGAATTATTGTTAGAGTAATTGTGTGGAGATGTTGGTGTTTTGAAGAGAAATTTGCAACTGGTTGTGTTGCAGGATTACTCCCTTCAGAGATTGTATTGGTGTTAATACAAAGGACTGGTGTTGGATGAACCATGCTATATGTTGTGTTTTATCTTGTCTTGCATGTTTATGTTCGTTTTCTATGATGCTTAATAGTTTCTGTTGTTAATTATTAAGTTTTTTGCTTCAAGAATTCTCTTTTGTTTATATAGTGAATCCTAACAATTAGTATCAGAACGAGGTTGGGATTCAGGATTGAGTGGGAGCTTAATTTGAGTGGGAGCTATGACAAAATAAGGGAAGTTCAGGGTGTTTGTTTTGTTTGGAAAAAAGTAACTACGAAGCTCTTTCGCAAAGTACTGTGATGGAGTTGTTAGGTGTGACGCTGAAGACGATAAAGAATTTTCAGGCATTATACAGCGAGAGTGGAAGGACCCTGGTTTCTCACCATTGCGGCAAGAAGGGGCACCTGAAAAAGGATTACTGGTCTCGGGATAGAGATGGAGGAGAAAGGTCAGATGTGAATCTAATGAGTGAAATTCTGACACTTTTTGATATGGCTGGTTTTGACATTGACATTGGAGGACCAAAGAGTTCTCAAGTAGTGGGAACCGAGAGACATGTCTAGGAAGATAGATATGGCTCAGGATTTATTATATTATTTTTCAAGATGAAACACATAATATGGTTATAGCTTTGGATCATTGTGACCCCAAGTCCCTAAATTAGAAGGTAATTCCACACTTGGGGAGTGTGCTTTCAAAGCTAGTGGCAAAGCCATATTGTGTGTGTGCATGCTATGGGTCATCCATAATATGTAGATCTTGCCATGGTGGTGATGTTTGATTCACCATGATACAAAGTAATTTTGAGGATGTTGTTATTATCATTGATTTGTGGTAGAGAGATTGTGTGTTGCTTGTTGATCATTGGATAAAAAATGCGTGGATGACATTAGTCCGGTGTGATGGTTCAGAGCATGGTTACAACAATCTGGAGGAGTTGACATTCATTGTTTGGCTTGAAGATGTTCTTTGGCAGATGCAACAACGATAGAGTTATGGATCAGTATCCAAGTGGGATATTGTTAGGTTGTGGAGTCTGATCTCGGTTAATTATGGAAAAAACAATTTTTCTCTTTGTTTGGTAACTAGTTGCTTTTATGCATGGAAACTTTTTAAACTGAAAAAATCAATCCAAAAAAAGCCATAATTGATGGGTTTATCCTTGGTGTCTAATTTCAAGATAGAATCTATAAAATTAATGGTTGCATAACAATCAGTGTGATTTTTTAGGATGTGATTTTTTGGGTTAATTATAGCATGCTTGTTTTTTAGAATGCATGTAATTGGGTTTCCCTATTTATGCAGTACCTCCACTAGAGAGGATTGTATCTTGTTTATGGGAAGGGCATAGGATTGTGCATCTCATGTAGAGAGATCAGGAAGCTTGGCGTAGAGCTTGATGCAAGGGTGTTTGCATGTGCATCTTATGTAAAGAGATTAGAAAACTTGGTGTAAAGCTTGATGCAAGGGTGTTTGCATGTGCAGCTCATATAGAGAGATCAGGAAGCTTGGTGTAGAGCTTGATGCAAGGGTGTTTGCATGTTGAATTACTGTTAGAGTAATTGTGTGGAGATGCTGGTGTTTTGAAGAGGAATTTGCAACTAGTTGTGTTGTAGGATTACTCCCTTCAGAGATTGTATTGGTGTTAATACAAAGGACTGGTGTTGGGTGAACCATGTTATATGTTGTGTTTTATCTTGTCTTGCATGTTTATGTTCGTCTTTTGTGATGGTTAATAGTTTATGTTGTTACTTATTAAGTTGTTTGCTTCAAGGATTCCCTTTTGTTTACATAGTGAATCTTAACATTTTTGATTTACATAGATGGAATATTGATCATTCACACTTTCGACATTATATTATTTTTGGCTTTATCCCTTAGTTTCATCATTGCTATAATAAATTTTGAATGCTCTTTTCTATGGACGTTTTATGGTTTATATGGTTATCCAGAAATGAGAAGTTATTTAGTGGTGTTACGAGGGTTCTTACTGAGTCTCTGAGGAGACTCACCAGATTTAAAATTTTGCTTCAGGTTGCTCGGGTTCTTATTGCTTTCAAATCAAAGTTCAGATCCAAGAATCCGATGGTGCTCCTCCAACTTCAGGTTCTACAGGTTAATATGGATGGATACCTTCAGGTGCAATTGTTACAGTTTTATTTACAACTGTTTATTCAGATATATAATTTACACTTCGCGTATGGCTGACACTTGGTTTTTACAGAGTTTTGATCCTTCGGTTCTATTGTTCATCTTCTACGGTCTGTATTAATTCTAGACATGTAAATATATTGTAAATACTTTTATAGTCATTTAGTTATTTTTATTCGGGTTTTATGCCACTCTCTTTAATTTGTGGCTGATGTTTATATGTTAATAATGTTACCTTTGAGCTAATTTTGTTTGTATATTTCTGATTTTGATTAATATTAGTATATGACTTTTATTTTAAAAAAAACACAGCTTTTAAATTTGAACCTTGCTTACTAAGATGTAACAGATTCCCTTTAAAAAAAACTAATTACAAATTAATATCATTGAACAGGTGACACGTACAAAGCATTAAACACTAACCGACCATTTATAGGTGGCAGGTACAAAGTCATTATTTATCAAAGTTCATTGGACACTCTCACCCACCATTTCTCTATTTCCGTCCATGGTACTAGACATTGTTTTCAGAAATTTGTCTGATGACCACTAAAGTTTATTTTCTCTTATTTTTTCGGACTTTTGTCTGATTGTGGATGTGAGGAAAGACCATTGCTTTCAGAGCTTTGTCTGGTCATGGAACTATGAAAAAGACTCCCCCAGATTTAAGAGGGAGGGCTCTGCTTCTATAATCTCTCAGTTTCTAATTTGCAGGGTATAATTCAATTAACTTACTGAACAATGTATACAGAAAAGGAAGCTGTTGCTCAGGCAAGGTAATTACTTTTATTTTCCTGCTATCTTGATTATGGTTTAGACAAGTTAATCCTTAGTAGCAGTTTTCTTGATTATTTCAGAATTAAGGTACCCATGTTTTCGAATACTAATGTGATGTTTTGAAATCTTTGCTTTTAAGCTTCATATCACTAATTAGTGTACAAAGTAAAAAAGTAAAACACTTCATTTTAGTGGATGCTGCTCATATTTCTAAATCTCAAAAAATATTGAGAGGGTTTTTCGTTTCCCAGAGGGGCTACTTAAATATATTATTATAGAAATATAATTTTGTTTTCGTTTTCTTCATAGACCTCCAAAATTTGTGTTTGAAGTTTGCTCTTACGTTTTCATAGTCTGCTGCTTGAACATATTTTAACGTAAATGCCGTCTATCTTCTGTACTAATGCCATGCGAAACACAAATTATTCAACTTAGTAGGCGCTCTTAGAAATTATGCGATTACACAGTTGATTCACAGCTCGACTATAAGAGAGGGCTCTGCTTCAATATTCTATGAGCTTTTAATTTGTAGGGTATAATACTGTTAACTTATTGAACAATGTCTACAGAAAAGGAAGTTGTTCCTGAGGTCTATCTTGATTATGGTTTAGACAAGGTAATCCTTAATAGCAGTTTCGTTGATTTTTTCAGAACTAAGGTACCCATTTTTACGAATACTGATGTTATCTTTTGAAATCTTGCGTATGTTTGGTGAGTGTACAGAGTAAAAATGGGAAACATTTGTTTTCTTTGATGCGGCTCACATGTCTCACTCTCAAAAGATCTTGAGAGGGTTTTCCGTTGGCTAAAGGGGCTATTTAAATAAACTTTTTTGTAATTTTTTATAAGTATAATTTTGTTTTCCTTTTCTTTATCGACCTCTAAAATTTGTATTTTAATTAGAGCATTTGCCATTAGGTTTTCAAAGTCTGTAACTTGAACAGATATTAAGGTAACTGTCATCCATCTTCTGTACTAATGCCATGCGAAGCACAAATTATTCAACTTACTAGGCGCTCTTAGAAATTATGTGATTACACAGTTGATTCACACCTCGATTAGAAGAGAGAGGGCTCTGCTTCAATATTCTATTAGTTTTTAATTTGTAGGGTATAATACTATAATCTATTAACTTATTGCACGATGTCTACAGAAAAGGAAGTTGTTGCTCAGGCCTATCTTGATTATGGTTTAGACAAGGTAATCCTTAATAGCAATTTTGTTGATTATTTCAGAACTAAGATACCCATTTTGACGAATATTGATGTTAGCTTTTGAAATCTTGCCTTTAAGTTTGGTGAGTGTGCAGAGTAAAAATGTGAAACACTTCGTTTTCTTTGATGCTGCTCACATGTCTCACTCTCAAAAGATCTTGAGAGGGTTTCCCGTTGCCTAAAGGGGCTATTTAAGTATACTTTTATGTAAATATAATTTTTTTTTCCTTTTTCTTATAGACCTCTAAAATTTGTATTTTAACTAGAGCATTTGCCATTAGGTTTTCAAAGTCTGTAACTTAACAGATATTAAGGTAAATGTCATCCATCTCTTGTAATAATGCCCTTTACAATTTGAAAGGTTGAACATTCAACCCATGAGGATGTTCTTTTTTTAATTATTACCAATTTTAAAGTCAACAACTTTAATTTGAAAAGATTGACATGAGGTTGTGAACCTGTTTTGAATGCCTTAATGATACTTCATATCCCTACTGATATGGACATCTTTAGTTATAGTATTATACAGCCTTTATGTCTTCTTGTAATCATCATAGCAAACAAAAATACACTTAATGCTCTTACTTCAAACTTGTTAGTTGTTATCTCATCTGGCACATGAGCATATGCTTCTCACTCAAACACACTAAAATAGTTGACATTGGACTTCTTTCTACTCAATGCTCGTTCTGGGGTGATAATTTGAAGGCATGATGTAGGGAATCTATTCTGAATATGAGTTGTATTTACTGCTTCTACCCAAATTTCCATACATCAGTGTTTCGAAACTTGCAACTTGGAAAAAACTCGGCAGCCCAAGTTGGGAAAAACTTGGCAACAACTTGGTAAAAAAGAAACAAATAATTTTTAACGTGAGATCACAACATTTCAAAACTAATAACATTTTGTAGATGGGATATGAGTATAATAAGGTTTCCAACCATTTCAAAACTAATAACATATATTTGAAGGTTTCATCCTAGTCCCTAGTCCCAACTCCCAAGTTCAGTGTTGGCCATAGTGTTGTGCATTGACTGCCGCATCTTTTCCTAGGAATCTAGTAAAATCTTTAATTATGGTGCCTCATCAAAGTTATCATTAACAATAACTTTACTAAAATTACATAGTCAAATATTGTGGTGATATAACTTTGATGAAGTTAAAAAAAAAGGGTTTTAGTTTATCAATCCGATACTTTTTCAAAACCACTAAAATCATTTTTTTGTGTCTCATTCTTATAATAACCTGTTTTAAGCCTCCCTCATTGTTCTGCTATCTTTAGAACCTCCAACCAGGCAATGTTAATTGTTATTAAGTGATTTGCAATTTATGACCTTATTTGAGATTGAAATGGGTCCTAGAAATACTAAATCATGACCACATCATGGCATTACAACAACTTGAAAATTATAGTGCAACACTTTCCAAATCTTCTTGACCACATCTCCATCCCATTCTACCATATTAAACAACCCTATCACCTGAACAGGTTTCACTTCAGCTGAAAGTGTTTGCTTGGCTTGTTATTATGCAAGGTTTGCAAAGCATCTAGCTAAGTGGATGCATATTTCAGATACTTGTTCTTCATGTGGGTAGAGAGAGACTGGCAAGCATATTTTTTGGGAGTGCCCGAAGTCCAGATGGATCTGGAGAAATTTTTCTTGGCTTTATAGCGGTGTGTTTTCTGGTTTCATGAGCTAGAAGAGGGTTATTTTTGGGGATCAGTTGGATTGTGCTTCTTTTTGCCTTGTGTTTTGGCATATCATCAGGATCTCTATCCTTTTCAGTATCTGGAAAGGACGTTGTAATCAAGTCTTTAGAAAAGAGGAGGCCCCCGTTGATATATTAATAAGTAATGCTAGTGTTTTAGTTTCTTGCCAAGTGAAGGCCTTTAGGGAGGCTATTTTGAAGAAATGTCTTAAGTTGGATAACAATGTTAGATCCGATTGCTTGCTGATTTTGCGCAAGCTGATGTAATTTTGATGTATTTTTATTCATTTATTAATGAGAAAGTATTATTTCAATAAAAAAAAAAAAACAACTTGAAAATTATGCATCTATCACTTAGCAAGCACCAAACTTGAGTCTCTCTCCTCGAAAGTTCAGGAATTTAACTAGTTGAACTAATCTCATTTGAGATTATCAAATTATATATTTCTTATAAAATAACATATCTAAAATTTTAAAAATAATTTAAACAATAAATATATTTCTTGAAATTTATTAATTTATCACACGATTAAAATATCAAATTCATAATATTATAACACACTTGTTAATAATTTTAAATTATATTTTTGAGGGAATCATAGATGATGGTGGGAGACCTACTAGTTTTTGTGTAGGATAGTAGGAGGAAAGGAATCATTTGGATTAGGATGGCCATATCAACCTAAAGGTCAAAGATCAAAAGCATAGTAGTGACCGGTCAAGATTAAAAAAATAACAATTGTTTGCACTTGAACCAATGAGGCTCTCATTGTTGATTTTTGATCAATAGGGTCTAGAAGGAGATGGCAAGACAAAAATTTCAAAAGATAATTTAATAGGAACTTTCAACCAGTGTAGACTTGACTCATTGATCACTAGAAATGGTAGGATGATTGAGTCAATGATGTATGAATATGATGTAGTGGACCATAGTGAAGAGCTTGAAGAATATATGAAGGCCTTAGTGTATTTTTTTTTAGGAAAAACCTTTTGACATTTTCTATAAGAGGGACAAGGTAAGTGGATGTCTTGACTTAAATACATGCTAGAAGACCCAATCAACTTCAAACCCTAACCCTATGTCATATCAGGGGATTATGGTGAAGGGAAAATGTCACCAAATGAACCAAAGAAAACACCAAAGGGTAGGCTAGATAGATTGGGAGATAAACAAACTAAGCAAAAAAGAGAGAAAAGAAAGAAAAAAAATGCTATATAAATTTATGGGAGGATCTTGTCCGAATGGTTGTAGGTGGGGATCTAATGCTATAGCAATTTTTGTTACTAAAGTATAAGGCTTTGGTAGGTATATTTATGGGTGAGTCTATTAAAATAAAAATTCTATGAGAATGGATCAAGGTTACCTAGTTGGAGGTTCTGGGATATACTTCTACATATCATGTGATGATGAAGGGTTGGATGGTTTTTGTCTTCGAAAAGGTAGAAGATGATATAATCATAAAAATGGAAGATGGAATTGGGGCTCAATGTTTTAAATCTAAAATTTTAGACTCCTGGGTTCAATATATGCTTTGAGAGGACTAATAACCAACCTATTTGGGTCAAGCTACCCTATTTATCCTTTTAATTCTATAATTAAAGAATGTTTTGTGAGATTGGTAACTTATTGGTATTTTTTTTGGACTAGATACAAAACACTTAAATAGTATACAAAAAATGGTATTTTGTATCTTAGTAGATCTTGATATTAGTTTAGAGTTGCCAAAAACATGGATTTCATGTCAAGAAATTAAACATATTTACAACATATTATCTACATCAAGGTGTTGATTTTATGTAGTAATTGTCATCACTATGATAATCTCAAAGTAAATTGTGAAATGGAAGAGAATAGAGAAAGGGACTCTATAGAAGGAATTTGGAGGTTCTTTTGTTCTAAGAAATTCAAAGGAGGTAGCGATAGCCAAATAAAAGATATAAGAGTATCCACTCAAGACTCTTGAATCACTTAAAGAAAGGTTTTATATCATCAATGTCCAAATGGAGGAGAAAGAGTTGGTTCCAAGTGACTATAATAGGGAAGTTTCATATGAGGGAACAGAGGCCATACCTATGATTGACAAAGTGCTTGGAGGTATTTTATCAGGCATCCATCAAAGCTCAAACCCACTCTTACCCTTTTTTGGTAATGGGGGATTGAATTTTGATAATGATTAGCCTGCTATATGGAGGTCTTTTCATACCATAGTTGTGATAAGACTTTGCAAGAGGGTGGTGTTGACTCTTCATTTTGGGAAGGCAGGAAGGAGAAAGATCAAAAGGAGGAAGGGGGAAGGGTTTTAAATCCAAGGGAGACTCTACAACCTATTTATGTCAAGGGACTAGAATAATTAGAGGAGAAGGGTGTAAAACATAATAATTTATTATCCTATTTAGATAGTGATGTTTTAGGCCAAGGAAGAAAACAAGGCTTAAACAACCCTAGTAGGTTCTCTTCTCCTTCAAGTCCTCCAAATCACCATAATACAATCACATCATATGAATGATAAGCCCTAAGATACTTGAAAAAGAAAGAAAATAATAGGTATAATCAATTATCAAGGGACGTAGGTCATGAGACCAGTCAATCTCAAGACTTTATAGTATGAAAGAAATGCTACTTTTTACACAAAAAATGTTGATAAGGAAATCTTATTTGGTAAAAAAAAATTCATAGTTAGGGTCATTAGAGGAGGACATCCCTAGGGGAAAGTGAATCAATGATCATCCTCTTTTTAAATTCCTGAGGGCTGAAGGCCCTCATAAAAATATAACTTTAAAGCATTTGCTTGAACTTCATAATCTAAATATAATTTTAATCTAGGTGACTATGTGATGCAGGAGCATTCGGTGGCAGCAGAGCAATCTTGCATCAACAAAATTTTTTCTAAGTGTTTGCCTTGGTGTCGCGATATGTCGCGTTTTCGCAACTCAGCTAGGAGAGAGAAGGTGCAGGGCAAAAATGTCGTGATTTCGCGACATGTCATGAAATCGTGACCAAAAACAAGAAAGAGTAGAAGCACGGTGAAAATGTCGTGATTTCGTGACATGTCATGAAATCACGACCAGAAGCAGGCGAGAGAAGATACCGATGAGAATGTCACGAAATCGTGACATGTCACGAAATTGTGACATGTCACGAAATCGCGATCGTCACGAAATCGTGACTAGGAGCAGCCAGGGGAAGGTACCGATGAGAATGTCGTGATTTCGTGACATGTCGCAAAATCACGACCGTCACAAAATTGTGACCAGGAGCAGCCAGGGGAAGGTACCGATGAGAATGTCACGATTTTGTGACATGTCGTGAAATCACGACCGTCACGAAATCATGACCAGGAGCAGCCAGGGGAAGGTACCGATGAGAATGTTGCGATTTCGTGACATGTCACGAAATCGTGACCGTCATGAAATCGCGACTAGGTGAAATCACGACCAGGAGCATCTAGGGGAAGATACCTATGAGAATGTCACAAAATCATGACCGTCGTGAAATCGTGACCAAAAGTAACCGAAAGATGATGCCGATGAAAATTTCATGATTTTGTGACATGTCACGAAATCGCGACCAGCAGCAAGAGGGAGAAGATGCCAAAGAAATTGTCGCGATTTCATGACATGTCATGAAATCATGATTGAAACAAAAAAGCGGAGGCGCCTGAAGGCAAATGTCGCGATATCGCGACTTGAAGATAAGAAGGCAGCAAGGAAGGAAAATGTCACGATATCGTGACATGTGCGATATCGTGACCCGAAGGCAAGGAAGGCAACGAGGAAGGAAAATGTCGCGATATCGTGACATGTCACGATATCACGACCCGAAGGTGAGGAAGGCAGCGAGGAAGGAAAATGTCATGATATCACAACCCGAAGGTGAGGAAGGCAACGAGGAAGGAAAATGTCACGATATTGCGACATGTCGCAATATCGTGACCGGAGCAGGAGAGAGAAATCACAAAGGAGAATTGTCGTGATATCGTGACATGTCGTGATATCATGACCAAAAGAAAAACATGCACTACAGGCTTTCATAATTGCATTTTTTCATGCATGACAATCTAGCAGTAGTGAAGCAGTAGTATCAGAGGAAGATTCCAACAAGCACGTCGGCCACCCGTGCACTATATCTAGAGATTTCGTTGAACAGGTCAGCCACGCATGCACTAGAAATGAAGCAACAGTCTCAGAGGAAGATTCTGACAAGCATGTCGGCCACTCGCACCCTATACCCAGAGGCTCATCAATGCAACTTACCAGATCCAGGTGGAGTGGCAGATCATGGACAATTTGAAAATGCAGAGGGTTAGGGCCTCTATAAAAACCTAGGAATTGTAATGAGAAGGGGCTGGCTTACCGTAGATTGTTGTTGTATGTTTACTATAAATTCTTCTGAAGCTATACAATGAGAAATTTGGCTCTTGTTTCTTTGTCCTCTATTCTGTGCTAGATCTGTTCTCCATCAAGTGGTATCAGAGTGAGAAGTTCCTGAGTGTGCAAGCAGATCACCGAAAGTGAGGTAGTTTGCACCAGGATCTGTGGAAGGGCTTGTGAGAGGAGTGAGCAGAATGCCTCCAAGAAGAAACCCTGGTGGTGGGAGAGGCATAGCGATAGCAGAAGATGTCTGAGTCTTACAGAGGCAAGTTCAGGACCTGCAAGAAGAGCTACGTAGAAGATTGGAGCCAAGAAGAGATGAAGGTAGTCAAGAGGAAGATGACAAAGAAGAGGGCCAGCCTGAGGAAGAAGAAGAAGCAATAGATCCTGCACAAGCCAGACTATATAGAGCCATATCCCAGATTGGGAAGAGGCCGAAGATGGAGTTTTTCATGTATTTCAGGAACCTTGATCCAGAGGAATTGATCGACTAGATCAATGATTTGGAAGAGTACTTTGAGTACGAGGAGGTTGAAGACCTTGAGAGGGTCAGATTCGCTAAGACCAAACTGAAAGGTCATGCCAGCATATGGTGGAAGGGAGTGCAGGTGGAGCAAAATAGAAGAGGAAAAGTGAGAATAACAAAATGGGAGTGGATGGTAGAAAAGCTGAAGAGGCAGTTCATCCCTGGTGATTATGAGTTAGACCTGCTAAAGAAAATGTAAGATTTGAGGTAATCAAGTAAGTCTGTAAAATAATACACAAAAGAGTTTCATAAAATTATGATTAGAATAGGCCACTCAAAGGCCAACAAGGAGAAGGTAGCTCGTTATATTAATGGGTTACGAGCAAGTATTCAAGAGGAATTAAGTCTGGTCAGGATGACCACCATAGAGGACACCAATTTGCCCTGAGAGTTGAAGAGAAGCTCAATAGGAGGTTTGAGAACAAGCAAAGAGGAAGACGTCATGGAGAAAGAACGAGTGGAAAAATAGATGAAGCCCAAGACGAGAAGAAAGAAGAAGCTAGCAGCAGCCAAGAGCAGAAGGCAGGTGATGATTACAGATCCTATAATCAGAACAGCTACCCAAGAGGAAGAGGTAGAAGAAGTGGGGGAAGAGGGTTTCAAGGAACCTATTTTCGTTGTGGAGAAGAGGGACATTGGGCATTCGAGTGTTCCCAACACCAAGAGAGGACGCGTGTGAGACCCGAGGGTCATGCCAGAGTGGCTATAGTAGATGACAAAGTTGAATCTGAGCATTCTAAGGAGGAAGAGAGAGGAGAAGTCATGGTCGCAAGGAGAGCCATGCTGATTGAGGAAGACAAACCAGAGTAGAGGAGAAGCCTGTTCCGCATAAGGTGCAAAAGCACAGGTAAAGTCTGTAATGTGATTATAGACAATGGCATCATTGATAACTTAGTCTCTGAGGAAATGATCACTAAGTTGCAGCTGGAGAGGAGAAGACACCTGCATCCATACCGGATTGCGTGGTTGTGGAAGGACCACAGAGCATGGGTCCGTGAATAGTGCTTAGTCACGTTCAAAATTGGGAGATACCAGGATGAAGTCCTGTGTGATGTTTTTCCTATGGATGCTTGCCATTTGCTATTAGGAAGGCCATGGCAGTTTGATCAGAGTGTAGTGCATGATGGTCGTGCAAATACGTACTCCTTGACGAAATATGGAGTGTGCCACAAGTTAAAGCCATTACAGGCAGTGGACGAGAAGGTGTGTAGCAGTGCCAGAATTTGTCTAGTAGAAGGCAAAAAATGTTTTTTCTAGGAGACGGGGTTTAAGCGGGCTGCAGAGGCAGGTGCATGTTTGGAGATGTTGCATAAAACGGTGACCGAACAACACAGAAGTGAAGGTCACTTCTCCATCAACCTCGGGTGTCTGATGCAGGAGCATCCGGTGGCAACAGAGCAATCTTGCATCAACAAATTTTTTTCTAAGTGTTTGCCTTGGTGTCACGATATCGCGACCGAAAAAGAGTCACGATATCGCGACTCAGCTAGGAGAGAGAAGGTGCAGGGCGAAAATGTTACGATTTTGCGACATGTTGTGAAATCGTGACCAGAAACAAGAAAGAGCAGAAGCACGATGAAAATTTTGCGATTTCGTGACATGTCACGAAATCGTGACCAGAAGCAAGCGAGAGAAGATACCGATGAGAATGTCATGATTTTGCGACATGTCGCAAAATTGTGACCGTTGCGAAATCGTGACCAGGAGCAGCCAGGGGAAGGTACCTATGAGAATGTCATGATTTCCTGACCTATCATGAAATCACGACTGTCGTGAAATCATGACCAATAGCAGCCAAGGGAAGGTACCGATAAGAATGTCACGAAATCGTGACCATCATGAAATCACGACCAGGAGTAGCCAAGGGAATATACCGATGAGAATGTCACCAAATCATGACCAAAAGCAATCGAAAGATGATGCCGATGAAGATGTCATGATTTCACAACATGTCATGAAATCGTGACCAGCAGCAGAAGGGAGAAGATGCCAAAGAAATTGTCATGATTTCACATGTAGTGAAATCTCGACCGAAACAGAAAAGTGGAGGCATCTGAAGGCAAATGTCGCGATATTGCGACATGTCGGGATATTACGACTTGAAGATAAGAAGGCAGCGAGGAAGAAAAATGTCGTGATATTGCGACTCGAAGGCAAGGAAGGCAGCAAGGAAGGAAAATGTCACGATATCGCGATCCGAAGGCGAGGAAAGCAGCGAGGAAGGAAAATGTTGCAATATCGCGACCTGAAGGCGAGGAAAGCAGCAAGGAAGGAAAATGTCACGATATCACGACATGTCACAATATTGTGATCAAAGTAGGAGAGAGAAAGTGTAGAGGAGAATTGTCGCGATATCAATACATGTCGCGATACCGCGACCCAAAAAAAAACACGCACTCCAAACTTTCATAATTGCATTCCTTCATGCACGACAAGCTAGTGGTAGTTAAGCAGCAGTCTCAGAGGAAGATTCCAACAAGCATGTCGGCCACCCGCACACTATATCCAGAGATTCAACTGAACAGGTCGGCCACGCGCACACTGGAAATGAAGCAGCAGTCTCAGAGGAAGATTCTGACAAGCATGTCGGCCACTCGCACCCTATACCCAGAGGCTCATCAATGCAACTTACCAGAGCCAGGTGGAGTGGCAAATCGTGGACAATTTGAAAATGCAAAGGGTCAAGGCCTCTATAAAAGCCTAGGAATTGTAATGAGAAGGGGCTGGCTTATCGCAGATTGTTGTTGTATGTTTACTGTAAATTCTTTTGAAGCTATACAATGAGAAATTTGGCTCTTGTTTCTTTGTCCTCTATTATGTTCTAGATCTATTCTCCATCACTATGTTGGACATAAAGAAAGCAACAGTCATCCTTGTATCTCTCCTATCAAATTAGAATTTTGTAGGGATGGACTCAAATGAAAATAAGGGGAAAATTTAACAAGATGAAATTCCTCCTTGCAAATAGTAGATAAGGTATGTATTGAGGTAGGTATAGTTATAGAATTACAATTTATGGAGCTAAGAAATCTAATTTATGTAGTCAATTTGTATGGTCCTTATTGCGGTAGAAGGGAGTTTTTGGAAGAATTATTTATATAAGTCTTAAATATATATATAGTGGTGGGAGGGGACTCAAATTTTGTAACTAAAAGAGCATAAACGTGTGGAGAGAAGGCTCAAATAGATCTCTTCCCTGAATTTTTCCTATAG
The DNA here is from genome assembly GCA_028583015.1 of Wollemia nobilis. NCBI lineage: Eukaryota > Viridiplantae > Streptophyta > Pinopsida > Araucariales > Araucariaceae > Wollemia > Wollemia nobilis. The sequence goes on along the minus strand of JAQPPZ010000840.1, from coordinate 2,104,033 downwards.
AAAATCTAGAATGTAGGGTTGTGTGATGTAGAATCTGTTAAATTAGTTTCCAAGACAAGGTATTTCTAAAAGGTTAGATTTTTAGTGTCTAAAAACTTCATAGGTAAAGTAGAAAGACTAAAGACTTGAATAGATCAAGGTGGAGGATCTGATCATTCACCAATTTTCTTTTAGTTAGAAAAAATCAAGAGAAACTTGTAGAACATTTCAAGTTCAATGTTATTTGGTCAGAAGATGAGGCATTTATAAATGTAGTAAAATATGAGTGGAGACATATTGACGTGATCATAAAAGAGACAACTATGTTTTAGTTTTCTAAAAATATGAGGAGAATCAAATCCACTACGATTGCATGGGCCAAAGGTAAATATTATGAAGCAAACACAAAGATAGTTGATATAGAATATAAATTGAATCATTTGTATAGTCATGAAGGCAATGAGTTTTTTTCAGATAAGGAGAATTTATAGGTCAAGGAGCTAGAAAAAATGAGGGAATAGCTAGAATAGGAAAATATATAGTGGTTAGTCTTGGATCTGAATTAGTGGACAAATTGGAATATGCTCAAGTATAGTGTCATCATGGTATATCTCCTCCAATCCTCTTAAATGTTTTGTTTCCTCCTCAATTACCTCAAGGTTCTATTTAGTAAAATCTAGTATCTATAAAACTCTCAACAATCCAATCAAAAAGTGGATCTAGCTTATCCAATCGATTTGTCTAGTAAGATTTACTACCCTCTACGTATATTTTACAAAGCCTAAGATTATATTGCAAAAAGACAAGGTCATTAAAGTGGTCTTAGATCAACCTATTGCACTTTTGGTGTGTGGCCTCAAATAGAAACCAATTGTGCTCAATATAGGTGAGTCATGACAAGTTGCATTACATGACTCAAATTAGATAGAAAAAATAAAAAGTCTCGCTTACGTCAAAAAAGTCTTTCTAATTAATTGTACTAAAATTACTTATTTATGTGACAATATTTATAAAATCACAATAAAATAATTGTAATCAATCATAAAATATGCTTTATTTATAAATTGAGAAGATAATTTTATAATAAATCTTATTATATAATATTTATAGTTTTATCAAGCAAAATAAAAAATATAAAATTACAATCCATTTTATTTTTATGGAGATGAATCTAATATGACTTATGAAAACCTTATTTAATTTAATTTTATTTTATCTTATAATCATGATAATTGTAATTTATAGTTTGTCATCGATAAAACAAATAATCTGATGTTTTAAATGCATTCCTCAATCCAATATGAGGACAAGCTTCTTATTTTGAGGTGCACCGTGAAAAATAAATAAATTATAGTTTCTTAACTTATATGTTTAGATATTGTTTTGTGAAAAAAAAAAATCATTTTAGTCTTTGTCCATGACATAACAAAAGATATTTTTTTAAAATTTTACATAGTTGGTCGATTTAATATTAGGTATTCACTCACATATTTTTTTTATTATATCTTAAAAATAAAACTATATATTATAAAAAAATCTTGTAAACATCAAAATTAACTTACATTACTTTTGCCACTACTTGAATTAAGTATCTATGCCACTTGTATCTAATACCTTTTTCATGCCGTAAGGTGTAACCCAAAAAATAAGGAACGTGGAAAACAGACACACTATCAATGAAAATGAGTGCAAAGTTTTGCTTTCTCGGATTAATACAATTAAATATATTTTGTACTATCTCTCTCCTATATAAGTTGCCTCTTCCTTGCTTCTCCCCTATATACTGCCTCTTCCCTGCCTCTCCCCTATATATATAGCCTCTTCCCTGCCTCGATCCCATACAACTCTCGGCCCCTACCTCTCCCAGTACAAGCCTTGGTCCCTCTCGGTCCTTGCCTCTTTCCATACGAGTATCAACCCCTACCTCTTCCCATACGAGTTTCGATCCCTACATCTTGCCTTTTCCCTTCCTCCCTTGTATCTCCCGTGCCTCTCCCCTGCCTCAGTCTCTCTTGGCCCCGACCTCTTCATTGTCTCTATCTGTACAAGTCTCGGCAAGTAATTATCGAGTACTCAACGAATAATAGCCAGGTAACTCGTCATAAGTAAGCAAGTTACTGGACCCAAGTTTTTTATTAAAAAAACTTGCCCGCTGACCCACTTGTTTTGCATGTACTCGTGCGAGTTTCGAAGCACTGCCATACACAAGTTCCTATATTGAATCATGTATTGAGTCATTTCAGCCAAATTTCTATTTTTCTTTCAACTACTCCATTTTGTAGTTGAGTGTATCATATTAGTTTTCTTTTTCTAAATTTTATGTATTTAAAAAAAAACATATAAAATTGTGATTGACATATTGTTATAGCTTATTGGATATTATTCTTTTGATTTTTTTGTTACACTTATCTTCCACAAAGGCCTTGAAAATTTCAAACTTCTTGAATACTTCACTTTTAATCTTGAGAAAATATATTCATATAAATCATCAATAAAGGTTAATACATATTTCAAAAAAATTATCAATAAAGGTTAATAGATATTTTAAAAAATTTCTTAAAGTTATAATTGATATTGTTATATCTTGTTGAATCTTATTCTTTTGATTCTTTTGTTACACTTATTTCCCACAAAGTACTTAAAAATTTCAAAACTTCTTGAATACTCCACTCTTCGTTTTGAGAAAGTATATCCGAAATCATCAATAAGTATACATATTTTTTCCCTAACAATTTTTATTTTAATATTATAGTTGTTGATTTTCAATTAAAAAAACAATAGATTTGCATAGATTTAATTTTTTTTAATTATAACGATTATTCAAATTTTTTAAGTAAAAGAATTATTTATTCGTGATAAAAAGGTCATAGATTTAAACACATTAAAAAAACATTGAAACCTCTACAATTTCTCTGTTTCCGTCCATGGCAGTAGACATTGTTTTCAGAACTTTGTCCGATTATGGAACTGGGAAGAAGACTCCACCAGATACTTTTTGTTTTGGTTACCGTGCTTCACAATTGTCGAATATAAGAATTGAACTTCAAAGAATACCATGCGGGGCACAAATTATTGAACTTACTAGTTGCCCTTGGAAATTACGCGATTGCATAGTCAATTCGCAGCTCGTACTATAAAAGAGAGGGCTCAGCTTCAATATTCTATAAGCTTTAATTTGCAGGGTATAATACTAATTGAACAATGTCTACAGAAAAAGGAAGTTGTTGCTTAGCAAGGTAATTACTTTTATTTTCCTGATACCTCGATTATGGGTTAGACAAGATAATCCTGTACCGTTGCTGTGTTTTGAAATCTTGCTTTTATGAATGAGTTTACAATGTAAAAATGTGAAACACTTCGTTTTGTTCGATGCTGTTCACATTTCTCTCTCAAAGGATATTCCGAGGGTTTTCTCTTGCCTAGAGGGCTGGTTAAATATATTATTATATAAATATTGATGATGACGAAGACGATGGTGATGATCGTCTGCGAGCTGAATAGATTCTAAGGTAAATGACATCTATTTCTTCTACTAACGCCGCTTAGAATTTTAAAGATTAAATGTTTATCTTATTAGAATGTCTGTTTTGTTTTTTTTTTGTTTTTTTCCTGAATTATTACCAGATTACACATAGGAGTTGTGACATTGCTTTGAATGTTTTTATTAGTCTTCACATTAATATGTTTCACAATCAAACACTCTGAAATAGTTTACATTAGGATGTTTGTTTTGGGATAATATTGTTAAGCATGTTGTAGGGACTTGTTCTAAATGTGAGTTGGATGACACATCGGAGTTGTGACATTGCTTTGAATGTTTCCATTAGACTTCACATCCCTACTAATAAAGACATCTTTAGCTATAAGATCATACAACCTTTATTCTTTCTTGTCTTCATCAAAGTCAAAAAAAAGTACACTTAATGTTCTTATTGTTAAATATGTTTCACAATCAAACATTTTGAAATACTTTACATTGGGCTTCTTTCTACTCAATGTTTGTTTTTGGTAGAACCCTGAAGGTTCTAGCACAATTTTAATAAATAAATAATTCAAATAGCATCTAAATTAAAAGAATCGCCTTTATAATGAATCGTTGGTTATTGTAAGGTAAAAACCCACAAGTAGAAGTAATAATATATTCTTGGATGATTTGTGTGAATGGCCAACCTAATATATATATCTACCCTAAAGCTACGTTGGTGAAGAGACGTGATGGTTCACTTTATAAGTTAATAATATAATTAATAATACTAACTAATACTAACTAATAATGTTAGGATTGAGGATCCTAATAGTCCACCATCCTTATAAATAGTTTTGTCATCAAAACTCAAAGTGAGGAGATTTGTATTTTGTTTTCCAAAAAGGATTTGCGTAAGTTCTTGGACTCTTTTAATGTCATCCTTTCGTAGGCAGGGATATCGAGAAGGATGAAGTGTAAGTGATGGGTTATCAGGAGAAATAGTAAAATATTCCTTAGGAGAATCATGATAACGATGGGAGGGTAACCCTTGGGGTTCCTCAAAAACTTCAAAATGATGCATCAAAAGTGGTGGTAACACTTCTACATGTTTTTGTTGTGCCCTGGAAGAGTCAACGTAAAATGAGTGTGTAGTCACTTTTCTGCCTTGTTTTTTAATAGGTTTTACCATGTGGTGATAGCTCACTATTGGTGAGGAACTTGTGTGTAGTTCTTGTAGAGTGTATGTTTGGCCTTCATTGGTCACTTTGTGTATGTCTACCTCATCCTTTTCTAATGCATCGATCACTTTATTGTTGTTAGTAGGTGTGCTATGCATTTTAGACACAACTACCTCATCTTCACCTTTTAGGAATTGACAAGAATCATCTTCCTTCAATAAATACAATGTTAGTGTAGCGCATTTATGGAGGGGTCCAAATTTCTCATCACAATTATTGCAGAGGTCTTTCACTCGTCGTTCCTCCATTTCCTTCAGGTTGAGGTACTTAACCTGCAAGGGTCGGTTAGGTTTTGGGGCAACGTAAGTGGTTTGTGCTTTCCCAATAGGTGTTTTGCCTAATCAACGTTGAGTATTGAATTTATCTTCAGCTAATTTGGCCAATTCATAGGTCTACATCATGGTATAGGGATTGAACCTTGTCACCTCCATTCTAATTTTCTCTTTCAATCCACTAATGAAGCCATTGATGAGAATTGACTCATCCAACCCTATGTTGTGTTTGGTGATATCCTCAAACCACATTTGATACTCACGCACGAAAGTGTTTTGATGAAGATATTTGAGAAATTCCCACATGGTTGGGTCCCACATGGCTCTGATACCAAATGGTAGAACCCTGAAGGTTCTAGCACAATTTTAATAAAGAAATAATTAAAATAGCATCTAAATTAAAAGAATCGCCTTTATAATGAATCACTGGTTATTGTAAGGTAAAAACCCACAAGTAGAAGTAATAATATATTCTTGGATGATTTGTGTGAATGGCCAACCTAATATATATATCTACCCTAAAGCTACATTGGTGAAGAGACATGATGGTTCATGTTATGAAGAGACGTGATGGTTCACTTTATGAGTTAATAATATAATTAATAATACTAACTAATACTAACTAATAATTTTAGGATTGAGGATCCTAACCATTTTGGGGTGATATTGTTAAGGCATGTTGTAGGGGACCTGTTCTGAATGTGAGTTGTTGTATTTACTACTTTTGCCCAAAGTTCTATATGCAAGTTCTTAGATTGAATCATGCATCGAGCCATTTCAACCAAAGTTGTATTATTTCTTTTAGGAACTCCATTTTATTGTGGAGTAGAGGAGGTATTAATGTGGATCAAAATTCATCATGGAAATAATACCACTAGAGTGTATCTATTAGTTGTGTCTCTCCAAAAGCCATGTATTTTACAAAATTTATTGAATTTGTGATTAACATGTTCTCCTTCATTGTCAATTCATATTCTTTTGTTACACTAATTTTATACAACGAACTTGAAAATTTAAAAACAATTTAATGCTTCATCCTTGGTCTTGAGAAAGTATGTCCATGTCTTTTTGGAGAAATCATCTATAAAGGTTAATACATATTTTGCTCCCCCTAGTGATTTAGGAGTAATGGGTCCACATAAATCACTATGCATAAGCTCAAGTAATTCTTTTTCTCTTGATGTACTTATGTCAAATGGGTCTTTATGTTGTTTTACAACCATACACACTTCAAAAACACTTGTGTTTCATTTGATCCATGGGATACCAAGAACCATCTATTTCTTTGATAATATAGATAGAATTTAATAATTTAAGTGTCCAAACCTTTTGTGCCATAATTCACTAATAGAATCATGCATTGTCACATTTGCAATCTTATTTGCAAGCTCCCAATCAAGTTTATATATCCCATTTTATATTGTTCCTTCTACTATAACTTTGTTGCCATCCCTCATATTTTTAATGAAACATTTGTATTAACAAAATTTTACCATATATCCATGCCTTGTTATCTAATTTACTGAGAGATAAATATTCTTCATGTTTGGTATATTAAGTATATTTGTAATTTCTCATTTATTTTCATTATTATCCTTCATATAAATAGTGCCAACACCTTAAACACCGAGTGAAGAGTAATCACCTAAAATAACCTTGTTCAATCCATTTTTCTTTTCTAGAGCATAAAAATACTTCTTGTGATGAGTCATATGTTGACTTGCACCTGAGTCAATATACCAAGCATTTATATATCTTCCAGAAGTGATGAGAGAAGTGAGCAAAATATTTTTCAGACATTCATTCTCTTGGATAAAATTTGATTGATTCTTTGGTTGGTATATTTTAAGGCCACCTATTTTCTTTTTGTAATATTGATATTCTTTATGCCCATCGTTTCTACATTGATAACAAGTTAGCTTAAATTTGTTTCTTGTATGGTTGTTATTATGCCTTTGATTGATGTTTCCTTGATGCCAATTTTGTTGCCTTGTCTATTTTGTGGTTTCCTATCATAGGCTACTTCTATTTTTTGTGTTGACTTATACTTATATTGTTTCCATTTATTAGTAAATATATCCTTTTTACTTTAGTCACCAATGCTTGTCCAATCTTACTAGTCTCACCATTGATTTTCTTAAGTTTATCTTCTTCACTTAGTAAGGCCCCATATAGCTGATTTCATATCCTTTTAAATGTGTTGATGTGGTCATTCATGTTCTCTCCTCTTTCCAACTTAATATATGTCAATTCTATTCAAATCCATTATTTTAAGTTTGCTAGTCCTCTCATACATAGTAGAAAGAGTGTACCAAACTTGTTTTGATGTTTGAATCTCTTGAAAATGAGACCTAATTGAAGGATCTATCTACCACAAGATGAGTGCTCGTGCATTCATGTCTTATTTTTCCTATTTAATATGTTAAAATAGATCTATTGGTTTGTCTTATGTTGTTAGATCAAATATATATTTTATTTGTAATATTAGTGTCATTTTCATCTTCCATGTCTCATAATTTATGTCATTTAGTTTTTCTAATACCATGTAATTGTCATTGGAGCCCATAATGATAGTAGTGCCTTGAGAAGATAAAACAATACCACCACAAGCACAAGAGATTTGAAAGTAAACCTCTCAAAGCAGCTCACACAAAAAATAAATTCATTATTAGTTGCCTTGGAATTAGCCTTCTTATGAGCCAATCATTTAAGGACTTAAATTTTTTTGAAGTATAACTATGATCAATGTTTTAGTATATTAACAAATACCTTCATAGGACCATGTTACACATTTCCTTTTCTTTCTTACTTTTTATTTTTTCTAATTTGTAGAATATTTTAACTACAAATTAGAAAGATCATATTCATTAATCTACTTAATATTTATATGCACAGACTAAACTCAATAATTTTTACACTTCTCATTTCAAAAATGTATCATAAGAAAAAACATATAATAACTTGATTCAAGGCATTGTACAAAGCTTGTCAAGTTGCATGCCACTTCTAGAGATTTTCAACATGAATCAAGAACTCTCTTGAAAGGAGTAAATGGCCTTCACAATGGATGAGGAAGATAGAAGCAAGGTTCTTCGTGTAATAGGTAGTTGTAACTCTATGGGTAGGAGACACATAATGATGAAAATATCAAGAGATCCAACAAAAGATAAGACGACATGGAGCAAGGCGAAAATGGAACTAACATGGGAGAGGATAGTGAAACTTATAGGGGAGACAATAAAATGAGTATGATAGAGATGACGACAATGAAGGTAGGCATGACAAAAAGGAACAATATCTATCATGCATATTTAATCTCTCCACAAAAATATGCAATAGAAACAAAGCCAATGATTTTTTGCTCTCAAAAAAGAAGATTTTAACAAATGACTCTTTTCTTATGTCATGCAAATGATCCACACTTATCTCAAGATTCACAAATATTTTCTCCTTCTTCAACACAAACCACCACCACCATGTTCTGCTACTCCAAAACAACCACTCTTGAGACTTATATTTGATACCAAATGTAAATAAACACTCCACAAATATAACAAAAATAAACTATACACTGAAAAAAAAATTGATCACTGCAAAGATATAGATTGTATTCCAAGTAGTAGACAACATACATAGACTAAAAAACACATGAGCAAGATTGCTGAATGGAACAAAATAGAGGATAAAACAGATAAAAAAATAAGGATGCAAAAGATAGGTGGTGAAAGTGCATTTATAAGAATGTATGATCTATAACCAACCACTAACAAAATGAATTTATTTTCAACAATATCTTCATCCATTTACATATTTATTTATTTGTTGCAATTCTTAATCACATCAATTTTCAAACAAATTAACTATTATACACTACTTATTTAAAGGTACAATTAAATTAATTATCCTTTAAATTACAAATTCAAAAAATTACTATTATATTTAATTATTTTAAGTTTAATAAAAATAATATTTGTGATATGCAGAGGAATATATGTGATCTGTGGAGGTAGCTGAATATTTGTGATCTATGGAGGAATATCTATGATTTGTGAAGGTAGCTGAATATCTATGATCTATGGATATTTGTGATCTATGGAGGAATATTTGTGATCTGTGGAGGCAACTAAATATTTGTGATCTATGGAGGAATATATGTGATTTGTGAAGGCAACTAAATATCTATGATCTATGGAGGAATATCTATGATCTATGGAGACAACTGAATATTTGTGATTTGTGTTGCCCTATAAAGGATATTGTAGAGAGATTGAAGTCAGGCAACAACGACTCTAGAGGGTTTTCAATCCACAACTAAGTTAGGTGATGGCAGTTGTAGAGAGTTTGTAATCCATAGTTGAGTTAGGTGATGGAGAACTCGAGTCAAGAAGGCAAGGGTGGCTTGTAGTGATTGAAGAATGGAAAATGTGGAAGTAGTGTAGCTCAAGATACGAGGAGCAGTGGAGGTCAGGGTGTGGATATTGGTGGTGGATATGGTGAGGAGAGTTGTAAAGATTTTGTCTCAAGGGCCCGATCTTGGGTTAGTCTTCTTAATGGGAAGCAAAAATCAGTGAGCCTAGGGTTAAATCTCTTTTCTTTTTCAGGTTGACTTGTGGTTCTAGACCCTATTGCAGATATGGCTACTTCCCATGGGGATTTTTCTCTTGTTGGAAAATTTGTTGTGGTTCATACAGATCTGGATGCTATTCAAAAGTGGGCTCCATTAAAATGGCATCCTAAGGGTTATTTCGAGATTTTTGCATTACCTAAGAGTTATTCCTAGTTAGGATCAATGGTTTGGAGGATCGTGATAGGATTCTTCAAGGTGGTCCATGGTTCTTTGGATGCAAAGGTTTATTCCTAAGGCAGTGGGCACCCGATTTCAACCCTAATTCTCAATGCATTGACCAAGCTCTTGTGTGGGTTCACCTTCCTGGACTTCCCTTATATCTTGGGAATTAAGAGATCCTATCTAGAATTACAAGTGGAATAAGAGAGACGATGATAATAGATTTTGTTACCATTGCTAGATCTAGGTTTTTTTACGCTAGATTCTATGTTAATGTTATGCTTGATAAGGACCTTCCAAAGTCAATTGAAATCGAGTCTAATTTTGGGGTATGGATCAAAACTTTGGAATATGAGAACATAGTTGAGAAATGATCGGTTTAAAAGAAGTTTGGTCATCCCAGCTTCACTTACACTCTGTTTCAAAAAGCCGATAAAGTAAAAAAGGCTTGGGAAAGGAAGAAAACCCTAAGTCTAATTTTTTTGTCATCTGAATTAGGGATAGATAGAAAAGCGGTTCATGGTGATCCTAAGGATATTATTCCCACATAAAGCTTGGTTTTTGGTGCAGTTGAAGGCCTTATCATAAATGAAATTGATGGAAAGTGCTTAGAGAAAAAATAATTATGCTCTAAAGTTAGCATTTTTCCATAAGTTGGTGGGCATTTCAAGGGTGTAGAGGTGAATACAAATAAATTTTCTATATTAGGAGCATTACTGCATTCTGGTCTTGATCTTGGGTTGCATGCTATTCCAGATAAAGGAGTGTAGATTCTGGATCGTCAAGGGGATCAATTACCTTCTACTCAGGCTCCTATTGAAGTGTTTTTAGGAGTAGCTGACCTTGTTTTGTATAATAAGATTATTGATGTCCCTCTTGATAAGGAAACATATGAAGCTATCATGAAGTTTTTTGGTGATATAGAATAAGGAGAGATTTATACAAATGCTTTAGACAGATAATCAGAGGAGGTCTTGTATTACTTGGAGGAAGATGGCTTTCAAGAAGTTACAAACAAGAAAAATATGAAACTAAAGAATATAACTCAGAAACAACTTCTTCCTCAATCAGTAGAAGCAAGCAAGAAGGGAACAATTGGATCTATGTGGCACATCAAAAATACCAAAAAAAAAATGAATCTAAGTAGTGGGAAGGGGCCAGGAAGATCAAAATAATTTTAGATGCTCTTAAAAATAAATCTCAATATGTGGATAATGGCTCCCAACCTACATTACGTTTGAGCGGAGGGAAGGCTCCTCAATCCTTGAAGTAATGAAGATTGTCTCATGGAATATTTGGGATCACTAAAATATTTTAGAAAATGTTTCAAGCTTGATATTATTTTCTTACAAGAAACTAAGATGGGTGATGATAATTTTGATAGATTACGAAGGTTTATTTGGAAGGAGTGTGAAGGTGTGAGTAGGCCTGCTGATGGTTCTTTCAAAGATTTTTGAATGCTTTGGAATCCTGATTATGTGGAGGGTAAGCTCATTCATCAGGTTGATAGATTCTCTTCCTTTTTATTTTGTTGTAAAAAAACTAAATTTTCATGGATTTGTACCAATGTGTATGCTCTCAATGTTGCTATGGATAGAAGAAAACTTTGGGTTGGCTTAAAATCCCTTGGTTCTTCATTTGACCTACCATGGTTACTTGCTAGTGATTTTAATTCTATTTTGTTTCCTAGTGATAAACTTGGAGGCTCGACTATTTTTTGGATAGTATGGAAGAGTATGGTGAGTTCTTGACCTCTACGGGACTAGTAGATACTTATTTGCAAGGATACAAATTCACTTGGTCCAACAAAAGAAGTGGTGGGGGTCTGATTCAATATAGGATTAATAGGGCCCTTCCTTCAGTGAGTTGGATTACCATGGTTCAAGATTTATCTTTGAGGACTTTACCAAGAATTACTTTTGACCACAACCCATTACTATTAGAAAACATGGAGGATAAACACTCAAAAGGTTAACCTTTCATATTTGAGACAATGTGGCTTTCTAATCCATATCTTGAAGGCTTTATTAAGGCTTGGTGGAATACGAATGTCTATGGCACTAAGATGTTCCAAGTGGCCAAGAAGCTGAAAATCATAAAAGCTAACTTGAAGAGGTGGAATAAAGAGGTTTTTGGGAACCTCTTCAATAGAAAGCAAAACAATATTTCAATATTTGTAGGAAATTGAGGAAAAAGGCCAAAGTGAAGTTTGGTCAGAGGAGTTAAGAGCAAATTACTCTTGCAAAATTCCTTAATATTATTGCCAGTGAGGATTCCATTTGGAGACAAAAATCTCGAGCTACGTGGATTAAGGAGGGGGATAGTAATACCAAGTTTTTCCACCTCTCAACCTTAAAATATAGGAGTTCTAACAAAATAAGAGAAATTACATTGGAATATGGTGAATACCTTAAATATAAGGAAGAAATTACTACTACCATGGTATCCTTATTTCAAGATTTATTTTTTAAATATAGGGAGGAAGTTGGGAATGCTTTGGAGGAACTTCTCTGGAATATTCCCTAGGTGGTGATAGTTGATATGAATAATTCTTTGAATTCCCCATTTTCTAATGATGATATCAAGACCAACCTATTTATCATGAATAAGGACAAAGCACTTGGGCCGGATGGGTTCCCTGCTAGTTTTTTTGATAGATATTTTGGCACCTTCTTGGTTCAGATATTTTGAAAGCCTTAAGAGAATTCCAATCTTATTCCTCCTTTTTGCAGCCATGGAATACTACCTTTATTGTTTTTGTTGCAAAGAAACATGGTGCTTCTTATCTAAAATATTTTAGACCTATCACCTTATGCAATACCCTATATAAGCTGCTTACTAAGACACTTGCTAATAGGTTGAAAAGGCTTCTCTCCATCTTGATTTCTCCTCTTCAAGGTGGTTTTATTCTTGGTAGGTAGATTGTGGATGGGATAATTACCTTTCATTAGACTACATTTTATGTTCAAAAGCAAGTTGGATGGAATGCTTCATAAAATTGATATGGAAAAAGGCTTATGACATGGTCTCCTAGGAGTTCCTTGACAAGGTGTTAGAGAAATTTGGCTTTCGGATCTATGGAGGAAGTGGATTAGAGTTTGTATTTCCTCTACAAAATTTTATATCATCATCAATGGGATACCAAGTGGTTGAGGGTCAAAGAGGTATTAGGCAAGGTGATCCCTTGTCTCCATATCATTTCATTTTAATGGCTCAAGCTTTAGGAAGATTGTTAGAAATAGAGCATATTACATTATTTGGTTCATGTAAATGTACCTTTCTTGGTACATAATTAGGAAATTAGGTTACTTTAAGGAGAATTTATCTAGTTACTTCATGCAATGTAATAAATGCACAAGTATCAATGTGCAAGTTGTCCACTTGTACAACCAGATAGAGTGTTGGCCAAGGAACTTATCTTTCTATATAATGGTCATAGATGTAGATCATTATCATAAGATCATACAAAGCAGAATCACAATCAGTGTGTAGTAGATAGACAATAGGGTAGTGTGTGTGAGCTGTAAGCTTAGATCTCCCTCATGGAGCAATATCATGGAGTACCCATTTTCTCCATAGCTACTATTGTAATAATTTTGCCATTTCTATTTATAGCATATTTTAGTCATCTCACCGATATATTATATTTCTTTTTGCATCTTGTGATTGATATCTCCTAATGTTTGTCGTATCAAAAGCTAATAGTGGTATCAGAGCTATGGTAGATCAAGCCACAGTAGGTCTATAGAGAAAACCACCATTATTATTTGATCTTGAGTTTTTTGAGAACCTTAAACACCATTGGAAAAAACACTGTCAAAATTTCTTAGAAGAGTCTAAGTGGTAGAATTAGGGATAGTTACAAGTGAGGACTAAAATATTAGTTTTAGAAATACTGAGACTGCATAGGGATAGAGTGTTTCCACAGAGTTTAATAAAAACGAGTGAACACTAGGACTCATCATTTGATCTACTAGGTTGATGAATCAACTAGTTGTTGAGCAAGGTGCAGCGACAGTATTGTCATTGTTGTCAACACAATCAAATAGATCGGTTGAAGCAGTGGACAGGAGCTCAGAGGTTAATCAAAGTATGTACAGTGATGTTAAATGCTTATGAGGATGTTTACCCACCTTTTTGCATATTTTCCAAGAAGACCGAAGTGGCCCATATGCTCAAGATCAAAGAAAAAGCAAAACACCGCAAAGAAAAAAGGTGTCGCGATATCGCGACATGTTGCATTTTCGCGGTCAAAAGAGAAGAGAAAATGCAAGGAGAAAAAGTGTCGCGATATCGCGACATGTTGCATTTTCACGGCCAAAAGAGAAGAGAAAATGCAAGGAGAAAAAGTGTCGCGATATCGCGACATGTTGCATTTTCACGGCCAAAAGAGAAGAGAAAATGCAAGGAGAAAAATTGTCGCGATATCGCGACATGTTGTATTTTCGCGGGCCAAAGGAAAGAGAAAGAGCAAGGAGAAAAAGTGTCGCGATATCGCGACATGTTGTTTTTGCGGGCCAAGGAGAGAGAAAAAGCAAAGAGAAAAAAGTGTCGTGATATCGCGACATGTTTTTTCGCGGGCCAAGGAGAGAGAAAAAGCAAAGAGAAAAAAGTGTCGCGATATCGCGACATGTTGCTTTTTCGCGGGCCAAGGAGAGAGAAAAAGCAAAGAGAAAAAAGTGTCGCGATATCGTGACATGTTGCATTTTCGCGGGCCAAGGGAAGAGAAAATGCAAGGAGGAAAAAGTGTCACGATATCGCGACATGTCGCATTTTCGCGGTCCAAAGAGAGAGAGAAAGAAAGAGAAAGAAAAGTGTCGCGATATCGCGACATGTCGCATTTTTGCGGCTCCAAAGCGAAGAGAAGAAGCAAGGAGGAAAAAGTGTCGCGATATCACGACATGTCGCATTTTCGCGACTCGAAAGGGAAGGAAGGAAGAGAAAGAAAAAGTGTCGCGATATCGCGACATGTCGCATTTTCGTGACTCGAAAAGGGCAGGAAGGAAGAGAAAGAAAAAGTGTCGCGATATCGCGACATGTCGCATTTTCGCGACTCGGCAAGAATAGGAAGGAAGAGAAAGAAAAAGTGTCGCGATATCGCGACATGTCGCATTTTCGGGACTCGAAAAGGGCAGGCAGGCAGAGAAAGAAAAGTGTCGCGATATCGCGACATGTCGCATTTTCGTGACTCAAGAAAAGCCTCAAAATAGAAATGAACAGTCATGAAGAAGAAGACGAATAGTCATCGAAGGAGAAAACAAATGCATGCACAAGGGAAAAGAAAACGAACAGTCAGACATGCAAAGAGAAAATGAAAAGTCATGCAAAGAGAAAACGAACAGTCATGGTAAGAGAACATGGTGTCTATTATTTGCATGTGACGTGTTTGACGAAATGCCTTCTCAAAATATACAAAAGGAGTTACAACTGGAGTTACAACTGCAGTTACAAAGAGAAAGGATGGTTATAAAAGGAGTGTTGCTTGGAGAATTTAAGAAGCGCGGGGGATTAAAGTATAGCGGATTTGATCTTGCAAAGAGAGTGAGAGGAGAGCGAGAGGCGCACGACAGGTGAGCGAGAAGGGTGTGAATTGTGGGCGATGTTGAGAAAGCAATAGACCAGTCAGGGTCTTGTAAAAGTGAAGGCATTTATATGTCAATCTTCTAGTTTCAGAATTGAAGTCCAAGTTGGTGCTTGGCATCAGGAGTTGGTGCTCCTTCCAGTTGGTGCTGGTAAATCAAGGGTTGGTGCTCCTTTCTGTTGGTGCAGATAAATCAGGGGTTGGTGCTCCTTTCTATTGGTGCAGATAAATCAGGGGTTGGTGCTCCTTCCAGTGGGTGTTGGTAAATTGATTGTAAAGTTGTGCTTTGCAAAGGCTGGATTTGGATGGTAGTCCAAATAGTCATTTTTGAGGAGTAGCCAAATCGGTGAACCTCGTTACATCTTGTGTTGTGTGATGCTCTCTTGATTACTTGCTTTATTTGGTTTTAAGTTTTCATTATTTTGGCTTTAAGAGTTGAAGATTTAAGTTTTAAAGAGCTACACTGATTCACCCCCCTCTCAGTGTCATAGTGAGACTAACAATTGGTATCAGAGCCAGTTTCCCTTGTCAGGCTAAATCAGCTAGGGTTGATCTTGGATTAGTACGCAATGGCAGGTGGTGAAGGCTTCTCATCAAACAAAGCACCATTGTTTGATGGAACTAATTACGCATTTTGGAGACTTAGGATGCAGACATATCTTTGTGCTTTGGGATACGACATTTGGGATTCAGTAGATAGTGGATACACAATACCCACCACTTCTCCAACCGATGTTGCCAGTAAGAAACTGTTTGAGAATAACTCAAAAGCAAAGAATGCTATCATGTGCGGATTAGTGGACCGTGAACTAGTAAAAATTATGAGTTGTAAAATGGCAAAGGAAATATGGGACAAACTAAGGAGCATTCATGAAGGAGACGCTAAGATCAAGGAGGCCAAGTTACAAACACATCGAGCTCAGTTCGAAGTATTAAAGATGAATGACAATGAGAACATAGAGGCATATATGCTGAGAGTTAATGAAGTCATTAATGCGATTAGAGGACTCGACGAGGAAATCGAAGATTCTATCATCGTGAAAAAGGTATTAAGATCTCTTACTCAAAGATTTGATTCTAAAGTTTCAGCTATAGAAGAAGCTAAAGATCTAAATTCTTTTAGTATGGATGCGATGCATGGTTCTTTGACTGCATATGAGATGAGAATAGGAAAATCTAAACCCACAGACAGAGAAGCTACTTTTAAAGCCCATAAAAATATGAAAGCAAAACAAGAATCCGAGGAAGAAGAGACATCAGATGAAATGGAAGCAAACTTTGTTCGAAATCTAAAAAGGGGAAAAGAAAAATACAGAGGAAAGTTACCGCTTAAATGTTTCAATTGTGGAGGCGTTGGGCATTTTGCAGCTAATTGTCCACTTAATGAGAAGAACAAAAGTAATGAAGGATCGCACCAAGAAAGAAGTGACTAGAAGAAAAAAACAAATTTCAGAAAAGGCAACTTCAAGAAGAAAAGTTTCATCTCCAAGAATGTCAGTTCATCAGAAGACAGCTGTAGTGAGGATTCTAAAAAGGAAACAGGTGAAGCTCTTTTCATGGCACTCAAAGAAGAAAAAATAAAAAAATAACATGAATGTGATGAAGAAGAAATTGATGCAGAAGTAAATTTGGAAGAGGAACTAATTGCAGCTCTGGATGTATTGAAGATAGAAAGAAAAAAGAATAAGAAAATTTCAAGAAAGCTTGAGGAAGCAAATGAAATCATAACCAGTTTGAAAGTATAGATAGAAGAATCCAAGAAAATATCTGAAGATCTCGAAGTACAAATAACCATGAAAATAGATTATTGTTGCAAACTAGAAGAAGAGACTGTTGGTTTAAGAATGCAGATAGAAGAGATGAATCGTAAAATTAGTTGTCATCACAAACGTGAAGAAAGTTCTATGAAGCTGGATAAGATCATAAATATCCAAAGGACTACAGGCATGAAATTTGGTTTGGGCTTTGTCGAAGGAGAATCATCAAATGGATCAAAGAATGAAGATAAGAAATAGGTTGATCAAGAAAAATTGACTCATGCAAAAGAAAGCAATAATGCAAGGCATGAAAGGAGAATTGACAATGATGGATTCACCAATGTCACACATCAAAGAAGAAGAAGATTTATGACTCCTACGACAACATGGCAAAGACCATCACCCAGGTTCAATCATCTCTTTTCTCAGTTACTTGTTTTAAATGCAATGGTTATGGACATAAGATTTCAGATTGCAAGTATAACGTAGGACCAAGGAATTTTACCAATAGAAATGTTTTTTCACCTTTGATGGATTATGCAGTAGAATGTTATAACTGTCATAAGTTTGGGCACATTGCAAGAAATTGTCGAAGTACATTTGCATCAAATCAATTTTAGGGAAGAAAATCTCAACCAAATGGAATGAGACAAAATAGAAAATCTCCCGAAAAACATGCACAAGCTACTGAAAAAGAAAAGTCAAAACAAGAGCCCAAAACTGTAATCAAACCAGAGTGGAAAGAAAAAGATCGATCTAAGGAAGAAAAGGAATCCCTGATCGTACAAACAACATTTAAAGCACAGAATAAATCTGCACCATGGATACTTGATAGTGGATGCTCCAGTCATATGACAGGTGACAAACAAAAATTTGAGAAGTTATAGAAATATGAAGGTGGTTCAGTAAAATTTGGAAATAATGATGGAGCTAAGATAGTTGGCAAAGGTTCAGTGAAGATTAGTGATGGAAAAATCAAGTCAAAAGAAGTCTTGTTTGTGGTTGGTCTGAAGCATAACTTGTTGAGTGTAAGTCAGATTTGTGATAGAGGTCATGAAGTGATTTTTAAGAAGCAAGGTTGTGAAGTCTGAAAAGCAAACTGTGGAAAGTTGATAGCAACTGGATCGAGGACATCTGACAATCTGTACACTCTCTCAGAGACTTCAGAAGGAGCTTGCTTGATTGGACAGGAAGAAGAAAATTGGTTGTGGCACAAGAGGCTCGGTCATATCAGTTTTGACAATCTAGTAAAAATCAGCTCAAAAAGGGCAATGAGAGATATTCCCACCATTAGAAAACCATCAAATAGCATTTGTGCTTCATGCCAAAAGGGGAAGCAAACTAGAGTCTCATTTAAAACAAAAGAGTACTACACAAGCAAACCTTTGGAACTAATACATACTGATTTATGTGGACCCATGAGAACGCAAAGTATAAATGGTGACAAATATTTTATGTTGTATATAGATGACTATTCCAGGATGACATGGGTATTTTTTTTGAAGCACAAATCAGAAGCTTTTGAGATGTTCAAGGTTTTCAAAAACCAAGTTGAGAATCAAACAGGAAAAATGATTAAATGTTTAAGATCAGATAGAGGAGGAGAGTTCATTTCAGAGGATTTTACAGAGTACTGTGAAAAATATGGTATTAGAAGACAGTTTTCAGCAGCCAAGACACCTCAGTAGAATGGTGTGGTAGAAAGAAAGAACATGACAGTGCAAGAAATGGCACGGACTATGTTGACAGAGAGCAAAGTAGCAGATAAATTTTGGAAAGAGGCAGTCCATACTGCGATATACATCCAAAATAGGTGCATGTTGAGGATGCATGAAAGCAAAACTCCTTATGAGTTGTGGTTTGGTAAAAAGGCAACAATAAGATACTTTAAAGTTTTTGGCAACAAGTGTTACATCAAAAGAACTGAAGAAAACCTTGGTAAGTTTGAAGATAGAGCTGATGAAGGTATTTTTCTTGGCTATTCATCAAAAAGCAAAGCTTACAAATGCTACAACAAGAAGCTAAGGAAAATTGTGGATAGTGTCGATGTTAAAGTTGATGAAGGTAGGGAACGAGTAATTAGCTATGAAGAGAACTACCCAATTTATGAAGAGGTTATTGAAGGAGATGAGGAAAAGGAAACGGAAAAGAAACAAAAAATTGACTCAGATGATTCAAACAGTGATTCAAAAGTGGAAGAAAATAAGAAATTCAAAACAGGTAGCTGGTAGAAAGATCATCCTAGAGAGCAAATAATTGGAGACCCCACAGTTGGTGTTCAGACAAGAAGAAGAGTAGTAAGCAACTACTCTCTATTATCCAAAATTGAGCCCAAAAATATTGCTGATGCAAGCAAAGATAAAAGTTGGATGAAGGCAATAAATGAAGAATTAGATCAGATCGAGAAAAACAAAACTTGGGAGTTAGTACCAAGACCTGCAAATAAAAATATAATCGGTACTAAATGGATCTTTCGAAACAAGTTGAATGAAGACGGACAGGTAGTCAGGAATAAAGCAAGATTGGTATGTAAAGGCTATGCACAAGTTGAAGGTATTGACTTTGAGGAAACCTTTGCACTTGTGGCTAGACTAGAGGCAATTAGAATGTTTCTGGCTTTAGCAGTTTACAAGAATTTCAAAGTTTATCAAATGGATGTGAAATCAGCATTTTTGAATGGGAAACTTGAAGAAGAGGTTTATATTGAGCAGCCAGATGGTTTCCAACTTGGTGATGATCCCAACATGGTTTGCAAGTTGAAGAAAGCATTATATGGCTTAAAACAGGCACCCCAAGCATGGTATGCAAGACTAGACAACTATCTTACTCAACAAGGGTTCAAGAAAGGTATGGTGGATAGTAATTTGTATGTCAAAACAGAAAATGGCCATCTTATTGTTCTTGTTGTATATGTTGATGATATCATATTTGGCAGTAGCAAAGATGAGTGGTGTAAAGATTTAGCAAATAAGATGTAGAAAGAATTTGAAATGTCAATGATTGGTGAACTTTCGTATTTCCTCGGGTTGCAAGTTAATCAAAATGAGAAGGGCATATTTATCTCTCAAATTAAATATGTGAAAGAGATGCTAAAAAAGTTCACAATGGAGGATTGTAAGCCAATTAGCACTCCCATGACGACAGGTTGCAAGTTGAGCAAGGATGACATATCTCCACATGTTGATCAAACCATGTACAGATCTATGATTGGGAGCTTATTGTACCTGATAGCTACTAGACCAGATATTTTGTAGGCAGTATGCATGGTAGCACGATTTCAGGCTAGTCCCAAGGAGACTCATGTGACAGTAGTGAAGAGGATTCTTCGGTATCTCAAGGGTACTATGGAGTATGGGTTATGGTATCCGAAAGGTAAGGACTTCACCCTTATTGCGTATTCAGATGCAGATTGGGCAGGATGTGTAGATGACAGAAAGAGTACCAGTGGAGGTGCATTCTATCTTGGAGACAGGTTGGTCGCATGGCACAGTAAGAAACAAGAGTCAGTCTCCTTATCCACAATAGAGGCAGAATATATTGCAGTGACAGCGTGTTGTACGTAGGTATTATGGATGAAACAAACCCTGAAAGATCTTGGTATTTACTTCAATGAGCCAATTTCAGTTAAGTGTGATAACACCAGTGCCATTAACATCTCAAAGAATCCGGTTATGCATTCTCGCACAAAACATATTGCTATCCGGTATCACTTTTTGAAGGAGAAAGTTGCGGAAGGTGAGGTTAAGTTGGATTTTGTTCCAACAACAGAGCAAGTAGCGGATATCTTCACAAAACCGTTGCCCAAGGAAGTCTTTGAGTACCTTCGCAATAAATTGGGAGTGGTCACGCTTCCCAAGAATTGACTAGCTATCGGGACCACATTCTCAGGGGGAGCATTTGTGTATTTGTTTATCTTTTTGCTCATATTTGTGATTTTTGCTAAGTGTAATAATTTTTGCCCGAGAATGTTGTGCATGGACTCGGGGGAGTCTGCAGTGACCCTTTGATATTGTTGTCAAAGGGGGAGAAGAGTTACAGGAAATTGCACGTGTGTTGCCAACAATTCCAAAGGGGGAGATTGTTGAGCAAGGTGCAACGACAGTATTGTCATTGTTGTCAACACAATCAGATAGATCGGTTGAAGCAATGGACAGGAGCTCAGAGGTTAATCAGAGTATGTACAGTGATGTTAAATGCTTATGAGGATGTTTACCCACCTTTTTGCATATTTTCCAAGAATACCGAAGTGGCCCATATGCTCAAGATCAAAGAAAAAGCAAAACACCGCAAAGAAAAAAGGTGTCGCGATATCGCGACATGTTGCATTTTCACGGTCAAAAGAGAAGAGAAAATGCAAGGAGAAAAAGTGTCGCGATATCGTGACATGTTGCATTTTCGTGGCCAAAAGAGAAGAGAAAATGCAAGGAGAAAAAGTGTCACGATATCGCGACATGTTGCATTTTCACGGCCAAAAGAGAAGAGAAAATGCAAGGAGAAAAAGTGTCGCGATATCGCGACATGTTGTATTTTCGCGGGCCAAAGGAAAGAGAAAGAGCAAGGAGAAAAAGTGTCGCGATATCGCGACATGTTGTTTTTTTGCAGGCCAAGGAGAGAGAAAAAGCAAAGAGAAAAAAGTGTCGCGATATCGCGACATGTTGTTTTTTTGCGGGCCAAGGAGAGAGAAAAAGCAAAGAGAAAAAAGTGTCACGATATCGTGACATGTTGTTTTTTGCGGGCCAAGGAGAGAGAAAAAGCAAAGAGAAAAAAGTGTCGCGATATCGCGACATGTTGCATTTTCGCGGTCCAAAGCGAAGAGAAAATGCAAGGAGGAAAAAGTGTCGCGATATCGCGACATGTAGCATTTTCGCGGTCCAAAGCGAAGAGAAAGACAAAGAAAGAAAAAGTGTCGCGATATCGCGACATGTCACATTTTCGCGACTCGAAAAGGGCAGGAAGGAAGAGAATGAAAAAGTGTCACGATATCGCGACATGTCGCATTTTCACGACTCGGAAAGGGCAGGAAGGAAGAGAAAGAAAAAGTGTCGCGATATCACGACATGTCGCATTTTTGCGACTCGAAAGGGCAGGAAGGAAGAGAAAGAAAAAGTGTCACGATATCGTGACATGTCGCATTTTCGCGACTCGAAAAGGGCAGGCAGACAGAGAAAGAAAAGTGTCACGATATCGTGACATGTCGCATTTTCGTGACTCAAGAAAAGCCTCAAAATAGAAACGAACAATCATGAAGAAGAAGACGAACAATCATCGAAGGAGAAAACAAATGCATGCACAAGGGAAAAGAAAACGAACAGTCAGACATGCAAAGAGAAAATGAAAAGTCATGCAAAGAGAAAACGAATAGTCATGCACGAGAAAACGAACAGTCATGGTAAGAGAACATGGTGTCTATTATTTGCATGTGACGTGTTTGACGAAATGCCTTCTCGAAATATACAAAAGGAGTTACAAATGGAGTTACAATTGGAGTTACAACTAGTTACAAAGAGAAAGGATGGTTATAAAAGGAGTGTTGCTTGGAGAATTTAAGAAGCGTGGGGGATTAAAGTATAGCGGATTTGATCTTGCGAAGAGAGCGAGAGGAGAGTGAGAGGCGCGCGACAGGTGAGCGAGAAGGGTGTGAATTGTGGGCGATGTTGAGAAAGCAATAGACCAGTCAGGGTCTTGTAAAAGTGAAGGCATTTATATGTCAATCTTCTAGTTTCAGAATTGAAGTCCAAGTTGGTGCTTGGCATCGGGGGTTGGTGCTCCTTCCAGTTGGTGCTGGTAAATCAGGGGTTGGTGCTCCTTTCCGTTGGTGCATATAAATCAGGGGTTGGTGCTCCTTTCTGTTGGTGCGGATAAATCGGGGGTTGGTGCTCCTTCCAGTGGGTGCTGGTAAATTGATTGTAAAGTTGTGCTTTGCAAAGGCTGGATTTGGATGGTAGTCCAAACAATCATTTTTGAGGAGTAGCCAAATCGGTGAACCTCGTTACATCTTGTGTTGTGTGATGCTCTCTTGATTACTTGCTTTATTTGGTTTTAAGTTTTCATTATTTTGGCTTTAAGAGTTGAAGATTTAAGTTTTAAAGAGCTACACTGATTCACCCCCCCTCTCAGTGTCATAGTGAGACTAACACTAGTGAAGCTAAGATATATGGAAATACTTACCTGGAATTTAATTTATTGCAGGAAATTAATACTCAGATGATTGGTATACCTTCTAATATATAAATCTAGGAGACCTCAACTTTATTTTCCAAAGGTCGGAGTGCCTTCATATTGTAGAGATCAATTGTTGCGAAAAGGAGAATACTTTAGAAGAATCTTCTAGAAAAGAATCGTGGTGAAGTCTAGAGACAGGAGATATCCATTGATAGATTGAATAACTTTACAAGAAGAAAATATCATAGTAGCCTTGATACAAAAGAAAAATCCATAGAATCCTTGATCCAAAATAAAAGGCCATGGAAGCCTTGATACTGAATAACATGTCATAGAAGACTTTATAGGCCACAAAAGACTTGATACTGAAACATACCTTAGATGTATTTTATCCTAAAGAATATTCTAGAGGAAATGATCTAATTTAGAATAATATTTTATTACTAATATTTTTGTTGCAAGTAAAGGTGATCCAATAAGTCGAGAAGGCTTCCTACAAGAAAGTTACGAAGAAAAACCTCTTTAGAATTAATCCAAGACCTGAAGCAAAAGAGATCAAGAGGAGATCTCATTGAATAAATTCTAATCTAGAAAGAAGAAGAAGGACTAGGAGATTCCTGCTCGTATCTATAAGCACCAAAATCAGATATCCAAGATAAGATCTCAATGACAAAACTTCCAAAAGTAGAAGGTTGAAGATAAGGTCTCTAGGAAGATCACAAGAAGCTGCAAGATCAAAGACCTTGACTAGGTCTCGACGAGCATCCATTAAAAGGCTAGGAGAGCCTTGTTGAAGAAATATGCAAAGGAGATCTCACTGGAGAAATCCACTACCAAGCATAAGCCCCTAATAGTGAAGGACTTGGAACAATTATCGCCATTCGACAACAAGCCCAAGAGGAGGACAATTTGACAAGGAGTGCAAAATATGAGCAAAATAAGAATCCAGTGAAGACCTCAAGATATTCGAAATCTTGAGGAGAAGACCTTGTTTGAAGTCAAAGTTCGACAATATGACTTGAAGGCATCAAATGCTTATCAAATCTAGGATATTTGGAGATTACCTCCTATAGAAAGAAGTCATTGCTTTAGAAATACAAACTTCTTCAAATCTACAACAAAAGGAGGAGATTACAAGAGGATATCAAAATCACCAAATCTTGGGCTCATGAAAGAAAATTTGAAACCATAAAAATGATCGAATAAGAAACAATTTAAAATAGTCTACAAAGAGCTGCAAAATCCTATTCAAGGCAACAACTTGGTTTTTTTAGGCACCAATATCTACATCCTCTATAGAAGAAGAAAAGGAGCTACAAAAGTGTTCAGAAAAAAGTAAGCAACTATCGATGCAAGTAGATTCATTAGGTGAATTAATTATAAGATTTATTAAAGCACCTTCATCCTGATTAAAGTTACAAAAATGAAAGTTGTATTATAGTCTTCAAGTGTACAAAAAGAAAGGTTCATTTTAAGGTTCTCATTTGCACAATAGGATTTTATTAGATTTTAGAATTTTAAATATATATCAACTAGCCTATTATCTACTTTGTAAAGCAAAAGAAGACTATATCCTAATGTCTTGCTTGTAAGAAATTTACAGAATAAATATTGGAGGTTTATTTGAGATTATTCTTGATTAGTTGCAGTGAATTGATTAAGTGCATTTTCTTGAGAGTGGATTTATTTACACTATTATTACTCTCAAAAGGAATTAATTTTGTGATTTGAAATAAAAGCTAGAAAATCTAGTTTGGATAAAGTGTCTAAAGACAATTTTAAAGCATAGAAACTTGCAACTCATAATGGCCAATAGAAGCTGCAAAAATTGGTTAGTACAAGCAAAGGAAAAAGTAAAAAAAAAAACTAACCAAAAAGAAGCTTCTAAGATTTAGACTTGGTGAGTCTCAAATCCAAAGCACTTAGGGTTAGTGCAACTAAAATAAAGCTTTTGTTCTATAACATTTACAAGGCTTGGATTCACCATCAATCATCCAAGAAAAAGGGTAAGGAGTCTAGCCAAATAGACATCCTTAAATCACACATTTTGCACTCATATATCTGCTACAAGAATAATAATTTCATACTTGCAAAAGAGTTAAAGGAAAAGGTACAGTAAAAGGTTACATGGTGTTGCATTTCTGCAATACATCAAATGCAGGGAAAGGAGCAGATTTAAAGGTGCCACAATAGGCACAAAAGATACAGGAAAAAAAGCAGCCAAAGTAAGGGCCAAAAGTTCGAGCACTCTCCAACACCAAAAGGGTATTCTCTCCAAGATCAAACTTTCAAACAAAGGAAATTTTATGTAAATGATATCAAGAATTCAAAGGCTATTTATGTAAGAAAAATGATCCAAAGAAAATCTATCACAAATATTTGCGTAAAACATAGCAAGGGAGAATAAGCTATCTACTTAAAATAAAATATAAAGCACGTTTCATCATTTATAAGCATCAATATTTATCTCTATCATCATGAATAGGGAGAATAGAAAAGGCATAAGTGCATAGAAGTAAAGCGAATTCTACGTTTGGAGTAGCATCAACAAAGGGTAGCAAGAGAGCTACCTCACCCTCATCCAAATCTCCAAGGCGACTCACGGATTACCTACAAAAGAAAATATGTTGCTTGTTATTAACAAAATCAATGCAAGCTAAGGAGAAAGACATTCAAAGGAGTTATAATCTCCTTCTTGGAGGTTTTACATAGGAAACTCCATGGAAAAGGGTTGAGTGTCACTTGGCACATTATTCCCTCACGTCTGTCATTTCTCTAATGCTCAAGAGACAAATGTTGAGAGCGCTCAACCAATAAGGATACATTACGTAGGAGTAACAACTAGTGCAACAATGTTACAAGAAGAGGAGGAAGCGTTACCAAGCTACAAAAGTACCACTTGTCCATAAAATATCGCCCATATATGCAACGTAGAGAGTGAAGGGATAACATTCATCTTCGACGTCCGTAGAGTGTGTGAAGAGCAAGCATAGTACAGTCTATCCGCAGCGTGGAAGGAGAGCATAGGAGTATTTAATACTCTATTAAAAGGACCAACATATACTCTCCAAACATCTAAGAGGAAGCCCAACAACCATACCACACTTGTTTACTCAACCTCATAAAGTCAAGCACCGTAGAAAGGGTACGTAGAGGACTGTCATAATTTAGTCAAAATCAGTGCCATTCAAGTGTGAAGTCAAGAGGGCTAAGGTAAGAAAAATATATCATTAATATTGCTGTCATACAGAGGATATATAAGGTTAAAATTTTTAGGATTATTTTTAAGGTTGTAAAAGCAAAATACATAGGAGATAACTTACCTAAAAATTAGAATACTATTTGCAAATTAACCTAGGATATATAAGACCTTCTACTTAGGTTGAATCATTTAAATAATTTGAAAATATTATTATATTTTCTTATTATCTTTAATTTGAAAATACACAAGGAATTATACTAAACTTGGTAATATCATATTCTATTGTTTATCAAGTTGCAAATCCATTAGCAATATATAAGATATCTACAAAACCTAACAATCCTTATGAGTACTCATTCTCATAACTAGGGAGACATAAGGAAGCCCACAAGAATCAAGGATTAATATAGGTTTTATCAAATCAAGCTTATAAACTTCTATCAGAATAAAATCCTATCTCATCTCTTCAAAATGGCATATAATGAATGTGGAATTTGCTTCAATAGAAACTAGTCTATAAAACATGAAAATATGTGGTACATTGACTCTAGAGCAAGTCATCATATGACAGGAAATATACAATGGTTCGATTGTCTTAAAGATACCAATGGTTACTGACTAAGAATTGCGGATAGCCAAACTTATCCTATACATGGATATGGATATGTAACACATAGCAAATTTTTTCCAAACCTTCTACTGAAAAATGTATTGTATGTTCTTGGATTAACATTCAATCTCATTTTCGTAAGCAAGTTGGTAGAAGATAATTATATGATCAACTTTGTATATATGAATGGAATCAATACATGTCTCATAATGAATCAAGGTGAAATTAAAGCAACATGTTCTATCCATGGAAATACATACATCTTATATTCAATGAAAATTTCACAAAATACTGTGATATTTCAAAATGATACTAACATATTTCCAAAGGAACAACTTGATGAATATGAATAACTAGTACAACACAGAGCCAGCCATAGAAGAATAAAAATCAAGAAGATGAGAGGACAAGTGCACCATGCTATATTGAGCCATCAATACTTAGAACCAAACAAAGATATGTGCAATGAGACCAACGAAGGTGGATGGATAAAATACAATAATGGTGAAATAATTCAAAGATCATTTTGAAAATGAAGATCTAATTCAAAGCCATCATATGGAAGAAGGTCCACATTGAAGACTAAATTATTCAATACCCAAATATTGTAATACATGGGGATGTTAGAAATAGAGCATATTATATTATTTGGGTCATGTAAATGTACCTTCATTGGTACATACTTAGGAAATTAGGTTACTTTAGGTGGAAGTTATCTAGTTACTTCATGCAATGTAATAAATGTGCAAGGTGTCCACTTGTACAACTAGATAGAGTGTTGGCCAAGGAACTTATCTTCCTATATAATGGTCATAGATGTAGATCATTATCATAACATCATACATAGCAACATCATAGTCAGTGTGTGGTAGATAGGCAGTAGGGTAGTGTGTGAGTTATAAGCTCAAAGCTCCCTCATGGAGCAGTAGCATAGTGTGACCATTTTCTCCATTAGCTACTATTGTAATATTTTCACCATTTCTATTTATAGCATATTTTACTCATCTCACAGATCTATTTTATTTCTTTTTACATATTGTGATTGGTATCTCCCAATGTATGTGGCATAAAAAGCTAACAAAGATCGATTCTTGCTGCTACCTTGTCCTCTAATATTAAGGACATTAGGTTTTGTGGTATTGTAGAGGCAGTTTCACGTCAAAAATTTGTAGATGACATTTTACTTCTTGGTAAGGCTACTTTGAGAGAGGCTAAGGTATTCTTGAATATTTTATAGTTGTATGAGAAATATTCCAACCAAAAAATTAACTTCCATAAAAGTCAAATATTTTTTGTGAATTGTAGGGATTTTTGGTTGTATCATTGCTAGACTTCCTTCCTTATATCTAGGTATGCCATTGTTTACTAGGAGGATGAAGGAGGAGTTGTGATCTCCTGTGTTGGATAGGATTCAACGTAAGTTAGTTGGGTGGAAAGGTAATCTCCTGAGCCAAGCAGGTAAGTTGTAATTGCTTCAAGCTACCCTCAAAAATATTCTTGTCTATTACATATCTCTTTTCAAAATGCCCTTCAAATTTAGGAGGAGGATTGACCAAATATTTGTGAGATTTTTATGGCCTGGGGTGGAGGATAAACAGAGGGTGTCCCTTGTCTCTTGGGATAGGGTTTTCTCTTCTAGGAAATAATGTGGTCTTGGGAATAGAAATTTGTTGTTGTTCAGTAAGACATTGATTGTAAAAATAGCCCAGAGATTATGTATTGAGGAGGACCATCTGTGGAAAGATATTATGAGAGGTAAGTATCTGAAAAATCAAATTCATTTTTTAGAAGTGTTGCTCCTCCTAGGGGCTTTGTGATTTGGAATGGTTTGCTAGGGGTCAGAAGTTTTGTTACAAAGGGTATACGGTGGCATATTGGGAATGGTAAGAATGTGTTTTTTTGGGAGGATACATGGATTCTTCCTAAACCTGTCTTTCTTACTCCCGAGTTTTATGAGTTGAAGGCTCCTTTATCACTGAAATATGGAGAAAAAACAATTGAATACATAATCATCACTAATGGCAAGACGATTTGGAAGCATCTGAATTTATATACAACAGATCTTCAAATCCTTCAAAGTTTGGTAAGGTTGAACATGTTGTTGTAATAGTACTTTCTTCCTCAATAGAATGACAGGGACTTTCTTCTATGGACTCATTCTC
Organism: Wollemia nobilis; assembly: GCA_028583015.1. Lineage (NCBI taxonomy): Eukaryota > Viridiplantae > Streptophyta > Pinopsida > Araucariales > Araucariaceae > Wollemia > Wollemia nobilis. The sequence continues at coordinate 2,074,818 of JAQPPZ010000840.1, read as the reverse complement.
CTAAAGGTATTTTTTGTCAAGGCTGCATATGAGGCCCAATCATTGTCCAGGGGAGGATATTTTCTAGAAGAAAGGGTTTCGTATCCTCATTTGATCCCCAAGATTACATTTTTTTATGGTTGTTTTTGTAAAACAAAATTGTTGATAATTTATGTAAGAAAGGATTCCATCTTTCCAATATTTTTCTCTTGTGTTCTAAGGATGCTGAATGTGTGGATCATATTTTCTTCCATTGTGATTTCTTAAATAAGGTGCTCAATGCTTTAGTGGATTATTTTTTCATCAAATGGACTTTACCTCGAAATTTCAAGGAACTTTTCACTCAGTGGAAATCCCCCTTCATCAGTCACAACCTCATCAGGGTGTGGGATCTAGTTCTTCCTCATTTTTATGGGGTTTTAGGTGGGAGAGGAACAAAATTATGTTCAAGGATATTACTAGGGGTGAATCCTTTGTCTTTAAAAGGATTAAAGTTACTATTGAGAATAACCTGATTGTATTTGATGTTGGAAATGGTAGGGAGGAAGTTGTGGAGAAAGGATGTTTTTAGTTGGAATCTGAATCTAGAGAATTATGTTTATGTATCCACTATTAAAAAAATAGTGGCTACTAGATTGCATAAACCAGCTAAAAGGTGGATCATTCTAAACTTTGATGGGGTTGCCAAAGGTAATCTTGGGAGGGCTGGTGGAGGTGGTGTTGTCAGGAATGATAATGGTGAGGTCATTTGGGCTTACGCTGAAGATTATGGCATTCAAAAAAACCATCTAGCTGAAGCTAAGGCTTTTTTCTTAGGTGTTCATCCAATTTTTGAGGGAGGATTCAGAAGACTTCTCATTCAAAGTGACTCCTTGAACATCATTTGGGATCTAAATATTGGAAAGACTAACAATTATTTCATCCTGATATTATTGAGGACACATCAAAGATTCTGGAAGGTATGTTAGAAGTTAAAATTGAACATATTTATAGGGAAGGTAACCAGGTTGTTGATGTTATGGCCAATTTGGGGGTGGATAGTGGCCAATTCATAATTTGGGAAGACAATTTCCCTTCGCTGTTATTGACAATGTTGCTTTGGATGCATTGGGTCTACCTATCCAGTAGGCCTTTTATTGTCTTTCTACTTGGATAAGATCCGAGTTGTTTTCTAGTGATCCTCTCTTAGGAAGGTCTTTTTTGGGGGGTTGGCCCTTTTGCTTCCTGGTAGTTACCATTCTCAAGGAATATGTTTGGTGTTTTACCTTCATTCTTGCTCTCTGAGTTTGGAGTTTTGTTATCTGCATCTTCTTGATGTATTTACTTCTCTTCCAGTCTTATGCAAAAATAGAGCAGGGTTGTTGGTGACTCTAAAATAAAGTTGAATAAAAATTTTCCTTTATACCCTTGTGAGTGGTGGGCTGGTATTTGCTTTTGGATAGTTGTTTTAGTTTAATTTTTATTTCTTTTAACCTTAGAAGTTGGGCTGTGCTTAATTAACCTTATCTTTCTCTCCCTATTTTAATGTAAAAGGTTCTAGAACCTTTCAAAACCCTATTTTGAAACATTAATAAAAAAAATTAATAATTTTTATAACTTTTAAAAACAAGTTTGTGTGTCTTTGCTTCAATTTATCTTTTTAATCGACGGTCATTAATATGTGGCATGCAAAAAAGTTTAAAATTCTTTTCATTAAGCTATTTTTAAGATGTTAAATTCTTTTATAATTAAAAAAAATCCTTAGTGCAGGGATTCAAGTTTTGGCTCTTTTTTGGGATGTCTAAGGTTCAAATCAGGACGACCGCATAAGGAGGTGGGTGTGTGTGGTAGCTGTGTGTTAAATTGACTATTGATAAGCATAGGTTTGAGCTTTACAAAGGATATAGTTAGAAAGAAACTGTTCAGCCATATACATTAGTTATAAAGATTTTTCACACTATCCAAATTGAAAAAAAAAAAATCCAAACGTTCCAAAAGCATTGAACACTGTAACCCACCATTTCTCTATTTCTGTCCATTCTCATTTATGGAACTGGGAAAACCACTCCACCAGATATTTTATTTTGTTTTAGAACTTTGTCTGATCGGATTTTTTTTTTTTTCCTTCTTCAAAAAAAACATTGAACAATCTCTCATCGACCATTTCTCTATTTCTGTCCATGGTACTAGACATTGTTATCAGAACTTTGTCTGATTATAGAACTAGGAAAATGACTCCGCCAGTTTTTCTTTTTTTGTTTGAGAACTTTGTTTGGTTATGGAACTGTGAAAAAAATTCCACCAGATATTTTTTTTGTTTTGCTTTCCCTCCTTCAGAAGTGTCAAATGTGAAAGTTGAACTTGAAAGTGTCGCGCGAAGAACGAATTATTCAACTCATTGGGCGCCCTTCGAAATTGCGCCATGACACAGTCGATTCGCAGCTCGTACTATAAGAGAGGGCTCTGCTTCAATATTCTCTTAGCTTTTAATTTGCAGACAAAAATACTATTAACTTATTGAACAATCTCTACAGAAAAGGCAGCTGTTGCTCAGGCAAGGTAATAACTTTTATTTTTCTGCTATCTTGATTACGGTTTAGACAAGGTAATCTTTAATAACAGTTTTCTTGATTATTTCAGAACTAAGATACCCATGTTTTCGAATACTGATGATATATTCTGAAATCTTGCTTTTTGAGTTTCATATCACTAATGAGCGTACAAAGTAAAAATGTGGAACACTTCTTTTTATCGAATGCTGCTGCTCACATTTCTCACTCTCAAAAGATCTTGAGAGGGTTTTCCCTTGCCTACAGAGGCTAGGCAGCGTGAGAACAAACGTAATATATATATATATATATATATTGTTTTCTTTGTAGACGTCTCAAATTTATGTTTTAATTAGAGGCATTTGCCGTCAGGTTTACAAAGTCTGTGACTTCAAAAGATATTAAGGTAAATGGCATCTATCTCCTGTACTAATGCCCCTTAGAATTTGAAAGGTTAAACGTTCACCCCAATTCTTATTATTTGTATTTTGCTTTTGCTATATAGGTCGCAGAAGCGTGCAAATTCTGCAATTTTCAAGACAATTTCTTCGACCTTTTTTGGGAGAATTTTATGACACATAATTTTCTGCTGCAGATTGGAAGGCAAGGTTGCCATAATCACAGGCGGAGCGTCGGGCATTAGAGCAGCCACTGTTCGTCTCTTCTCTAAATATGGAGCCAAAGTTATCATCGCCGATATTACAGACGAAGCAGGGCAGAAATTTCCTCAATCCCTCTCTCCCTGTACGATGTACGTCCATTGCGACGTGACAAAAGAGCACGACGTGAGCGCCGCCGTGGATTTCGCCATGGAAAATCACGGACAACTAGACATCATGTTTAACAATGCCGGAATCCTGGATCACTCTACACAGAGCATAGTAGAGTATGACATGGACGTATTCGAGCGTGTGAGTAATGCATGGCCTTAAGCACGCAGCGCGTGTGATGATCCCCAAGAAAAAGGGCTGCGTAATTTCCACAGCAAGTGTTGCAGGCATAATAGGAGGAATGACTCCTCACGCATACACAGCTTCAAAACATGCCGTTATAGGGCTCACTAAAAACGGCGCTGCTGAGCTTGGGAAATATGGAATCAGAGTCAATTGTGTCTCTCCTTATGGCATTGGCACTGTTCTCTTTGCACAGTTCTTTGAAAAGTTTTCAGAAGAGTTAAAGGGTCAGGCCAAGGTGGACACCTTTCTCAACAATGCAGCAAATTTAAAAGATACCACCCTGAGTGTCGACGATATAGCAGAGGCTGTACTGTATTTAGCAAGTGAAGAAGGGAAATATGTCAGCGGTCATAATCTAGTGGTAGATGGCGGATTCACAGTTGTAAACCACAGCTGCGGCCTCTACTGAACAAGACTTGTCGTTCCAGATACCTACATTCCGTCTCCTGGGGATGCCGATTCGTCATATAGCTTGGCCTTACTTTTTATGAAATGTCGCCCACGGGTCTAAATAAAGTCCAATATCCAATTCGGATGGAACTGTCTTTTGAGTATAGCTGTAGAAAATGTCTCTTGTAAAATATGTAAAGGCATTACTATTATGCTTGACGGATGTTGGATTTTTATAACCCAACTGAATATGTGACCCCTTTCCCTTCATATCGTTTGAGATAAGGTTGTTCTCATGTAACAGTTAATTTAATAATCTTTGGGCCGCGAACGAGAGCAAGAGAAGAAAGAGAGCAAGAAGGAAGAGGTGTCGCGATTTCGCGACATGTTGCACTATCACGGCCCGAAGCAAAGAGTAAGAGCAAAGAGGAAAAAGTGTTGCGATATCGCGACATGTATTTTCGCGGCCAAAAGCAACAAAAGGGAGCAAGGAGGCAGAAGTGTCGCGATTTCGCGACATGTTGCTTTTTTGCGGCCAAAAGAGAAGAAAGAGAGCAAGAAGGAAAAGGTGTCACGATATCGCGACATGTTGCATTTTCGCGGTCCCAAGCAAAGAGAAAGAGCAAGAAGGAAAAGTGTCACGATTTCGTGACATGTTGCACAATCACGGATGGTAGTAGCCAGAGTGCAAAATGGGAGACGAATATCGCGATTTTGTGACATGTCTCATTTTCGTGGCATGTCACATTTTCGCGACATATAGCGGCAAAGGCGCAGAAAGAAGGTAGAATGTCGCGATTTCGCGACATGTCGTCGTTTCTTCCGCTGTTCTTTTTGGGCTATCTTCTCTGTTTTTCGGTCTTCCTGTTCCAAGGCTTCTGTCATTTGTGTTGTAAGCCATGTTTGGCTGGTAATGTTAGAAGGTCGAGGATCCTTTGCTGGTCTCTAGTTCTGGTCCTCAGCTTTACACTGATTTTGTACAAAGGTTTTGGGTCAATCTGAAAAACCCGTTTGATATAAAATCTTTCATGTATAAAAAAAAAAAATAGTTAATTTAATAATAATAATTTCTATGTAAGTAATTTTTAAAGTAATCCCAATGTTAATTCTTATAGTTACAATAATTAATTATACTTGATTAAATGCAGGTGTTAATGTTAAAAGATGTATGTATATAAGGATAAGCACTGGTTAGGGTTGTGGTCTCTTCTCAAAATCATCGTGTATTCGAGGAGACCCAAGCCTCTCCTTGTGTAATGATCCTCCTTACTCGGTTTATGAAAGAAACAAATATCTATACACTTGCCTTTTTCTATGATTCTTGGTATTGTTGACGACTTTCGTGAGTGCAGGACAATATTGTAATGGCAATAAACAGAAATAAGTTAGAGAAAAGGGTGAGGCAGGGAAGTGATGATTTGGCTCGCGAGCACATGGAAACTCGTATTTGCATATCATTTAGGTGCATTACATATTGCATATTTGTGTGGGTTTATTTGACTCAAATATTGTTGGTATGGAAAGAAACATGAAATGTTGTTTTAAGTGGCAATGATGATGGGAACCACTAGTTTGGAAATGTATGTGTGTATGGTTGCTTTCTATGGTGTAAGAGTTTATTATTTAAAATGATATTTTATTTATATGTGAATTTATTATGATAGGTAGGATTACCATGTATGGAAGTCTTAACAAATACCATTATTACATTACTTTGAAATGTAGGAAGATGTGTCGTAATGTTATTAATCTTATTTTATTTTAAAAGTGTGAAAATATGGTTTACACTACTACACAAATAGCTTTGCAAGGATATTAAAGGAAATATTAAATAGTTGGCAGAGTTAAAGTTTGTTTTAAAAACATCCATGATGGATGCACTCTCCATGTTTGTTGCAAAACATTGTGAATGGTTTAATGGTCATGATTTCTTGGTAAGCGCACGATGTAGAAGTGGAAGGCTCGATGTCATCTGGCGCTATGCATGGAGGGAAAAGAAAGAACAATCAGAGAAATTTTCGCATATTGTTGAGGGGAAGAAAAATAAATAATAAAAAAAGTTTGGAAAAACAAAGAGAGCGAAGAAGGAGAACGGGTGAAACAAGGTAGAAGAGATTGGAGAAATAGCGAATAGTGATTTTGGAAGTGTGATAAAATAGGTTAGTGCTCGGTAGCTTCTCATGATTCGTATGTGATCTCCATGCTTGCCTGATATGTACAACATGTCTGTTTCGGTGTGTAAAACATTGCTTGTTGCTGTGTGAATAGATAGTAAACGTAAGCAATGAGATTGTTGGTATTTTACTGCCATGTTTGTAGATGTTTTTTTGTGTAATTTTTTGCTACACTACTGTGTGATTATATGGTGAATGAAACCAGAGAAACTACTAGTGTAACACTACCATACTAGTTTAAATATTGTTGTGTATAATATTATCGTGTAGCTGAGTTATCAAAGGTTAAAAAAAAGAAATATTAGAGCTACACGCATAACCCTGTTACGACATACAATTACTTTATATTACAAAAAATATTGCAGAGTTTTAAAGTAAACAATGTGCTATGCTATGTTGACAATGTTTGAATCAGTGCATTGTTGTGAAATATTATGATGTCATATTTTTGTGTGGTTGTGAGTCTTGTATTGAAAGCAATGAGGTGATGTGTGTTGTATGAGAATCTCACTCTTCTTTTGGGTAAAATTAAAAGAGAAAAATTAGAACTTGCACCTATTTGGGAACTGAGAAACGCCTCTGGATAACGATGGCAAGTTTCATGAAGTTTTACCTAGTGTAAGTACAAATTTTACAATAGAGGAAAACGTTTGACATAACCCTTAGTCAAATCTCGAGAAAGAAAGACTAATAGTTTTCTTGTGTGTTGCCTGTGTTAGAATAATGGTATTTATGCATATTAAATCTGCATGTTCATGTTATTGGAGCTATATCTGAGCCCTGGTAATGACTCTACCTTCCCTAAATGGTCTATCAACCGAATGGAGGCAAACGATGTCAAGTTGAGTGAAAATGGAGAATACTCTAATGGAAGTTGTGGAAATGAACGTTATTTTGTAGCTACTATAAAAATAAGACCATAATCCATGTAGTGGGCATATATACTCTTGCTTGGTCTGAGCTTAAGCACTAGAGCAGAATTGTAAGGAATTAACACCTAAGACTTGTGTTTAAACCAAATATTGTAATGAGAATAGTCTTGTCATAGGCAGTAAGTGTTTGTAGTATTGAACCTGAAAGAAGGAATGAAGCCTTATGTAATTTTGTTTCTATTAAAATATGTAACTGTATTTTTTCAGTGCTTCATATGCTCACTATTTAGTCAAATGAAACACATACTCAAATTGAAACTCTATATTTCTATTAAATAAAAAAAAAATTATTGCTTTACAAATTTGCCCTTTGTATGTTGCAATATCAGAACCATTTGTGTGTGATAGATATTAAATTAAGTTAAAATAAAATCATGACACATCATGGGATAGCTGGATAATTAAGTGTATTATATTTAATTTTATGCCTGAAGTATATATGCTAGAAACTTTTTTCTTGAATGCCATAATTACTCATTTGATAAATACTTAGAATCTGGAAGGTGCAAGGCAACTGGAAATTAACTCTAGAGGAGGTAAATTGGTGAATATCGTGCCTAAAACATAAACAATAAGGAATTTTGAAATCGTATGAGAAAAGAATAACCAACTTACCTTAAAAGGAATAGAGTTATTTAGAGCTAGACTTGTATAAGCAGTTGGTGGTTTCTTTTAGTTCTTTATGAGAATAATAGGCCAATTGTTGTTTAGAAAGGGCAACTATGTTCTTGAATGGGTTAAAACTTGACATAGTTTTAAATAGTCTAATAGTAAGATTTTGTTATGATAATATTCTATTGTGCATTCAAAATATGTTGACTTAAGGATAAAGAAGTTGTCATCTTTTAGATTAGCTTGATAATAGAATAGTTTTAAAATACCCTTAGAGGGATAGAAAAGCTAATAAATATAAACAAATGAACATGCAAGTATGTTGAGGTGTGGGAATGCACACAATGGACTTTGAGACAACCTAGTTATGATGGAATCAGTCAAAAAGAATTGGTTAGGATGGGATTCAAAATGGTGTTATGGAACATCACTTTTTAGACTGGTCTCAGATAGCACAGTTCTCATTATATACTCATTGAACCTAGCTATAATAGTCGTAGAGTTTGGTATGGGATAAACCATTGCGAGTTACAGTGTGTATAGGTGATGAGATCCAAGGTCAGGGTATTGAAATGGAACTAACTATCTCCAGAATTATGGGAGTCATCAATTAGTCATGGAGATATAAATACGCTGACCTCTTTTGTGTCAAGTAAAAACAAGTCGACTATATTGTCGAAGGTTCGGTATGAAGAGGAAAGTGAAGATAACATTCCCCCTCTAGGTTTTATGGGTCTTAGAGGATAATCCTATCCATGGTTCAAACCTCATGCTGAAAAATATGGACGATAAATGAGGACGATCGAATTCATAAAATGGCTATTCATTGGGATAGAGCCAATCTCGTCCACTTGGGTGACTGGATGTAGTAGTCTTGAACTAAAATATGGTGGTTATGTTTGTGTTATGTATGATTAAAATTTTCTTGGATCATTCAAAAAAAATTAGCCAAGTTTAATTCCTCAACTCTTAGGTGTGCTTAGAAATTTTAACTGTTTTAAAAAAATACTTTCTATTCCTACCCTTTTTTTCTTTGGACAACTAGATTTGATGATGGTTCTAAGTTGTTACACCTTGGGAGGTTTGAGGTTGAAACCGTGGTATATCTAGAAGGGGATAGGTTGGATGGTAGAAGCATAGTGTTTTACCTAAGGTTTATAGAAAGAACTTCTAATGAAGTTACATATTTCCCTATGAATTAAAAAAAAATTGAATTAAAAATATATTTTTTATTTTTTTAATTGGTTTCATAGGATTGAAACAATTTCACTCACATTAAAATACCAGCATATAGTGGTATTACAATGAGTTGATTATTATGCATGTAATTATTAATATGGTTCAGACTTGCAATTTTCCTTTTTTTTTTTTTTTAATATAGGGTTTTGAAATGGTTGTCCTTTCCATTTTACATGTTTTTGTTACATTGAGTTATTTGGTGCTGCCAAGATTTGAATGTTGTTGTGGGCTACATCAACTATTTGTCTCAACCATTGAACCAAAGACCTATTAGCAAAACAATTGAGATAAAATATAGGCTTTTATGAGAGGTCCCAGTCCCCTCCTATTAATTGGAGTTTGAAACTTGGGCCTCCCCAAAGAGAGACCAAAGCCCTTACCAGTATAGCAAGCTTTCAGTTACATTTTACCATGTCTTTTTAAAAGTTAAAGAATTTGATCGTTTCAACACTCTTAATGAATATGCAATTTTTACTAGTTTTTAACTTTTTTTTTTTAATTTATAAATTATCTTGAAATCTATCCATATATATCTAAAAATTATCTTTGGATCTATTTATTATTGTTTAAAAAACGTATTGTAGAACAAATAGGATGTTACTAAAATAGTCATAAATAATATTATTTTATACGTATCATACAAGTTAAACAATAAAGAATATGCTTTGCAGTACAATAAATTTATTGTAGACATTAAAAAAGTGTCATTTTGGAACCTTTCCAAACCATCCTTCCAATTTTAATTATGCCAAATCCTCCCTTAATTCATCTAAATCCCTTCAAATTCCCCCTAACTCTCCTCTAATTTCTCTTAATTATTTTCTAAATTCCCCTAATTCCTTCTAACTACCTTTATTCCCTCTTAATCCCTCCTAATTTTCCCTAATCTCCTCTAATTCTCCCCTAATATTCTTTAATTTCTCCTAATCTCTCTTTCTTCCTTTATTCCTCTTAATTCTCCTCTATATTTTCTTAACCTACCTAATTTATTTCTAAATCCCTCATAATTCTTCTAATTTATTTTAATTTTTGTTATTCCTTGCTAATCCCTTTTAATATTCTTTAAATTTCCTCCTAATTCTCTATTTCTTCTAATTCTTCTTAAATTCCTCTAAAACCCTCCTAATCCCTCAATTATTTTAATCCTCTCAATTTCCTAGGAATTTCTCTTTCATCTCCCTAATTTCCCTTTAAAATCTCATAACCTCACTTAATCCCCATTTTCTTAATTTAATCCCCTTTATTAAACCACTAACTACTCTAGAAACTTCCATTCCCTCACCTTCCCACACCCTTCCCTCATGGACTATTCTTAAACCTTTTTGGCCAAATATATAAATGCCACTCATTCCTCATCTGTTGTAAGTAAGAAAGAAACAAGTGAGAGAGAGAGACTCTTAGGGATTTTCCAAAGTTTGTCATTAGGATTTTTGCAAGATCCATCATTAGAATTTTTGTGTTAGGGTTTTCAGATCCATTCTCACCCATCCTTTCACAACCATATCTTCTCACTCGACAACATCTATCTTCTCGCTTGATAGCCATTCCTTCTCACTCGACAACCATTTTTTATCTTTTCTCACCTTAGCTATGAATCGCGATCTGCCATAACTCCCTCCAAGCTTTGTAAAAACTTTTATCTGTGTCTGAAGCACATACATCTCGGTTGTCCCTCAAAGAGACAGTTAACAAGTACCATCATTTGAGATTGCCATCATAATCATCTAATATAGCCAAAATCAGCATTTGAGATGGCTACCAACCAACAAATACTTCTCTTCAAAATCTAATCGTATATTGGAAAGATAGATCACATAGATATAATTTTACTGTTTCACAATATTTTCTTGCATTGTTATTTTAATTTTTGGTTTGTATATCCCTTCAATATAGGCACAACCATGGTGGGCCTATTCAGATATTACTAATTTGTTGTCGTTTACTATGTGTAGGCACCCTTGTAGCTGTAGAAGATAGTGAAATACTAGGCACAACCAGTGGTGGTCACGAGAAACATACCTCACATACAATTGTGGCTCAGAAGAACTATTTACACCATATTCTTTTACTTTGTAATATTTTACTTTGTAAAAGGGGCCAATCCCCTTCACTTTGATACATTGATTGTAAAAACCCTAAGATAGTTTATTTGTATTGGAAGATTCACAATTTAATCTCACTATTTTCTATTTTATGTGCATGGTGGGTCTTTATTCTATGTACAAAAAGTGTGATCATAGTGGAACCCTATCCTTAACACACTTAACATTTTATAATTTACAAAGTTTTTTAAGTTAACTTATATTTTTAAGTTAGGTATATTTTCCTAGGATATTATGTCTTTTTGTTTGATTTATCTATCCTTCTAACATTTCTATTTTTTTGTCTATGTTGCAGGTATTCAAAAGTATAATGATATGGAAATCCTAAAATATTGATCACAATTTTGTATCTTGTATTGGCAACCCCCTCAACACTGAAAAATATAACCATAGATAAGTACTACAAATCCCTTTTTATTTGATCTATTTTAAAAAAAATAAAACAAAATTTGTTTAATTTCTCTTGTTTTGGGATATGGTGTTTCGCCTATGTTTTTTATGTATATAAAATTGTTTTGCTTATTTTCTGTGATGGTCCAATTCATTGATGGTTGGGTGCAGTTTTCTACCTTTTGTTAGGAAGCTTATTCAGATTTAAAATAATATTGGCCAAATAAATCATTTTTCTATATGCATATTAATATCTGCTAATCACAATCTAATTGGGATGTCGACTCGCAGAGAATGAGGTTGTGTTTTTTGATTCTATCTTTAGTTTTAGGCGATACAATCTATTTTTTTATAAAAAATAAAAATAAAAAATAATTAAAGATTTTTCTATAAATCTCATCAATAGATAAACCTCATTTATAGTCCCATTGCAGCACGACCACAACCCCCCATGCAGTCCCACTCCAATATCCGACCCAAGCCCTACTAGAGGGTGGGTAGACTATTTGTCAAATTTTGTCCTTATTATGCATAAAATTTTGGAAGCCCCATCGACATCCCTTGTCCTCAGTATATTAGCACAACCTAGGCTCATTTTCTTCATATCCATTTCTATGGTCGATGCTATCTATCCCTAACTATAACTCACAACATCAAGATTACAACCATTTTCGTCTATTTTTTTTTCAAATTTGCAATGTCTTCTCCACTTTCCTATAGACAAGAAAGAAATACATTATGAGTATAAACATCCAAAAATGAACCTTTGCGTGGACATGGAGTCATAATCCTTGCAAGAAAGCTCTAAATAATTTGCTTTAGGGAGTGATAAGTTTGGAGCCTGAAAATATGCTAAGTCTCGAAATTGTACTCTCTGTTTTGAACCGGCAGTAATGAAAACAGACAGTTATCTCATTGATATGATTGGGGATTGTTTCTTGGGGGTATGACGAATTTCCATGATTGATTGGACTCAATCTGGGAATGATTTATGGCATGATTAGTGGATCTGAGATTGGGAGATAGGATCTAATTCAGTTTCAAGTTTATTTGAGTTGCAGATTGTATCGTATAAAAGTTAGTGTGAATTGCTGAGAGGAAGAGGAGTGTATGTTCCATTGTATTTTTTGGTGAGAAAAATTGTAGCAGGGTTTTGTTGCAGGAATATTTCCATTGAGGATAATACAAGTGGATTGGATATTCGATGGTGGATGTAGCCCACACTGGGTGAACCACCTTATATGTTGTGTCTTCTCATTTGTGTGATTGTTTTGTCTTTGAATGTTTTGGAATTTATTTCTTCTGCAATCTGAAATTTTTCTCTAGATTATTTGTTATTAATAATCGGTAAGAAGAAATCCTAACAACTGGTATCAGAGCTTATTGTTGGGTGCTCAAAAATAGGGAGGATTAGTTTCGAGTGGGAGCAATGGCAGAGGATTCAAAGTTTCGGGTAGACAAGTTTAATGGGCAGAACTTTGCATTATGGAAAATGCAAATTGAAGATTATTTATTACTGAAAGATTTGTATCTTCCTTTGGGTGGAAAAGCAAAGCAACCGTTCGATGTAACAGATGAGGCCTGGGAGCTGCTAGACAGAAAGGCTTTGGGGACAATACACTTATGCTTGGGAAGCCAGGTGGCTTTCAACATCTCAAAGGAGAAAACAACAAAAGATGTAATGGATGCCCTTACCAGGTTGTATGAAAAACCTTCTGCATCTAACAAAGTTTTCTTGATGAAAAAATTATTCAATATGAAAATGAATGAAGGTGAGTCCATGCAGGACCATCTTAATAATTTTAATGAGGTAACAAATCAATTATGCTCTATTAAAATTGAATTTGATGATGAGGTCAGAGCTCTGCTTATTTTATGCTCTTTGTCGGATAGTTGGAACAGTCTAGTTATGGCAGTTAGTAATTTTGTATCTGGTTCTAATAAACTGGTATTTGATGATGTTGTTGGAGTAATTCTAAGTGAGGATATGCGAAGAAAATATTTAGGTGAAGCAACTTCATCAACTGCGTTAATAGTGGAGAACAGAGGAAGACAGAAGGAGAGGGGCAAAAGTCCAAGCAGAGGAAGATCAAAAGGAAGATCAAAGTCAAGAGGAAAGAGCAAAGTGGAGTGTTGGTATTGTAAGAAGAAAGGGCACTTGAAAAGGGAGTGTTGGAAAAGGAAGAATGCTGGAGAAGGGGATGGAGAAAATTCAGGTAATCAAGAAGCAAACATAGCAGGTGAGATTCCTCAAGATGCTTTGATTATGTCACTAGATAAAAATGATGATTACTGGGTTTTGGATTCTGGAGCCTCCTTCCACGCAACACCTCACCATGAGTATTTTATTGAGTATGTTCAAGGTAATTATGGATAGGTACATCTAGGAGATGATCATCCCTACAGTATAGTTGGCCTAGGTAAAATAAGATTAAAAATACCAAATGGGAACTACTGGGTTTTGAATGATGTCAGACATATTCTAGAATTAAGGAAGAATTTAATTTCAGCCAACAAGCTTGATAAAGAGGGGTACATCATCACTTTCGAAAATCAGTCTTGGAAAGTTTCCAAGGGTTCATTGATAGCAGCCAGAGGTAAAATGTTGGGTACATTATATTTGCTTACAAATGTTTCTAATTGTGAACTGAATTTGGTGGCTACAGAAGAAAGTGCGGAGTTGTGGCATCAGAGATTGGGCCACATGAGTGAAAAATCAATGAAGGTACTTCAGTCAAGGAAGTTGCTTCCAAAGCTGAAAGAGGTTGATTTAGGATTTTGTGAGAACTGTGTCTACGGTAAGCAAAAAAGGGTGAGATTTCTAAAAACCGAAAAGGAGAAGAAAAGGGAGAAGTTGGAGTTGGTGCACAGTGATGTGTGGGGACCAGCCCAGGTAACATCTCTAAATGGTTGTAATTATTATGTCACCTTTATTGATGATGCTACTCGTAAGACATGGATTTATTGCATAAGGAAGAAATTTGACATTTTTGACACCTTTCAAAAATGGAAGGCATTAGTTGAAAATGAAACTGGAAATAAGGTAAAGTGTTTGAAATCAGATAACGGTGGTGAGTACTGTTCAAATTATTTTGACAATTATTGCTATTTAAATGGTATAAGAAGGATTAAGGTTACACCCAAAACACCTCAAGAGAATGGGGTGTCCGAGAGGATGAATAGGACAATCCTTGAGCGTGCAAGGTGCCTTAGATTGCATGCAGGTTTACCATTGTTTCTTTGGGCATATTGTATTGACACTACGGTTTACTTGATAAACAGGGGGCCATCAAGTGCATTGGATGGCGGCATTCCAGAGGAGCTATGGAGTGGTAAAACCTGTAATTATTCTTTCTTGAGAGTTTTTGGTTGTGAGGCTTTTGCCCACATAGATAAAGAAAATAGAAAGAAATTAGATGCCAAGTCTTAGAAGTGTTACTTCATTGGATATGGAGTGGATAGATTGGGCTACCGGTTATGGGATAACATAAACTGGACAATTGTAAGAAGTAGAGATGTGGTGTTTAATGAAAAATGTTTGTACAAAGACAAGAATTTGCAGGTCAGAGAAGAAGAAAAATTAGAAGTTATTGAGCTTGATGTGGATACCAATGTGCCTAGATTGCAAGGAGATGTCCAAGAACAAGAGCCACAAACTCCATCACAAGATGATCAACAACATCAACAACAAGCACCTCCATCTCCTGTAGGTGTTGTTAGAAAATCTATCAGGACAAGTAGGGTACCTCAACGATTTTTTGATTATGTTATGTCTACAAGGGTAAGTAAGTTACCAGACCGTTATTTCCTTGCACTTCATTATGTGTTATATACTGATGCTAGTGAGCCAGAGTGCTTGGATGAAGCTTTACAGATGAGTACCAGCAAGAAGTGGGAGTTGGCAATGAATGAGGAAATGGAGTCTCTTCTTCACAACCAAACATGGGAGTTGGTTGAGCTACCTACAGGAAAAAGGGCACTACACAACAAATGGGTGTACAGGATCAAGGAAGAGGCAGGTGGAAATAAGAGGTATAAGGCTAGACTCATAGTAAAATATTTTGAACAAAATAAGGGTATTTATTATGATGAGATTTTCTCACCGGTTGTTAAGATGATGTCTATAAGGACTATATTAAATTTAGTTGCTATTGAAAATTTGCATTTGGAGCAACTTGATGTAAAAACAACTTTCCTTCATGGTGACTTGGAGGAGGAAATTTACATGCAGCAACCGGAAGGATATGAGGTAAAGGGTAAGAGAAATCTTGTTTGTAAATTGAAGAAGAGTCTATATGGCCTCAAGCAGGCACCAAGGCAGTGGTACAAGAGGTTTGATAGTTTCATGGTTGAAAATGATTTCAGTAGATGTCAATCAGATCATTGTGTTTATTTCAGGAAGAATAGTGATGGTGATTTCATTATTTTATTGTTGTATGTAGATGACATGCTTGTTGCAGGGTCTAACATGCAGGACATTAATAGCCTAAAAAAGAAATTGGCAAACACATTTGCCATGAAGGATTTGGGAGCTGCAAAACAAATCCTTGGAATGAGAATAGTAAGAGACAGGAAAAACAATCTGCTGAAACTGTCACAAGAAGACTATGTTGAGAAGGTGTTGCAGAGATTTAGCATGGCTAATGCAAAACCAGTAAGTACACCATTGGCAAGGCATTTTAAGTTGAGCAAGGATTTGTGTCCAAGAACACAGGATGAAAAATATTATATGGCAAGGGTTCCCTATGCATCTACGGTGGGAAGCTTGATGTATGCAATGGTCTGCACAAGACCAGACATAGCCCAAGCAGTGGGAGTTGTCAGCAGGTTCATGAATAATCCAGGAAAGGGGCATTGGCAAGCCGTCAAGTGGATATTCAGGTATCTAAGGGGTACTTCTAAATTTTGTTTAAATTTTGGTGATACTGACTTGAAGTTGCAAGGTTTTGTAGACTTTGACATGGCAGGAGATCTTGATGGAGGAAGGAGCACAACCAGTTATGTTTTCATTGTAGGTGGTGGAGCGGTGAGTTGGATTTCAAAACTCCAACCAGTAGTGGCTCTTTCAACAATGAAAGTTGAGTACATTGTTGTGACAGAAGCAAGCAAGGAGATAATATGGTTGCAAAGGCTTTTGGAAGAGTTGGGGAGAAAGCAGGATGATAGTACACTATGGAGTGATAGCCAGAGTGCTATCCACCTAGAAAAGAACTCGGCCTTCCATTCCAGAACCAAACACATTCAGCTGAAATACCACTTCATTCGTTCAGTATTGGAAGATGGATCTCTGAAGCTTGATAAGATTCATACTTCCGAGAATCCTGCAGACATGTTCACTAAAGTTGTCCCAAGGGAGAAGTTGAGCATTTGCTCAACTTTGATTGGTCTTAGTGTTTAGATCAATGGTTTGAATATCCAGTCCTAGGCTGCAGGGTTGTTGCAACATTTTAGTCTCCAAGTGGGAGATTGATAAGTTTGGAGCCTAAAAATATGCTAAGTCTCAAAATTGTACTCTCTGTTTTGAATCGACAGTAATGGAAACAGGCAGTTATCTCATTGATATGATTGGGGATTGTTTCTTGGGGGTATGACGAATTTCCATGATTGATTGGACTCAATATGGGACTGATTTACGGCATGATTAGTGGATCTGAGATTGGGATATAGGATCTGATTCAGTTTCAAGTTTATTTGAGTTGCAGATTGTATCGTATAAAAGTTAGTGTGAATTGCTGAGAGGTAGATGAGTGTATGTTCCATTGTATTTTTCGGTGAGAAAAATTGCAGTAAGGTTTTGTTGCAGGAAGATTTCCATTGAGGATAATACAAGTGGACTAGATATTCGATGGTGGACGTAGCCCACACTGGGTGAACCACCTTATATGTTGTGTCTTCTCATTTGTGTGATTGTTTTATCTTTGAATGTTTTGGAATTTATTTCTTCTGCAATCTAAAATTTTGCTTTGGATTATTTGTTATTAATAATCGATAAGAAGAAATCCCAACATAAAGAACACAAAGTAACTTGGAATACGTGAAGAAAATCAAAGAGAAACCACTTTCCACCATTTGAATGTGAATCCAAGAACGCCAATAAACGTGCTATAATCTATTCCTAAATCGATTGTGCGTGTAAGTGTCGGTACCTAAATCAATCGTACATGGAAGTGTGGGTACCTTCTTCACTGTTCTCCTGTGACCCTTCTCATACATCCGCCCCTATTATTTTGCCTGCTCACTATATGATTGAAACTTCCCTACTCCGATGCCAAAACCACGAAACCATTGCTATGATATTGTATTCAGCCCTCCACTAGGTGTATTTTGCATACGTTATGGTTTCTCCTGTCATTGTGGTGTGTTTCATGTCTGTAAAACAAAAACAAACAAACAAAAATGGGGGCGTTGTGCATTGTGGATTTGACCATTGTTATTTGTTCCAAATCCCGCGACCTTGCCACATCACAGGCTGCGTCCACCTCATATTCCTTCGGTATATCATTATTAAAACAAAAATCAAAATCCGGTATGAGGGCCGCCTCCACCTCATTTTCCTCGAGTACATCATTATTTAAAAAAAATTAAAAATCTTGCATGTTGTAGGCCAAGTGCACTCCTTTTTTATATTATAAATAAATATATAAAAATAAAAATAAAATTTAATAAAAGAAAAAGTGTGCTGGCCTCGTAGGCCTATGGCGCTGGGCCTGCCACAGCCGCAAATCGCTTAGGCTGCGCATAAGCCTGTGGTCAGGGTTGGAATTTCAAAAAAAAAAAATTATTAATAGAAATTTTTATGACGGTTCCAATTTTTTTATTGGTGTCTGGTTAAAGTTTTAATTTTTATTTGCTTTTAATTTTTAATTTTTATTTTTTTATTTTATATTTGCTAGTAAGCATTTTACCTTGAATAAGTTCTCTTGTCCTTGAAATACTTTCATTTTTACATATGACACTCCAATTGCATGGTCACGACCACTGTGAGAGACATCCTTCAAATGCATAAATCATGAATACTATGAGCCTTTTTTAATAAGTGCTTGCAAAATAAAAATCAAAGGATCCATTTTTTAAATGAGTGTCGTAAAGTACTATAAGAACCATTTCAAAACCATATAATCAATTATAAGAAAAAATATAAATAATAAATAAAATAAAATAAAATCCTAGAAAGCAAAGAAAGAGATGGTGAAAAAGAATCCCAAAAGCCCATATGCATAAGCTATTGGAATTTGACAGTATGTAGACTTTGAGTCTACAACCCATTGTTTCATGTTAGACTTTGAAAATAAGTTGTTAAAAAATTTGGACTTTACAGATGTAATACTATTACAATGTACTATGGATGAACCATTTTAAAGCCATATAATCAATTAAAAAGAAAAGAAAATAAAAAAAGAAAAAAGAAAATGAAAAAGAACAATAGAAAACAAAGAAAGACAAGTGTGAAAATATAATGTTAAGTAAAAATTGTATTAAAGTTGTTGTAATACCATTATACAATGTATTATGAATAAACCATTTCATAGCCATATAATCAGTTAAAAGGAAAAGAAAAGAAAATGAAGCCTATAACAACTACTTAAAATATGTTTACCTTTAATAATTTGCACCTCTAATAATTTGAAGCCTTCAAGGTAGATGAGATTTGAAAACTCATCCAAGGAAATTGAAAGTTGCTTTTTCTTGTGGATGTCTACTTTTACTTTATCTTCCATAATTGGAAGTCGTTTTTCCTTCATATTTCACAACTGAAGTTTGAAAGAAAAAACAAAAAAACTGAACCTTCCACCCAAAATTGAAGATGCTGGAATTCATTAATAATACTAAGATGGTGTCAAAAATCTCGCAAAGAGCCAAGGTGCGCCACCTCGATATAGGGACCGATATTAATCCCTATGCTAGACCCCAACTACCTTGCGTATTATGAGCGTCAAACCTTAAGATCGATAGGAAGATAGCATTGTAATTGGTGTTGTTCGATGGCTTTAGAAGGGACCAATCCAAACATCGTTTTTGATTGACCAAAAAAAATCTGCCTTGTTTCGGTCTGGGAGGTGGAAAATCAGGGAGGAGAGGGGATGCTAATCCTTTTGACACTCCAGAAACTGGGGGAGGAGACAACTGCTAATCCGTTTGACACTCCCGAGCTGCTTGTATCTCTCTCGACCGCAACCCCAAAAACTGAGATGGATGGATGGTTTTGATGGTAGTTTTGTACTCATTGGTATTTGTTCTAGAGGTAACATATGCTCTAATTTAATGTTCACTTTTATTAACATTACATACTCCAACGAGGTAACATTGTATTCGTATATCTAATATATATTTATACATATAAATACTTCAATTTGTATATTACAAGTAAAATCTACGGTTTTCAAACATCTTTACCTGTAAATTTTATGATTTATAATAAAAATAACAAGTAAAAATCTATGGTTAGCATAAAATTAAAGTCGTAATTTACAACTTCAAATGCAAAATATGGTAATATTCCTATCAAATTCCAGACCTGCTTGTAGTGCACATACCGCGTAGGCTTGGCCCACGTATGCCTATCATAGGTCTATCGCATCGTGGTGTAGGCCTGTCATGGGCCTACGTGGCCCCACCCTCATGTTGACCGTGTCGTGCTTCCTCTTTTTTATTATTATAATAATAAAAAAAATTTAACAAAAATGTAAAATATCAATAAAACGGTTTTCCCAAATCTTTCTGTTGTTTTTGAAGAGATCCATAATTTTTCTTACAATTGGTTGTTTTGTTCTAAACTTGAACATAATGATGTTTACAGTTATTAGAAATGCTTTTTCGAGACGGATCTAATATAGGTATCCAATTTGAATTTTGTAACAATATTCTTTGACTTATGATGCTTCGAAGTTGTTTTTATCAAAATTATCAAAAACAATCATGTTTGCTTATTTGCTTATCTTATAGTTTGTGTTGATATTGCATCCATTTATACCAAAAAAAAAAAAAAAAAAAAAAATCCTTTTTTTAGTTATCATTTTTTGTTGTAATTTTTTCTTAGATTTGTACTTGTTTGCATTCTAACATTGTGTTTATTTGCATTGTTGTCAGTAACTATAGTTCAATTTTACATTCCATGTAGGCATTAAAGACATAAACCATCAAATATCCAAATAACTTTTACACTTGTTGCACAACATTTTTCATAATAATTACTACAAGGATAACCTCCTGGTGAGTTGGACTTCATCCCCAAACATCAATCGAGCCCTTAGAAACCCTAGTTAGTGTGCATAGTTTCTTGGATCATCACCTGAAAACTGGCTACCCTTGGGGCTAGCCTGACATAATATTTAGGTTAGATACCCTTTAACCACATGGCTTAAATAAGTGGAATCACAACTATCATTTATGTTTGAGCCCGATCGAGGGTGAAGCGAAAGCCTTCTTGGGTAAGTATTAGGGCTTAGACAATGCAACCTCTTTCGAGAGGTATCTTTTGTTCCTTTAGTCTACTTAAAACCTAACCCTCCATCCTTGGAAGCATCTTAGTTGTTTGTGTTACATTCCTCGTAAGAGGGATGGGCATAAAGACACCCTTTGCAGACTTCACACCATCCATCCCTTAGTAGTTATTAGGCTTAGGGATACATCAAAACACACACATAAAAAAAAATACAAATCCATCAAACCTCCCTTCACGTCTGCCAAAACATCTCAAAACATCAAAACCCAAAACACCAAAAATAAAATGAACACATCAACCTCATTTTTATTTATCTAATTGATTATTTTACTTTTTGTTCGTATAGAGAGTATATATTTTTAACAAACATTATCTGAATCATCACCAAAATATTCAAAACATTCCCAAAATCCACCTTTGCCTCTTTCTCCCACTAATCCTATACATTCCTTCTCATTTTACTCCATCCCTATTTTATTATGGTACAAACCCATGTTGAAGCCCGCACTCAAAAACAACCTTTCATGGATCATTCTGACCATACACCTCCTCCTTAATCCCATCTTTCAACCCATCTAGGGGAGATGTTTTTCACCTCACTTAGTACCTCACCTGCCATTTGCCCTCTTTCATGTACACTCATCAGGTCCATCCTTGCCCCTCACATCTTGGTCGAGTCCTATTACCTCCACCCACCAACTTCAATTGGACCAGGAGACCTCATATGCGAACCACGACATCACCATCACACCGATTAACTTCATCTTTGCCCCCACTTCTTCCAACACTATCCTTACCTCCCACTTCTTCTAATGCTTCCTTTTCCACCTCTCCCTTCAAGACCATATCTTCCCCCTCTTCTCTAAAAATCCTATCCTTTATCTCCTAATCCTCACATGGCTCAACCCCCATGGTTTTGCCAATCACCCCATCCTCCTTCCCTTGTACCATCTCCATCTTCTCATTTTCATATGTGTAATCTTGATCTCATCCTCCAAAATTTTTGACCTATTCAACCCATTCCAATTCCACCTCCAATTAATCTCAACCAAATCTCAGACCAACTCACTCATATTCACCTACCATAAGGCCATCAAAGGCTTTCTGCATCACCCTTACAATATTTCTCAATACATTTACCTTCCAGTTGTCTATCTTTATCTCGACCTTTCAATTAACCATATCATCCACATCACACTCCACTAGCTCCATTCCTCTTCATAAATTGACCTATTTCCCCCTTGTCTATCTTGTACATAACCATCCATTACATTCATCCATCACAATCGCACCCCATCCCAAATAACCTTATCACTTGAGTAGGATGACACTACCCCAATTAATATTGTCATAAATAAGATCAAATACCCAACACCTAGTCTTACCTAGAACCATGTCTTATACTATCACTAGACACTCTTGCTTTCTTTATCATAGTTGTTTTTATTTCATCGCTTAGTTGCTTGCCTTAGCCACCCTTTTCTATGGCGAAAAAATATGAGTCCTCTAATCACTACCCCTTGTCTTCTAGGACAAAAGAAAATCCCTCCAATAAAAATTATCATAGATTTAGAATAAATTTTCATTCAATCTAATGGCCTCCACTAGTTGTCAACGACAAGGTTCAATAATATTCACCCCTTTCACCATTGTGACATTCTACCTTGATCATAATTTGTGTTAATATCAAGTTTCCTTCTCAAGTATCCCTTTGATCTCCTTGCATACATCCTCAACTACCATTATAATCCCATCGCTTGTCCATTCCACCATACCATATTCCTTACTCCCTCTTCTTCTACTTCCACATTTCCTCTCATCTTCTTATGCTTCCCACTTTCCCGTCCTGTTCATTCCGCTTTCTCTTTCCCTTCATTACCCTCTCTCATTTTTGTCATTCCTCTACCCCCTTCTCTAACTCATCGCTCGTTTGAGAGAGTTCATACTTTTTAAAACCATTAGTTTGTGCAGTATCATCCACCCTTACAAACTGATTTTGGACTAGACGAAGTCTATCCTTAGCTCACACTCCTCTTGCCCCCTTGTTCCTCATCTTTCATTCCTATGTTTTGTCTAAGCGTGCTCTTTTAATCCTCGTTCAATTTTTTTTGTATGCTTTTCTAAGTATGATTTTATTTAGTTAATCAAGGGCATCTTTATAGTACTCCTTTTCCCAACCATTCATGTTCATTTTTTCTTCACTTTTCATATCCCTTCATTATTCATCTTCTTTGTGTTCCCATCTAACATCTTGTTTCTTCCATGACTCTAGTTAGGAAAATATTTATGTTCTTTCAGTTACTTAACCATACCTAGTGTTCCACTCAACCTTAAAATCCATCATGACCTTTGGAGATATGGCCCTTCCCTGGTTATCTCAAGCCTTATCTAAGGCCCATAGACATTTCTCACATCTTAATCATAATTTTAAGTTTAATAAGGATGAAACCATGAGTATCTCTCACCATGAAGTGAACGGTTTCCCCTACTCATCCTATTATACGCATGGTTTGAACCCGAGGATCCATTAAATTAAAAAAAAGTATTATCATCATATTTATCAAAACCTGGATCCTTGGAAATTTAAATGTCTTCATTAGGGTTATATATGCTTGGATGGCAGTGGACCAAATTTGAAGGAACATGGGGCTATCTTCACTAGGGTTGTAGATGCTTTACTGACAGTGGAGTATGCCCTCCGCGTGGTGACATGTCTACCACATTAGCGCCCTTATTTTGTATAAACCTATGTACACTCGCAGATGAGCTAGATTTTATTGGATTGAAATACAAATGGTTAGGTCCAACCACACTCAAAATTCACTCAATGAACTTCATTTCACACACATGGACCCTTGAGCATTTCGATTACCCAGGATACTGGTTATCATTCATATTCCTTAGATAAACTTGACCGGTTCAATAGGGTATTTGAGTCCCTTGAAAGTAGTTTTAGATTTTCCTTCCCTTGGCCATGTGAGATGATAAATCACATCCCTTTTGATTCTACATCCTATTCATTCCACGCATACCTTGTGTCACGCTTTCTATTTCTTATCCCATCATCATGCCATCATGATTGTGTTGATGCCCTTGATTAATCAACTACACCACAAGTAGCAATACACATACAAATATTTCTAGAATGATAATCTAATCCATATTTTCACGTATATCTATCATATCGTATCTCACACAAGCCAATATCCTCCATATCTACCCTTAAATTTTTTAATAATCTCACACATGCATAATTCCTCACACATCAACACATATATCCAATATTTTCCTCAACCTCATACATATATATGTTTATTTCATATACCTTGTACATTATTTTCTAATCCCATAACCTACATTCAATTTGACCTCCACGCCTATTCTTCTCACACATTCAAAACTACGCCTTTTACGTCAAACACTCATCCCTACCATGGTACCCTACCTATCTCACCTCTCTCATTATTTCCACTATCTCTAACCTTTAACTTTAACCCAAATTTCATCACTTATCATCAATTCACCCTCACACATTGACCCTCTAACCACATTTTCAATCATTATGAGTAATTATCATTTCCAATCACTCATCCCTACACACACTACACCAAAAAAGGGCTTTAACGATGCTAAAATAGGACAAGTTTTTATGGCTATAAAATATTGCCCTAATAGATCCTAAGAGGGTGGTTTAAAACCACACTCTTGGGATAATCGTCCTCTTAGGATAACCACCCTCTTAGGGTCACCCTAAGAGGGTGGCTATAAACCACCCTCATAGGACTAAGACGATGGTTATAAACCATCATATTAGGGGTAAGACCAAGATGACAGTTATAAACCATCATCTTAGGGTGATCTAAAAGGACGGTTTATAACCACCCTCTTACGGGAACCCAAACTTTTTTGGGTGCCCCTATGATGATGGTTATAAACCGCCTTCTTAAGGGCAGTTTAGGTTTTTTTAATAGGTGTGCTTAAACTCTTGTGCGGTGACATCATTGTTTCTTCAAATATTTGTGAATAAAAAATCTATTTGCCTTAGCTACTACAACCTCCATGCCACACCTTACCTAATTCAACCTCCTCGTCGCGTGTAAAACCTCCATACCGAGCCTTAGCTACTGTAGCCTCCACACCATATGCACAACCTAGGGCTCTTGGTATTCAATTATTGTTGTTCATTTTTTAGCTACATTTTTCCCTAACTACAACCTCCACACCGTGCACACAACCTCCACATCGTACCTTAGCTACTTCAACCTCCACACTACATGCACAACCTAGGGCTCTAGGGCTTTGATTTGTGTTGTTCATTTTTAGTTGGGGTTTGCCTTGACTACAACCTCCACACCATGCACACAACCTCCACACCACACCTTAGCTACTACAACCTCCACATTGCATGCACAACCTAGGGCTCCTCGACTTTGAATCATGATGTTTATTTATTGTTTGGGTTTTACCCTAAAATTTCTCTGAAACTTTTGCTAATTTACCCAAAATGGCGAGAGATGAGTGTTGAAACCGAAGACATAGAATGGGTTATGAATATGAATTTAATATTGGAAGAGACGAGGTTAGTTAGGTTTAGTAAATTTTACATTATTTCAGGTATTTTTACGATTAGGGTTTGGAATTTTTTAGTTTGTAATGTTGTGTTTACGCATGAGATTTGTAAAATTTAAACCCTAGATTAAAATTTAAACCCTAATGTTGTGTTTACGCATGAGGGCCTTTAGAATTTTACTAAATGGGATAAGACAACCTTAAGAAATTTTAGAGATAACAATTATTTCAGCTTAGAATTATACCATTAAGCAACCATGTATACCAAAGACTTATTTTCAAAACTTGAGGACATCAATAATATGCACAATTAAGTCATCATTTTTAAGTTTGATTTCATTTGTTTCATAACATTGCAATATGAAATCTTGTTTCTTTACAAAACAAAATTAGAAATAAACTAATTATTGTAGGGCAAAAATACATGCATTGTTCTTTGTGGTTTAAGTGTAAATAGAAATCACCTACGTACTATCTTCACACAAGAAATCCCTGCATATCATTATTAATTTGGGATTATAGTCTCCTCATCTATTGTGGTCAATGACATAGGACTAAGTAATTAGAAAGTTCTTTTTCTATTTTATCCATTTTTTCATATGGTAAGCACTAATTTTCTATGTTCTATTTGTTTAATGATGAATAATAAGGGTGCTATATACACAAATTCAAACAATAAAAATATATTTTACTACTTCCAATCCCTACACAATAGCAATACAATATGCTTTTTTGTTGGTAATGGTATATTATTTAAGTTATCCATGGTATATGACCTCTCTTCTTGTAGCATTATAAGGCAAAGAACACAACAGTTGGAAATCAGTTTTCTTTGCTTGCTACAATTTATAAAGGCCATGCACAAATCATTTTATAGTTGGTTATGCTATCAAGAATTATCCTTTAACTAGGATCTTTAAAAAATCACAAACTTAAGTTTTCGAGAAAGAAGCCATAGTTATTTTATATTATAATCTCATGCTAAAAGGTTAACCTCAACAGAAGTGAATAAGATCAAGAAAAGTGCTAGAATTATTTAGGTTTATAAATCTGCCTTAGAAGCAAGGATTTTATGGAAAGTAAAAAAGAGAAAATATTCATAGGTATCCATAGAGGGAAAATTCATAGAAATAATAGTTGACATTTATCAGTCATACTATTGTCTCCAGATGCTCTACAAATTTGTAATACACATTTGTAACAGTGATGTGTGACACTCAAAATAATAATAATTTTGTATAGGGCCTATGTAGAATATTTGACCTTCACAAGGCCTCTAAAATATTTGCTTGTTTAAATAAATTGCACTTCCAATATATTGATAGATACAATTGTGATAACATAGTTGTATTGTATACCTAATCCTCAGCCAATATGAATTCAATGCTATGAGAAAATATCTCCATTCACCATCTATTGGTTGAAGTTGTTTTTTTAGATCAACAGAGCAACATGTAGACCACCTTCAACATAATTATACCATTATTTTCTTTAATTGTACTATTACATGTGTTTTGAGACTCATTCGATGCATGAGTGCTTAAACTGTGGTTGGCCTCTTGTTTGGATCCCATGCACAAAGTGACTACAAACCTTTTTTAATCTTACTCCTTTAAATCATATTAAATCGTTCGCTTACATCATCAGCTTTAGTAAAGGTGGAAAGCTTTCCCTGAAGTGTATAGTGTAGTAATAAGCTACACAAGAAACTCCAATTACCTTGTGTAGGTTGTGCTTGGGTAGTAGGATTATTGTCTTTACTTTTAATAGTTGGATCATCCTCAAGACTAAGAGAACCAACTCTATCTAGATCAATTAGGTCAATATTTTTTGTCCATCAAGTATCATGGACAAAGCTTGGCTAGGATAAGCCTAGTATGTCAACTATGTTATCTCCATTAACGAAGAAAAGTTGTGCTTTCGATGTGATCTACCTGTATAACTATACTTGCTTATTTTTTGAGGGGTTTTTTTTTTTAGAATTAGCGAGGACTATTATCATGGGGTTCACCAATTCCTGTATTTTGGAAGAAAGAATTCAATGAACCCTGAAAGAACTAGATTTACATGTTGAAAGTGCTCAAATATGGAAACTCTTGGTTTTCGAAGGTTCGTGACCACATGATTAGTCATAGGATTTATAAGACATATACCAAGTTTATATTGCATGGAGAAGAACCCTCTAGTTTTCATAAATATGCATCATCCTCTAGATCTACCACTGATGAGGGTCCAATTATTGAAGATATACAAGATGACATCATTAGAATGGTCAATGATGCATATGGATTGTTCAATGTCAATTTCCCAGAGAGTGGACCAGATTTTCTAGATAATGATGTTGATTTTCAATTATCTTATCGAGTGGTTCCTATTGATAAATTGTATCTTGCTTGAAGACGCCAAACGATCATTATACCCAAGTTGTACAAAGTATACATCAACAATTGGTAAATTGTATAATCTCAAAGCAAAACATGGTTGGTCAAACAAAGGCTTTAGAAACTTACTAGAGTTACTGGAATATATGCTCCTAATTGACAATACAATTCCAGAGTCCACATATGCAATGAAACAAATGATGAGCCCATTGGGATTAGATTATGTAATGATACATGCATGCATCAATGACTATATTTTATATGGGAAATATCATAAAAAGAAGCAAAATTGCTTGATATGTGGTGCATCTCGATGGAAATTTGACCCTCGTTCACAAAAGGTATGCATTAATGTTCTTGCAAAGGTGTTGAGGTATTTATTGATTATACTAAGGTTTAATAGAATGTATAGGTAAGGTATTTTTATTATATCATAAGCCTTGTTGTGTTTGTTTCAAATTTCAATATTGTTAGACACAGTTGAAGTGAGTTACTTTCTTCTTGTAGCTCTACAAAGGTTGTAAAGAATATGAGGTGGCATTCCCAACACAAGAGTTTAGATGGCAATATGCGACATCCAGTTGACTTCCTAGAATGGAAAACTATAGATCTTAAGTGGAAATATTTCACCAAGGATCCACGTAGTGTATGAATTTCAATGGTAACTAATGGATTCAACCCTTTTGTTGACTTTAGTACTGCTTATAGTTTTTGGCCCATTGTGTTGGTAACTTACAACCTCCCACCATGGATGTGGATGAAGAGGAAACGTTCAATGCTCACCTTGTTAATACCTGGTCCCAAGCAACTAGGCAATGATATTGATGTTTTGTAGCACCCTAAAATTGGCACAATAAACCATAGTAAATAATTTAAATTTGAATTTTAACCCTGAACCGCCCGTTAATCGTCTGTTAAACCACTTTCTCCGTTTTGTGCATCATTTTTAGGATTTGTTGTGACCGTTGGACAATATCTTCGTCGATCAGATGATATCGCCTCAGATTGGACGAATTCGTCTAGAGCAGAATGTCCAGACGATTTCCTCCCAAAACTAATTTTTCATAATTAGCTTCTGTTTCAACGACGTCTCTAACCGAGGCAAAAGCGTGTCTACGCGGTTAGAGACCTCCCCCATTGGAGATCTCCCAAATTGGGATGATCTCCAACCTCCCAACCTCCTTCCTATGCCTATTTAATCTTAGGCCCTCCCCTTGACCTACCCCTGGCTGAAATTTCCTGTAACACGAGTTTTATATGCATGAGAATGTCTTAAATTGTTATTTTCTTTCGTATTTTTCCAAGTTTGTTTGCAGGAACTTCACTGTTTTTCAGTCGGAGCAAGCTTAGATCGTCGCAGATGATCCTGTACAATCTCGGACGATCACGCCAAAATTAGAGATGATTTCGTATTCTACAGACGATTTCGACTACAGCCAACATTGGGGGCAATCAATGTCTAGAGTTTGCATTTCTTCACTCTTTTCTGTTGTCTTATTCTGCATTTAGTTAAGTTTATGGTTATTCCTTATTATTCTGCATCTTGGAGTTCACCCATATAGCTTAAATGCATAATAAAATCATAATTTGTCATTAAATCATTGTAATGCACTCATATTTTTGTTTGTAATTATCAGTTTAATATTATTGTTATCATTCTACATCATTGCCCTCTATTGGAATAGTTGCATTTCTGGTATTTTGTATCTATTTCTCTGATTGTAGGTCTCTAACGAATTCTTCTGACGAATTCGTCAGATCTCAGACGATCTTGTCTGATCTCAGATGATCCTATCATATCAAAGGCGATCTGGACTGCTTCAAAAATTAGAACCTCCATCAGACATCCGAAATCAGGTATGGCTTTTCTCATCTAGTATATTTTCTGTATTTTATGTTTAATTCTATTTTTTGTATTCATTTAAATTGCATTTCATAATAGAACAATTTAGATTCATTTGGCCAAACCTAGGATTTGAATGATTAAAGATAAAATTGAACACATCAAACACATTCCCAACCTAGGCATGGAAACTGCCACTAAAATTTTCCTGGTGAACCCCACCATCCATCGAAAAATCACCTTAATACCCCTTCCCCGAGAGGCGGGACCTTCAAAGGGCCTCTCAGTCCGAGGTACGGTCCCATCCTTCTCGCATCCCCCTTCCGGGCGCGGATCCTTTAGCCTGAAGGTAAGGGTGCGGAAAATTTGGAACGATACATTTTGGTGAACCCGACGTGAATAACATAGGCATATTTCTGATTCAAAAATATAAAAAAAAAAAAAAAAATATATATATATGTATACAAAAAAAAAAAGTAACAAAATCATCATTTCAAGTTTGTATGTTTTAGATTCAATTCTAAATAGTAGATACTAAATATTACTTTTAGAAGTACTAAAGAAACCATGAGTTTTTACTCAAATCAATATGAGCCCATCAGTAATGTTGGAAGAATTCAGCTAAATACATTTGTTGATTATGACCAACCTCATCCCTATTCAACACCACCTCCATCACACTTTTCTCATTTTTCATCCTTACCCCAACAGGACAATCCCTTTGCCAATCCTCTTCATAACGATATTATCTATTCTCCCATATATCCATATTATGTCTATCGATCCACATACAATCCTCCTCCACCCTTTCAATATTCTTCTTTCAATACAACACATCCATTTCAACAAGAAAATACTTATTCTTCCAATTCTACCATGCACTCACCTCATACTTCACAATCTTCCTATCATCATTCTACCCATAATAAAGAAAGTAGAGGTGAGAAACCATTAGGTCCTTTTATGATGGAATTCCTAAGGCTCGTATCAAAAACCTCTCAAAAACCTTCATCACGTAAATTTACTAAGCTCAATCAACCAATGGATATAATTCTCAAGTATTTACTTGACACAAATAGGATTGAACTCCCTTCCATAAGACAACCTGATACCACAACAGATTGGTTTAAACCTGAGCTACATTGTGAATATCATAGAGTGGATGGACATATGACACAAAAATGTAAAGATTTAAGATGTTCAATTCAAGATTTGATTGATGAGGGTATTTTTAATATAAAGGAATTACAATCTACAACTGATTATAAATCTCCAATAAACAATCAAACTCCTACACAAAAAATACCAATAATCAATCAAGACATGGGGATCTCCCAAGAACCCCTATTCAATTATCAACAACAAGAAACCAATCAAATATTGCATGTTAATGTGTCCCATCATGATGATATTATTAATATAGTAACAAAAACTACAAATGAGCAACCTCAAGTTCAATCAACTCAATCTGATATTCAAGATATGGATTCCTCATTTGACCAACCTTCAAAACTATCTTTGGCTCTAGAGAATGATCCAAAATGGAATGTAAGCATAGAAAGCTCATCTTTAGAATCAAAATCTCAATTTGAAGTCCACTTTGATAGCCAACAACAAGTGATTAACCCTCAAGCAAAGATATCCCTTTTAGAAGTATTACAAAGTTCTCATAAGGAAACGTTGTTCAAAATACCTAGCCAACAATTTGTCCTTCATGATATTTTCCCTAAGGACATAATTAATGGTGTAAACCCTCTTGAGGTTAATCATATTTCATTCTATGATGAGGATATTCCTTCCTCTACTCCACAAGAAGACTCATCTCTTTACATTACATGATCTAGTAAAGAAATACCTGTTAAAACTATCATGGTAGATAATGGTTCCTCTCTTAATTTATGCACTTATCAATTATTTCAAAAACCCAAATTAAAGGAAGAAGATCTTAATGAATCAAATGTTATTATAAAATATTTTAATAATGAAATTCAAGAAACATCAAGTTCTATACATTCTCCATTGTCACAATTACCTTCTATCCATCATTTTTCTTCATCCATATATGATCATCCTTGTTTACCAAATAACACTCATGCATATCTTTCACATATACTTTCTCCATCTTATCAAGACTTGGAATATAGTAATAAGAATGAAGAACTTTCTTATCCTTCTGATATTTTATTTTGTAACATGATCAATTTTACACATATAAAAGTCAAATATTTTGCTACATTATTTTACATTATAACAAAGCTTGTGTTATCGCTACCTTTTATTCATCACCTTTTGTTCTTACCTTCACCACAACCAAATTATCCTTCAAAACCGCCTTTGATTTTGAAGCAACCTTAGGCGTGCTATATTCAAATAACCTTGTATATTGTATATATTATTTTGCATATTATTTCAGTTTTAATAAAACATATAAAAATTTCAAAAACAAAACAGCAATATTATTTATTCTCTCAAATCATACAAAAAATAACAAAAAATATAAAATATATAAAAACATCAAAATCTTCAAAAAAAAAAACATTTGTTGTATATATTTATTTATTGCACTTGTTAGATTCTTGAAATATTGCAGTTATATTTTCATATTATTTTGGATAAATTAGCATTTATTTGGAATCCCTCACATTTCACAAACACATGAATAAAATCTTGATTTTATCTGGCATGATTACTTATCTCTCTTATATCAAAGTCCACATGTTGAATTAAATAAAGTTTGAGCATAGAGAACTAATCTTGTTATTTACTTAAACCAAGCATATCCTTTCACATTAAAATGATTACATTTGCAAATTCAACATGATGCTACATAGTAGAAGTGGTTTCTTGAGCGAAAAGTTTCCCCTACTATCCTATCATGCACATGGTCTAGAATATTTGAGAATTGACAAAAGGACAAGCTCACCCCTACCCAGAATAAAAATCCCTTGCTCTACAGCTAATCCAAGCAAGTATCCCTAGAATAGGAAGCAAAAAAAAAAGAAAAATCAAGCAAAATCATGAGAAAAAAAAAAGAAGCATTATTCCCAGTATCATTTTGTACTATCTCAGCACTATTTCAGCATTATCTCAAATATCAAAGCAAAAATACAAAAAGAAAAGAAAAGAGACAAGAAAAGCAAATAAAACAAGTAAGCAAAAGCAATAAAATCCCTTTCCCTACCCATTGAAAAGAAAAGAAGGGTGAATGAGCTTGAATCCCTGGAATTCTCAATTATTCGAAAACTATGAGGTAAGCCCCATAACAGGTGGTTTGTGCCCAACCCGCTTGGCCTTGGGTAACTCCTAGCGTGGTGATATGTCTGTTACATTAGCGACCTTCTTTTGTATAGACCTATGTCTGCTTATGGATTAGCTAGCTCTTGATAACCCGACTTACATAGTAGTCTGGTATGGTTACATGCATATAAATCATGGTCAATGAACACTTATTTGGTTAATTCAAATCACTTGTATCAAAGTATCTTGCTCAAAACTGGTAAATGCACAAAGCAATTGCACACACATTTGTATTTGAGAGATTTTGTATCATTATGATAAATCAAGAACGGTAACGAACTCACATATGCACATGGGATTCCTTATAAGTCTAAATTTTGTCTTTGAGATAATGTAAAAATATTTATGCAAATTTTTTGGAATGATTTCATTTACAGCAATTACATATGTTTCCTTTCAAGAGCCAACACTGCTTTTAAAAACAAAAATGCAATAAAATCGCATATATATATTTTCGACTTTCGCGACGATGGTATAGTTCCAAAACTTAAATTGGAATTTTATGCCTAGCGCAAGTCCTCATCTTATATTTTTGTTTATTTCAAAAAATCAAAAATCAACCATGCAATAAAACTATTATATCAATTTCTTCTTTTGGATTTCGCGATGATGGTATAAGTCTATACCTAAATATTCTATGCCTAGCGCAAACCATTGTTCTAATTTTATTTCCCATTTATTTAAAATCATAAAAACATATGACTTAAATCATTATGTTACACAATTATGCTTTAAAAAGAACGAATACTTTGCTATTTCATGTCATTATGTCAACCTTCAATTTTGCAATGATGGTATAATTCCTAGGGAATTATTCAAAAATTTTATCACACTTAGGAATTTATGCCTAGCAAAAATCATTTTTTTAATATCTTTCATGCATAATATTTTCATGGAAATCTAAAAACAAATCATCATCATCATCAACATTTTCATCATCACAACACAAAGTCTTAAGACAGTCTCTTAAGCACTTCTTTTTACTTTTAGCAATATTTCTATACTCGGATTAGCTTGACGACCTAGCGAGTGACGACTCCATGAAATGGTCATAAATAGCGACAATGTCCTTTGAAATTATTGTTAAAAGTCCTTTTTTTTTTATCAAATCATTCCACAAACAACCAATTTGTTCACATCAGATTATTTCATTTAAATTTTAAAAGCATGACATCAAATTATAATATTTCCAAAACAACATAATTACATGAATCATCAAATCAATCAAATCAAAACATTAAAGCATCATACAAACACATAAGACACAAGTCATATCATCAAAAATATCTCATATATATATCAACAAAATCATGTACATCATATCAAAACTGGATTGGTATGCCACAATCTATACCTCGGCATACTCAATCCTCTCAAAAATAATAAACAAAATAAATAAAAATATAGTATAGTCTGTAGTCAATCAGCAGCTAGCCTCGACTACAGATCTCTAAAACCAAAGGAAAAAATGAACAGTAAAAAAAAATGAATTAGGGTTTTACCCTATTTTCTTAATTTTATTCAAAAACATTTTTAAAACTTTGCTTTTTCATGTTTTTACCTCAAACGTCCGATTTGGGTAAAAACACGGAGGGGGCAGCATAGTAAGCAGTCGTACGATTCGACCTAGAATTGTCGCCTAAAAATTGGAATAATTTTTTGCTTTCTCGTAAATCGAGAAGAACTCGTCTTTAACGCATTTTCTTCGAAAAATTTTCTAAAGAGGGGGCAAAATGTAGCACCCTAAAATTGGCACAGTTAAACCTTAGTAAATAATTAAAATTTGAATTTTAACCCCAAACCGCTTTGTTAACCGCCTGTTAAACTGCTTTCCTCGTTTTGCGTGCCATTTTTAGGATTTGTTGTGACCGTTGGATGATATCGTTGCCGATCAGATGATATCGCCTCAGATTGGACGAATTCGTTTCGAGCAGAACGTCCAGATGATTTCGTCCCAAAACTAATTTTTCATAATTAGCTTATGTTTCAACGATGTCTCTAACCGGGGCAAAAGCGTGTCTGTGTGGTTAGAGACCTCCCCCGTTGGAGATCTCCCAAATTGGGATGATCTCCAACCTCCCAACCTCTTTCCTATGCCTATTTAATCTTAGGCCCTCCCTTTGACCTTCCCCTGGCTGAAATTTCTTGTAACACGAGTTTTATCTGCATGAGAATGTCTTAAATTGTTATTTGCTTTCGTATTTTTCCAAGTTTGTTTGCAAGAACTTCACTATTTTTCAGCCGGAGCAAGCTTAGATCGTCGTAGACGATCCTGTACAATCTCGGACGATCACACCGAAATTAGAGATGATTTCGTATTCTACAGATGATTTCTACTGTAGCCAACATTGGGGGCAATCAGTGCCCAGAGTTTGTGTTTCTTCACTCTTTTCTGTTGTCTTATTCTGCATTTAGTTAAGTTTATGGTTATTCCTTATTATTCTGCATCTTGGAGTTCACCCATATAGCTTAAATGCATAAGTAAATCATAATTTGTCATTAAATCATTGTAATGCACTCATATTTTTGTTTATAATTATTAGTTTAATATTATTGTTATCATTCTACATCATTGCCCTCTGTTGGAATAGCTGCATTTCTGGTATTTTGTATCTATTTCTCTGATTGCAGGTCTCTGATGAATTTTTCTGACGAATTCGTCAGATCTCAGACGATCTTGTCTGATCTTAGACGATCCTGTCATATCAGAGGTGATCTGGACTACTTCAAAAATTAGAACCTCCATCAGACATCCGAAATTAGGTATGGCTTTTCTCATCTAGTATATTTCTTGTATTTTATGTTTAATTCTATTTTTTGTATTCATTTAAATCTGCATTTCATAATAGAACAATTTAGATTCATTTGGCCAAACCTAGGATTTGAATGATTAAAGATAAAACTGAACACATCAAACACATTCCCAACCTAGGCGTGGAAACTGCCACTAAAAGTTTCCTGGTGAACCCCACCATCCATCGAAAAATCACCTTAATACCCCTCCCCCGAGAGGCGGGACCTTCAAAGGGCCTCTCAGTCCGAGGTACCGTCCCATCCTTCTCGCATCCCCATTTCGGGTGCGGATCCTTTAGCCTGAAGGTAAGGGTGCAGAAAATTTGGAACGATACATGTTTATCTACATCCGTTGGTTGATGTCTTGCATGAACTATGGACTAAAGGAGTGGAAATATATGATGCATTTTACAATAATACATTTAATATGAGGAAAATAATGATGTGATCCATCCATGAATTTCTTGATTATGGAAACCTGTCAAGATGTATTACAAAGAGAAAGGCAACATGTCCAATATACAGGGAGAACACCTATGTAGAATATCTTAAATGCAGTAGAAATATGGCTTACATAGGCCAAATGAGATTCCTTCCTCTAGAAAATTTGTTTCATCATTAGAGGACATATTTCAATGGTAAACAAGAGCTCGATAAACCACCCAAACCTTTAAGTGGGACAAAAATACTAAAAATAGTATAGGGAATCCCACCAAATTGGGGAAAGAGCAACTCAAATAAAAGGAAACACAACATGAATAAATATAACATGTTTGTTCCTGTAGGAGGATGGAAGAAAAATATCATATTCTTAGATCTATCATATTGGGAGGTATGACATACAACTTTCTTTTTGTATCTGTTGTTATGTATCTCAATGTCGAGTTATTTCTATTTGATATTTCTATCTATAAAAAACATCTTCTAGTTTGTCACAACTTGGATGTGATGCACGTGGAGAAAAATATTTGTGAAAGCCTATTCAAAACACTACTTGGTATCCATAAAAAGTCAAGGGATTGCAAAAAAATCCATGAGGATTTAAAAAATATAGGAATCAGGAACATATTATGGCCAGTAATGGATGGAAACAAGACATATCTTCCACCAACACCCTACAATCTATCAAAGATTGAGAAAGAAAGATATGTCGTACACTATACAATATGAAAGTACCATATGGATATAGTTAAAATATTAGAAAACATGTCTATATGAAAGAACATAAGATCCATGGCCTGAAATCACACGAGTGCCATGTTCTCATGCAACAACTTCTTTCAGTAGTGCTATAATATTTTCTTGATAATCCAGTGCGACAAACCTGTTGTGGCCGCTCCACAACGTACCCCAAAAATTGGGGACCGACCTCTTGATTTTCATGTTTCAAGATTTTGATTATCTTGTGAGTGTCTTGTGAGTTCACATGCGTTCCAAGGGATAGTGTGTGTTTGAGCATTTTTGGATCCTTGGAGTGATATGTTCGATATATCCCATCCTCGATATTTGCAATTTTGTTCCAAGGTTCATTGTTGTGTTTGGGTGCTTTTGGTTTGTTGTGAGTGTCTAACGCTTCACTCAGTTTTGAGTTTGCAGTTTTTTTGCCATTTTCTTGTCAATAACTTTTGTTGTCAATTTTCTTGTCGACAACTTTTGTCGTCAATTTCTTGTCGATGACTTTTGTCAATTTCTTGTCGACGACTTTTGTTATCATATTGTGGTTGACGATTTTTTTTTGTCATGGTTGTGTTGGTAAGTTTTTCGTCAGTTTTGTTGTTAGTGTTTTCGTGGTTACTTTTTGGGTTTTCTTTCATTTGTGTATACCGAAAAAACAAAAAAAAGAATCATGTGTGGTGGTTTTGTGTTAAATTCCCTATTGATAAGTATAGCAGTCAACTATAAGAGGGGTCATGAGTGGGAAAAGTCTACTCCGGCCTATATATCGGTCATGGGGATTTCTCACAATAACCAAATCTAAAAAAAAAACATAAAAAAAGAAGAAAGAAAATATAAATATAAATATATTTTTATATATATTTATAATAAAAATTATAAAAGATAAAATAACTAAAAAAATTATATGTGTATGTGTATATTGCAAATATACATATATATATATATATATATATATATATATATATATTTGATATTAAATAATAATAATAAAAAAAATTGAATATTAATACATCTATGGGTACATTATACATACACATAGATATGTTAATGAAATAAAAAACAAATAAAATGAAAAATAAAATAAAATAAATAAATAAATAAAATAATAAAAGAAAATGCAAAGTCTTTATCTTACCCTCGCGAGGTCTAAAGCCGTGTAGATTTTTTTTTAAGTAGGAAAAGTCTTAATATTTCAATTTGAAGAGAGCTAATGTAAATTTTGTTTCACATGTGGATGCAGGTTATAAAACAGGCTATTGCGTAGAGAGATCATGGCACCGCAGAGCCAGGTTTCGAACTTCGATTGCGACATAGATCAGCATGGGATACTGGCACGACAACATCAAAAGGTTGAAGAGATCATAGGAGGAGGTTACGAAGATACCCAGTGGTGAACCAACATGGACATCGACATTCAAGGCACGAACACCTAGAAGTAGGGATAAGCCGCAGGGTTTTGACGACGTGGACGCATTTGTGGATGATCCTGAGCGAGGACACGGAGAGGACAATCACCATCAATGGTGATAGACATCACAACATGGTGAATAGATGTGTCCAAGGCAGTGGCAGATATTTCATGGTAGTATAACGAACCACGACACCATAAAGCATTTGAACCAGCATACCCTGAATGGCATAGCAGTAGTAAGCCCGGTGGTTGACGTGGAAGTAATGGACCAACGAGCGAAGATTGGTGAAATCATGTGGTTTGAAATACCGAAGAGGGGTGTCTATGCAGGAAATAAGTTTTCCTCTATCCTATTCACCGCAACATATTGTCCGTTTCATGGATCATATATATATAATGAGGATGCCTATTACTGGCCATTGTACATGGTTACAATGGGACAAAAGGGAACCATGGCCATTATATAAAAATTTCAAAGTTGTGAGGGTTTAAAACATTACATGGAGATAAGACAAATAGTAAGGTCGATTCATCATGCAAGATATCGTCCAAAGCAAATGCAACGAACATTAGTCCACGTGTTCTTAGGGAATATTATTTAAATTTAAAACGACAAATGCTTCCAACCGTTACAATGGTGAATGAGTCGTTTCATCAGATACCACGAGCTTTAGAATGAAAATTAAAGGAGATGGAATCCAAAGAACATGGAGGGTGAAAGCCAAAAGACAAAGAAGCAAACGAAAAACAGAGAACGAAGAGATTTGTGAGATCTTTAAAATAGAGGAAAATGAAATGAAAAAGGGGTTGGAAATTACTAAAACAGAGTTGCAGAGCTAGGGTAAGAGGCCATTCTAGACCTGCTTTAGATTGTTTTTCTTCCATTTTTTTGGTTTTGAAGAACTAGATTTCTACCATGTACAAGGACATATTTTTAATGTAGATAGTTTTTCAGAAAGTTGCATCTTATGGACAAGAAAGGAGGAGTCATTTTCTGCATGCAAGATTAAATGTCTATTTTTTTCTCTTTTCAGATTTTAGGCTTATAAGTGGAGTTTATGTAAGTTTCTTGATTGCTTCATGTGAATGCTTAAATCTGAAAACCTCATTTAAACCCTAGGAGTCAAGACTTAGCTTATCCGGATTGTGCTTGTTTTGCAAGTCCAATAGGTTAGGTTGCATTCATGAAAAACTCACATCTTCGGTTTTTCTGGAATAGGATAGCATCAAACCTAATGTATCATGTGTTTCATTTTCTGCATTTCATTTTTATTTTTCTAGAAATTTTAATTTTTTTTTAAATTTTCAGGCATTAAAATAAACATTAAAAAAATTTCAAAATCCAAAAACAATTTCACCATTGCGTAGGTTATACTTCATACTTCCAATACGCACTTTGAAATTTGATTTTTGGAGTTGTTTAGTATTTTTAAAAATTCATCGAAGTTGTTGTTTTATTACATATTTTGAAAATTCCGAAAATAGAAAATTTCAATTTTTGGGCCAAATTTCATTTTTTCAGTTTCATGCTTCATTCATGAGCCTATGATGACATTCCCTTCATAAAAATTTTGATTTCAACGAAGGAGTCGTGTTTTATGGCACTTTGCAAATTACCATTTTGGGAGCAATCAAAGCACTAAATTATTCGTCTTGATGAAAATCTAATTTCATTTAAGAAGGATAATTAAAGTGACATTTTGAAGCTACATTTGAAGACCATATTCTTCATTGAGGATTTAATGCAAGATAAAATCTATTTTAAAACCCTCAATATAAAAGGAATTAAGGCACTACATCGTGGTCATATGAGGGCCAACTCACATCTGCTTTATTTTAGTTCAATGAACAATCACTAAAGTTTCATGATAAAATAAACCAACATTGCCCCTTGTTTATAGTTACTTGCAATCACTAAGCTGTTCCAAGCATTTAAATTGAATATCTTTATTTGAGATTACTATTACAGATATGCAAATGCTAATATAGTGGAGACCTTGGAGAAGTTGTTTGTTTAACTTCTTTGCAAGAGGGGATTTGGAGCCCAAATCTTAAGGAAGAGTGTACTTTCACAATTGGGTGAAAATACCACTCAACATTTTGGCGCTAGGAGGGCCTGAATTGGTTTATTTCAGTGTGATTTAAATGCTATAGAGATTTAAATTTTGAATATTTCATGCCCTATTGATTATTATCTTTAGCCCTATTTTAACAATACAACCTTGTAGTGTTAAAAGGAGGACATGAATTGGTATGCATTGTTCTAACGCTTTTGATTGTTCATACAGGAATAATGTGTTTTGATTTGATTTTGAAAAATTTTGGGTCTTGACTAACGAGGTTGTCTCCATGCAATTAATTTCATTTGATTTTAATGGATACATATCTTTATTGATGCTAACATGATTATTCATACGTTACATGTTTGATATTTGCTATTCATTTCATGCTTATTTGTAAGGAATTATTTTTTCTAAAATGTATTTATTGTTGGTATTATGCTCTTCACTTGCGTGTAATGTGATCTTGTGAATCAGAAAGCCTACAACACTAGGAGTATGCTCTTCACTTGCGTATATGCGATCTGGTGAATTAGAAACTAATTTACATTTTTAGAATATTGCTTTTTCATGGTTCCTTATTTTATTCATGACTAACAAATTGGTTTTGAAGTTATTCTTTGAGTTTCATTAATGGCTACAACTACAAGAACGTGGTATGGGATACATGTTAATCCTTTGAACATTAGTGGAGATTCTCATGATTTACCCAAGAACGTAGAAAAATGTTTTCCCAAATTTAAACACAATGGTCCAACATTAGCCGAGGAACATATTCAAGCCTATGTGGATATCCTAGCTAGATGGAATGTCGAACATGAGGATGTGGCATGTAGAATGTTTCCTGGAACCCTAGATGAGGTGGCATATGATTGGTACATCAATTTACCCACTAGTTCTATTACATCTTGGACTCAATTGAAAGATTATTTTATCAATCAATTTAGGTTGCTCATTGATCCTCTCACGATATATCAACAATTTACTTCTTTCAAAAGATAACCTAATGAGCCAGTGAGAAGTTTCAACTTGAGGTTTCGAAAGCCTTATGCAAGATTAATTTCTCCATATACTATTGAGGAAAGTGGTGCTCTTAAAATATAATTTCGAGCATTGGATCCATTGTTTGCCATATTTTTTAGGATGAATCCCTTGGTTACTGATCTTGCATTGGCCTACACAGAAGCTATGATTGTAGATCAACAATTAAGGCCACAAGGTTATGGAATGGAGCAATCAACTATGGTAGGACAACTAGGGGCTTGCAATCAAACCTCGATGGTAAATCAAGCATGGACACAACAAAATTTGATATCAAATGTTTTTCCCTACAATCAACTTTATCCTATCATACCAACTTATGCTCCAACATGTGCTTATACAAGTACTTCCATACATACAACTATACCTCAATTAGAGAATCATGTGGTCACTCATGGAACCAATGCAACAAATATTCAAGCTTTTTCTGTGGATATCAATCCAACTAATCCTACTACTTCTACCACTCAACCCAAAGAGTTCGTATCGAAAGTAAAATAGCAAAAGAAAGTGTTTAAGAAGGTATGTAGGCATATTCCACCACAAAAAAGAGCACATCGATGTATGCATCCAAATCATCCTAGGAAGAAAATTCGTAATGCCGATCTTAATGATGTTTCATGTTATGCTTCTTCAAGTGATACAAGAGATTTTGAGGTGACTTACATTGAAGTAAATACCTATTCGAAATGTCTTGAAGAGCATGAAGATTTTGGAGAAGAAATTCTATGGATGGATAACAAGAATTTGGAATCAAATGATCACCATCTTGTTTTGGAAAAGAAATATCTAGAATCATTAACCAAAAAGGAAGATTTGGATGAACAAACATATGTGGATATGATTTGGTTAGATGTACTTGCAAAGGATTGGAGCAACTATATGACATGGAATTCAAAAATTGATCCCATTATAGAAGCGCCTAAGCTATAACAAGTGGCTAAAAATTAATTTGAAAGAAAATAAAAAAATGAAGTTGAAGACATAATCAAATTTCACCACTTGTTCTTGAAAGACAATTTAGATGATGTTCTCGAAAGTGATGACCAAGAGGATCCACACCTTCAAAATTGTGATAAAATTGAATCATGGGTTACAAATTTGGATTATGATAGCTTTACCAATTTGAATTCAAGATATAACCCACTTTTGGAAATAACTGAACCATCTAAGGAAGGTGAAGATGAATTGGATGAGAAACATGTTGATGAATCAAAATATGAAGAAGTACTTGAGCATCACAACTTGAACTTAGAAGATGATTACTATGATTCGTGGAAGAAATGGGAAGAATATTATCAATATAAATCTTCTAATAAACTTGTTGTGTCAATTAATATGCAGGATAACTCAATTGCTTCCTCGCATGAGGATACTATAAATCTTGTACAATTTGAGAAAGTTTTGGAAGAGGAATTTGAATCTCATAAAATTTTGGAACATGATAAGGATTCTACAACCATGAATCAAGAAAGAGAGTCATTTGCTTTAGATTCCTTTGAAGGAAAAGAAATTGAAAATCTTGATCCACTTACTTTTGCTACAATGACTATGCCTTTTCAAAATGAGAAAATTACAAAACCTAAATCATTTGAGTTTGATATCATTGATGATCCAATTGAAAATCTCACGTTACCCAAAACAACCCAAGTGATTGATCATGGAAATGTGTTAGTTAACCCACCCCTATATAGACAAGACTTATGGTTTGAAAGGGATGGACATGTTTTCAATTGGGTACCTAAGTTTGGTGCCTTTTATAAACAAGTCATGGAGAAAGAACAAGTGCTACATGATGATGAATGTCATGAGAGAAAAGAGGAATTTTCAAATCCTCTTCAAGTAAGGTTAAATGAAAATATGCCAAAGGTAAAATCTCACCTTTTTGGTTTCACCATGCAAAATTCGAATGAAGGTTTGCCTAATGAATGGTTTGATTCAAATATTATTAATGTTATGGCTTTATTGAATGAAAATGAAAGCTTATTTATACACCATGAATCAAAGTGCGGAATGGACATCTTAAAGAATAGACATAAAAGGATTGAATATCAATCATTGTCTAATCAATTTGAAAACTTGAAAATCCACCATAGGATTATTAATAAAATTAAATCAAATTGGTATGGTGAGAGGGGCAAGTTGAAGTTTGATTCTTTGTTTGGTTTGATCTTGTTTTTGTTGTATTCCTACAAAACTTGGTATGCGTATCACGTCATATGTCTTTTAAAGAATTCTAATCAGGTTTGGGATCCGAGAAAATGATAATCCAAACTTTGCACCATCTTGTATTATATTGTGCATTTGTATAGACTTTTGGTTTTCGTGTTTTGGTTTTGGATTGGATCTCATTTTGGTTTTAAGTTTTGTGTGTTGGTCCTTTGGACACTTTTGGTTTGTCTTGAAAAAAAAAAGAAAAAAAGAAAAAAAGAAAAGAAAAGCGAGATGTCAACTTATGTCCTTATGAATGTTGACTAAGACTAAGAGAATATGAAACATCGGAATTGTATTGCAGAAAGCTCCACGAGTATCGCAAACAAATTAAAGAATATCCTTTGGAATTTGTGATGCATGAAGTTGTCAGTTTTACAAATTATGGCAAAGTAGGTGGTATACTCCATCCACATTTCAAAAAGAGCAATGCATTCATCCA
The DNA here is from genome assembly GCA_028583015.1 of Wollemia nobilis. Classification (NCBI taxonomy): domain Eukaryota; kingdom Viridiplantae; phylum Streptophyta; class Pinopsida; order Araucariales; family Araucariaceae; genus Wollemia; species Wollemia nobilis. Next base: position 2,030,850 of record JAQPPZ010000840.1, on the reverse strand, counting down.
TATCTCATATTACATTCCACATTGCACATACATTTCATCTCAGTTGCATCTACATTTCAAATACAATCATTGAAAATGTGTCGAATCCCCTTAGGGTTATTACATAACATATATTAAAAGGATCCTAAGGTTGGGAAATGATGCCCGAACTATCTTGAACCAAACATGTTCTACACATATTAAAGAGGATATTGAGCAAAATGGTCAAAACCATACTTGGAAGAAAAGGTGAGGTGAAAGGAGTATTTCGTGTCTGTCCTATCATGCAACATAATCCTTAAAACAATGATTTTTACCACTCCCATGGTGCTTAAAGCCTAAAATTAGAGTAGTAAGGATAGGTTTAAATCCCCATAGAACTTAGGTTGAGGATCCAACTCTCCAAAGCTCTGATTTTACCTTCATGGAGTAGTAAGGATAGGGTCTAATTGTCATCTCGCTTAGGTTGAGAATCCGATTCCCCAAAGCTTCCATTTTGCCTCCATCACGCTTTAAGAAATTAAAAGCGCGATCTACACTCAAGAAATTGAAATTCCAAAGCAAATATTTTTCATTCTATTTTCATTTCATCATTAATATTGGATTGGAAGGATCATACTACATGTCCCTTGCAAGGATGGGTAGTCATCCCCAAGGTTCAAGAAATAAAAATTAAAGCCAAATCCTGGATTATGGGGTTAATCTCCACCATGGCTATAGACGCCTGACTGGCAATGGAGTATGCTCATGTGTGGCAACATGTCTTGCCTCAAAGCAAGACCACTAACTGCTCAAATGGATAGGCTAGCCGGACAGTTTCATCCGTAACAGGTTAAATCATTTTGTTCAAGATGAGGTAATGAACTCCAGATCATAGTAGTAAGGATAGGGTTAAATTCCCATCTCGCTTAGGTTGGGAATCCTATTCCCCAAATCTCTGATTTCACTTACACTTGCACATGGGTTCAAGATGGTAGTGACACATAACCAACTTTGGGATCTAGTAAATTAATTCAGTATACACATATTTGGTCCTAAGAGGGTTTGACAATTTTAATATGTTTGTTTATGGTACTAGAAAGTTTGAGCCTTTGCAAAGCAGGTTGTTATATCTCTAGCATCTTCACCATACATTAAATCCTACAAGAATCATCCATAACTTCTCATATGCATGAATCATAAGTGAAACATATGATGGAATGTTGATCAATTTCAAACGATAAGGAATGAATCACATCGCACATATTGAGCTGACATTGAATAATTCTAATGCTTCATGTATTTCTCATCTAGTTTCATTCTTTGGATATTTGCTGATGTTTGTGTTTGATTTTTGAAGGTTTTCAGGTTGTGTTCTCACCAAAATACTCAAGAGCATTTCCTAGTAGAGTCGCCATTTTTGTTGTGGCCGCTCCACAACGTACCCCAAAAATTGGGGACCCACCTCTTGATTTTCATGTTTCAAGATTTTGATTATCTTGTGAGTGTCTTGTGAGTTCACGTGCGTTCCAGGGGATAGTGTGTGTCATTTTGCACTCAACAGGACCCACCTTTTAAATTTTGTGTTTGAGCATTTTGGGATCCTTGGAGTGATATGTTCGATATATCCCATCCTCGATATTTGCAATTTAGTTCCAAGGTTCCTTGTTGTGTTTGGGTGCTTTTGGTTTTGTTGTGAGTGTCTAACGCTTCACTCAGTTTTGAGTTTGCAATTTTTTTGCCATTTTCTTGTCGATAACTTTTGTTGTCAATTTTCTTGTCGACAACTTTTGTCGTCAATTTCTTGTTGATGACTTTTTGTCAATTTCTTGTTGACGACTTTTGTTGTCATATTGTGGTTGACGATTTTTTTTGTCATGGTTGTGTTGGTAAGTTTTTCGTCGGTTTTGTTGTTAGTGTTTTCGTGGTTACTTTTTGGGTTTTTCTTTCATTTGTGTATACCAAAAAAACAAAAAAAAAGAATCATGTGTGGTGGTTTTGTGTTAAATTCCCTATTGATAAGTATAGCAGTCAACTATAAGAGGGGTCATGAGTGGGAAAAGTCTACTCCGGCCTATATATCGGTCATGGGGATTTCTCACAATAACCAAATCTAAAAAAAAAACATAAAAAAAGAAGAAAGAAAATATAAATATAAATATATTTTTATATATTTATAATAAAAATTATAAAAGATAAAATAACTAAAAAAGTTGTGTATGTGTATATTGCAAATATATATATATATATATATATATATATATATATATATATATATATATTTTTGATATTAAATAATAATAATAATAAAAAATGAATATTAATACATCTATGGGTACATTATACATACACATAGATATGTTAATGAAATAAAAAACAATAAAAAAAAAAAATAAAATAAATAAATAAATAAAATAATAAAAGAAAATGCAAAGTCTTTATATTACCCTCGCGAGGTCTAAAGCCGTGTAGATTTTTTTTTAAGTAGGAAAAGTCTTAATATTTCAATTTGAAGAGAGGTAATGTAAATTTTGTTTCACAAGTGGATGCAGGTTATAAAACAGGCTATTGCGCAGAGAGATCATGGCACCGCAGAGCCAAGTTTCGAACTTCGATTGCAACATAGATCAGCATGGGATACTGGCACGACGACATCAAAAGGTTGAAGAGATCATAGGAGGAGGTTACGAAGATACCCAACGGTGAACCAACATGGACATCGACATTCAAGGCACGAACACCCAGAAGCAGGGATAAGCCGTAGGGTTTTTGTGACGTGGACGCGTTTGTGGATGATCCCGAGCGAGGACACGAAGAGGACAATCACCATAAATGGTGATAGACATCGCAACATGGTGAATATATGTGTCCAAGGTAGCGACAGATATTTCGTGGTTGTATAACGAACCACGACACCATAAAGCATTTGAACCAGCATACCCTGAATGGCATAGCAGTAGTAAGCCCGGTGGTTGACATGGAAGTAATGGACCAACGAGTGAAGATTGGTGAAATCATGTGGTTCGAAATACCGAAGAGGGGTGGCTATGCAGGAAAGAAGTTTTCCTCTGTCCTATTCACCGCAGCATATTATCCGTTTCATGGATCATATATATATAATGAGGATGCCTATTACTGGCCATTGTATATGGTTACAATGGGACAAAAGGGAAGCGTGGCCATTATATAAAAATTTCAAAGTTGTGAGGGTTTAAAACATTACATGGAGATAAGACAAATAGTAAGGTCGATTCATCATGCAAAATATCGTCCAAAGCAAATGCAAGGAACATTAGTCCACGTGTTCTTAGGGAATATTAATTAAATTTAAAACAACAAATGCTTCCAACCGTTACAATGGTGAAGGAGTCGTTTCATCGGATACCACGAGCTTTAGAATGAAAATTAAAGGAGATGGAATCCAAAGAACATGGATGGTGAAAGCCAAAAGACAAAGAAGCAAACGAAAAACAAAGAACAAAGAACAAAGAACGAAGAGATTTGTGAGATCTTTAAAATAGAGAAAAATGAAATGAAAAAGGGGTTGGAAACTTCTAAAACAGAGTTGCAGAGTTGAGGGCAAGAGGCCATTCTAGACCTGCTTTGGATTGTTTTTCTTCCACTTTTTCTGGTTTTGGAGAACTAGATTTCTGCCATGTACAAGGACATATTTTTAATGCAGATAGTTTTTCAGAAAGTTGCATCTTATGGACAAGAAAGGAGGAGTCATTTTCAGCATGCAAGATTACATGTCTATTTTTTTCTCTTTTCAGATTTTAGGCTTGTAAATGGAGTTTATGCAAGTTTCTTGATTGCTTCATGTGAATGCTTAAATCTGAAAACCTCATTTAAACCCTAGGAGCCAACACTTAGCTTATCCGGGTTGTGCTTGTTTTGCAAGTCCAATAGGTTAGGTTGCATGCATGAAAACCTCACATATTTGGTTTTGACGGAATAGGATAGCATCAAATTGAATGTATCATGTGTTTCATTTTCTGCATTTCATTTTCATTTTTCTGCATTTTATTTTTCCAGAAATTTTAATGTTTTTTTTAATTTTCAGGCATTAAAATAAACATTAAAAAAATTTCAAAATCCAAAAACAATTTCACCATTGCGTAGGTTATACTTCATACTTCCAATACGCACCTTGAAATTTCATTTTTTGAGTTGTTTAGTGTTTTTAAAAACTCATCGAAGTTGATGTTTTATTACAGATTTTGAAAATTACGAAAATAAAAAATTTACATTTTTGGGCCGAATTTCATTTTTTCATTTTCATGCTTCATTCATGAGCCTATGATGACATTCCCTTCATGAAAATTCTGATTTCAACGAAGGAGTCGTGTTTTATGGCACTTTGCAAATTACCATTTTGGGAGCAATAAAAGCACTAAATTATTCGTCTTGATGAAAATCTAATTTCATTTAAGAAGGATAATTAAAGTGACATTTTGAAGCTACATTTGAAGACCCTATTCTTCATTGAGTATTTAATGCAAGATAAAATCTATTTTAAAACCCTCAAGATAAAAGGAATTAAGGCACTACATCATGGTCATATGAGGGCCAACTCACATCTGCTTTATTTTGGTTCAATGAACAATCACTAAAGTTTCATGGTAAAATAAACCAACATTGCCCCTTGTTTATAGTTACTTGCAATCACTAAGGTGTTCCAAACATTTAAATTGAATATCTTTATTTGAGATTACTAATACACATATGCAAATGCTAATATAGCGGAGACCTTGGAGAAGTTGTTTGTTTAACTTCTTTGCAAGAGGGGATTTGAAGCCCAAATCTTAAGGAAGAGTGTACTTTCACAATTGGGTGAAAATACCACTCAACAAAACCATTTTTCTATTGTGCATGTTCTATAGGGATATATACGCTAAAGTGGTGGATCCCGTAAAATAAAAAAATATCGGTAGAGGTCATGGAGACATTATAGTTTATTGAAAAGTACTTTCCAGATTTGTTTTTTATTATCATGGTGCATCTGATTGTTCACTTGGTGTGGGAGATACCTCTATGTAGACCTATACAATATCTATGGATGTACCCTTTCAAGAGGTTTGTATGCATTCATCAGTTTCATAAACCACCAATTTCTATTTTTTGTAGTGTCTCATATAATCCAAATTTTGTGTTTCCTTTATTAGAACTATGAATATTTCTAAGGGGTATGTAAAGAACCGATCCAGACCCACAGGTTTTATTGTCAAAAATTATCTTGTCGAGGAATCTATTTCATTCTATGCAGACTACATGAGAGGTATAAAAGTAATTGATGATCACCTTGGTCGCAACGAGGTATGGAGTGATGAGGACGAATAAACTATAATCTATGGGAGGCCTTTGTCTAGTGGCAAATACTTTGATTTAGATGAAACTTCTTACGAGCAAGCCCATCGATGGGTTCTATTTAACATGGATGAAGTTCAACCTTGGATAGAGTAAGTAGATGTTTATTTGTTGTTATATTTGGCAAAATATTAATTAGATCCAATTAATCTTGACAAAATTTGGGTCAAATAAGGAATAACTTGTAAAGTATCAAGGAATCCAACCCCCGTAGAATGAGAGATGAAGGGATGTTGTAAAAAATCCATAATCAAACATTCATCACTTGGCTATGAGATTAGGTTATTGTTTGCTCTCTTGAATATGATCTTCAATATTTATACTGATTATCATGTACTGAATGGAATGTAATGTTCTGCAATCATATTTAAAATATTCAACTTTATTTCAATTGCATGGAGATGAAATGCAACATAATTATGACTCAAACACAATATAATGGTTGGCATATGGTCCAAGGAAAGTTGCAACCAAATATTCAAGCTATTTTATCAACGGTTATAGATTTCATATCAAAGATGAAGAAGACCAAAAAACAACTCAAAATAATGGTGTGTGTGTTGATGCTACTACTTGGTGTAAAGCAAGTACAAAAGACACAAACCCAATGCTTCAAACAGTCACATATTATGATGTTATTAGGGAAATAATCTTGTTGGATTACTATCGGTTTTGATACGCCCTATTAAAATGTGACTGGGTAAATATTCTTGATATGAGAAATGGATGTAGAAAGTATGAAATGGGTCGAGATAAACTACAATATGATCCATTTATCCTAGCATCACAAGCCATACAAGTCTTTTATGTAAATGATCCACTTGATATCAGCTGGTATGTGGTTCTCACATCACCTCCAATAAGGATCAAATACATTGAAGCATACGAGGCAAAATATATCAGTTTCTTTAGAGGAATATATTTCATTAGACCTAAAACCACACAAGATGAAAATGTAAATGATGACAACATTCAATATGTCCATGAAGAATGTGAGGGTACACAGTTGGAAGCCTAATTTCTCTAATTTAAAAGTAGTTATAATTAATGGAAATAATTAACGAGTATTGTTAGACATTTTTTGTTCTATTTTTAGAAAATGATAGTAGATAATTAATGGACTTGTTTCAAAATCCATATCTCAAAAATCTCTTATTTCTTCATTTATTTCTTATAGGTATGCCTTGTGGCATGAGAATTTATTTACTGCTATATACAAGGTGATGTAATGATGAGAAGTAAGAAGAATTTTATTTTACAAAACAATTCAGAATTTTAAGATATTTTTTTATAGGCTTGAAGAACATTGATATGTTTTTGCATTTGCATAAGAAGAAATTATCACGTTCTATGTTAGATGGATTGAACAAACCCTGTAAGTGTCTTTTTTTTATCTTTTATATTTTTGATAAACTTGCATGTTGACTTGTTATTATATTCTCGTTTCTGGTATAATTTTAAATTATAAAACTATTTGGCCTAACTTCTAGTCACTCCAACATGGATCATCTCCTTTATATTTCTTCCAATTGAAGGTATATGTTATTTTATTTAAAATGTTGTGCTACTGGTCAATTTAATTTTAGGTAACATGAACAATGGTTGCTTAATGCTTATTTAGGACTACTTGTAGACCATATGTTGGGAACTGGTACTACTACTGTGGCTCGTGGAAATCAAAGGCTTGATAAAATGATGTTCATTAGGTTGCTTCTATCCTGTAATTGGATAGTATGTTGCATGTGTTGTTTTCTAATTTTTTTAAGAACTAATGTCTATGTTCCATTTATAAAGATACCCTTTTGGGTAAAATACTACCTGCTTATGATGGTCAAAAGAGTCTATACACTATTGAGGCTCTGTATTTTACATCAAAGAATTTTATGATAATGCTAATTGATGCAAAGGAATCAAACAATGGTTCAAGGTACATCATGAAAATATTCTGAGTTATTTAATATTACCTAGAATTGTCATGATTTTATTAATTTCTTGTCTTAAACTATTAGCCAATTATGTGAGAATTATGTTAGCTATTCTATTAATTGAAAAAGAGAATAAACTATTAAATTCTTCTACATTATAATTTTTCTGCACGTAGAATATTGAAATTTGAAGTTTGAATGCAACCAGGTGGAGGTGGTAGGAATAGAACCTATGACTTTTTATTCAAATTTGCAATACACAATATTTTTTTTGCCAACACAACCCATACATACGAAATCATCACAACATTGGCATCAATTTTGATTCTTAGCAACTTTTGGATACAGTAATCTTCTTCACTCTTTTGCCGAGTCCCATTTTGATGTAGTCAAACTAGACTACAAAGTCCTTGCATCATGTAAAATTGTGTTTTTTCAATATAGGTTCTTGTTCCACATGAATTTTTCACATTCCCTTCATAATAGTCTTTACATTTTTAGGTTTTACAAGTATATGTCTATAAGCAAGTCTTGCAAACTTACGGTTACAATCTTAAAATTGTTGAGGTAGCACTCACTATATGTGTAATGGACTTATTTTTGAGGAAGATATCAGGTCAACACCTGGAGGATGCTCCACACCATGTGCTACTAAGAAAACTATATAAATAACCCAGGATGCATGACACACCAATAAAACCATCAAAAATCTCTCACAATAGAACTGTCCAATTGATGAAACTCTAGGAAGAGTTGTACCAATGGAATACAATTATGTCTATAAGAGAAGAGGAAAGCATGCTGAGAGAAATAGGGAGTAAGTAAGGTCCCAACGTGAGATACAATTCCATATAAGGATAATAATGCTCCTTAAAGGTAAGTTATTCATACTTTTCATTCCAACAATGGCCTTCCCCAACATTTTCTTTATATACATATATACAAACTTTATGAATATTTTTATTGAATGATATTTTTTCATTTATTTCCTTAATTATAAAATTTAATGCCCATGGATGTGGGATACTCTGTATTTTCAATGTTACTCTTAGTTAAGAGATCAACCATCTCTTTATACATCCATAGGATTTTTGAATCATGGAAATGTCAAATTTTTACCACATATACCTGAATGCATAAGTTGGATAACTAGTTGAACATGGGGGGATGCTTGTCATGTTTTTAACCTGGGTGATTATTATGGTAAGTGTCTCACCTTCCTGCAACACCACATCATGATGGACCTCAATTAAATAATCCTATTGTAGAGTTGTTCTATAAAAATTTCTTGAAGTTGGGGTAGCATGAACTTTAAGTTGTTTCATACTGCTAGTAAAAGATATATATAATTAAAAACTTAGGACAAGTTATTGAGGTGATTAAAATGTAAATTAATGGGAAGTGGTTATTATGATATGTGGGTAAAAAACTACTAACTCATAGGGGTGTTCTTTAGGGCATAGGATTTGTAAATTTTGAATTTTCTTAATATACATTTTTTTTAAAAAGATAAAAGGAGTGACATTTAATTTAAAAAGCTGATAAACATTTGTAGAAAATATATCCTTACACTATATGGGTGGTATTTTTAACTTGATAAAACAAGTAGTTTCTCTTTAATACTGGCAAATAAACTAAACAAAATGGATGAATCACCTAAAATACCTCCTTTTGGTTTAATATAAAGATAAAATTTCATCACTATTGTTATGATTTACTCTTAGTCCATCTTAGTTGATTGATTATGATAATAAAATACCATTGGATAAGGAAGACAAGGTGTTGATAGTACATGCAAGATCTCATTGATAATCATTTTATAGTGTCTATTTGGCATATTCTAAGCTTTGATCAGGAGGATGAGTTCATATCAATACATTGATGTCGTAGGCACTATGGGTGGTTTTTTGCAAGTCGACACCACAAAGAGAATTGTTTTATATTGCTTGGTATAAATTGATTATTTCTCAAAGAACTGGTAGTATGTGTGATATCTTTTTTATTATCAAGTAGCTTTGTAAAATTTGTAAACTCTTGGACCTTGATCATGGAGTTAAAAGATGAACTGACATAATTATTTTTGCTAAGAGAGTGTTGAATAAAGAGTCAAAGTCTCTTTATAATCGATGATATATCTTATCTAATAACATTATCACTTAAATACATAAACTTTTATGTTAGTGTCTTTCCATATCAATTTTCCCATAAATTGATTTCAATGCCTATAATATTTCTATTGTTCGAGTAAGTACACATTAGTGAACATCAATGGTAATTTTAACAACTAGGATATAGGTAAGGACAATTAAAATACCTAGTATGTTACAACACCAATATAGCCAAGTCGACTATATTTCCAATTGTCATTGATTTATTGATTTATTATTATTAATAGTTGTAGGTTGATTTACAATTGATCATTTTTTCACTTTTGAATATTATTTGCATAATAGCAAGGACTTAGACCTCCTAAAGTGACAATTAATAGTATTCCTTAATTTTGTATTCATATTGCATTAGTTTTATAATTATTTAGCACCAAGTTGTATCAAAGCTGAAGATCTGGGAAATCACGCAGTAATATTTTCAAAATTCTTAGTCTACACCTTTGGGTGATCACGATATGTAGCATTTGTGCAAAATAGAACCAAATCTAAATTTGTAGAAGTAAGCAGATTTATTATTCTCACCACCAACCATAGTATCCTGGCAACCATCACAGTCAATTATTGTAAGGAGTGACGCAATTGGACTAGCCTACTTCGCATAACTAGTAGACATCACTATAGGAGAATTATATATAGATTTAATAAAGTTTTCATTAAAAATCGTCAACCCTAATTTTTGCATGGATGTGCACTGAGAATTTCATCTGTTTATCATAGCCAATGACAATTAAGGGTGGATAACAGATCTTCAATTGGAAAACAAAGTTTATAATTATCAAGATTAGATATTGTAATTCACTGTAGTGATGCATAGGTGGACAAAATAGGAAAAGAATCTAGTGAACATCTCAAGCAATCACATCCAATTCCATCCAATAAATGCATGATTTCAGAATGCTTCAAGTGGTTCGATAATATGACCTAATCGTTACATATTCTCCTAGATGCTAATTCCTAATGATGTCATTTGGTGAATACTGGCAATTGCTTCTTTAACCTTTAGTGAATATTTTTCAAGAGCTACCCAGTGTGGAAAATGATCTTCGTTATCATCAGATATAAGGTAACATATTCAACGAATATGTGAGCTAATAAGAGCTTTTTACACCACATAATTTTCATTTACACCAAGCTACATAAAATTTAACTTGCTTGAATATGACGTATGCGTGAAACGTATTGTGAAGTCTATCGTTGATAACAACTAAAATATTTACAATTTTATATCGCGAAATAATTTCCTAAAGTTTGCTAGTAATTTTGGGTAAATTTTTTGTTTTGGACTTTCAATATCCCAGATATATCATGCGGGAGGTCTATTAGCAATTTATAACCAAAAAATCGCACTTAAGCCATTTTGACTTTGGTCACATGTATCAAGCTTGTGTTTCCTTCTTGTGCTTGCATCAATTAAACCACGTGTCTTTCCAACTATCATTAAATTCACCTATTGGTCTTATCCTCCTATATTCTGTTGACCCACGTGTTTAGTTCTTATCCATCCATCCATAGTTTGTCTTATACATCCATCCACATTTTTGTATCTAGTCCAATCATTCCATTTGTAGTTCGATCCATATGTTAGATAGTCATCGTTGGTCCACAGTGCGGTATCTCGTAGTTCGATCCATATGTTAGATAGTCATCATTGGTCCACAGTGCGATATCAGGTCTTTAATGTGGTCATTCTCATAGGAAGTCATGTTAGCAAAGTTTGTTCTAGATTCAATACCTAAAGTGTTCAGTCATCATCATAAGAGTCACATCAGTAGTGTCCATTCTTACCTACATTTTGTAATGCCTTGATTCCACCTTGTCTAGAGTAGGGTGAACTTACCTTGTATTGAGTCACGTGATTCCATCATAAGAAACTAGCTGTTAGCATTCATAAGCTAGCCACTGGTACCTAAACATTGGAAATTGAATCCCAACTAGCCATTGACATTAATAATATAGTTGTTGGTAGCTAATGATTGGAAATTAAATCCCAAATAACCATTTCGAGAAAATTTCAAAATCACAAGGGAGCAATAATTCTAGATTTGGTGTGAAACAAATTGACAAACAAACATATTTTTTACAATAAAATAACTAAACTTTTGCTAAATTCTATAAAAGCAAGTGCATGAGTGATAGGTGGAATTGAGGACCAAAAAGAAGACTACATAGCGAAGATATTCCAAACAAAGGACCAATAAACCCACCAAGAAGACCTTTGTGAAATAAAGGTATGCAACATAATTCTCCTTTATGCATTAATAGTTTTAACCCTAATCATCCTACTATTAACCCCATGAATCCTTCCAACTCATCCAACTCATCCCAATAAAATCTCACACATGAGGAAATAGTAATCCCCACTACATGCAACCAAGAATTACAAACATGTTTGTCTAAAATAACTGCTAATATGAACAATATGTCAATAATTATAAATCAATTAGTAAACAAACAAAACCAAGAATCTCCTCCCTCCCCAAATAATTACCATAGATAAAATGATAATGTGGATCAAGATACAAAATAAGTTTATCAATATGCAAAATGGCCTACATGTGTTAATGTTCCACATACTAATATACCCACCTTTAAGGGTGAGGATCCACGTGGTTGGTTAGCTAAAATTGAGGGTATCTTACATTTATATCATGTTATTTAAGCCAAAAAATTTTCTTACGCCTCTTCCAAATTGCATATAGAAGCTTTCCAATGGTTCTCTTGGCAACAACGTCAAAATAATTGTCTTATCTTATGGCCTAAATTTAGAGAACTTTTTTTTAAAATATTTTATGAAGGTAGTTCTTCTTCCTACATTTTTTCCTTATTGGGCCTCAAACAAACTGGTTTTGTCCAATATTATGTTTCAGAGTTCACAAGTCTTCTCGCTTACACAGAAGAATTAGATGCTTTAGTGGTGGTTTCTACATTTCAACATGGTTTAATAGAAAATATTCAACTCAAATTAGACTCACATGATCCATACACTTTGGATGAAATTATAAGGATTGCTAAACTTGCTGAAAAGAAGTTTTGAAATTGGACATCTTCTATATGAGAATCTAATACACGTCCTCAATATCACAACAATTCCTTCTACAAAAATGAATAACCATAAAGATATTTTTTCTATAAATGTCACAATCATCCAAGTAGACCAAGCCTGTGTACCAAGACAAACCTTTCAAATAGAATATGATAATAAGGATGAAGAAGATGAAGTAGAGGATGCCAATCACCTAGAATCACCTATAGATGAAGAAAAAATAGATAATAATGACATAATACCATAAGAGGATACTATGGCTATATCAGTGATGTGAGTAGGTATCCTAAGCATGAGGTTGGCCAATCAGATACAAGAAGGTAATTTGGTAAAAAAAAAAGAAATATAGAGAGAATACAAGTGCTGCTAAGGCATATGATTAAGATTCTAATCATGCATGCATGTTGTAATGTGTTGAAATGAATGTTTATTGTGTTGAGTGTGTGTTAGTTATGAAATTTATGTTTCATGTTTGACTCTTACTCCTAGTTCTTAATTATCAATAGTACTTGATTTTTATAGATGGATATTTATGTATGTGACAAAAGTCTCAATATACCCTCTCGCCTCATCTTTGATGGTTGGGGTGGGTAGGGGTGTTTATACATTTACCTATTATATGGATGACTTGGGTTGTCGATTTTAGATTGCATTGAACTGAGTGTTTTTGTAGTTGATTTTTGTTAATGTAGTTGTTTATTAGTGTTTTGTTCTTCCATTTTCAAAAGGGTTTATATTATATTTATGGATAAAATCACTTCTACTCTATATTTGATGTTACCCTTTTATTATATTATGTTTCTTGAATATGATGGAACTTTATCTAATAGAGGTTGTGACAAGATGATGCTAGAGATGAACCCATTCATGCAATTTTGGTTTAAAATGTTGTTGAAAGAAGTTTTAGATTAGGTTGTGACAAGATGGTGCTAGAGATGAACCTAATGATATCCATCATGCTAGGATGCACCTATTGTATTATCTCCCATACCATTCACCTCTTAACCATCCCCTGTAGTATCACATGCTTCCCACCCCTACCACAAAATATCATCACCATTCATGGTATCCTCACACATCAGTTATGTAACACCCTAGCCAGGTTTTCCATCTTCAATCTCTTATAACAATCTCAACCCCATCGCCATGCATTGAATGATATTCTTCAATCCATAAATCTCGAGATCCACGATACAAATGTGTTTGTGAACTTCTTAGGAAACATATCCTGTTGCATGCAGCCTTCCATTAGCTTTCATGACCATGAAATTATTGAACTCATAGGTGAGGGATTTGATCCTCCCCTACACATCCATGTGACCATCAATGAAATTACCTACAAGTGTGTCCTCATTGATACCAAATCATTCATTAATATCATCTTTGGTGCTACATTACATCATCTCCACATTCCACCTACTCACTTTGCCACCCCATATGATGTAGGAACTCAATGTGAAGTTGATTTCTTATTAGCAATAGAAGAATATATAAGCATACAATAGAATCTCACGTAGGTTAAGTGGTTGCAATAATTTTCCAAACATGACCAACCACTTAACTAACAAATAATAATCTGCTAATCTAGGATGACAACTAACTTCTAGAAGATAAATGACCACTCTAATAGCTAACTAAACATCCAACCACTTAACAACCTATTTCCAACATGGGCATACTATACCTCACGTGAATACAAAGTGCAAGAAATAGGAAATTAGTAAAATTATAAATAATACTAACTTAGGCTTAAATGGATAATCCTAAGTATCCTTAACACTCCTCCCAACCATAGAAGCATTGGACCGCAATGCTATCAATAAATGTGGAAATTCATGTACCATCTCATGGTGAGGAATCTAGCGAGCCATGTGTGAAAATTTATCATGGCGAGAGACAAGGTAAGAAGTGGAAGAACCCTATCTAGTGTGATGAGTCTTCATCTCAAAAAATCTATCTAAAATGAGTGAAAGCTGATGATCAGGTGCCACTGCTACTGTAGGGTTAAATACAAGATCAAGTACCAAAAGAGGATCTTTAAATGGTATCTCTAAAAAGTGATGTTTATCCAAAAGAAGCCAAACTATATCTTCAACATGTGATGAGTGAGGATTGTGATGCTTACACACCACGCTCTACTGCTCTTGTGAAGTCTCTTGCAAGTCTTGTGTTATATTATGTTGAAGGCTCTACCGGTGCTCAATGAAGGAAGTGTCTTTAGCTTGCTCCTCCATATATGCAATGGTAGAAGGAGGCAAATCCAAGGGCAAATTCTTTGAAGCAACTATTTGTGTGTCCATAGGTGTACCCGAAATTATGCCAATAGAATGAATAGAATATTTCTCATGAGTGAGAGTTATGGGTTCCTTAACCATGAGCTCTTGTGATTGTTCATTTTGTGGAAGTGGAAATTCTTCTTTATCATGTACCTTTAATAGTGCTTTTTCTTCATTTGGTGTGGAACTTATGCAAGTAGGAGCTAGAATGAGTGCTTGAATTAGTGGCTTTTGAACTTACCTACAACTTAACATCAAATTTTATGTGGGTGTAGTGCTTTGTATCAAGTAGATTTTATCATGCAACTCCAATGTGTATGTGTTATTTTTAGCATGATAAGCAACATTCCTATCAAATTGATAGGGTTTACCTAGCAATATTCCATAACAATCCATCTCTATGACATCATATCTTACTTTATCCACAAACTTATGATCAAAAGCAAAAGTCAAGGTGCAAGTGTGTGTGATATTGGATGTGAAATCTACATCTTTCCACCCAAGTGCATATGTTTGGTGATGTGGATTTATGGTAAGCTTCACCTTCTCCACAATATACTTCATAATGAGGTTCTTTTTCTCTTCATTATCTATGATACAATCAATATAGAAATCATGTGTAAGGTGGGATCTAGTGACAAATAAATGGTCACGAACCCCTTGAGCAAATACATTTGACATGAGGGTAACTTTATTCAGTTTGCCCTTTAAATAAGGATACTCTTATTCTGTCCCTATAGCCACAACATGACCATAATGTGGTTCCTCACTTGTAGGTTGTACAATTAAAGATTTATTCTTCTTAAATTTCTCAAAAGTAAAGCATTTGGATTTTACATGACCATGCATTTTACAAAATTCACAATACATTGAAGAAGGATCTTTAGAGTGAGAATAAGAAGAATGTGCTTTAGGAGAATTGGGAGGAGACGAATAATGAGGGGAAGAATGATAAGTGTTCTTCAACTTTTTTTGATGGTTATTCCCACCTCTAGAATAGCTCTCCTATGATAAATGAGATTTGTGATATGCACCAACTTTCTCCTCTACAAGAATGACATGGTTGAATACCACATCCAAGGTGAGGAAAACATTGAACTTGATTTCCCTAAAAGTTTTATCATGAAATCAATGAGTGAACTTATTAAT
Source organism: Wollemia nobilis (assembly GCA_028583015.1). Classification (NCBI taxonomy): domain Eukaryota; kingdom Viridiplantae; phylum Streptophyta; class Pinopsida; order Araucariales; family Araucariaceae; genus Wollemia; species Wollemia nobilis. The sequence goes on along the minus strand of JAQPPZ010000840.1, from coordinate 2,014,964 downwards.
CAAATCCTCTTCTAAATATTTCACACTAAGAATCACCCTTAGCCTATTAAATTGGAAAATGTAGTCAAAAATAGATATACTATAGGATTGCTGCTACAACCCTAACACAAATGACTCCTAGTTCCAATCACTAGAGTACAGAGGTCTACAATGATGACTATACATGCCATAGAGGTCAAAATAGTTAGTATTTGACTCACAATGGTCACAAAAATAGTGAGGATAGGGGTGATAAAGAAAATATGGAGCAACAAAGAGGGTTCTAAAAACCCTATCAAAATAACAACCAGAGACAGAGAAGTAACGAGGAACAAGATAGAAATAATGTCCACCAATTGAGAGGTCCATCAGGCATCAATCATCCCTGCATTGACATGCCTACCTTTGAAGGCCAGGATCTACGTGGGTGGATTGCAAAAATGGAGGGCATCTTAGAATTATAAAAATTTTAGGGCATGGATAGGGTCCCTTTTACAGCAACAAAATTTGGCACTGAAGCTTATAAATGGTTTATATGGTATAAACATGAGGAGCCTCAAGTTGCATTATATTGGGATACTTTCAAAAGAGCCTTTATTCATAGATTTGAAAAAGGGCCCATGGGTTCCTACATAGTATGATTATTGTCACTCAGGCAAACAGGATCAGTAGGGACTTATATTTTTGAATTCACGATTATGCTTTCCTATGCAGAAGACCTACCCCAAGATGTGGTAGTAGTAGCATTTTGAAATTTATTAAAAGCACATATTAAAGTGGAGGTAGATCTACAAAATCCATCCAAGTTAGATGAGTGTATAAGGATTGTTGACTTAGCAGAAACCAATGTGAACATAGGTTCATCCACACGACGAGATGCATATTGTCGACCTCCATTCTGCAACAACTCTTTTTGTAGAAATGATCAACCATCATGATACATATGTTACAAATGTCATAGTCAACATCAAAAATATCAAGCATGTACACCATGACAAAATTTTCAAATAGAATATGCCAACTAGGAAGAAGAAATAGAGCACTGGAGGATCTCCTAGTTGAGTACCAAGAGGCACATGACGAAGTTATCACTAAGGAGGATACCATGACTATTTCAATACATGATATTATAGGGTTATCTTCTCACCATACAATCAAAGTGGCAAGTTTCATTCGGAAGCAGCAGGTGACGGTACTAATTGATTTAGGAATTACTCACAACTTCATCGATGCATGTCTTACAAAGACTCTGGGTCTGCACGTCTACTCTTCTAGGCAAGATCAATTTCAAGTCAAAATAGCAAGCAAGGAAGTTTCTCAATGTCTCGGTAAGACATCTCCAATTTCACTACAAATGCGTACGTATACTTGGCAAGGTCCTCCTTTTGTTATGGAATTAGGAAATTCAAAATGTGTTTTAGGTGTTGCATGGATGGAAAAATTATAAACCACCGTAGGTTTTAATCACAAACATCGCTTTTTGGAATGGCAAGCCAATGGGAGAACCATCCATCTTCAAGGACTACCTACACCTCCATAAAAAGTTGTAAGTTCACATAGCATGGAAAAACTGTTAAGAAAATAAGGTGGGGGATTCATAACCCGAATCAACTGCATTGAAAAATTAGAACAAACTATACCGAAAATCAAAGCTGAAGCTCTCCAAAATATTATGACTAACTATGAGGAAGTTTTTTAGGAACCCATAGGCCTACCTCCCAAAAGATCTCATGACCATGCAATACATCTAGTGCCTGGTAGTCTTCCACCCAATGGTCATCTTTATCGATATCCCCATCCTTAGAAAATAGAAATTGAGAATATTGTCCAAGAAATTTTAGACCAAGGTGTCATCCATCATAGTACTAGTCCTTATTCCTCACATGTCGTCTTAGCTTGTCGAAAAGATAATTCTTGGCGTATGTGTCCAGATTTTTGTCCTCTCAATAAAAGCACAATCAAATATAAGTTTCCTATTCGTGTCATTGATGATTTACTAGATGAGCTACATGGTGCTCAATTCTTCACCAAATTGGACTTACGTTCAGGGTTCCATAAAATTCAAGTTAGGAACGAGGATATTCCCAAAATAGCATTCCGATCTCATGAAGGTCATTATAAATTTTTGGTCATGCCTTTTGGTCTCACTAATGCACCATCTACATTCCAAAGTCTTATGAACCAAGTGTTTCGTCTATTCCTCCAAAAAAAATTTCTAGTCTTATTTTATGACATACTTATTTATAGCAAATCATGGAATGATCATTTAGTACATGTGAAAAGAGTTCTCCATATCCTTCACAAAGAAAAGTTGTTTGTCAAAAGATCTAAATGTTCCTTTGGTGTTCAAGAAGTGGAGTACCTCAATCATATAGTATCTCACGAAGGTGTTAAGGTAGATCCCAATAATATTAAGGCAATACAAGATTGGCCGCTACCTAAAACCATCAAAAAACTTCATGGTTTTTTGGGTCTCACAGGTTATTACCGCAAATTTATACGTGATTATGGTAAAATTACAAGTCCGCTCACGACTCTTACCAATAAGGATGCTTTTCATTAGTCAGTCGTAGCTACTAAAGCTTTCAAAACCCATAATGAGGCCATGTGTACGACTCCAGTTTTGGCCACTACAGATTTTTACAAACCATTTATCATTGAATGTGATGCTTTAGGAACAGGTATTGGTGTAGTACTAATGTAGGAGGATCACCCCTTGGCATTCGAAAAAAACAACTTTCAATTTTTTTTTGGGTAAATCCACTTATGAAAAATAAATGTTGGCTATTTTACATCTAGTAGAGAAATGGAGGCATTACTTAATCAATAGCCTATTTGTTATTAAAACCGATCACATTAGTCTCAAGCATTTTTTAGAACAAAGGTTTTCTTATCCAGAACAAAATAAGTGGCTGACTAAATTACTGGGATATGATTTTGTGATTGAATATAAGAAATGTAAATAAAATGTGGTTGCAGATGCATTATCTAGAAAATACAAAGATGAAGTAGTTAGTAATGCCATTTTAGGGCCATGTTCGCAATGGGTGTCACAGTTACAAGATGAATGGTTGTCCAACAGTGAGACAACTCACATAATTCAAGATTTATCTATGGGTTCTTCTAAGTATCATTTTTTTACATATGATGACAAAATATTATGTAAGAAGAAACGTATTTACATTCCTCATAATTCATCAAGCAAAGTACAGATTCTAGAAGAGTCACATGCTTCCCCTTTAGCAGGACATTCAGGGTTTTTAAAAACCTACATACAGGTTAAATAATCCTTTTGTTGGAAAGGATTAAAGGCAATGGTTAAGCAATGGGTAGCTGAATGTGAAGTGTGCCAACATAATAAGGGCAAAACAGTCAAATCACCAGGATTACTTCAGCCATTACCTATTCCAGATCGTCAATGGGAACATATTTCCATGGATTTTATTGAAGGTCTTACTAAGTCATACGGAAAGACAGTAATTTTTGTGGTAGTTGATCATCTTTCCAAATATGCTCATTTTCAAGCTTTACAACACCCATTTTCAGTGAGCAAAGTGGCCAAGGTATTTATGGATTCAATTTTTAAATTACATGGAATGCCCAAATATATTGTAAGTGATCGTGATCCCATATTTACCAAAAATTTTTGGAGAGAATTGTTTCAACTGAGTGGTAAAAAATTAAATATGTCTTCTGCATACCATCCACAAACATATGGTCAAACAGAGGTAGTTAACAACTTTTTGGGTACCTACCTAAGATGTTTTGCTCAGGATAAACAATATCAATGGAGTCAATGGCTATCATTAGCAGAATGGTGGTACAATAAATCTTATCATTCTTCCACTAAGATGTCTCCTTTTGAAGAATTATATGGAAATAAGACACCAACCATGGCCGATTATGTACCAGGATCTTCCAAAGTGGCTCAAGTCAACGATTGGTTACAGACGTGACAATCCTTGCTCACTATTTTGAAAGAAAATTTGGTCCACGCACAGAATCGTATGAAGCAACAACTAGATAAGCAACATTCAGAATGAATGTTCCATATTGGCGATATGGTATTCTTTCGTCTTCAGCCCTACTAATAGCTATCGTTAAAGCTCAAATCTAGTCAAAAGTTGTCACCGTGATTTTATGGTCCCTATAAAATTATGCATTGCATTTTCGAGGTAGCATATCAACTGGAGCTGCCCCAATCCTCTTGCATACACCTAGTATTTCATGTCTCCTATCTCAAACATGTGATTGGCCAGAAGGTATATTCCCAGATGGAATTACCAGTGCTGGATGAAGAAGGGCGTATCCATCTAGAACCAAAATAAGTGCTACAAACTCGATCCCGTAGACTTAGATCTTATCACATCAAAGAATTTCTCATCAAGTGGCAGGATTTACCTGAAGAAGATGCAACCTGGGAATCTAAAAGTATTTTCCAATCATTTCCAGCTTTGAGGACAAAGCTTTTCGATGAGGGAAGTCATGATACAACCCTAACATAGGTGACTATGTTAGGTTCCAATTGCAATTATTATTTTCACTATTTAGAATAGGTTTGATTTATTATTTTAAGGACTCTTCATCTCGATTTTTATTCCAATTTCATATGTGCTATTCGCATAGAGCCTTTACGATGAGGGAGTGCCCACCTCAAGTGGCTACAATATTATATTCGAACTTCATTTGATTTACTTCTAAAATTGCATACTTCTTCTGGTGGATTATAGCATGGCATATACACGAAAAAGCATGGCTAATGACCTCAAACCAAACATAGAAAACCTTATTATTGCAGTAGACATTTTGGGATATAAGGTAAAAGATATTGTTGTGCAATTAACTCCTAGTGATAGAAAATTTCATCACAATCATGCCAAAAAATAAAAATGTAAGGTCAAATTGTATGACAGATCTAGGGATCCTGATGTCTTATCTACATGGATTTTGGATATGTAAACTTGGTTTGCTTATGTTGAAATTCCTAAAGATGAACAAGTTGCATTTGCTATAGTCAAAATCACATGCTTAGCAAAAGTTTTAATTGTAGAAAAACAAATCCATAATGTCACCATGACTTGGAAAAAATTGATCCAAATTCTAAAAAATACATTCTTTCCACCAAATTACCAAAGTGACCTCATGACCAAGTGGTATAGATTGAGGTAAGTGACATCTTCTCCTACACCTACCTCATTACTATATCATTCATCATGGACACATACACATTGCCCTCCATCTACTTCCAACCTACCTTCATCCTCTGGTACATAATATTATCTTACTTCCATACCTTTCTCACCACCTTCCTCATGGTCTCCCCTTTCTTCTCAGCCATCTTATTCCAAGGATATACATCCCATATATGTGCCTTTTTCACCACCCTTATCATGGCCTCCTATTGTGTCTCATGCATATTCTTATATAAAACCTTCTCTTCTCCCTACTCCTTAAATAACTCCATCCTTTCCATACTCAATCTCAATATTTTACCTCTTCTCATAGCCCAACACCTGCACCTACCCATCCTACCTTGCAATTCCTACATGCAAGTCATCCTATCCCATAAACTACAACCAAATATCATGACTGGAAGCCCAACTATTCATTATTCCCAACTCTCACCTTCTTCTTATGATTTTGATTCACCACCTCATTTGCCATCTCATACGTCACCTCAAATTTCCATTTCTATGATGAATTTTGTCCTAGGAAAATACAATGTTCATGATGCTCACGTGGATCCTCCTTCGATTCAATCTACCCATTATTTTGATCACCCTTTGGATTTAGTATTCACCATTGGTATTGTCGTACACCTTGGTCCCCCAAAAAATCACACCAGTTTCATTTATCTAGGCCTATACTCATCGCTCTCAGTTGCTATGCCTCCACCACTACAATCTAGTTTTTGTGGCACTCTAGACCATATGTCCAACCCTAAATTCACCTTATGCTACCTTAGCATGGATTTTTATTAGGATGCTATGAACAAGGGTTACAAATTCCTATCAAATCCCATGTTAAATCACCCAAAAAAAAATCCAGTTTGGGTTATCACCCTACAACTATTCATACACTTGAGGATGAGCTTCAAGATATTTCTCTACATCCCTCGCCAATCCATAAATACTCATTGGAAGAGTATATTAACATGGACATCCTAGGTGAGATTCCATCTCCCAATTTTGTTGTCACCATTCGATGCACCTTATTCTAAGAAACATCATTTTTTGATACCATGTCTGCTTGTTGTCTTGATGAGCTAATCGAAAGATTTACTATCCTGTCCCTCATAGCTCCTTGTCCATAATGAAATGCTTCACCTTCTCCCTCATTTCCAATACATTCAGTCATACCATTTCCTAGGTGACAATAGACTCACTGATCCACTACTCGACCTTGCTTTCCACCTGTGGTTCTATGTCCATCATTGAATCTACCATGACAATCACACACTTTTGAGTCTACGTATATAGAATCATCATCCTCTGCAACCTCCACTACCTCTGTTAACATGGTCAATGTAGATTTATTCTCATCGCTTCAATATGCATCTTGTTAATATCATGACAACACACCAAGCCCTAACTTCATTGACTTTACTCATATTTCCTCTACACCTTCACCACAAGACTTCTTATTATCACCACTTGTGCACTACTAATGTACCTTCACCATCTATCCCACCTCACATCCCATGGGTTCATCATATTGATATATATATTTTGGTGATGAATTTTATTTACCTGAGGCTATCAATGACCTCCATCTCATTCTAATCCTAGAACAACTTCAATATGGCTCCCACATGCTTGTAGAAGATACCATTGACATCGATATTGGTGATGACCACACCAATCCACATATTGTTAAACTTGTCACTAGCCTCTCCTTAGAAGAACGCACCTTGTTTACTGCTTTCCTTAAGAATACATCTAACTCTTTTCTTTGTCCTACATGGATATTCTAAGACTTGACCCCTCACTAGTAGGGCACAACCTCACTCTTGATGGCGATGCCAAGCCCATCAAACAAAAATTGTGATGTATGCATCCCACAGTTGCTTTAATGGTCAAATTTGAGCTCCAAAAGCTCCTCGACGTAAATTTCATCCAACCCATTGATTACCTAGAATGGGTTTCCAATATGGTTCTGGTACCCATCCCATCTGGTGAAGTTCGTGTCTGCATCAAATTTCATAATTTAAACAAAGCTTATCCCAAGGACAACCTCCCCTGCCCAAACATTGATTCACTAGTTGATTCCATCGTAGGCCATGAAATTATCTCCCCTATGGACAATTGTTTTGGTTACAATCATATTAAGATCAATCTCATTGACCAACACAAATCTCCCTTCATAACCCCCTAGGGGAGTTTCTATTATAAGGTCATACCCTTTGGCCTTAAGAATGTTGAGGAAACTTACTAGCGTACCATGAATTATATTTTTCATGACTACATGCATAAAATCATGGAAGATTACATTGACGACCTCATCACCATGTTGAAAGAACCCTCACAACATCTTGCAGATCCATGCAAGATCTTTGATCACCTTCTAGAACACAATATCTGCATTAACCCAAAAAATTGTGTCTTTGGTGTTACTTTTGATAAGATCCTTATGGTTCATCGTTTCTTAGTGAGGCATTGAAGTAGACCATAACAAAGTCAAATCCATTATCAGGATGCCCCCACCCACAAATCTCAAACAACTATGTAACCTATAGGAAAAAAAATAATGCATTCATCATTTTATCACCTAGTTATCAGATAAGTGCAAACCATTTAACCACCTCTTACAAAAAGGGGTCACCTTCAAATGGGATGAAAAATGTCAATAAGCCTTTCATGCAATCAAAGCCTATGTCACATCATCACTAGTTCTATCTTCGCCACACCCACAACTATCATTCATCTTGTACATTTTTGCTATAGATTTTGCACTTGATACATTATTAACTCAAAAGAACGTGCTCAACCATAAGCAAGCCATATATTACATTAATCGTATGCTGGTTAGCTACGAAATTGGATATCTTATATGGAAAAGCTATGCCTAGTTGTAGTCCTTGAAACACAAAAGCTATTCCACTACATGCTCAACCACACCATATTTGTCATTGCTCATGATAATACACTAGATTATATGATGAACAAGAGTTATCATAACTCTTGCACCACTAAATGGATTATGCTTCTTACTGAATTTGAACTTGAGTTCATTTCTCATTAGTCCATCAAGGGACATGTCATAACTGACCAAATCACTAAGGCTCCATTACCTGACAACCAACCCCTCCTTATTCAACTTCTTGATGATTTCATCTTTCATGTCACAAAAGTTGAGGAGTATGTCAAACCTGAAGTATCGACTGACTTAACACTCTTTTTTGATGACTCTCATTGTATGCACATAGGGTATGTTGGAATTGTATTTTTCACACTTGATGGAGAACCTCTCCCATTTTCCATAAAATTAGGGTTTCAATGCACAAACAACAATGCAGAATATGAAGCTTTGATTCTTGGATTAAAGTAGGTGCTTTCCATGCATATTAGATGCCTTTATATCATCGATTATTATCTCCTTGTTGTTAATCAAGTTAAGGATATTTGGTAATATCTCTATCCAACACTCCATCAATACAAACAAATCAGCCAACAACTCCTTATCCAACTTGAGTGGTATAATATCGAAGCCACTCCTTTCTCATAAAATCATTTCATCGACACAATGGCTTCCCTAGGATCATTTAAACCATAAAAATTCCTTTCTAACACAACACACATGCTCATTCATACTTTAACACAATATGCTATCTCATATTCACCTCCCATAGATGATTATGGCATCCATGTCATCCAAACTAAACCACATGATCCTTGCTTTTTCCAAATTAAGGATTACATCAAATTAGGCTTTTTGCCTTGTGACTTACCACATGCTCATCGTCGAGCATTTAAAAAAAGGGTAATTCTTTACACACTACTAAAGGACATCCTTGATCATTGTAGTCATGATGGTATTCTTTTACGTTGCCTAGAAATTTATGAAGCTTAGTGAGTGCTCCAAGAAACCCACGATGGAACTTGTGGTGGCCACTTCAATGGCATGGCCATCACTAAGCACATTCTATGCATGAGATACTATTGACCCAAAATGGAGCATGACTATTGTGAGTACATCAAGCGATGCTTCAAGTGTTAGAAACATGCTAAACTCACACACTTACCTTCACAAGCACTCCAATCTATCCAATCCACATGATCTTTATCCCAATGGGGTTTAGATCCTATCGAACATATATCACCTGCTTCTTCAAGCAACCATAAGTTCATTATCACTACCACGAAATATTTTACAAAGTGGGTCAAAGCTATCCCACTTGTTCAAACCACAAGAGCAAAAATCATGGTATTCATCACTGACCATATTATATGTCACTTTGGAATCCCTTCACAAATCATCTCTGACAATGAAAATCCTTTCAAAAATAAAACTATTTGCACCTTATGCACCAAATTTAGCATTCTTCATAACTTCTCTACCCCATACTACCCATAAGGTAATGACCAGGTTGAAGCTACTAACAAAACTATTTATGTTATTCTTCAAAAAATTGTCATAGAATCTCATCATGATTCGAATAATCAAATACCTTTGGCCTTGTAGGACTATCACACAAGTATCTGTACCCCCACTATTGCAACACCCTTTTCTTTGGTCTATGGTACCAAAGCTATTATACCTCTATAAATCAAAACACCATCTTTACGCATCTCCATGCAAGACTTCATTGATGACAACATTGCTTGTCAAGCCAAATAAGACCAAATCACACTCTTGGACAAGTGTTACATACATGCTATAGAGCACACTCATGTCTATAAAGATCATATTTTTTGTGCCTACAATAGTAAGGTACACGAACACAAATTCTAGATTGACAACTTGATTCTCAAAGAGAACCAATAGATCACTAGTCAACCCTACCAACAACGAGATAGGGTTGACTCACATGCACCCATTTGTCTCGGCCACAATGCTCCTTACAATTGTCTCACACACCACCCATACTTCGAACACCTCTCACACCATTTCGTGGTATTTTTCTTCAACCGTAGCCTCCACCACCTCACTAATTTCATTATCCTCCTCTCATTAATTCCCATATCTACATCTATATCATAACCCCATCATCACACTAGAATTTCACTCCTTACCTACCTTAATCCCATCACCCCCATATTTAGATATCCTAAACATCCTCTCCCGTATTGATAACCTCGAGTTACACTTGAGTCATTGTCAATGTTGCTGCCCTCCACATTGTTCTATAGCGGCCTACTTCCTCTCACCTTCTTCCATGTATGTTCCCCATTCCCAAACATAACCTTCATCGGATCCAAGATCCACAACTAAACCACTCATACCTTCCCCACCTCCCTTGCACTCATCACCACCCAAGAGATACATTTATCCCACAGCTATACTTTTAGAGCCACTCTCCCATATTTTTCACTAGCTAGTGCATGCAAAACTTCTCGTGCTACCCAAAATTTACCCCATTGATCCCCTTCTCCCTAAGCCCATAAATTACAAACAAAACCAATTTTGCATCTATCATCAACAACCAGGGCATGACATCGACAACTACCACACCTTTGAACACCTCATTAATAATATGGTATATGGTACACTCCCTATGTGATCCGAATGCACCACATATTTTATATTTTTGAACACCACACCTTCTCCATACCTTGCTACATCCAACAACTATCCAGCTATACCAAATACAAAAATCCTATCCATATCACTGCGCCACCTAGACATTCACAACTCGATCCTTGTAATTTCACATTACCTTAAGTTACCTCTCTATTTATTTTTGGTGTCTCTTTATACCCTTCTTCCTGATATCTTGCATTGTTGTATGGTTATGCTTCGAGCAACTTCATACCTATTCTAGATCTCCCTTCTCCTTCTCTTCTTTTCCTCTCTATTCTGTATTGTTGTATGATCACGCTTCGAGTGGCTACATACCTAAGCTAATTCTCCTCTTCTCCTCCTCTTTGCTTAACATTTTTGTATTATCACGCTTCAAGTGACTACATACCTATGCTAATTCTATCTTAATTCTTCTCTTCTCATTTTCTTCTTCTCTTCTTTGATTTTGTCATTGTCATTTTTTTCCATGACTCCTTTAGCTTTCCAATTTCCTTGTTCTACATACCCACGCGTATTCTTCACTTACATGCATCTCTTGAGCTTGTTGCACTTCCCACATGCTGGAGTAACCATAACTACTATGAATTTCACTCATAATATCTTCATATATCCATTTCTTTCAAAATAGATTTCAATCTCGTATTATTGAGTTTCACAAAATTCCTCTTATAGATATTTTATTTGCATATTATATCTCTCATACTGCATCCATTACATATATGCATCACTCCTCTTTTACATATATATTCATGTTTGTATATTCTCCCTATAGAAATGCAATCATGATAGGATTAACATACATGCTTGTTAGCATAACCACTTGGATGTCCACTCCCCTTCTCAAGATTACAAAGCATACGGTATTTTGTGTGATTTTGATCACTCACAAGTTAATTCAATCAAATATCACCTCTAGTTGACAAGTTCTTATGCTTCTTACAACTTTATCTAGTTACGTCAATTTCTTTTTGGGACCATTCACAGTCACATTTTTAAGAAAATTTTGAGTCTAAGGAAGACAACACCTTGCATAGATATCACCATATAGAAAATGGTTTCCCCTGCTCATCCTATCATTTGGATGATCAAAATATGACCTGGGGATAAATAAAGAGACAAGCATAAGCAAAAATAAAAAATAAAATACAACACCCACATTCCAAAAAAAAGAGCAAGACAAAAGAGTACCATAAAAAGAGAATCACGAACAAGGGGAAAAAAAAGGAAAAGCCTCCAATAAATACTACTATTATGCTTGATATCCTTTGGTACTTAGGTTTAACACAACATTATAGGATGATTTTCATCGCCAGCTATAGGCCCTAAGCACCTGCTTGCTAGTGGAATAGTCTTACAAGTGACAACACATCTGTCATATTAGCAACCTTATTTTATATAGATCATCACACCCTTGTGGATGAGATACTATTTTGGCTACATTTACAATAGGTTAGTCCTACCTTCTTCAAAATGGATAAAGGAACATCACTAATCGCACACATTGGTCCTTAATAGACTTCAACCCAGTCTGGGTAGTTATAAGTTGTTGATGAATCTTTCTCAGTTTCTCATGAGATTTGATTGCTATAGCTATGATTGTCAATATTATCGCATAATCCCTATGACATCCTACATCCCTGAGATAATGGAATGAATCACATTGCCGCCAATTTTTCTATGATACAAGTGCTTCCTCTACGTATTTCATCATACAAATACATGCATTATTGCATCTATTCTATAATCATCTTATTCTACATTACATATACACTATAGTGATTTCATTCTCCTATATTTTACCACATGCATACATATTCATCCATCATACATTCACCTATCAATATTCTACATTAATGCATACACATAATAAGAAATCACACATTCATTCAAATCAAATCATGACACATGTATATAAAGTTGCAATAAAAGGCATGTATATATATATTACGATCAAAATACCCTTAGAAAACAAAAATGGAATACACCCAGGACACATATTAGCCCTACTACTCACTAGATGTCTCGTCACTACCATCCTAAGCCACTATCATCAGCTCTATTTTGCATGCCTCCGCTTCCCCACTCGACTTTGGAGCTGCCTCTACCACCTGTGTTGCCACAAGCATTGTCACACTATACAACCCTAGGGTAGCTTCCACTACATGAGATATTGTTGGTGTTTCCATCCTCGTCTCCCTTGATACTATCAAGGGGGTATTCCATCGACTCTGTTGTGAATGTGTATGTGTCCATGATCGAAATATCGACCATGACTATGACCCTCCTAATCAAGTATTAGATGATCATACAAATTTAGGGTAATCTTGCGCTACATCCTCATTGACCCTTCCATAGAATATTGCTTTGCCACCTCCACGTGCACCTATCACCAATGCACCACCTAGACCCATAGTATTTCCACCTTAGTACCTATACCTATAACCTGCACCATGGCTTGCTAAGTTGTAGCCCTTGCATGATTAGCCTCCTGCCATATCTACTGCTATCTCTATATCTTAGCATGCAACTTAGCCACTTTTTCCTCATGAACTACTTGCACTACATCCCTATCATCCTGTACCTACTACACAGTGACTGATGAGGCCTGGAAATGCCTCAATTATAACATGTTTTGTACACTAAAAATGCCTATAAACTCTTATGTTTTATCTGATATGTTAGTTAAGTTGATTTAATATCTTTGTATATTAACCATTTTGCATGATCAATGTATTTGAAATATTATATGTTGATTTTATAGCTTTTTGCATAGTTTTGTGCTCTTTTTGTTATGATTTGCTACAATGGGATATGCTTAGAATAATAGCAGCATTTCACTAATCATATTCTGATTTGTTTCAAGCATTTACTTCACCTAAATCTGGCAACAGTGCAAGCAAACTGTTGCTGTGCAGCAAAAACTGGTCTTTCCCATATAAATTCCAGCCAGCTGTCCATAAATAGCAAGGCATGGAATTCACATGAGGAAAGGGATGAAGACCATTAGAATTTGATCTTAGGAGATAACCCACCCGAGAGATGCAGAAGAAACCAATGGAAAGCATACATTTGTTCATTCGAAGCATCTTCGGAATGAACAGGATATCTTCGGAATGAAGAAAACACGGCATCTTCGAAATGAGCGGATCTTCGGAATGAAGAAAGCGGCGTCTTCGAAATGAGCGGATCTTCGAGAATGAAGCATGCGGTATCTTCGGAATGAGCGATATTCGGAATGAGAATGCAGTATCTTCGGAATGAGCGATCTTCGGAATGAAAACTGCATTGTCTTCGGAATGAAGCCACTTATCTTCGGAATGAAGAACGAGAATGTGTTTTTGACCTTTTTGACCGATTTTTGAAGGCAAAAAAAGGGAAATAAAGGTTGGAAAAAGTAAAGAGAAATATCCTCCATCTGTCTTTGCCGTCATTGCCGACCAAATCCATCATTAAGGGAAAGATCAGGTTTTAGTCCTCTTCTAGGATAAAACCGAGAATTTGTTGCGACATTTTAGGATTAGATCTTTTGAGATATTCTTTGTTTGTAATCAGATCATAGGATAGCTATAAATATTGCTCCCGTTCGGGTTGAGCTAGAGAGAGGGAGGTAGAGAAATAGCGAGATAGATAGAAAATAGAGTAAGGAAGCTAAATACGAGTATAACTAGGAATTGATCTGTTATGGTCCTGTAGCGATTTTTCAACGAGAATTCTTGTAATCATGTCTTTTGATCAATAAAGTGCACGAGTTCTATTTCAAATTACTTGTAAATGAATGTGATTAAGATTTAGAAAGAGAGAGAGACTTACACCTTCTTATGGACAAAGAGGCTGGCCACTTCCAGACCTAGGAGGAGGACTAACGGAACGAGGTTTTTATTCCGATTTTCTTTGCTAGTGAGAATGAGTTGCAGAACTTGTTATGTAAATTGCTTGTGAATAGTTGACAATATTTGCAGTATTAGTTTATTTATGCTAAGATAAATCTTGTGCTTAATGTTTTAGTTGCAATCTTACTTTCAGCCAAGCTTTCACTTTATTTTTAGACTGTTATTTTTAGCATTTACTATTTTTTCAGCAATTTCTTGCATTTTTATGTTTTGCTGTCAAAATCTGAACAGAGGATTGACAACCTTACATTACGAAATTTTGATAGTTTTTATTTCCACATTAGATCTATACTTTCATTACTACAAAAGTAATTAGATTTCCTTTATACAATTAGAATCAGACTTTCAATTTTGTAACTGTTAATTCTGCAATATAATTAGGTCTTATTCTGCAATTGTAATTAGGACTTCATTTCTGCAGTTAGTGATTAGTTTCCAATTCTGCAACTTAGATTAAGATTTAATTCATGCAATTTAGAGATAGGAATGTTCCAAAACCCCCCACCAAACCGATTCCACCAATAAGACTTGTTGCCCTAGATTGACCTAAGTTATAGCTGTTTCACTTCTTCTCCCGTGAGATAGCCTTGTACACTGCCCTGGATTGATAGATTCATTGAGAATTAATGATGGTATAACGACTATGCATCATTTTGGCACCGTTGCTAGGGAATAGTGTTGTCAAAAGAAAACAAATAGTTCAATAGCTGTAATCAGACCAAACTGTGAACATTCAGGTTAAAATCTGAATATAACAGCAGAGTAAGATAACAACTATTGACTTAATTTATGTCATTTAGGAGTAAACATGAATGAGTAAGTCTAGGGAGACCCCAAAGGATCCTTGGCTTGTCCCATTAAGGAGATCTTCACGCCTAAGGGGTGAATCACCTGTGTTTGAACTACCTGAAAGACTGATAGAAAAATCACCTGTCTCACCATCAGTAGGACATTTTGAGAAAGGAAAATCACCAATTGTATCAACAGAATATCTTAAGGAAGATAATTCATCAAACTCATCAACAGAAAAGCTTGGACCTCTTGAGAGAACAATTTGGGAAGCTTTAACTTCTCCTAAGAAACAAGAAACTATGGCGAGAAGGAGGCAATGTAGATGGCCGAGCATGGCTATGTTCATAATGAAGGGGATGATCAGGATATACTCCAACCATCCAGAACATTTGAATATCCTATTCATCTGAATCCAACACAAAACTCTCCCATGAAGACCATTTCACCTTCGGTACTTCCAACCTTTCGAGGTGTTGTATCCGAAGATCTGACCGATTTTTGTTTGAATTCAAGGTAGTGTGTCGGACCTATGATTATATAAATGACAATAAAAAACTTAAGGTTTTTCCCTCAACTCTCAAAGATTCGACATTGCGTTGGTTCATGAGCTTAGAGCCAAATTCCATAAGAACACGGGATCAAATGGAGGCTGTCTTTTTAGACAAATATCGGGAATACTTGCCGTGTAAGGAATAGAAAAGATGAGTTATTTAGAATCAAGCCGGAAGATGATGAGACCTTGGAAGATTACCTTGATAGGTTCTCCTTTGTTCAAAGGAGATGTGGACTAGTAGAACCAGAATTGTGTAAAACTATCTTTTTGAGAGGATTGCAAGATGAATCCGGAGAAGTTACGGATTTGATGGGAAAAGGGGATGTAACCACTCTCGGTAATGAGGAAATTATGGATCTCTGTAGGAATTACTCTCGCACTAAGCGAGAGAAGAAGAAAAAGCCGCACAAATGAGTGCTGATGTAAAGGACACGATAGAGGAACTTGCAAATTTCAAAGTGATATCCTAGTGCATTTAAACACTACTTTAGGGGAAATCTCTGCAAAAGCTAAAAACATAGAACCTTTGGCAATTTATTGCCCAAGATGTAGAAGTAAACATGCTTTGCAGGAATGTCCTTTGAATAAAACAACCATCTCAGCCATTTGTAGTATATGTTCAAAAAGGCATTCAACTGATCAATGCCACTGCTACCACAACTCAAAGCTGTGTTAGAAAACCAGATGAGGAACTCAACTATATTGGACCAAAACAAGGGGGAAATTTCTCTCAATATCAAAATCCCCCTCGTTTTCCTACAAATTGGGGGCATAATCCTGGTACTATGCCTTGGGGACAATGAGAACCACCCCAACGTCCTTGGAATTATCCTCAATGGACAAATTCCCAAGAATGGCCACGGTCAAATTGGAGTAACCTGACCTGGAATCGGAATCAAAACAACCCCTCATGGAATCAAAACAATCCGGCTTGGAATCAAAATCAGACTAATCCACATTGGATGCAAAACCAACCACAATGGAATCAGCAATACCAGTCCTATCCAAGGCGACAAAGGAATCAAGGTCAAACTCGGCATTTGTTGCACGCACCTAATCAGAATTTTCAAGAAAAATAGCAAACACAGCAAGTGAAGCAACCTCAATTGCCAGCTCAGCCAATCACTAATCCAAACAATGTAAGACAGACACCTCCTGTCTATGTGGCTGAAGTTGAAGAAAATATTGAAATTAATGTTCTTGATTGTAGTGATATTCAACTCCGTTCAGGAAAAGTTGTACCTGAACCAGTTTTAATAGAAATCAAAGATAATGAAGAGCAAGAATCATCAGAACCAGAGAGAATCCAACCAACAAAAGAAACAGAAAAATTGGATCCAACAATAGAAAAAGAGACACAAGCAGAACAATTACCAAGGATAGTTCCATATCCTGAAAGACTTAATGCAATACCAGAAATTTTTGAGTCAGAATTGGTCAAAGAACTAAAAAAATTGACTATCTCATTACCCTTATTGCAAGCCATTAAGGAAATACCAAAAATTAACAGTACTGTCTAAAATTTGTGCATTAAAAGAACAGGGAGAAAGAAGAAAGCATTCCCCAAGACTATGCAGGTTGAAGGAAAGATAGCTGATCTCTTATCTGGAAAACTACTACCTCCAAAGTATAGTGACCCGGGAAGCCCAGTTATCACAGTCACCATAGGTTCAGTACCAATATCAAATGTTTTAGTGGATCTAGGAGCTGCAATAAATGTCATGACTAAAGATACAATGGAACAGATTACAGCTCAAACATCTCAGCCCCACATTTACAGTTTTAGAAATGGGTGATAGGTCAGTTGCAAAACCTGAAGGAATCATTGAAGATGTCCCTATAGAAGTTTCTTCTTGGGAATTCCCTGCAGATTTTCTGGTTTTATAGCCAAGAAATTCAGCACATGGATATCCCATTATTTTGGGAAGACCTTGGCTTGCAACTGCAACAACCTTCATAGACTGCAGATCTGGAAATATGACCATTTCAAATGGTATTGAGCTGAAACAAATTTCTTTATATCCTCCTGCAAAACCATCTAGCAAATTTTTAGGTCAGTTATGGTTTTCTGACTCAGATGAGGAACCGAAAGAGGTCATCTCTACACTAGCTACCTTAGTAGTAAGAGAACACACAGAAGACCTCAGTGACACAGAAAACTTAGAAAATGAAACAATCCTGATGAATGTTCTGCATGAACAAGGTTTAGAAGAGGAAGCAACAAATATCCAACAAATGATAAGTAATGAGGAGAATCAAAAATCTGAAGATGAATCATCTGTGCTATCACAAGGAAACTCTGTTTCACTATCACATGGATGGCACCATCATCTGATTTTTCCTTCTCACTGTTCCATACAAGAAATGCTTCCCTCAAGCGGCAATGAAACAAAAACGCTTCGTTTCTCCAATCACAAACAATGTCCTCTTAATCCCTTAATCACCAAGTATGAAGGAGTGAATTCAGTCCTTCTAAATACAAAACAAATAGAAGTCCGACCAGGAAAATTTTTGAATATCTACAGCCAGCTTACTAGGGAAGAGGAAGAAAAATTGATAGTTGTTTTGCAAAAGCATGTTCATGCTTTTGCTTGGAACTACAAAGATATGTCAGGAGTTCATCTTGATATATGTACCCATAAGATCTATACCGAAGAAGTCAAGCCAGTCAGACAATTTCAAAGAAGATTGAATCCTGCCTTAAGAGATATTGTGAAGGAAGAAATTGAAAAACTCCTGGAAGTAGGATTCATTTACCCAATTTATGATAGTCAATGGGTTTCTCCATTGGTAATAGTTCCTAAGAAAAATGGAAAAATGAGAGTATGTGTAGATTAGAGAGAATTGAATAAGGTGACATACAAAGACCATTTTCCATTACCTTTCATAGATCAAGTGTTAGATACTCTTCTTTGGAAAAAGATACTTTTGTTTTCTTGATGGATTCGGTGGGTATAATCAAATTCAGATTGCACCTGAAGATCAAGAAAAGACAACTTTTACATGTCCATGGGGAACATTTGCCTATAGGGTTTTACCTTTTGGTTTGTGTAATGCCCCGACAACTTTTCAGTGAGCAGTCCTAGCAATTTTTGCTGATCTAACCACCAAAAGTGTTGAAATTTACATGGATGATTTCACAGTATGTGGACAAACTTTTGATTTTACATTGGAAAATCTTGACAAAGTCTTAACTCGTTGTGAAACATACCACTTATCCTTAAATCCGGATAAATGCTTCATGATGATGAAGGAAGGGATAGTTCTTGGTCATCACATCTCTCCTGAAGGGATCCAAGTTGATCCAAAGAAAGTTGAAATTATCAAGAACCTCCTTCCTCCTAAAACTCAGACTAATGTCAGAAGTTTCCTAGGACACATTGGTTTTTACCGCAGGTTTATTCCCAACTTTAGTACAATAGCCAGTCCACTGTTTGCCTTATTGACTAAAGATTCTGAATTCTCCTGGACTGCAAAGTGTCAGGAAGCATTTGAAGCTACGAAAGAGAAATTGATAACTCCACATGTGCTTAGAGGACCTAATTGGACATTACCATTTCACATTCAAACTGATGCCTCCAATACAGCAATTGGAGGAGCATTAGGACAAATTGATAATGGTGAACATTATACCATCTACAACATTAGCAAAAACTTGACAGGAGCGAGAGAAAAATTATACAACAAGCGAGAAAGAATTCCTAGCGGTGATTTATGCCATCAACAAATTCGAGGCATTATATCACGAGGTTATCAAATATTTATTCACACGAGATCATACAACCATTAAGTATTTGATGAATAAACCTATGGTAAGTGCAAGAATTATTCGTTGGTTGCTTGTTGCTTGCAAGAATTTGATATCACCATAATCAACAAACCGGGAAAAGCTAATGTTGTTGCAGATTTCTTGTCCGGGTTGCGAGAACACGGATGAAGGGGAATTAGTTGATGACACTTTTCTGATGAAAAACTATTTGCTATATCGGTTCAATCACCTTGGTTTGCGGATATAGCCAATTATTTGGTCATGGGGAAAGTTCCTTCACATTTCACCTCAAAACAGAAAAAACAATTGATCAAACAGAGTTCTTCTTTTGAATGGATTAAGGGTATGCTTTTCAAGTGCAGTCCCGACCATGTGTTACGTAGGTGCATCCGAAAGGATGAAGTATATGATATCCTTAGAGCTTGTCATGATGAACCCTCGGGTGGACACTATTACGTAAAAAGCACGGTTAGAAAAATCTTGGGGATAGGATATTATTGGCCATCTCTTCACAAGGATGTGAAAAAGTACACGAGGCATTGTGATGCATGCCAAAGAATGGGGAAACCCACTCATACAAATGAGATGCCACTGCAGCCTCAAATGGTTTTAGAACCATTTGAGAAGTGGGGGCTTGATTTTGTAGGACCTATTGATCCACCTTCTCAAGGAAAGGTGCATATTATGGTATGCACTGATTACCTGACAAAGTGGGTAGAGGTGCGTGCTTTCAAACATGCTCGTGAAGAAAAGGTCACTGATTTCTTGTACACTCAGATTTTTCAGAGATTTGGAGCTCCACGGTCTATCACCAGAGACCAAGGACCCCAATTTGCATCCAAAGTCATAAAAGTATTTACAGAATTATATGAAATCAAACATAGGAAATCATCACCCTACCACCCACAAGCAAATGGCCAGGTTGAAGTAACAAACAGGGAACTAGAACGCATCTTGACAAAAACAGTAGCTTTTCATAGGAAAAATTGGCTAGACAAATTACCCAAGCGAGTTTGGGCCTACAATACCACTTGGAAGTCCACTCACTGGATTCACACCTTATGAACTAGTCTTTGGTAAAAAGCCTCTTTTACCTATTGAATTTGAGTTACTAACATTGCGCACAACACTAGAAATTGGAATTGACTTGTCGCAGGCACAGACAGACAGGATTCTGCAGCTGAATGCATTGGATGAACTTAGATTGGATGCTCTGCACCAAGCGAGGTAATTCGGGAGCGAGAGGAAGGCTGTGGCATGGCGGTCACATTCGGCGAGAGGAAACTTCAACAAGGAGATTGGGCTTTCCTGTTCGATTCTCAATATGAAGACTTCCCTGGAAAACTGAAAACTAGATGGTTGGGACCTTACTGGATTGAAGAGGTATTCAATAATGGAGCGGCTCGTTTATCCCCCATTGATGGGTCACGAAGAAAGTTGGTAGTGAATGGACATCGCCTCAGGGTATACCATACACCTCTGACTAAAGAAGAGTTCTTGCAGCAACTTGACAGTTTGGATACACAGCAGGTGGAAGAGATTCCTTCTTCCACTTCAAAACAATCAATATGATCAGTGGATTTCAAGAAAACAGAAAATACAAAAAAAATCAAAAAAATAGAAAACAAAAAGATGAATAAATTCTGAGTATGAATTCCTTCATGGGCATGGTTTCAGGGGAAATCATGAAATTCCTTCATGGGCATAGTCAGGATCAAGAAAAAAAAAAAAAAAAAAAAAGGAGAGAAAAGGAGAGGCAAAAAAAAAAAAAAATGGGAAAATCAAGAAAAAAAAAAAAGAGAGAAAAATGAATAACTCAGCAGTGAAAACCTTTTTAAGGCACTACTGGGTTGGTATGCATGAAAACCAGTTTTATGGCATGCATAACCTTGAGAAATTTTTGAACCATCATTGTACAAATTCACCTAGTGCACTTGTTTTGAAATGTTGCGAGAAAATCTCGATGAGAATATCAACAAAAGTAGTCATTCTTCAAAGTGGCATTAACTGTTTTTATCAGGTATATATTTCTTACATTTCTTCATTGTAAAATGATTGGTATATAGTATGTGACAATTAACCATTAGCATAAAAGGTATTCATAAGAGTTGGCATACTTAAAAACATGTTTTAAGAATGACAATATTGATTTCTGCCTAATCTTCGGAACAAGAATGCCAAAAACAGTGCCTGCTGTATTATCTTCGGAATGAAATTGTCTTCAGAATGACAGAAAAATGAATGTTGCATCTTGTCTTCAGAAAGAAAAATTGTCTTCGAAATGACAATTTGTCTTCAGAATGAAACTTGGTCTTCAGAATGACGACTTGCTGCATCATCTTCGGAATGAAGATATGTCTTCGGAATGAAGATCTATCTTCGGAATGAGGGTATGTCTTCGGAATGACGATTTACTTTCATAATACAGCCTGATCTTCGGAATGAGGATTAATCTTCGGAATGAGGATTGATCTTCGGAATGAAGATCTATCTTCGAAATGAAAATTCTGCAAAGAGGATTTGTCTTCGGAATGAAGACTGTCTTCGGAATGAGGTCATAATCTTCGGAATGAGGATTTGTCTTCGGAATGAAGACTTGTCTTCGGAATGAAGTCATAATCTTCGGAATGAAATTTTATTTGCATTTTCGGAAAGAACATTTCCACGTGGCGTCCAAGAAAACAAGGTACGACAAAATTAAGATTTTTTCTTAGTTGCATGCGAGGAAGGGACACGTGTCAATCAGCACATGGTCTATTTTTGCACTCATTGGAAATACGGAGAATCTGCAACCATATGCCACCAGTTTTTAATGTCAATTAACATGCACGTGAGAATCTGCAAAACTGATGAGGTGGATCTGACGGCAAGGACATCCATGCAATTATCAACGAACAGGTGTACAGTGCAGAAGTAGATATGTGTGCCATCTTTCTTTCCGAAGATGTGTTGCGAGGTACAGTGCACAGAATACGGCTCATTCCGAAGAAGAAGACGCGAAACAGGGCAACGAGGGTTCTAACTCAAAACTCTGCAAATTTGCAACAGGAAATAGCCAGAAATCCTGCAGTAGAACGAGCGGCCACCAGTGTACGAATTTTAAACGAGAGAAAAATGGGGCGAAAAATCAGAACAGAGCCTGCAGATACCAATTTCCTCCGAGAAAATCCGGCAGTTGTGCAGATTTTTGAAGACGGAGGGTTTATGACGTTTTTGGACAAATTCAATGGGTCTTCTGAAGATTTAGCTGGCATGTTTGCCCATACATTCAGAAACAACGAGCACATGTCAATGGCATGTCTATTGAGGTAAGCCCTAAAATTTTAAGTCAGATTACGGAGCTGCCATTAGAGGGAATTTCAATTACTAGATCTGGCAAGAACACATTAGCAAATGTAGTTAATCAGTTTGTAGAAGAAAATGATAGGGAACCTGAATACTTAACCCATAACAACACATGCAAAGGGTTAAAAAGGGCCAGCCTGCAAGAACCCTGGGATGAAGTAGCCACCTGGGTGATTAAGTTTTTGACCTGTGAAGGGCAGTATGTGCTGTTATCAGGGCATCATCTACGAATTTTAAACCATCTCAGACATGGTAGACAACAACCGAGAAGTTAGGGTTAATCTTCCCCTGTATTTGTATCAAGAATTAAAGAATATGGCAAAAAGATATCAGGAGGGTAAAGGGAGCCTTCGCCATCATGGCCTTATCAAATTAGTTTGCCAACATCATTTTAGAGGAAACCCTAGGAGTTTTGACGGGTTTTACTCTAACCTAAATGATGTCATTTTTGGGGATGAAAGTGAAGAAGAAGAGGAGCCAAATGCTTGCTGATGTTCCTTGCAGAAGAGGAAACAATTGCTTGCAAAAAATATTGCAGAAGGCTGCTGCAGAAAATGTTGCAGAGGATGTTGCAGAAGAGGCTGCAGAAGATGCCCCTGAAGCAGTTCTGAGAACTACACCCCACGACAGCAACAGAAAACCTTGCTCCTGAGCCTTCAACTTCACAGGCTAAGAGACAAAGGAAAAGAGGATCTGGAACTAGCAACAGAGCAAAAAAACAAAAGAAAGTTCAGTTTCTTGAAGGCTGCAAGCGACTTGTCGGAACGGAGAAGTGAAACAAGGGAAACAGGAGGCATCAAAGACGGACCCCATGACCCCTGTTGTCACCAGAAAATAGAGCAAAAAGAAGAAGTTTGCATCTGGAACTAGGAGGTCTACAAGAATCAATTTGAAAGAAAGCTACAGAACCAGGTCATGGAGGAAGAAGATAGACCAAGTAGCCCAGATGTCACAAAAATACAACCAGCATCTGATAACTTTCCAGAATTCCCTGAACAGATGGCTGAGGCAGAAATTGAGCAAGTTGGTTTGGAGGAGGCTACAATTCAACAGGCTACAGATATGGTAGATATCCTTATAGACAGTTTCACAGAGCCTCCTGAACAAGAACAAACTGTTGCGATGAGAAGAAGATTTGGTTGAACAACCAACTGCAACTGATTTGTCTGCATCAACTTCTGAAGCAGAAACAGAAGAGGAAGACATCACTGAGCAGCTGAGGGCAGCAAGAAGTGTTGTCAAAACACAGACCAAATGGATCACAGAGAAAGAAAGCATCATTGAGATGCAAGCAAGAAAAATTGAAGAACTTCAGCAGGAAGTGGCAGAACTGAAAAAGTTGTCACAATCTAAAAAACAACCAGCTGTATCCCATGATGAAGACAGTTTGGCTCAATTGCTTCGGGTTTATCAAGAGCAGATGACTCTGTTGAGGCAGATATAGAAGTTCATCCTGAAACAACACTCCTTCATTCTGAAGAAGTGCCTGTTCATTCTGAAGCAGTGCCTTCTTGTTCTAAAGATGCTTCAAAAATGGTGAGAAATATCGTAGAGGATGTTGAAAATGAGCCACCAACACAGGAACAGTCCCAACAGCAAGAAAATGCTCAAGTAAGTACTCCAACTGAGGTCCCTGCATTTCAACTTGTTACACTTCCAGTAGAAACAGTAGATAAGGGGGTACAAGTAGAAATACTATCTGATGACAACCCCATAGAAATAGCAAATAAGGGGGTGCAAGTAGAGATATTGACAGATGAACAGCCAATGGAAGTGGCA
This sequence comes from Wollemia nobilis, assembly GCA_028583015.1. Taxonomy (NCBI): domain Eukaryota; kingdom Viridiplantae; phylum Streptophyta; class Pinopsida; order Araucariales; family Araucariaceae; genus Wollemia; species Wollemia nobilis. The sequence continues at coordinate 1,990,117 of JAQPPZ010000840.1, read as the reverse complement.
GAAAAAGGAGTTCAGACAAATCTGGTGCCTAGGATTCCCCCTGTAGTAAGACCACCTAATACTGTGTCCCTAGAGCAGTACAATGCAGACATAGCTAGCTGGATGATTAGATATGAACAGCTTGCCAGTAAAACTGAAAAATTCAAACTGGAGGCAAAACGAGCTAGAAGCCAAGGACACAGAAATTTAGGCATTGAAAGAAAAGGTATCTGACTTGTGCCAAATTGCTTGAGTTTTTAGTCCAATTTAGACGGCCAGCCAGATTTTACAGCCTTATTTTGAAGGAGAAATACCTTAGATGGCAGGTCATGAGGATTACTTCAAACCTTCCATACAAATTGGACACTATTGAAGATTTTCTGGAGGCATATTTTGACAGTCCTTTTGAGCAGAAAAATCTCCTGTGTGAACTATTTTTGCACAGTTTCTTCATACCAGAGGAAGTTGACTCTCATCCTCAAATCTACATTGGAGATGTTGAGTTGAGAGCATTTATGTCTACCTTGCAAAATCAACTTTATTGGGATCATGAGAAAAGGCGAGAATAAAGTGGTTGAAACAAGGGCTGAGTTGTTAGTCAGAGCAATCCAGCCAAATCACTTAAATATCACTCAGTAGCACTTCTCAATGATGAACAGGGATGATATCAAGAGAATGTACTTGAACAATTTGAGGGACTGTGTGACCAGATTTAACAATTTCTATGATCACAATTTCTTTCCAGCATTGTCAGTATGCAGAGACAGATGGAATGAACTTTCCATGTCTTTAAGGAAAAGAGAACCTATCTCCCCCATCAATCTAGAGTGGTCCAGAAGAAGAGCAGAAGGTGTAGTCCAACTGATCCAGATCATGCAGCATAGCTTGGATAGGTCTCAGGTTCAGGCCTCCAACCATCATTACTCCAGTTCCATTTTACTTTGAGGAAAATGAACAGCCTGATGAACAATTTGAAGATTGGCTCAAAAACATTCAAGAAAATAGGGGATATTACATAGGCAAGAAGTTATTCTACAGGTCATGGAATCTAAACATGGACATATGTGATTCCATAGCCCAACAGAATGCATGAGGGCATGCATCAATATAAGTTGGGGGGAAAATGATGAGGCCTGGAAATGCCTCAATTATAACATGTTTTGTACACTAAAAATGCCTATAAACTCTTATGTTTTATCTGATATGTTAGTTAAGTTGATTTAATATTCTGTATATTAACCATTTTGCATGATCAATGTATTTGAAATATTATATGTTGATTTTACAGCTTTTTGCATAGTTTTGTGCTCTTTTTGTTATGATTTGCTACAATGGGATATGCTTAGAATAATAGCAGCATTTCACTAATCATATTCTGATTTGTTTCAAGCATTTACTTCACCTAAATCTGGCAATAGTGCAAGCAAACTGTTGCTGTGCAGCAAAAAACTGGTCTTTCCCATATAAATTCCAGCCAGCTGTCCATAAATAGCAAGGCATGGAATTCACATGAGGAAAGGGATGAAGACCATTAGAATTTGATCTTAGGAGATAACCCACCTGAGAGATGCAGAAGAAACCAATGGAAAGCATACATTTGTTCATTCTGAAGCATCTTCGGAATGAACAGATATCTTCGAAATGAAGAAAACACAGCATCTTCGAAATGAGCGGATCTTCGGAATGAAGAAAGCAGCGTCTTCGGAATGAGCGGATCTTTGGAATGAAGCATGTAGTATCTTCGGAATGAGCGATCTTCGGAATGAGAATGCAGTATCTTCGGAATGAGTGATCTTCGGAATGAAAACTGCACTGTCTTCGGAATGAAGCCACTTATCTTCGGAATGAAGAACAGAATGTGTTTTTGACCTTTTTGACCGATTTTTGAAGGCGGAAAAAGGGAAATAAAGGTTGGAAAAAGTAAAAATAAATATCCTCCATCTGTCTTTGCCGTCATTGCCGACCAAATCCATAATTAAGGGAAAGATCAGGTTTTAGTCCTCTTCTAGGATAAAACCAGAATTTGTTGCAGCATTTTAGGATTAGATCTTTTGAGATATTCTTTGTTTGTAATTAGATCATAGGATAGCTATAAATATTGCTCCCATTCAGGTTGAGCTAGAGAGAGGGAGGTAGAGAAATAGTAGATAGATAGAAAATAGAGTAAGGAAGCTAAATACAGAGTATAACTAGGAATTGACTGTTACAGTCCTGTAATAGTTTTTCAGTAGAATTATTGTAATCATGTCTTTTGATAAATAAAGTGCACCAGTTCTATTTCAAATTACTTGTAAATGAATGTGATTAAGATTTAGAAAAATAGAGAGAATTACACCTTCTTCTGGAAAAAGAGGCTGGCCACTTCCAGACCTAGGAGGAGGACTAAAAAAGCAGGTTTTTATTCTGATTTACTGCAGCAGAATGAGTTGTAGATATCGCAGTCGTGAAAATGGGACATGTCGCGAAATCGTGACATTCGTCTCTTCCTTTGCTCCTTTGCTGCCTCCCGCCATGAAAATGAGACCTGTTGTGAAATCGTGACATTCTTTCCTTGCTTTGCTCTTTTGCCACTTCCAGCCACGAAAATGAGACATGTCGCGATATCGTGACACTTTTTCCTTTTGGCTCTTTCTCTTTGCTTTGGACCGCGAAAAAGCAACATGTCGCGATATCGCGACACTTTTTGCCCTTTGCTCTTTCTCCTCACTATGAACCATGAAACTAAGACATGTCGCGATATTGCGACACTTTTTCTCTTTTGATCGAAGGTAGATTTTGTTCCAACAAGACCACAAGGAAAATCAACCAAAATAAACCACACATGGGAGAAATCCACACTCACCACCATTGAGCAATGCTCCCATGGGAAAAGATATATCATATTACTAGGCCACAATTTGCTCATTTGAGGGGTTGGGTCATGGTTTGCCTACTTACACTCACACATTTCATCCAAAATCATGCTTCCTAATTTGCAAAGCTCTATGTGGGTGTTGTGCTTTATATACCACCATGAGGGCCATCGTGGGATACATCTAGGATAATGACTCAAGACTCTTGCAACATTGCTCAAGGTATTTTTAGAATTTTGTATTTGAGATATTGAGACTAGGCAGTATGGGAGGAGTGAATAATGGACCCTAAAATTAACATGGGGACCACAAGCAAAATTAACCAACAAAAACCACACATGGGGAGAACTCCACACTCACTACCATTGAGTGATGCTCTCACAGGAGAGGATGAAGCATATTGTTGGGCAATGATTTGCTCATTTTAGGGGCTAGGTCATGGTTCACTTGCTTCCACTTGGGTATTTCACCCAAAAGCCCGCTTCTTGATTTGCAAAGCTCTATGTGGGTGTTGTGCTTTATATACCACCATGAGGGCCATCATGGGATACATATGGGATAATAGCTCAAGACTCTTGCAGTGTTTCTCAAGGTATTTTTTAGAAATTTTTATTTGAGAAATTATGAGACTAGGTAGTATGGGAGGAGCGAATAATAGACCCTAGAATTAACATGGGGACCACGAGGGAAATCAACCAATGGAAACCACACATGGGGAAAACTCCACACTCACCACCATTAAGTGATGCTCCCACGAAAGAGGATGAAGAATACTGTTAGGTCATGATTCACTTGTTTGAGGGGTTAGGTCATGGTTCACATGCTTCCACTTGGGAATTTCACCTAAAAATCTACTTCCCAATTTACAAAACTCTATGTGGGTGTTGTGATTTATATACCACCATGAGGGAAATCATGGGATACATGTGGGATAATGGCTCAAGAATCTTGCAACGTTGCTCAAGGTATTTTTTGGATTTTTTTTGAGAAATTATGAGACTAGGCAGTACCGAAGGAGCAAATAATGGACCCTAGAATTAACATGGGGACCACAAGGGAAATAAACAAATGAAAACCATAAATTGGGAGAAATTCACACTCACCACCATTGAGTTATGCTCTCATGGGAGAGAACAAAGCATATTATTGGGCCATGATTCATTCATTTGAGAGGTTGGGTCATGGTTCGAGTGCTTCCACTTGGGTATTTCACCTAAATTTCTACTTCCCAATTTGCAAAGCTCTATGTGGATGTTGTGCTTTATACAACACCATGAGGGCCATTGTGGAATACATGTGGAACAATGGCTCAATACTCTCGCAACATTGCTCAAGGTATTTATTAGAATGTTTTATTTGATAAATTATGAGATTGGGTAGTACAGGAGGAGAGAATAATAGACCCTAGAATTAACATGGGGAACACAAGGGAAATCAACCAAAAAAAAACACACATGGAGAGAACTCCACACTAACCACCATTGAGCAATTCTTCCACAAGAGAGGATGGAGCATATTGTTGGGCCATGATTCGCTCGTTTAAGGGGTTGGGTCATGGTTCACGTGCTTCCACTTGGTCATTTCATCCAAAAGCTTGCTTCTCGATTTAAAAAGCTCTATGTGGGTGTTGCGCTTTACATACCACCATGAGGTCTTGTTGTGGCTGATCCACAACACACCCCAAAATTGGGGACCCACCTTTTTTGCATGCTTTCCCAGAAGGTTGCAGTGGCCAGATGTTAAAAGAGCAAAGAAAAGCAAGAAAAAGAAAGTTGTCGCGATATCGCGACATGTTGCTCCGTCGCGGCCAGAAATGAAAAATTGTCGCGATATCGCGACATGTTGCTCCATCGCGGCAAAAAATGAAAAGTGTCGCGATATCGCGACATGTTGCTCCGTCGCGACCAGAAATGAAAAGTTGTCGCGATATCGCGACATGTTGCTCCGTCGCGGCAAAAATGAAAAGTTGTCGCGATATCGCGACATGTTGCTCCGTCGCGACCAAAAATGAAAAGTTGTCACGATATCGCGACATGTTGCTCCGTCGCGGCCGAAAATGAAAAGTTGTCACGATTTCGCGACATGTTGCTCCATCGCGGCTAGAAATGAAAAGTTGTCACGATTTCGCGACATGTTGCTCCGTCACGGCTAGAAATGGAAAGTTGTCACGATTTTGCGACATGTCGCATTTTCGTGGCTAGGAGCAGCAGAATGCATCATGAAGAGAAAATGTCATGATATCGCGACGTGTTGTGAAATCATGGGTCATAGAAGAGAGAGAAATACAGAATGGAAAATTGTCATGAAATCGTGACATGTCACAAAATCGTGGTCAAACCAGTCAAACAGGGCAAGGCACTAAAGTTGTCGCGATATCGCGACATGTCACGTTTTTGTGACCTGAAGCAGCAAGACATGCCAAATGAAAAGATGTCACGATTTCGTGACAGAAAGCAGCCAAGTGGTACGAAGATGAAAGGCGTCGCGATTTCATGACAAAAAGTTGCCAAAGTGAATGGAATGAAAAGCGATCATGATTTATGATAGAAAGGGAGAAGATGAAAAGCATCATGATTTCATGACAGAAGAAAGAGAAAAGCATCATGATTTCATGACAAAAGGAGATAGTCCGAAAGAGAAAAGCGTCATGATTTCATGACAGAAAGCAGCAAGATGGTACGGAATGAAAAAGTGTCACGATTTCGTGACATGTCGCGTTTTTGCGGCTGAGTGCAACAAAACACAACGAAGGAGAAAAACGTCACGATTTCACGACAAGTTGCATCCATGCGGTCCAAAGCAGAAAAATGTCACGATATCGCGACATGTATCATTTTCGCGATGCATGATGACAAACAAGGCTGTTGACAGAAAAATGTCGTGATATCGTGACATGTCTCGTTTTCGCGATATAGGTAGAGGGGCAAAGCTGCATACATAAAAATGTCGCGATATCGCGACATGCTATTTTTGGTCATGATTTACAGGGGGCCATTACGGAACATGCAAAAAAGCGTGGAACACGTGGCATAAAGGTGTAAGGGCTACAGAAGCGTTACAGGTCATAGAGAAGATCAAGCGTCTCGATGTCGAACATAAAGTCAAAAACAACGAAAAGGCGGGGAAGGTGAAACGAAGCGATCTGGGAGATGAAGCGAAGCGTCACAGGGCGAAACAGAGAGCATTGCCAAAAAGTATAAAAGCAGAAGCACAGATTGGTACAAGGGTCGAAAAACCACTACGGGCAGAGTTGCAGAGCCAAAGGCAATAAGCCATTCTGGGCCTGCTTTTGTGGTGTTTTTCTTCCACTTTGTCTGGATATTTCCTTTACATTGGACTAGGTAGGAAATTGTTGTAAGCAGAGTTGCAGTGCTGAAGGCTAGAGGGCCATTCTGGGCCTGCTTTGAGGCTGTTTTCTTCCATAGACTGGGTTTGGGAAACCAGAGATTCTGTTGTTGTATAATGACCAATTTTTAATACAAAAAATTCGAGAGAGTTGCACCTCATTGGCAAGAAAGAAGGAGTTATTTTCTGCATGCAAGATTGAATGTTTATCTTTCCCCTTTTCAGATTTCTAGGCTTATAGGTGAAGTTTAATGCAAGTTCTCTTGGTTGCTTCATGCGAATGTCTAAATCTGAAAAATCACAGTAAAACCCCAGAGACCAGCACTTAACTTATCTGGATTGTGCGTGTTTTGCAGGTTCAATAGGTTAGGTTGTATGCATGAAAACCTCATTAGCTTCGGTTTTGTCAAAATAGGATAGCATCATACTGAATGCACTTTTCATTTTTCTTTTGCATTTTATTTTCATTTTTTTTTGCACTTTATTTTCATTTACAGGCATTAAAATAAAAAATAAAAAATCAAAAAATTCCAAAGTCTGAAAATAGAAAATTTCCATTTCAAGGCCAGAATTTCATTTTTAGTTTTGTTTTTCATTCATGAGCCGATGATGACATTCCCTTCATGAAAATTCCAATTTCATTGAAGGGGTTATGTTTTATGACATTTCATAAATTTCCATTTTGAAGTTACAACGTGGTCATATGAGGATCAAATCACATTTGCTTTATTCGGGTTCAATGAACAATCATTAAAGTTTCACAGTAAAATAAACCAACATTGCCCCTTGTTTTCAGTTACTTGCAACCACTAAGGTGTTCCAAGCATTTTAATTGAATATCTTTATTTGAGATTATTAATACACATATACAAATGCTAACATAGCGGAACCTTGGAGAAATTATTTATTAAATTTCTTTGCAAGAGAGGATTTAGAACCCAAATCCTATCGGAGAGTGTGTTTTCACAATCGGGTGAAAATACCACTCAACAGATTGGCGCTAGAAGGAGGGTTGGATGGGTTTATTTTAGTGAGATTTAAAATTTTTGTATATTTCATGCCCTACTGATTGTTATCTTTAGTCTTCTAACACCACTCAACATATTGGCGCTAGAAGGAGGGCATGAAAAGGTTTATTTTATCATGATTTTAGATGCTACGGGTTTATAATTGTTTGAGAGCTTTACATTGCTAAATATTTCAAGTCCATTTGATTAGCATCTTCGGCCTCCTCTAACACCACTCAACAGATTGGCGCTAGAAGGAGGGCCTAAACTGGTTTATTTCACGGTGATTTAAGTGCTATAGGGATTTAAATTTTGAATATTTCATGCCCTGTTAATTGTTATCTTTACTCCTCTAACACTCGACAGACTGTTAAAAGGAGGGCCTGAATTGGTTTACTTTTTCTATTTATGTTAAACAATTCAGGTATGTTGTATATCATTCTAACGCTTTTTGATTGTTCATACAGAAATAATGTGATTTGATTTAATTTTGAAAATTTTGGTTTTGACTAACAAAGTGTTGTTTCATGCAATTACTTTTCATTTGATTTTAATGAATACATCTCTTAGTTGATGCTAACTTGATTTTTTTTATACATTGCAGGTTGAATATTCAACAGATTTGGTTCTAAAGTTACATTCTGAGTTCACTAATGGCAACATTTGAGGAGCAAATTGTATCCCTAAGAGCTGAAATAGTATCTCTAAGAGAAAGAATGGTATCTATAATGGAGGATCATTATAAGGGTTTGTCTATACATGTGATACCCTATCATATTCCTAAAATGTTATTGGATTTTTTACGGTGTTTTAATCAAGAGGTGCCACTAGAATACTTGCAAAGACTGCATGTCTACAAGAATACATTATGTCAATTCCAGGTTTTCTATGAGGAGGTGGCTTGTAAGTTATTTGCATACATTTTGGATGATAAACCATTCTTTTGGTATAGCCAACTACCCATGGAGGTTAGGACTTCTTGGATACAACTAGAAGCAGCCTATCTTTATCATTTTGGTAATCAGGTTGACTTAGAAATCTTGAAAAATTAGTTTACCTCCATATGTAAGGAGCCTAATGAATCCTTGAGTCAATTCAATGGAAGATTTCATGAGTTGCACTCCCAAATGTGGGAAAATTTTAACACATTAGAAGAGGAAGCCATGGAAGTATACCTAGGAGCCATACACCCCACACTTGCTTCACTCATTGAGGAAAAAATGAGTGGTTTGTCTCTAGAGAAAATCCATGAGATCTTGGAAGAGATAGAACGACAAGGTCTTGAAGAAGAAAAGGCACAACATGTTCACATGAGAGATTGTTCTTCTAAAGATCTTGATGCCAACCTACACCAACCATCAAATATAGCACCCTCCACTCCAATGATATCTAAGGTGAATGATCAAGGGGATGAATTTGAATATCCAAATTTTACAACCACCTTAGATGTAGTCCACGAGGAGGTGCAAATTGCTAAGCCAACATCCGCTAGTGAGGATTATGCAGAAATGATCTCATTCATAGAGATACACGATTATCCGGATGAAGGGGTTCTAAATTCAACAATGTTTGATATATGTGATAGGACGGAACCCACCATAGAATTGAATGAAGTGGTTGAAAGTGAAATTGGAAGAAAATCAATAAATGAATTTGAAGATATGATAGAATTTCACCACTTGTTCTTGGAAGATACTATTGATGAGATGTGTAAAATTAATGATCAAGAAATTCTTCACCCTCCAAATTATGATAAAATTGAATCATGGGTTACTAATTTGGATGATGATAGCCTTACAAATTTGAATTCAAGAAATGACCCACTTTTGGAAATAATTGAACCATCTAAGGAAGGTGAAGATGAATTTGATGAGAAACACATTGATGAATTGGAAGATGTTGAAGAAGTAGTTGAACGTCACCACTTGATTTTGAAAGATGATTATTATGATGCTTGGAAGAAGTGGGAAGACTACACTCTCTCCAAAACTACTAATGAAACTTGTGTGCCAATTGATATACAGGACAACATAATCGCCTACTCAAAGGAAGATATTACAACTCCTGTACAATTTGAGGATGTTTTGGAAGAGGGTTTCAAATCTCATCAAATTTTGGAAGATTATAATGATCCTATTGCCAAGGACAAAGAAGAAAAAGAATTTATGAATGAATCAAAAGATCATGCCACAAACATCATGGAATTTCATGCCATGGATTTGGATGACAATTTTCACAATGGTTGGGGGAGATATGATAATGCATTCTTTTCTCACATCCCTATAGATGAAACTCATATTTCACTTGATATGCAGGATGTTGAACCTTCTACATCATACGAAGATCTCATATTCACAAGATTTGAAAAGGTGACAAAATTTGATCATGTTGAATATAAATTCATTGAAGGTGCGGATACAAGTTTGCATGATGATTTTGAGGATTCAAATGAAGAGATACCATGGATAGTGAACAAAGAATTGGAACCAAATGACAAAGAGATTGATCAATTGGAAGCAACTCAAATGAAGGATCATCAAGATGAGTCATGGGACATACACTTTGACCAAAAATATTTGAAGGTTGAAAAGGATGGCCATGTTTTCAATTGGGTGCCTAATTTTGGTATGTTTGATGAACAAGTAATCAATGAAGAATATGAAGACCATGAGGTAAAAGAGGGAGTTACAAATCCCCATCAAATTTTGGTAAATAAAAATGTTCAAAAGTTAGAATCTAACCTTTTGTGTTCAAACATCCAAGATTTAGGTGAAAATTTGCATGACCATGTTTTGAATTTGATTGATGTTTATGATGAAATGTCGTTAAAGGTGAATGAAAAACAGGGTATGATTTCTAATCACACCTTTGATAACATTGTTTTAATGAATGAAAAAGAAGTTGATGCACTTGAATTGTTAAATCAAATTCATCAACAATTACTAATTGAATCTAGGGTAAAAACTTTTAATGATCCTAATTTAGTAAATATCCTAGATGCTTGCAAATTGTTACACAAATTTGATTGGCCTACAAATTTGGAAAATGATTTGGCTTTAAAATTTTTAGAAATAGGCTCTTACTTACAAAGTCTCATATTTGAAAAAGATAGCCTAATTCTAAATCAAGGATGGAATTATGAAATTTACATTTTAAAGAATAGACATGATAAAATTGAAAATCAATCATTGTCTAATCAATTTGAAAATTTGAATCTCACCTATGAGAATACTAATGGAACTAAATTTAATTGGTGGGGTGAGAGAGGAAAGTTGAAGTGGGTTGCATTGTTTGGTCTAGTATTGTTTTTGTTGGATTCCTACAACATTTGGCATGCATATCATGTTATATTTTTGTTGAAATGTTCTAATCATGTTTGGGATCCAGGAAAGTGATAATCCAAGCTTTGCATCATCTTGTATTATATTGTACATTTGTATATAGGTTTTGATTTTTGGTTTTGGTTTGTGTTTTCAAGTTTCCTTTTAGGGATTGCTATTTGGATTTGGATTTAAGTTGTGTGTTGGTCCTTTGGACATGTTTGGTTTGTTTATGAAAAAAAAAAAATAAAAATTTGAGATGTCAACTTATGCCTAAGATCAGGAGAATATGAAACATTGGAATTGTGTTGTAGAAAGCTCCACAAGTAACACAAACATTTTAAATAATATCGTTTGAATCTTGTGATGCATGAAGTTGTCAGTTTTGCACATTATGGTAAAGTAGATGATATATTCCATCCACATTTCAAAAGCAGTGCATTCACATCTCATGCCACATTCCACATTGCATATACATGTCATCTCAAGTTACATTTTCATTTCATGTGCAATCATTGAGAAGGTGTCAAATCCTCTTAGGGTTATTCTATAACATGAAACATATAAAAAAAAAATCCTAAGGTTGGGAACTGATGCCCGAACTATCTTGAACCAAGCACATTCTATGCACATTAAAAAGAATCTTGAGCAAAATGGTCAAAACCATACTTGGATGAAAAGGTGAGGTGAAAAGAATATTTCATGTCTGTCCTATCATGCAACATAATCCTTAAAATAGTGGTTTTTACCACTTCCATCAAGCTTAAAGCCTAAAACCAGAGTAGTAAGGATAGGGTTAAATCCTCATCGAACTTAGGTTGAGGATCCAACTCCCCAAAGCTCTGATTTGACCTACATGGAGTAGTAAGGATAGGACATAATTCTCATCTCGCTTAGGTTGAGAATCCGATTCCCCAAAGCTTCCATTTTTCCCATTTCATCATAAAGCTTGGATTGGAAGGATCGTACTACATGTCCTCTGCAAAGGATGGGTAGTCATCCCAAAGGTCCAAGTAATAAAAATTAAAACTAATATTTCCCATTTCATCTTAATATTGGATTGGAAGGATCGTACTACATGTCCCTAGAAAGGATGGGTAGTCATCCCCAAGGTCCAAGAAATAAAAGATAATATTTCCCATTTCATCTCAATATTGGATTGGAAGGATCGTACTACATGTCCCTAGCAAGGATGGGTAGTCATCCCAAAGGTCCAAGAAATAAAAAAAAAGAAAGAATGAATGAAGCCAAATCATGGATTATGGGGTTAAGTATGCTCATGCGTGGCAACATGTCTTGTCTAAAAGCAAGACCACTGATTGCTCATATGGATAGACTAGCCTGACCATTTCATCCATAACTGGTTAAATTATTTTGTTCAAGATGAGGTAATGAACTCCAAATCAGAATAGTAAGGATAGGGTTAAATTCCCATCTCGCTTAGGTTGGGAATCCTATTCCCCAAAGTTCTGATTTCACTTACACTTGCACATGGGTTCAAGATGGTAGTGACACATAACCAACTTTGGGATCTAGTAAATTAATTCAGTATACATATATTTGATCCTAAGAGGGTTTGACAATTTTGATATGTTTGTTCATGATATTAGAAGGTTTGAGCCTTTGCAAAGCAGGTTGTTATATCTTTAGCATCTTCATCATACATCAAATCCTGCACAAATCATTCATAGCCTTGCATACAAATCATAAGTGAAACTGACAATGGAATGTTGATCAAGTTCAAGCGATAGGGAATGAAAACACATTGCACACATCGAGCTGATACTTAATGATTCTGATGTTTCATGTATTTCTGATCTATCGGTATTAGTTTATCCTTTATGTGCTGACGCTTGTATCTAAGCTTGTATATTTCAGGTTGGGTTCTCACCAAAATGCTCAGGAGCATTTGACAATAGAGTCACCATTTGTTGTGGCTGATCCACAACACACCCCAAAATTGGGGACCCACCTTTTTTGCATGCTTTCAAAGAAGACTGCAGTGGCCCAGATGCTAAAAAATAAAAGAGCAAAATATAGCAAGAAAAAGAAAGTGTCGCGATATCGCGACATGTTGCTCCGTCGCGACCAAAAATGAAAAGTTGTCGCGATATCGCGACATGTTGCTCCATCGCGGACGAAAATGAAAAGTTGTCGCGATATCGTGACATGTTGCTCGATCGCAGCTAGAAATGAAAAGTTGTCGCGATATCATGACATGTTGCTCCATCGCGTAAAAATGAAAAGTTGTCACGATTTCGTGACATGTTGCTCCGTCGCGTAGAAATGAAAAGTTGTCGCGATATCGCGACATGTTGCTCCGTCAGGCTAAAATGAAAAGTTGTCATGATTTATGTTGCTGATAAAGTTGTCACGATTTTGCGACATGTTGCTCCGCGGCTAGAAATGGAAAGTTGTCACGATTTCGTGACATGTCGTGTTTTCGTGGCTAAGAGCAGCAGAATGCATCATGAAGAGAAAATGTCATGATATCGCGACGTGTTGTGAAATCGTGGGTCATAGAAGAGAGAGAAAGATAGAATGGAAAATTGTCATGAAATCGTGACATGTCACAAAATCATGGTCAAACCAGTCAAATAGGGCAAGGCACTAAAGTTGTCACGATATCGTGACATGTCGCGTTTTTGCGACCTGAAGCAGCAAGACATGCCAAATGAAAAGATGTCACGATTTCACGACAGGAAGTAGCCAAGTGGTACGAAGATGAAAAGCGTCATGATTTCAGATGAAGGAAAGGTAGAAAATGAAAAGTGATCATGATTTCATGAGAAAGTGAAAGAGAAAAGCGTCATGATTTCATGAAAAGAAGAAAGAGAGAAAAGCGTCATGATTTATGATAGAAAGTAGAGAGAAAGAAGAAAAGCGTCATGATTTATAGAAAGGAAGATGGTATGGAATGAAAAAGTGTCACGATTTCGTGACATGTCGCGTTTTCACGGTTGAGTGCAACAAAACACAATGAAGGAGAAAAACGTCATGATTTCGTGACAAGTTGCATCCATGCGGTCCGAAGAAAAAAATGTCACGATATCGTGACATGTATCATTTTCGCGATGCATGATGACAAACAAGGCTGTTGATAGAAAAATGTCACGATATCGCGACATGTCTTATTTTCACGATACAGGTAGAGGAGCAAAGCTGCATACATAAAAATGTCACGATATCGTGACATGCTATTTTTGGTCACGATTTACAGGGGGCCATTATGAAACATGCAAAAAAGCATGGAACACGTGGCATAAAGGTGTAAGGGCTACAAAAGCGTTACAGTTCATAGAGAAGATCAAGCGTCTCGATGTCGAACATAAAGTCAAAAACAATGAAAAGGCGGGGAAGGTGAAACGAAGCGATCTGGGAGATGAAGCGAAGCGTCACAAGGAGAAACAGAGAGCATTGCCAGAAAGTATAAAAGCAGAAGCACAAGATTGGTACAAGGGTCGAAAAACCACTACGGGCAGAGTTGCAGAGCCAAAGGCAATAAGCCATTCTGGGCCTGCTTTTGTGGTGTTTTTCTTCCACTTTGTCTGGATATTTCCTTTACATTGGACTAGGTAGGAAATTGTTGTAAGCAGAGTTGCGAGTCTTTGAAGGCCAGAGGGCCATTATGGGCCTGCTTTGAGGCTGTTTTCTTCCATAGACTGGGTTTGGGAAACCAGAGATTCTGTTGTTGTATAATGACCAATTTTTAATACAAAAAATTCAGAGAGTTGCACCTCATTGGCAAGAAAGAAGGAGTTATTTTCTGCATGCAGGATTGAATGTTTATCTTTCCCCTTTTCAGATTTCTAGGCTTATAGGTGAAGTTTAATGCAAGTTCTCTTGGTTGCTTCATGCGAATGTCTAAATCTAAAAATCACAGTAAAACCCCAGAGACCAGCACCTAACTTATTTGGATTGTGCGTGTTTTGCAGGTTCAATAGGTTAGGTTGTATGCAGAAAACCTCATTAGCTTCGGTTTTGTCAAAATAGGATAGCATCAAGCTGAATGCACTTTTCATTTTTCTTTTTGCATTTTATTTTCATTTTTTTTTGCACTTTATTTTCATTTACAGGCATTAAAATAAAAAAATCAAAATCAAAAAATTCCAAAGTCTGAAAATAGAAAATTTCCATTTCAAGGCCAGAATTTCATTTTTAGTTTTGTTTTTCATTCATGAGCTGATGGTGACATTCCCTTCATGAAAATTCCATTTTCATTGAAGGATTTATATTTTATGACATTTCATCAATTTCCATTTTGAAGTTACAGCGTGGTCATATAAGGACCAAATCACATTTGCTTTATTCGGGTTCAATGAACAATCATTAAAGTTTCACAGTAAAATAAACCAACATTGCCCCTTGTTTTCAGTTACTTGCAACCACTAAGGTGTTCCAAGCATTTTAATTGAATATCTTTATTTGAGATTATTTAAAATGCTAACATAGCGGAACCTTGGAGAAATTGTTTATTAAATTTCTTTGCAAGAGAGGATTTAGAACCCAAATCCTATCGGAGAGTGTGTTTTCACAATCGGGTGAAAATACCACTCAACAGGTCCATCATGGGATACATGTGGGATAATAGCTCAAGATTCTCATAGTATTGTTCAAGATATTTTTTAGAATTTTTTATTTGAGAAATTATGAGACTGGGCAGTACGAGAGGAGAGAATAATGGATCCTAGAATTAACATGGGAACCATGAGGAAAATAAATCAAATAAAACCACACATAGGGTGAACTCCACAATCACTACCATTGAGTGATGCTCCCATGAGAGAGGATGTTGCCTATTGTTGGGCCATGATTCGCTCATGTGAGGGGCTGGGTCATGGTTTACATGCTTCCACTTGGGCATTTCACCTAAAATCATACTTTCTAATTTGCAAAGATCTATGTGGGTGTTGTGCTTTATATACTACCATGAGGGCCATCATGGGATACATGTGGGATAATGGCTCAATACTCTTGCAATGTTGCTCAAGGTATTTTTTAGAATTTTTTATTTGAGAGATTATGAGACTAGACAATATGGGAGGAGCAAATAATGGACCCTAAAATTAACATGGAGACCATGAGGGAAATCAACCAATGAAAACCACACATGAGAAAAACTCCACACTCACCACCATTGATCGATGCTCCCACGAGAGAGGATGGAGCATATTGTTGGGCCATGATTCACTCGTTTGAGGGGCTGGGCCATGGTTTGCATGCTTCCACTTGGGCATTTCACCCAAAATTCTACTTGATTTGCAAAGCTATATGTGGGTTTTGTAATTTATATACCACCATGAGGACCATTGTGGGATACATGTGGGATAATGGCTCAAGACTCTTGCATCATTGCTCAAGGTATTTTTTAGAATTTTTTATTTGAGAAATTATGAAATTGGGTAGTACAGGAGGAGCAAGTAATGGACCCTAGAATTAACATGAGGACCACGAGGGAAATCAACCAACAAGAACCACACATGAGAAGAAAAACACACTCACCAGCATTGAGCGATGCTCCCACAAGAGAGGATGGAGCATATTATTGGGCCATAATTCACTTATCTCCACTTGGGCATTTCACCCAAAATCCTGCTTCCCAATTTTCAAAGCTCTATGTGGGTTTTGTGATTTATATACCACCATGAGGGCCATCATGGGATACATGTGGGATAATGGCTCAAGACTTTTGCAACGTTGCTCAAGGTATTTTTAGAATTTTGTATTTGAGAAATTATGAGACTAGACAGTATGGGAGGAGCGAATAATGGACCCTAGAATTAACATGTGGATCACGAGGGAAATCAACCAATAAAAATGGCACATGGGGAGGGCTCCAAACTCACCACCATTGTGTGATTCTCCCATGGGAGAGGATGGAGCATATTGTTGGGCCATGATTCACTTGTTTAAGGGGTTATGTCATGGTTCACATGCTTCCACTTGGGCATTTCACCCAAAAGCCTTCTTCTTGATTTGCAAAGATCTATGTGGATGTTGTGTTTTATATAACATCATGAGGAACATCATGGGATACATGTGGGATAATGGATCAAGACTCTTGCAGCGTTTCTCAAGGTATTTTTTTAAATTTTTTATTTCAAAAATTATGAGATTGGGTAGTATGGGAGGAGCGAATAATGGTCCCTAGAATTAACATGGGGACCACAAGGGAAATCAACAAATGGAAACCATACATGGGGATAACTACACACTCACCTCCATTGAGTGATGCTACCACGGGAGAGGATGGAGCATACTACTGGGCCATGATTTGCTCGTTTGAGGGATTGGGTCATGGTTCGCATTCTTCCACTTGGGTATTTCACCCAAAATCTTGATTTTCAATTTGTAAAGCTCTATGTGGGTGTTGTGCTTTATATACCACCATGAGGGCCATTGTGGGATACATGTGGGATAATGGCTCAATAATATTGTAATGTTACTCAAGGTATAGTCAAAACATCCTATACTCCCTTCATCCATACCCTACCTATCCACTCCACATCTACCTCTAAACATCTCTTACCTAAGATAGCTCTCAACGGCTGCACATGATGATGCAACTCAATTTTCTTCACCTATTTTCATTTAAAAACATCAAACAATTCTTTTTCAGTCTCACATACATTGATTTATTTGCATTATTCCATACAAGTATTCATCACATACAAACTTCAAACATCATATCTCATGCATCATAATTTAAAAAAAAACTTTTTTTGCACCTCGGTATCGTGGGATACATTTTTGACCACCCATTAGGCCCTTTCATGGCAAAAAGTTCATTTACATTCACAAACAACACATTTATAGTATAAAAAAAAACCTACAACACAACACACATTCCAAGGTACATAGTTCCAACACACACAAATACACAACACAACATCAAACAAATCATTTTTTTGGATACCCATTTCAACCTTTCACAATGAAAGTTCAAACAAAATCCTAAAATAGTACACATTACACATTACATACCAAAGTCAAATCTTGCCAACATACATCTCATGAAATGCATTCACACGAATTCCCAACACATCACATAAAATCAAACAGATCATATTTTTGGACACCTATTTTGACATTTTATAATGAAATTTCAAACAAATTTTCAAAATAGTACACCGTTCATGCGATACAACAAAGTCAACTCATACACATGCACCATATATCACACAGTTAAACAGGTCAATTTATTGGTCAAAATGGAAAATAGTCAACACTTTTGAATACCCATATGGCCATTATTACACTTTTTTCACACATATCAAACCAATATCACATGCAAACACGCATACATACTCACACCTACATTATCGTATTTTTAAAACATTCATGCAAATTCAAAATTAATACCAGTTTGAGTCTCGAATACTAACTGGTGGGGTCCTGTGTTGGCCACTAGTGCTCGTCTACCCTCTCACCATATCCACAATGCCTCAAAATTTCATAAGCCCTTTGCCTCCCCAACTCTTCCTCACTCCTCTTTCCATAAATATTCACAACATAAATGACCCTCCCACATGGAAAATGGAGTCTTATACTCCCTAAAACCCCAGTTTGCATGTTGCCATGTGAACTCTAGTTTATACCTTGACATGCAAACCAATTTCATACCCTGCCATGTGAACCAGGTTTGCATGGTGCCATGTGGACAAGACCTCATGACATCATTTTCATATTTTTCTCACTCTTGCACCTTATTCTCTTCTCCCCATTATTTGCTCATTTTTTCCACCTTTTTATCACCACTTTCCTCTATCAATCGACTCATCACCACATCACCATATTTCATCCATGTCATTGCTAATTCATTGCTTGAGGGGGTATTCATAAAAAAATTCGCTTTGCATACGATGAACAATCAAAAAGACACATCACAGATCATATATGTCTACAAAAACTTTTGCTGGAGATTATCTCAAGATATAATCTCATCCCAATCAAAAATCTACTAAGATCACAAGATCCATGCACACTCTCGAACACATCTTGATTTCATTTTGTATATTGGTGTTGAACACATATGAATGTTACGCTTGATTTGTCCTTTCCACTCATATCAAATGATTTTGCATATGTCATCATGCACTCATCAATCAATCAAAGGCAAAAATTTGAATAGGTAGTTATTCTATTCGTAATTGGACCATATCGTGTTGGTCATAAAAGCAAAGCAATCTTAAGTTACCCTCACAAAAAACTAGTACAATATTGTAAAATATTATACTAAATTGGCAAATCATCTACTTCACCATCATGATTCATTTGCATTCAATCATTCACATTCATTCATCCACCCATTCTTCATCTTCTCAAACACCTCACAATATTCTTCCATCCTATTTTTGCACTAAACCATGTTTTACACAACATAGTACAAAAAGGGGTAAATATAGACACCTAAAAGTCATACATGCTCACCCACAAATATTTGTAGACCTACATAGATACTTGTAGACTTTTGTAGGCCATCGTAGACCATCGTAGGCCATTGTAGGTTATCGTAGGCTATCGCATGCCATCATAGGCCATTGTAGGCCATCATAGGCCATCGTAGATCATTGTAGGTCATCATAGTTGTTTGTAGGTGCAAAACCTACAAAACTATGCAAAATACATCCAAAATACCTTCTATTCGCAAGAGGGCCACCTACTAGCTCCCTAAGGCCACCTAAGCCCTTTCCTATGCCTAATTAGGGCCCCATGGGACCATTCCCTACAAAAAACCTAATTAGGCTAATTAGGATTCTAATTTGCAAGTGACTTTCACTTAAAGTGCACTTTATCACTTAATTGGGTTTAATTAGGATTAAGAGGTAAATTAGTCCTAAACATGTCCTCACACATGTGTGCACCCCAATTTAGTTAGGATATTTTCTAGGATACCTAACTCAACCCTCATCTAACCTAAGGATTAGACAAGCATAGTTAACCCTAATCCTAGCTTACACATGTGTGAGTATAGATGATTCTCTTAGGGAATATGAGAGGATGACTAGGCATGACACCTCAAAAACTCTAACTTGAACGTGGTAGGACTTGAATCTAGGTTCTAGTACACCTAAATCCCCCCTGACCTTGGTTTCTCCTATAAATAGAGGACTAATTCTCTCATTTATTTATCTCTCACTTTCAGTCAACATACCCAGACTCTGCCAAAATTGTACCAAAATTCTTTTTTACAATTCTACATCCGATAAACAATAATAGACATCATCTGGAACACATTCAAATAACAAAATTTCAACAATAATCAATATTAGTCTAGTCCGTATCCTAAATTGTGAACCCGAGATTCAGTTCACATGTCGACCTACAAACCAACCCTACAACACATTTACAACTTCAAATCATGTATATATCAGTTTTAAATAATTTCTATAGTATTTCCATTATTTTTCATCATGTTTTTTTTTTCGATTTTGTGCCAATTTATCTTCATTACTAGGGGGTTTGACCAAGGCAAACCCCCAAATGCACTAACTCCTTTTTGCAAGTCCAGATTAGGTATAAAAGGACATCATTCAAGTAGACTACCAGTGGCACATACACAGAACCCACCTTCATTAAGGGTACTGAAGAATAATAGCAAATGATCCCAAATTCATGTGGAAAAGGGGATAAAAACCTTTCTCAAGAGAAATCTTATTTTGCAGCCCTCTTTCATATTAATAAAATAACATTTAATACATTCCAATTAGCTTTTGGGAAATAGTTGTTATTCCATGTGTTACAGAAACCATCAAATCTAAAGTAAATATGGGAAACAATATCAAGGTACCTAACATGGGTAAAGGAAGGATTATAATACTCACAAAACAAGGAGAAATAAAACACATCCTTGATTTGTATTATATTCCTGGGCTAAAACATAATCTACTAAGGATTGGGTATCTTATGCAAAAGGGGCACACTTTATATTTTGAAAATGGATCTTGCATTATTAGAGATAAAGACGATAGGCTCATAACAAATGTATCCATGACAAAGAATAATAAATTCAAAGTGAAATGCTAATTTTATTTAGTGTAGTTGTAAAGAATGCTACATGGGTATGGCATCTAATATTTGGTCACTTGAGTTTTAGTGGTCTCAATTTGATACACAAAAAGCAGATGGTGAGGGGACTACCTCTCATAAAGCAAGCCAATTAAGCAAGTGAATTTTTCCTTATAGGCAAGCAACATATGAATGCATTACCTACAAGACAATCATGAAGAGCTTCACAACCATTGGAGCTGGTGCATTCAGATATATGTGGGCCTATGTAAACTAGCTCATTTGCCAAAAATAGATATATTTTTACTTTTATAGATGATTTCAGCCTAAAGACATGGGTATACCTCATCAAACAAAATTAAAAAACTTTTAGTAAATTTAGGGAGTTCAAAACTTTAGTTGAAAAGCAAAGTGGTTGTTATGTGAAGACTCTAAGAATAGAAAAAGGAGATGAGTACATCTCCATTGAATTCCATAACTTCTACAAAGCAAATGGAAAAAAAGACAATTCATAGCTAGATACACACCACAATAGAATGATATAGCAGAGAGAAAGAACTTGACCCTAATGGAGATGACAAGAAGCATGCATAAGGCAAAAGAATGACCGAATTAATTATAGGAAGAATTTATAGCATGTGTAGTTTATTTGCTAAATAGGTGTCTCACAAACAGTGTGAAGGACATGATTCTATAAGAAGCATATAGTAACAAAAATCTAAAATTTTCAAACTTGAGAGTCTTTGGATGCGTAGCATATGCACATATTCTAGAAGAGAAAGGAAGAAATTTGGAGGGTAGGGAAAAAAAATACATCTTCATTGGCTATAGTGGAGAGTCAGACCTATCGATTTTATAATCTTGTTACAAAGAAGTTGATCATAAGGAGAGATTTGAAGTTGATGGAAGATGAAGCTTTGAAAATGAAATTTCAAGATTGGTCAGAAAGGGCCATCACGTATTGAGTCAGAAGACTTGAATTGAGAAAGCATAGATCAAATTGCAATTTCAAGTAGTACTACCAATGGGGGAAGCAACCCTTCTTCATAAAACTCACCACCATATGCAAGAATGATATCCAACATGAGGACACCAACAAAGACAAGAAGCTTAAAAGAAATATATGAGGTAACAAGAAATGAGATGGAATATGAAGAGCATTTTGATTTTGCTTTGTTTTTTGAATGTGATTCTATTTCATTTGAAGAAGCAATTAAAGATAGCAAATGGGTGAAAGCCATGGATGATGAAATTGAAGTCATAGAGAAAAACTAGACTTGGGAGCTAATAGATCTTCCAATAGGAAAGAAAACCATTGGTATAAAATAGGTGTATAAAATCAAATTGAATGTCAAGGGTGATGTTGAAAGGCATAAAACAAGGCTGGTTGAAAAACTATATAAAAAAAAATTAGGCATTGATTATCATAAAGTGTATGCACCTATAGCAACGATTAACATATTCGAAATGATTATGACATTGGTAACTCAAAAGGAATGGAAAGTTTACTAGATGGATGTCAAGTCAACCTTTCTAAATGGTGTGTTGGAAGAAGAAGTCTATGTAGACCAACCACATAGCTATGAGCTAAAGGACAAGAAGGTAAGGTATATAAGCTAAAGAAATCCTTGTATGGGTTAAAGCAAGCATCCAGGACTTGGTATAGCCATATTGACAAATGATTTCTTGAGAATGGATTTATCAAGTTCCCATATGAACACACTCTCTACATTAAGACCAATGTTGAAGTAGATATGATAATAGTTTACTTATATGTATATTTGATTTATATTGGTAACAATAGTATGTTGTTTTATCAGTCTAGAAATGCCATGAACTATGAGTTTAAGATGCAAAACTTGGGATTAATGAAGTATTTTCTTAGAATTAAAGTTACCCAATCAACAAATGGTATCTTCATTTCTCAAGGTAAATATACCAAATATATTTTGAAGAGGTTTAGAATGGAGAACAATAAACCAACCATCACTCCAATTGCAATAGGTCTAAAATTGAGCAAGAAGGATTGCAACAATAATGTGGATTCAACATTCTATAAGAGGCTACTTGGAAGTCTCATGTATTTGAAAGCCACTAGACCTTACATTATGTATGTAGTGAGTTTAATCAATAGATTCATGGAGGCACCAAAGAACACTCAATTGTAGGCAAGAAAAATAATACTACGATATATCAATGAGATTAGAGACCACAGGATATTCCAAGCAAGATTAGATAAGCTTGAGCCTTTTGGGTTCATAGATAGTGATTGAGCTAGCAATATTGATGATCGAAAGAGCACTTATGGGTACACATTCCATCTTGGATCAGGTGCAATCTCATGGTCATCTAAGAAATAACTCATTATTACATTATCTACTGCTAAAGTAGAGTATGTTGTTGCCACTTTAGTTGCATGTCAAGCAGTTTGGATAAGAATAATCTTATGTGAATCAATAGGAAGGGAAAACTACAATATTTTTTTATAATGACTCTACCATAACATTGTCTAAGGATCCGGTGTTTCATGGAAAAAGCAAGCACATTGATATCCGATATCATTTCATCAAAGAGTTGGTGAAAAATAATGAAATTGAATTGATGTTTTGTAGGTCCAAAGAGCAAGTTGTAGACATCTTCACAAAACCTTTGAAGGAGGAAGATTTTAAAAGGCTAAAGATATTTTTAGGTGTCAAAGCTTTTGTGAAATCTGGTTTAAGGGAGGATGTTGGAAATTAATCTATATTTCACCTATTTTTGATAGATCTCTGACAAATAGTTTTTTTGGGAATCATAGAATCATTTGCTAGGAGTGCTTGCAATTACTCATGGTAGTTGTAGTTGTTCAATGATTTAATTAATATATTAGGTGAATATTTCCCTCCTTCCTGAGCTATATATATGAATGGTGGGTGTGATTTTATTTTTTATGGAAGTAGAACAAATCACTAAGGAAGAAGAGCAAATATTTACTAAAGCAATAGCATAGAGAAGAAGCAAAAATGTTAGTGGGAACAAGAGTGAGCCACTTCACGAAGTGCAAGCTACAACATTACAAAGGATAATAAATCCTTCTCCGATATATGTTTTTGTTTGTTAAAATACTTTCTAACACAAGTCTTGATTATCGAGAAAAGTCACTTTATTAAAAATAATTTAGAAGAAATACTATCAAAAGTTATGTTTATGGGAAGTAGACTCTTTGACATGCAATTCCTCATCTGATACTTTTACTCCGAGTGTCTTTATGATATATGTTTTTTACAAAAGTGTTACTCTTTATACTGTAAAATTTAATCATACACTTGCAAGTAAACATAATATACCATCCAATAAAGTCATTCAATATAGAGTAGACAGTTCTAGTCCAGTCACATCTCTAAGCTGCCTCATATTATAATTTTCTAGCTGGTCAATAATCAAGTAACATTGAAGTCGTGTAGAGAGAATTACACGATCATCTCTGTTCTTATATTCTTATTTTTGGTTACTTAAGGAGGACTACAATATGGGAACTTATGGCCGGTACATCTTCCAGTCGTGGTTTACAACAGTGTGTCCGCCATCCACCACAAGGTTATGACCACTTACATAACTGGCTTCATCACTCGCCAAATACAGAGCAGCATCTACAATATCCTCCTCTTTAAGAGACACCCCTTTTAAGTTGGCTATACTCTTAGCCCACTCCTCCAACTTCGCCCTATTGTCTTCTACACTCCCCTCGAAGTTCTTTTCTACACTCCTCTCGAAGTACCGCACCGCAAAATCCGTGGCGACCGCATATAAAGAAATGCAATTCACTCTCACACCATACTTTCCCAGCTCGGCTGCACCGTTCTTTGTCAACCCTATCACTGCATGTTTCGACGCTGTGTAAGCATGAGGAGTAGTACCTCCCATTATCCCTGCAATACTTGCCGTCGAAAGTATACAACCCCGTTGTGTGGGGATCATAACTCGGGCTGCGTGCTTCATCCCGTGCATTACTCCTTTTACATTTACGTCCATTACGGTTTGAAATTGTTCCATATCATACTCTGCCACGCTCTTTTTCTGCAAATCGATGGTTCCGGCGTTGTTGAACATAATGTCCAGTTGGCCGTGATTTTCTATGGCTACATCCACAGCTGAACTCACGTCTTTCTCTTTCGTTACATCGCAGTGAACGAATCTCGCAGACGGTGAAAGGGTTTCGGCAAGTTTTTGACCAGTTTCGTCTGCAATGTCGGCTATGATGACTTTGGCTGTGTGTATAGAGAAGAGACGAACTGCGGCTGCTCCGATGCCTGCCGCTCCGCCTGTGATTATTGCAACCTTACCTTCCAATCTGCAACATACAACGAAACTCGTAAAAATACAGGCTAGGATAATATTAAAAGACGGAAGAAAACAAAATCAATTACCTTCCCTGAACCGCAGCATCTAAGGCTCTGATAATAGACATACTTAAAACTGTGTAGATTTCAAAACAGGTAGAGGAATCAGTCACAAGTGTTACAGCCTGCAAAAGTGCCAATGGAAGCTTAGTAGCTATTGGAACAAGGGTAAAGCAGCAAAGCCTCTTATAAGAAATTCATGAGTAGACTGCAAAATTATTTTATATTATTGCTCCCGTTCGCCCTGTAGAGCTTGTTGGCGTCTAATTTTTATGTCGTTATCCATAGTTTCAATAATATCACAGCATCAGTCTGATACCACGGGTTTAAAACAAATCCTATTATGGATTATGGACAGTAACATGTGAATGGGAAATAAATAAAATTCAACAGTTAATAATTAAATGTTATGGATTATGTACCGTAACAGGAAATAAATAAAATTTAAAGTTAAAATGCAGGTTTTCTACAAAATGTCTGTAACATTATTTTTTTGTGAATAACCCAAAAACATATAAATATGATATCTCAACAAATACGTATCGGTAAGATAGTAGGACAAGCATATTCGCTAACACCTATACAGCCAAAAGTAGTTAGGCATGTTGTGCATATAAACATGGTCGGTGACAAATGAAGTAACAGTGAATTACACGATTCCGATACGCCTATTTCAACTAACTTCAGGCAACTAATGGACAGGCACTCTAATATGAGAAACTATGGGCCGTACAGCTTCTTGTTGTGGTTCACAATAGGGTGTATTCCATCCACCACAAATTTGTGACCGCTAACATATTTAGCTTCTTCACTAGTCTAGTAAATACAGAGCAGCCTGTGAAATATCCTCTAAAGTTTGTGGCGTCTGCTCAGAAAATTTTTATCCTCCTCTTTTGCAAGAAATCAAAATCTTGTGGGTCTCAAATAAGTCAGCTCTTTCTATGATAGATTCTTGCCATGAGTTTGGAGAAGTGGTTTTATTAACCAACAGTTATGCCCCCTCGGATCTTTATGGGAAGGTGTTGCTTTTGAACCATATTCAAAGTGTTCGAGCCTTGGTTTCGTTCTATCCTTGGATTATGGTAGGAGATTTTAATGCTATATCTAGTATTGATGAGAAGCGGAGAGGTGTGGGTACTTTGGGGCCTGCCTCTAGGCTCCTTAATGATAATATTTAGCTTCTTAATATTGTAGATATTAAGCCGACGAATGGTGTGTTCACTTGGATGAATAGGCAGTGTGATTCTAACTCAATCTCTGAGAGGTTAGACAAATTTCTTACTTCTTCATATTGGGTTAGCAATTCTTGGGTTATTAATTCAGAGGTTCATGACTGGAGGGGATCAAACCATTGGCCTATTAAACTTGCTATATCTCAGAAATAAATGAGTTATCATCCAAGTTTTAAATTTCAGTTAATGTGGCTTAGGGATCCCTCTTTGTACGACTTGATGAAAGTTTGGTGGATTCAAGGTTGTCCTTCCTACGGTACTGCTATGTACTCTTTTGTTGAAAGGCTCCAATTAGTGAAATTTCAACTCAAAAAGTGGAACATACAATGTTTCAGAAATCTGTTTCAGGCTAAATATTTGGCCCAAAGTAGGCTTGATGGTATCACTAGACATATCAGAGATCATGGGCTTATGGAGCAAAATATACAGGAGGAGTCTAAAGCTTTGCATGAGCTTCAAGAGTGGGATCTTTGGGAAGAAATTTTTTGAAAGCAAAAGGCCAGAGTGGAATGGTTACAGGAAGGAGATCGAAATACAACTTTAATCTTTAACACTGTTAAGGCTCGAAGACATGGCAATGGTATTTATTCAATTATTTCTTCTCAAGGTATTCAGTTTTCTGCTTCTCAAGATATCTCTCGAGAGGCTGTTCAATTATTTTCTTCCTTATATTCTAAGGATTCTTGTGTGGATCACATTGATGATCCTACTATTTTGCGTTGTATTCCTTCTGTTACTTCAGAAGAGATCAATGCTCGTCTTCTTCAACCTATTTTCATTGATGAACTCGAAAGGGTAGTTTTCCTTATGAACACTGGGAAAGCTCTAGGGCCTGATGGATTCCTTGAGTTCTTTCAACACTTTTGGAAAATTATTAAATTTGATCTTTTGAAGGTTGTTCTCGAGTCCTTTCATAACCATAAGTTGTTGAAAGCTTTAAATTCCACTTTTTTGGTTCTAATTCCTAAAAGGGAGGCGGCTAGATCTTTTGATTAGTTTTGACCTATTTCTCTCTGCAATGTGGTGTATAAAATTATTACAAAGCTGATTACAGAGCATCTCAAGCCTTGGCTGGATGGAGTTTTTTTTTATGAGTAGGGTGGTGTTGTGGCTGGTCGACAGATTCTAGATGGGGTGGCTATTGCTTCCGAGGCTATTCATTCCGTGAGCACTTCTAAGGATAAATTTATGTTTATAAAGTTAGATATGGTGAAGGCTTATGACAAGGTGAAATGGTATTTTATTCACAAAATCCTCTTGGCCTTTGGATTTGATCCTTCCTAGATTGAGTGGATTATGAGTTGTATTATGACTCCTTAATATTTTGTCATAATTAATGGGGAGCCTTCTCCTCTGTTTCATGCTTCCCAAGGTCTTCGACGGGGGGATACTTTATCTCCCCACTTGTTTATAATTATGGCTAAAGGTTTGGGTCATTTGCTTAAATATCAGGTTCACGAGGGTCTTATTCATGGGTGGAAATGAGGGACTGGTAGGCCGACTATTTATCATCTTCAGTTTATTGATGATACTGCTCTCTTTGGTATGGCATCTATTCATGAAGCCACCAACTTTAGACGTGCACTAGATATGTATTTGGATGTTTCCGGTCAGAATATTAATGAGCATAAGTCTATTATTTTATTTTTCAATATGGATCACAGGATTCAATATAGAATTGCTCAAATTCTCAGGTTTTAGGTTGGTAATCTTTCCCTTACGTACTTGGAGATTCCTATTTCTTTTGGTCCTCTACCTAGGTCGGTTTGGACTAACATACTTGATAAATTTTGCAGTCGATTTAGTCATTGGACTCACAGATGGTTGACTTTTTTTGGTTGGGTTTTACTTTTGAAGTGGGTTGTTCAGGCTTTATCGATGTATAGATGCCTTATTCAGATTGCTCTGCCAAGTTTTCTTCATGATCTGGATTCTATTTCTAGGAAATTCCTGTGGGCTGGTAATCTTGATTCCTCAAAATGGAGTCTTGTTAATTGGAAGACTATTTATTAACCTAAGCAGGAAGGGGGATTGGATCTCCACCTAAGATCTATTTCTAGGACTACGTTGGCTGCTAATCTGTATTGGCATTGGTGTAGTAATCAGGAGCAAACTTAGGCCAATATTATCTCCCACAAGTATCTTAGGGTGGTAGAAGGTTATGAGATTCCTAGATACAACTTGACTGGTCGACAATCATTTATTTGGAATACTCTGAAGAAGGGTGCAGATTTGGTTAAGCAGGGGTTGTTCTAGATTTATTATACTGGATCTTGGGCTTTTTTTTGACATGATTCTTAGGATGGCTTTTCTCCTCTCCTTAGCGAGTTTTCCCATATTCAAGATATTGATAAATGCTTTTTGGATGCTGGATGGGTGAAGGTGGCAGATTTCAAAACTGTTAAGTCCTTTGGTCAAATGGTTAGTTTCCAGTGGAAGGATCCTCGGGAATGGCCTACTAGTGGAACTATGGATGCGAGGGTGGAACTGGCCCATGTTTTGGCTAGTCGTCCCTACTCTTCTCTCCTTGGGGATGATGTGCAAGCATGGGGGAGGGATAATACATGGATTTTTTTAGTTGTTGTTGGTTATTGTGTTTTGGATTAACAATGGTTTGGGGAGGATGTGGTCCCATGGTGGAAGCAAGTTTGGAATAAGTATGTTTGGCCTAATTGTAGTTTTTATGTGTGGTTGGCTACTCATAATCGGTGTCCTAATTGGGATAATATTCAAAAGCGTCATTTTTTCTGGCTCCTCTTTATGCTATAATGGTGGGAAGGATGAATATTTTGTAGGGCATTTACTTCTCTAATGTAACTTTGCTCATCAACTCTGGAATTATTGGTGAGGAGTGTAGAATCAACCTTGTTCACATGCTTCATCTATAGTTGATTTTTGGAGGAGTATGGGGTGGCCTCCTATAGGGGCTTTCTTTTTAAAATTTGGGTGGAGCATTGGTCCTTCATGCATTTTTTGGTAGATTTGGCTTGAACAGAACCACCAAATTTTCCAAGGGAAGGAGTTAACTGCTTCTCAGGTCTAGCAGAGGATTTTGCGAATGATCTAAGAAACTGTGTCTATAAAATGTCAGATTATTTCTCTTGTGGACCAAGCAGAATGTCAGATTATGAAAATCTTAGGTTTGTTGGTTAATGGTCCTGGTCCTAATGTCTCTTGTAGGTGTATGGGTTAGAGTAATCAGGTGCAAAGTTCTGGTAAATGGAATCCACCTCCTCCAAGAGTGTTGAAGATGGATCTTCCTAGGGTAATCCGGGTAATGCTAGTAATGGTGGTGTGGTGCGGGACAGTAGTGGTACTGTACGATTTTTTTTCTCTTTCTTTAAGGGATATCATTCTAATAACTTCATGAAAGCCCTTACAATTTTATATGCTTTGGAGCAAGGGTATGCTTTGGGTTGGCATCAAATTGTTTGTGAATATGATTATCATATTGTTATAAATTTGTTGAATTATGGGGGTAGTCTTCACTGGAGTTGGCAGTTGAGTTGGATTGCTCAAAAAATTCTCAATATCTCTCCTCACTTGGAGTTCATTTATTTTGTGCATATTCCCTTAGAGTTTAATGGGGTAGTGGATTTGTTAGCTAAATGGGCTTCTGAGTTTTAGGATGGTTGGGATTGAAGAACACAAGCTTATACTGAGAGGGGGGTGAACAGTATAAGACCACTTTTTACTTTTTCTTCCAATTCAATATTATGTTGTGTAAAGATAGCAGTATCAATAGTAGTAATCAAAGCAATGCACAAAAACCATACACAATAGAGACACCACAATTTACGTGGTTCACCCAATGTGGGCTACTCCACGGAGAAAATATTTTACTAAAACTTTCTCAATCAATCTCTTTGGGAATCACTCCCAATTACAATGTTTATGGATCTCTATCCAAAGGAGATGTTGATCCCCTAATCTCAAGTTCATGGATCTCTTCCATAGGAGAACTCTTTCCCCTTCTACTCTGGCTATGTGATCTTCTAGAAGACTCTGTCTCTCTACTGCACTAATTGGTGGACCTCTCTCCACTTGAAGACTCCTCACTCGGATCTGTCTTCAACTATGTTGGCTGCTTGGATCTCTATCCACTGAGACTCTATCCTCTGTACTCTATCACCTCCAAAGCTCTATCAATAGGCTCACTAAGAACCTGCTCAATAGGCTCACATAGAACCTGCTTAACAAGCTCACACAGAACTTGTCAAATCTGCTAGCAAGCTCACCAAGAACTTGAAAATAACTTATTTAAGCTCAACAAGAACTTGCTCAAATCTCTCTAGCAAGCTCACCAAGAACTTGCCCAAATCTGCTCTAGCAAGCTCACCAAGAACTTGCCCAAATTCTCTAATCCCAAACTTTAATTCCTCAAATCTATCCCAAATATCCTCAAATCTATCCCAAAGGCCTTCTCAAAGGCTCAATCAATCATGCTCAAGTAGTACTCAAAATGAACTCAACAATGAATGGCAATCTCAACTCAAATTAACTTCATAGAAGCATAAAGAGAATTGTTAGAGACTCAATATGTTCTAATCTCACTCTCAACCCAAATCAATCTCAACTCAACTCAATCAACTCATAGAAGCATAAAGAGAATTGTTAGAGACTCAATATGTTCTAATCTCACTCTCAACTCAAATCAACCTCAACTCAATTCAAGTCTTATAGAACCATAAAGAGAATTGTTAGAGACTCAATATGTTCTAACCTTAATCTCAACTCAACATAGAATGATGGAATAGTTTGTTTCATAGAACTTGAACAATCACTTCACACATCACTTGACTAGGCTCAATCAACTCAACTCAACCAATCATCACAAGGAACAACTCTTTCTCACACAACCCTAGTCCAAGTATGTATCAACCAACTCAAATGTTTCCAACAATGCTCAACCACAAATCTCACATAACAATGATACTCATGTTCTTTTCTAACTCAAGTTCTTTCACAACCAATGGGCTTCAACAACTATGCTTATAAAACAAGGTTTAGACACAACTCTCAATTCAAAAAACCTTGAAGCATTCAACCAACCACTTTCGAAAAGGAAACCACAAACAATCCTTTTCCCTCCAATGATATTTCAGAAATCAACCACCATAAACAATCAATAGGAGAATGTGCCCATACCTTTTATGAAGATGAAAAAACCTCTTTGTAAATCTGCCACAATCACAAAATTCTTTTGCCAATCTTCACAAGGGTTAGTAGATCACAAAATAATCAACATTACTCCACTTTTCAATAATCATCACCAAGGCCTTTAATTGCACAACTTCCTTATCTCTCCTAAAACCACTTGTACCATAAAATAAAATAAATCAAAACATTGCATAACCTTTTCACTCCCAAAACCACTTATACCATAAAATAAAATAAATCACAATATTGCATACCTTGTCACCTCATGAAAGAATTAATCCTCTTGAAAAAGAACAAGGCAAACTTCACTTTTGGAACCCCTTTGCAAAATCAGAAATATCTCTTTACACACACCTTATTTCTCCTTCTAAATAAGTTAGTCAAATAGCCCTCGAAATAAGCTTTTCGACGATATATAATATGCCCCCTTTTCGAAATAAATTGAAACCTTTATATATATATATATGCCACCCTCCATTAATTGCACATAGGTCGGCCCTCCATTAATTTAAACTTAAACTTTAAACTTTAATATCTTCATCACCGGAGGTCCTTTTTCGATGAAACAAAATTCCACCTTGGCTTTTAAGAAAAGCCCTTTCCACATAAGCCCACCATGGTTTTAAATAAAACCTTTTATTTTTCCTGCCTTGGTTTTCATAAAAACCCTGTATATAGCCATGCTTTCCAAAATATCATAAATGCTTATTTATGAAATATTTTGGCCACCAAAACCAAATGTGATCCATGTGACATCAATGATCCATTATCAATGACAACATAAAATACCTCAAATTAACTCAAATTTCCAACAATCTCCCCCTTTGTCATTGATGGCAACACCTCTAATGCAAACACCACAATCACTGCAAAAACCATCTCTGAGAATCAAAGTTGCTCCCCGACTCAATACTCTCTATGGAGGCTCCCCCTAACTCAATGCTCTCTTTGGAGGCTGCTCCCCCTAACTCAATGCTCTCCCCCTTACTCAAATCTCTCCCCCTTTGACATCAATGGCAAAAGGGACACCTATGGGGCTAAAATATATGACTCTTAAGCTTAGCCCCCTCACCCCCTTCTCTTTTGAGGTGATTAATTTTGGGGTGGGAGTACCTTTACTCCCATATCACTTTGTTTCTTTCCTCTATCAACTTCCTTCCATGTTTTTCTGATATCCTTCTCTTGATGAATTACTTGATCTTCTTGTCTTGAACCTTTTGACCTTCTTGCCTTGAACCTGTTTGGAATTGAGTCCTACACCATCTTGCAATATGCCCAAAGTTATTGCAATTAAAACACTTGATATTGTAGCCTTTGGTTGGTGCCCATGTCCTAAATTCATTCTTGAAATAATTTCCATATCCATTCCTTTCCTGAACCCTGTATTGTGAAGCTCTATTTTCATGACCATTATAACCATGACTTCTGAATTGTGTAGCTCTAAAACCAAAACCATGTTGCTCATTTCCTTTGCACTGAAAAGCTCTATGACCAATCTTGTTGCATGAGAAGCAATGTCCCTGAAAACCATACCTTCTTCCTTTGAAGTTTCTTCTAGCAAAATCAAACTTCTTTGATCCATGGATCTTTTTAGAAAAGCCCTTTTTTTTTCTCATCCTTTCTTGACCATTATCCTTATGATCATCTTCAACTTGTGCATTGCATTCTTGAACCTTCTTTGTAGCATCTAAAACCTCTTCCTTAGTTTCTTCCTTGCCTTTCTCTTCAAGAATTTCTTTTCCCTTTGAACTTGATTCACCTATCTCAAAACAAGATCCAAACTGAATATTTGGAGCCATAGGAACTTTGGAACTTTCCTCACAAATCTTAGGTGCTTCCTTGCTTTCATATTTTAGAACTTCCTTTCCTTTTGAGTGTGATTCCCCAAACCTGAAATATGGGACCTTTGGTGCTTTGGAATCTTCCTCTTCTTTCTCTTCATTTGTGTCAAGTAGCAACTTGGCATCCATCTCTATAGCCTCTGAAATACATGTTTCCTTCTTAGTACAAATATCTTGACCTTTTGAGTCATGTGATGGATCAAACTTCTCATGTAGGGAATATCTCAATTCTTTTAGATTCTCCTTAACCTCTTGTAGTTGCTCATGGATAACATTGAAGTCTTCCTTTAGATCAACTGAGACATTATCCTCTTGTTTAACTTCTTCTGTTTGGAGTGAATGTTCTTCTTCTACTTCTCTTATTCCATAGAAAAACCCTTCTTCATCTTCACTGTCACTAAGATCATTATAATCTTCTATAGCAAACAAACTCTCAAGATTTCTTTGACCATGCATGTTTCCTTGATGTGTCATCTCATCTTCACTATCACTGAAACCATTGCAATATCCTGATCTGTGATCTCTTTGACCACACACAAAACATTGTTCTCTTTCACCTTCTATTCCTAGGAATAAATGCTCTTCCTTTTCATCATCTGAATTGTCTCTATCACTATGATCTGAGCTATCACTTGCTTCTACAATGTAGTAAGATTTCTTTGCCTTACGAAAAATTTTCTTCTTCTCATACCTGTTTTGCTTGAATCTGTCATCTTTGTCATGCTTATGCTTTCCATCTTCTTTTCTTCTGTGACCCTATTTTTCATCATCACTGATTTCTTCATGTGGACACTTGTATGCATAGTGACCAAGATCACCACACTTGTAGCACCTGACTTTCCTTATATCTCTAAAATTCCTTGAGTCCTTATTCCTTTTGATGAAGTTAGCTTCCTCATCATTTTCTAAAACTCTATCTATTTCTGAAACTTTCCCTTTCTCTTTTTCTGAAGCCTTGAATGCAATCTCTTTTATTGGAGCTTGATGCTTACTTACCCTCATCTCATAAGTTGTGAGAGTACCTTGCAATTCTTCCATTGTTAACTTGTTGATATCCATTGTTTCTTCTATTGCTGAAACCTTTGCATCATATTTCATGGGAAGTGATCTCAAAACCTTTTGAGTAACTTTTGATTCTTTCATCTCAAAACCTAGGCCTCTCATAGTGTTAGTAATCTCATCAACTCGAAGTAAGAACTTTGCAATATCTTCAGAATCTTCCATTTTCAATTCCTCAAATATTTTTCTATGAGTTTGTAGTTTTGCCAACTTTACCTTGGAATCTCCTTCATAAGTATTCCTCAACTTGGTCCACATCTCATTAGCTGAAGTACATACCATGACCTTTGCAAAATCTGTCTCACGTAGCCCACTCAAAATACAATTCATTGCTCTTGCATTGATCTCAACCAATTTCCTGGTAGTCTTATCTTCCTCGGGATCACCTTCAACCTTATACTCTTTTTCAACCATCTGCCATACCTCATATCCTTGTGATATCAAGTAGTTCTTCATCCTCATGCTCTAGAAAGCATAATTGTTACCATCAAACAATGGAGCCTTATTTGAAGATAATCCTTTCTGTGAAGCCATCTGTGTTCTTTGTAGAATCTGCCCTCAAGTTGTTAGCCTTTTCGAAGGAACCCGCTCTGATACCAATTGAAGAACACAAGCTTATACTGAGAGGGGGTGAACAATATAAGACCACTTTTTACTTTTTCTTCCAATTCAATATTATGTTGTGTAAAGATAGCAGTATCAATAGCAGTAATCAAAGCAATGCACAAAAACCATACACAATAGAGACACCACAATTTACGTGGTTCACCCAATGTGGGCTACTCCACGGAGAAAATATTTTACTAAAACTTTCTCAATCAATCTCTTTGGGAATCACTCCCAATTACAATGTTTATGGATCTTTGTCCAAAGGAGATGTTGATCCCCTAATCTCAAGTTCATGGATCTCTTCCATAGGAGAACTCTTTCCCCTTCTGCTCTGGCTATGTGATCTTCTAGAAGACTCTGTCTCTCTACTGCACTAACTAGTGGACCTCTCTCCACTTGAAGACTCCTCACTCAGATCTATCTTCAACTATGTTGGCTGCTGGATCTCTATCCACTGAGACTCTATCCTCTGTACTCTATCACCTCCAAAGCTCTATCAATAGGCTCACTAAGAACCTGCTCAATAGGCTCACATATAACCTCTTAACAAGCTCACATAGAACTTTTCAAATAACAAGCTCACCAAGAACTTGCCAATTTATCCCAAGAACTTGCCCAATTCTCTAGCAAGCTCACCAAGAACTTGCCCAAATCTGCTCTAGCAAGCTCACCAAGAACTTGCCCAAATTTCTCTTCCAAATTTCAATTACTTGTCCAAATCCTAAATTGTCCAACACTATCCTCAAATCTATCCCAAAGGCCTTCTCAAAGGCTCAATCAATCATGCTCAAGTAGTACTCAAAATGAACTCAACAATGAATGGCAATCTCAACTCAAATTAACTTCATAGAAGCATAAAGAGAATTGTTAGAGACTCAATATGTTCTAATCTCACTCTCAACCCAAATCAATCTCAACTCAACTCAAATCAACTCATAGAAGCATAAAGAGAATTGTTAGAGACTCAATATGTTCTAATCTCACTCTCAACTCAAATCAACCTCAACTCAATTCAAGTCTTATAGAACCATAAAGAGAATTGTTAGAGACTCAATATGTTCTAACCTTAATCTCAACTCAACATAGAATGATGGAATAGTTTGTTTCATAGAACTTGAACAATCACTTCACACATCACTTGACTAGGCTCAATCAACTCAACTCAACCAATCATCACAAGGAACAACTCTTTCTCACACAACCCTAGTCCAAGTATGTATCAACCAACTCAAATGTTTCCAACAATGCTCAACCACAAATCTCACATAACAATGATACTCATGTTCTTTTCTAACTCAAGTTCTTTCACAACCAATGGGCTTCAACAACTATGCTTATAAAACAAGGTTTAGACACAACTCTCAATTCAGAAAACCTTGAAGCATTCAACCAACCACTTTCGAAAAGGAAACCACAAACAATCCTTTTCCCTCCAATGATATTTCAGAAATCAACCACCATAAACAATCAATAGGAGAATGTGCCCATACCTTTTATGAAGATGAAAAAACCTCTTTGTAAATCTGCCACAATCACAAAATTCTTTTGCCAATCTTCACAAGGGTTAGTAGATCACAAAATAATCAACATTACTCCACTTTTCAATAATCATCACCAAGGCCTTTAATTGCACAACTTCCTTATCTCTCCTAAAACCACTTGTACCATAAAATAAAATAAATCAAAACATTGCATAACCTTTTCACTCCCAAAACCACTTATACCATAAAATAAAATAAATCACAATATTGCATACCTTGTCACCTCATGAAATAATTAATCCTCTTGAAAAAGAACAAGGCAAACTTCACTTTTGGAACCCCTTTGCAAAATCAGAAATATCTCTTTACACACACCTTATTTCTCCTTCTAAATAAGTTAGTCAAATAGCCCTCGAAATAAGCTTTCCGACGATATATAATATGCCCCATTTTCAAAATAAATTGAAACCTTTACATATATATATATGCCAACCTCCATTAATTGCACATAGGTCGGCCCTCCATTAATTTAAACTTAAACTTTAAACTTTAATATCTTCATCACCGGAGGTCCTTTTTCGATGAAACAAAATTCCACCTTGGCTTTTAAGAAAAGCCCTTTCCACATAAGCCCACCATGGTTTTAAATAAAACCTTTTATTTTTCCTGCCTTGGTTTTCATAAAAACCCTGTAAATATCCATGCTCTCCAAAATATCATAGATGATTATCTATGAAGTGTTTTTGCCACCAAAACCAAATGTGATCCATGTGACATCAATGACAACATAAAATGCCTCAAATTAACTCAAATTTCCAAGAGGGATGTTCAAAATTGGTCTCAACTTTCTTCTGATTGTTCTCAATATCTTTCTTATTTATTGAGAGGTAATACGTCTAAATAGCTTATTTTTATTTGTATCTTGGATGTTTTGTTGAGTTAATAAATTTTTACCCTCTTTTTAAAAAAAAATTAAATATTAATGATTATTATTATTTTTATTGGTAAAAAGGGGTTTTGAAAGGATCCTCGAACCTTTTACAAATGGATCACAATAAAGAGACTAACTCGAGAAGATAATATTCTAGAAAAAATAAGGATCATCAAAACCAGGAAGACAACCTCCACATGACCATCTAAAAAAAGATCAAAAATTTGAAAAAGGTTTTCTCACTAGAACCAAGGAAAAACTGCACGTGAAATAAATGATATTACATATTTGAGCCAGAATAGGAGAACACAAGGCCCCACCTAAAATAGAATAGTAAATTCAAATTTGAAACTTGAATTTTGCTTGAAAGTGAAACTAAAATACCTGAAGAGAGAAGTAGCACAAATAAGGAAAGTCTTGGAAGATAGTTCAGAAGCATGGTGAGATCTCCATAGGCCACGATATCTCATTGTAAAGAAGACAAAGAGCACAACCAAAAGGTATGCAAATCCCAAGAATATTCTATCCATCATGGTGCCTCATGACTGGAACAGAACATCTAACACATGGACTAGCATCAGATGACTATCTTCTATAGCATGCATGCATGCAC
Source organism: Wollemia nobilis (assembly GCA_028583015.1). Classification (NCBI taxonomy): domain Eukaryota; kingdom Viridiplantae; phylum Streptophyta; class Pinopsida; order Araucariales; family Araucariaceae; genus Wollemia; species Wollemia nobilis. The sequence goes on along the minus strand of JAQPPZ010000840.1, from coordinate 1,952,301 downwards.
ATGGTCACCCATCCAAAGACCAAAAGATATTATAGAAAAAGCCCCTCAAAAGGTCACCCATACCAAATCACCATCCAAACCCATCAGTTGTCCATCAAAGAATAAATCCATAGGCTCCTTCTATCATAGCTGTGTGAGAAAGCACTAGGTCTATTCCAAAGATCCAAAAGAAATTGTAGAGAAAGATACTATAGGAGAACCCTAAAATAAGTAAAAATAGATCTTCTAAGTGATCATGAGCATGCACTAGCAAGCCCATCCTAGAAATAGCCTCAAGAGCCACTTAACTATGGATAATAAAAAGGTAGTCCATCCTAACGACCAAGAAAAATGTAGAGAGAAAATCCAAGGCTGCAACAAGAGAGGGAAATAGAAAATATGAAGCCCCATTATAGAAGCCTAGCTCTAGCAAGTAACAATGGATACCTCCCTTACGAACAATGATAAAGCATGAGGTCCTCTTACAAAACCTAGAAAGTTCCATCAAGAAAGGTTTTGCAGGTCCAAATTTTGAGCTGAGCTAATCGATAACCATACACCATTGAAGGCCTCCAAGGAAAAAATATTTGCATTGATCCAACTAAGCAATTGTAATCATATCAAAGACCCATGGAAGTTCCCAAGAGCATGCAAAAACCATCAAAACCAGAGCAAATGAGGGAGCAGGAAATTTGAATCGGGGACCTCTCACCCAGATGGGATATCACCTACTCCATCAACATTGTCCCAAGAAGAGAAGGTCCCAAAAACTCACCAGGAAACCCAAGTAATGTCCTATAAATGCACCAAACCCTAGGAGCAAGCATAAACCCTCAAAACTAGGGCAAATGAGGGAGTAGGAATATTTGAATCGGGGACCTCCCACCTATATGGGAAGTCACCTACTCCACTAGCATCATCCCAAAAAGAGAAGATCCTAGAAACTTAAGAATCACAAAGAGAAAATCTAGAACTAAAGCAGAGGAGGGAGCAGATGATTTGAAATGGGGACCTCCCACCTAGAACAGGAGGTCTCCCACTCCTCCCTCCTCATATTAATGATTATTTTATATTTTTATTAATTAATATTATATTTAATGATAATAGAAATTAAAAGTGAATGTTAAAACTTTAAAAATATCATTTTAATATTTAAATCACTTTCTTATCACTAAATGATATTTTCAATAATTGAATTATATGAAATATTGTAGTCTTTTGAGGATATATGCAATGGAAGAAATCTAATATAGGTCCTAACATGATGCAATAAATATGAAAGAAAGTGAGTCTACAATATGACTAAAGTATGTTATAAATATAAATGACAAAATTACAATGTAGTATGGAGGAAATTGACACTCCATTACTATGTGCTAAAGAGCTATGTGGTACTCCATATGGAAGCACCACTATCTACTACACTGCACTAGATAAGAAATTGACATGATGTTGATACTTTATATGGGAAGATAGATTCCTTGACCAACATTCTACCTAGTTGTACAAGTGACACCTTGCATATTGCCACTTGTGCATTTATTACATTGCTTTAAGTATTAAGATATATTCCACCTAAAGTAATCTCCTATTCTAACTATGTATCTAAGGTGGTACATTTACATGACCCAAATGATGTAATATGCTCTAAATCTAACAACCCCTGTATTACATTATTTGGATATTGAAGATTTCAATATTTAATATGGATCTTCGTCTTCAGATGTTCTTTAGCTTCAGATTGCATTGTATGCCTTCTTGCATTGGTTCTTCTTCTTCTTATTTATTGGAGTCAAAACTAGAACTTGTATTCTCCTTCATTGCTTATTGTAATCTGATAAAGCAAGTAGTTGGTGCCTTCATATGATGTAAAGAGAGCTATAGCTGAGGGTTCTTTTGTCTTTATGATTTCTTTAATATTCATGTATTCTTTCCTAAGATCTCTTTTAGCATGTATTTTCTTCCTTTTCCTCTTGTGATTCTGCATTGACACTAGTGGAATTTATGTTTCATGAGGAGTTAGTTTATCATCACAATAATATTGATTAGTATTGCTAGCTTGCTTCATGTGTTGAGTGAGTACAAATACAATTAATGATAGGTAAATCATCAAACACTCCTTGGATGTGAATACAACTATATTTTGTGAAATCCACCATGCCTTAAAGAGGTTTTCATGAATATAACCAATTAATGCTTCAAAGTTGCCCTCTTTTGTTTCTTTAATAAATAAGTAGAATATTTCCTTATCGCTAGTTCATGGATTCTCATATCCCTCAAGCGTATCTATCAAATTTTGAGAATATAATTGTATTTCATGAAATAATTATTTATTGATAAAGGCATTTCTTATTATTGTATCCATATTTCTTCTTGATAGTTTTTGATATAGTGTTGCTTATCAATCCTTAGAATTGTAAATATAAATTTGGTAGTATATCTTTTAATACTTTGAATTGAATATTTGAAGTAGTCTATATTATGGCTCCCTAGCTATGATATTTGAATTAATAGAACCTTTTAGTGCTTAGATTTTTTAGGCTTCCTTATATATCCCTAGTTAAGATATTTTATTTAGTAGAATCCTTGTAAGATTTGTAGGAACTTTATGATTCCCAAGTGGACTGAGTACTTGATAAATTTTGAATGAATTTTATTATTATCGAGTTTTTTAGAATACCTTATATCTCCCTAGTAATTTCGGATATGCTGAATGATAGATAAAGTGATTTTGAGGATGTTAGTTCAATATAGAGTAGTAAATAGCAAATATCAACTTCTTTTACACCTTATTTATCCTATTAAACTTAAGTACTTTATATTTTAATGAGGTTCTATTTGTTGAAATTATTTTATCCCTTGAATGTAGGTTTGAGACAAGTATAGCAATTAGTTTCCAACTCTTTATTTTCCCTTATAGACCCTCATTTTATAGTCTTTGATAATTTGATATTTTATGTTTCTAAATTCCAACTATCTATTTGAGTGTAGTATTCCTTATAACTCCCTAATATGGAAATTTACAAAATAATAATATTTGCAATGTTAGATAATTAATATATCTAGGTAGAAATCCTTATTTCTCCTATGCTTTAGATTGCAAATATTAGACTATATATATCTATTCCTTTTTTTTATATTTATTTCAAATGTGGTTGATTTCTCTTAATGTTTTAACTTTATATTATACCTTATGTTTCCCTATTAATGAGAGCAAATTGGAATAAAATGTAATCTTATATTTGTGATGCCCCAAATCTCTACATATATATTGTTGGTTCTTAGACGTAGATGGCAAAACTCTTAAGTGCAATTTTGATCATTATCTCCAACGTTTGTGTGTATCCTTCTTCTTTACCTTAAACAACAAATGATTTTTTTGATTGCACTGCTTGAATGCTTGACCACTTTGACTAGGAGCATTCAATGCACTTTTCCTCTTATTGCTATGACATAGATACTACTATATAATTCTGCCACGATCTTGGCTCCTACTACTACTACAAACTTGGCCTTTAATGTGTGGATTTGCCTTGACTTTGCTCTCATAAATTCTTGGTTGTACCTTGACTTTGATCTCTTCAATGCTTGACTTTGTATTGAATTTGCTTTTTGCTACTTTTTCCAAGCCGCGTGCTTTAAATAGAATGGAATATTCTTCCATTTGGACAAGTGGTGAATGGGAGTTACAAATTAGAATTCTTCCAATGTTCATACCAGGATAATGCATATAACCTCCTTAATAGTATTTGTAACTCCTCTTGCTTAGATACTTGTAGTTTATTGAGTGTTAAGAATAGGGATGGCACCTTAGAATTTTTGTACCAAGTGGAACACAATGTCTTTACATGTAGACCTCTACTATAATGCTCGAGAAAGACTCTTATAATTCCTCTGACCAAGCTTCTTCAAGTATGTGATCAATACTACATGAGTTAGGCTTTGGTTCAAAATATATTGTTGTGGCAACTAGTTCTCCACAAATTTGATTTTCCATATGCTTGGCTTGAAAAATAGACCTTTCCAATTCTACTATAGTACAATTTTTTCTTTCAACCACACCCTTTTGTTGTGGTGTGAAGGCAACTACTAATTATCTTTTAATTCCATTTTATTCACAATATGCCATAACTTCTTTTGAGGTAAATTCACCTCCTCTATCAGTCCTTAAAGTTTTGATACAATATTCAATTTATTTTTCAACCATTGCTTTAAACTTCAAAAAACATTTAATGGTATCACTCTTATGCTTCAAAAGGAATACCCAAATCTTTTCGCTATAATCATCTATGAATGTGAGGATATAAAAGTGATCACCAAGGCTTGGTGTTTGCATGGGACCACAAATATCTGCATGAACTAACTGCAATTATTTTGAGGCTCTCCATTGCCTTTCCATTGAAAATTTATTCCTATGTTGTTTTCCAAGTGCACATGTTGAGCATATTTCATATTTTACTAAAATGTGTGGTAATCCACGTACCATATGTTTCACCTACAAAAGTTTCAATGCTTTGAAATTCAAATGAACATAACGACTAATATCACCAATTGAAACCTTCAACATATTGGTACTTACTTGCTATAATTTTAGTGGAAATATTCTATTGTTGGTCATGGGTATTTCACACACCAATATTCCATTTTTGTTAATAATTTTTCAAATCTTGTCTTTAAATAAAATTTCATAATTTTTTCTGTAATAGCTGCCTTACAGTTAGCAAATTATGTTTGAGACTAGGTACATAGAATGTACCATTAACATTTTTTTATCTCTCCTTGTTTAGTTTGAATAGCCAAAGTTCCTTTACCAACAACATCAATAGTTTGATCATTTTCCAATGTCACATTATTTTTTCCCATTTCATTCATTTCAAAAAATAACTCTTTATTGCTTGTCATATGATTAGAACATCCAAAATCAAGAAACGATATATCATTACCTGATTTTTCAGCAACATGAGTTGAGTGAAAAACATTTGTTTTAGCATCTTCTCCATCATTACTTGTAAAATTTGTAGTTTTATGTTGCAATTTCTAATAAACATTCTTGAAATACCCATATTTTTTACAATAAAGGCATTGGATTGTTGTCTTATCTATGTGACCTCTTCCACGACCTCTTCCAAATCAACCTCTTCCACATCCATATCCTCTTCCACGTGAGGACTTCTTTTCCTCTAGGGGTAAATTTTGACTACTGCTACCCTTTTCAACCCTTAAATTGGGATTATTGCTGCCCTTTTCAACCCTTGCTTTTATTGAAAATGCAGCCTGTTCTGAATCCTCAATACACTTTTCTTATTTACTCTCATATGGCATTAGTGAACCCATAAAATCATCCAATTTCAAAACATATAAATTTCTTCAATTACAGTAACAATAAAATTCCATTTGATAGGTAAATATCTTAGTACCTTCTCACAAATTGCTTGGTCTTTAATATCTTCTCCATGGATGCGACATTGGTTAACATTATTTTGTACTCGAACATGAAAGTAAACAATCTTCTCATTGTCTTTCATTTGCAAATTTTAAACTCCCTCCGTATATTTTTCAATCGAACCAACTTCACTTTACTTGTCCCTTGGTATGATATATGCAATGTGTCCCATGCCTCCTTTGCACTTTTAGCAAATGCAATTTTTGGAAAAATACTCTCATCTACAACACTTTGAATCAAATATTTGGCTAATGCATCCTTCTTCTTTTCTTCCCTCATGTTGGTTTGTTCTTGTGCAGTCAACACAATCCAATCTTGTGGCTTAACATAGCCATCTTGCACGATATAGCAAACTTCTATGTAAACTAATATCTGCATTTTTATTGCCCAATAATCATATTGTTTCTCATTAAATGGAGGAACTGCCAGATGATTATTACTTCCTGCCATATCTTTCAATATCCTTCAACGTTAGGCTCTTCCAATCACCTTCAACCCTAGGCTCTGATATCAATTATTAAAAAATTAGAACTGTAAAACACAATACCACAAAACAGAACCCAAATACACAGTACCCTAAAATAAAGCACAAATAAATGCACAATAATTTAAAGAGAAAAACTATCTTACAATTTTTGTTAACCAAAAATGAAGAAAAATGTATTGTACTGCAATTGCATTTGACGAAGGAATTCAGTTCATACAGTGCCGAATACTTATTTAATAGAAATAACACACAGTTATAAGCAATTTTCCCAACAGAGTAACTAACCTATCCTGCCACCTGTCCATATTAAGAATTAAAACAATTTACTTAACATTTGGTACAAAATCATTCAGAGCACAGCTGTCCAAAAGATGCAAGTAGGTTTTCACATTCTTTGGCAACGTAGTTCAGACTATACACGTATCTTAAAGCAGGTCACCGATGTTTTTTTTAGTGGATATATTAGTGTGGATGGACAACACATTTTTTACAGCAGATTCTATGTACAGACAAAATATGTTTTTTTTTAGAATGCAGTCCATATGCCTACAAATCATTTAAAGTTGAAAACATATTCCTTCAACAATAACGAAGTATATAAATATTCAGTGAAATCCCAACCTCTAAAGATAATGAGAGCATTACCTAAAAGTGTGGAGTGCAATTAAAATTGTAAAGGAACATATCAAAATGAGAAAAGTAAATTACAAATCTAAGTACTTGTGGTTGAACTAACCCAATCACTTCAAAGATGGGCTAGACCAAGTGGGAAAGAGAGTCTAAGATGGGCCAGACCAAGTGGGAAAGAGAGTCTTTTGTAAAAGATGTTTAAAAATAGTCAAAGAATGTGTTGACGAATTTGGTTTAGAAAGTGCAAGAGATCAACTAAAAACATGAAGTTTCAATCAAGTTACTATGCAAGTTCAGATATTAAAATTGTCTTATACATTATTAAATCCTCTAATGAAGTTCATAGTGAAATTTTGACTTGTGCTATAATATGGCGCAACTTTCATGTGTCAAAAGTCTCTTACATTATCAAATTTATCTAACACAATACATAACATGATCGAGGACTATAGATAACATGTTAAAATAATTTTCATGAGCTTTAATGGATAAGGGTCATGGAATTGTTGCTTTAGAAAAACATTCTTATTCAAATTATGGATAAGTACAGCATTTGTATTAACTGTTTAGCTACATTTGTGTAAGTCCGCCTTTTCTTAAAGTATGTATCCTTCCGTTAGATGGTCTTCCACTTTGAAATTAAAACAAATTTTATGGTCCAATGAACTTTCCTATTTCTTTCAAAAGTTAAGTTATAGGAAATTTTGAAGAATAAGACCTTTGTTACTATAAGAGATGGATGTCCTTAAATATTATCTCACCTTTTAATTTGTAGGGTATAATGATATTAACTTACTGAACAATGTCTTAAAAAAAGATGTTGTCCCTCAATCAAGCGAATTACTTTTATTTTCGTGTTATCTTGATTATAATTTTGACAAGGTAATCCTTAGTAGGAGTTTTTGTCATTATTTTAGAACTAAGATACCCATTTTGTTGAATGTTTTTAAGTTTCATATGTGAAACACTTCATTTCCTTGGATGCTGCTCACGTTTCTCACCACCTGAGAGTGTTTTTCCCTAGAGAGGCTAATTAAATATATTATTATATAAATATAATTTTATTTTTGTTTTTGTTTTCTAATAGATTTCTAAAATTTGTGTTTTTTTTGGTTATACACGAGTAACATCTTCATCATTTTATCCTCATGGGCACAATTTTAAATTATGAAATCTATAAGAATTGGTGCAGAAGCATTAATAAACTTTATTAAATAATTTAGTGTTTAAATAAACATTACATAGGTTAAAAATAGCCTTAGGATATTATAAAAATAATATCCTTAGTTGTAACTAACGACAACGCGTAATAGGTAACCTGAGTATAAAGGTAACTAACTTACTAACCTAATTACATAGTCAAAATGACTATGATAACTAACCTACTAACCAATATAATATCTAGGTTAAAGGTAAAGTAAATACTAGTGGTAAAAAGTAACAAGCTACTTTTTACCATACGGTAAATTATATCTACCTAGATAATTTTTTACAATTTATCTAAATGAGATAATAATAATAGTTACTAACATCATAACTATAACATCCCCCTTTATTACATTATTTGGGTAATTTATATAACTATCACAATACAGTAAAAAAGATGTTGATCTGCTAGTTCTTGCTATGACTTGAGCTCTGTCATAGTGCTTTGGTTGCTCTAATAAAAATGTGGGTCATTCCTCACTTTTTCTTCATATCAATGAATGTCCTTATTGTAATATTGTCATCCAACCAGATTGCATGGGTAACCAGCCGCTGCAACTACAAGGTGTAGTAGAGTAGATCACTATATACGAGGTTGATTCGATTAAAATATGATTTTACAAAAGTTTGGATAAGGTAGCTAAGGTGTCGGTTGCTACCAAAAATGCACCCTTATATGTTTCCCCCTTTTTGGAAAACAAATTGTAATGGAATTTCTGAAAGAAGTGTGACTAAGGTGTCGGTTGCTACCGAAAATGCACCCTTATAAGTCTTCTTCCCTTTTTACAAAAAATTGTGTGAAGTAGGAAAATAAATGTTTATCCCCCCTTAATTGCAAAATATGTGCAACTCATGAAGCTTGTTAAGGCTTTTACAAATATTGCCTCCTAGGCAAATTTTACACTAGAAAATTCCCCCCTTTTGTTACAAGTACTTCAAACAAAGAGAGTTTTTTATTTATGAAGCCTAAAAGAGGTACAATCACCCCTTTATTGTAAGTACATAAAAAAAAAACTTATGCTATTTATGAATCCTAAAAAGAGGTTTTGGAAAATGTTCTTGCCTAAGGTGAAAAATTGGTTTTCCCTTTACAATGTTGTTTGAACCATGAGCACATTGTGCGCTCTTTCTGAACCAGATTCAGACTAAAACAATTTACTAGAAACATGGCCTCTATGATGTGCCTTTATCATTTTAGTTTTTCTTGTTTCGAAACCAACACTATTTGGTGTCATGGTTGCCCTTTTTAAAATTTGTGCAAAACTTTGCCTCGTAGGCAATTTTATCAAAAATGATCACCAAATAATTCTTCCTTATTGCAAGTACTTCAAGCATGGTTGCTATTATGAATCTTAAAAGAAAAATGTACAATGTTTATGACTTCCACTTTTCTGATTGCCCTTACAATTTTTATCTTCCTCTTATCAAAATTTGTGTTTAAAGGAAGAAAGAAATTATCTCCCCTTAGTGCAAAATATTTCTACTTTCAAGGTTCCTTATTTTACAAAAACTTGTTATTTCTTTTGATATACCCTAAAAGAGTACCAAAATATAATTCACTCAAAAAGATATTTAATGACACCTTCTTGAAAAATCCTCCTAAATAGGGTTAATCAATTTAAGGAAATTAATCCAAACAAATAAGAGTGAATTAGGGGTTTTTATTTAGGAGAGAATATCAAGAAAATTTGGATTTAAACCTATGCAATGATTTACACAAATTATTGTAAAAAATTGGTGTTTTGAGTGTTCTTGATTTTATCACTTATAATTGCAAAATATAATGCAATAATCAAACAAGAATACCCAAAAAAAAAATTATTACATAGGTGTGGGATGCAACTGAAAATATACCTAATTTTCCAATAAAGGTGTCAAGTAAAATCGAAAATGCACCTTTAATTTTTGAAACAAAATTTGGATTTGTGTTGTGCAAAAAATTGATATTTTATGTCTCCTCTTGTTTTTCAAATTTGCAAAGAATGTGGCATAAAACATTTGCCTTTCCTTTTTTTGTTGTAAATTTAACAAGTTTTGATTTTGTTTTAAGTGTTCCTCACGTTGTGTTACAATTTTGTAAAAGAAATACAATTTCTTGTCTTCCCTCATTTATTTTGCAAAATTAACAAATTAGCACTCCTTCCAAGACAAGTTGACACACGATCCGTATTTGAAAGGTTTCTAGAACGAGTCGACACATGACTTGGTTTTTTATGGAACCAAGGTCTTTAATATCTTCTTAATTATTGCAAAAATAATAGACTATTAGAGAAAACAAAGGCACACTTTATGTTTGAATTCTACAAAATTTTGTGTGTCCTTGTGTTACAATTTGGCAAAAAATAATTCAATTTTAATTCTTTATTGGTTGTAGAATTAACAAGGGTTTTGAGAAGATTTTTAAGGTCCCTAATTTTTTAAGAAAATTTGTGCTATTAAATGTCTTATATCCCCCTTTGAGGAGAAAATAAAAATCATAATTTTGTTGGTGTTGCAAAAAAAATAGGTTGCTTCTTAGCCTCTTACCTCTGCTAGGAAAAAAGCTCTTTATGATTGTTGTGCAGTTGTTCCTCAGAAGCTCTCTCTGGATCATCGAGATTTTTGTGATGCACCTTTAAACCTGGAAGATTTGAAGAATGCCCTGTCTCAAATGGCTAATGATAAGGCTCCTGGTATTGATGGTTTCCCCTTTGAATTTTATAAATAATTTTGGAATATACTTGGTTCTAATCTGTTACATGTCTATAAAGAAGCTATGATATCTGGGTCTTTAGGACACCTCATCAATAAAGGAAATATCAAATTTATCCCCAAGCCTGGAGACCCAGAACTTATTACCAACTGGTGCCCTATTACATTACTGAATGTAAGTTACAAGATCATTGCTAAGGATTTAGCCTTAAAACTTCATCATATTTTACCTTTTATCATCCGACCAGAGCAAACAGGGTTTGTCAAGGGTAGGTATATCTTGGACAATGTGCTTGCTTTCTGGGAAGGCATGGAATGGGCTAGAACTTCTGGACAAGACACTTTGTTTATCAAACTTGACTTTGAAAAATCCTATGATCGTATTTAATGGAATTTCATTATTTCCCTCCTCCAGGCTCTTGGCTTTGGCCCTTATTTTGTGCAATCTATTAAAATGTTATTCTGTGATGCTTCTACAGTCCTCAAGATGAATGGCCAACACTCTGCTGGTATTCAGCTGGCTCGCTCTGTCCGACAGGGTTGCCCATTAGCCCCTTCCATGTTTATTCTAGCTGCTGAAGCCTTTGGCTACCTTTTAGCCCATCAAAATTCACAAGGAATTATTAAAGGGATTTCTTTACCTGCTTCCTCTCTTCAAATGGTGAATGGACATTTTGTTGATGATTCTTTTTTGACATTACATGAAGATGAGCAATCAATAATGCAGCTTTACAATGCCTTGAGACTTTCTGTTTAGCATCTGGTTCTAAAATTCAGTGGAAGAAAACATCTTGTTATAGACAAGCTGAAATGCCACTTCCTGAGTGGTTAACTTCTTACTCTTGGCATTGGATCCAACCAGGAGAATTATTCAAATTCTTGGGTATTCCTTTTGCCTTCCAGGCTTCTCTTGCTCAACTTTGGAATATGGTTGTCCAAAAAATTGAGAAGTTGGGCTACTGGTCTACTAAAAAGCTTTCCTTGGCTGGTAAGTTTCAAGTTTGCTCTAAGGTGCTAGCTTCTACACATGTATATTACTCTTCTTGTTGGGTCCCATCTAAAAATTGTTACCGGAAGCTAGACAAGATCTTGTAGGATTTTCTTTGGGCTTCAAATAAACAAAAACAGGGGTTTCATAGAGTGGCATGGAATGTTTGTTGTCTTCCTAAAAAGGCAAGGGGTCTGGGTTTATTTAACTGTCATTTTTAGGGGTTTGCTTTATGTGCTAAATGGATTGTTAGGGCACTTCAGGGTGATGAAGCTTGGAAAGTTCTTGTACGACACTGCATCTCTTCTGGCCTACCCTTTGGGAGGAAAGGGTGGTGGGGCCTGACCTTACAAACCATTTTGACATCTCTAGCCCCATTTAAAATTATAGGTTCTTTTGTGATGCAAAGTATCTAGAAGGCATGGGAAGCTTTCAAACCTAGGATCCAATGGCAGGGTAAAGATAAATCTATCGGAGCTTCTATCTCCACTCTAAGTCCTTGGTGGTCTCCTGTAGTCACTTCAGAGGGCCTACCTTTGGCTCAAGTTCAATGGGTTAGAGCATTACGTTTCTTCAAAAAAGGTATTGCAACATTTTCATATTTCTTTGATGCTCATAACAAGCATTGGTATTCTTGGGATCAGTGTTGCCAGAAGTTTGGTCTTAAGCCAAATGATCGAGCAACTTTTGATGTGGTTATTGACAAAACTCCTTTCTCTATTTGGCTACATTTTGGTAACAACTTTCAACAACATTGGTCATCTGATTAGTGTTGGTCTAATCATACTTCTTTGGTGAAATATAAACCTTCTTTAGGGTATCATATGTTGTCCCCTCATGCTCCTCTGGTTGATACTTTAAACCACCGTTGGGATCTAGTTTCTTCTCAATCTAGATGGAGCCTTCACTTTTCTGTGGTTTGGCAGTTCTATCTTGAACCTAACCATTATTTTTTTGCTTGGATTTTCTTACATCAAGGTCTTCCCCCTGGTCATAGGTTACAATATATGGAGGTTGCTAATCCTGTTTGTGCTTTTTTTAGAGGTCCTGACAATTTTTTTCATGTGTTTTGGGCTTTTCAAATAGCCAAAAATGCTTGGGATTGGGTTCTTTCTTTTTTCAATTCCTTTTTACTAGAGCAATGTTCTTGGGTTAATGCACTACTTGGGGATCCCCTAGATTTTTCTCTTCCCCTAAATGAAGTTTGGCATATTTTTCATCTTAGTATTTTATACCATCTCTGGAAAACAAGAAATAATATTATCTTTGGGAGACAGGAGGCTTCTACCTCCTTCTTTGTTGCTGCTAGATATGCTCTCTTCTATGATTATTGGTTACAGATCCTTACTCAGGTGGAGAAAGTTTAGGTGGAGCTGCAATATCTTAGATCACTTATGGATCATTGGGCTAATGCACCTTGCTCTGTTAACCGGCTTCCTTCCGACAACCATGTGTCCAAAACTCATGGCTTCTCTCGCATAGGTTCACCTTCATCTCGTTCTCACAGTGGTCATAGAGATCATTTATCTGCTCCAACGTCTTAGCATCATTGGTCTCCACTGCAGTCCAATTCCGCACCTCTAGTGGATGGGATGTTCACTTGATTCCAATTGCACCAGTGGCTGCATACACTTGTCTCTCGTTTTGTCTTCTTTTCTTTACTCAGTTTTGATATAATATTGGCTTTTTGAGTTGATCCATGTGATCCTGTAATTTTTTGGGTGTGTGCCACGGGGTGTGTTAATTCCACCCAACCTTTTTGTATGAAAGTGATTATTTCCAATTAATATAACTTCCTTTCATTCAAAAAAAAAAAAAAGGTTCCCTTATTTCTATTTTAATTTTAATTTTTAAATTTACAAAATTTAAACAAAAGAAAATTTAATCATATAATTTGAATTTAATAATAAAAATAAATGAATTTTTTAATTTAAAAATCAATTTATAAAAAAAGTGTTTTTTAAAAACAAACATTATATTTAAAGTATTAAAAACAAAGATATATAAAAAAAATTTAATTTAAAATTAAAAAAAATTAAAAATAAATAAAAATGAAAAACCTTACCTTGGAAATATTTATTTCTCCTGCCTTTATCAAAAATAAGGGGGGTGGCCCCGATAGGAGTTCAACTTTCGACCTCCCATCAGACAATGCTTTAGCACTAGCCCCATATTTGATCAGGCTAGCTAGCTCGACGGGGATAGTAGGGTACCACTTCTCTTTGAAGGCTTCCCCATCGCTCGATGGGAAAAAAATGTGGGAATTTTATCCCACATTCATCCCATCGAGGTGTTATGAGGATTTTAAAATCAAATGGTCCCCCTTACTGTTGATTGCCTATAGAAAATCTAGAAACCGTTTTACCGATGGAGGTCACATGTGCGGGCTCCACGTGGTAGAGTTCATCACTGCCATGTGTCCCAACTAAAAACTGCCACCATAACCTTACCCTAGCCAATTATAATTCACCACAATAATGCCTTGTATTCCATGCAAGTCTAGTCAATACGTTGCTAGGTGTCCATTTAGGGTTCATGTCTGCCAGCTTAGCACTTTGATCCACGTGCCTTTCCACCATATTAGTGATCAACTCACCTCTCCATGTCAACGAGTTAGAAGATCAGCACTATAAGCTACCTCAGGTTGCGTGCTAGTGTTAAGGTTTCAATCTCCATCAGGGGTGGTCCACCTCGGTGGAAGTACCTATCACATATATGGTAGGATCTCAGGATTTGTGCGCTCCTTGTTGTCCAATCTACCTCACAAACTGCATTCGACATGGGATCTACATCGGCAGCTTGCTATTCAAAAGTCCATACGGATGGATTTCATGCTAGAATTACATGTGGTGCGGTCAACACCCTCTTTTCATATAGATTTTTAGAGGATTCAGTACCTCAGTCTAGTTGAGGGTGGCCGGTCTTCAGGGGCCACCAAAAAATGGGCTGCCTTGCAAGATTTTCATGCAGGAAAAGTCCACCTAGCTTGCATGAATGTCCGTGTAGGAAGAGGCACTAAGAGTTGAATGTTGTCTAGCAGCCTCTAGGATTTCCATGTAGAATAGTCTCATTTGCCCAGTTAAAAATGAGCCAAACCGAACCAATTGGATTAAAATTATGAAAAAAAAATAAATTTTTGCCTTGTTTCACCAAATAGGGAGCAGTGACACAAAATAATTTGTATTGATCATCCTTTTAGTTTAGACCTTATCCTCCTGTAGTATAATCTTACCATATGTGAGTAACATGTATTGTCCACCAATGGTGGAACCTGCACCCTTGCCAATCGTCACGGAGCGAGGTAAAATGCTTACTCTGATACCAATGTAAGAATTGGTGCAGAAGCATTAATAAACTTTAATTAATAATCTAGTGCTTAAATACACATTACATAGGCTAGAAATAGCCTTAGGATATTATAAAAATAATATCCTTAGTTGTACCTAATGACAAAACATAATAGGTAGCCTAAGCATAAAGATAGCTAACTTACTAACCTAATTACATAGTCAAAATGACTATGATAACTAACCTACTAACCAAGATAATATCTAGGTTAAAGGTAAAGTAAATACTAGTGGTAAAAAGTAACAAGCTACTTTTTACCATGCAGTAAATTATATCTATCTAGGTGAATCTTTACAAATTACCTAAATGAGGTAATAATCATAGTTACTAAAATAGTAACTCTAACAAAATCTACCACTATACCCCCACCCTACCTCAGCAAAATTTTACGCCAAGTGAGGGGGGGCCAGAGGGACTCGATATTGGAACCGTCAACATCAACTTGGAGAACACTCAACGAAAACTAGTTGGTCTACTATCTCCTCACAATTTCAATAAGTTTACACAAGTTTTTATGAGGGGTATTGGTCCCCTCATATTCAGTGAGGTTTGAAACTTGGACTTCTCAACGAGAGGCCAAAGCCCTTACCAGTATAGCAATATTACAGCTAAAAATTCAATGAGTTTACACAGGTTTTTATCAGGGGTTGCGATCACCTCATACTTAGTGGGGTTTTAACCTTAGACCTCCCAAATAGAGGCAAAATCCCTTACCATTGCAATAATTTTGTAGCTAACATTGTTAGGTTTAATCAAAGCACTTGCTTAAGGTTATTAGGTTTAAGGTGTTTTAATTAGAGCATGTATTGTTAGGTTTTCAAAGTTTATGAGTTGAATATATTTTAAGGTAAATTGCATCCATATTCTATGCTAATGTCCGTTAGAATTTTGAAGGTTAAACATGAAGAATTTACAATGATAAAATAAAATAAAATTGGAGCAACTATTATCTTCTTATTATCTGGAATAATTCTGGTAGAGTTTCAGTACTCTATTACAATCTCCTCACAAGCTCTAGAAGAGCTTACACACTTGCTGCAATGAAAAATTCTTCTTTATAAAAGAAAACCCTATAACTACCTTAAGTCAGAAAAAAATAAAGCAAACCCTAACCCTAACAAATCACATCCGTCGGATCTACATCGATGATGTTTATTACGTGTCTTAGTATTTCGGCCATAATTTTTGACTCGGGTGTCTATTTGAGCCCATTTTTTTTCTATATTGCACATATTTCAAAGCTCTACGATTTATTTTTATATCATCTAAGAGGAGATGCTTTATAAGGCTAAAAATGTTATATAATGGCCTGAATTTTTGTTTTAATGTATGGCTGGCCAAATTTCCAATATTCTCCCCCTTGCTAGTAAGGGGACTAACTATTAAGTCCCTTAGTAGCAAAAAATGAGGTTTTACTACTACCTTAGTAAAAATATATGCTACTTGATCATGTGTGGATAAATACCTCAATTTAACTTGTTCCTTCTCCACCATGTCCCAAATGAAGTGGTACTTGATATCAAAATGCTTGGACCTAGTATGGTGGATAGGATTATGTGCCAACTTAATGGCACTCTAATTATCATAGAATAAAGTAGTTGGAGTCCCTTGCTTCTCCCCAATCTCTCCTAGCACATTTTGAATCCACAATGCTTGTGCACTTACCAATGTAAGTGTAATATACTCTACTTCAGTAGAATACAATGCCACTATAGCTTATTTCTTGGAACTCCATGTCACCAAATTTGAACCAAGAGAAAAATAGTGCCCACTCATGGATTTCCTGTCATCAATATTACTACCCCAATCACTGTCACTGAATCTCACTAACTTAAAATTCTTTACCTGTAAGTAGTGGATCTCATAATAAATTGTTCAACGAACATACCTCCAAATCCTCTTTGTTGCCTTCAAATATAACTATGATGGATTATCCATATACCTAGAACATTGTAAAATAGCAAAGCATATGTCCATCCTAGTGTTACAAAGGAACATAAGGCTACCAGTAATACTCCTGTACTATGTTTTGTTTACCCTTTCAGCTCCATACTCCAAACTCAAGATCTCCCCATGTGCAATGGGTGTTACTATAGGTTTACATTCACTCAAAGCAAATATTTTCAGCATATCCCTTAAATATTTCAATTTACAAACAAAAATATCATTGTTATTTTGATGTACTTCCATCCCAAGAAAATAACTCATCAAACAAAAATTAGACATCTCAAATTCCTTCTTCATATCATGTTTAAAAGAATCATTCAAAGAAGAACTACTCCCCATAAATAACATATCATCAACATAAAGGCATACAATAAGAATATCATTACCTTCCCTTTTGTACTACAAAGTGGACTCACTCTTACTCCTTTCAAAATTACACTATAGGAAGTAGTCATGGATTCTAGCATACCAAGCTCTTGGAGCTTGCTTCACCCCATATAGAGCCTTCTTCAACCTGTAGACTTGATCTTCTTTTTATTTGACAACAAAAATTTGTGGTTGTTCCACATATATTCTTCATCTAAATACCCATTGATAAATGCACTTTTGACATCCATATGATACTCCCTTCAACTTTTATGAGCTGCCAATGATAGCAACATCCTTACTGTTTCTTGCCTTGCCACTGGAGAAAATGTTTCCTCATAGTCCAAACCATTTTTTTGAGTGAAACCCTTTGCTACAAACCATGCCTTGTACCTCTCAATGGATCCATCACTGTTCTTCTTGATCTTGTAGACCCACTTGCATCCTACATATTTTCTATCCTTGGGCAAATCACACAACTTCCAAGTATCATTCTTTTCAATATAATGCATTTATTCTTGCATAGCCTTCATCCACACTTTGTTAGTACTAGCATGCTCAAAACATAAAGACTCAAAATCATCAAAAACGACTTTTAAAACTTTAGAAACTTGTGAAACAAGTGCATAGTTTACAACATCACCTTTGGGATCTCCACTATCATCATCTCCATAAAGATGCAGGTTCTCTAACCTCTCTATTACTACATTAATCTCTGTATGTTGACTCTTTGTCACCCTCTTATGGAAATTATTATCAATAATTTGATATTTTGGGTGATATTTCAACAATATTTTACCTTTTCCTTTGGTCGGTGGTGATGGAGGTGGAGAACTACTAGAAGAACCTTCTCTTGGACTTGAAGGTGCACTTGCAAAAGATGAATTGGAAACTTTTTCATGGCTGGGATGAACTGAAACATGGCTTAGTTATACCTTATATTCACCAAAATCATCCTCCAAAAACAATTTTTGTGATCCCCAACTTCTCCCTTCATCAAAAATTGCATCTCTAGATACAATTATTTTATGTGAAATAGGATTAAAGAACATGTAAGCCTTAGATTGCTCATTGTACCCAATAAAAATACATTTTTCACTCTTTGCATCCAACTTCTTCCTGTTCTCAGTATTAACATGCACAAAATCCACACATACAAAAACTCTAAAATGATTTACATTTGGCTTCTTGTTGCACCAACATTCATAAGGGGTAATATTATCAAGACTCTTAGTATGACTTCTATTTAAAATGTAATTAATAGTCCGAATTGCTTTAGCCCAATTAAACTTACTCATACCTTTTTATTGCATCATGCACTGTGCCATCTCCACCAAAGTCTTGTTCTTTCTTTCAGCCACCCCATTATGTTGAGGTATGTAGGGACTTGTTTTCTGCATTTTAATCCCAAAATCACTACAAAAATCATCAAATTTATGAGAACTTTTTTCACCTCCTCTATTTGTCCTCAAATATTTGATATAATGACCACTCTAATTTTCAAATAGATCCTTAAAATTCTTGAAGCAATTGAATATCTCATCCTTATGCTTAATAAAATAAACCCAAAAATATCTGGAGAAATCATCAGTAAAATTCAAAATGTAAGAAGCTTTACCCATACTCTGTGTCTGCATTGGTCCACAAATGTCATTATAAACCAACTACAATGGATGTTGGGCCCTCCATGCTTCACCATGTAGAAACTTCTCCATTGCATGTTTGCCAAGTGCACAACCTTCACAAACCTCCTTGGAGTCTTCAACTTTTGGCAACCCATAGACAAGTGGTGAAAGCATCTTCAAAATATTAAAATTTAAATTCCCAAATTTTAAGTGCCATAGCCTCTCCTTACCTTCTACACCAATAAATGCTATAGCACCCCCTTGATCTAAAAATTGTAATGGGAAGATCCTGTTCTTGGTCATATTTACAGTAGTAATCATTTTTCTTCTCTGATCATAAATTTTGCACATTCTATCCTAAAACACTAACTTATAATCCTTTTCCAATATTTGACCAATACTCATTAATGAATGCTTCAAATGGGGTGCATAGTAAATATATTTTACCTTCATTATTTTTTCTCTCCTGGTAGGAACCTCCATTTATCCTTTCGCAAGCACCTCCAAGCTCTTCTCATACCCAAGCCTGATATTGGATTGATAAGAAGAATCAAGAGATTAAAATACATCCCTCTTGTCGGTCATATGGTTTGTGCACCCATTGTCTAGGATCCATATCTCTTTGTGCTATTATGTGTAGAGAGGAAAGCTACATGCTCCATTTTTTCTTCAATCATATAGAATAAAGTATCATCCTCATAGGAATCCTCTTCTCCATAATGTGCTAATTTTTTCAGCTTGCAATCTCTCTCATAATGTCCATATTTGTTACAATTGTAACACTGCACATTTCTCATATCTTGATATCTACCTCTTCCTCTTTCACTGGATCCTCCTCTTATAGCATTAGCTTGGTCATTGTCTGAATCTTGAGATCTTCCTTGACCTCTACCACCATAGAAGCCTCTTCTACCTCATATTCCATTTCTTTCTCTTCCTCTGGAACCCCTACCATGACCTCTTCCTCCATAATTCTCTTTTACCGAAAAATATTGTTCCTCTGTAGAACCTCCTTCTTTATCCTTATTCCTCTTGGCAATTATCTCTTCATGAGATATGAGAGATCCAATTAATGAATCTATATCCATTTTCAAGAGGTCTTTCATTTTTTCTATGATAAGGGCTGCACTGTCAAAATTCTCTGTCAAGGCTCCTAAAACCTTTTTTAATTACTACATTTTGCTCTATGATCTCTCCAAGTAATCTTGTTTAAATTATTGAGGATTTATCATCACACTTCTCTAATGAAGAATCTTGTGTTTCCCAAAATATCCACCATAGAGCATAGAATGTGCCTCTTTGAGAAGAGATAATTCATGCTCCTGAGGCACACAAATTTTATCCAACTTATACAATAATACATCATTCATATGATAATCTTGAAAAGGAGTTATATTAGAAGATGAAGGATGTGAA
Organism: Wollemia nobilis; assembly: GCA_028583015.1. Classification (NCBI taxonomy): domain Eukaryota; kingdom Viridiplantae; phylum Streptophyta; class Pinopsida; order Araucariales; family Araucariaceae; genus Wollemia; species Wollemia nobilis. The sequence goes on along the minus strand of JAQPPZ010000840.1, from coordinate 1,932,175 downwards.
ATATATTGGTAAATTGTGTTAAAATATTAATTAAGAGAAAATTGGGCAAGCCAAGTCTAAAAATAATTTTTAGAAGTAGTCACCACTATCAATGTGAATGCTGCTAGAGGGTGACTCAAGAAATCTGCTACATTCTTACTACTTTCTTTTTTGTACAAGTAAGTTGCCAAATTCATGTGGCATGTTTCTTCAATCTCAATTTGAGATTGTAGGAACTTAAGAGGCACGTGATCAGTATGTACAATAGTCTCTTTACCAAGAAGGCAATTTATCCAATACTTAATAGATTGTACCAAGGCTTACAAATATTTATCATAGGTGTAATAGTTGTATTCGGTAGCTAAGAATATCTGAGAATGATATGCCATAGGATGGCCTTTTTTCTTCAATACAAATCCAAGGGAAAACTATGAGGCATCTACCTCTATCTTAAAATGTTGAGATAGTTTATGCTTAAATGTATCAAAGACACAAACATGATATTTTTCCCATTGAAACATAAATTTGGGGCTATAATAGTGGAAAACCTAGAAATGAACATGTGGTAGAAATTAGCAAGTCCAAGAAAATTCTTTGATTCAGTGATAGTAGGAGTGGTCTAATGGAGGAGGACTTTGAACTCAAAAGGATCCACTTAAATACCTTTATCATTTATGATAAAATCAATATAAGATATGGAGGATTTAGGAAAATAACACTTTGGAAGGTTGGCATACAATTGGTTCTATTGATGTGTTTGGACAACCTATTCTATGTATGTTAGATGATCCTTCCAAGTAGGTGAGAAAACTAAAATATCATCAAGATAAATGATCACAAATATTTACAAGCTAAACCTTAACACCTTACTCATAAGCCTCATGAATGTAGCTAGTGCATTGGTAAGACCAAAGGGCATAACAAGTTACTCAAATAAGCCCAACTTGGTATTGCATGTTGTATTCCATGTATCCTCTACATACACTCAGACTTTATGATACCCACCTTTTAGATATATCTTGGAAAAGAGCTTGGCCCCTTATAGGTGATATAAAATATCTTCAATTCTAGGGAGTGGATACCTATTGTTGATAGTGATTTTATTCAAGGCCCTAAAATTAATACAAAGTCACCAAGTACCATGTTTCTTAAGGACAAAAAAAATTGAAGAAGCATAAGGAGATGTACTTGGCTTAATGAAACCTTTAGATAACGAATCATGAATTTGCTTTTTTATTTCTTCTATTTGAGACATTTTTTGTTCATACATGGGTGAATTAGGAAGAGATACTCCAGGAATAAGATCTATTCTATGATTGATTTCTATTATAGGAGGAAGCGTATAAGATTCCTTGAAAACTTGTGCATAAGATTTAAAAATTTTGTTAACTGAAGCATTACTGATAGAATTGTGAAGTGATGCTTGAGTGTCTTGATTTTGTGGCTTAATAAATATTAATGTCATATCCTCTGCTTGATTTACTACTTTGCATGTTTTTTGATAACTTAAAACCAAATTGGTAATAGGTTGAGTGCACCTTATTAGATATCCCTTGTTATCCAATTGTAAAGTATACATGTTCTATAAGGTATTGTAGTGGCTTTCCTATCATATTGATAGGGTTTTACCAATAATAAACCACAATAGTCCATCGATGTGACATCACATGTGATCTTGTCCATTAATGTATGATCAAATGAAAAGGAGATAATGTAAGTGTGTGTGATGTCTCAAGTGCTCCCAGTATGCTTCTATCCCAAAGAATACATATGAGGATCAGGGCTCAATGGAAGCTTCAACTTGTTGACAATGAAATTTATAAATATATTTTTCTATGAGTCATTGTCGATAATACAATCTATGAAAAATTCATGAGTCAAGTGAGTCCCAGCAATAAAAAAATTGTCATGGCCACTTAAAAAATATTTTTTATGCATAAAGGTTAAGTTATTCAATTTACCCTTTAATTTTTGATATGCTTTCCCTTCTCCCATAGTCTCAATAGGACCATCTGTGGGGTCACAGTAGGAAACTTTACAACTAAGGATTTCTTCATATTATGCAATTGTAAACATTATTTCCTAAGATGTCCTTAATTATTATAATAAGTACAAACTTTTTGAGAGTAATAAGAAGAAAAAGAAGATTTCTTATAGGAGTAGAAGAAGAATATGTAGAAGAAGAAGAAAAAGGAGAAGAAAATGAGGAAGACATTTTCTTCACTTTTATTGCTAATTGAACAACTTGGTGGGTCCTGAATATTGAGCTCCTCTCGATTGGCTAGAAATATTCTCCTATATCAATTATGCAAGGTTGAAAGCTACATACAAAGTATCCAAGGGAGTATTTTCAACTCTCGATATAAGGGTTTAAGTAGACCACTTGTAATTTTGATGATAAGGGATTCTACTAGATCCGTCAAATGAAGCAAAATTCTCAATCTATTTTATTTGAAGATATAATCTTGAATATGAATATTATAAGTCTATCTCAATCTATACCATTTGACATTTAAGCCATGTCCATAATTAGAAGGGTAAAAAGTATCCTTCAAAGCTTAGACTAAACCATCCCATGTGGTAATTGGATTTTGTCTTTCTTGTCTTTCCATAATCACAAGCTTAGCTAACCCTGATAATTTGAGTTTAGTAAAAGTTATTCATTCCTCAATAGGAACCTTAATATAGGATAACCAAGTCATTGTGTCAATTATCAAGCTTCCTACGAAATTAGGATTCCTAGACCCATCATAAGTTTTTACATCACATTTTGTCTTGGACCTTAGATTGTTATTATAAAACTTTACATTAGGGGCACTTTGGACTAGGATGTATTGCACCTTATTGGATAATAGACCAACTATCTCGACAAGAACAGTCATTTAATCTGTTAAATATGAGGCCACTTGTGATCAAGTATAGGCCAGATGGACGAGAACAAATGGATACTTAAGGATAAAAATGGGAGTGGCAATGATTCTAGCAAGTACAAAATCCAACTTTAAAATATCAAAACAAGATCTTTAATGCCTTACAAACTTTGCAATTTACAAAATGTCCATCAAAACTTGATGCCTAAGCCTAAGCAAAACTAAAATTTACCTCTAATAGGTAATTCACCAGGTTTACAAGGGTAGATAGTAGAAAAATTATAAAAAAAGTGTTGAGGCACAATAATATATAATTATTAAATTAATAAAATAATTAATTAACTAATTATATTAAAAAGTGTGGTGCTACCCTGCAAAGTCAACAGTAGGTCCATGAGAGAAAGCAACAAGCACAAATCAACAAAGTCAACAGCCTAAGGTCAACGCACAAAATTCAACATCAACAAAAGTCAACTAGCACTTTCTCACAAAGAACTCCTCAATGCAAGACAAATCCAACATGTATGTCTGGCCAATTTTATCCTCATGGTCTACACATAAAAACACACACAAGGGTTCCCATAGGATGAATGTGGGACTAATTCTTATGAAGTAAAAAATAACCAGAAGACTTTGTTGCCACAAAATTTCAAACTGAAATGATACACTTGCCATGTGTTTCAAACATGTCATAAATGCCACATAGAACAACTGTCACCATAAGGAGTCACCAACCACTAAGAATTGGCTATTTTAACATGCATCCAAGAGCCATTTTAAACAAACTAAAGTAAAAATTACCTATGAATATGGGATTAAATGGCATCCATAAAAAATGATATCAGGTTGAGTGATCAAGGGTAACCAAAAGAATATTATTTTCACCAGAGTACGGTGGGTTGGTCAAGATATCATATCAACAGGAAGGTGAATTTCTAGAAATGCATAGAAGAATCACGATAAAAAAAGTGAATCAATAGGGAGATGAATCACCAGATGTTGTGAGGCTACTAGGGAATCAACTAGCTATCAAAAAGAGTAAATAAATAGTCAAAAGTGGTGATGGGATGCTTAGAAGGCTATCGTTGGAGGGTGCTCGGTGGTTTGGTTTAATTTTTTTGAAAAATGATCGAGGAGATGGCTACAATAATCATCAATCTAGTGAATGACCATTTGCGGGTGGTTGTTAGTTTGATTTCCAATGAGAGAATGGTGCCCTGGTAGTGTCAGTGGTTTAGGAGCTATCGAGGGTCAACCTTCAATGGTCGAGTTCAAGAATATCTAGATTCAAGGGTATGATGATTCATTTTCCTTTATAAGCATTGCATATTTCTATGGTAAATTCCTATTATGAAATTTAGATTCTAGGATTTTATATATTGTGAGAGAATGCATGTTATTACTATATTAAAATTAATATAAGTTTTTTTTTTGGTAATTAGCAGTGAGGTTTTTTAGAGGCTTCCACAACCTGATACAAAAAATTCTACAAGAGACTAGATACACTCCCAAGGGAGATCATAAGGACTCAAATATGAAAGAATAAAGCCCACCTAATATGAAAAACACTAGCATAAAGTCTCTCCAAAAGAGGGAAATGAAATTTAAAATTTAAAAGGCCCGCTTCCACCAGAAAACATAGAAGACACTAGCGGGCCCTAGAAAACCAACCAAGAACCCAAGGCCAAAACCAAGGAAGCAAGTACATCCACTAACCAAGAAATATCACCAACACTGCTCTCCATCCAACAACCCAATATTAAACCCACCAGGAGCTAAACCTAGAACCTAAGATGGAGCACCACAGAACCTAAAAACTACCCAGATCAAGAAATGTTTAGGAAAAACCAGAACCTGGGTGAAATCACCAGGCAAACTAGGCAAAGCCAAAGTGCAAAATAAAATAGAGTCTTGAAACTCCTACTCTAAATAAGGAATGAAACTAGTTGCAGACATCTAAGAAACCGTCCAAAATAACCTCTCTATCACTCGACAAAGGCCTATAGAAAAACTCACTCAACCACCTATTGAGAGAATCAAATAAAAACAAAGGATCCATAAAAACAAAACCATCAATGGATCCTTCTATCAAAGGTCCACCAACCAATATAATCCATTAGAGAATAGCCATACTCAAGGACACCAAAAAATTGCTTTAAAATTATCACATAATCTAAGTGATAAAGAGGAAAGATCCCAAAAAAGACAAAGCCTTGAAAATTAGGATCAAGCTCTACCATCATAGATAGAAGAGGAATCCCCTCTACCACTAAAAAAATACCTCCCAGAAGAGTCCACCTAACCATCAGATGGAAAACAAAGAAAAATAGAGGATCTACCAAACCAAATCCAAGAACCCTCTGCAAATCCATGAACAAACCTTCATTAAGAAGAGGTTGGAGGGGTCTTCAACTCCCCTGACCCAAGGAGGGGAGGTTTAAAAATATCTAATCTCAATTTGAGTTCTCTATGACATCTTGACATAAAACCTTCTATAGAAAGCTGGGGTTGAGCACCATCAGAAATAACCACTTCATATTCTATTTTCATCCGAGTTATGTCATTGGGTATTCCCACTTTTTTTCCACTCCTAATTCCACATGAATGTTTCTATAGAATATGGTTTTTGGGCTTGGAGACCCCTTATCTAGGATAGGAGATCTTATGGTAGTGGGGGATGCCGAAGACTCCAACACCATCCTAGAGTCTAACTTTACAGGTGCTAGCATAAGGAGGAACCCAAGGGCATTTCCATAGAGGCTAGGGAAGGGGGATCCATTTCTTTCTTATAAACCAAAAAATATTAATCCAGGTAATCTAAGGTGTTATCCAGGGAGAGCACAGAGCCTACCTCAACTGGAGCTTCGATGAGCATGTGGCCTACCTCAAATGAACCTTCTCCAAGAATAAGACTTTGTTCTTTCTATTTTAGAGGAGACAAATACTTTTCATTAAGCAATCCACCCCATTCATATATATCCACATAGAGGTTAACATGGATAAAAGTAATTTCATATTCTGTTGCAACTTCCACTAGTGATTCCTATGCATCTGCACCCCGAAGATGCTCCTTGTAACACCCCAAGTCCTACCCACTTGGTTGTCCAACAATGAAAAACTCAACTCAAAAAAATTTCATTAAATATCTTTATTAAATATCAAATTTGTTTTAGTACGAGGTATGTTAACTTCTTCATGAGTGCCATTTCATTGTAGTCAAAATAACTCATGAGATCGAGACTGGCCAAATCTCGTTGTTGTTGCCTTTTTTGAACTTCACTCTCATACCCGATTCCAAGTTCAGGCAGGGGTTTCTTTTCCTCTAGGGCCCATAACACCTAGAGGTGTGACGCATATTTTCCCCATATCTTATCATGAATTCATGTCATGTAAGAACTAGCGCATACATGCCCGAGCTAGATGAACAACCATCTTCCCTGGAGTTCATCTAGGGTTTACCAATACCCTGGTAACTACCCGATGTCTTGACTTGTTAACAACATAATATCCCATACCATTATGTTGGGTTGTATTCATTCAATGATTCAAGTACAAGATTCACCACTCAGTACTATCAGGATCTGACCTAGGAGTGATGCCCATACATCCCTCCGTTACCTCTCATTCTGACCCTACCTATCAGAAGTACGGTTAATCCTGAGTGTGGTATTTGTCCTCCTACAAATACCATAAAGGCTTAAAACCAAGATTGTCTTGCCCATAATCTTGAATTACAAAATCAAGATTGTCCTTCCTACAATCTTGATATTTTTCCATCTCATAATTGTCTCACTAAGGTTTAAGAGGTTACTATTTGCAATGGTTTTCAGGTATAGAATAATGGTTTGAGTAAAATACTCCTATCTTTATAACTAAGGTTAAAACTACACCATTTACCAATTGTCATCAAAGCTTATATTTAATATCAACAACAATATTTAAACATTTTATATTTCATATTACCTTAAAGAGATCCTATTTATAATATACCAATCTCACATCCTATAAATATTATTTATTTTAATTGTAACAATATTAATAACTTTTACTATTAAAGAAAGAATTAAAGCATTCAAATAACTAATTATTTGCTTGCCAATATGAAAGAATGGATACCGAAGAAGTCATAATATGACCATCATATCTGGAAAAACCTAAAAAAATAGAGAATCTTAAATTAATTTGTTTTCCAACTATTTTGATTTCTGATTGAGTCCTATAATAGTTTAAGGAATCTACTCTACGGTTTCGGTATATCTCCTTCCCTCTGTTAATTATTACCCAATATTACTTATAGCCACTTTCGTGTTGCTATGCGGTAGACTCTTTATATTCAAGCAAAGATAAGTCTGACTTAATACTGTAGTTGTGATATGAAGTCTAAATAAGCTTTATGGAGTCTCTGGTTCATATTACACAATCTAAGAAAGAAGATATAATACTGTCATCCTACGTATAGCGACTCTCATAGCCATAGAAAGTTTAAAACTATTTTCTTGTGCCACTACATATTTTCTTTCTTAAAAGAACACGCTGCCATACAAATATGCGCTACAGGTTCCAATCTATTCCATGACATCATTTAAATATTTATAACTCAATCAAAAAGAAAATATAATTGAAAAAGAGATATTGTTGATCCAACAGACGTATATTTTGGTCCTGGTCTATCATCGAGCTTTTCAGATTTGATCTTGTCCAGACAGTGAAATAATAAAGATGATTTCGAAGTATATAACTTGGCTATCGTATAGCATAATAGCATAAGGTAACAGAATTCAGATTTACTCTTCAAGAACGTGAGCAGAGTGGTAACTATAAAGACAATTATCAACAACATAATTTTAAATAAGGTATTAAGTATCTAATTTAATTTCTCTTTCATGCATTCCAAAATTCACTTGGAGATTTCTAAACTAGAGTGCATCTTCCAAAAATAGGTCCATAGCCAGTTTTATTGGATGCATGTTACAGATAAGTGCAAGTTTAGCAATGTTGATGGATTGGACATCTTTCACAATGGCTTAAAGAACTTAATGCAATAGTTCATTCAAAATAATATCCTCTTAATAGGAAAAACGTAGAATAAAATATATTCTTTATGTCTAAACACAGTATAATCCTCAGACATCATATAAAATCCCTCAAGAAATCTTGTTCATCCATATCTAAAACATATAATAGAACCGTCCATCCTTTCAATAGGTATATTTGTCATAATAACCAGGAAGACGTTCAAAAGCATGCCATGCAATTCATTCTAAGTTTCAAATACTAGAATACATGTATTGATATGTTCAATGATAAATTTGGGTACTCTATATATATCATCTAGGTTCTAATTTCCCAATTTCATTATTTTACAATGGCCTCAAGTAGAATAACAATTTCATCTTCCATATGGAAATGTTGTATCATGCAACCAAACTCAGATATTTCTCATATAAATTGTTGGGAAGAGAAAATAGCTTTCATCTTCAGGAGTTCTTCATATTTCACTCCAAGGTTTGTCGGAGTTATTCCAAGGGTCAAAGCGGCCAAACTAAGATGATATGCAACTAATATTATACATGCATACATTCTTTTCACATCCAACATAGAAGCAATCCAAGAAAACATCTCATGCATCCAGATGTGTTCTACTCTAGTTCAATTTCATTCACTTATGTTACAATCACTCAACAAAGTCTTCAACATATATAATATTTAGTTTACTACCATTATAGACTTAAACTTGTCAATTGAATTTTGCTAAAAGATATTCAATCTTACCCGTGAGCGCTTGTTCCTTCTTCCTATTTTAGAAAATCCCTCTTCCTTCCTCTTGTTTTCATTCTCTCTTTTTCCCCACCAAGAAAACAACAATAACAATGACAATCACAATGCTTCCGTTTTTTCCCCACTTCCCCTTTTTTTAGAAGAAGAGTGCTATAATTATGCTTAACAACTGTTGATTGTTCATGAGTCCTCCATCCTGAGGCTCACCATGTGGAATCCACATTGTTTTCACGTTCAACAACCAAATCTTCATAATAATTTTAATGCCTAATATTCTCAATTGTCTTGTTTAATAAGTAATAAGGTTCTTTTTAATTTTCTTTTTATTATATTTTGTTATTAATATTTTCTATTTTATTTTATTTCTTTTATTATTTACTTTCTTTATTATTATAAGTATTATTAATATTATCATTATTATTATCTCTTATATATATATATATATATACATATTTTTTTAAAATAAATTCCAAAAGAAAACATTCACAAGCATACCTATTAATGCAACTACATGATATGCATCTATATGGACCATTGGCGGATGCATTGCTAGTAGGGTTCTTTACCCCTATCAACCGATGAATACTCTATCGCTCATCATTTCCCTTGACTTACCTATCTCCGGTCAACCCTTTTTGCCAACCGAGGAAACATCTATCCTTTGAATTATTCCCACCAGTAATAGTACCTGTCCCTGCATCCATAGACTCATTAGCAGTATCTCATCCTTGCAGATAAATTAGGTATACAAGAAGTTAGATCTTGGAGGGTTATTACATACTCCCCCTCTAAGATTAAACATAGTCCCTGTGTTTTCATTGCCCATTATACATAGATGATATTGCCATGAATAACATGAAGTCAATATAATATAGCATCAAAATTTCAAGATCAAAAACTTAATCATCATCTATAGCAGAAACATTATGTATTCACATACAATAGAAATATTATTATATTTTCCAAGCCAAAAACATGAGTATATCACTATTCAAACAAAAATGGAAATTATCTTTTCATGATAGCCACATCCTCCCACGTGGCACTGTTCTCAGAATATTGGTCCCATTGGACCTTACATTGCTCAATTTTTTATTTTCTTAACTGTTTAGTTCTGAAACCAAGGATCTTAACTGGTCGCACCTCAATGCGCAGGGGATCGGTCATTTGTAAATGTTCAACATTCCAAACATGCGAGGGGTCAGAAACATATTTCTTGAGAAGGGACACATGGAATGTATCATGGATTTTTGACAAGTTGGGTGGTAAGGCTAGCTTGTAGGCTATTGGGTTTATTTTATCAATAATTGTAAAAGGTCCTACAAATCTTGGACTAAGCTTAGAGGATTTGATAGAGCTTTTGGTTGGTTTAACCCTTAGGAATACTCTGTCTCCCATAGTGAATTCCCTTGGTATTCTTTTAAGATCCGCATAACTCTTTTGTCGGTCTGAAGCTTCCTTGAGCCTCCAACAAATTTCATTGAGTTGATCTTCCATTTCTTTAACCATATGCGGCCGATCATCACCCGATCCTCCGGATTACTCCATGATAATGGCATTCTGCACCTTCTCCCATACAGAGCCTCAAATGGAGCCATACCTAGGGAAGTATGGTAACTATTATTATAAGCAAATTCTACTAGAAAAAGATAGTCTTCCCACTTTGTTTGATGATCCATGCAATACATTCTTAGCATATCCTCTAAGACTTGATTTACCCTCTCATTTTGTCCATCAGTTTTTGGGTGATAAGCAGTACTAATATTAAGTTTTGTTCCCCATGCTTGATGCAATGTCTACCAAAATTCAGAAGTGAATCTAGAATCTCTATCTGATATGATTATTTCAGGAAAACCATGCAACCGTACCACTTCCCTGGAAAATTTATGAGCTACAGTAGGAGCTCCATATTTAATATTTCTAGGCATAAAATATGCCACTTTAGTTAATTTATCAACCACCACTAGAATGGCATCATGTTGAAATCAATTTTTAGGTAAACCAACTATGAAATCCATAGACACAACCTGCCATTTATATTTTGGAATTTCATGTGAATACAGGCGTCCAACTGGATGTAAATGCTCTGCCTTTACCTTTTGATATTCTAAGCATTTTTCTACAAATTCAGCAATATCCTTTTTCATCCCAAGCCAATAATAATCTTTCCTCATATTTTCATGCATCTTAACATAACCCGGATGTGTTGAATAAGGAGTACAATGTGCCTCCTAAAGAATTATGTTTCTTAGATTCAAATCATTTGGCACTACTACCCTATTCCGAAAGCATAGGATATCCTCTTGAATCTTAAATTCCTTTGCTTTTTCAGAACCCTATCGAACCAAATCCCGATATTTTTGAGAGAATTCATCTTGAAATTGAAGTTTTCTTATTTGTTCAAAAATATCAGATTGACATTACGACATAGCAGTGATATGCCTTCTTCTACTCAAAGCATCTACTATCTTGTTTTCTTTTCCCTTTATATACTCAATGTTGAAATCATATTCAGCCAAAAATTCCATCCAACGCCTTTGCCTAGCATTGAGCATTGGCTGGGTAAAGATGTATCTTAGACTTTGATGATCAGTTCTGAGCTCAAAAGGTTTACCAAGTAAGTAATGTCACCACATTTTAAGAGTGTGCACCACTGCAGCCAATTCTAAATCATGTGTGGCGTAATTCAATTCATGTTTCTTAAGCTTTCGTGACTCATAAGCTATAACTCCCTCTTCTTGCATAAGAATACCACCTAATCCTTCAATAGAAGCATTTGTACATACCATAAATGGAAGTTTGGAATCCGGTATTCTAAGAATAGGAGCAGTTGTTAATTTTTCTTTGAGCATTTTGAAAGCTTCTTCACACCGTGTAGTCCATTTAAAATTTTTTCTTTCTTCTAAAGATTTGTTATCGGATAGGCCAATTTAGAAAAATTCTTGACAAAGCGACGATAGTATCCAGCCAGTCCCATAAAACTCCACACTTCAAAAATATTTGTTGGAGCAGGCCAATCAATAATGGCTTCTATTTTCTTTGGGTCAACAGACACTCCTTCAGCAGAAATCACATGTCCCAAGTATTGTACTTTAGTTGTATAGAACTCACACTTGGACAACTTCCCGTACAACTGATTCTTTCTAAGTATCTCGAGAACAATCCTCATATGGTGATCATGCTCCTCCTTATTTTTGGAGTAGATCAGAATATCATCTAAAAATACAAGTACAAACTGATCTAACTATTCCCAAAATACATTATTCATTAAATTCATAAAGGTTGCTGGTGCATTAGTTAATCCAAAAGGTAACACTGTAAATTCATAGTGGCCATATCTAGTCTGAAAGGCAGTTTTATGGGTATCTTCTTCTCGGATTCTCAACTGATGATAACTAGATCTAAGATCAATTTTTGTGAATATGGAAGCTCCTTTCAATTGATCGAACAAATCATCTATTCTGGGTAGAGAGTACTTATTTTTAACTGTCATCTTATTTAGCATTTTGTAGTCAATACATAGTCTCAGTGTTCCATCCTTCTTTTTAACAAACAGAATTGGTGCACCCCATGGAGAGACACTAGGTTTAATGTGGCCTTTTTCTAATAGATCTTGAAGTTGAGTCTTGAGCTCTTGCAATTCAATTGTAGTCATCCTGTAAGGTGCTCTGGCTATAGGGGTTGCTCCTGGAAGAAGTTCTATAGAGAAATCAAATTCCCTTTGGGGTGGAAGACCTGGTAAATATTCAGGAAAAACATCTCAAAAATCATTTAGTACCGGATAAGTCTGAAAAAGACTTACCCCAGACTCAGTTTCCTCCTTTTTATTAAGTTTAACTACATAGACTCTACTACCCTTCCTTATAGCTCTCTTGACTTGCATGGTTGTTAGAATATGTGGTTCCACTGATTCACGTCCACAATAAATTTGAATCCTATGCTTGGTGTCATCAGTGAAATCCATCCATCTTCCTTCAAATTTTAGCAATGCTTTATGTACCTTAAGCCAATCAACACCTAATATTATGTCGAAAGCATGCAATGGAGCCACATACAAATGCCAACTTATTTTTCCTTGAGGTAGTTCTATCGGAGGGTCAAATAAACATTGATTAATGGTATAGGTTTGCCTAGACCCATACTCAACCTTCCACCCATTTTCCATAAACCTAGGTTTTTCGATATGTCCCTCAAAGCGGTTGAAGAAATAAAACTATCAGTTGCTCTAGAATCAATTAAAATACGTACATCTCTACTATAAATTTTACCCTTCAATAGAAAAGGTATTGCTTATCTATCATTGCCCTCCTGAGTACCAGTTCCTGGTGCATTAGCTCTTGGATCAAACCTATCCCAAAAATTTCTTCTATCTTGGCCACCTCGGTTATTCTGATTTCCTCTGTTTCCTTGATACTTATTTTTGTTCTTGTCAAACCTGCTTCGGTTTTCATTCCGACCCTTTTTACTCCAATTCTTGTCTGTGACAACATTTTTCTTTTTCTGTGATTCTTCCCTATCAGAGGATTTTTGATAATAGGCCTTCTTGGCCTTATAATTATCCTCTTCTTGCCACGCCAGATCATAGGCAGTAGTAAGGGTTGCAGGCTTCAACATGAGAATCAAGTGACCAATCTTTGGGTGAAGTCCCAAAAGAAATTTTTGGACCTTAATTTTAGTTCTCTGTTCATACTCAGGCATATATTTAAGAAGTTGCACAAACCATTGATAATATTCAATAACAGTCATATTACCAACAAAATATACCTCTAAACTATTCATCCATCTCTCGACTTCTTCTCCATCACCTATACCATCAAATTTTGTGATATCAATTCTTCATATATCTTTATCCAACTCAGAACCCACTTGTTTTCTTTCAGGATCAATTGATGTTTCTTCCTCAATTATCATCGGTTCCTTTCCCTTGGATAAATTCTCTATTATTTTCTGTTGTTGTGAGATCATCTCTTATTGTTGAGTTAGCTGAGCTTTTTGTTGTTCCATATGTTCTAACATTTGAGCCTTCTGTTGAGCCATGTGCTCAGTCATTTGAGCTCTTTGTTGCTCCAATTGCTCATTCTGTTGGCTCATCTGTTCTTTCATTAATTGTATCATTCAGACCATTTTGTCCTCTTTTGGAGCTGATTATTTTTCTTTCCTAGCCACTCGAGGAGATTTTGTGGCTTCCTCTATAGCTCCTAACCTTACAATATTTTGAATGACCCTCCTAGGATTTTTAGTCAGCCCTTCCCGCTGTACTACCATCGGTCTCTTCGAAGAACTAGCTCTTTGTCCAGATGCCATTGCCTGTCCAGAAAAGAGTCTTGTCAATTTTAGGTTTAGATGTTCAAATTGATAACACAATTTATATTTAACATCAAGTTTTCTAAAATTGTATTGCCTAGGGGTTCGCAACCTAGGCTCTGATACCAAATGTAACACCCCAAGTCCTACCCACTTGGTTGTCCAACAATGAAAAACTCAACTCAGAAAAATTTCATTAAATATATTTATTAAATATCAAATTTATTTTAGTACGAGGTATGTTAACTTCTTCATGAGTGCCATTTTGCTACAGTCGAAATAACTCATGAGATCGAGACTAGCCAAATCTCGTTGTTGTTGCCTTTTTTTGAACTTCACTCTCATACCCGATTCCAAGTTCAGGCAGGGGTTTCTTTTCCTCTAGGGCCCATAACACCTAGAGGTGTGACACATATTTTCCCCATATCTTATCATGAATTCATGTCATGTAAGAACTAGTGCATACATGCCCAAGCTAGACGAACAACCATCTTCCTTGGAGTTCATCTAGGGTTTACCAATACCTTGGTAACTACCCGATGTCTTGACTTGTTAACAATATAATATCCCATACCATTATGTTGGGTTGTATTCATTCAGTGATTCAAGTACAAGATTCATCACTCTGTACTATCAGGATCTAACCTAGGAGTGATGCCCATACATCCCTCCGTTACCTCCCATTCTGACCCTACCTATCAGAAGTACGGTTAATCTTGAGTGTGGTATTTGTCCTCCTACAAATACCATAAAGGCTTAAAACCAAGATTGTCTTGCCCACAATCTTGAATTACAAAATCAAGATTGTCCTTCCTACAATCTTGATATTTTTCCATCTCATAATTGTCTCACTAAGGTTTAAGAGGTTACTATTTGCAATGGTTTTCAGGTATAGAATAATGGTTTGAGTAAAATACTCCTATCTTTATAACTAAGGTTAAAACTACACCATTTACCAATTGTCATCAAAGCTTATATTTAATATCAACAACAATATTTAAACATTTTATATTTCATATTACCTTAAAGAGATCCTATTTATAATATACCAATCTCACATCCTATAAATATTATTTATTTTAATTGTAACAATATTAATAACTTTTACTATTAAAGAAAGAATTAAAGCATTCAAATAACTAATTATTTGCTTGCCAATATGAAAGAATGGATACTGAAGAAGTCATAAGATGACCATCATATCTGGAAAAACCTAAAAAATAGAGAATCTTAAATTAATTTGTTTTCCAACTGTTTTGATTTCTGATTGTGTCCTATAATAGTTTAAGGAATCTACTCTACGGTTTTAGTATATCTCCTGTCCTCTGTTAATTATTACCCAATATTACTTATAGCCACTTTCGTGTTGCTATGCGGGAGACTCTTTATATTCAAGCAAAGATAAGTCTGACTTAATACTGTAGTTGTGATATGAAGTCTAAATAAGCTTTATGGAGTCTTTGGTTCATATTACACAATCTAAGAAAGAAGATATAATATTGTCATCCTACGTATAGCGGCTCTCATAGCCATAGAAATTTTAAAACTATTTTCTTGTGCCACTACATATTTTCTTTCTTAAAAGAACACGCTGCCATACAAATATGCGCTATAGGTTCCAATCTATTCCATGACATCATTTAAATATTTATAACTCAATCAAAAATAAAATATAATTGAAAAAGAGAGATTGTTGACGTGATAAGTGCAAGTTTAGCAATGTTGACGGATTGGACATCTTTCACAATGGCTTAAAGAACTTAATGCAACAGTTCATTCAAAATAATATCCTCTTAATAGGCAAAACATAGAACAAAATATATTCTTTATGTCTAAACATAGTATAATCCTCAGACATCATATAAAATCCCTCAAGAAATCTTGTTCATCCATATCTAAAACACATAATAGAACCGTCCATCCTTTCAATAGGTATATTCATCATAATAACTAGGAAGACGTTCAAAAGTATGCCATGCAATTCGTTCTAAGTTTCAAATACCAGAATACATGTATTGATATGTTCAATGATAAATTTGGGTACTCTATATATATATCATCTGGGTTCTAATTTCCCAATTTCATTATTTTACAATGGCTTCAAGTAGAATAACAATTTCATCTTCCATATGGGAATGTTGTATCATGCAACCGAACTCATATATTTCTCATATAAATTGTTGGGAAGAGAAAATAGCTTTCATCTTCAGGAGTTCTTCATATTTCACTCCAAGGTTTGCCAGAGTTATTCCAAGGGTCGGAGCGGCCAAACTAAGATGATATGCAGCTAATATTATACATGCATACATTCTTTTCACATCCAATATAAAAGACAATCACTCAACAAAGTCTTCAACATATTTAATATATAGTTTACTATAGATATAGAATTAAACTTGTCAATTGAATTTTACTAAAAGATATTCAATCTTACCCGTGAGCACTTGTTCCTTCTTCCACTTTTAGAAAATCCCACTTCCTTCCTTTTGTTTCCTTTTTTTTCCTTCCCACACCAATAAAACCACCATAACAATGTCAATCAATATGCTTCCATTTTTCCCCCACTTCCCATTTTTTAGAAGAAGAGTGCTATAATTATGCTTAACAACTGTTGATTGTTCATGAGTCCTCCATCCTGAGGCTCACCATGTGGAATCCACATTGTTTCCACGTTCAACAACCAAAGCATCATAATAATTTTAATGCCTAATATTCTCAATTGTCTTGTATAATAAGTAATAAGGTTCTTTTTAATTTTCTTTTTATTATATTTTGTTATTAATATTTTCTATTTTATTTTATTTCTTTTATTATTTACTTTCTTTATTATTATAAGTATTATTAATATTATCATTATTATTATCTCTTACATATATATATATATACACACATTTTTTTTAAAATAAATTTCTAAAAGAAAACATTCACAAGCATACCTATTAATGCAACTACATGATATGCATCTATATGGACCATTGACGGATGCATTGCTAGTAGGGTTCTTTGCCCCTATCAACAGTGAATACTCCACCGCTCATCATTTCCCTTGACTTACCTATCTCCGGTCAACCCTTTTTGCCAACCGAGGAAACATCTATCCTTTGAATTGTTCTCACCAGTAATAGTACTTGTCCCTGCGTCCACATACTCATTAGCAATATCTCATCCTTGCAGATAAATCAATAGCAATATCTTATCCTTGCAGATAAATTAGGTATACAAGAAGTTAGATCTTGGAGGGTTATTACAGCTCCTTGCTTAAAACCTTTTCGTTACCTTTATCCCTATGATTCCCCAACACCCTTTTCCTCTTCACCCATTGATTCTAACGAGGGTTAGAGGTTGGCCTGCTAAAACTCTACTCTTGATGATGACCCAATTTGTCATAGATTTTGTACTTCTAACCTTCGCTTTCACACACAATTTCCTAGATCTAGGTCCTCAGCTTGGATAGCAGGCTGACAAATTTTGGAAGGTCCTTGTCTGCCTAAGCTAAGACACACAATTTAGCTGTAATCATCTACGAGATAAAATTAGAGGGGTCAAAAAAGGAGGCAAAACCCCCAATCTTACTAGCAATCACTTGGAAAATACTCTTGCGACAAAAATGAATAGGAACATCAAGGAGAGAAACATGGATCAGACTCAAGCTAACCTATTGAGTTCGAAGGTTAAAACTCGGGTCCCATATTCAAAGAAATATACCATGCTTACCAAAGAACCATGGTTTGTCCTAGATAATCCTCATTGAATATGCTTCTGAGCTAAGCTTGAAGAGAATGAAACCAGTAGGAATAGTTGCAACCTCAAAGAAACCCTTGAGGGACCACCTGCCAATGACCCACCTTTTTAGGATGTCAAGCTTCGGATGCCTACCTTGGTCCTGTGAATTCCAAATACTGAGGCATCCTGCCTTTGAATTTCTTCAAATCTCATGAATATAAATTTATATAAATGAAAAACACAAATTTTTCTGATTATATTACATTAAGTATAATGTTTTTAGTTTAACTACTCAAATAAATTTAATAAAAACTTATATTTTATAGGTTTTAGTCCTTAATACATTGACTCTAGAATATCACAGGAATTCTTTCACTTAAACAATCAACATTATGGTAAATTGTTATTATTCAAACTTAAATGCTAGGATTGTCAAATAGATGCTAATATTTTGTAATATGTAAAATAGTGCATGTTATTTTTTTATATTAAATTGAATATAAGTTTATATAAAAGAAAAACTCTATTTTTTTAGATCATATTATATTAAATATAATCATATTTAATTTAAACATCTAAATTATTTTAATAAAAACCAATATTTTATAAGCTTTAATCATTATTTCATTGCCTTTATAATGTTAAAAGTTGTCTTTCACTTAAATAGTTAATATGTTTAAAGCGATATTTTGATCCATTCACTTATTTACTTGATACATTTTTTTTTTTAATTTTTGTTTTTATATAAATATAGTTTTTTTTTTTTTTATGATTTGAACTTGAATAATTTAAATAACAATTCAATTACATACCACTAGGGTGTCTACATAACACCTATTACAATCACATGTTTTTTAAAGAAACCAATGTACGGATAAATTTAAATTAAAAATCCTTGTAACCTTTAATTTACTTTTAAAATAAGATCGAAGTCTATTATTTTATTTTTATTTCATTTTGATATATAGAAGCAATGGTTACAATCACAATTTTTAGTAACTACCAGCACAACTGGTAAGGTTCCAACTATCTACAAAGGCTCCCACTGACTTCGATTTTATTCTACAAGATAAAGATTATAATTTTTTAGAAGAGAAATAAAAAAAAAAAAAATTGTTTGTGCTTTGTTTTATTTTATTTTTTAAAAAGTCATAGCCAACCGTCATTCATAGGTGGCAGGTACAAAGTCATCTTATCTATCAAGATGCACTGAACACTCCAACCCACCATTCTATTTCCGTCCATGGTATGAGACATTGTTTTCAGAACTTTGTCTGATTAGGAACTGGGAAAAATACCACTAAATTTTATTATTTTCAGATCTTTGTCTGATTGTGGACTTGAGAAAAAGCCACCACCAGATTTTGTTTTCCTCCCCAGAAAAACATTGAACACTCTAACTTACCATTTCTGTATTTCCCTTCTTGGTACTAGACATTGCTTTCAGAGTTTTGTCTGGTCATGGAACTAGGAAAAAGATACGGTCAGATTTTCTTTGTTTTGGTTTTCGGAACTCTGTCTGATTATGGAACTGGGAAAAACATTTCACCAGGTTTTTTTTTTTTTAATAAAACGCATTCTCACACATTTAATTTAAACCTTTTGATGAAAATTAAAAATTATATCACTAAAATATCCTAAAAACGGTCAGGTCATTTTTGTTTTTGCAAGAAAAAGTACTAGAAGAGAGAAGCCTATGCTTAAAGGTTCTCTCAGCTTTTAATTAGGAGGGTATAATACTATTAACTTACTGAACAATGTCTAAAGAAAAGGAAGCTGTCCCTCAGTTAAGGTAATTACTCTTATTTTCCTGCTATCTTGATTATGGTTTAGACAAGGTAATCCTTAATAGCAGTTTTCTTGATTATTCCAGAACTAAGATACCCATTTTCTTAAATATTGGTTTTGAAATCTTGTATTTAAGTTTCGTGTCACTAATTAGACAAGGTAATCCTTAATAGCAGTTTTCTTGATTATTTCAGAACTAAGATACCCATTTTCTTAAATATGGATGTTATGTTTTGAAATCTTGTATTTAAGTTTCGTATCACTAATGAATGTACTTCATTTCCTTGAATGCTGCTTACATTTCTCACCCTCAAAAGATCTTGAGAGGGTTTTCCCTTGCCAGTTGGGGCTAATTAAATATATCGTTATATAAATATAATTTTGTTTATGTTTTTTATAGACGTCTAAAATTTGTGTTTTAATTAGAGCATTTGCTCTTAAGTTTTATGGCATCCATCTTGACATTCATTCTATAAGGATGTTTTTTTAAGGTTATTATCAGTTTTAAAGTTATTAATTTTAATTTGAACAGGATGATACAAAGGATTCGTTGCTTTGAATACCTTTATTAGATTTTACATCACTATAGATAAAGGCATATTTGCATATATGCGCATATAGGCTGTATCCCTTTATAATCATTATAACTCGTAAAAATTGTTAAAAATATTAAACCTGATCCCATCTCGGTAGTTTGGAGTGATTTGACCCCTGACAGATTGGATCACCGTAAATCTGATCGCCGCATTAATTCCGGTAGTTGTAGTTCGACGATCAGTCAGAAACCCTACTTCGACGGTCAGAAACCCTAGTTGTCAGAAGATAAGCTTGTCAGAAGGTAAGCCTTATCCTCCCTTCCATAGGCTATAAAAGACATTTCAAGTTTTCAAAAAATGGAGGGAGTGTAGATCTCAGTAGTGCACAGCAGTGCAAGTTTGGGGTAAAATCCGAAGAAGTGCGAGTTGCAAAGGAGCGGAATTTTGACAGATCCGAACAACGACTTTGAGCTCTTCCTTGTCTTTTTGTTGATCCTGTATTTATTTGCAGAAGTTTGTAAACCCTTCAATGAAGGAAGGTCTGTAAGATTCTCTTGCATAAATAAAACTTTGTTTTATTTCCCTCTATCGCTCGTCCGTGTATATTTTTCCTCTATCACTCACCAAGTTGAGCGATTACAGGATTAGCTCATTTTAATAGCAACTTTCGTCATTTTTACCTTAATCTCTCAAAGGCATCCATTTTCGTCCTTTACTCCGCTTGTCCTTGGTGTTTGTGTTTTATGCATTTGTCCTACTCTATTTCTCTCCATAGCTCGCTTTTCATAAAAATTCCCTATATCGCACAAGTTTGAGCGATTCACGTCTTTTTTCATTTGAACAATAGATTTAGGGCAAAAAACATTTGTTTTTTGTATTATTTTGTTTTTATCTTCTTCTTCGAATGCATTTTTTTCTATATCGCCAAACCTCAACATTATTACCCCATAGCGTTGCCCAGGATAGCGATTTACGATTTTTTTTTCACCTGCGATCCGTAGCTATTTCACACTTAGTTAAAAATACATCATTTTTAAACCTTACATTAATGTGCAAATTTCTTAGCGCGGCTATTGAAAATCATGCCAAATTTTCTCCCTAGCTCGCCGGTGCACAAAGAATTTACTCCCTGGCACTCCAAGTGTGAGCGATCCGAGGCATACTTTTTATTTTTCTTCAAATTTGTATCAGAGCCGATTAGTGCCTTGATACAAAGACCTAAGCATGGCTTCCCGGAGCAACAATTTGCAGTTACAAATATCGCGCTTCAATGGAAAGAACTACGACTACTGGAGTATCCAGATGAATATCCTATTTGGATCTCAGGAGCTATGGGACCTAGTTGAGAACGGATACCTAGAATTGGTAGATGCAGCAACACTGGCCGCCCTCTCCCAAGCAGATAAGGACCTATTGAAGGAGAACACCAAGAAGGACCAGAAGGCCTTGTTTTACATCATGCAAGCGATCGAAGAGACTATCTTCCTACGGATCGCATCGGCCACCAAGGCAAAGCAGGCCTGGGATATTTTGGCCAGCTCATATTAGGGCACCAACAAAGTGAAGCTCATGAAACTGTAGATGCTAAGGAGGGAGTTTGAGAACCTATATATGAACGAGATGGAGTCCATGGGTGACTTCTTCACCCGAACGATAGACGTAATCAACCAGATGCGATTGAATGAAGAAATCGTGCAGATCCAAAGAATCATGGAGAAGATTCTTGGAAGCTTGTTTTCTAAGTTTGAATTGGTTGTTATAGAAATCGAGGAGTCGAGGGATCTAACAACCCTCTCGGTGTACGAGCTCATGGGTTCCTTGTAGATACATGAGCAGAGGCTGAGCTACTCTTCTCAGTCCTCTTTGGAGTAGGCATTTAAGGTGCATGTCTCATTTTGAGACAGTGGTAAACAAGATTCCCACCATGGCGCCTCTAGTTCTCAAGGAGGAAGAGGCAGAGGCAGGTGTGGGAAAGGAAACAAGCAAGGAGGATGGTTAAAACCTAGCAAGGAAGAGACCAATTACAATTTCCATTAGCAAGGTGGAAGAGGCAGTGCGAAGAATCAACAAGGCAAATACGGTCAAAAAAAGGACAAATCCAAGGTCCAATGTTACTATTACAAGAAGTTTAGCCATTATATCTTCGAGTGTAGAAAAAATATGGCAAAGGAGAACCAGTAGCAAGACCACTACACATATGAAGCTAAAAATGTTGGGTGCAGATATGTTGGTGGGAACGTGCTACTGACTTGTATTATTGAGGAAGAGATCCAGAAGAACATCTGGTATCTCAACAGCGAGTGCAACAATCACATGACAGGGAATAAGGAGATGTTCTCACAACTGGATGAAACAATCTAGTCCAAGGTAAATATGGGGAATAATAGCAAGGTTATCATTATGGGGAAAGGTAAAATCCTCATCCACACCAGGCACAGTGAACGAAAGAAAATATTTGATGTCTACTATGTTCCTAGTCTGAAGCACAACCTGCTAAGTGTTGGACAACTCATGCAGAAGGAACACACTGTTCAGTTCAAAGACTGAACCTGCACCATCAGAGACAAAGCGCATGGGTAGATAACAACAGTGTCCATGATGAAGAATAAAATATTTTCATTGCAGATTCAGAATGAGTCTCTGATGTCCCTAAGTGCAGTCATGAAGGATGCTACATGGTTGTGGCATCTCAAATTTGGTCATCTAAGTTTTATTGGCCTAAATCTACTATAAAATAAGTACATGGTGAAGGGTTTACCCCTTATTGAGCAACAAAATCAAATGTGTGAAGGTTGCTTAGTTGAAAAACAACACAGGGATTCATTCCCTTTCGGTTAGTCTTGGAGAGCATCATAACCATTGGAGCTAGTGCACTTATATATTTGCAGTTCGATGCAGACCAGCACACTTGCTGGCAACAAGTACTTCTTGAATTTCATTCATGACTTCATTCAGAAGACCTGGGTCTATGCCATTAAGTAGAAGTCAGAGGCTTTTGATAATTTCAAGGATTTCGAGGCTCTGGTGGAGAAATAGAGTGGCTACCAGGTTAAAAACCTCAGAACGGATGGTGGAGGTGAATACATCTCCAATGAATTCCAAAATTTTTGCAAGGTAAATGGAATTCGGAGGTAGCTCTCTACTAGATACACATCGTAGCAGAACGGTGTAGCTGAGAGGAAGAATAGAACCATCATGGAGATGGCACGTAGCATGATGAAGGCAAAGGATTTTCCACATGAGTTTTGGGTAGAGGTTGTAACATGTGCAATCTATCTGTTGAACATATATCACACCAAAATCACGAAGGATAAAATTCCATAGGAAGCCTAGAACGGTCAGAAGCCATGTGTGGCTCATTTGCATGTTTTTGGGTGCATTGCATATGCACATGTTCTAGAAGAGAAGAGGTAGAAGTTGGATGATAGAGCAAAGAAGTGTATCTTCATAGGATACAGTGAGGAAGCAAAGGTGTACAAGATGTATAATCTTGTGATGAAGAAGCTCGTCATCATTCGTGATGTGAAGTTCCTAGAGGATGAATCCTTGAAATGGAAGTCCAAGAGTGTCTAGTGTGAGCTAGTAGTTTTTGAGTCTGTTGACTTGGATGAGAATAGTTTACAACCACCTGTGCCCTCAAGCAACAATAGTGATGCTAGCAGTAGCACAGCCTCACCATCCCAGTTGCCTCTAATTGTAATCAGAATTAAAAATATAAGGACACCTGCAAAGACAAGAAGCTTTCAAGACATCTACGAGGTAACCCGCAATCATCAATATGAGGTATATTTTGACATTGCTTTCTTTACTGAGGTTGATCCAATTGAGTTCGAAGACGCAAATCAGAATCATAAGTGGGTGAAGGCAATGTATGAGGAGATAGAAGCCATTGAGAATAACGATACATGGAAGCTAGCAGATCTTTCAGCAAGGAAGAAGACCATTGGTGTCAAGTGGGTGTATAAAATGAAGTTCAACGCCCAAGGTGAAGTTTATCAGCATAAGGATAGACTGGTGGTGAAGGGCTACAAGTAGAAGTCAAACATCGACTATCATGAAGCCCAAATTGACACAATTAGGATTATCCTGGCATTGGCAGCCCAATAGGGTTGGAAGGTGTTCCAGATGGACGTCAAGTCAGCCTTCCTCAACGGTATTTTGGAGGAAGATGTCTACATAGACCAACCACATGGTTACGATGTTGAAGGACAGGAGGGCAAGGTCCTAAAACTGAAGAAGACCCTGTATGAATTGAAGTAGGCACCTAGGAAATGGTACAACCAGATTGATGATTATTTTTAGGATAATGGGTTTGTCAAATGCCCATATGAGCATACCCTATACCTGAAGGTAAATGAAGTAGGGGAGCTTATAATCATCTACCTCTATGTGGACGATCTAATTTACACTAGCAACAATGCTGCACTGTTTCACCAGTTCAGAACAACCATGAAGAAGGAGTTCGAGATGATGAACATAGGGCTGATGAAGTATTTTATCTACATCAAAGTTGACCAATCGATAGATGGCATCTTCATTTCTCAGGTTAAGTATGCAAACGATGTCCTAAAGCGGTTCAATATGGAGGACAACAAACCTGCCATCACACCCACTACCACGGGTTTGAAGTTGAGCAAGTTGAACTCTTAGAGAAATGTTGATCCAAATTTGTTCAAGCAGCTAGTTGGCAGTATGATGTATCTAACTTCAACTCGACCATATATGATGTTTGGAGTTAGTATGATCAGTTAATTTATGGAGACTCCAAAGGACATGCACTGGCAAGCAGACAAGTGAATCATGTGCTATGTCAATGGGATACAGAACCATGGCATCTTCTATGACAGACAAGAACAATTGGAACTGATGGGCTACAAAGATAGTGATTGGGCTAGCAGCACTGATGATTGAAAGAGCACCTTTGGGTATGCATTTCATATCATATAAGGAGTAGTTTCATGGGCATCCAAGAAGCAACTAATTGTTGCATTGTCCATTGCTGAAGTAGAGTATGTCACTTCCACTTCAGTCACATGCCAGGCAGTTTGGTTGCGAAGGGTTTTGAGTGAATTGAACCATCCTATGAAAGGCACAACAACCATATTTTATAGCAACAACTCCGCCATTGCATTGTCGAAGGATCTATTTTTCCATGGGTGGATGAAGCATATCGACATCCGGTATCACTTCATTAGAGAGCTGGTGAAGTCATGTGAGGTTTAATTTTAGTTCTCCAGATCCAAGGAGCAGGTAGCTGATATTTTTACCAAGCCTTTGAAGGAGGACTTCAACAGATTATGACTCCCATTGGGGGTCAAAGGGCTTGTGAGATCACGTTTAAATGAGGGTGTTAAAAATATTAAACCTAACCCCCATCTCGACAATATGGAGTGATTTAACCCCTAATAGATCGTATCACCACAAAATTTATCATTACATTAATTTCAGTAGTTGCAATATGGCGATCAGTCAGAAACCCCACTTTGACAGTCAGAAACCCTAGTTTTCAGAAGATAATATGATCAAAAGGTAAGCCTTATCCTCCCTTTCCTAGGCTATAAAATGCAGTTCAGGTTTTCAAAAAACAAAGCGAGTGTAGATCTCAGTAGTGCATAGTAGTGCAAATTTGGGGTAAAATCCAGATAAGCGAGAGTTGCAGAGGAGTAGAATCTTGATAGAGCCAAACAACAACTTTGAGCTCTTCCTTGTATTTTTGTTTATCCTGCATTTATTTTTAGAATTTTGTAAACCATTCAATGGAGGAAGGTCTGTAGTTTCTCTTGCATAAATAAAACTTTTTTTATTTCCGTTTATCGCTCGCCGATGTATATTTTTCCCTCTATCACTCACCAAGTCGATCGATTACGGGATTAGCTCATTTTAATAATGAATTTCATCATTTTTATCTTAACCTCTCAAAAGGCATCCATTTTCGTCCTTTACTCTACTTGTCCTTGGTGTTTTGTCTTTTATGCTTCCCTCCATCGCTCGCTTTTCATAAAAATTCCCTGTATCGCATAATTTATGAGCGATTCACGTCTTTTTTAATTTGAACAAGAGATTTAGGGCAAAAAAAATGTTTTTTGTCTTATTCTATTTTTGTCTTCTTCTCCGAATGCATTTTTCCCTATATCACCAAACCTCAACATTATTACCCCGTAGTGCTACCCAAGACAGATATTTGCGGTTTTTTTTCTTTTCACCTGCGATCCGCAGCTATTTCACACTTAGTTAAAAATACATCATTTTTAAACCTTACATTAATGCATAAATTTCTTGACGTGGTTATTGAAAATTGTGCCAACTTTTCTCCCTAGCTCATTGGCGCACAAAGAATTTACTCCCTGGCGCTCCAAGCACGAGCGATCCGGGGCATACTTTTTATTTTTCTTCAAAAATTACACTTAATGTTATTACTATCAAAATTTTTAGTTCTTATCTCATACGCTTCACAATAAAACACTCTGAAATAGTTCAAAGTAATATTATGTAAGACACCTATGAGTTGTATTCACTACTTCTGCAAAAAGTTTCATACACAAGTTCCTATATTGAAATATGATATCATTGTATCATGATAACTTTCGTAGTCTAAAACTTAATGTAAATCTTACAATAAAAAATAATGGGAATAAAATAAAGGTGCAATATAATAAGACAAGAATAACTTTGAAATACTCATAAAATAATCACATGGAAATGCTTACAAAAATATTGAAAATGCTATAAAATAAAGGTCTACTAATGCATGCTATAATGCATTTTGGATACTAATTACAATGTTTCATCACAAATATATAATAGTATGTGATTCCTGTCATGGTGCATTCTTGACCTTCACTCTTTTAAAAATTTAATGCCCTGGTCATATACATATATATTTCTATTCCTTTTCTCCTGCTTAAAGCGCAGTTCGACCACTCCATAATCGTTCCTGCGTAATCTATATAAGAGGGAAATATAAATCTAAAGCATACTTTAAAAGGACATAATTTTTTTCCCCTATCGTCTATGTTTTTTTATTTTACTCCATATTTCGAAGCCCATTTGGATTTTCCAAGCCTTCACTGCAACTATCGTGGAGAAGAGAAACGTAGCCCTTTTTTAGTGGGAAATTCTAAAAATTTTAAATTTAAAATCGATTATTCTTCATTTGATATTTTAAATGGAACTCTCCCTTCGCATCAGATAGAAAGACTCTTGGTCTATTTATTTTACTAGAGTTCTATATTTTCTATAACAACATGGCCTTGTTTGGCTTTGGTGCACTTGAGATTTGCCTCATAATGACTTCTCCATTTATTATAATAGTTTTGAAGATCTCGTGATTTGTTTTCTCGATCTTCTTCTCGTTCAAGTGCTCTTCGACACTCCCGGAGAACATCCGATTTTTTCCTTTATAAACGTCTCACTAAATATTGGAAACATATTCATTTAGCTGAAAACTTTAGTAATTTATTTTGGCCCATTGCTATCTGCTATTTTCTCTACAATATTTTTTGATCTGTAGGTCTGCAACGACGTTGCCTACTCTTCACTCAGAGGTCATTTGTGCTTTCTGGTCTATGGCACCTTTTGGTGTGTTTTTGGCCCATTGCTATTTGCTATTTTCTCTTCAAAGTATTTTTTATCTGTAGGTTTGCAACGACATTGCCTACTCTTCATTCAGAGGTTATTTGCACTTTCTGGTTTATGATGCCCTCATTTTAGCAACATCTAGTGTGTGCCTTTTGTTGTGTGCCGCCCTCCCTCCTCATTTTCGTTGTCTATGGAACCATAAAATTCTCTCAAAGAAGTTCTTAGTGCCTTAACCTCTGTATTTGAATTCACAAGCACCTTCACTCTGTCTTCACCTCTAATCGCATCCTCTTCAATAACAAGTATTGGTGATATTAATTTTTTTTTATTTAACCCTTACTCTTCATTGTAGGTGATGTAAAAGGTACGTCATTGAGGATCTCTGCTGTGGCGCCCAATGTTTGATCGTTGAGCGATGCCAACCAAGGTGAAATCAATTTTCTGAAGCACTCCTCTGTCTGATGTTTCTCTCTTTATCTCGTTTGGATTTTTAATTGTACTCTATTTATTTTTCATATTTTGTACATCTTTGTAGCCATCTGAAAGAAATATTGGCCCTCTAATTGGCTTGGATAAAAGAGCAATAAATATAATATTTATTTTCGGGGGTTGTTCAGATGCCTTTTTTGCACCTATCTCAAATACAGAAGTGGGGGGTTGTCTACTTTGTATTTGTTCCATTTTTTTTGCCTCTTATTATTGCTTTTACATTTGGTAAAATATTATTTTCTTAATCATTATGGAAATCTTATATTTTTTCTTTTTAAAAATTACTATAAGCAAAGTTTTTTAAATTAACATTTAATTTTCGTAATATTTACTTTCCTTATAGTATATTTTATTTTGCTTAAAGAAATAACTTTAAATGTATCATTAAGCAAAATTTAAATTTTAAAAATATTATATATATATTTTTTTTTGGTAAGTAAGAGAATATTTATGATTAACACCGGGTTTTAACTGGTTGACCCAAAACCATTTTACAAAATAGGGTCCACTGACCAACTGGACAAAGGCCAAGCCCTGAAAGTTTAAACTGACAACAAAAAGGGCCAAGACCTACTCTTCCAACAGAATACAGCCAAACTAAACTATGGAAGCCTAATATTATGGCCATCGTGAAAAGAAAGACGCAAAATAGAACTAACAAAGACAAAATCCACTTTGAGCCTTCCAATCTAAAATTTTTCATTATCTATCACCATTGAGACCGCATGAGGAAGATTTTCAGTCCACGTGATCAAATTTTCTGCTACAATGCCTTCATTTGCCGACTCTATCACCGCCATGTTTGCTTCCCGGAAGGTATGCAAAATTATGGCCTCATGTCGATCATGAATTAGAGCCCTTGCTTCGTGGATGTAGTCATCAAATCTCCAAGGAGCTCTCTTAGTGTTCTTTAGAAGATTTATAATAATAAGAGAATCACCTTCCACCAACAGCTTCCCCCGGATAATTCTCTCCGCCACCTTGAGGCTCCTCCAAACTGCCCTCGCTTCAGCCACATTGTTAGTTTGAGCTCCAAGATGTTCAGCAAAAGCTACAAGCACCTCACCCTTGTGGTCTCTAAGTAAGCCACCAGCCCCAACTTCACCTGGGTTTCCCCTAGATGCCCCATCAAAATTTAACTTAATCCACCCTAGGGGGGGTGGGGTCCATGAGATCATGGTTCTAGGACAGACTTGAGGATGATTGAGGCCATCAATGAGAGGTAAGTTTAATGACTGGCCTAATGAAGCTTCAAAAGGATTTGGAGGTCTAGATGCTGCAGGCACTAAACAAGCATTCTCATTAGCATATACTAAAATTTTTGACAGACAGAGGATGACCGAGAAACCTTATCCAAGAAGGCCCGACGATTCCTTTCCAACCATATCTCGCCACAAGTAGTGATGAAGGCAGATCTTCCACATATACCTAAGACGCCTATTCAAAAAGGGAGAAGGCCACTGGACAAATAAGTCAAAGATGGACCGAGGATGGACCCAATAAATATGAAACACTTGTAACAGACCTAACAAGATTGAGACAGAAAAATTACAATACGTAAAACAAATGATCAATAGACTCCCACTCGTACATACAAAGATAACACCTATTAACAATAGTCACACCTCTTTTTATTAAGTTATCCATGGTGAGGATCTTATTTTGGATGGCCATCCATGCAAAAAACCCAACCTTCGGAACAATGCTTTTGGGCCAAACTTCCAAGTGAGGGAAAGTAGGTTCATCATTATCAATAAGCATCAGATAAGCAGTCTTGACAGAAAATTCCCCATTGTCTGAAGCTTCCCAGATAAGCTGGTCCTCAAGAATGCCAGAAGGGAGTAAAGACTATCTTAATTCATTCTCCAAAGATTATTGATGCCCCCGGTAGATCATTGTTCATTATTGGCTTCCAAACCCTTCTATTGTTTGACAAAGTAATAAAATCTGCAACTTTGGTACCAAAAACTTCAATTGTCCAAGCTCTAAGGGTTGAAAGGATGGGGTCTCGCAGAGAGGGGATAGTCCTTTAACCATTTGTGGTCCCGTAAATCAATGTTTCTTCCATTTCCCGGCTTTCCAACGTAGCCCTTTGCTTAGCAAGTTTTTAGTTTGAAGGATTGATTTCCAAAAAATTGATCCCCCGGGAGGAAAGGAATAACTTAAAAATTCAGCTTTCTTGCAAATACTTTCTTCTCGATTATAGTAATCCATTCTCGCATTTGCATTTGTCGAAGACGCCATGCTTGTTTGGCCAGGAGGGCCATGTTTAAATGTTGTATTCTCCTTAGCCCAATACCTCCAAACTCCCTTGGTTTGCAAACCCTATCCCAGGACACCAAGTGAAAGCGCTCGCTTAGATTCGGAACCACCCATAGGAACCTCTTCTCGGATCTCGTTCAATTTTAGTGTAGACACTTGTAGGAGCTTTAAAAATAGAGAGAAAGTAGACAGGGATGCTTTGAATGGAAAACCTCGGTGAGAACCGCCTTGCCGCCTTGAGATAACAAATTCCCTTTCCATCCAACTCACCTTCCTCTCGAATTCTTTCAATTACATTAGTCCACATGGAATCGTAGCTCTGCTCGTAAATAAAGGAAGGCCTAAGTATGTGGATGGAAGAGTAGACACCGAGCATCCAAGAATCCTAGCAATCTTAATCGCCTCTCGAATGGGAGTGTTAAAGAAATAAATTTTACTCTTTGAAAAATTTACCTTTTGCCCCGCAAAGATCCTCATATAGCTCTAGAATATGTTTTATGACCTTAGCCTCAAAAACCGATGCAAGAGTTAACAACAAAGTATCATCCACAAACCGTTCATGTGTAATCGCTCGTGTTTGTGATGATGCTTTAATTCCCGAAATAAGACCAATATTACAGCAGCTTTGATTGTCCTCCCAAGGGCTTCAGCCACAATGATAAACAACATGGGAGAGATAGGGTCACCTTGCCTTAGGCCCCTTTTACTTTGAAAGTATCCAACAGGAGCACCATTAACAAGGACTGAAAACCAAGGTTTCATAAAACATCCTTCCAAAAGCTTGATCCATTCATGATGAAAACCAAATTTCTGAAGAATGGCGTAAACAAAACTCCAGCTTTATGCGGTCATAAGCCTTGTTCATATCCACTCTTGAGAGCAAAAGCAGGTTTTTTAGTCCGGACTACCGAATGGAGGGCTTCATGAACTCGTTATGACACCATCAAGGATGGACCTTCCAGGGACTGAACTGCCTTGACAAACATCAATAAACATAGGAAGGATCTTCCTCATTCTATTTGCAATCGCCTTGGTCAAAATTTTATAAACAACATTACAAAGGCTAATAGGTCTAAAGTCCATCATAGATCTAGGAGTAGGAATCTTTGGGATTAAAGCAATAAAAGTGGAGTTAAAACTTCTCGGAATATGCTTTGTGGACTGAAATTCCTTGATAGTAGCACATACATCAAAACCTACAATATCCCAAAAAGCCTCGAAAAAATGAGGTGAAAACCCGTCCGGACTCGGAGCTTTATCGTGGTTCATTGAGAAGAGGGCCTCTTTGATTTCTTCATCCGTGAAAGGCTTAATTAACTCCCCATTCAAGTCATCAAAAATTAAATGAGGAATATGGTAAAGCATTGATTCTGAAGCTAAGGCGTAACCGAAATGTTCTTCTCCTAAAAGATTCTCGAAAATAGGAAACTGCTTCATTTCTGATCTCATTAGGACTAGAAAGGGATGATCCATCATCTCTAACAAGTTCTTTAATTCTATTGTGGCTTCTGTTCCTTAAGGTAGATGCATGAAAAAATCTTGTGTTGGCATCACCTTCTTTTAGCCATGTAGCTCTAGACTTTTGCCGCCAAAAAGTCTCCTCGCAGGCTAAAACATTATGGTACTCAACAAGGGCTTTCTTTTCATCTCCCTCGTAGGGAAGGGTCTGGAAATCCCTCTTCAAGTTTTTTCTCAATGGTTGATAACCTTTCAGAGATGACTTTCTTGTTTTCAAAAATGTTTCCAAAAATTTCTTTATTCCAGATCCTTAGATTTTCTTTCACCACTTTAAGTTTCTGTGCTAATCTGAATGAAGGCCTGCTCTGACAAGAATGCTGCCACCACTGAGAAATTCTATCAGGGTGGTGCATCCACATAGATTCAAACCTAAAAGGCCTTTTGAATTTTGGAGTCTCTTCAATTTCAAGTAAAATCGGGTTGTGGTCAGACCCAATGCGAGGCAAGGACAACAGATTTGCATCCCCAAAAGATTGTATTGCTTCCTGTGACAAAAAAACCTATCAAGATTTTCCATTATAAGTTGATTTCCAGACCTCCTATTGCTCCAAGTAAATTTAGAATTTTTTAATTTGACATCCAATAAATTGTTGTTGTTGATGAAATCTTGAAAGTCCTCCATACTTCTTGCTGGAATTCCTACTCCCCCTTTTTTATCATAGGGGTAAAGAGGGGTATTAAAGTCCCCCGCCACTATCCATGGGATATCCTGAAAAGCTTCCTTGAAATGACTGAGTAAATTCCATAGATCAGCTCTCCCATATATAGAATTAGGGGCGTACACATTTGTTAATATCCAAGAAAGGTCACTAACCTTATCCTTAAAAATAATGCTCATTACCCTTTCCCCTAATTGAATAACCTTGCCTTCCACCTTCCCCGGATTCCGGATACAAAGAAGACCACCTGAGGTTCCATTGGCTTTGCAAAAAATTGCTTCTCCATTTTTCCATATATTGAGGGCAATTTTTCTAGACAAAACTTCATCGACTTTAGTTTCTTGCAAAATAAGAATAGTGGGATCAAAATCTCTTCTTAAATATTTGACTAACCGCTGTTTAGGAAGGCCATTGAGCCCCCTTACATTCCAGGATATGATCTTCATTTGGAACTTTTAAAGTTTTTTCCTCTTCCCCTGCCTTGGACTTGAGGGGGCTTAAGAATTTTGTTCTCTTCAAAGGGAAGATTTCCAATTGATGGAAACAGAGTAGTTTGAATTCCATTAGCTATCTCATCTTGGACCTCTTCTTTCCATTTCTGGGCATTTGACTTTCTTCCCTTTTTTTTCTCACCTCCACAACCAATCAAGGGGGACTTCATTGAGCTTCTAGTCCTGCTTCGGGCTAAATTTGGTTTGGGTAACCTCGTTGGATAACAAGGTCTGAAACCCCTTCTCTCGGATTGGGACAAAGACAAAGGTGAAAAATGTCGCTTGGAAGGGTTGATTAACTCTGAAAGCACTTTTTCTCTTTTTGGGGCGTAAAAAGACTCATCATTAGGGCATTCTTTATGACCAACAGGAGGAGGATTGGAAGGTCCAGATTTGGTTGGGGAGTCAAGGTAAGCAGGGAGACCAAGAATTATATCCTCAACATTAGACCCTTCATTCTGATTTTCCTCTGTAATTATTTGGTTTTCAGCCAAAATGTTAAATTTATTTAGATTTTCGAAAGGAGAGCATACCTTTTGTTGGTCAGTTTGTGATGTAGCAATTTGCTTGTCCTTACCATTGTCCATGTGAAGCTCAGCCTCATTCTCCATTTGCCCCAAACCAGAGGCCTTTGCCTTTTCAACATTTGGATCTTTAACCCTGTACATCCCTGTGTATTTGCCATTATTTCTGAAAGACTGCCGCTTGGAATCATTATTCCTAGGAAGGGTTTGCTGGCTTCTCAAAAAAGAGCATTGTCCTTTGAGATGGCCTTGAATATTACAGTTAGAGCAAAATGCCGGTCTATTTTCATATTCGATGACCTGTAATCTTGTTTTATTTCCATATTCTAACTCCACATGAGTAGGAAGCTCAGATTTTAGGTTTGCATTTACACAAATCCTAGCATGCGTCATTCCGGTGCGTGCAAGGGTTGGATTGTCAATGGCCACCAAATCCCCTATGGTCTTGGCAATACCCTGAAGAAAATACTCATGCCACCAATGAAACGGGAGATTTGGGAGACGGACCCAAATGGGGGCAAAGTTTATGCTCGCTTTTCTCGGGTCAAAATCCTCAGCCCATCTCCTAAGAAAAAGACTTCTTCGGCCCAAGAACCAAGGTCCTCCCGTTAGAATACGACTAGCATCTTCACTATTGTTAAGGCGTACCGCAAAAAAACCCCTTGATAATGCAATAATCTCCATGTGTCCATAAGTCTTCCACTTCAAGGATGCCCATCGTCGAATCGTTTCAATATCCGGCCCGCCCCCTATGAATTTGCCTACCGGAGAAAAAATTTTCCATCGATATAAAGTCTGCCATTACGCTTTCGTGCACGGATACCTTCTCGCCCATTGGGAGTGAGAGGTGGTAAGGAATGTAAGGAAACCCTATTGCCACCTTTAAGGGCCTGTGCAAAAGACTTATTGCCCTTAGGATTCTTGATGTGGGCCTTCTTATCAAAAATAATATCATGGGGTTCGTGTCCCTCTAATTTTTTAAAACCCTCAGTGTCCTTATCACTCGTCCACCCGCTTCTTCCTCGCTTGCTTCGTAACCTTGCTTGTTCCCTCCTTGAGCCTCACAGCTTCCAGGGGTTTGGAAACCCTGTTTCCCACCTCCAACAGAATGAGAATCATGTTTGCAGAAATTGCACCTGCCTTCGCTCCCGCTTTGCTCCATTCCTGCCTCCAGACTGCAAAAATTGATATGAAGAATGAAATATTGTTTCTAGAAATGTTTTGTCAATTTTCACTTTTTTAGTAAAAGCTTCAATAAAATCATTTTGTTTTAAATTTTTATATGTATGAAACTTAAGTGAAAGCAAAAAAAAAAAAAAAATATTATATTTTAAAGTGGTATTTCATTTCCCTTAATTTACCTCTTTGCTTAAAAAATACATAGATTAATCTATTTAATGCTTATTATAATATTTTGTTTTATTTCAAAAGTTATAATTCCATGAAGTTCTCTAAATAAAAACAATTTTTTTTATTTGAAATTATATTTTAGCAAATAGATTAATAAATTTTTCCTTTTTTAAAAAGCATAAATTTATGTCATTTTGTTTAGCATAAAATATATAAATTAAATAATTTAAGAAAAGCACTTAATTTCTTTGTCCTTAATTTATCTCTCAAATCACAAATATAATCTCCATAACCATTATTTGACATCTACTTTCCCTCAAGTAAGGGCAAGTTATTAAGATACATAATATTGGCCAGGATGATATAAGCCTAAGTTTCAAGTATTAAATCTTATCAATACTTATAGTTTCCCTCTCGTAAGGGTGGGTATTTGATAAGACAAGATATATAGGCCTGGCATATTTGTAATCCTTAATTTAAACTTAACATCAAATATCCTCAAAATACTTATAGTTTTCCTCTTGTTAGGATGGGTATTTTTGAGTTAATTGATGTTCGTAAAAGCTTTGGCATGTTTGTTCTCTTCAATCATTGATATCCAAATTCTCTAATTACTTATAGTTTCCCTCTCGTTAGGGTGGGTAATTTTCGAGAAGGTATTTCCTTGGGGGTTCTGAACTTATATCCATTGCATTCCATTTTTTAAGTTAAAGAGAGGAAATTTGGGTTAACTTCAAAATGAATTCAATTAATACAATTGATCTTCTCACTCCTCATAACTACCATACATGGAAAACCAAAATTTTAAATATCATTTCTCAAAAGGGGCTCACTCATCTATTAGAAGAAAAGCATCTTTTTTTTTTTTTTAAATAAAGGGGTAAAAATTTATTGATAAAAAGTCTGGATTACAAAGTACAGCTGAGCCCCCACCCAGGACTCAAATAAGCAACAAGATAGGCTAAATCACTAGACAAGGTCAACTCCCAAAGAAAACCAAAAAAACAAACCACATTAAGTCTGAACATCCTTATGGATCAACTCCCGTAGGTGTTGAGAATCCCTAGATGGGAGACTCTCCCAGTTATCAATACTCTGAGTATCCAATAGCTCAGAAGCCCTTTTGTCCAGGTAATCAGCAACCCCATTCCATTCCTTTGGAATGTGCACAAAGGATATAAATTCAAACTCTTCACTCATTCTGAGAATCTGAATGGTCACAGAGGACAATTGCAAATTAACATCCTCCACTCTTTTGTTGTTTAAAAGATTAACCAAAATTTGAGAGTCAGACTCACAAAGAATCCTGCGCCAACCAAGAGAAAACCCCCTTTGCAAGGCCTCAAGTATCGCCAGAGCTTCCATAAGATTGTTGGAGTGAACACCTTTATAAATGGAAAAGAAAAAACTGACCATGCCAGTAGAATCTCTCCCAACACCACCAATTCCAGCATGTCCAGGATTGCCCCTGGATGACCCATCAGTATTAATTTTTAAAACTCCTCTAGGGGGCAGTCTCCATCTACCCTCTCTCCTAACCTTCTTGCTAAGCTGAGGAATCCTACTAGGGCTAGAAGAATTCACACCAACCCCAAACAAACCAAGGGCCTATCATACCTTCTCCTCCTTAGAGTCCAAATGAGGGTCCACATCACATTTACTATGGATAGTTTCTTGAACCATACACAGGATCCTTTGCCAGATCTATTGAACAACCAAATGACTTCCCTCAAAAATGCGTCGATTTATTTCAAGCCAAATCTTCCAGATGAGGCAAGAAGGGCCCAATTCCAAGCCACTTGGAGGATGGGGGCCTTGGTCGGAGGTCTACCTAGACTACTCCAAAACTCCACTAGGGAGAGCACATGAAAACAAGGATGGTTCCAGGCACTCCACCAACAGTGCCAAATGTCTTTGGCAAGGGAGCATTGGAAAAATAAATGAGAAGAGTCATCCTCATTCTTACCACAAAGGACACATAAAGAGGGACCCTGAAATCCCCTCTTCCTCAAGTTATCCCAAGTGAGGCATTTATTACGAGCTACCAGCCAAAGAAAAAAGTTACATTTCGACCAAGCAAATCTATTCCACACCTTTTTCCACCATGTGACAGGGAGACTCCCAAACTTTTGCTTATCAAGAACTTGATAACCATAGGCTACAAAGTAGGTTCCCTTGGGATTAGGGTTCCAAGCCAGAATGTATTTATCCCTCAATGAAGAATAGTACCTCCCCGCAAGAATAAGAGCAAGCACCTCTCTATCCTCGACCAATCCCCCTTGGGGCCATTCCTATGGATATTTCCATTTGTACATCTCCATATTTCCAAAATACTAGATTTTTTAAAGTCCTCCACATGAGACCAGCCTGCTTCCAAGAAACAAATGCTTAGGGAATGTAACCTGGGATATTGAGTCAAGATAGGAGGGTGGCCATCCCAAGAATCCTCCCAAAAAAGAACATCTGATCCCCGATTGCAAATCCAGAACAAACCTTGCTTAATTAGATTAGCTCCTCTTTTTAGAGTGTCCCAGATAACAGAACCTTTCCCAACCAAATTGGCTCTAGGGATATCTGCCTCAGAAATACCTCTCAAGTATTTATAAGATAATATTTTAGCCCAAATCTGATCTTGAGAGGTACACCATCTCCAATAAAGTTTTGTAGCCAAAGCCTGCCCAGAAAGAGTTGCCTATCGCAACCCAAGGCCTCCCTCTTGAACTGGCCTACAAATGGAATCCCATCTAACCAAACTCCATTTAGATTGATCAAGTTTTCCAGACCACAAAAATTGTCTTGACAGAGCATCCATGTCCTTGATGAAACGAGAAGGAGCTATTTGCACAAAACATCTGTAAATGGGTAAAGCTTGAATAACAGATTTTAAAAGCAATACTCTACCTACAGAGGATAGCCATCTGACAGTCCAGTGATTTACCTTCCTTCTAAACTTATCAAGTATAGACTGCCAAGAAGATCTAGGCAGAGGATGAGATGAAATCGGGATCCCAAGATAAATGAAGGGGGGAGTCCTGACCTGGAATCTTAGAATGCCAGCAATCCTGGCTTGAATAAGAGGGGGGGTATTGAAGAAGAAAATAAAGGACTTGTCCTCATTAATCACCTGTCCAGAAGCACCAAGATATATGTCAAGAGACTGTTTAATGTTTCCAGCTTCCTTGATAGTGGCAACTCCCAACAAAGCAGTATCATCAACAAATTGAAGGTGGGAAAGAGGTGGCAAACTGTTATCCCACTTCCAACCCTGAATGAGACCATGCCTGACCTGAGACTTGAGTAATCCGCCCAACCCTTCTGCCATAATGATAAACAAATAAGGAGATAGAGGATCTCCTTGCCTCAATCCCCTTGAGGCCTCAAACAGCTCCGTAGTCTCGTTATTAACAAGAACAGAGAATGAGGAAGAAGAAATATAGCTCATCACCCATCTAATCCATTCCTCCTCAAAGCCAAAAGCAGCAAGAACTTTTTGAAGAAAGGACCATCTAACTCTATCATAAGCTTTTGCCATGTCCAACTTAATGAACATAGTTTTCTTCTTAGAAGTTTCCATTGAGTGAATAGCTTCTGTAGCAATAACAACCCCATCCATGATTTGTCGGCCAGCAACAAACCCACCTTGCTCCTCAAAGATGATTTTGCTCAACCATATCTTCGACCTCTCAGCAATAATTTTTGTGATGATCTTATATACAACATTACAGAGAGCAATAGGTCTGAACATATCCAAGGAATTCGCTCCCTCTTTCTTGGGAATAAGCACCACAAAGGTAGCATTTAGGGCCCTTAGCATCTGTTTGTTCTTTTGGGACTCACGGACCACTTCCAAAAGGTCAAATTTGATTAAATCCCAAAACTCTTGATAAAACTCAATCGGGAATCCATCCGGACTCGGGGCTTTCCCCTTTTTCATCTTGAATACAACACTTTTCAGCTCCTCAAGGGAAATTGGATCCATCAAGTTCTCATTATATGGTTTGAAACAGGCACCTAGAGCATGGTATGTAAGGCTGGATAACTATCTAATTAAACAAGGGTTCAAGAAAGGTTTGGTGGACAGCAACTTATATGTCAAAACAAAGAAGGGCCATCTTATTGTTCTTGTTGTTTATGTAGATGATATAATATTTGGCAAGCGAGATGGATGAATACTGCAAAGACATATCTACTAAAATGAAGAAAGAATTTGAGATGTCTATGATTGGTGAACTTTCTTATTTCCTAGGACTGCAAGTCAATAAAAATGAAAAAGGCATTTTTATTTCTCAAGTTAAATATGTAAAAGAAATGCTAAAAAAGTTCACAATGGAAGACAGTAAACCGGTCAGCACTCCCATGACAACAGGCTGCAAGTTGAGCAAGGATGATAAATCCCCAGATGTAGATCAAACAATGTACGGGTCTATGATTGGAAGCTTGTTGTATTTAACAGCCACTAGACCAGATATATTACAAGCAATATGCATGGTTGCAAGATTTCAGGCCGATCCCAAAGAAACTCATGTAACAGTTGTAAAGAGGATCTTCGGATATCTCAAGGGCACTATGGATTATGGGTTGTGGTACCCAAAAGGTAAATATTTCACTTTGATTGCATATTCTGATGCAGATTGGGCAGGATGTATTGATGATAGAAAGAGCACAAGTGGAGGAGCATTTTATCTTGGAGACAGGCTGGTAGCATGGCACAGCAAGAAACAAGAATCAGTATCTCTATCCACTGCAGAGGTAGAATACATTGCAGCAACAACATATTGTACTCAAATATTATGGATGAGACAAACATTGAAAGATCTTGGTATTCATTTCAAAGAGCTAATTTCAATTAAATGTGACAACACTAGTGCTATCAACATATCCAAGAATCCAGTAATGCATTCAAGAACCAAACATATTGCAATCCGATATCATTTCTTGAAGGATAAAGTTGCAGAAGGAGAGGTTAAATTGGATTTTGTTTCAACTACAGAGCAAGTAGCTGATATATTCACAAAACCTTTGCCAAAGGAAGTATTTGAATACCTTCGGAAGAAGTTGGGAGTAGTCACACCACCCAAGCATTGACTAGCTATGGGAAACACATTCTTAGGGGGAGCATTCAAACTTTTTAAGTCTGAGAATGTTGTGCATAGACTCAGGGGGAGTCTGCAGTAGCCCTTTGGTATTATTGGCAAAGGGGGAGAAGAAATTAAGCATGGTTGCAGTGTGTTGCCAACAATTCCAAAGGGGGAGATTGTTGAGCAAGGTGCAGCAAAAGAATTGCAAAAGTATTGTCATTGTTGTCAACACAGACAGATTGATGCAGTTGATGCAGTTCAGAGGTCAGTCAGATCAAGTGTAGTGAATTTCAAGAAAAACAGAGGTGACCCAGATTCAGAAATTGGCAAAAAAATACAAGGAAGAAAACTGTGTATCGTGACAAAACAGAGGAGAGAGAAAACGCAAGGAAGATTGTCGCGATTTCACGACATTGTCGAGGAGAGAGAAAATGCAAGGAAAATTGTTGCGATTTCGCGACATTGCCGAGGAGAGAGAAAATGCAAGGAAAATTGTCGCGATTTCACGACATTGCCGAGGAGAGAGAAAGTGCATGCCAATTTGTTGCGATATCGCGACATGGCAGAGGAGAGAGAAAGTGAAAGGTAAACTGTCACGATTTCGTGACATGTTGGCAGAGAGGGAAGCAAGGTGAAAAGATGTCGTGATTTCGTGACATAAATGGAGGAAAGGAGCTAGCAACGAAAAGTGTCGCGATATCGTGACATGTCGGGTTTTTGCGACCCGAAGAGGAGAGAGAATGCTCAGCAACAAAGGTGTAGCGATTTTGCTACATGTTGAAATGAATGGAAACAAAGGTGTAGCGATTTCGCTGCATGATGGAAATACATGGCACAAAGGTGTAGCGATTTCGCTACAAATAGGAAGTGCAAAAAACAAAGGTGTAGCGATTTCGCTACAAGTGAAAAGGCACAAACAAGAATATGTAGCGATTTCTCTGCATGAAAAAATGTATAAAAACAAAGGTGTAGCGATTTCGCTACCATTCAAAGTTGAAAAAATTAAAGATGTAACAAGTCAAAAGCACAAGGCACAAAGTTGTAGCGATTTCGCTACTGCACGAAACAAAGAGTGTATGGAAGCAGTGAACGTCGCGATTTCGCGACATGTTCCATTTTCGCTGGAGTCTGCAAGGAGAGTTGTATGGAAGAGCAAAGTGTCACGATTTCGCGACATGTTCCATTTTCGCTGGATTCTGCAAGGAGAGTTGTACGAAAGAGCAAAGTTTCATGATTTCGTGACATGTTCCATTTTCGCTATTGCTGGCAAAGGAGAGTGTACGGAAGCCAGAAGCGTCACGATTTCACGACAAGAAGGATGATGACGTCAGCAAAGGCCGGAAGCATCACGATTTCATGACAAGAATAATGATGACATCAGCAAAGTCAGAAAGTGTCGCGATATCGTGACAAGATGCAGGGAAAGCTTTCAAGAGCCAAAATGGTCGTGATTTCACGACATGCTTAAGGATGACATCAGCAAATGTTGAAAGTGTCGCGATATCGTGACAAGATGCAGGGAAAGCTTTCAAGAGCCAAAACGGTCATGATTTCGTGACCTGCTTAAGGATGACGTCAGCAAAAGTTCTAAGTGTCATGATATCGCGACATGAACAGAGGGAAAGCTTTCAAAGCCAAAATGGTCACGATTTCGCGACAGCAAGGGCATGAAGTGTACGGCTTCAAAAAGTGTCGCGATATCGCGATAGGTAACAGTCTGGCAGGTAAAACCCGCAGGAGCATGCAAGGTGACACGTGTCGAAAAAAGCAGACAGGAAAATCATGTAGCCAGTTACGTAAAAAGTAACTGATGTCTAATCAGCAGTTACAAATTGATAGGTGTCGATCATGCACTAGGACAATTGTATATTCTTGATTGAAAAAGCATTCGATGCATCACATATGGAGTTTTGAAAAAGCATTCAAAAAGTTGTATTTGAAGAAATTGAACAGCCAAATATGGAGGATCATAAAAGCTTTCGAAAAGACGTATTTGTAGCATTCAAAATAGCCGTATTGCATGGATTCAACAACCGTATTGCAGGGTTTCGAACAGTCGAAGTGCATGGAACCGAATAGCCGTATTGCATGGATTCGAATAGTCAGAGTATGTGATTCGATTGCATGCAAGATTGAAAGGTTATAAAAGAATAGTCGTACAGAGAAGATGTTGCTGCTATTAGAGAGAAATTACTGTAAAAGGAGGGTTAGAAAAGAATCAAGAGAAAAATTAGAAGAGCCGTGAGAGTGTGCAGAGTTGGGTTAATTGCATACCAGTCAGGGTCGTGCATGAAGTGAAGACATTTTTATGTCATTCTAAATTGATTAGAATTGTAGTCCAAGTTGGTGCTTGGTACTAGGGGTTGGTGCTCCATCTGTTGTAGCAGAAAATTACAGGGGTTGGTGCTCCTTCCAGTTGATGCTGGTAAAGTATTTGTAAAATTGATATTTTGCAAAGACTGGATTTGGATTGGAGTCCAAGCAGTCATTTTTGAGGAGTAGCCAAATTGGTGAACCTCGGTATATTGAGTGTTGTGGTGTGTTCTCTTGTTCAAGTTGTTTTTCCAGTTGTCAAGTTCTCTTTATTTCATATTAAATGCTGTAGATA
The DNA here is from genome assembly GCA_028583015.1 of Wollemia nobilis. Lineage (NCBI taxonomy): Eukaryota > Viridiplantae > Streptophyta > Pinopsida > Araucariales > Araucariaceae > Wollemia > Wollemia nobilis. The sequence goes on along the minus strand of JAQPPZ010000840.1, from coordinate 1,889,640 downwards.
TAAAAATTAATAGCTACACTGATTCACCCCCCCCTCTCAGTGTCATTGTGTGAACATCACCTTTTACCACCAGTCTAGCCTTCTGTCTATCAATTTCACCTTGGGCATTAAAATTTGTTTTATTAACACACTTGACTCCAATGGACTTCTTCCTTGTTGGAGGATCCATTAACTACCAGGTTTGGTTCTTCTCTATGGTGTCTATCTCATCATCATAGCTTGCACCCATTTCTGATTCTGAATTACTTCTTCAAATGAAATTGGATCACACTTAGAAAATAAAGTAGAATCAAAATGTTCTTCATCAATTTCATTCCTGGTTATCTCATAAATATCTTGCAAGCTCCTTGTCTTCGTTTGTGTCTTCAAGTTGGATATCCTTGTTGTAAGGGGAGGTGACTATGATAATGAGGTCGTGTTGCTGCTAGCTCCAATATTGCTACTTGAAGCTACAGGATGATGCACTATGTTTTCCTCCAAGTCCTCAGACTTAGTGATTGGTGGCTCTAGCTGACCAGTCTTGGATTTCCAGTTCCATGCTTCATCCTCCAGGAACTTCACATCTTGATTTATAACAAATTTCTTTGTCATAGGGTTATACAATCTGTAAGCCTTCGAATATTCACTATAGCCGATGAAGATGCATTTATTTGCCTTGTCATATAGCTTCTTTCTCTTCTTATCTGGAACATATGCATATGCTATGCACCCAAAAACTCTTAAATGAGCCACACTGGGCTTTTGGTTGCTCTAGGATTCTTGAGGAATTTTGTCTTTCACACTCTTTTTGGGGCACCTATTTAGCAAATAAACTACATAACATACATATCTTACCTAGAACTCATGTGGCAATGCCTTGGCCTTCAGCATACTCCATGCCATCTCCATACTGGTTATGTTATTCCTCCCTGAATCACCATTCCGTTGTGGTATGTATTTGGCTATGATCTGCATTTGAATTCCATTTTGCTTACAAAAATTATGCAATTCACTGGAGATGTATTCACCTCCTCCATCTATTCTTAGAGTCTTCACATAATAGCCACTTTTTTTTTCAACCAAAGTCTTGAACTCCTTGAATTTTTTGAAAGCCTCTAACTTTTGTTTGATGGGATAAACCCATATCCTCCAACTGAAATCATCAATAAAAGTCAAAAATTACTTGTTACCGATAAATGTGCTAGTTTGCAAAGGTCCACAAATATCTAAATGCACCAACTCTGATGGCTGTGAATCTCTCCAATACTATCCAGTAGGGAACACATCCTTTTGTTGCTTACAAACTAAGCAACCTTCACATGCTTGATGAGGTTTCTCTATAAGGAGTAAACCCTTCACCATATATTTCTTCTGCAATAGGTTCAAGCCACTAAAACTTAGATGACAAAATCTGATATATCACAACCATGTAGTATCTTTCACAACTGCACTAAATGACAACAATTCATTTTGAATCTATAGGGGAAACATTTTATTCTTTGTCATGGACACAATTGCTACGAGCCCATTCTTCTTGTCTCAGATGATATAAAATCTATTCTCAAATTGCACAGTGTACCCTTTCTATACCATTTGTCCAACACTCAACAAATTATGTTTCAACCCAGGCACATAACACACATCAATGATTTTCTTCCTTTCACCTTGCTTGGTTCAGATAATGACTTTTCCTTTACCCATGATAGGTAGCTTGCTATTTTTCCCCATCTTCACTTTGGATTGGATGGATTCATCCAACTGTGAGAACATCTCTATTCCCACACATGTGGTTACTACAACCATTATTGAGAGACCAGGTATTCTTTTGGCTCTCCTCCTCAAAAGTGCAAGTTAACAGCAGATTCCCATAAGCATCTCTACACTCTACATTTTTAGATTCATTTGTGTAGTGGGATTGTTGTTTATTATCCTTGGCCATCTTCTTTCTATACTCATAGCTATAATGACAGATTTTTTTGCAGTAATAACATTGGATCTTTGATTTATCATACCTCTGATTTGATTCTCCTTGTTGATTTCTTTCATTACCTCTTTCTCCTACTTGATGAAGGTTGCAGTTGGTCTCTCCTTCATTAGAGTTTGATGTTCCTTCTTGCTTATGGCCTCTTCCAAACTTACCTCTATTATTTTATCATCTTCCTCCTTGAGAACTGGAGTCTCCTTGGTGGTATTATTCTCTATTACTATCTTGAAATGAGACCCGTGTCTTGAACACTTGCTCTAAAAATGACTGAGATGAACGACTCAATATATGATCATGTGTTTGTAGAGAACCCATGAGCTCATTGACTAAGAGGGTTGTTAAATCCCTCAATTCTTCAATCGCTATCACGACTGAGTCGAACCTGGCTGGTAGGCTCCTCAGTATCTTCTCCACAATTCTCTAGTTCTTGATATTTTCACCATTCAATCTCATATGGTTGATGATACCTATTTTATGAGTAAAGAAGTCGCTTGTGGACTCTGATTCACTCATTTGAATATTCTCGAACTCCCTTCTTAGCATCTACAACTGCACCAATTTCACTTTGTCGATGCTCTTGAAGGAGCTGGAAAGAATTTTCCATGCCTCCTTCGATTTGGTTGCTGCTGCAATTCACGGGAAGATTGTCTCCTCAACAACATGCATTATATAAAATAATACCTTTTGGTCCTTTTTTCAATTCTCCTTCAGCAAATCTGACTTCACTTGGGAGAGAGCACTCATGGTTGTTGCATCTACTAGTTCTGTGTAACCATTTTGGACTAGGTCCCATAGCTCCTGAGACCCAAATAGGATCTTCATCTAGATGCTCCAATTAATCATAGTTCTTGCCATTAAAATGTGGGATCTGCAACTACAGTGAGTTACCTTTGGAAACCATTGCTTCTTATCTTCCATGAGTCTAGCGTTGGCTTTGATACCAATTTGAAAGAATAGTGCAATGAAAATAAACAGTTTCAGCTACTCTTTAAAATATAACGTGAACAAATAGTTTCTCTAGATGTCGCACGAAAACAAAGTTTCGCTTAGCCAACACAACAAAAATAGAAATTTCAATGAAAACAAATTTTGGCTAGTCAACAAGAGTTTCTCTAGAAAAATAAAATTACCAAGATATTTTGAGGGAGAAAATGGCGAAACAGGAGTTTTTCTTGGACAACAAGTTCACTAGGATTTTTGAGGAGAATTTGGGTGAAATTGGTATTTGTCTAAAAACAGCAGTGAACACCCTTTTTAAAGGAGAAATTGCATGAAAGGGAAAATAAATACGAATCTATCCTTGCTCTGCTAAAAATGAAACTGACTGCTATCACAGTTTTACAAGGTAGAAATTATACACCGACTACTTCTACTCAGGAAGCTTACATGCATTTGCAACTCTATTGTAGGTTTGAAACTAAAATTGGAGTCTGAATTCGTTTGGATTCTCTCCTCTCAACTTATTCTACTACATCTTCTCCCTCTCTTCTCCTCTGTTATCCTCTTTGCTTATCAAATACAACACCCACTTATATAGTCATACGAAGGATGGATAAGGCTTATCATCGAATAGGAGATAGGCTTATCACCGAACATTCTAGGGTTTTCGTTGAAATAGTAATAACTACACATACTAAAAATTATAGTGATAAGATTTGTTAGAGATCTTTCCAGATGTGAAATCAAGTTTAATTTTTAACAAGCAATATATCAAATTAACGTCAGATCATGGTAAAGTTGGCTTTTCATGAACAAGCATGAGATAATATTGAAGCTAATTTTTGGGTTTATATAAATTATATATTTATTGCTTGGTTTATTTATATTAAATAAATAAATGTATATAATAAATGATCTTAATCTGTCATTTTGGGTTGGCTAACAAAATATTGATGATTATATCAGGCCAAAACCATATATATATCCCTTTCTTATAGGTTTTTGAGTAAATTTTATGTAAATAAGTATAATTTTAATATTTTTAAATTTTAAAATAAAATTTTCTTTTAAATTAATAATTTATTTCTTCCTTAACATGAGAATAAGGTACAATGTTTATAGATTAATTAGCACACTTGGCACATGTGAATAGATAACATGATAGTTTATTTGCAATCTCCACGACTCTTTTGCTTTCTAATCGACTATTTATTTGCAATCTCTACTACTCTTTTGCATACCAAGAGCTTGTGAAAAGTGATGAGGGAGGGATCAATCCTCTACTTGGGATCTATTTTTACCCGGTCTTCCTCTTTATCTTTGTTGCCTCATTTCTATTATCAGTTTATTTTTGGCATCTCTAGTATCATTTTGTATAACATTTTTAAAATTTGATATTGTTATTTGTGCATTGTTTCCTGATTGCATTTCAGATCAAAGGTTATTTTGCATTATTGGTCATCGGTATATTTGTGTTTTCTTTGTTACTTGTTCAACTGGAACTCTGTTACTTGTTATTGGGCAAGTACCTTGAGGCTTATACATTTACTTGTTTTTTACACATCCCCTTAAGCTAATTGGTTGACTGAGAAAGCATATCACTCTCCTTAAGCTATAAGAGGCCCTCTAATGCAGTTCAATCTATTTTGCAGATCCCTAAGTACCTTAATAGATTTTGAGACTTGTGCATCTCAGGATGAATTTACTTCTACAACAAAACCAGGACTCTAACCTATGCTCTTTTAGATGATACTATAAAGCTATTGTTGTCTTTTTTATTTCACCATAAGCAATCAAAGAAACTTTCATATGATTGCAAAATTCACTTAACATCATTAGGCACGAGAAATTTGAGTTTGATATGGCTAGTGATGCACCAAACTTCCTATTGCCAAATTCCCAACTATTAAGGGAAATTAATTTTGATGCCTAGAAGACCAAACTTAGAACACAACCTAAATTTGAAAAAGCATGGAAAATTGTAGATAGAAGCATAACCCATCCTAATACAAAAGGTGAATATTAGATAAAGTTCAACAAACCAAACTAAAAAGCATGGGTGTTCCTCATATTCAAAGTATCTTATGAATTTAAAGCATACATTCGGGATTCAACTATGACCAAAGATGCATGGGAGAAGCTAAAAATATTTTTGAAACAAAGAATAAAAAAAATTCCATTTCTCCAAAGTCAACTGCATCATTTAAATATGTGGATAAGAAATCAAAATATTTCATGATGATAATTGTTGAATCACGAGCATCACTACAATAATTGGGAGAAGAGGTAATTTATGAGATACATGTCTAATTATTTTAAAATATTTCCCTTCAAAATATAATATTTTTGTGACAACATTAAATATCATTGAACAAACTCTAAGCTTTGAAAAGTTGGTGAACTTACTTTAAAAGTAAAGTCCTCACAGACAATAGAAGAAGAAAAATAAGCACTTCTTACAAATCATAAGGGGAACCAACCATTTAGAGGAGGCATAAGACCTCAAAAACACTTCCAACAGAGATATAACTCTCAAGGATATCAAAATAAAATAAATGATTCTCAAAGATATCAACAAGAAAAAATATTTTCACACAAAATACATGTGAAATGTATGGTATACATGACCACAATGAAGAAATATTACCATAATCTATTTATGAAGGGGTATTCTTCACGAGAGATGAACCATCAATAAGAAAAATCATTAGAAAAGCAAAATCAAATTTGGAAAAAGGTTTAGCAAAAAGATTTAGCTAAAGAGAATCAAAATAAAGAAGAAGAACATGTACTTGTTGTACCAGCACAAGTAAGATACCATGATAATGTTTGGTATGAATCTAAAGCAACCAAACAAATGATAGGTCAAAAAATAAGATCCCATCAAATAATCTAAATTGTTATAAAATAAAAAATGCATCAATTGATCACTCCAAACCATAGGAGAACAAGATGAATGATCAGATTTTGAAAATTCAAATGAAGTCAATTCAAGCACCTAAGATTGAAGATGTGCATTATAAATGTGATTCCTCTTCATTCATAGAAGAACTTGAAGCAAAATATAACAAAGAGAATGATGAATCAATGCATTAGACATTTAATATTCAACCTATAGTACCACACCAATGAAAGCTTAAATATATCACTTTACACAAACAACATCATATTTATATGAAAAATACCTCGAGCAAAAATAAGCAAAAGGTGATTGATTTCACTATATAAAGTGATGCTCAAAACATGGAATGGAGACATAACAACATAGAAGACATGACAATGCAAAATAAATATTGATGACCAGGTAATTGAATAGTCAACATAGGATGCATGGTAGCACATGACAAACATCCTCCATATGAAGACTTTTGAGGAGGCATTAGATATATAGGTATTATAAATTAAATAAGTATTTGTAGTAAGTATTTTTTTGGAGTGCGTGATTGGTGGAACCCAACACTCCTAAGTATCATAGTAGAAAATCAACATTGGGGGGAATTTCATCTTTCGGGTATATAGATCTAGCATCACCTTAGAAAATCCGTAGTCAAGAATTTCAACATTGAGGGAGGAATTTCCTCTTTCAAGAATATAGATTCTAGCATCAACTTAGAAAATCATTACTCATAAGCTAGTGCAAGTGCAAGAAATATGACTGATGTAATAAGAGTGTGTATATTAGGAATTATTGCATCATAGCCCATGAGACATGTTAGCATAGTTATACTGTTATTTCATTATTTGTCCTATTTATGCATTTGTTATTTTGTTATAACAATATGCTATTGTACGTTGGTTGGTTTGGCAACCTCCGACAATTCTTGTTATTGCAGTCTTATTTAAACTGCACAATATTTCAATAAACAATTAGTTCGTTTCCTAACATGGCATCAGAGCCAGATTGCTACAAATTTTTTTTTTGCAGGGATGCGTGAGAAGAGAGGCTAGAGGAGGACGCATTTTATTTTCCTTCTGTGCTGGGGAGGAAATTTTATTTAAAAAAAAAAATCACGTCGCATAGTTGTTTTTTATTAAAAAAAAAAAACGCTGCGCAATTTGCAGCGATTTGTACCTACAGCAAATTAAAAATAAAAATAAAAATTTTGTCGCGCGCAGACGCGTGACAGTCGTCGCGCATTCACGCGTGACCGAGGGAGGGGAGGCCCCCCGCGCTGGAACGCAGCGCTGACGCAGACCGCGTGCAGGCGTCCAGCCCCCCCGCTGGAACGCAGCGCAGCCCCGCCATGGGCGCGCCCCCCCCGCTGACGTGCGGATCGTGCGCTCCCTTAGCTGGACGCAGCGCAGCCATGCCGCGCACGCGCCCCGCCCCGCCCCCGGGTGACGCGTAGACCGCGTGCGCGAGTTTAAAAAAAAAAAAAAAAAAAAAACCCGGACGTGCGCGCGACTGTGGACGTGGGCCGCGATTTGCAGAGGAGTCCGCTGCGGAGGAGGAAGCTGCGGCCAGGCAGCCGTGCTCGGGCAGTAGACCTGAGGACCCTCCTCAAATACGAGGGGGCCCCTTGATCCTTTCGGATCAGCCCGCTGGCTCACGTGGTCGTGAGTCGTGCGGTAAGGCTCTGGGAGCCTGCAGGTCGAGGGTTCAAAGGTAAAATTTTTTCTCAAAGTTTTTTTTTAATTATTATTTTTTAGTTAAAATTTTAATTTTAATTTATTTTCTATAGTTTTAAAGCTTTATAAATTAAAATTTAATTTTAATTTATTTTTTCATAAGTTTTTAAAACTATATAAATTAAAATTATTTATTTTAACTTTAAATACATAATAATTATTAAAATGCTTTGTTAAAGAGAATTTTTTTAAGGGGGGATATTTTTTTTCAAAAAATCAAAGGGGGAATGTGAGTAATTTTCTGAAAAAGAAAATTTTTGGCATTATTGTAAAGGTGCATTTTCGGCTATGTCCGACACCTGGAGGGTTAATTCTTGTGGGCACTTTTTATGTTGTATGTTGCATATTTCATTTTTGCACTACTTCATTAAAAGTTAAAAAAAAATCAAATACACTCCCTAAGTCCCCAGAATAATTAAAACCCATCCGTGCAATTTATTGCACTGTAGCGTTCGGTATTTGTGATACCTCTGGCCAGCACTTACAGGTAAAGTTGTCATGATTGCGCTACTGTATCCGCCGCCTAATATAGCTGCTACAACGACGTCTGAGCTTGTTCTCTTTAAATTGTCGGGGAGAGATAAGTTTGCCATTTTTTGCATTTTTTTACTCCATCCACTACCCTTAATCGCTCTTGTGTTTAGGCATAAATCCTGATGAAGTATTCTTCATAGTGTTTAGGGGAAGTTACGCCCCACGCATGAGAAGAATCTTCTATGGTAGGTGCCATCAACAAGGCGATTCCCTTTCAGTATTGCTTATGTTCCACGTATCGTATGATCTTTAAAACTCACCTATAGTCTCCCTCACGTAAGGGCGGGTGATTTTTGTTGATATTTCTAAATACCTATAGTTTCCCTCACGTAAGGGTGGGTATTTTGTACGGTATAACGGCATAGCAAAAGGTATATCGAAAGGAGGACCAATTGGTGTTATAAGGAACCTTCACTATGGCCGCTGTTGCAAAGTTGATGACTGATCCGCATCAGTTATTGAAAGGTCCAAATTATACACCATGGAAACATAAGATGAAGGCAATTCTCCAAATGGAAGATTTATGAGATATTGTTACTGGAGTAACACCTAGGCCTTCACCAGCATCAGGATCCACAACTCCTACTGCTGATCAGATAGCTTTTGACAAGAAAGATAGTCGAGCAAAGGTGCTCATTTTGTTTGCTATTTCAGATGAAGTGCAACCTCATATAACTGACAAAGCAAGTGGTAAAGAGGTATGGGATTCCATTAAAACCATCTATGAGGGAAAGAATGATTCCACCATTATTCATCTTCAACAAAAACTTCATAACCTGAGTTTGAGACAGGGTGAAACAGTTGAACTCTTTCTGTGCAGAGTGTCTGAATTGAAAGAGAAATTGAATTCTTTGGGAGATTCTGTGGACGAAAAGCTTCTCATTTCAATTATGATGAGAGCTTTACCTTCTTCATTTGATATGTTGATCACCTCCATCCAGGTGTCTCAACAACAAATTACCTACATCGAGTTGGTCAATATGCTTCAACAACAGGAGGCACACCAACTTCACAAGGATGATTCTTCCAATACAGCCCTATACACCAATAGGCAGGGTTCTAGGAAGAAAGGTAATGGGCAAAAAGGAGGCAACTTTCAGAAAGGAGGAAATTCTCAATAGGATATGAAAGGAAAAGGAAAACAACCTCAACAGAAGAAGAGGTGGTGCAAGATCTGTGAGAAAGACAACCATGACACCAACAGGTGTTGGCATAAGAACAAGCAGAGAGGCCAAAACAAATCACAAAATAAAAACAAGCAACCCCAGGTGAATGTTGCTATTGAAGAATCTGACTCAGATTTTGAATGGGCACACAAAGTGCTCATGACTACCACAAATTCCACACAGAGGGATCCTATTTGGTATGTTGATTCTGGAGCTAGCAAACATATTACTGGCGATAGATCATGGTTTGAATCATTCGTAGCCAAAGAGGGCAAACTTTTCACCATTGCCGATGATAAAACCTATAGGTTTCAGGGAGAGGGTACAGTTTCAGTCACTCTTCCTGATGGCAAGTGTCAGATTGACAAAGTCCTCTATGTTTCGGGATTGGCTAACAATTTGTTGTCAGTCACACAAATCTTGGATAGAAATATGGTTGTCAACTTTTGTGTTGATAATTGCAAGAAGTGTTGTACTATTACCAGGAAGGGTAAGCAGATTGCAACAACTTCATATAAGCACGGCTTATTTGCCCTAGATGCTATCTCTACTCCACATGTTGCCATGACTATCTCTACCAAGGAGGCAACTTCCCTATGGCACAAGATATATGGGCATCTTAGTTCTGGCTACTTACTTGAGCTCAGTAAGTATGAGATGGTAAAGGGTCTTCCTTCCCTTTCTGCCACATTGCCAGTGTGCTATGACTGCTTGGCAGGAAAGCAACATAGAGTACCATTTGAGAAGAGCTAAAAAAGAGCACAAAAACCTCTGGAGTTAATTCACACCGATATGTGCGGTCCTTTCACACCCAATAGTTGTGGAGGGAAGAGGTACTTTCAGTTATTCGTAGATGACTACTTACGAAAGATGTGGGTTTTCTTTCTCCAACTGAAATCCGAAGCTTTCGCATTCTTCCAGTAGTTCAAGAAATCCGTTGAGAAGGAGTCAGGAGCTTCTATTAAAACCCTCCACTCAGATTGAGGGGGGGAGTTTACCTCTAAAGAATTTTTTGCATTCTTAGATAAGCATGGAATCAAGAGACAGTTAACAATTGCCTATACTCCTCAGAAAAATGGAGTTGCTGAGAGAAGGAACCGTTCTATCATGGAAATGGTTCGTTGTATGCTCACAGGAGCTACTCTTGGGCAACAATATTGGGCAGAAGCTATCACCACTGCAGTATATCTGTTGAATAGGGCACCCACAAAGGCCCTAAAATGAATGACTCCACAGGAAGCATGGAGTGGTCAAAAACCCTCCATATCTCATCTACGTATTTTTGGATGTCACGCTTTCATGCACATACCAAAAGAGAAAAGGAAGAAGCTAGATGAGAAAACACTGAGATGTATTTTTCTTGGTTATGATGAGGACTCTAAAGGATATCATTTGATAGATACTTTGACCAAGAAAATTCATGTCAATAGATATGTTGTCTTTGATGAAGCTTTCACATCACAGAGCACATCTAAAGTACACCTAGATCTTGTGGAATCTAAGGAAGAGAAGATTCCTTCGTCAACACAGAAAGGAGGTCCTTCTACATCTTCTTCAACACCATCGAAGAAGAATACAAAATGGTGTACAAATACAATCAGAGACGCAAATTTATCCACTCGTCCCAATTTGAACTTGGATATACCTCGTACACGCAGTATGGCTCAAAAGGAAAAAGAAGCCAAAGAAATTGGTGAGGTTGATGATCTTTGTCAATCTTTTGAGGAACTTTTTGTAACTCCATGTACAGAAGTAGAGGATATGGATATTGATGATGACAGGGCATTCATGTCTACCATAGATGATCTTGAACCTGCATCAGTGCAAGATGCTCTTAGTGAGCCTCAGTGGAAGGCCGCTATGGATACAAAGTATGAGTCTTTGATGAAAAATAAAACTTGGAAGCTTGTTGATCTACCACATGGAAAGAAACCTATTGGCTGCAAATGGGTATATAAAGTCAAGTACAAGGCAGATGGAACAATTGATAAGCATAAGTCTCGTCTTGTTGCAAAGGGCTGCTCAAAAGGAAGGCATTGACTACGAGGAAACTTTTGCACCTACTGCTCGGATGACCACAATTCGAGTTATGTGTGTTATGGCAACACAATATGGGTGGAAAGTTCACCAGATGGATGTCAAAAGTGCCTTTCTAAATGGTGATCTCCAAGAAGAAGTCTACATGACTCAGCTAGAAGGATTTGAAGTGGAAGGCCAAGAGCAGAAGGTTTGCAAATTGGTCAAATCCTTATATGGTCTGAAACAAGCTCCTCGAGCTTGGTATATAAAAATGGACAATCACCTTATGCAGCATGGATTTAAGAGATGTCCGTTAGATGCAAACATCTATTTCAAGAAACAGGGTTCTGAGATAGTGTTGCTTGTACTCTATGTTGATGATCTGCTCATTACAAGGAGTTTAGAAACTAAGATCTCTACTGTCAAAAGAAACTTGTGTAAATATTTTGAGATGACAGATCTCGGACTTCTCCATTACTGTCTTGGTCTGGAATTCAGCCAGAAGGAGCACTCCATCAAAGTGTCTCAGAAAAAATATGCCAAGACATTGCTAGAAAAATATCGCATGACTGATTGCAAGCCAATGGCAACTCCGATGGAGACTGGACTTCAGTTATCGCGATATGATGATTCACCTCAGGTAGATGGTACTCTCTATCGACAGTTGATTGGGAGTCTCATATATCTGACCAATACTAGGCCAGATCTCGTATTTGCTGTCAACTATCTTTCGAGGTTCATGTAGGAGCCTAAGACCACTCATTGGAAAGCAGCATAACATGTTCTTCACTATGTCCGTGGTACTATGGAATATGTCCTAGAATACAAGAGGAACAACAAATTCTTCTTGCAAGGATACATGGACTCCGACTATGCTGGATCATTTGATGATCGCAAGTCAACTTCTGGATACATTTTTCATCTGGGATCCGGTCCTGTATCTTGGCACAGCAAGAAGCAACAGGTGGTTGCTATTTCATCAATAGAGGCAGAGTATCGCGCCACACGTGAAGCTATGTGCGAAGTGATATGGTTGCGTCGCATTCTTACAAGTATGGGCCATCCATCAAAATCTCCAATACACTTGTTTTGCAACAATCAGGGTGTTCTGAACCTCATCAAGAATCCAGTCCATCATGAAAGAACAAAGCACATTGACACACAATGTCATTTCATTCGAGATGAAGTTCCAAAGCACCGAATTCAGCTTCAACACATTCCCACCGATGCTCAAGTTGCAGACATTTTCACTAAGGCACTTGCACGTGTCAAATTTGAATTGTTTCGCAGCTCTCTTTGTATTGCAAAATGATGTAATTAGGGGGGATGTTAGTATAGCTAGTAGTCATCCTATTACCCAAATAATGTAATAAGGGGGGATGTTAGCGTAGTTATACTGTTATTTCATTATTTGTCCTATTTATGCATTTGTTATTTTGTTATAACAATATGCTATTGTACACTGGTTGGTTTGGCAACCTTCGACAATTCTTGTTATTGCAGTCTTATTTAAACTGCACAATATTTCAATAAACAATTAGTTCGTTTCCTAACAAGACATGAATGTGGTATAACCAACCATCATAAGGACTATGCATCGACTATGAAACTAGGTAGTTGCAAGATTTATTAGTAGTCAGTAGAGAATCCATTATTAAATTTATAAATAGAGAAACCGATTTGTGGCCAACATGCCCAACTACTTTTCGTAATATAGGTTCTATCAAATATGATTCTTAGATTATCTTAACATTAAATTGATTTATATAGGTGATACGTGAGAACCCACATGGAAAATGGATAAGATAATGATAGTTGGTCATCAAATGTGAAAAGCTAGAAAAATGATCAATAAGATTTTTTAGTTGGCATTGGCAGTTTAGCCAACATGTGTAGTCGACAAACCATTGTTTTCATGCTTATAAATAATAAGTAAAATAAAGAGCATAGAGAGAGGGATATATATAAGAGAGGAGAGTGAAGGGAATACTCTGTCAAAAAAATTTCGTAACTTTACAAAGAAAATAAAAATAAAATTTATTATTTCAGAGCCCCATGTTATTTTTGTGAGTGAAATTTAGCCATTCCATAGCGAAGCTTGTATGTCTCAATATTTTTCCATATGTGCAGCATGTAGGAGGCATATTGAAGACTTGAAGGCATAGAAGATCGAAAGAATAGAAGAAACCCTATTTCCAAGGAAATAATAGTCTTACCCCCAAAGAAACCCTTTTTCCAAGGAAAGAATACTATTGCACCAAAGAAACCATTTTTCAAAGGAAATATTAATGTTATCCCTTGCACGAGAGGATTTGGTTATTATCAGAGTAATAAAAGTAATCGTACAATGGAGATACTATTTAGTCATAAATAGGATTAATTGTTACCTTTAGTTGTTAGAAGTAAAAATATAGAAGTAATTCATAAATAATTTTAAAGATAGACTATAAGTAATTATTTACGATAATTCTTGTTATCTATTTAAAATTTGTACAGTCTATATTTTTTGTATAATTAGTTGTTACCTTTAATCATACAATGAAGTTTCTAGGGAAGAAACACCTAAACAATTTTATTGAACTGTTTAATTGTACAAAATATAGACTGTTCAAACCTAAATAGGATTGTAGAGTTGTACGATTGAAAAGGATATGTATTGTTGCATAAGGGTTATATAGTTTCAAAGGGTTCATATGGTTGTGGAAGGGTTGTATTGTTACAAAGGGGTTGTATGGTTATAGAGGGTTGTACAGTTGTATGATATAAAGAAATTATAGAAGGAGATGAACATTGTAGGTAGATATTATAGTTATACTATTGGAAATTGCATGTGAACCATAGAAAGTGAATATGAGGTAAGTTTTAATGTATCATATTTGGTAGTAGAGTAGGAAGATCTCTAAGTATTGATATGTATCAATGAAATGTGACATAGTGGGGAAGAGAATGACCACAAGGAATTTTGTAGGAATATTCATTTGTTTTGAAGCATAGAAGTGCTTGTTCAAATTGAGTGGTTGATCTCTTGAGAAAAAGAATTATATTATTGAACACAATGAAGATTGAAGTTGTTGGTTTTGATGCCATGAAAGAGCTTTATGCTCATGATGAATACTTCAATAAAGCTTGGACAACATGAAATAATCCTACTGGAGGATACAAGATGCCATGGTTGAATTACTTCATCCAAGACGTACTATTATTTAAGGGCCAACAATGGTGCACACCATAGAGTTCATGAGAGAGAATTTGATAAGAGATAAGCATAGTGGAGGACTAGATTGAAATTTTGGAGTGGACAAGACAATTAGTCAACTTTGTGCAACTTACTATTGAGTTGGAATAAATGTAGATGTAAGAAGATTTATGTAGTATTATAGAATTTGTCAGCATTCCAAAGGGAGAAGTCAAAATACCAAGTTGTATCAACCATTACCAGTACTAGAGAGGCTATCAAATGATGTGACCATGTATTTTATTCTTGGGTTGTTGACGATGCAATGGGGTAATCATTCTATTTTTTTTGTTGTTGATAGATTCTTGAAGATGGCACATTTTATACTTTGTAGGAAAAAAAATGAAGCTACCCATATTGTTGACTTGTTCTTTTGAGAAGTTGTAAGGTTGCATGCTTTGATAAAGAACATTATCTTAGATAGAGATGAAAAGTTTATTGGTCATTTTTGGTATACCTTTTGGAAGAATTTGGGTATAAAGTTAAGATTTAGTTTAGCTAATCATCCACAAATAGATGGATAGACTAAAGTTGTAAATAAATTTCTTTAAAATTTTCTACGATGTCTAGTTGGCAAGAAGCTAAATTTGTGGGACATTGTATTGGCATAAGCAAAATTTACATATAATAATTTAGTATATCAGAGTACAACCAAAAGTCCATTTAAAATTTTGTATGGAACTCATCCTAGGGGATTAGATGACTTGTGTAGTGATACTAAATTGAAGAAGCTTAGTGCTTTGGCAGAGGATTATCAAGTATATGTAAGACTTGCATTGAGAAGTGAAGTCTGGATTGGAAAAGAATACCATAAAATACAAGCAATGCGCTAACCTCAAGGATATTAAATAGATATTAGCAGCACTAGGTGGCAATCAATAGGACCTTTTACCAATATCCAAATGTGGCATCAACACCAATATACCGACTATAACTTGTTTATCTAGGCTTTCCATAAAAGTGTGATGGTACCAATAAGCATAATACTACTATTAATGATGGAATTACCAATAGCTCATCATGGGTATAGTGCCAATTTTATAGTTTGTATCAAGATCCATGGCATGACCATTAGTTATCATTCCATTGGAATACCAACAGTTGATTGGTTTATCAAATATTAATGTTGTAATCACTAGAGGATGAAAGAATTAACCTACTCTAACAAATTTTAATATTTTATTTGTATGTAACCATGCATTCTCTTATATATCCATAAAGGATAAATTAGAGAAATTA
This sequence comes from Wollemia nobilis, assembly GCA_028583015.1. Taxonomy (NCBI): domain Eukaryota; kingdom Viridiplantae; phylum Streptophyta; class Pinopsida; order Araucariales; family Araucariaceae; genus Wollemia; species Wollemia nobilis. The sequence continues at coordinate 1,873,916 of JAQPPZ010000840.1, read as the reverse complement.
TTATAGGCACATGCATCTCACTTCTAGATATCATTGTTTAGTGTTATAGAAGATAGATTAGAGGTGTTATTATATGCATATGACTCTCCTAAATAGATCATTGTATAGTGTTATTTAATAATAGTATGGAATACTTATGTATATTTATTTTAATTCTTGTTCTTTTGTGCATTAGTATTTAGTATATATAATACTTACAAAGTTTGAGTTTGAAATAATTCCACTTTTAATTAACTAAGAAGTAGTTCTTAAAGAATAACCTAAAACTATTCACCTACCATCTTTAATTAGATCCAAGTTTGTAGTGGCTAGTAGTAACATTTGCATGTTGTAGCTTATCTATTAGTTCTATATGCAAGGAAAATATTCTAAATGAATTTTGGTATTGAGTTCGACATGGGATGTCAATGATTTATGTGTTCATCCTAGGATTGACATCAATGGATTTGATGTCAAAGCCTTACTTATGTGGGCACTACTTGATGTAGAATTTAGATTATTTCTAGGACTGATATTAATATTCTATGATGGTATTGTCCTAATCTACTTTATAAAGAATTTGAGGCTAAATTGGCTTTTGTCTAGGTTGATGAAGAGTTGACCAACCTATGCTTCACATTGACTATAAGGGAAACATTTTATTCTTAGTGACTAGACTCCTGACATTTATCTTGTGTTCTATAAAATTAGATTGCATGTCAAATACATGATCATAAAAACTATGTAGTTTTAAGCCACCATTTCCCAAATTTTAATAAGTTTGTTTCTCATTATTTGTTTAAATGTTTAAACACCTTTCCTTTTGACTGGGTTTCCTAAAATTTATATGACTCCCAAAATTATCATATATTTTTTTTAACATTTAATTGTTATCAAACATTAAATTAATAACATTTTGAATTATACCAACCATTTGAATTTAATAATATTATTGCAAGAAATGAAGAGAATATTTCCATTGTATTATTCTTCTTCTACCTTGGAGATACTAATTCTTATATATATATATATATACATATATTTTGTAATTGGTTATATGGGATTGAAATAGGCCATGCTCATATTGGCCATGCTCGTATTACTTCATGAGCACAAAGTGGTATTAAAATAGCTTGGCAATTATACATGCATTGCCTAGCAAGATTTCAATCCCATATAACCAATTACAATATATATATATATATATATATATATATATATATATATATATATATATATATATATATATATATATATATATATATATATATATATTGTAATTGGTTATATGGGATTGAAATAGGCCATGCTTGTATTACATCATGAGAACATAGTGGTGTTATAATAGCTTGGCAATTATACATGCATTGCCTAGCAAGATTTGAACATGTATCTCCTCCCTAAAAGCTAAGGAATTTATCAGGTTGCAATGATGTCATTTGATATATTGAACTTTATCTTTGACAAATCACTCTTATTAATATTGCATTAAGAATTATAATATTCATATCTTATATAATACAGATAGTATGAATTTATTTAATTACTTTTACCTCTAGGTTTCTAACCTTTACCATGACATTTACCTTTACTATTTGAATCTTCCTCTTACCTATGTTTGTTATCACTAAGCTTTGTCTTTGTTGGAATGGCATGATCCAACACATATTATCATTAATATTATCTTATTTTCTCACAATAGAATCTAATTTTACTAATTAGATATTGATATTAGTGGTATTTTCAAAGGTGATATTTTCTTCATTCATTTTTAACTTTATGAAGTTTTTCCCTCAAGGTCTGCCATTTTTTTTATTTGCTTACATTTTGTATGGAACTTAGTTTATTTCCTTACACTAAGTTGTTGTCAAAATTATAAGAAATATAAAATTAGGAGTTTGTTGTCTTCCTTGTTGTGACCATTAAATATTTTTATCTTACATAAAGTAAGAGTAAAAGCTTATTGTATATATTAATAGACATACTCAACAATATCCTACAAATATTTTGAAGAAATAAGAGTTTTCATTTTAATTAGATACAATATGTAGTGTTTCCATTAAAGTATGGAATGAACAGATTAAAAATTTATGCTATGGTTCAAACATAGAAATTTGAAATTTAACACTATGCACAATATACAATAACAGAAGATACAATAAATGAAGTCATGGACACCTTATTGAGGGGACCTCTATAAATAAAAATAGGTTTCATTTTTATGATTATTTTTAGTAATATAACAAAAAAAGAGGATGTCATAACAACATTTTGAATAGTTGGATTACACATAATTTCAAACATAACAATTACAATTTCAATAGAAAATAGTGCATCTTATAAAAATCTAATATATCAAAATAAAACAATTGTTTTTGAAATACCTTTATTGTTGTTATGTAAAATCTCATTGAATGTTGGTACAAATTATTGATTCTACATTAATATGTTACAATATAATTTTTATAAGCTATTATACTAGGGCTACATGTTGAAATTATAATCTAATTCGTGGCCAAGCGTCGTAACTATGTGATGTATAAAACAAGCCTAAGGACATTTCATTGTACAATGTATTAATTATTTTATAATATTTCATTATGTAAACCCTACAGGTTATGATTAATATTGTTATGGTTAAATCCTATTTATTAGTGTAGTTAACGTAAAGCCCACTTATTATATCAACTTAGATTAAAATTTGTGAAGTAATTGGATTTTTGTATTACTATAAATACCTCCTCACACTCCTTATTTCTTATTGAAGTGTTATACAATATATAAAATATTATTATATGGTGCATAAGGGTAAACACCATATCTTATATGCCTTCTATATAATATTTGAGTGGATGGATTGTTTCTATTTGTTTCTACAAAATATTATGAATTTTGACATGCTATCAGAGTGGGTATGAAGTGGCATTGCTTGGTCATGTAGAAAAGCATTTAGAGCCTTAAATTCTTGTAAAATATAGGGAAAATTACTCCTAAAAGCTTTAATAGCTAAGAGAAAAAACTCTATCCTTTATTTTTTTGTAAAATCTAAAATTTTTTAGAAAATAATTCTCTTGATTTCAAGCTTTAGATTCCTTGACAGTCCCTCTCACTATGAAAAAATAGGAGGAAAATATGCCAAAATTTTAATTTAGTGACAACTTTTAAATGTGAACTTGGTTTATTCCAATGTGGTTAGGGTTTGTGCACCTCCTTGACTACTTTTAGTTATGTTTGTATAGACATCTTCTTCATGAAGGAGACATACCCTTATATCAACATGAAAGGCATGTTAGGTAGTTATGCAGAGGGTATTAATAAGTTGACTTAGGAGGGTTTAAGGTTTGAATTCACATGAAAGCCTTTTTAATCCTTATAGATCTAGATAGAGGTTAAAGGCACATGCCTTTTAATGCCTCATCATGCATGTGGAATAATGGATGATATGGCAAGTTTTTGGGCATAGGATTTTAGAGGTTTTGTGTTCACATATCGGTAGCAATATTCTATGATCATAAAGAATGACTTAGTAGATGCATTATATGGATTTATTGTTAGAGCCATCATCATTTTTGCCTATGTTTAGTTTGTTATGTGATCATGTAGATCATTTGGAGGCAGATTAGAGTGCATTTGATTCTTTTTATATGCCTCTTTGAAGGGGAAATATTAGATATTGACTATTAGCAAATTCATTCCCCTAGTTTTCCAAATGGTGTGTTGGTGACTTGGTTAAACCAAAGTGCTTTGGTAGGAAATTTGCCAAGATCAAACCTTATGGAGTGATATTTTGGTGCATTCGGGATTTCCGCAATTCTTGGTCAATGTAGTGATTTTTATGGCCATATTTAGCACCACCTATGTAATTTGTTTTATATATTTGAATACCTTGAACTAGTTAGTGAAAAACAAGTAGTTGTGACCCAACGACTCATAAGAGATGAGGTGATAAAAGTGGATTGGTGCATTCCAACAAAAAAATGCTCATGAAGTGATAGGTCAAAATTATCTACTACTTTTCTAAGGTTAGAGGCATTAATTTTTTATTTTTTAGGATCCATTATGGCAAATTTCTCAAACAACATAAATTTTGCATATAAAAGCATTTTGAGCGCATTTTTCAAATTACACAATTATTTGATCTCTATGTACTAGTGTCATCAATATATAGACTTGCAATGGTGTTAAGGGTCAAATTATGTAGGATAGACCATAAATACCTAAGCACTCATCTTAGTGGATGAAATTACAATATTTGGTCAAGTCAAATTATTTGGCTTAAGATGAATTCATGATAGTTACAACATATTTTTATTCTTTTAGAGACTTATAAGAAAAGAATTCAAACTGTACTTTAGTCAATCCTTCTTCCTCCTTTGGGTGATTTATTTAGACAATTCATGAATATCTAATATTTCATGATATTTTTCTTCTTCTCTTTTTCCTAAGTACTCTTGGAAGTTTTTTATAGCTCATATTTTAAGCATGATCATGCAAAACCTCTTTTGGTAACTAAAATTAAGTGGCCCTTAAGAAAGAGGAAATTTTTAAATAGGCTGATGTATAGTGTGAATGGAAAGTTATGTCTTCAAGACATACCTTATGTGACAATGGAATATTAGGATCTTACTTTTAAAAGAGGTGGTGATTTTTGCTTCTCTTCATCATTTGAAGTCCTAGCAAAAGTAACTTTTGGATGTATGTAGGACAGTTACCTAGCCTAAGGTGTAACAATATAGGTCTAACTACTTACTTGATTGCACGAAATAAAGGTCACACAATTTCACAGGATATTTTATTTTCAAAACATTTATTGTTCAATCCTAAAAATTGTTTCCTATATTCTATTAATTTTTTTGAGGTTAACATCGTTTTGGATAAGCCAATAATTTATTTTATATATAGTTAACATAACATAGGTATAACAAACCACTTTTAGGTTCAGGTCTGCTGTAGTTAGCCACCCAATTTCAGGTCTACTATAGTCAACCAAATCCTATTGAGATGCCATTCTATGGATTTGATTGCCCTTATTTATCGTTCACGTATTCTATCATAAGGATATAACCATGACAAGGATTATCTTCTAGGGTCCATAACAACTAGAGGGTGGATGCTTTCTTCCCTTTGCTCATCAAACAAAAATTCCAAATATTAAACACACACACATGTCTAAACAAGGAAGTGGCTCCCATAATTATATCCACTTCAAAAAATTTCTTATTCCATGCCAACAAACAACATTCAAACAAACATAACTCACATATATATACAATTTGCAATGCACCTAAATGATATGCAAAGTGCGAGTTTCCATCTGCTTGCAAGCTAAATGATCACTTCCCTTTCTTACCTTTTTTTTCTAACTAGATTCCTTTTATTAACATCTTCTAACTATCCTACACCCACAGATATCATAAGTAGTACCATATTTCACAAGAAAAATGTAAGTTTACTGTGTTTATGGACAAGGTTAAGCAAAAGAATTACTTTTGTATTTTCATATCTTTTACAGTAACAAAAAATATTCAAGCAATTTCATTGTTCCCATTAGCACTAAAATTTTTAATCATAATTGTCATCATAAAATCACATTTTATTACAATTTTCATATAATCCCATAAAATATCATTTCATAATGCAATCAATTAAGCAAACATCTTCATATGTTCCAAAAAATTTCACTTAGCAATATAAAACATTTACAAGATACTCTACTCAGTAACTCAATAGACATATTTTACTCTACGTGGTATCTAGTTCTATATCCATTTGCATACATATACATATATCACGAAGTTTTATAAAAATTTATGATAAAGTCTACATATACTCAAAAAAAATAGTGAACTACCACTACATGTCAGCCACGTCTTCCCATGTAGCATTCCTGTATGAGTAGTGGTCCCATTGGAACTGATATTGCTTTATGCTTCTCATCCTTATATTCTTGGTTATAAAACCAAGTAGGCGAACAGGTCATGAAGAACACAAGCTTATACTGAGAGGGAAGTGAACAGTATAAGACCACTTTTTACTTTTTTTCTCAATCAATATTATGCAATGTATAGATAGCAATATCAAGAGCAATAATCAAAGCAATGCACAAATCACCACACACAATAGAGACACCAATTTTATGTGGTTCACCCAATGTGGTCTACTCCATGGAGAAAATATTTTAATAAAATTTTCTCAATCAATCTCTTGGGAATCATTTCTCTATTACAATAATTATGGACCTATATCCAAAGGAGACACCAATCCCCTAATCAAGTTCATGGATATCTATCCATAAGAGAACTCCTTTATCCTCTTAATCTAGTTGGTGATCTTCTAGAAGAACTCCTACCCCCACTACACTCGCTAATGGATCTCTATCCACTAAAGACACCTATCCTCACGACCCTAGCTAATGGATCTCTATCCACTAGAGACTGTCGTCCTCTATACTCTATCACCTTTAAAGTTATATCTCAAATATACACTAAACAGAATCCTTCGATCTAGCACAAATATACTCAATATCTGTATTTGGTCTAGCATAAACCTGTCCTCAAATCTACACCAAACTCTATCCTCAAATATGTACTAAACATAGCCTTTCGATCTAGCACAAATCTTTCCTCAATATTTATCCTCTAATCTGCACTAAACACAGTCCTTCAGTCTAGCATAAATCTACCCTCAATATCTATCCTCTAATATGCACTAAACATAGTCCTTCAATCTAGCACAAATATGTCCTCAATATTTGTCCTCAAGCCTTAATAGAAAACTTGATCTAATCACAAATCAATACTTCTAGATCTGCCCCAAACCTTCACTCAAGGTTTGAAAATATCAATCAATCAATTATGCTTACAAGTCTTCTCAAATAATTATCTCAAATCTGCCTTGTAAGCTTCCATAAAATTTCATACTAATCTATCCACAAGTCCTCTTTAGAACTTGCCCAATATGCTCTCAATAAGTCCTCACTAGAACTTGTCCAAATATGCTCTCAATATGTATTGTTGTAGCACCCTAAAATTGGTGTAGTGAAATCTTAACAATTACACTTACTCTAGTAAATAATTCAAATTCAAATTTTAACCCCCCAAACTGCCCGTTGACCATCGTGTAATCCGTTTCCTCCTTTCTCACATCATTTTTAGAGTTTTTTTTTACCGTTTGACAATATCATCGCCATTCAGACGATATTGCACCAGATCTAACGATTTCGTCTGGGCTAGGACGTCCAGACAATCTTGTCCCAAAACTAATTTTTCAAAATTAGCTTCTGTTCCAACGGGTCTCTAATCTGGGTAGAAGCGTGTCTGTGGCATTAGGGACCCTCCCCCATTGGAGATCTCCCAAATAGGGATGATCTCCAACCTCCTAACCTCCCTCCTAAGTCTATTTAATCCTAAGCCCTCCCCTTAGCACCCCCATGGCTGAAATTCCCTATAACTCGACTTCATACGTACTAAGACATCCCAAATTTCTATTTGCATTAGCTCTATACAAATTTTTTTTGCAGGTACCTTAGTGTTTTTCAACCAGAGCAAGCTTACATCATCACAGACGATCCTGTTTAGATCGAAGGTGATCCTATCGAATGAGAGACGATTTTGTACCAATGCGAGACGATTTCGACTACAGTCAACATTGAGGCAATCAGTGCCTAAAGTTTGCATTTCTTCATCTCTTTTTCTATTGTTTTATTCTGCAATTAGCTAGCTTATTCATTATTTTATGTTATTCTGCATTTTTGAGTTCACCCATATAGATAAAATGCATAATTAAGTCATAATTATTATTTAATTAGTGTAATGCATTCATGTTTATGTTTTTAAGTTTCATTTTGATATTGTTACTGTCAATTTACATAGTTCCCCTATGTTAGCATTGTTGTATTTTTTGTGTTTTGCACCTATTTCTTTGTTTGCAGGTCTCTGACGAATTCGTCTGATGAATTCATTAGATCTCAGATGATCTTGTCTGATCTCAGATGATCCTGTCAGATCAGAGACGATCCTGACTACTTCAAGAATCAGAATCTTCATCAGACATCCATTTCAGGTATTTTCTTTTAATATTCCTTAATTTCTCTATTGTCTCTATTAATTATGTTTTCTGTATTCATTTAATCTGCATATTCATATAGAATAGCTTAGACGCATTTTGGCCAAACCTAGGACTTGAATGCTTAAGGCTAAAATGAATACATAAAACACATTCCCAACCTAGGCATGGAAACTGCCATTGAATGTTTCTTGGTGAACCCACCATCCGTCAAAAAATCACCATAATACACCTCCCCTGAGAGTTGGGACCTTCGCAAGGCCTCTCAGTTCGAGGTACCGCGCCATCCTTTTCACATACCCCTTTCGGGCACAGATCCTATAGCCTGAAGGTAAGGGTGTGAAAAATTTGGAGCGATACATTTTGGTGAACCCAACGTGAACTTAAACAAATCAAGAGGCTTGTCCTAGATAGAATCCTGGATCCTCATCAACTTGTATTTTATCATGAACTTCAGAGAGCCTGCCATAGATGGTTAGCTTATAGGAGAGCTCTTATATCTTCAAAATTTTTCACTTTCGAGGAATACCTCAAGAACACAGTTGTGGTACAACAATTTATAGTTCATATAGAATCCCAAGAAACTGATCTTATGATTAGAAGAAGATGGAACAACATTCCTAGAGCTATGTTGTATCGTGAATATTATCGTGAGAGTTATTATTATCAATCAGAATCTGAAATACATGGTATTTTTATAGCTCTTTTCATTAAATTTTTGAAAGAAAATTTTCAATTTGAAGAAGAACACTTCATGACTCCTGAAGAGCTCAAACCCATTAATGACATTTATAAATTATTTATAGAAAACTAGATCATTGCTTTCATTATTATTTCTTGCATTTATTGTGTTGTTTGTTGTCTTTACAATATTAAAACTAAAAAAAAAAAAAAACTAAAAAAAAAACATAACAAAAACCAAAACCTTTCATTATATTGTAGTAGGTATATAATTAATATATACCTCTTAAGATTGTTGCATATATATATATATATATATATATATATATATATATATATATATATATTTGCTGAAATCTAAAATTAAGCACAATGCCTAAACTTAGGAATGGTAAACAAACTGAAGGAGAAGAAGAAGATTGGTTACAAGATAAAACTGGAAACCCAAATGTCCTTCTTGAAGATCCAATTCTAGAAGGAAAAACTCTATATCAACCAGAAGATGACCTACGTGAAGATAATGAACAAGAAGAAAGTGTTAAAGAGGATGGACCCTCATCCCCTAGAGTAGCTCCAGATGGAACTATTGCTTTTGACAATGTAGATCATTTTTGGAAATTTCTCAATGATAACATTGACGCTCTTAATGTGGCAGTTCGTATTGATAAAGGGAAAATTAGTGACACTCAAGAAGCCATGGAACATATGTTTGATGTGCGCACTAATCCCTTGTCTTTCATTGATCAAGAAAGTGATAAGGTTGGACCATCCAATATAGATATGGTCACTATGATTCAAAACATGTCAAAACAATAGGTTACCCAACCTCCTAAGGAACCTTTTATTCAACCTAAAATCATTCCCACACAAAATAAAACTTCCTTCACTACTTTACTTCGTCAAACTATTGAGCAATATGCTTCAAGTAAACAAAAACCTAAAATGAAGCCAAACACCAATTTCCAAAAATTTGGAATACATCATAATACCACTTCAAAATTCCTTCATAACACCTTTCCTACCAACAATTTACACAATAGCAACATAGCATCTAATCTTCATGTCCCTCCATCATATGCTCACAAAACCCATATCAATACCCTACCAAACCAATATGGTGGGCAAACTAGTAATCTGGAAGCCATGGTGAAACAGTTAGCTTCGCGTATGGACCAGATAGATCCTTATCATCCCTCGTATAATTATAGAGAGATATGTAGTCAACCTTTGGATCCCATAGTTGTAGCACAACCATACCCTAAGCATTTTCCCATGCCCATCTTGCCTATATATAAAGGAACCGAAGATCCCATAGAGCATCTTCGCATGTTTAGGATAGCATGTCATGATATATAACATGATGACTTGCTATTACTAAAAATGTTCCCAAAAAGTTTAGGTGGAATGGCATTAGAGTGGTACTATCAATTGCCCACTCATTCTTTGAGAAACTTTGAAGAAACAGTTGAATCTTTTGTCCATAAATTCAGTGCCTACATCGAGAGGCATGTAACCATTAAAGATCTATACAACTTAAAACAAGACAAAGATGAATGTTTTGCTGATTTCTTAGCTAGATGGAGGCAGTTGATAGGAAAACTGCACTTTGTGCTACCTTATAGGGAAATGTTGGACATTTTTATCAATAATTTACAAGAACAAATATCTTATGAGCTATCAATCGCTACTTTAACTACCTTCGATCAGGCTATAGATTTAGCTCGAAGAGTAGAAGATGCCCTCATTAGGAGAGGCCAACTTAGGAAGAAGGATGATGAGAAAACCTCCAAAAATCAATATAAAAACAAACAAGTTGTCGATGACAGAGTCACTGACAACAGAACTATTGCTAATATCAATGCAACGAAGACAACATAAAAATTTATATTGAAACCTCCTGATAAGCCTCCTCGAGAATTTACTAGATTGAATCAACCGTTATCAACTATTTTACCTCAATTATTCGAAAGAGGTTTGATCCAATTACCAGCTATCCGGGAACCTGATCCAACTATACCCAGATACAGAGCTAACTTACACTGTGATTTTCGTAGAGGACCTAGACACTCTACCAATGCTTATAAAAGTTTAAAACATAAAATACAGGATTTGATTGATAATAATGAAATGGAGGTGCAAGCCTTCCAACCTAAACAAAATGCTCCTAATAATGCTCAAAATACCATTCCCCAAAATAAAAATCAAAATGCTAATCAATCATTAGACATATTTCAACACCCTTTACCAAGACATGGTAAAGAGGTGGCCAATCAAATCGAACATCATAATGTTCCTCCTCCTACCCGATATGTAGGAACCATTAGCGGACAATTACCTGTTCAGGATCCTCAAATATTTGACACAACCTTATCCTTGGTTACGACCAGGCCCTTACATAATATTCCAACTCCAAATTCTAGTGATGTAGAATCAGATACTGAAAGTGAAGTGGACATCACTTCAAACCAATCGAATAGTTCTGAAAATGAATCAAATCCTATTCAACCCATCATAGATGCTATGGTTCCAAAAGAACCATTTCCTAGAAGAGTTACTACTCGAACCTCTTCTAATTAATTCCTCTCGAATGAAAAAGCCATAAACGCTCGACTGAGACTAGTTCAGTGTCCTCAATATAACATTATAGGTACCATTGGAGTCGTTACCCGACAACAGGCTCAAAATTCTCAACAAGAACCAAACCAGAATGATGGATCAGTTCCATTTGCTTTGAAAAATCCCAATAAAGGGAATCATGCTCCTAATGTTCAACCTAAACCCCCTTACAATATTAATGGGCAATTATCCAATATTACAGCCAAAATTTCCCTTTTGGATTTATTAATATCTTCTCCTACCCATAGGGATGAGTTGATGCTTACATTAAGCCAAATGATGGTACCTCAAAACATTCAACCTGAATCCATGGCCAATACTGTCATCACTCAAGAAGTTGATTGTATTGACTTTCGGGATAAAGATATCCCACAACACAGTTTACATAAGGATAATCCCTTATACATTACTGCTATAATTGGAGATGTAGCTATCAAACGAGTCCTGATTGATAATGGCTCATCTCTAAACATTTGCACTTTTGACTTCTACCAAATATTTGGCTTTAGAAGTGATGAAATGAAGAAAACTGACATGATTATCAAAGCTTTCAATGACGAAACACAAGAAATGTGTGGAGTTATCACTATCCCATTACAAGTTGGTCCTCGAACTCTAAATACCACCGTTTTTATTATACATTGCCCACATCGTACAATATACTCTTGGGTCGTCCTTGGATCAATGCAATGCGGGCTGTCCCATCAACTTTACACCAATGTGTTAAATTTGAATTTAAAAATCAGTTGGTCACTATCCATGGTGACCCTAGACCCTTTGATATGTGTGCTTTGGCAGAACCCGTTGGAGTGCAATTTTTCCCTGCTCTGTCATCCACACATCCTAATTCTTATTTTTCATCCAAAACTATGAAACACACACCCATAGCTTCACCTATTTCCCCTCCATTAATTTCATCCTCCTATATAGATCAACAATCTTCTAAAAAAATCAATCTAGAACCTCAAAAATATCTTCAATCTACAACCAATCCTTCATGTTCTATCCCTATAATTTCAAAACCTATAGACTCGTCTATTAAAACTTCCACATTATCAACATCTATCATACCTTCCACATCTCAAGATATAGGGAATGATCCTTCTACATCTTATGCTCTTTCTGATGAACTTTTACCAGATTTATCCACAATCTTAATATCAGAAAAAACAAATGCTTTCATGCAAGATTCAATTCTTTTAAATAACTTGCCGCCATCTCCTCATACTTTGGGCCTCCCACAAACTATGGGAAGTACTTACCAAGTCAATATTTGTGCCTTCATTTATAAAGGATATGACTGGGGAAGAATCCCTCGGAATATCAAAACTCATCATGAGGGATACGCTCGGTGTTATTTTACCAATGAATATATTAAAGCTAAACCCATAATGCTTAAAATGGGATATAAAGGGAAAGGCTTGGGACCTTTCCAAAATGGCATGAAAGAACCTTTTGAGGTAGAACCGTGGCCTTCCCGTTGTGGTGTGGGCCTATTTCCTAGTAAGGGTCAACCCTTTCCTTTTGAATATGATGATCAACTCATATGTTATCAAGACTATTTGGATAGGCATGTTGATTTGCCTCTAAAAAATCAGCCATTTACATGTAACATGCTATCCATAGCTTACCCTGAAATGATTGCTGACCCTAATGAAGAGTTGGAAGGAGATATCTTCCATGATGTCTCTGTTGAAAAGATGTTACACAATGGATTTTATTTTGATGGTTCTATACCAACTATAGCCCAACTTGAGACCTCTAATCCTCAAGATGAATTATCCAAATTAACCTTACAATAATTACAAGAATTGGGTGTTTCACCTGCCCCACCTAATTTTGAAAGAGATCTACACATGGAGGTAGAAAATGTCATTAAAATTAATATTGGAACTGAGGATAGTCCTCACATAATCAATATTGGATCAGAATTAAGTCAAGAAAAACAAGAACAATATATTGCATTCCTTAAATAGTATGAAGATGTCTTCGCTTGGACATATGAAGATATGCTAGGTCTAGACCCTTCTGTAGTCATGCATCATCTAGTGGTCCATCTGGATGCTAAACCTGTTAAGCAAAAACTTAGAAAAATGCATCCCAAAGTGGCCCTGCTAGTCAAAGGGGAGTTAGAAAAACTCTTGAATGTTGTTTTTATACAAGCTATTGATTATGCTGAATGGATCTCAAATGTAGTTATAGTCACCAAGAAAGAAGCTACCAAAGTTAGGGTTTGCACAGATTTTAGAGATATTAACGTTGCATGCCCTAAAGATGATTTTCCTCTTCCAAACATGGATCAAATCATTGATTTTACTGTCGAGAGTGGGATGATGTCCTTAATGGATGGATTCTTTGGTTATAATCAGATCAAGATAGCTCCTGAAGATCAGGCTAAAATAACCTTTATTACCCCCTAGGGTACCTTTTGTTGGAAAGTGATGCCATTTGGCTTAAAGAACGCAAGTGCAACATATCAACGAGCTATGACTTATATTTTTCATGATATGATGCATGATATCCTAAATTATTATGTAGATGATATTATAGCTCGCTCTATTAATGAAGATAATCATTTAGATGATTTGAGAAAAGTTTTTAATCGATTACGAGAATATCTTATTCTATTAAATCCAACCAAATGCATATTCGGAGTTAAGTCCGATAAACTATTAGGGGTTTTAGTTTCTTTACGTGGTATCGAAATTGAACCTCTCAAGATTGCAGCTATCATTGATATGCCCACACCTACTAATATATCTGAGTTACGAAGTTTACAAGGTAAGCTTCAATCCATCCGTTGCTTCATCGATAAGCTGGCGGACAAAATCGGTCCCTTTCTTAAAATTCTTAAGAAGGATGTCCCTTTTAATTGGGATGACGAATGTAGAGAAGCTTTTGAACTTCTCAAGCAATACCTCCTTAATCCACCTGTGCTTTCACCACCTAAACCTGATCACCCATTTCTCCTATATATTTCAGCTTCAGATTCTGCCTTAGGAGCTATGTTAGCTCAGCTTGATGATGAAAAGAGAGAACGGGCTAATTATTATATTAGCTGAACCTTCATCAGTTATGAAACATTAGAAAAATTATGTCTAGCAGTCATTTTTGCTATGCAAAAATTATGACACTACATGCTTAGTCAGAAAACTTATGTCATTGCCAAATACAATCCCTTGAGGTATCTCATGAGTCGACCTTATATATCGAATCGCACATCCAAGTGGGTTCTTGATCTAAGTGAGTTTGACCTCATGTTCATAGGACAGAAGTCTGTTAAGGGTCAAATCATAGCAGATCAATTAGCTGCTGCACCCTTAGAGTCTACCCATCCCCTCATCATTGAGTTTCCTGATGAATGCCTTCAATTAGAGGCAGACCATATTGAACAATGGTCCTTATACTTTGATGGAGCTCGATGCATGAGTGGGGCTAGTGCGGGTATTATTTTAATATCCTTGCAAAAACATCTTATTCCTCTATCATTCAAATTGACATTTGCTTGCACCAACAATACTGCTGAATATGAAGCTCTAATCCTTGGATTACGAGCTACCTTGGCTCTAAAAATTAAACACCTATTAGTTTTTGGTGATTCTCAACTGGTTATAAACCAAATTAATGAAGTTTATCAGACCAGAGATGATAAACTGCGCCCATATAAAGCCTATGTTTTACAATTAATGTCTCTATTTGATCAAGTTACTTTGGAAGCTATTCCTCGAACTTGTAATCATGCAGTTGATGCTATGGATGTAGCTGTATCTCTCCTTCCCTTGGAGTTAGATGACGAATATGCCACTATCATTATTCGTCGACTCCAAGAACCCGCTTCAAATAAGACATGCTTAGAACCTTTGGATGTGTTTCTAATCAATGAAACTACTCTTGACCCTTGGTATACAGATATAGTTGATTTTCTTCAAAATGGGACTTTCCCTACCAATTCTAATAGAAACCAACATCGGTTATTACGTAGATGAGCAAGTCGTTTTGTAATAATTGGAAATACTTTATATAGAAGATCTTTTGAAGGTATCCTATTGAGATGTTTGAATCTAGAAGAATACAAATAAACTTTAAGTGAAGTCCATGATGGATCTTGTGGAGCACACTTCAGTGGTAGTGTCATTGCTAAAAAGCTCCTTAGGATAGGCTACTTTTGGCCTACCATGGAAAAGGATGCACATGATTATGTGCGCCATTGTGACAAGTACTAGAAACATGCTGACCTTGTCCATGCGCCTACACAAGAGTTGTAGGTTATTTCATCTCCTTGGCCCTTTTCCAAATGGGGCTTAGACATTATTTGCAAAATTAATCCTATGTCATCTGATGGACACAAATTCATCATAACCGCCATCGAGTATTTCACGAAGTGGGTTGAAGCTATGCCTTTAGCTTCCTACACTGGCACAAAAGTCTCTAAATTTATTTTTAATCAAATCATTTGTAGGTTTGGAATTCCTGCAAATCTCATCTCTGACAATGGAACTTGTTTCAAAAATAAAGATGTTAAAAAATTATGCCAAAAATATAAGATTCAACATCGCTAGTCCACTCCCTATTATCCTCAGGGTAATGGTCAAGCAGAAGCATCTAACAAAACCTTAATCAAAATTCTCAAAATATTAGTCAATAAAACTGGTCGCGACTGGCACATTCAGTTATATCTAGCCTTGTGGGCCTATCGAACTAGTGTTCGAACCCCCACTGGAACTTCACCTTTCATTTTGGTTTATGGTGTTGAAGTCGTTTTTCCCTTTGAATTAGAAGTTCCTTATTTGGCTCTACTACTTCAAGATACCGAAGTAGGAGATGAATATCTAGCTGGCAGACTCAGTCAGCTGGAACTCCTAGATGAAAAACGCATCAATGCTTTGGATCATCTCCGTGCCTACCAAAACAAGCTTAAAATATCATATGCTAAAAAAGTTCGTCATCGATCCTTTGAGATCAACGACCTTGTTTTAAAAGAAAATAAAAAAAATACTAATGCAACTAAGGACCTTAAAGGTAAGTTTGAGCCCAACTGGCTTGGACCATACATTATCACTACTAAATTTGAATCAGGAGCATACAAATTATCTACCTTAGATGGTAAAGAACTTAAAGAACCCATGAATATTTTGCATCTTAAACGTTACTATGTATAAATTTGGTCATTTCATCCTTGTATATATTTTTTTAAAATATTTCAAAATCACTATTTTGTATTTATTTCAATTTATAAATTCAAAAACACCAAAAACATTCATAATCATCAAAATATTCAAAACTATTTGTTGCATTTATTTATGGTACTTGTTAATTCTTTCAAAAAAAAAAAAAAAAACGAAAAAATGAAAATAAAAACAACAATATTATTGACTCTTTAGAAACAAAAACAACATAAAGAAGAAAGAAAGAGTCAACATTCTCAAAGCTTCTCAAAAATAGTATTTATTTATATATATCTGCTTACAAATGTTGCAATTATATGTTTCAAATTATTTTGGATAAATTAGCATTTATTTGGAATCTCTCACTTTCACAAACACAAAAATAAATATCTTGATTTTATCTGGCATGATTACTAATCTCTCTTATATCAAAGTTCACAAAATTCAATTAAATAAAGTTTGAGCATAGAGAATTGATCTTGTTATTTACTTAAACCAAGCACATATTTTTACAATAAAATGATTATATTTGTAATTTCCATGCTTTGCTACATAGTAGAAGTGGTTTCTTGAGCGAAAAGTTTCCCCTTCTATCCTATCATGCACATGGTCTAGAATCTTTGAGAATTGGCAAAAGGACAAGATCACCCATACCCAGAATAAAAATCCCTTGCTCTACAACTAATCTTAGCAAGTATCCCTAGTATAGAATAGAAAATCAAAGTTCAAAAGAAAAAAAAAAAAGGAACAAGTTATTTCAGCATTATCTCAAAAATCAAGCAAAAATACAAAAAGAAAGGAAAAGAAAAGCAAAAGAAAGAAAAAGTGAAAGCAATAAAATCCTTTTCTCTACCCTTTGAAAAGAAAAGAAGGGTTGATGAGCTTGAATCCTTGGAATTCTCAATTATTCGAAAACTTTGAGGTAAGCCCCATAACAGGTGGTTTGTGCCCAACCTGCTTGGCCTTGGGTAACTCCTAGCGTGGTGATACATCTGTCACATTAGCGACCTTCTTTTGTACAAACCTATGTCTGCTTATGGATTAGCTAGCTCTTGATAATCCGACCTACATAGTAGTCTAGTATGGTTATATGCATCTACATCATGGTTAATGAACACTTATTTGGTTTATTCAAATCACTTGTATCAAATTATCTTGCTCAAAACTGGTAAATGAACATAGCAATTGCACACACATTTTATATTTGAGAGATTTTGTGTATCTTTATGATAAATCAAGATTGGAAATGAACTCACATATGCACATGGGATTCCTTATAAATCTAACTTTTGTCTTCAAAATACTTTGAAATATTTTTTTGCAAAAATTGTTTGGAATAATTCATTTTCTTCTTTCAAGTACAGTTGTTTAGTATAAAGACAACTACATGCATAATAGAAACATCAAAATTTCTTTCAAACCATACAATCAAAACACACACACACACACACACACACACACACACACACACACACACACACACATATATATATATATATATATATATATTATCGACTTTCGCGACGATGGTATAGTTCTAAAACCAAAATTGGAATTTTATGCCTAGCGCAAGTCCTCATCTTCATATTTTCTATTTATTAATCAACTATGCAATAAAACTATCTCCTTTTTGGATTTCGTGATGATGGTATAAGTCTATACCTACATATTCTACGCCTAGCACAAACCATTGTAACAATTTTTATTCCCCATTTATTTAAAAATCATGAAAACCATATGACTTAAATCATTCTATTATACAATTATGTCTTTTAACAAAAAGAATGCACATTATCACTATTTCATGTCATTATGTCAACCTTCAATTTTGCAATGATGGTATAATTCCTAGGGAATTATCCAAAAATTTTATCACACTTAGGAATTTATGCCTAGCAAAGATCATTTTAACATTATTTCATGCATACTATTTTTATGAAAATCTAAAAACAAACCATCATCATCATCATTTGCACCATTGCACCAAAGTCTTAAGACAGTCTCTTAAGCACTCTTTTCCTTTTAACAATATTTCTATACTGGGATTATCTTGACGACCGAGTGAGCGGCGACTCCATGAAATGGTCTATAATAGCGACAACGTCCTTTGAAATTATTGTTAGAAGTCTCTTTTTTTATTTTTTTATCACATTACATCACAAACAACCAATTTGTTACATCAGATTATTTCATTTAAAATCTTACAGCATGACATCAAAATTATAATATTTCCAATGACATAATTACATGAATCCTCAATCCAATCATCAAGTCCATCAATCAAACATAAAAGCATCATAAAAATACACAAGTCATATGATCAAAAATATCTCATCTATATATATCAACAATATATACATCATCTCAAAACTAGATTGGTATGCCACAATCTATACCTCGGCATACTCAATCCTCTATCAAAAAATAATAAATGCTATCTATCAATCTGTACCAATGCCGTGCAGTAGTCTAGCATCAAGAACCCTTCAAGCTCTCAACCTCATCTCCTCCCCCGCCCTGAGGTGGATGAGGTGGCCCCATCGTAGTATGTGTGGTACTACGAGTCCTAGTCGTCGATCGAGAAGAAGTCCTCGACGACCCAATCCTGATAGGGTCAGCAATGCTAACTGGCAGCTATACCCTCTAACCCTCTGGCACCATCTGGAAGTAGATGCCCTGGTAGAACACGATCTAAGAAATCGACCGTGCCAGCTCCTATGTGCTCGCTCCTCCGCCCCATGCTTTGAGGCGTGCAATCTCATCTCTGAGCTATGTCACCTCAGCTCAATGTCATGTAGCCTCCTCCTATAAGGTCTACACATGTGCTTGGATAAGGATTGTCTTCGCTCAGAGAGTCACTATCTCGCTGCTCTCCCTAGTGTCGACACCCTTGCCCTTATTGGGCGATGGTGGCCTCTCTCTATATTGAGAAGGGGGTCTCTCCTCCCTCCTCTCCTGCTGTCGTGGCCTCTCCTACGCCTGTGGCCTCCTTTGATCTCTCCCACTATGACCCTGGGCTGCCTCCATAGCCACCTAGTGCCGCCTCCCTATCCGACGCACAACTATGTGAATCAAACCCTGAGCCCTCGTCATTCGAGGAGGGTGGATGC
Source organism: Wollemia nobilis (assembly GCA_028583015.1). NCBI lineage: Eukaryota > Viridiplantae > Streptophyta > Pinopsida > Araucariales > Araucariaceae > Wollemia > Wollemia nobilis. The sequence continues at coordinate 1,854,301 of JAQPPZ010000840.1, read as the reverse complement.
CTGCGTACCAAACATCATAGTCATTGGCTACCCTTGTGTCATCCCCATCCACTGGCTGAATGGGGGCATCGTCCGAGTCCTGACTCTAGAAGCACTGCATGTCTGGAGCCCCGCTCACTGTAGTGTTATCTCGGACAGTCTGGGAAAACTTGTAATCCCTTAGATATGGGATCCCCTGCTATAGACCAAACTATCACAAAAATCGGTCATAGCGGTGGAGCTCCACATCTCCCCTCTCCATCCACAGCCAACAAACTCACCTGACGTGAGGAAGCTCCTGTCCATCCTCGGCCTACCCTGGGTGCTCTCGCCATGGCCTCTAGGTGATCTGGTCCAGGATAAGGTCATCCAACAGTCTTCGGGACATTGGTAGATCAATTCGCTACTGTGACCCTCTTCGGAGCCACCAGTAGAAAACTCGGGGCCTCTCCTCATCAATCCCTATCAAAGGAAGCCCTATCGGCATCCGCACTGCAATGTGCTCCCAGCACCAAACCTGTAGGAGCAATGTCATCTAGACATCGTCCACCCTTGTACATGACCCCATGCAGGATATTGTACAGCCGACATAGAACAAATCTGCCCCAAGAAAATCTGTAACCATGGTCTCGCATATCGCAGATCACATCTACTAGCACCCATGGTACCCTACACCCGCTCTAGTGGCACAGTAGAAGTCCACCTACCACTTCGACCAAAACCTGTGTGAGTCTAGATTCCCTAGGCATCTGACGTAGTGCCTCGATGTTAACTTCGCCCTTCTCTAGGGCAAATCTCAAGTCACCACACAACCGCATCATAGCATGGCCCTGATTGGCCATAGGAGTGATCAACCATCCTTGTATGGGGATCCTCATAATCCTCCATACATCCTCTAGTGTGGGAGTCATCTCCCCTATGGGTATCCAAAAATAGGAAGAACCTGGATACCACCTCTCTGCTAGGGCTGTTAGTAGCCCCATGTCTGTAGAAACTTATGGCATTTCTACCACATGCTGTAAGCCGGCCTGAGCCAGCTGATCCCGCTCTGCTTGTGATAGAGCGGCAAATTCATCTCTCAACCCCCGATATTTCCATTATTTTCTCTTTAGCAAACCTCTCTGCAACATAAACAACAAAACAATAACAATCATTAATAATAAAAAAAAAAATGCAAGTTAAAATAAGTTCAATTTCATCAAATGATGATATTGTCCACAATTGGACGATATCGTCCCACATTTGAGCATAATCATCTCCAATTTTGCAAGCCGAAATCGTCTCTAATTTGATGAAATCGTCTTCCTTTCACCGATTTCTCCCTTAGACGAAATCGACGAACTTGAGACGATTTCGTTGAAATCGGGACGATTTCGTCCCAACGACTTCGATAGCCCAAAAAAGGCTGCGATGCTAAAAAATTGATCAAAATTCACCTAACAAGCACGTCAATTCAAATTAAAGCATTCTAAACTAAGTTTAGACTCTTTCCCATAGCCCGCGTCAGACCTCTGTCGATCTATGCACCATCTCCACCATTTTTGCTTGCAGAGCTCTAAAAACCAGAAAAAATGAACGATAAAAATGAATTAGGGTTTTACCCCATTTTTCTTAATTTTATTCAAAACATAATTAAAAACATTTTAAAATTTTTGCTTTTCCACGTTTTTACCTCAAACATTCGATTTGGGTAAAAACACGGAGGGGGCACCATAGTAAGTTGTCGTACGATTCGACCAAGAATCATCGCCTAAAAATGGGAATAATTTTTGCTTTCTCGTAGATCGAGAAGAACTCATCTTTAATACGTTTTCTTCAAAAAATTTGCTAAAGAGGGGGAAAAATGTAGCACCCTAAAATTAGCGCAGTGAAATCTTAACAATTCACTTTAGTAAATAATTCAAATTCAAATTTTAACCTCCTAAATCACCTGTTAACCGTCGTGTAATCCGTTTCCTCCTTTCCCGTGCCATTTTTAGAGTTTTTTTTGACTGTTTGACGATATCATCGTCAATAAGACGATATCGCCCCTGATCTGACGATTTTGTCTAGGCTAGGATGTCCAGACGATTTTGTCCCAAAACTGATTTTTCAAAATTAGCTTCTATTCCAATGGGTCTCTAATCCGGGTAGAAGCATGTCTGCACCGTTAGGGACCCTCCCCCATTGGATATCTCCCAAATAGGGATGATCTCCAACCTCCTAACCTCCCTCCTAAGTCTATTTAATCCTAATCCCTCCCCTTAGCACCCCCCTAGCTGAAATTCCCTGTAACTCGACTTCATACGCACTAAGACATCCCAAATTTCTATTTGCATTAGCTCTATACAAATTTTGTTGTAGGTACCTTAGTGTTTTTTAGCCGAAGCAAGCTTACATCGTCGCAGACGATCCTGTTCAGATCGAAGGTGATCTTGTCGAATCAAAGACGATTTCATACCAATGCGAGACGATTTTGACTGCAGTCAACATTGAGGCAATCAGTGCCTAAAGTTTGCATTTCTTCATCTCTTTTTCTGTTGTTTTATTCTGTAATTAGCTAGCTTATTCATTATTTTATGCTATTCTGCATTTTGGAGTTCACCCATCTAGATCAAATGCATAATTAAGTCATAATTATTATTTAATTAGCATAATGCATTCATATTTTTATTTTTAAGTTTCAATTTGATATTGTTACTGTCAATTTACACTGTTCCCCTATGTTAGCATTGTTGTATTTTCTATGTTTTTCACCTATTTCTTTGTTTGTAGGTCTCTGACGAATTCGTCAGACAAATTCGTTAGATCTTTGACAATCTTGTCTGATCTTAGACGATCCTGTCAAATCAGAGGTGATCTTGACTGCTTCAAGAATCAGAATCTTCATCAGACATCCGGATCAGGTATTTTCTTTTAATATTCCTTAATTTCTCTGTTGTCTATCTTAATTCTATTTTTTGTATTCATTTAATCTGCATCTTCATATAGAGTAGCTTAGACGCATTTTGGCCAAACCTAGGACTTGAATGCTTAAGGCTAAAACGAATACATAAAACACATTCCCAACCTATGCGTGGAAACTGCCATTGAATGTTTCCTGGTGAACCCACCATCCGTCGAAAAATCATCATAATACACCTCCCTCGAGAGGCGGGACCTTCGCAAGGCCTCTCAGTCCAAGGTACCGCGCCATCCTTTTCACATCCCCCTTCCGGGCACGGATCCTATAGCCTGAAGGTAAGGGTGTGAAAAATTTGGAGTGATACAATTGTAAGCTTCCACAAAATCTCACACAAATATATCCACAAGTCTTCTCTAAGACTTACTCAAATATGCTCAACAAGTCCACACTAGAACTTTTCTAATCTCATGGAAACATAAAGAGAATTGTTAGAGATTCAATATGCTTCACATTCATCACAATGCTCAATAACTTTCAATCACTCTTTTAGAAACATATAGAGAATTTCTAGAGACTCAATATGCTTCACATTCACCTCAATTCTCAATCACTTTCACTCACTCCTTTTAGAAACATATAGAGAATTGCTAGAGACTCAATATGCTTCATGCTTGAAATGCTCAATTACTTTCAATCACTCTTTTGGAAACATATAGAGAATTGTTAGACTCAATATGCTTCACAATCACAAACTCTCATTCACTTTCAATCTTTCTTTTATTACAGAAACATAGAGAGAATTGTTAGAGACTCAATATGTTTCACACTCATCAAAACTTAACCTCTTTCTCAAATCAATTCAAAATATAGAACAATTTGTTTCATAGAACTTGAACTATCACTTTACACATCCACTTGACAAGGCACAACCAACACTACTCAACCAATAATTCAATGAAATAAGCCTTACTAACAAACCCTAGTCCAAGCATATGAACACTCGCTCAAATATTTCCAACAATGCTCATCAACCAATCTCACATAATAATGATACTCATGATCTTTGCAAACCCTAGTTCAAGTTCTTCACTCAATCATTCACTTCAACAACAATGCTTATAAAACAATCTTCACATAAAAATGATACTCATGATCTTTTCAAACCCTAGTTCAAGTTCTTCACTCAATCAATCACTTAAACAACAATGCTTATAAAAAAAGGTTTTATCAACAACTCTCAATTTGAGAAAACCTTGAAGCATTAATTCAAAACACACTCAACAATACTTACCAAACAATCCTTTTCACTCCAACTTTGCATTCACAACTTTCAACAATCACTCACTAGGAAGAATATACCCATACCTTTATTTGATGTAGAAGTGACCATGGAAAACCTGTCTCAATTATAATTTTCTCTTTTTCCAATCTCAATGGTTAGATGATAAATATCACACTAAATTTCTTTCAAAATAATTATCAATTACAAAAATAATCAAACTTAATTACATCTTATTTCTCCTTCTTAAAATAATATCCAAAAACACAAATATTCAATCAAAACACTTCTTCCAAAACTCCAACTCATCAAAAGAACCTCTTAACTTTTCAATTTCATCATAACCCTTTTCAAAAATATATCTAAAAAATAATCCACACTCTACTTATGACTCCCTACTTAATATTGCATTAATTAAATAAATCACTTTATAAAATAATGTAATAAATCAATTTCCAATTTTTCTAAGGTAAAACAAATTTATCCTAGCCAAAATAACCTTTCAACACTTAGGTTAATATAATAACCTAACTTCCACCTTATTCCTCCTAAGTGTTGGCAATTTTGGGTACATTGGGTACATTGCCTTTGCTCAAGTGTTGATGTTGTCATTGATGTCAAGAAGCGGAAGGGTTTTTGTGAAAACCAAGGCAGACAAAATAAAAGGTTTTATTTAAAACCATGGACAACAAATTTGAAATGGGTTTTTCTTAAAACCCAAGTTGGCTTTTCGTTTCGTTGAAAAAGGTGCCCCGGTGATGAAGATATTTAATTTTAAATATTTAGTTTAAATTTTATTTATTTAAAATTTAAATTAAAATATTAAAATAAATTAAAGTGCCGACGTGTTAATCAATGCATCTTAGTGCATATAAAAGGTGGCAATGGAATTCATTAAAAGTGAGGTAATTGATATCAATTTCCGTGCATCGTCTGCGCCAGCGAAGGAAGAGCTAATGTTTTTATCGGTGCATGAAATCAATTAAGGGGCCAACCTTACATATAAAAGATTATAAGGTTGTTACGAAAAATGATATACTCCCGAGTGCTTTATTGAAGGTTAAAACGAAAGCAATAATGCGACAAAAGTTTTGAAATATTGAGTGAACCAATCAATGATGTCAAGGCACTGCATTCGTGGCTTAGAACATAACAAAAATCGACGCATTTCTGGAGGAGCAAAGTTTACCTGAACAGGAGTAGTAATCTCGGCAACGTGGCAACATCTAGAAGGGTGCACGATAATCGAGAGAAAGGTTTCCGCACAAGAAAATAAATTGAAAGTGTCACGAGGTCAGTTTCAACTGGGCGAATAGCTCAATCGGTGGATGGACTGTGCGAAAAGTTTGGCATAGACGAGGTTCTGAGTTCAAGTCCCTACGGCGACCGAATAGTTCTTTTTTTTTTTTGTGATATCGAATCCGTGATGGGTATAAGATTAAAGTGAACACCTTTTGTTCCAAGCAGCTCAGCAGCACAGTTGGCTAGGACTCTAGTGACAACGTTGTGGTCTGCGGGTCGAATCCTGCCGAGTACATATTTTGAAAAGAAAAGCTTTTGATTGATAAAGTGATGATGTTGGAAAGCGCGCGATAAGTTTTTTTTAAAGGTAACAATCTTATCTCTGTTGTATTGTGGTAATAGGGAGATATAAGGGTTAGAGAATTAATTGTTTTAGGAAGATATAAGGGAAGTCATAACTAGAGTGTGGAATGTTGATTATTGGTTATGTAATATTTTACTTTACTTTTATGGTATAAGTGGTTTTGGGAGTTATAAGGTTATGCAATGTTGTGATTTATTTTATTTTATGGTACAAGTGGTTTTAGGAGAGATAAGGAAGTAGAGCAATTAAAGGCTTTGGTGATGATTATTGAAAGGTGGAGTAATGTTGATTATTTTATGATCTACTAACCCTTGTGAAGATTGGCAAAAGAATTTTGTGATTGGGGCAGATTTCCAAAGGAGGTTCTTCACTTCAAAAAGGTATGGGCACATTCTTCTTATGAGTATAATTGATGTATGTTTTCCTGAAATAAGATTGGAGTGAAAAGGTATTCAACAAGGTTTCCTTTGGTTGGGTGTAAATCCTATTTTCTGGTTTGTTGAAGACTACTTATGCATTGTTATCATTGATGAGAGTTTTGATGAATGCATAATTCTGGTTTGAGGTAGTGGAAGCATTGTGCACTAGGGTTTATGGTTGTGAGTCTTGATACTTGCTTTGAGTTGGTGAAACCCTTGGATGGCTGTGTTGAGGTTGATGGTTGAGTTGCTTCCATAGAGGTTGGTTGATCAAGTTATTGCTTTTACTTGATACATGATATTGGGCTTACTCCATTGAGTTGATTTGAACAAGTTATTCATTGCATTTGGTGTTATTGTGTTGGTGGCTGTTTTGTTCAAATATCTTTGGAGGGAAAAGGATTTCTACTTGTTTCCTTTTCTAGTGATGATTGGTTGAATGCTTCAAGGTTGATGTTGAGTTGAATGTTGTTGGTTAAACCTTGTCTATGAGCATTGTTGTTGAAAGCCCAAATTGGTTGAGAAAAGATATTGGTTTTGGAAAGAACATGAGTATCATTGTTATATGAGATATTGCATGGTTGGCAATTGTTGGGTTGTGTTTCATGTTCTTGAGAAAAGCATACTACATCTATCTTATTCTTTTGAGATTTGAAATTGAGTTGAGATTGAGATTGGGAGTTAAGTATAGAACATATTGAGTCTCTAACAATTCTCTTTATGCTTCTATGAGGTTGATGAATCATATTGAGTCTCTAACAATTCTCTCTATGCTTCTATGAGGTGGATGAATCACATTGGGTCTCTAACCATTCTCTTTGTGGGTTCATGCCAAGCAAGTGTTCTTGATGGACTTGTGAGCAGGTTTTTGGACAGGTTCTGTTGAGGACTTGTGAGCAGATTTGGACAGGTCCTAGCAGAGGACTTGTGAAGCTGAGTTTGATAGTTCTATCAGAGAACCTGAGGGCAGAGGTGCATTGGTTCTATGAGAAGAACCTGAGGACAATTTGTGCTAGACCGAAGGACTGTGTTTAGTGCAAATTCGAGGACCAACTTTGAGGTGATAGAGTTGAGGATAGAGGTCTCCATCCAGAGCAGGGAAGACAGGTGTCTTCTATGGATAGAGTTCCATTTGCTAAGGGCAGCGGAGGTAGAGGTCTTCTAGAGGATCACCAGCTAGAGCAGAGCTAGGGGATTGGTGTCTCCTGTGGGTCGGTGCCCATGAACTTGAGCTAGGGGATTGGTGTCTCCTGTGGGTAGGGGATTGGTGTCTCCTGTGGGTCGGTGCCCATGAATTTGAGATTAGGGGATTGGTGTCTCCTTTGGGTTGGTGCCCATAAACATTGTAATTGGGAAGGTTTCCCAAAGAACATTGAGATAACTTTTAGAGAAAAGTTTTGTGGATGTAGCCCAGGCTTTCTGGGTGAACCACGTTAAAATTGGTGTCTCTTTGTGGATGATCTTGTGCATTGTTTTGATATTGCTTTGGATATATTGCTTTACTATTTTGAAGTATAAAGGAAAAGTAAAAAGAGGTCTTATATTGTTCACCCCCCCTCTCAGTATAAGCTTGTGTTCTACAATTGGTATCAGAGCAAGGTTCCTTCGAAAAGTTTAACAACTTGAAGGAAGATCTTACAAGAACACAAATGGCAAGGAAAGGCAAAAGCAAAACCATAAGACACAAGAAGAAGAAAACTCACATGGTCATGAAAGGAAATGAAGATGATCTCAATGTTGCTGTTCTAGGAATGGAAATAGATTCAAGAGATGAATCAAACAGTGGAGAACAAGCCAGATTAATAAAGTTTTGCATCGGATGTGGGAAGATCGGTCACTTTGCAGCTGATTGCTCACAAGGAAGAGAATGTTTTGTTTGTGGTCAACTCTATCATAATGATCATCATTGCCATGGGTTTAGTAGAAGTGAAGATGAAGATGATCCATTCAAAATTGGTGAAGAAACAGATTCAGAACAAGAGTGTGATGAAGAAGGAAGTGATGCAGAAACAAATTGGGAATAGAAACTGATTTCAGACCTGAGTAAAAAGGTTGAGGATGTAGATATAATCACCAGCTTGAAAGTTCAAGCAAAAGATTACAAGAAAATTTTTGAAGATCTCGAAATGCAATCTTCTAGGAAAATAGAGTATTGCAACAAGCTAGAAAAAGAAATTGACGGTTTAAGAATGTAGACAGAAGAAATGAGTAATAAAGTTGGTATATACAACAAAACATGAAGAGGAATCTAACAAAGTTGTTAACAATCTGAAGCTGAAAATAGAAGAGTTCAAAAAGAGTGAAGAAACTCTCAGGTATCAGATCAATGAGAAAGAGACAGTTTGTTGCAAACAAAAAGAAGAGATTGTTTCATTGAAGAAACAACTAGAAGAGGCCAATACAACTCTTAAAATCAAATATGAGCACAACAATCAAGAAAAGAAGAGCGTCTACCTTGACAAAGCAAGTAAGTGTTTTAGTAGTGATAGTGAAAGTTCTTCAGGTGATTATAAAAATGAGATTTTGTTCATATCAAAAAATGAGGAAGAACCAATAGTCTTGAAATGTCTTAGATATGGAAAGTGTTGGTCACCTTGAGGATAATTGCAAAAATAATGATTTGGTTGCTAGTATGTATGAGGATGCTTCAAAAAGTGATAAGGAAGATGCATGTATGGTTTTTGAAAAGGGTAGCACCTCTAGTGATAAGAAATCTGAAAAAGGCCTTGATAATTCAAAGTGCAATCAAATAGAGGATCTTGAATGTGAACTTACTAATGCTCTTAGTGTCTTGAAAAAGGAAAGAAAGAAGAATGCTAGACTCAAGGATAAGTTAGATGAATGTTGCATGGAGAGAGATAAACTTATAGAAAGTCTTGACGTCTCTATGGCTAAGGCACAAGAACTCAAGAATGAGTTAGAATCTAAGGTGCTTGAGTATAGTGAATTAGATCGAGAAAATGGCTTCTTTGAAAGAGGAAACTAAAGAATACAAGGATAAGTTGTACAGGTTTCAAGATAGCTCCAAAAAGGTTAAGTCTCTCATCAAAGGCCAAAGAAAGACAACAGACAAAACAGGCCTCGGTTTTGTTAAGCCTCACAAGGAACAAATTGGAGAGTCTAGTAAGAGACTCCAAAAGGAAGAAAGTTTTGATGAGGAAAGTATTTCAGATCATGAGTCCTTAAATGATAGATGCACAGAAATAGAAAACATAATTCAGAATGAGAAGAAGAAGTCTTCAGAACCTAAGAGGTCAAATAATGGAAAGTTTCAAGGCAGATGTTTTGCGTGTCACAGATTTGGTCACATGGCTGTACATTGCATGGCTCAAGTGAAGAAGGCAAATGACAGTTTCAGAAGTGGTAATTTCTTTCATGGGTATTGCTACTCTTGCAATCAGTTTGGGCATAAGGCAGTTTATTGCAAGGCAAATAACAAGAACTGGGTTAGTCAGAATAGGCTTGGTCAAAACAGGTTTGGTCAGAACAGATTTGGTCAAAACAGGTTTGGTCAGAACTGGTTTGGTCAGAACTTGTGGATTCAAAGAACAGGTATGCCTAAAAGAAATAACATTGTTACTTGTTATAAGTGCAACAATGAAGGTCACACAGTCAGACAGTGTAGAGTTGAAATTCTAGGATACAAGAACAGGAACAGTGGCATGATCAGGTCCAAGGATCGGAACAATGACAGGGAACAAGAATATGGACAAAGAGTTCAAGAGAAGGCCCGGCAAGGAAGTTATAGATGCTGATGATGATCAGTGCCTAATGGGAGTTTTACTCCCACCCCAGAATTAATCACCTCAACAGGAGGTGGGGGAGGGACTAAGCTAAGAGGCTCATTCTTAGTTCCGAGCCCCAAAGGTGGCCCTTTGCCATTGATGACAAAGGGGGAGAGATATGAGTAAGGGGAGAGAGCTTCAAGTGAAGAGGAAAGCTTCAAGTCAGGGGGAGCAAAACTTCAAAGGTAGATTCTCGGTTGTGGGTTTCAGTTTTGGCTCTTGAAGATGTGTTTTTAGTAAAGTTTTGCCATCAATGACAAAGGGGGAGATTGTTGGCAATTTTGGGTACATTGGGTACATTGCCTTTGCTCAAGTGTTGATGTTGTCATTGATGTCAAGAAGCGAAAGGGTTTTTGTGAAAACCAAGGCAGACAAAATAAAAGGTTTTATTTAAAACCATGGACAACAGATTTGAAATGGGTTTTTCTTAAAACCCAAGTTGGCTTTTCGTTTCGTTGAAAAAGGTGCCCCGGTGATGAAGATATTTAATTTTAAATATTTAGTTTAAATTTTATTTATTTAAAATTTAAATTAAAATATTAAAATAAATTAAAGTGCCGACATGTTAATCAATGCATCTTAGTGCATATAAAATGTGGCAATGGAATTCATTAAAAATGAGGTAATCGATATCAATTTTCGTGCATCGTCTGCGCCAGCGAAGGAAGAGCTAATGTTTTTATCGGTGCATGAAATCAATTAAGGGGCCAACCTTACATATAAAAGATTATAAGGTTGTTACGAAAAATGATATACTCTCGAGTGCTTTACTAAAGGTTAAAATGAAAGCAATAATGGACAAAAGTTTTGAAATATTGAGTGAACCAATCAATGATGTTGAGGCACCGCATTCGTGGCTTAGAACATAACAAAAATCGACGCATTTTTGGAGGAGCAAAGTTTACTTGAATAGGAGTAGTAATCTCGGCAACGTGGCAACATCTAGAAGGGTGCACGATAATCGAGAGAAAGGTTTCTGCATAAGAAAATAAATTGAAAGTGTCACGAGGTCAGTTTCAACTGGGCGAATAGCTCAATCGGTGGATGGACTGTGCAAAAAGTTTGGCATAGACGAGGTTCTGAGTTCAAGTCCCTGCGACGACCGAATAGTTCATTTTTTGTGATATCGAATCCGTGATGGGTATAAGATTAAAGTGAACACCTTTTGTTCCAAGCAGCTCAGCAGCACAGTTGGCTAGGACTCTAGTGACAGCGCTGTGGTCTGCGGGTCGAATCCTGTCGAGTACATATTTTGAAAAGAAAAGCTTTTGATTGATAAAGTGATGATGTTGGAAAGCGCGCGATAAGTTTTTTTAAAGGTAACAATCTTATCTCTGTTGTATTGTGGTAATAGGGAGATATAAGGGTTAGAGAATTAATTGTTTTAGGAAGATATAAGGGAAGTCATAACTAGAGTGTGGAATGTTGATTATTGGTTATGTAATATTTTACTTTACTTTTATGGTATAAGTGGTTTTGGGAGTTATAAGGTTATGCAATGTTGTGATTTATTTTATTTTATGGTACAAGTGGTTTTAGGAGAGATAAGGAAGTAGAGCAATTAAAGGCTTTGGTGATGATTATTGAAAGGTGGAGTAATGTTGATTATTTTATGATCTACTAACCCTTGTGAAGATTGGCAAAAGAATTTTGTGATTGGGGCAGATTTCCAAAGGAGGTTCTTCACTTCAAAAAGGTATGGGCACATTCTTCTTATGAGTATAATTGATGTATGTTTTCCTGAAATAAGATTGGAGTGAAAAGGTATTCAACAAGGTTTCCTTTGGTTGGGTGTAAATCCTATTTTCTGGTTTGTTGAAGACTACTTATGCATTGTTATCATTGATGAGAGTTTTGATGAATGCATAATTCTGGTTTGAGGTAGTGGAAGCATTGTGCACTAGGGTTTATGGTTGTGAGTCTTGATACTTGCTTTGAGTTGGTGAAACCCTTGGATGGCTGTGTTGAGGTTGATGGTTGAGTTGCTTCCATAGAGGTTGGTTGATCAAGTTATTGCTTTTACTTGATACATGATATTGGGCTTACTCCATTGAGTTGATTTGAACAAGTTATTCATTGCATTTGGTGTTATTGTGTTGGTGGCTGTTTTGTTCAAATATCTTTGGAGGGAAAAGGATTTCTACTTGTTTCCTTTTCTAGTGATGATTGGTTGAATGCTTCAAGGTTGATGTTGAGTTGAATGTTGTTGGTTAAACCTTGTCTATGAGCATTGTTGTTGAAAGCCCAAATTGGTTGAGAAAAGATATTGGTTTTGGAAAGAACATGAGTATCATTGTTATATGAGATATTGCATGGTTGGCAATTGTTGGGTTGTGTTTCATGTTCTTGAGAAAAGCATACTACATCTATCTTATTCTTTTGAGATTTGAAATTGAGTTGAGATTGAGATTGGGAGTTAAGTATAGAACATATTGAGTCTCTAACAATTCTCTTTATGCTTCTATGAGGTTGATGAATCATATTGAGTCTCTAACAATTCTCTCTATGCTTCTATGAGGTGGATGAATCACATTGGGTCTCTAACCATTCTCTTTGTGGGTTCATGCCAAGCAAGTGTTCTTGATGAACTTGTGAGCGAGGTTTTTGGACAGGTTCCGTTGAGGACTTGTGAGCAGATTTGGACAGGTCCTAGCAGAGGACTTGTGAAGCTGAGTTTGATAGTTCTATCAGAGAAATTGAGGACAGAGGTGCATTGGTTCTATGAGAAGAACCCGAGGACAATTTGTGCTAGACCGAAGGACTGTGTTTAGTGCAAATTCGAGGACCAGCTTTGAGGTGATAGAGTTGAGGATAGAGGTCTCCAACCAGAGCAGGGAAGACAGGTGTCTTCTGTGGATAGAGTTCCATTTGCTAAGGGCAGCGGAGGCAGAGGTCTTCTAGAGGATCACCAGCCAGAGCAGAGCTAGGGGATTGGTGTCTCCTGTGGGTCGGTGCCCACGAACTTGAGCTAGGGGATTGGTGTCTCCTGTGGGGGCCCACAACTTGAGATTAGGGGATTGGTGTCTCCTTGGGTCGGTGCCCATGAATTTGAGATTAGGGGATTGGTGTCTCCTTTGGGTTGGTGCCCATAAACATTGTAATTGGGAAGGTTTCCCAAAGAACATTGAGATAACTTTTAGAGAAAAGTTTTGTGGACGTAGCCCAGGATTTTTGGGTGAACCACGTTAAAATTGGTGTCTCTTTGTGGATGATCTTGTGCATTGTTTTGATATTGCTTTGGATATATTGCTTTACTATTTTGAAGTATAAAGGAAAAGTAAAAAGAGGTCTTATACTGTTCACCCCCCCCTCTCAGTATAAGCTTGTGTTCTACAATTGGTATCGAGTATAAGGAAAAGGAAATGAAGATGATCTCAATGTTGTTACTTTGGGAATGGAAATAGATTCAAGAGATGAATCAAACAGTGGAGAACAAGCCAGATTAATAAAGTTTTGCATCGGATGTGGGAAGATCGGTCACTTTGCAGCTGATTGCTCACAAGGAAGAGAATGTTTTGTTTGTGGTCAACTCTATCATAATGATCATCATTGCCATGGGTTTAGTAGAAGTGAAGATGAAGATGATCCATTCAAAATTGGTGAAGAAACAGATTCAGAACAAGAGTGTGATGAAGAAGGAAGTGATGCAGAAAAAAATTGGGAACAGAAACTGATTTCAGACCTGAGTAAAAAGGTTGAGGATGCAGAAGATATAATCACCAGCTTGAAAGTTCAAGCAGAAGATTACAAGAAAATTTTTGAAGATCTCGAAATGCAATCTTCTAGGAAAATAGAGTATTGCAGCAAGCTAGAAAAAGAAATTGATGGTTTAAGAATGCAGACAGAAGAAATGAGTAATAAAGTTGGTATATATAGCAAACATGAAGAGGAATCTAACAAAGTTGTTAACAATCTAAAGCTAAAAATAGAAGAGTTCAAAAAGAGTGAAGAAACTCTCAGGTATCAGATCAATGAGAAAGAGACTGTTTGTTGCAAACAAAAAGAAGAGATTGTTTCATTGAGGAAACAACTAGAAGAGGCCAATACAACTCTTAAAATCAAATATGAGCACAACAATCAAGAAAAGAAGAGCGTCTACCTTGACAAAGCAAGTAAGTGTTCTAGTAGTGATAGTGAAAGTTCTTCAGGTGATTATAAAAATGAGATTTTGTTCATATCAGAAAATGAGGAAGAACCAAAATGTCTTAGATATGGAAAGTGTTGGCACCTTGAGGATAATTGCAAAAATAATGATTTGGTTGCTAGTATGTATGAGGATGCTTCAAAAAGTGATAAGGAAGATGCATGTATGGTTTTTGAAAAGGGTAGCACCTCTAGTGATAAGAAATCTGAAAAAGGCCTTGATAATTCAAAGTGCAATCAAATAGAGGAAAGGGATCTTGAATGTGAACTTACTAATGCTCTTAGTGTCTTGAAAAAGGAAAGAAAGAAGAATGCTAGACTCAAGGATAAGTTAGATGAATGTTGCATGGAGAGAGATAAACTTATAGAAAGTCTTGACGTCTCTATGGCTAAGGCACAAGAACTCAAGAATGAGTTAGAATCTAAGGTGCTTGAGTATAGTGAATTAGATCAGAAAATGGCTTCTTTGAAAGAGGAAACTAAAGAATACAAGGATAAGCTGTACAGGTTTCAAGATAGCTCCAAAAAGGTTAAGTCTCTCATCAAAGGCCAAAGAAAGACAACGGACAAAACAGGCCTCGGTTTTGTTAAGCCTCACAAGGAACAAATTGGAGAGTCTAGTAAGAGACTCCAAAAGGAAGAAAGTTTTGATGAGGAAAGTATTTCAGATCATGAGTCCTTAAATGATAGATGCACAAAAATAGAAAACATAATTCAGAATGAGAAGAAGAAGTCTTCAGAACCTAAGAGGTCAAATAATGGAAAGTTTCAAGGCAAATGTTTTGCGTGTCACAGATTTGGTCACATGGTTGTACATTGCATGGCTCAAGTGAAGAAGGCAAATGACGAGTTTCAGAAGTGGTAATTTCTTTCATGGGTATTGCTACTCTTGCAATCAGTTTGGGCATAAGGCAGTTTATTGCAAGGCAAATAACAGGAACTGGGTTAGTCAGAACAGGCTTGGTCAAAACAGGTTTGGTCAGAACAGATTTGGTCAAAATAGGTTTGGTCAGAACTGGTTTGGTCAGAACTTGTGGATTCAAAGAACAGGTATGCCTAAAAGAAATAACATTGTTACTTGTTATAAGTGCAACAATGAAGGTCACATAGTCAGACAGTGTAGAGTTGAAATTCCAGGATACAAGAACAGGAACAGTGGCATGATCAGGTCCAAGGATCATAACAATGACAGGAACAAGAATATGGAAAAAGAGTTCAAGAGAAGGCCCGGCAAGGAAGTTATAGACGCTGATGATGATCAGTGCCTAATGGGAGTTTTACTCCCACCCCGAATTAATCACCTCATCAGGAGGTGGGGGAGGGACTAAGCTAAGAGGCTCATTCTTAGTCCCGAGCCCCAAAGGTGGCCCTTTGCCATTGATGACAAAGGGGGAGAGATATGAGTAAGGGGGAGAGCTTCAAGTGAAGAGGAAAGCTTCAAGTCGGGGGGAGCAAAACTTCAAAGGTAGATTGTGGATTTCAGTTTTGGCTCTTGAAGATGTGTTTTTGGTAAAGTTTTGCCATCAATGACAAAGGGGGAGATTGTTGGCAATTTTGGGTACATTGGGTACATTGCCTTTGCTCAAGTGTTGATGTTGTCATTGATGTCAAGAAGCGAAAGGGTTTTTGTGAAAACCAAGGCAGACAAAATAAAAGGTTTTATTTAAAACCATGGACAACAAATTTGAAATGGGTTTTTCTTAAAACCCAAGTTGGCTTTTCGTTTCGTTGAAAAAGGTGCCCTGGTGATGAAGATATTTAATTTTAAATATTTAGTTTAAATTTTATTTATTTAAAATTTAAATTAAAATATTAAAATAAATTAAAGTGTCGACGTGTTAATCAATGCATCTTAGTGCATATAAAAGGTGGCAATGGAATTCATTAAAAAGGTGGTAATTGATATCAATTTTCGTGCATCGTCTGTGCCAGCGAAGGAAGAGCTAATGTTTTTATTGATGCATGAAATCAATTAAGGGGCCAACCTTATATATAAAAGATTATAAGGTTGTTACGAAAAATGATATACTCCCGAGTGCTTTACTAAAGGTTAAAATGAAAGCAATAATGGAAAAGTTTGAAATATTGAGTGAATAATGATGTTGAGGCGTGCATTGATGGCTTAGAACATAACAAAAATTGATGCGATTTCTGGAGGAGCAAAGTTTACTTGAACAGGAGTAGTAATCTCGGCAACGTGGCAACATCTAGAAGGGTGCACGATAATCGAGAGAAAGGTTTCCGCACAAGAAAATAAATTGAAAGTGTCACGAGGTCAGTTTCAACTGGGCGAATAGCTCAATCGGTGGATGGACTGTGCGGAAAGTTTGGCATAGACGAGGTTCTGAGTTCAAGTCCCTGCGGCGACCGAATAGTTCATTTTTTGTGATATCGAATCCGTGATGGGTATAAGATTAAAGTGAACACCTTTTGTTCCAAGCAGCTCAGCAGCACAGTTGGCTAGGACTCTAGTGACAGCGCTGTGGTCTGCGGGTCGAATCCTGTCGAGTACATATTTTGAAAAGAAAAGCTTTTGATTGATAAAGTGATGATGTTGGAAAGCGCACGATAAGTTTTTTTAAAGGTAACAATCTTATCTCTGTTGTATTGTGGTAATAGGGAGATATAAGGGTTAGAGAATTAATTGTTTTAGGAAGATATAAGGGAAGTCATAACTAGAGTGTGGAATGTTGATTATTGGTTATGTAATATTTTACTTTACTTTTATGGTATAAGTGGTTTTGGGAGTTATAAGGTTATGCAATGTTGTGATTTATTTTATTTTATGGTACAAGTGGTTTTAGGAGAGATAAGGAAGTAGAGCAATTAAAGGCTTTGGTGATGATTATTGAAAGGTGGAGTAATGTTGATTATTTTATGATCTACTAACCCTTGTGAAGATTGGCAAAAGAATTTTGTGATTGGGGCAGATTTCCAAAGGAGGTTCTTCACTTCAAAAAGGTATGGGCACATTCTTCTTATGAGTATAATTGATGTATGTTTTCCTGAAATAAGATTGGAGTGAAAAGGTATTCAACAAGGTTTCCTTTGGTTGGGTGTAAATCCTATTTTCTGGTTTGTTGAAGACTACTTATGCATTGTTATCATTGATGAGAGTTTTGATGAATGCATAATTCTGGTTTGAGGTAGTGGAAGCATTGTGCACTAGGGTTTATGGTTGTGAGTCTTGATACTTGCTTTGAGTTGGTGAAACCCTTGGATGGCTGTGTTGAGGTTGATGGTTGAGTTGCTTCCATAGAGGTTGGTTGATCAAGTTATTGCTTTTACTTGATACATGATATTGGGCTTACTCCATTGAGTTGATTTGAACAAGTTATTCTTTGCATTTGGTGATATTGTGTTGGTGGCTGTTTTGTTCAAATATCTTTGGAGGGAAAAGGATTTCTACTTGTTTCCTTTTCTAGTGATGATTGGTTGAATGCTTCAAGGTTGATGTTGAGTTGAATGTTGTTGGTTAAACCTTGTCTATGAGCATTGTTGTTGAAGCCCAAATTGGTTGAGAAAAGATATTGGTTGTTGGAAAGAACATGAGTATCATTGTTATATGAGATATTGCATGGTTGGCAATTGTTGGGTTGTGTTTCATGTTCTTGAGAAAAGCATACTACATCTATCTTATTCTTTTGAGATTTGAGATTGAGTTGAGATTGAGATTGGGAGTTAAGTATAGAACATATTGAGTCTCTAACAATTCTCTTTATGCTTCTATGAGGTTGATGAATGCATATTGAGTCTCTAACAATTCTCTTTATGCTTCTATGAGGTGGATGAATCACATTGGGTCTCTAACCATTCTCTTTGTGGGTTCATGCCAAGCAAGTTTTCTTGATGGACTTGTGAGCAGGTTTTGGACAGGTTCCGTTGGGGACTTGTGAGCAGATTTGGACAGGTCCTAGCAGAGGACTTGTGAAGCTGAGTTTGATAGTTCTATCAGAGAACCTGAGGGCAGAGGTGCATTGGTTCTATGAGAAGAACCTGAGGACAATTTGTGCTAGACCGAAGGACTGTGTTTAGTGCAAATTCGAGGACCAGCTTTGAGGTGATAGAGTTGAGGATAGAGGTCTCCAGCCAGAGCAGGGAAGACAGGTGTCTTCTGTGGATAGAGTTCCATTTGCTAAGGGCAACAGAGGCAGAGGTCTTCTAGAGGATCACCAGCCAGAGTAGAGCTAGGGGATTGGTGTCTCCTGTGGGTCGGTGCCCATGAACTTGAGCTAGGATTGGTGTCTCCTGTGGGTCGGCCCACGAACTTGAGATTAGGGATTGGTGTCTCCTTGTGGGTCGGTGCCCATGAATTTGAGATTAGGGGATTGGTGTCTCCTTTGGGTTGGTGCCCATAAACATTGTAATTGGGAAGGTTTCCCAAAGAACATTGAGATAACTTTTAGAGAAAAGTTTTGTGGACGTAGCCCAGGCTTTCTGGGTGAACCACGTTAAAACTGGTGTCTCTTTGTGGATGATCTTGTGCATTGCTTTGATATTGCTTTGGATATATTGCTTTACTATTTTGAAGTATAAAGGAAAAGTAAAAAGAGGTCTTATACTGTTCACCCCCCCTCTCAGTATAAGCTTGTGTTCTACACTAAGACCTTAGCACATGCAAATTAAAATAATTTCAAAAAATTTATTACCCTTTTCGCAATCTGTGAGGCTTGAACTTACACCAATCTCTCCACAACACCTTGGCCATGACTTCCACTCCATGTGAGCCACATGCTCCTTTGATGCCTTAAAGCGCAATATGTGCTTTGACTTCCTCACGATACGCAAGATCATTTGGCTCTTCCTTCAATGCGATGTCCACTACCACACTTGCAATTCGGAGGTGCTTGATTAAATTTCACATCAGGTTTGAATATTTTGGATGCACACATTTTAATCAAATACAAACATTGGTTTGGCTAAGGTATAAATACCTTATGCCCTCTTTACCATACACATCAATGGAGGATAATGTGTTGGGAGTCGGTGCCACCATTTGCCTTGTTAATATTTTAATTTATAATTATTTAAATTCAATAGAATTTAAATATTATAAATTTAATATTTTACATCCTCTTTGGGATTTATTAAAAATTAAAGCCTCCTTAAGTTTTTAAAAAAAACTTTTTATTTTTCCCAACCATGGTTTTAATAAAAACCTTTTACATAATATTTGAAAATAAATATTATGAAACTTTTTTTGCCATCAACCTTTTGCTTTACTCCTTTTGACCTTTTGACATCAATGAAAATTTATCCTTGACATAAATGACAACTTTGACTTAAAATGTCCAACAATATCCCCCTTTGTCATTGATGGCAACCCAATAACTTTTTACCATTTTCTTGACCTTTTCATTTTACTCCCCTTAGAAAACTCCTTCCCCCGACTGAATGCTTTCATTAAAACATAGATCTCTCCCCCTTACTATAATATCTCCCCATTTGACATCAATGGTAAAGGGTCACCTTTGGGGCTCGGGGCTAAGAATGAGTCTCTTAGTGTAGCCCCTCCCCCACCTCCTCTTGAGGTGGTTAATTCTGAGGTGGGAGTATTTCTACTCCCAACAAGCATTGGTCTTTAGCTTTGTAATTTTTTCTTCTCATTTTATCCTTTTGATTCCTTTGACTATTCCTATTCATGTCCATGTTCTTGTTCCTATTTTTGTCCATGTCCATATTATTATTCCTGTTCATATCCATATTCATGTTCCTATTCCTGTTTCTATTCCTATTCATGCTTGATTATAGAATATCTGCTCTACACCACTTTGTTGTATGTCCTTCATTATTGCACCTATAACACTTAAAGTTATTATTCCATGGAGGTGCAAATATTTTAGAATTTATCCTTGTGAAGCCATATCCTTTATAGTCATGAACCCTGCAATTCATTACCTTGTGACCAAATTGATTACATGAGTAGCAATACCCATAAAAAGGTTATATGCTTCTAAAGTTCCCATATTTTTGTCTTTCATGTGTCATGCATTCTGAAGCCTTGTGACCAAATATGTGACATGAGAAACATCTTCCATTGAAGTTTCCTTGTCTTGACATCATTGGTATCTTAGTATCTCTTAACCTATTATGATTTTTGTTCCATCCATTTTTTCTTTGTGCATTGTTCCTTTCCTTGTTGAACTTTATGTTGTTCAACTCATCCTCAGAAGCCTCACTTTCTCTTACACTATATTCTTCGAAAGTTTCTTCTTCTTCAGAACTTGAGGTTGAATCTTCTTCTTATTTCTTTTGATTATGTTCAAAACCAAGGCCGGTTTTGTTAGTTGACCTTATTTGTACCTTGATCATCTTATCCAAATTTATTGAACTCTTTCCAAACTTGTGTAGCTTATGCTTGGAATTTTCTAACTCTTCCCTTAGTAGAGCTACTTCTTGTTCTAACTTTTCACATTCTAAGACCTTTGCTTCTAGATTATCCTTGAACTTCTTTGTCTTGTTTAGATCCTCTAAACATTGAAGTTTCTTTGTCTTTGCTTCTAGCCATTGACTTGTTTAGATCCTCTAAAAGTTTTCATCTTTCTTCATCAGATTTTTGAAACTAAATTTCAAGTTGGGAGTTTTTCTTTCTTACCTTCTTTAAAGTTTTAAGAGCATAAATAAGTTCTCCCTCAAGATCAACTCCTTCTTTTTCTGATTCTTCCTCTATTTGTTCGCCTTTGTTAGCATCTTAATTTTATTTTGTCTTATCTTCTATAGGATCATCTTATTATTATAGTGCCATTAGATTATTCTCTTCTGGTCCTTCAAGTGCATCCTCATATTCATCATCACTAAAATTGAAACCATTCCTTGTACAACTATCTTCAAGATGTCCAAAATTACCACATCTAAAACACTTGAGAATTATTGGGGACATTTTCTTGACTTTTATTTTTCTTCAATCATAAATAGGACTTCATATTTATCATTATCACAAAAACTATTATCACTATCACTTGAGTACTTACTTGCCTTGTCTGCATAGTATCTCCTCTTTTGTATTTGAAATAACTTTTTTTTCTTGTATACCTTGTCTATCCTTGCCTTTCTTTTGGTACCTGTATTTTTTTGATTCCCTGTTCCTATGATCCTGATTTTCTTCATCATCATTATTTTTATCTTCTTGACAATAAATTGCATAGTGACCATACTTTCCATAATTGAAACATCTAACAAATTTTACATATTTAAATATTCTTGAATCCGTATTCCTTCTACCATAATTAGCTTCTTCATAACTCGAAGACTCATTGCTTGAATCTAAATTCTTACCCTTTGTCTTCTTAATAGCTTTGAAGGTTGCTTCCTTATGAAGATTAGTTTCCTCTTTTATTCTTAACTCAAAGTCTCTGAGAATATCAAGTAACATATATCTTGTCAAAGAATCACCATATTTTGATTCTTCTATAGAAAAATTATTTTCACTAAATATTTTTGGAAGAGATCTTAAGACCTTATCAAAAATATTTGATTCTTCAACATTAAGTCCAAGTCCTTGCATGTCATTAACAACTTCATCTTCCCAAAGTAGATAAGTACTAATTTTTTTATCATCCTTCGTTCTTAATTTTTCAAATAGCCCTTTGATATTTCATATCTTTGCCTTTTTGACACTTTTATCTCCTTCATATATGCTTTGCAACTTATCCCATATTTCTTTTGCATATTTACAATGCATAACTTTTATTGATTTTGTTCTATGCAAAACTCTCAAAATTACATTCATTTATTTTGAATTGTAATGTTGTAGAAGCTTACCTTCCTTATCTATAGATGGATTAGCTAGTGGTATGTATCCATTTTCAACTACTTCCCAAATTTCATTGCCAAGTGCAATCATGTGAATCTTCATTCTCATTCTCCAAAATATATAATCACTTTCATCAAATATTGGTGTTGAATTATCTCAGGATATATTCTTAGAATATAGTGTGTTATTGAAAGCTTTTCCTTCAAGCTGTTAAACTCTTTCTAAGGAACCCGCTCTATTACCAATTGAAGAATGCAAGCTTATACTGAGAGGGGATGAACAGTATAATACCACCTTTTACTTTTCTTTACTAATAAATATCTTGCAATATATAGATAGAAATATCAACATCAATAATCAAAGAAATACACGAATCACCATACATAATAGAGACACCAATTTTACGTGGTTCACCCAATGTAGGCTACTCCATAGAGAAAATGTTTTACTAAAATTTTCTCAATCAATATCTTGAGAATCCTTTCCCTATTACAATATTTATGGACCTTTGTCCAAAGGAGACATCAATACCCTAATCAAGTTTGTGGATCTCTATCCACAAGAGAACTCCTTTCTCTTCTTGCTCTAGCTAGTGATCTTCTAGAATAAATGTTACCCCCAATACACTCGCTAATGGCTCTCTATCCATTGAAGAAACCTATCCTCACTACCCTGGCTAATGGGTATCTATCCACTGGAGACTGTTTTCCTATATAATCTATCACCTTTAAATCTCTATCTAAAATATGTACTAAAAATAGTCCTTCGATCTAGCATAAATTTTCTCAATATCTATCTCTAGTCTAGCACAAAACTATCCTCAAATATGCACCAAAATATATCCTCAAATTTGTACTAAACATAGTCCTTCGATCTAGAAAACATCTATTCATAATATATGTTCTCTAATCTGCACTAAACATAGTCCTTTAGTCTAGTACAAATATGTCGTCAATCTCTATCCTCTGATATGTACTAAAAATAGTCCTTTGGTCTAGCACAAATATATCCTCAGTATCTGTTCACAAGCATTAACACAAAGCTTGATCCAATCACAGATCAATACTGCTAGATATATCCCAAACCTTCACTCAAGTTTTGAACAAATTAATAAATCAATTCTACTCTCAAGTCTTCTCAAAGACTTATCTCAAATCCACCTTGTAATCTTCAACAAAAGCTTACACTAATCTATCCACAAGTCCTCTTTAGAACTTATCTAATACTCTCAACAAGTCCTCACTAGAACTTGTCCAAATATACTCTCAATATGTATTGTAAGCTTCCATAAAAGCTCACACAATATATCCACAAGTCTTCTCTAAGACTTACCTCAAATCTTCTCAACAAGTCCACACTAGAACTTGTCCAATTTCATAGAAACATAAAGAGAATTTTTAGAGACTCAATATGCTTCACATTCATCACAATGCTCAATCACTTTCAATCACTCTTTTAGAAACATATAAAGAATTGTTAGAGACTCAATATGCTTCAAATTCACCTCAATTCTTAATAACTTTCACTCACTCCTTTTAGAAACATATAGTTAATTGTTAGAGACTCAATATGCTTCACACTTACAATGCTCAATTAATTTCAATCACTCTTTTGAAAACATATATAGAATTGTTAGAGACTCAATATGCTTCACACTCACAAACTTTCAATCACTTTCAATATTTCTTTTATTACATAAAATTATATAGAATTTTTAGAGATTAAATATGTTTCACACTCATAAAAGCTCAACCTCTTTCTCAAATCAATTCATAATATAGAACAATTTGTTTCATAGAACTTGAACTATCACTTTACACATCCACTTGACTAGGCACAACCAACTCTACTCAACCAATCACTCAATGAAATAATCCTTGCTCACAAACCCTAGTCTAAGCATATGAACACTCACTCAAATATTTCCAACAATACTCATCAACCAATCTAACATAACAATGATACTCATGATCTTTGCAAATCCTAGTTCAAGTTCTTCACTCAATCACTCACTTCAATAACAATGCTTATAAAATAATCTTCACATAACAATGATACTCATGATCTTTGCAAACCCTTGTTCAATTTCTTCAATAAATCAATCACTTCAACAAAAATGCTTATAAAACAAGGTTTTATCAACAAATATCAATTTCAAAAAACCTTGAAGCATTAATTCAAAAGGCACTTAAAAATGCTTACAAAATAATTCTTTTCACTCCAACTTTGCATTCACAACTTTCAAAAATCACTCACTAGGAATAATATGCCAATACCTTTATTTGATGTAGATGTGACCTTGGAAAACCTATCTCAATCACAATTTTCTCATTTGCGAATCTCAATGGTTAGATGATAAAATATCACACCAAATTTCTCTCAAAATAATTCTCAATTACAATAATAATCAAAATTAATTACACCTTATTTCTCCTTAAAATAATATCCAACAACACAAATATTTAACCAAAATACTTCAAAAAATCTAACTCATCAAAAGAACCTTTTAACATTTTAATTTCATCATAACCCTTTTTAGAAAGATATCTAAAACAAAATCCAAAATCTACTTATGACTCCCTACTTAATATTGCATTAATTAAATAAATCACTTTACAAAATAATGCAATAAATCAATTTCCAAATTTTCTAAGGTAAAACAAATTTATCCTAGCCAAAATAACCATTCAATACTTAGGTTAATATCATAACCTAACTTCTGTCTTATTTCTCCTAAGACCTTAGCACATGCAAATTAAAATAAATTCAAAAACTTTATTACCCTTTTTGCAATCTTTGGGGCTCGAACTTGCACAAATCTCTCCACAACACCTTGGTCGCGGCTTCCATGTCGTGTGATCCATGTGCTCCTTTGATGCCTTAAAGCGCAATATGCGCTTTGACCTCCTCATGATCCTCAAGAGCCTTTGGCTCTTCCTTCGACGCGAAATCCACTACCACACTTGCAATTTGGAGGCGCTTGATTAAATTTCACACGATCTTTGAATATTTTGGATGCACACTTTTTAATCGAATCCAAACTTTGGTTTTTATAAGTTATAAATACCGTATGCCCTCTTTACCATGCACATTGGTGGAGGATAATGTGTTGTGATTTGACGCTAACATTTGCCTTGTTAATATTTTAATTTATAATTATTTAAATTCAATAGAATTTAAATATTATAAATTTAATATTTAAAATCCTCTTTGGGATTTATTAAAAATTAAAGCCTCCTTAGGTTTTTAGTAAAAACCTTTTTAATTTTCCCACCTATGGTTTTAATAAAATATTTTATTTTTCCAAGCAATGGGTTTAATAAAAACTTCTTATTTTGCCCAACCATGGTTTTAATAAAAAACTTTTATTTTGCCCAACCATGGTTTTAATAAAAACATTTTATTTTCCCCAATAATAGTTTTAATAAAAAAAATTTATATAATATTTAAAAATAAATATTATGAAGCTTATTTTACCATCAACCTTTTGCATTACTCCTTTTGAACTTTTGACATTAATGAAAATTTATCCTTGACATCAATGATAGCTTTGACTCAAAATATCCAACAGATCATACCTCAATCTGTAATGGATCAGTCATCTACAATTTGGAAGCATCCAAAACATGAGTAGGATACAAAATATGCTTTTTAAATAGGGACACATAAAAGACATTATGTCTTTTATATAAGCTTTGTGGTAGAGCTAATTTGTATGCTACATGGCTTATCTTAGCTACAATATCAAATAGACCCACATATCTAGAGTCAAGCTTGGAAGATTTTATGGAACTTTTAGTTGGCTTCACCCTTAAGAATACTTTGTCTCCCACATAATACTCCCTCGATGTTATTTTGAGGTTTGCATAGCTCTTATAGTGATCTCCTGTATCTTTCATATTTTGTTGAATCCTCTTTAATTGTTCTTCCATTTCTTTTACCATTTTCAGTCTGATCACTACCCAATATTCTAGATTATTTCAAGATAAGGGAGTTTTGCACCATCGCCCATTTAGGGATTCAAAAGGTGCCATACCTAGTGATGCATGGTAAATATTAATATAAGTAAATTATACTAGATATAAGTAGTCTTCCCACTTTGTGTGTTGATCCATGTAATACATTCTCAACATATCCTAAAACACTTGATTTACCATCCCAGTTTGTCCATCTATCTCATGGTGATAAGCAATACTAATATTTAGTTTAGTACCTAATACTTACTAGATTTTATAAGTAAAATGAGAATATCTATCATAGATGATGACTTCTAGAAAACTATGCAGCCTTACCACTTCCCTGGAAAACTTACTTGCTACTGCGGGTGTGTCATCTTATAGATTGCATGGTATAAAATATGTGACTTTGGTTAATTTAACTACAATTACTAAAATTGCATCATGGTTGAATCTTGTTTATGGCAATCCCACTATAAAATCCATTGATACTAATTGCAAATTTTTTGCAGGTATCTCATGTGGGTACAACTTTCCAATCAGATGCATATGTTTTGCTTTCACTCTTTGCTACTCCAAACATTTGGCCACATAATTGTAATATCTTTTTTCATTTCTAGCTAGAAATAAGCTTTCTTCATATTTTCACACATTTTTGTCCCTATTGGGTGCATAGAATAAGGAGTACTGTGTGCCTCCTTAAGTATTTTTTTAATACATCCTCCTGTACCAGGGACTACAAATCTATTCTTGAAAAACAACATGTCACCCCAATAAACATATTCTGCATCGCCTCCAGGTTTTTGCCTAACATGGCCAATACAAGACTGATAAAATTCAATTTTTTCTTACCATATTTTAATTTGATCTAACATATCATATTGGCATTTTTCCATTGTGGTAATACGCCATCTCCTACTCATAGCATCAATGATCTTATTTTCCTTACCCTTAATATATTCAGTGCTGAAATAATACTTTTCTAAGAATTCTATCCAACATTGTTTCCTAGAATTCGATAAGGGTTGGGTAAATATATACCTTAAACTATGGTGATATATATTTAACTCAAATGTTTTTCCCAGTAACTAATGTCACTAAATTTTTAGGGTATGCACAATTGCTTCCAACTCTAATCTTGAGTGGCATAGTTAACCTCATACCTGTTAATTTTCCTGGACTCATAGGCAATAACCTCATCATCTTGGGTCAAGATCCTACCTAACCCTTCAATTGATGCATTTGTACATAGTGTAAACTGCTTATTAGGATCAGGTAATTGCAGGATCGATACAATTAACTTTTCTTTCAAAACCTGAAAAGCCTCTTCACATTGCTTTACCCATTAAAATCCTTTCCATTTTATTTGAATACTTGTAATAGGTTGGGTAATTATTGAAAACCCTCTGATGAGTCATCTATAATATCCTGCAATTCCATAAAACTTTGCACATCTGTTACATCAGTAGATGCTGGTCAATTAATAATTGCTTCAATATTCTTGGGACCTACTGCAATCCCCTTAGGAGAGATAATTTGTCCAAGATATTACACTTGTTGAGTATAAAACTCACATTTGGTTAACTTTCCATATAATTTATTCTTTCTAATAATCTCAAGCACAGTTCTCATATGTTGATCATGCTCCTCTTTGTTCTTGGAGTAGACCAAAATGTCATCCAAAAATACAAGTACAAACCAATCCAAATGTTCTCTAAATATGCTATTCATGAGGTTTATAAATTTTTCTAGGGTGTTCGTTAGCTTAGAGAGCCTTATGCACCCATTTATCATCAAAATTTAGAATATCATTATGCAAATTTAACCAATCAACTCTCAAAATAATATCAAACGCATGCAAAGGTGCCACATACATATGCCAATTAGTCTTTCCTTGTGGCAAGGAGATGTGAGGGTCAAATAGGCATTGGTTAACATGGTAGGTTTACCCTAAACCATACTCTACCTTCCAACCATTAGCTATAAATCTAGGTCTAATAGGAAAATCCCTCACTAATCTAGATAATATAAAGCTATCGGTTGACCCACTATCAATAAAAATTGGGTCATTTTTACCCAAAATTTTACCATTCATTAAGAAAGGATTAATTTGACTATTGAGTTCAGAACTACTTGTGGCCACAAAGATCCTATGGTTAGCTTCTTTTAGGGATTTTGGGGGTTGATAAACTCTAAGGGGGTATTTATTGGCATAATGAGATCCTTTACATACATAGCAACCGTTTGGTGGATCTCTATTCCCCTTATTGCTATTCTCGTTTCTGTTCAAAGTTTTAGTTTCCCTAGACCTTTCTTGACCTACAAGTTTTTGGTCATATATTTTGGGAAACTCCTTAGCATCTCTCTTAAACCTACCACGCTGATAGTTAGGTTTATTTTTGCCACCTTGATAATTTGGATCTCCTCCTTTGGGTTTCTTTTTTTTATCCTTCTCCCACCTCATAAAGCCAACATTTTTCTAATTTTTGAGTTCATATTTTTCCTTTTTGGATAGCTTTTAATAGTTAAAATATGTCTTTCTCATTTTATGATTAGCTTCCTCTTTTATTGCTAAATCAAATACAATAGGCATATTGATAGGGTTGTGCATATTTACCACCATCATGATTCTAGGATGTAATCCCATAATGAATATATGAGTTTTCATTTTTTTGTTGCTTTCATATTAGCATGTATATTATAATAGTTTGTATAAAATTTTGGTGGTAATCCCATACTGTCATGATTTTCTATCGGAAATTTGAGCATTCCACCAAATTTTCTACGTAATATTACCTTGGTAAGAATTTATCTCTAAATTCCTTGATAAACTCCTCTAATTTGAGGTTAGCATATTCAACTTCATCCCATTTCTTATAATATTTCCACTAGTCCAGGGCTATTTTAGTCATATTCATAACTACCAAAGTAGTCTTAGATTCAGAGGATAAAACCATTAGAGATAAGTAGAACTCTAGTTTGCTTAACTAGTTTTTATCTGATTCTCCATCACCCTTTCCATTAAACTTGGATATTACGACCTTTTTCAGGTCCTTGTCCAACTCCTTACTCACCCTTATCCTTCCAGTACTTGATTTCTTAGGTTCCCTTGGTGCTTCCATTATCCTATCTAATATAGTTTCTCTTCTCCTAGCTAAGTCTTCTATGACCCGTTGTTGTTGGATAATAAATTCTTTTTACTAGACCATGTGATTTTTTTGTTGGGCCATCTCTTCCTTTTGATATTCCATGTGTTTACAATAATTGTACCACCTTTGCAAGGTTCCCTTCCTCCACACCAATCTCATTTAGAGGAGGCTCATTAACCCTTTTCATCCTTATTTCACGTTGAGGACCTTCTCACCTTAAACTCATTCTTGGTCCCCTTACAGGTCTTTCGGTGACTTCCTCCTCCCTACCTCCCGTAGGATTTCCTAAAGATCCACCTCGCAACATTCATGCCATTTAACCTATAGGTGAAAAAGGTAGTATATTATTTTATATTGACTAATATATTTCACATTTAGAGTCTACAACTTAGAATTATTTTTTCTCTGATACCATATGTAACAACCCAGATCTAACTACTCACCTCGTTTCATGAAATAAAGGTCACACAATTTGAGAGGATATTTTTTTTTTCAAAAAGTATTTTTTTCAATCCTAAGAATCATTTCCTAGATTCTATAAATGGGTTTCATGTTAACATCATTTTGGATCACCCAATAATTTAGTTTATATATATTTAACATAACAGAGGCATAACAAACCAATTTTGGGTTTAGGTCTACTACAGTCAGCCACCCAAGTGGATGAGATCAACCAAATTTTGTTGAGATACCATTTTGTGGATTCAGCTGCCCTCATTTATCATTCGTGTATTTATTGGAAATATGAGCAAGTTTTGTTGTCATTGATGTCAAGAGTAAGTTTCAGTGAGCAATACAAAATGAAGGATGTCAAGAGCCAATTTTAGTAAGTAGTGCAAGAGAAATATTGCTTCTAGGCCTAAGGGAAATAATATTATAATATCTCTTATTATAATATTCAATGTGGTTAGATAAGGTCTAAAGGAGCAATAGGAAGGCCCAAGAAAAATAATATTATAATATATTATTATAATATTAAAGGTATAATTTTAAGACCTAAAGTTATTAAATTAATTACAATAATTTCATTATAAATT
This sequence comes from Wollemia nobilis, assembly GCA_028583015.1. Taxonomy (NCBI): domain Eukaryota; kingdom Viridiplantae; phylum Streptophyta; class Pinopsida; order Araucariales; family Araucariaceae; genus Wollemia; species Wollemia nobilis. Next base: position 1,824,311 of record JAQPPZ010000840.1, on the reverse strand, counting down.
AATTTATAATTTAATTTAATTACCCTAAGGTTAGGGTTATAAGGGCAAAAGGTTTAATTTTTATTAAAGCACCGACGTCATATGTATTTTCCCCCTCTGACGACATCCAAAGGGATATGGCACAATGGTATAATTACCATGTGTATTTGTTTTCCTAAGCTCCTACCTTCGATCGATTAATATTACTAGTGCTTGTGAATTTTTGTGATCTATGTGGAAGATAAAGGATAATTTTTTTTATTGTTTTGGTGGCCATCAAAGGGATAAGACAGTGGAGGCTTAAAGCCTCATTACCAACATGGAGTTTGGGCCAGCAACAAGTGGTTGTGTGTTGAAGCATTGACAAGCAGGAGGTCTCGCGATCGAATCCCGACGGTAGGCCTGAGAGTGTTTTGTTGGCGGTTCTTTTGGTTTTGGTGCCTAGCACATGATACAAAGTGCATAAAGTGCTTTTGTCTACCAATGTGAGTACCTAGCTCACATGGTAGTTAGGTCGTGGCTTGGGTGCTAGTGGCAGCACAACAGGGGATCGAATCCCACCGAGGGTAATAGAGGTATTTTATTTTTTAATTAAAATTTGCTCCTAAGGTTTTTTATGTGGCATGAATTTTTAAGCTAAAGGGAGGTATAAGGTGTTTAATTAAATTTTATTTTTTGCATTTTTGAGCATATTAAAGGAGTGATTTAATTTTTGAGAAATGGGTTATAAGGATTTTTTTGAGGAGTTTATTTTTGCCAATTTAATTTGAGATCTAGGGTCTTAGTAGTATTTAAGAGTGTGGAGATTATAAGATGTAATTAAGGAATAATATTTATATGTATGTGTTAGATGTTGTTTTTGAAGTAGGACTAATAAAGTGTATTTAAGATTGAACATTGTATTGTAATTCTTGCATGATTAAAGTGAATTTTCCAGTGGAGAGTTTTGAGGTAGATTGTTACTATATAACCTAGAATTAGCAGGAGTTTTTGGTTGAGAGTAATATAGGTTTTGAATACATATATCCATAAAATTAAAAAGGTATGGGCAAATTATTATTTGTATGAGGTGTATGGTTGATTGAGGTTTTCTGAATATAAGGTGAAGTGAAAAGGATTGTTTGATAAGCATTGTTGAGTTTGGTTTTGAGATCTCCAATGTTGATTGATGAGGGTTTTTCTGGAATAGAAATTGATGCTAGAAACTTTGTTTGATAAGCATTGTTGGAAATGTTTGAGTGAGCCTTCATGTGAATAACTAGATTTTTGTGAAATATTAGGAGTATCATTGTTATGCAAATTTGGAATAATCTTGAGTCAAGGTTGAGTTTCATAGTGTGAGTTGTTGGAATCATAGTGAAACACTTGTTAGAATTTGTAACCAGGTTGTGTTTCATTGTGTGAGTAGTTGAGTGAAGTTGGATGAGCATTATTGATTGAATGCATTGGAGTGATGGTTCACGTTCTGTGAAAAAAATATTCTTTATTCTAAATTAATTTAAAAAATAAAGTGATAGAGTGATTCATGAGTGTGAAACATATTTAGCCTCTTACTATCCTCTATATGTTTCTATGGTTAAAAAAAATTTTGAATGAAATTTGTTTGTGTGATTGAAGAGGTTTTCTAAAAGAGATTAAGTTGAGTTTTGTGAGTGTGAAACATATTGAGTCTCTAAACATTCTCTATATATTTTTTAGGGTAAACAAGATTCTAAGCAAAACTTTTTTGAGTGATTGAAGAAGTTTTCCGAAAGATATTGAGTTGATTTTTGTATGCAAGTTTTAAGGAAGCTTACAATGCAGATTTGAGGTAAGTCTTGGTGAAGATTTTTTGAGAATATTGAGCAAGTTCTAGTGAGAACTTGTTGATTAGATATAAAGCAAGTCTTGGTAAAGGCTTGAGAGTAGTTTGAGCAATTTCTAGAGAGGACTTGAGGATAGATTTGAGGTAAGTCATTGAGAAGAATTGAGAGCAGAGTTGATTGATTAATTTTTTCAAATCTTGAGTTAAGTTTTGGGGCAGATCTAGAAGATTTGATTTGTGATTGGATCAAGCTTTGTGTTAAGGCTTGAGGATAGATTTGAGATAGAGTTTGAGCAAATTTGTACTAGACTGAAGGGTTGTGTTTATTGTATATTTGAGATAAATATTAAGAATATTTATGCTATATTGAAGGACTGTGTTTAGTGTATATTTGAGATAGATATTAAGAATATTTATGCTAGATCGAAGGATTGTGTTTAGTGTAGATTTGAGATAGAACTGAGAGAAAGCTTTGGAGGTGATAGAGTAGATGATAGTATTTTCCAATGGATAGATATCCATTAGCCAGGATAATGAGGATAGAGGTATCCTAAGTGAGGACTAGAGTATTCAGTAGAGAGAGGTCCACAAGCCAGTGTAGAGGAGGAAATAGTCTTCTATAGGATCACCAACTTGAGTAGAGAAAACTGAGTTCTCTTGTGGATAGAGTTCCATGAATCAGCTTAGGGGATTGGTGTCTCCTATGGATAGGCATCCACAAAATTTATTAGGGGATTGGTGTCTCCTTTGGATAGATGTCAATAAACATTATAATAGGGAAGGATTCCCAAGATATTTATTAAGAAAATTATAGTGAAAAATTCTCCATGGAGTATCCCACATTGGGTGAACCAAATTAAATTGGTGTTTCTATTGTATGTGTCAATTTGTTCATTGATTTGATTACTACTATTAATATTACCATTGATATATCGGATAATATTGTTTGATAAAAGAAAAGTAAAAAGTGATATTATGATGTTCACCCCCCCTTCTCAGTATAAGCTTATGCTTTAGTATTCTAGCATGATGATTGAACCACAATAAAGGTTATTGTCTAGGGCCCATAACACCTAGAGGGTGGACACTTTCTTCCCTTTCCTCATCATACCAAATATTTGACTAACTAGTTGACCAATTATGAAATTAGTATCGAGGAGGATAGTGTATTTATGCTTCCATGACTAAATGGTGATTCCCTTCTCCTGAAGTCAGTTAGTGCCATGAAAATACCCTAACCTTGTACTTCATCACACATACACATTATAACTCATAGTTTTCATCCTATACCGAACCATGTGGTTGTTCGAGCTAAGTTTAATGAGTATGGAATTTATCATAGTGCTCTTTGAGTAGAAATTTGGAAAAGGTATTCCATACCACCTTCTCATACCAGATATGATAAAGTCATATTTTATTACCAATTCTATTAGTCAGCAGTTGCCCTAAAGCTCATTGTGTGCATATCTGTAGCTCAACAACATTGGGTATTTTTATTATTTTACTAAATATTAATCTCCTGATGACCTCTTAAAAAATTACTAGGTTATCCCTTCCCTTAGGAAACATACATTTCTCTTTCAAGTATAATTTTATATTTATAGATGACACAATTTAAAAATTAGAGATACAAAATTCAATTAAAAATCAAATTATCATTACTTCATGAGAAGTGCCACAAATCCAAGGCTCAAATGATATTCTTTGCTCACTATTTTTTTAATAATTTTCCATTCCAAATTCCTTACAATATGCATTAATTCTAAGAGATTTCTCTTTCGATGTTTAGAAAAAATAGTAAATCGAAAGCATTACAAAGGATATATCAATTATCGAGTTTCCTATTAACAAAGGATACCATGCTAGTCAATAGCTTATTTGACTAAATTTAGAAATAACATGCACCAAATAATAATAATCAAAATATTACGAATTCAACATTAGCATTATATTACAAAATAATAAGCTTATGTAGATTACAAAATAGGCTTACTAACCAATTATCTTAGGAAGTGCTAACGGTGTTTGAAAATAGATTATGCTAACAACCTAACTAAAATATCATAGGATATTTTAGTTACTAACCTTAGTTAACTAGGAGATATTTTATAGAACAGTAAATATCTCCTATGGTAAAAAGTAGATGTAATAACCTATGTAGTATAATGCAATATACTACCTATTTTACCCTAACACTAACAATTCCAACATCCATTTCTAAAAAATAATTTCAACATCAGTTTCAATATACATAGCATGGCCATAGAGGATGAGGTTTACAAGAGGTTCTTACCCTTCAATCTCCATTCATAATTATGTTGCTTTTCTTTTCCAAAAATGCAAACTATATTTCGGCCATGGTTTGGTCTGCGCACTACATAGGTTGCTTAGTTGTAAAAATCTAGACCATTTCCCAGACCCAAAGACATCCATGCACTAGTTATTTATATATATATATAGTATTGGTTATTGGAAATATCTTTATGGTATGCTCACAATCTACTGTCATTCACCTGCACATACTTTGGTACTACTCATATCTTATTTGCATAGCAACTCTTGTACCCGGGTTTATCCATCATAACAACTAACCATCATTCGATTTACTTTTCATACAAAGGAAGTCATAAGGTGCTACCAAGGATCAGATACAAATAAAATTAATGATTATGCATTCTACTATGCACACTCACTTATTAATTTATAGCAGTATCCATAAAAGGATTATAAATATCCTTGCTCGAGGTATAACTGAAAAAATTTAAAACAAAAATATTTTTTTTAATATACCTCTAATTTCATAGGTAGAACCTATATTAAAACTTCATACACAACCAAGTTATTTCTTTTAATCTACCTCTAATTTAACATATAATAATTTCATGAAAACTCCATGCACAATCAATAATTATTTTTAGCAATCAAAGAAATGAGAAATTCATAGATAATAACTTTTTCTTTCAATCAAAACAGTTTGCTCACAATAACATGACATCACTCTACCCGAAATTCCATAATTTTAATAACACAAAGTAAAATATTCATTTTACTTTTACTTTAGCATAGATAAAAACAATGAGGCTTAATTCATCAAACAAGAGAATACAAACTTATTTTCTCATGTTGAACCATCGAAGACATATTCTTCACAAGGAATTATTATTACAGAACAACCACGCAGAGAATTACACTTTCCAAAGTCCTGACATTACTTCACTTCATTTATTCCTTACCGATGTCCCACCAAATATCCGTGCTTCTCATTTTTTTTCACACGAGTTTTGTTATCAAAGTCTTATCCCCTCATACTTTTCCCCTTTACACTATATGAAAAACTTGGTCAATTTATTTTTTTCGTCTCCATGGACAATGCCAAATATTCGAGAACTTATTTCCACCACTTCTCATGCATAACTTACCATCATGTCCATTACAGTAAAATTTGGCATTCTTGTCTAAGCTAACAACTATATGGATTTATATTCTTTATTAAATTAAATCTTACTAATATTTAAACTTTATGCTCCACTATTACTATATTTAAAGCAACACTATAATAATAATATATGCTTCAATACATGGAAAAATTACTCTTTTTAAAACAAATAATATTAATAATATAGGCTTCAACACATGGAAAACCTTATTTTTTTTTTTTTTAAACAAAATTCCAGATATTAAACACACACATGTCTAAACAAGGAAGTGGCTCCCATCATCATTGCTACTTAAAAACATTTCTTATTCCATGCCAACAAGCAACATTCAAACAAACATAACTCATGCAGAGAAGTAATTTGCAATGCACCTAAATGATATGCAAAGCACGAGTTTCCATGTGCTTGTGAGCAAAATTATTACTTCCCTTTCTTTCCTTTTTCCGCTGACTAGATTCTTTTTATTGAAATATTGCAATTATCCTACACTCATATAGATTGTCAGTAGTACCATGTTTCACAAAAAAAGGTATGTTTATTATTTTTTAACTTTCATCTATTAATCGTGTGAGGAGGCTTGTTACATAAGGGGACTCTTTTTTAGGAAATATTTTGGCGGTAGCAAATTTCAGATGATGGGGTGATCCATATGAGTCTACCTCAAAATGTAAAGAACCAATAATGCATTGATTATGGGGGATAATATATTGTTACTAATGTCTACTATGTTTGATCCCTCAATTCATATTATGGAAGGGTGTAAAAATTGTAATATGATGTATTGGATCTATGGGTTATGGTTAGCCTTGTTATGGTTAAAACCTATTTATTATTTTTCATTAACATAAATCCTACTTATTATGCCATTTTTATTGGGATTTTGGTATTGATATAAATACTCCCCTAATACTTATCATTTCTTATACTAAAATTTTTTTATACTTAATAATATATATTATCACCACTTAAAATTATTTTAAAACAAACTAAATAAAACCATATTATATATAATGATTATAATATATTAATTATTAGCCATAATTATCAATTAAACATTTAAAAAATTGTTTATAACATATAATGACCTTATTCATATAACAAGTTTGCATCATAACTAAGTTTGTGAAATGATAAAACAATAGTTCAAAGTGATAAAGGAGGGAGGAATAGTCAAATTTTATGTATTTGATTATAAAATTATATAAAAATATATTTTTTGGTATAACATAGAAAATAGTCACCTTAAATAGTAGAACACAGGCAACTATTACAAATCAAACATTATTGATGAGGCTGAAATATTGGTGAGATACAAATGTTTGGAACCATTTGAAAAATAAATTTAGTAGATGCCCCAATTGTCGTTTACAACAGTGAATCCTCCATCCACAACTAGAGTATGACCACTCGTGTATTTTGATTCCTCACCCACAAAATATAATACAACCTCCGCTATGTCCTCCACACTTAGCATGGTTCCCTTTAAATTTGTTACATTGTCAAGAAAAGTGTCTATCTTGTCCTTATTTACATACTCTTCTAAAAATAATTGAACTAACTTCTTTGTGAGATCAGTCCCAATCACATAAGGAGTAACATAATTAAATTTTATTCCATAATTACCAAGCTTAGAAGCACCATTTTTGGTGAGGTCTACAACTGCATGTTTTGAAGTTGTGTACTCATAAGGAAGTATTCCCCTATTATTGTTGCTATACTTGACATAGATATTATGTAGCCCTTTTGTTTGGGGATCATAACACACATTGCATGTTTGATATCATGCATTACTTATTTCACGCTTACATCCATGATGCGCCAAAATAGTCCTATTGTAAACATATAAAAATCACCATATTCAATTAAAAATATGAAATATTTTAACAATATTGCAAATGCGCTATTTTTGTACAATAGAACCCTTTGTAGGGTGTTTTTACAACAATGTGACCAAAGAGAGGGAATGATCCCTTTTAAAAATCAAATGCGGTTCCATCATCTTCTCTATGCTACAAGAAAATGTTGGTGGGTTTGTAGTGACCACTGATTTGAGTTGAGCCCTTCGATTACCTACACACATGCAAACACCAAATTGTTAGTAGCACCTATGTTAAACAACATGAAAAAAATAATAACAATATTGAAAATTGAAGTGCATACTTGTGTATTATATGATTGAACAAGAACGATGGTCACTATTGTTGTGACTGTTGGACAACTTACCCCAAAACTGGGGACCTACCTTAAATTTTGTATTTTTGGAAGTTTTGTATTCTTGGAATGCTAGTTTTGATAGGTTCCAAGGCGTTATGTTGGCTGATGTCTTCTTGCCTTCTCTCAAGTTTTGATTTGTTTTTGGTTAATAAATATCGAGGAGGATTTATGTTATTAGTTTTGGTATCCTTCTTTAGTGTTTCATTCTTTTTTTTTATTTGTTTAAGTTTAATGTCAGAATTTTAATGTTTTGGAAAATGGAAAGTAGATATATATATATATATTACACTCATATATATGTATATATTTAATATAAAAAAATAGTAAAATATATATATTAAAAAACAATTATATAAAACTATTATATATAATGTGAAACAAAAAAATTTAAATAAAAAGAAAATATAGTAAAAGAAAAATAATAATAAAAATAATATAAAATAAAATTGATATAAAATAAAATATATATATCAACGGGTTCATGTATTTCATATATTCTATTAGATAAATAATTTACATATGTCAATTATTTCGTGAATTCATTGGAATAAAGGGAGGTTTCCCAAAAAAAAATTGATTTATACCTTTCTTTTATGCTATAGGGATGAAACTAGATGGAGTCAAAAAGTTACCAGGGTAAAATGATGCATGATGAGAATTATCGATGCCACGTAGATCTGTACCTACCATATGGAAATCAAGATGTGATGTGACTCTGACAACACATGGCACTTGGACCCAGAGTGAATTGGCAGGGATACGGAGCTCAGCGAATACACCATCGATGTTGGATGTTGTGTTGGGAGGATTCAGCACAACATGGCCGAGAGACCATGTGTATGAAGACAGGCAGGATGGACTCAATATAATTTATGGTTTATGAGTGCTTGAAATAGGTAGATACAGGAGAAAATATTCTATCATGGATGCATGTGGGTTTTCATCCAGCATAAGGACAAATAGTTATAAATGGGAGACAACTTCGGATGAGTTGATATGGCTACATGGACCCGATGTGGAAGAATATCTAGGATGTATGTGGTTGATTGGTACCCATGGGATGAAGTGCCATCTACTGAAAGCCAGTGAAAGAGACTATCCAATGTGGTAAACATAGAGTTAGACAGTCTCCACATGGTGGATGAGGTCATAAAGAAACCTGTAGGGACGTGTACATAGATGTGGACTATGTGGTTGCATGACAGTGTCGATTATGTGTTAGAAGGTGAATTGGTGGTTACATGAGCATGATTGTGTGGATGTATGATAGAAATTGTAGGTGTAGGCCATATGTCATGATATATTCAACAAGGTGTAATTGGGGTATTATCCGTAATTTCATCACCAAACTAGATGCCCAACACAATAAATATCATCTACAAAAATGGAGTGGATGCAATGCAGATAAATGCATCAAAAACCAAGAAGTAATATTATTTATACAGTGTAGTATTGGTCATGTGGATGGTAGAAGATAGATAGATGGTGCCTACATGGCATATAGGAACGGAACAATGACATCGTAGAGAGGTTTTAGAGAGGTGATATATGGTGGAATATTAAGATGGAGTTGATTCGTGCATTAACCCTACTGGAGCTACTGTGGACCCTTATGAGGATGGAATCATTGCTCAAGGATGAAATAGACCAGCGTCATCATCAACATGAACAAATAGGTCAACCTACTTAGTAGTGATGATAGGGATGTAGCTAAGGGATGATATAGATTAATTTATACCATGGATAGTGCATAACTGGCAGGGGCTTCGATGAAATACATGGCATTGGTGACCGAATTGGCCATAAAGGACATGATAAAGTCTTAGATGGTAGTGGCAAGACGTTCTAGGATGGGTTGAAATATTTGAGAAGCCTGGTAATAGCAGCAGCCCCAATGCACCATGATTTATCAAAATGGTTTAGCCTCAAAAGGTATATAAGGTTTAGACTCACATGAGCACTAATAGCAAAATAAATTAAAGGATAATTACACCATGGTTGGACGGTGGTTACAAATGGATGACCCATCAAATTGAAAAAGTGTAACGGTGAGCGTTACATCCTCAATGATATGCTAATAGGAAAATCTATTATTGCACGTAGAGAATGTGCCTTCAGTAAAGGGTAAGTTGGTTCGGTATGCTCAAGTCCAAACCAGTAAGGATTAATGATTGGTCATCAAAGGACAATGCTAAAAAAATAATAAAAGAAATAAAATATGAAAATATTTGCAAACGCCAGGGAAAAGGAGATTAAATAGTAAAGAATAAAAACAAAGAAACTCTGGAAATAAGAAACGAAAGGACAAAAGGCAGGTTTTAAATACCTTGTTGAAGCATTGTAGAGGGGATGAACATTCTTTGAGGTCAGATGTTGGAGATTTTGAGAGAAACTGGAAATATCTATTGCAAAATAGAATATTATTTTTAATGCAAAGAATCTAGAAAGTTGTACTTTGTGATCAATATTGGGAGAGATAATTTTAATGGGTAGTATTTTACCATGAATATTTTTCTATGCTTTCTTATATTTCTATCCGGTGTTTAATGCTATAAAAAGGTTGCATTGCATGAAGATATTTGGGGTGTAGATTCTATTTATTTTCCTTAGAGGCTAGCACTTGATCTAACTCAAGTTATGTTTTTGTAGGTTTGATTAGGTCACGTTACCCTTTTAAAATTTATCACTATCTTTGGTTTTGTTGTGTAGTGTGGCATTAGACTGAGAATATTTGCATATTTAGGTTTTTAATTTCTTGGTCTATTTTCCAGATTTTATATTTATTTTTCTAACCCTTCCTTTTGCATATTTATTTTTAAAATTCAGCGATTTAAAAAAAAAAATTAAAAATTCCAAAATAAATGCATTGGTGTGAAGTCAATATTTCATATGAAATAATTTCGATCCCATTCTGAAGCCATTTTGAAATTATAAAAATTATTTAAAGTTGCTATTTTATAAGGGTTTTATAATTTCAAAATTTTACATTATTCTATATTTTGAAGGTAAATCATATTTTCAAGCTTTGCATGTTCGTTTGCAAGCAATAAATGAATCTCCCTTTATGAAAATTTCAATTTCATCAAAGGGGGGTAATTTATATGGCATTCTATAGGCCATCATTTTTTGAGCAATAAATTGCCTTCTCTTTATGAGAATTCTAATTTTATTAAAGAGAGGTAATTTACATATTATATCAAAGGATATTGTTTCTAAAGCGGTAAAATATTTCTTCTTTATGAAAATTATGATTTCATTAAAGAGGGATAATTTATAATGATATTTTAAGACCATTATTTTTTTTACGTAGTAATGCATATTTATTTCCTTTTAGGCTCTTAATCAAAGTAATAATAAATGAATCTATTCATCATTTCAGATTCACATTCATTGATAGATTTTAATCTTTATTTTCATGTTCAAAGTAGGGTTTAAGGAAGATAAAACTTATCTAAAATCTGCTTAACAATAAAAGATAAAATCTACCTAAAATATTTCAAGATAAAATGAACTAATGCGTTCATCGTGGTTAGATGAAGGCCAATAACAAATCACATTGTTCTTTCTTTTAAGTTTCATGAACAATTAATAACATAGCATAATAAAATAAACCAACACAAGCCCCTTGTTAATAGTTACTTGTAAATCACTAAGGTGTTCCTAGATCTTATTTGACACATCGTTACAAGATTACAAATACACATGTGCATTGTTTATATAGCAGAACCTTGGAGAAGTTGTTTTTTGTTTTTTTTCTTTGTAAGAGAGGGTTTTGTGATCAAAATCCTAAGTGTGAGTGTGGTTTTGCAATTGGGTAAAATTACCACTCAATATTTTAGCGCTAGAAGGACGACCTAAATTGGTTTAATTTATTTCTATTTAGATGCTAACTTATTGATGTTACTTAAAAGAGTTATTCAAAAGTATTGGTCTTGACTAACGAAGTTTTTGTTTTCTTGTGATAACTTTCATTGATTCAAGCATTTTCTGATTGATGATGCATTAATGCTAACCTTTTGCAAAGTGGAGAATGTTCTTTATTACTATGGTTTAGTTCATGCATTATAATTGATGAATGTAATGATTTTTTTATTTGAAATTTGTTAGTCATATCATGTATCTTTGCAAGATATTCCTTTGACTAATAAATTTGGTATTAAAGTTATATTCATTAAGGTTCACTAATGCCATCGGTTATTTCAACCAGGGTAGGAATTGCATCTTGGATAGGTGACTATTATAGTTAGTTAGAGATGCCTACTCATAAAATTACTAAAGGTGTAAAATATTATTTACCCATGTTTAAGCATGATGTGACCTTGGGTGAGGAACATATTCAGAGATACAAGGATATTTTAAGTCATTTGCAAATATGGCATGGAGATTTTCCTTGTAGATTATTTTCATATGCATTGGATGAGATTGTATTTGAGTGGTACCTATACCTACATGTAGGTTCCATCACTTCTTTGGCTCAACTAGAAGCAATGTTTACTAGCCATTTTCGAAAGCAAGTTGACCCTGTTATGATGATAAATCATTTTATCTCTATCTGTAAGGAACCTAATGAGTCCATGATTCAATTCAATGATAGGTTCTATAAGTTGTATACTGAAGTGGTGTCCCATTTCATCATTTCAGAAGAGAGAGCCTTTCAAATTTACATGGGAGCCTTAGACCCCTTAATATCCAAATTTCTAAGGAATCTTCTTAAAGATTCATCTTTTCCTAAGGCCTATAATGAGATCATTATGGTAAAACGATTTTGGGTTTTGAGAGATTTGGATATGGGTAGATTATCATTACTTAATCCTAAGGCCCAAAATCATATACCACCCATGAGTCAGGGTGAGGTACAACCTTCTATGAGGAATTAGTTTTTAGGAGGTATGGATTCTAACCAACACCAACCATACAATATAGCACCTCTAAATCAAATGAGGTCTAATGTGAGAAATCAATGGGATAAAGTTGAATGTCCAAATGTTACAACCATCTTAGATATTGTTGAAGAGGAGGTGCAAGTATCTAATCCAATATCCATTAATGAGGATTGGGGTAAACAAACCCATCAAGATATGGAGATTATTTCACATGTATTCACAAAGGATGATTGGGATGATCATAAAATGAAGAATGTAAAAATTGATCTCATTATAGAAACCCCTAAGCTCTAAAAAGTGGATAAAAGTAAATTTTAAAGAGAATCCATGGATAAATATGAAGATATGATAGAATATCATCACTTATTTTTAGAAGACAATCATTGTAAGGATCAAAAAATAAAACATAAGTCAAGTGGTGATGAGCTAGAGATGAGTGGCCCAAAGTTTTGGTTTACAAGTTAGGATTGGGATAATTATAGAAAACAAATTGATCCACTTTTAGAAATAATTAAGCCCTTAGAATCAGATGAAGATGAGTTGGAAAATGAATCTATGTTTGAATTTAAAGAATTTGAAGAAGTGGTTGAACATCATACTCTAAGTCTAGAAGATGATTATTGTTGGTGGAATAAATGGAAATTTTTTGTTGCTCTTTCTAATGAAGCACTCACATCACCTGATATGTAGGAAAAGTTGCAAATTCTAGTTCTAAAGCTTAAATAAAACATCACACAATTACAAAAATAAATGCCTTAAGATGCATATCTTGATGATGCTCCAAATCATCCTTATGATAAAAAGGTCGAAGATACTAAAAGTGATATTCTTTGGATAATGGAGGAGTCCTAGATTGGAATGGTTTTGAAACATGTGATGAATCAAGACCTTCCACCAATTTGGATGAGATGATTAAAATTGGTGATCAAAGCCTTCAACATTCTCAAGGTATTAACCGGGAAGAATTTGAAGAAGAATTTATTCAAGATCTTGAAAGTTATGAGGATGATGCAATAGATTTTCATCCAATGGGTTTAGACAACCATTATTATAAATGCAGGAAAAGGAATGAGGAATCATTGTTTTATCACACTCCTAATCATAAAATTTCTATTTCAATTGACACGCAAGATGTTGAAAATTCTATCTTGCATGAATATTTGACAATCATTGTACAATCAAAATATGACAAGTCATTTGCAAAAATAGAGAAGGTTCAAAGATCCAATAATTTTGAAGATAATTTTATTGAACATCTTGCTAAAAGATAAAAAGGATGATAATGACCCTACTATTGTAGGCAAAGAAAGAGAATCACTCATTTTATTTCTATTTGAGATGCAAGGAATGGAAAACATTGTTTCACCTAAGGATCTTATAATGTCTATGCTTCCTAAGATAGATAACATGCCAAAACCTGAATGTTTTGGGTTTGATATCACAGATGATCCAATTGAAAATGTTACTTTATCTAAAACAACTCAAATGATTGATCATGAGCATGTGTTATTCAACACATCCCTAGATAGAAAAGACTCATGGTTTGAAAAGGATGGACATGTTTTTAATTGGGTTCTTAATTTTGGTGTCTTTGATAAAAAGGTCATGGAAAAGTAAGAAGTTCTACATGATGATGATGATAAATATCATGAGGAAAAAGAAGTGACAAATCCTCTACAAGTATTGGTAAATAGAAATGTGCCAAAGGTAAAATCTCACCTTTTGTGTTCCACCATTAGAACTCTAGGTGAAGGTTTGTCTAATTGGTTGAGGATTCAAGTACTATTAATGATGAAATACCATTTGTGGTTGATAAAGAATTTGAGTCAATTTATCCTCATACCACTAATGATATTGCTTTGTCAAATGAAACATAAGTAGATAGGCTTGAGTTATTGAATCAAGTGCATCAACAAGTAACAATTGAATCTAGGATACAAACTTATGATGATCCTCATTTGATAGATATTCTAGATGCTTGTAAATTGTTGTGTAGTCATGATTGGCCTAAAGATATGGATGATGATTTGGTTTCAAAATTTTCAGAAATAGCCTCATATTTAAAGGAAATCTTATGTGCTTGTGAAAATGAGAACTTAATTCAAAGTGATGAATCATGTTTTGAAATTTACACCTCTTTGAATGAGCAAGAAAGAATTGAAAATCAATTATTGTCTTATCAGTTTAATGATTTGAAGCTTCAAGATGGAATTTCTAATGCCATGGAATCAAATTGGTGGGATAAAAGAGGAAAAATTAGAAGTATTGTATTGTGGTATTTAATCATGTCTCGGTTGGGTTTTTGTAAAGTTTAGCATATATATATATATATATTAAAGTGTGCTAATCGTGTTTGGGATCCAAGGAAATGATAGCCCAAATTTTACATCCTCTTGTACATTATTGTATATTTTTGTATATAGTTTTAGTTTTTATGCTTTTGTTTTAGTTTTGTTGTTTTTGCGCCTTGTACTTAAGTTTTGGTTTATGAGTGTTGTGTTTTGTATTGGTCCCTCTATTTGAGGTGATGTTTTGTGATCGCTAATTTATGTCTTATTGATCATTTTTTGTGTTCCTTTGTTAAGTAGGTTGGGATACCTAATCTGAAAATAGGTGAACCTGAGAAAAGTGGGATGAGTTATTTTGTGATCATGCTCAGATTTTGGGACTAAAATGGTTGAGAGTAGAACAATGAAATATTTAGCTAAATCTCCACATGTAACTCACTTATTAAAGGGTATTTCTAGAAGTCTTGAAGGATGAAGTTATCTTGATTTGTAAATTAAAGCAAAAATTCAACACACTCCATATATTTGCTTCCTAACCCTTGTGATATATAAATAATTGCAAAGCTTGATATAAAAAAAAGAGCATTGAAAAGCTTGATCAAATTAGTCACAAAGTCTAGATAAACTCTATCGGGACTATGGATGCTTGACTGGTAGTAGGGCTATGTCTAGATATAGCTTGTTTATAAGGAAAGGCTTTGCAAAGTATTAAGTAAACACAAGGGTGAGTTAGATAAACCCTACCGGGGCTATAGATGCCTAACTAGCCATAGGGCTTTGTTTGTAAAATCTTTTCTTTTGTGAGTTATGCTTCATAGCCTAAATGTAAACTAGATGATGGAATCCTTAAGGTTTTCAAAGGTGCAAAAATGAATCACTTCTCACACACTAAGCAAAGTCATATGGACTAGTTATTATTTATTCAAAGCTATCTATCCCCACCTTCTCAGGACATCGCTAAATAATTTATATTTTGCTGATCTTTTGTGTTCTAATTTCAGATTAGGTTCTTCACCAAAATGCTTTGGATCATTTCCCAATAGAGTCTCCATTTGTTGTGACTATTGCACAACTTGCCCCAAAATTGGGGACCCACCTTAAATTTTGTATTTTTGAAATTTTTATATTCTTTGAATGCTATTTTTGATAGGTTCCAAGGTGTTATGTTGGATGATGTCTTCTTGCATTCTCTCAAGTTTTAATTTGTGTTCAGTTAATAAATATTAAGGATAATATATGTTGTTTGTTTTGGTATCCTTTGTTAGTGTTTCGTTCTTTTTATTTTGGTTTGTTTAATTTTAATGTTAGAATTTTAATTTTTTGGAAAATGGAAAGCAAATAAAAAATTAAATAAATATATCTATATATATTACACCCATGTATATATGTATATATTTAATATAAAAAATAGTAAAAAAATTTAAATATAAATATATATATATATATATATATATATATATATATATATATATATATATATATATATATATATTTGATTTGGTTATTTTGAGAAACCTGTATGACCGACGTACGGGACTTGAGTAGTCTCCTCCCAACCATAACCCCTCATAAAGTCGAGAACTATACTTATCAATAGAGAATTTAATACAAAGCCACCACACACCCACCCCCTCACACACTTGCCCACACCGCAATTTGAAATATATATATAATATAAAACAAAAAAATTAAATAAAAATAAATTAAAATAAAATAAAAATAATAATAAAAATAATATAAAAATAAAAGTGAAATAAAATAATATATATATATATCAAGTTCATGTATTTCATATATTCTATTAGATAAATAATTTACATATGTCAATTATTTCATGAATTTGTTGGAATAAAAAGAAGTGTCCTGATGAACTTTTATTTATACCTTTCTTTTATGCTGCAGGGATGAAATTGGACGGAGCTAAATGGTTACCGAAGTAGAAAGATGCTTGATGAATATTCTCGATGCCATGTAGATCTATACCTACCATACAGACACATGGCATGTGGACCCAAAGTGAGTTGGCATGGATATGAAGCTTAGCTAATACATCATCAACGTTGGATGTTGTGTTGTGATAATTCAATGCGGTATGGTCAAGAGACCACGTGGACAGAGACAGATGGGCTAGAATCAACATAATTGACGATTGATGGCCAAGTGGAATAGGTATATATGGGAGTAGAGATTATGTCATGGACGTAGGTGGGTTTTCATCTAGAACAAGGAAAAATAGTCACAAAGAGAGACTTTGGATGAGCCAACGTGGCTACATAGACCTGATGTGGAAGAATATCTAAGATGTATGTGATTGATTGGTACCCATGGGATAAATCACCATCTACTAAAATCTAGTGAAAGAGACTATCCAATGTGGCAGACGCAGATTTGGACAGTGTCCATACAATGGTTGAGGATGTCAAGAAATCCATAGGGATGTTTACATAGATGTGGACTATGTGGTTATAAGACAGTGCCAATTACGTGGTAGAAGGTAGATTGGTGGTTACATGAGCATGATTGTGTGGACGTCCAACAAAAATTGTAGGTGTAGACCATATATCATGGTATACTCAGATAGGTGTATTCGGGGCATTATACATAATTTCATCACCAAACTAGATACCCAACAATCTAAGACTTTATCAAGTCCTTTCTATCCAAGTCAACCACCAATACCATGTATTTCATTGAAGACCCTACTAGTTACACACTATCCATGATGTAAATGTATCCATATCATACCCTGGCTCTGTCCTTATCATCACTATCAAGTAGGTCACCCTATTTGTTCATACTGATGATGACGTTGGTCTACTTATGTCCTCAAGCAATGATGTCATCCTCATAAGGGTCCATAGTAGCTCCAGTAGGATCCATGCACGAGTTGATGCCATCTTAACATTCCATTGTATATTGCCTCTCTAAAAGCTCTCTACAATATCGATGTTTCGCTCTTATATGCCATGTAGGCACCATTTTTCTATCTTCTATCATCCATGCGGTCAATATTGTGTTGTATAAATAATATTTCCCCCTCGCTATCGATGCATTCACCTACATGTTGTAGATGATATCACTGTAGTGGCAGGATGTTATAGGATGGGTTGAAATATTTGAGATGCTAGACAATATTAGTAGCCCCAATGCACCATGATTTATTGAAACGATTTAGCCTCAAAAGTTATAGAAGGGTTAGACTCGTGTGAGTACTAATAGAAAAATAAATTAAAGGATATTTACACTATGGTTGGATTGTGGTTACAAATGGAGTACCCACCAAATTGGTAGAGTGTAACGATGAGCATTATATCCGCGATGATATGCTAACAGGAACATTTATTATTGCATGCAGAGAATATGCATTTAGTAAAGGGTAAGTTGGTTTAGTGTGCTCAGGTCCAAAACCAGGAAGGATGAATGATTGACCATTAAAGAAAAAATGCTAAAAAAAACAATAAAAGAAAGGAATTATGAAGATGTTTACAAACGTGAGGGAAAAGGAGATGAAACAGT
The DNA here is from genome assembly GCA_028583015.1 of Wollemia nobilis. Taxonomy (NCBI): domain Eukaryota; kingdom Viridiplantae; phylum Streptophyta; class Pinopsida; order Araucariales; family Araucariaceae; genus Wollemia; species Wollemia nobilis. The sequence goes on along the minus strand of JAQPPZ010000840.1, from coordinate 1,806,190 downwards.
AAAGGGTAAAAATGAAGAGTCTTTGGAAACAAGAAATTAAAGGACAAAAAGCACGTTTTAAATACCTCGTCGAAGCATTTTAGAGGGGCTGGACCTTCTTTGAGGCTAGATGTTGGAGATTTTGAGAGAAACTAGAAATACCTATTATAAAACAGAATATTATTATTAATGTAAAGAATCGATAAACTTGCACTTTATGAGCAATATTGGGGGAGATAATTTCAATTTGTAGTATTTTAGTGTCAATATTTCTTTATGCTTTCCTGGATTTCTATCCCGTGTTTAATATTGTAAAAAGGTTGCACTACGTGAAGATCTCTGGGGTGTAGATTTCGTTTATTTTCCTTAGAGGCTAGCACTTCATCTAACTCAAGTTATGTTTTTCCAGGTTTGATTAGGTCATGTTACCCTTTGTAAATTTCTCACTATCTCTGGTTTTGTTGTGTAGGGTGACATTAGACTGAGAATCTTTGCATGTTTACGTTTTCAGTTTTCTTGTATGTTTTCCAGATTTTATATTTATTTTTCTAACCCTTCTTTTTGCATATATTTTTTTTAAAACTTCGGTGATTAAAATAAAAATAAAAAAAACTTAAAATTCCAAAAATAAATGCATGGTTGTGAATAATGAGCTTTAATATTTCATTCAAAATAATTTTGATCTCATTCTAAAGCCATTTCAAAATTATAAAAATCATTTAAAGTTGTTTTATAAGGATTTTATAATTTTAGAATTTTACATTATTCCATAATTTGAAGGTAAATCAAATTTTCAAGTTTTGCATGTTTTTTTGCAAGCAATAAATGAATCTCCCTTTACGAAAATTGTAATTTCATCAAATGGGGGTAATTTATATGGCATTCCATAGGCCATCATTTTTTGAGCAATAAATTACCTTCTCTTTATGAAAATTCCGATTTCATTTAAAGAGGTAATTTATATATTATATAAAAAGGCTATTGTTTCTAAAGCGGTAAATTATTTCTTCTTTATGAAAATTATGATTTCATTAAAGAGGGATAATTTATAATGACATTTTAAGGCCATTACTTTTTATAGTTAGTGATGCATATTTATTTCCTTTTATTTTCTTCATCAAAGCAATAATAAATGAATCTATTCATCATTTCAGATTCACATTCATAGATAGATTTTAATCTTTATTTTCATGTTCAAAGTAGGGTTTAATGAAGATAAAATTTATCTAAAATTTGTTTAACAATAAAAGATAAATCTACTTAAAATATTTCAAGATAAAATAAACATCCCTGGTTGATTTTGGTAGAAGAGATACATAAGTTGGATATGCATAGATATGGCATGGGTAGATCACTAATTTTATAGAAGGGAATAATATATTTTTACCCTGATTATTAACTAAGTTCTAGGGTGGGTGGAACTAGCTATCCACATTTTCCTTCTTTTTGAAAAGTTGATTAGTTATGTTGGATTTATCAAAATTAATTTACACTTGCCCAAATTTCACTAAAAATATCATGTCTTACTTAGATTCATCAATTTAAATGAAAAAAATATATATTTTACCTAAGGAATACCTCCTCAAGTTCTTGAGGAACAAGATTTGAAAGAAATCTAAAATGAGCAAGAGAACAACAAGGGAAATTTTGAGGAAAGAAAAAAGGAAGGGTTTGAAAATAGATGGAAAAAACAATGTGCCTGGTCAATGATGAAAAAATATGAGGAAGCATATGAACATAATGAAATCTAAAGTGTGTAAAAAGACCGTTAAGGTACACAAATTAAGGCAAACAACAAGGAAAATCAAGAAGAAATGTAGTGGCATGTGTCATGGAACAGAGTGCAAGGGAAAACACAAAATTAGAGGTACAAATGGTAGATAAAAGTGGAATGATTTAATGACATGGAAAAATGGAGTCTACATGGGGAATAGAGCCATGACATGGAAAAAAGAAAAATGGGGTGATATGTATCAAAAGAACAAAAGTGAAGGTGTAGATAGGATGGAAAAAAAGAAAAATAATTGGGAGCTAATGGATGTTGCATATATGATTGAGAGTGTAAGAACAAAAGTTAAATTGGAGTGGGTAGGGTGGATGACTTACTTTCATCATCTAAGAGGTTTTGATGATGATACAACAATAGAATTTGTGAAAACTAGCAATATGGTCAAATTCAGGTGCATGGTTTGGAAATAGATACATTTGAAGCAGCTCTAATGTAGGTGATAGGTCTATGAATAGAAGGGAAAATATATTTTTTAGAGACATGGCCAATGCAATGTGCCCATAATATGTTATTCTTACCATAGGAGTGCAATTTATTTGAGGTTTTTTATTATGGGATCACAATAAATATGTTGTTACCAAAGTCATGTGTTGTAATAACTCCATATATGTTGAAATACATTGCAGGCAATGTGTAATTTTTAGTGGTCAAGGGACATAATTTTAGGTTTTTGATTCACATCAAGTGGGTAAATGAAGAAGAGTTCAAGTTGAGTGCTAGAGATCATGATTATCCATTATAAAAAATATAAAATAATATGGATTCTTTCACACCAGGGGTTGGTGAAACTGTTGATAATGGGTTGTTTAAGAGGTATGAGAATGAACTGGAATACATGGCTAGTAGGAAATTGTAGTGTTTTACTAACACATTGAAGGGAGATACACAAAGAAACTAGCCAGAGTGTAAGCTAAAACAAATGGTGAGAAAGGATTCAATGATAGGAAGAAAGTGAAATAGAGATGTCAAGTGAGGAGATGCTTGGTGAAGAACAAAAGGTGCCCCAAATGGAGGCTATATAAATTGAATCAGAGGATTTAGAAGAAAGGATGAGGCAAGTGGTAGTGATAAAAGGTAAAATAAAAATATTAGCATAGGAGGGGAACCTAGAATAATAACTACGAGATGAATAGTGGAGGATTTTTGAATTGGAAGTAAAAGTACAATGTTGGGGAGAAGTAGAGGTACAATCAGGAGAAACCAAAGGGGAGGCTTGGAAAGACAACCAAGGATAAATAGAGAGGAAATAAATGGGGATAATCCCTTCAAGGGTTCTAGGATTAGGGATGACTATCGGTCAACTAGCCTATAGGATAGTCATCAAAACCAATTTGGATGAATAGTTGTCACACCTAGTATATTTAATGAAACAAGCTACGACAATGGTGGTGGATGACAAGAAATGAAATTTTGAAAAGGTTGAGATATGGTTAGAATAATGAAAAGGGATATTTCTAGTAAATAACCACAAACTAGAGAATATAGTGGAAGAGAAGGAAGAAGAAATAGTGAATTTGAAGGAAGAATGGGAAGAGATGAGATCAAAGCTAGCCCAAATGCAAGCATAAAGAGGAGTACTGAGATGGTTAGTGTTAAATTTGTTGAAGTGTAGGTATCCACCATGAATGTACATGCTAATTCTAAATGAGTTTTGGATTTTTTTTTAGACATCAAAGGTTTTTGTAGACTCAAGCTACATGATAAACACACTAAAATAATTTTGTGCTCTATTTTTTAATAGTTTCCTAGAGCATAAAGATCTATCATGTGAGATGTATGTACATAACATAGCATACTCATACAATGTGTAGACACATAAAACATATAATGTTGATGAGACTACCTATATGTAATCCTTAAAGACCAAATGATCCACCTTGGGAAGCCCTAGGGATCAATAATGGTTTTCACCACTCAAACGAGTAATTTTCCTTTACAGTTAGGACTGTACCACCAAGGTATGATCTACAAAGATCATATTACCTTGATATAATATCCATATAGGTATATCTCACCTTTAGGCAATCACGTCTAAAACAAGTTTGAATCTCGCACAATAGTTAAAGTGGTTACATGTTCCAACTATACATAACGATATACAAATCAGTTGTAGCCAAGATTCAAGATTGGGTAGTTATATTTCTTGAATCTAACTATATCATAGATTCCCTTGCAATATTGAAATCCCATATTGAAATTCTATATAATGGCACCCAACCTTCATTAATTATACAAAAATTTCATTCAATCAAGTGATGTCAAATTGAGGATCAAGGAGAGCTTTCACTTACAAGCAATGAAGTGCTACCAAATTTCAACCATAAAGCTTTTAAGCATGCCATTGGATCAATTTGAAGGTTGAAAATCACACCCATGCTCCTCATACAAGAAATTTTCCTTGCTTTAGTGTCAAATTCCACTCCTAATTATTCTTCATGAGCACACCAATTCATTAACCAATCCCTAAATCAAACCTGATGTCACCTCGCATTGGCCACAAGAAAATCATCTGCAGTTTACTGATTTTCTCTCTTAAATATGACTCATAGGAATGACCATTTCTATCAAAAAAATCCATAGGTACAATCATCTTGCATAGATATGGCTTCCCAAGAAAAAATCTATTTCTTATTTTCTTTCTTTTATTAGGTTCTAGCAACATTTTAATTACTGTTTAGAATAGCTAGATTTCATTTTCATGCATGTATTTGTCATATTTCAGTTTTTTTATCGTTTTATTTTGTCATCACTATGGATCTTATCTTGAAAGACTCTTCATATGCTTTTGATGCTCTTTAAATTTTCTTGTGTGTAGATTATAGGTCTTTACAAGGAAGTAGTGTCATAAAGATTCACCCATCATCATAATACATTACGTAAGTCCTAAAAATCTATCCCTAATCAGTTTGTGGATGCTAAAATATCTTGCATAGTACATCCAAATTGGTTTCAATTGTATTTCATTGTATCAAGATTGGTAGCAATCCCTAAGAGGTATCTTCTTGTAATATTCTTGGAAAGAACAAAGCATTATTAATAAAAGGGTTCCGTCCATCATTTTATTGTATTTTGTTATTTATCTTATGGTTACTTCTAGATTAACTATATTTAGATCTTATCTTTCATTTTTTGGATGTATGGTCTTTTTTAGCATTTTTAGTAGTGATCATGCTCGAAATTAGTCCACATTTTGCATTTGCATCACTAATTATTATTTATTCTTGGTTTTTGTGAATTGTAGGTATGACCATACCTTACCAAGATGGCCAGTATGTGCAACTATCCCTTACTAAGACAACTAGAAGGTACAACTATCCCATTTAGATATGACCTCAGATCAAAGAGCATAAATGTTAGAAAACAACATCTCCATTAGATGTAGGCTATCACTATAATCCATTCTATATTTATTTCTCTACTTTCACTAAATAAAAGTATATTTTTTATTCTTAAGTGAAGGAATTTTAGAAGATTTTGAGTTTTAAAATGCTCTGTTTGTGACCATCCCTAGGTCAGACGATATCTGTATGTGATCGTCTCTATCCCAAATGACCCCTATTTTTGAATGTCTCTCTATTAGATGACCTCTTCCTACAAATGTTCCTTGTAGATACGACATTTGCTTAAATATTGTTGTGGTATGATTTTTTATTGCCTATTCAAAGGCTGGTATCATTGTAGGTATTTGCATCTTAGAAGTTCTGATTATTCTTAGGATTTCTAAAAATCAAATGTTATTAATATGCATTAGTGAAAGATCATGGAATGATTCTTTCTTTTATTTTATTTTGCATAAAAAAAATAAACCCCACACACCATATTTTACTTTAACATCAAAAAGTTGGACTTCATCACCAACCATTGATTGAGACCAGTGACGATGGGCTTCATCTCCATCTGTTGGATCACACCCTACAAAATTAGTGGTTAAAAGCAAGTGGCTTTTCAAACTTCATCACTGAAAGGTCCCCTACTCTTTGGTGCACTAAGAGTGGGAAGGTTAGCAGAGCTCTTTTACCACATGGCTCTTTAAAATACTTAGTGGATGTAGTTTTCATTACTATCCATGCCTTAAGTGAGATGATTAAGGGAAAGTGAGGGGTAATTTGTTACCATAATATTACCTTGATCCAATATCCAATAGGAAGCCACTTTTTTCCATTTGAGTCATATCCCTCAATAGGGGAGTGTGCTTGAACTACCTTTTAGTAGTTTTCTATTTTATTTGCCCTTAGTTTCATAGGAGATAGGGATTTTCAACATCAAAATGTATAAAATAGTATAAGAACTCACAATTAAAGCTTCAACAATATTATCACTTTGTTTTCTTGTTTGTTTCCTTATTATTTTTCTTAATCAAACATCATGGTAACAACATGCAGTTGAGCTTATTGATGAGATGATGCTACTAAAAAATTGTAAGAAGGCATAGAATGTCTTTGATTCAGTTATGAGGATATGATCATTCCACCATTTCATCCTAGTGTTTGTCATAATGCTAACATTACTCCTAGTGAATATGACCTTTAGGATATACCTACCTAGGATGCACCTATGAGTCCTCAATATGAATAATAAGATGAGATTCTTGTTCGAAGACGATCCCATGCTACTATTAGACATAACTCATCTAGTGAGGGGCCTAGTAGGGGAGTGTTGTGGATTCACATCCTAACTTGATATCCATCAGTTTAATCAGGAGAAATATCATGCACCATTGCCTAGCCTAGTGAGCTACTTCGCTTGATCATCCATGGATGAGCTAACTATTTACTCAATTAGATAGGTACGACCCTTGTCATCTTGATAGGATAGCCTAATCTACTCATATCTATCTTAAATATGAAGAAGAGGAAGACCTATGTCATCATGTTTTCACCATGGAGAGTGTTCCATGCAAGAACATTGTGTCTCTACACGCTCCCAATATGAAGAGATCACATTTAAGCCTGAACACCAAGTCAATGTAACTTCCCTTGATCATGGAAAATGGGTAGCCAATCCTGTTGGGCCCACAAACCAAGCCAAGCCCATTTGTATCCATACAAGAGCTAATCAACCTTACATGATAGATCAAGTGAATCAAATACCTAGGCAAGATACAAATAAATGAGAGCAACTAAACCAACTATGGTTGGATGAGTTGAAAATGGATTGAGAACACCTAGAATGAAGCCAATTAGATAAATGAAGTGTGCATCAACAAAGGTTACATCAACAACAACTGCACCAAGAACGATTACAAAGAGCAATGAAATATGAGGTCCACACACCTAGTATCTATATGTAACAAACCTCTCGAAGGTGCATTGTGCAACACCATGAATCACCTCCTAGGCCAATTTAAAATTACCCTCTTCATGCACCCATTCATAACCATAGGTATCAATGAAATCAATCTCAAAATCACTGGCCATAATATAAGACCTATGAGGATCTAGAGTCAAAGTATAAGGACCAAGGATATCCTGAATCACTCTATGAGGACATGGTTGATGATTATATTCAACCACATCATTCCAACAAAAACCTTTTGCCTCTTCCTCCTCGATGAACAATATAGGAAGATGAGATAATATCATCTCAAGCTTACAATATGCTCACAAAGTGTATCAAATCATTAGAGAAACAAGAAACGGGTTATTAAAAATCTACATTATGTCAACTATGTAATAAACCACTCCATTATTTGGACCTGTACCGTCCATATCCTAATCATTTTAAATGCCCAAATTGGATAGATTTAAAGGAGATGATGATGCATAGGAACACATAACTAGTTTCATGAACCTCTATTTCCAAATTTAGGATGACGATGCCTTATTACTTAAGACCTTTCTGATAACACTCTCTGGCCTAGTATTAGAGTGGTATAACCATCTACCAAGGAACAACATCCATAGATTTTAGAATTTTGCAAACACCTTTTTGGAAATATTTTCATTTGGCATAAATATGAAGCTAAACAAGATTGAATTGTCTAGCCTTTGACAATTTGATGATGAGCCAGTCACAAAATATGGTAACATATGAATAAAGGTTATGTCAAAATTATCTTTCATATTACTCTCACATAACTTACCCGAATGTTCACTAGGAGTTGTTCGAAGCAAATATTGCTTTTGTTACAACTACAACAATACCAAACATTCAAGGAAGCTTTAGCATAGGCCAAGGTCATCAAGAACATCAAATTCTAGGAGGGGGACATTAAACTAGGTAAGAAGGAATGGAACAAAAACCCTAGAGGTAATTATTCATAGAAAAAACCACCTTTGATCAATCAAGTTGTCCCAAGTGTTCCAAAGCCTAAGAAACAAACAACACCTCAACAACCTAACTATCAAGATCAACCCCTTCCTACGGAAAACCATGATCAACCTCGATGAAATCAAGCACAAAATCAACAATGCCATCTGCCTCACAATTACATACCATTGCTTGAATCTTTGTCATCACTTTTTAATTGATTGTGTAAGGCGAGGAATATAACCTTTCCAAAAATTTACCCTTTGTATCCAAATTTCCCAAAATCCAAGAGGTTTAGAGAGGACTTGTACTATCTCTATCATCAAAAAATTGGTCATGATATCTAGACATTCTATACATTTAAGGATATAGTAAAAGATATGCTTGATAAAAATAAACTACAAATCGATAATCCTCTTGCCATCAATAATCAATAGATGTGTATATTCAAATATCTCTTACCTACGCATGAAATTAAGGAAGATAAAATAAGACGAGTCAATGAAATTCACATGGTCCCACCCAATCAAGGATTTTCTAGGCTGATCAACATTATGATAGGGAATAGGAGATATCGTAACCAAACTACACCACCTGTAGCTCCAACCAATGTTCCTTCTACGTAATAACCCTTGCCATAATTAGATCCTATCCAATATATACCACCCTAATAAGTGGTGATGATCAAAAGTAGGCTTACCAAAAGTCTACAAATAACATCTTCTAAAATATCCATCTATGAGCTAATACAACAATCACCATGACATAGAGAAGCTCTGATGGAGATTCTAAAATCTATTGAATTGCAGCCCCAGGATCTCAACTCTTTTACAAATTTCATGGGACATGTTCAAAAATGTAAAGAACTAGTCATAACTTTCTATAACCACGATATTAAACTAGTACCAATTGACAAATCCGATACTCCATTACACATCATTGCTTGTATAAATTGAATTCCCTATAAATGAGTCCTGATTGACATAGGTTCTTCTATCAACATAATCACTACTACCACCCTAGAACATATTAGTCTTCCAATGTCGCATATTGTAGCATCCAATTTCACTCTTAGAGTATTTAACAATTCTATATGCTCTACGGTTGGAACAATAGTCCTTCCTATATAGGTCAGGCTAAATACGATGCCTACATTGTACCACATTTTAGAAGGTACAACATAGTATAATATATTTCTTGGAAGACCTTGGATGAGGGACATGAAATGTGCCCCATCCATTGTGCATTAGTGTCTTAAGTATATACATAAAGGGCATGTTAATGTGGTTCATGTTGATCTAGAGCCCTTAAAGTATTGAAATATGATGCACCACCTGCAGGAGTCTATCCTACCATCCACACATCTAGAAATCATACCTAATGATCCCATCAAGAGCCTAGGTTTAGCACCATAGTCAACCATTGAACCATATCTATCCCTACCATTACCATCTGTTTCTCTCGATATCCCTTCTTCATCCTTGACTCTTTTGAGTAAAAAATTTTTTAAGGAGCCAATCAAGGAGATTTCACCATATATTTCCACAATTTCTATAGGGAAAATTCCCACTCCTATTAATGAGGAAGAATCTGTTGTTGCTATGGATGAGTCAGATCATACCATACCATCCTCATCCACTATTATTTTGGCCAATCCTGGACTCAATGAGTATATAATTCAAATGTTACATTCATGACTATCATCGAGTCAATAAAATATCTCGATCACCCTCTTGTCAAGTTGCTACCCATCGGTACCATTCCTATACCTAAACATGAGGGACAAGTAAAACACCCTAGGTAGGTTAACTAGGTACATATGACTTATCAAAATGAAGGGTTTTTTGGAATAAGTTCTAAGGCTCCATCTAGTGTTCCTAAAATGTTACAATCACTTCTCTGTAGGTCCCGTAAGAGAGAGAGCAAATAAAATATATTAAATCATTAACCTTCACAATAGTTTAGTCTATACTTAAATAATAGACTAACTAACAAATAGTAGAGAATAGCGCTAACTACCCTCTAACAATAGAATAGGGAGGGAGTTGCATGATGCTAACCACTAACCTAGGTAGAGAGTTCTAACCATAACACTACCTAAATATCTAACATAGGATATTTAGGTACTTACCTAGTTTAACCATGACGCAAATATCTCATGGTAATTACATAGAAAAGTAAATGTAATAACCCCATGTAGTGTAATGCAATACACTACCTTATTTTACCCTAACATCCCCCATTTATTACATTACTTTGATATACAAATTTTTCTCCAAAACAGTTGAAATTTGACACGTCCAAGTGCCTTTGTAAAAATGTCTACAACCTGTTTGTCAGTGGGAATGTGTTTGAGCTTGATTCTATGCTTAGGAACTTCATCATGAATGAAATGACAATCTGCATCAATATGCTTAGTTCATTCATGATGCACTGGATTCTTGACCAAGTTCAAAACACCTGAGTTGTCACAAAACATGTGAATGGGAAGTTTTTTTGGTAGGCCCACAATAGCCAAGACGCAACTTATCCATATAGATTCACACACAGCTCCACGTGCAGCGTGATATTCTGCCTCAGTTGAAGATAAAGCAACCACCTGTTGCTTTTTACTATGCCATGAGATAGGACCAGATCCAAGATGAAAAACATAGCCTGATGTTAATTTTTTGTCATCTATGGATCCAACATAATCAGAGTCAATGTAACTTTGTAAGAAGAATGAGTTATTCTTCTTATACTCTAGACCATAATTGGCACTACCCTAAATGTAGTGTAGGACTCTCTTAGTTGCTTTCCAATGGGAGACCTTTGGTTCTTGCATGAACCATGAGAGATAGTTTATAGCATAAGTAATATCTGGTCTAGTATTAGTCAGATAGATGAGGCTTCCAATCATCTATCTATAAAGTGTTCCATCTACCTATGGTGAGTATTCATATCGTGATAACTGTAGCCCTGATTCCATCGGTGTTGCTTTGGGCTTACAATCAGTCATACGATATTTTTCTACTAAAGTCTTGGCATACTTTGTCTGAGTCACCCTTAGATGTTTCTTTTTCTGTTCTATCTCAAGGTCAAGACAGTAGTGGAGAAGTCCTAGATCTGTCATATCAAATGACTCTTTCAAGTCATCTTTCATGACATTAATCAAGCTCTCTGAATTTCTAGGAATGATCATATCATCTACATATAACACAAGAATCACTATCTCAGAACTTGTGTTCTTGATATAGAGATTTGTGTCAGATGGACTTCTCTTAAATCCATGTTGTAGCAGGTGACTATCCATTTTTATGTACTATGCTCTTGGGGATTGTTTTAGCCCATATAATGATTTGACCAATTTGCAAACATGTTTCTCATGGCCTACCTCTACAAATATATGAGGTCGAGTCATGTACACCTGTTCTTTTAAGTCACCATTAAGAAAGGCGCTCTTTACATCCATCTGATGTAATTTCCATCCGAACTGTGCTGCCATAGCGCAAAACACTCGAATGGTGGTCATCCTTGTTGTAGGAGCAAAGGTTTCCTCATATTCAAGACCTTCCTTTTGAGCATATCCCTTTGCCATAAGACGGGCCTTATGCTTATCTATAGTGCCATCTACCTTATATTTTACTTTGTAAACCCATTTGCAACCTATGGGTTTCTTTCCTTTAGGCAAATTCACTAGCTTCCATGTTTTATTCTTTATGAGGGAGTTATATTTTGCATTCATAGTTGCCTTCCATTGAGGCAGTCTAAATGCTTCATCAACTATAGAAGGTTCATTCTCATCACATGCTGACAAGTAATCCCTCTCCTCATCTATTTCCATATCATCTTCCCTTGGTAACTCTCTATCAATAGAAATATCTTGAAAATATGCATAAAGATCATCAACTGAAGTGGATGCTTCATTATTTTATTTATGTATCATGCTTCTTGTATTTGGATGATTGAGAGTAAGATCAGGTGGGGAAGTGATTTTAGAGTCTTTCACTATGCTTGTATACCATTTGGGTGGCTTTTTCTATTGTGAAGAAGGAAGTTGATGTTCCTCATCATCTAGGTATATTGATGTAGTGTTGGATGTGAAAGCTTCATCAAACACTACATCTCTACTAACATGTATATTTTTGGTAAATGGGTCTATCAACTAATAGCCTTTGAAAATTCATCATATCCAAGAAATACACAAGGTAGGGAATTCTCATCTAATTTATTTCTTTTCTCCTTGGGTATATGCATAAATGTCTTACACCCAAACACCTGTAGATGAGCTATGGAGGGTTTCCTACCACTCCATGATTCCTGAGGAGTCATACCTTCAAGATCCCTTGTGGGAGCCCTATTCAGAAGATATACTACAGTTTGAACAACTTCAGCCTAGTAAGTTTTCTCAAGGTTGGCCCCCTTAAGAATACATCAAACCATTTCGATTATGGACCGATTTCTTATCTTAGCAACCCCATTATATTGAGGAGTATAGGCTGTTGTTAACTGTATATTTATCGCATGTTTCTATAAAAATGAGAAAAAATATTTTGATGTGTATTCCCCCCTTGATCTAAATAGAGGGTCTTAATAAGGCATCCTGATTCCTTCTCAACAAGATTTTTTAACTGTTGAAAATAGGAAAATGCTTCAGACTTCAACTACAAGAAGAAGACCCACATTTTCCATGAGTGATCGTCGATAAACAATTGAAAATACCTTTTTCCTCCACAACTTGTAGACATGGGATGACACAAATCTGTGTGAACCAACTCCAAAGGTACCTTAGCTCGAAAAGAGCTAGGTTCAAAAGGTACTCTATGTTGCTTTCCTGACAAGCAATCAAAGCACACTAGCAAAGTAGATGAAAGAGTAGGCAGTCCTTTCACCATGTGATATTTACTCAACTCTAGTAAATATCCTAAACACAAATGCCAAAATATATTATGCCAAAGAGAAGTGGCCTCCTTTGTGGTTATTGCCATTGCAGTATGGGTAGAGGTAATTGCATTTAAGACAAACAAATCATGTTTGTATGAACCTGTTGCTATCTATTTTCCCTTGTTAGTGATAAAGCAACATTTCTTTTCTTTGTCCACTATGAAATTGACATTCATGTTATTGTCCAGGATTTGTGGAACTGACAAGAGATTATTTTTCAATCCTGGTACATAAAGAACTTTTTGAATATTACATTCTCCATTTGGAAGGGAGACAGAAACACTTCCTTCTCCCTGAACTTGATAGGTCTGATCATCAGCAATGGTGACTGGTCTACCTTCTCAAACCTCAAATGTTGCAAACCAAGATTTACCGCCAGTCATATGTTTACTAGTGCCTAAGTCTATGTACCACATAGAGTCCTTGTGGGAGGAATTTGTATGTTTCATGAGCACTTTGTGTGTTCTCTCAGAATCTGAACTAGAATATTCAGCTGCAATGTGTCCCTTTGGTTGTTTGTTCTTGTTCTTAGGTTTGCCTTGGCCCTTTTTTTTCCTTGTTCATTGGGCATTTTGTTCTTAAACCAACATATTTTGGTTTCATGAGTGTCTTTGTCGTAAATCTTACAATACTGCTTCTTCTTTGGAATCTCTTTGGCTTTACCCTTTTCTTGATTAGAAGAAGAACCTTTCTGTTGATTCCACTTTTTCTTACCACCTTGTATTTTAGAGAAAAGAGCATTGTTGGATGCCTCATCTTTTTGGAGTTGATTAACTTCTTCTGTTTGAAGCATGTTTACCAACTCGACAAAAGTTATTGTCTTGCCAAAAACTTGTAGTGAAGTGATCAACGTTTGGTAGGAGTCATTAAGAGCTCTTAAAATGATAGAGTTCAAGACTTGGTCTTCCACTTTCTCTCCTAAGGATTGCAGTTTTGTTTTCAATTCTACGACTCTGCAGATGAATAGCTCTACTGTTTCTCTTGATTTCATATGTATATTATGAAGCTACGTTTGGAGGTTAATAATCATTTATTGATTCTTTCCCTCATAGATGGTATTTAAGGAATACCATGCTGCCTTACCAGTTGTAGCTTCACTGATATGAGGTTGGATATCATCAGTAATAGCGAGCAAGATCATTAAGGATAGTTTTTTATCCTTTTTATCAAATTCTCTTTGATATGCTCCAGGTTATTGAGGTCTAGTGACACTTCCATCCACTATTGACCATAAATACTCTACATTTAAGATAGCTTTCATCTTAGTCTTCCAAGATAAATAATTTGAACCTTTGAGCAGTTGGCTCTTAGTGAGATACTTGTGTATCATGGCCATGGTTTAGGTTTCAAATTTGAAAGGACTAAGATGGTTGTATCTTGCACTATACCCTCAAAAGAGTATATGGAAGATGTTTTCAATTCACCTCTATAATATATTTAATGGTACCTGCCTTAACACCCTAAACAAGGGATGAGAAGTTTGAGGAATTTAATCCAAACAAGATAGAGCAAATGAAAAGGGATTGGTTGACAGACTTGTGATTGTTATCTCTAGGATATTTAATGGCACCTACCTTAACACCCTTCAAGAATGATGAGAAGTTTGGAGGAAATTAAGCCAAACAAAGAGAGTTAATCAAGGTGTGTTTTGAATTTTGACTTTTGAAGGGGGTAAGTAAAATTGACTGTTGTTCAACCTGTGCAAAGTGTAGCACATTTTTGAGTGAAATATGGGTTTTTGAAAATGCTTCTGCCAATGTTGTTTTGTGAATGATTTAAGTGCACATAAGAAACATGAGTGTTAGTGCAAATAATCAAAACATGAAAGCAACCCACATTATTATCACTATAGGTGTCGGGTTCAACTGAAAATGCACCTAGTAAAAAGTCAATGTTAGAGAAATGTGTCGAGTATAATCGAAATTGCACCTTTCTTACTGTTTTGTAGAATACCCCCTTGTTCTTTACAATTTTGCAAATAATAGAAGAAAAAAAAATGATTTCTATCCCTCCTTAATGTGTTACAAAATTGAAAAAAAATTCCAAGAACTCCTTTGAAGATAAGTCGACACACAACCCGCATTTGAAAGGCTTCCAGAACTAGTCGACACACAACCCAGTTTTTGTCTTCAACAATGTCATATGTAGGAGCAAAAAAAATGGTATTGTATCTCAAGTTTTGTCAACAAAAGTAATGTTTCTATTTTATGTTTTTATGTCCCCTTTGTTGAAGGAGAGAACAAAAGCAATTTTGTTGTTGTTTTTGAAAAATTTGATATGACCTTTGTTGATCCCTAATTCAGTTCATGGTATGTGTTTTGTAATAGAATAATAATTTGTTTGAATAAGGCCTTTGGATTTTGCAACAAAAAATTGTTCCGATGTCTATTTATCTCCAAGTTGGAGAAAACACAAATGTTCTATAGAACTTTTAGTGCAAAATAATTTGGTTTAATTTTAAATATTTCTAAGTTCAATAAGGTAAAATAGATGTTTTAAGATTAAATTATTTATAATCAAGAAAATTGGGGAAAAATAATCAATTAAAAATGCTGAAAATTGATATTTTTTTGACCAATTAACACTAAATTATAAAGAAATATCTAAAAAAAAATTTAAAACTTAAAAAACAATAGAAAAATTAAAAAAATATATTTAATAAACCAAATATTGTAAAAAAACCTTTGTATGGAGGCGTTGTGTTTCAATCTCATGACCTCATGGTTGCTAGGCAGCCGCCTTAGCGAAGCGATCCACTGTGCCCTTCGAAATAGCAGCGTGTTCGCTGCTTCTTATTCCACCATGCTCTTGAAATTTGTTTTTTTTTTAAATCTCAAGACTTTTATCCCACATGCATCTTGTAGTGGGATGCAAAGGGATTTTTAAGGCGAAGGCTACCCATTTAACATTGATTACCTTCGAGCAATCGACCAAAGTTGCCTGCCCTTTTGGACGCTGCCACATGGTGCTAGGGGTAGGCTAGTTAGTCCATCAGTGTTGATCCAGTGGTGATGTGCCACATGTCGATGTCATCTCTGGTCTACGTCGGTCCAATGGTGATGTGCCACGTGTTAATGTCATGTCTGGTTTGCATCGATCCTGTGGTGATGTGCCACATGTCGGTGTCATGTTCGATCTATGTCGAGGCATGTCGTATGTGTCACATGTTGGTCTAGGATTGGATGGCCTCCTACCCTCTAAAATCCCTATATAGGGTCTAGATGCCATGGGGAGGGGAGGGTGATCCTACCCTATCTGCTCTCCCATGCATGGGCCATGTGGATGATCGGCCTACGTGGCTCTACGGGCCCTGGTCCGACATGGGAGTCAAGGCTTATATGCCTCTAGATGTCGACCATGGCCTATCTAGGAGATTATGAGCCCTGGTTGGCATCGAAAGAGTTGACTAGGTCTGTGGGCCCTTGGCCGACATTGACTAAGTTGGCTAGGCCTACGAGCCCTTGGTCGACATTGACTGAGTGACTACTCCGTAGGAGTGATTCCATGTCGAGCACCGCATCTGCTTCATGAGGGACTCTCCACATCGAGCACCTTAGCTACTCCATGAGAGTTCATCTAGAGAATTTGGAACGAGTGAAGCTCGTATTCCTCAAGCGAGTGATACCAATGTAGGTCCCGTAAGAGAGAGAGTAAATAAAATATATTAAATCATTAACCTTCACAATAGTTTAGTCTATACTTAAATAATAGACTAACTAACAAATAGTAGAGAATAGCGCTAACTACCCTCTAACAATAGAATAGGGAGGGAGTTGCATGATGCTAACCACTAACCTAGGTAGAGAGTTCTAACCATAACACTAACCTAAATATCTTACATAGGATATTTAGGTACTTACCTAGTTTAACCATGAGGTAAATATCTCATGGTAATTACATAGAAAAGTAAATGTAATAACCCCACGTAGTGTAATGCAATACACTACCTTATTTTACCCTAAAATTCTCCACCCTTTAAATCACTTTATGATAGCTACCAACCACATCAACCTAGTCTCTAGTGCATCTAAGCTTGGCTAGCTAACATTGAGCTTCAAATGAGTCACCAAAATAATGCTCTATAAAAAATCATGAATCGACTCATGAACATTAAGTTGTAGTTGAGCCATTGTCAACCTACTCATCAACAATGTCACAAACCTCTAAATAATCCTCAACAAACCATAATTCAAGCCAAAACACCTCCTGTTCAATTTCAAAATAAAGCTCAACAAAATCAGGGGCAAAAGCAACAACTTTGCTAGCCTCACAAATATATGCCATTACCTGGCTATTTGGTATCCCTTTATAATCAACTATACAAGGAAAATGTCATCAATATTTTTGAGATCCATCTATTGGATCCTCGTAATCCTAGATCAAAGGTGCACAGGGAAGACCTATAACGTGATTACCATTGACAAATGGCCATAACATCTGGACATGTTACCCCTTTAGAAATCTAGTATATGATATGATTAAGAGGTAAAATATTCATATTGGAAATCCTCTTACCCCAAAAAACCAACAAATATGAGTATTTCAAGACCCCTTACCCACACATAAAACAAATACAACACATTCTAACCAAGCAAATCAACCTAAATAGGTGAATCAGATACACATAACCCTATCACCTCATCAAATTGATCCACCTTGCCTGCTCCATTAAAAATACCAATCTCATATTTGAACTCCTCTATCTGAGTCCATATTGAAAATTACAAGATACATGAGGCAAAAGCAATTGTTTTACCTAACATATGCCATCTTGACCCTAACATGACTAAATAAAAGTCATATAAGGATGACCACCTTTACCTCTATCATCAAAAATAAGGCCATGACACCAAAAAAATACTATAAATTTAGAGGGGTGGTTCAAGATCTTATTGATAGGGGGCATTTTCCATAGATGGTTTTCTTACTGCATCTCATCAAATATTCGCATTGACAAAAATTAATTATCACAATAGGAGGGATCAATTTTTATCACTCCTCCCATCCAGGTCAGTCATTTTGTATCAATCATAGTTCATACTGGGGCTGCTCAAAGTCTCACACCTTCCCCATCAATAACATCACAACCAATGATGCAATTTGAGGATTTTGAAGGTATAACACCTTCCCCACATTCGCAAATCACCACAAAATTTGGGGTGCTAAAGTATCACACCCTTCCCCTAAAAAAAACCAAATAGAAAAAAATCAAAATCACAAAAACAAAAAAAAATTAAAAAATCGTAAAAACACAAAATAATTGCATTTTTGCTTACATTTCAAGACATCATGCATCTTTTGTAGTTGCATTTATTAACTTGCATTAGCCATGATTTTCCATTACATTAGAATTAGGACTAGTTTTGTTCTTGCATGCTAGGATCTGGTACCATGCTTGTATTTAGGTCATCTCTCTTAATCAACCTTATCCACCATCATATTTTATGGATTTTCTTATGATATTTTGCTTATTAAGGGGTCTTTGTAAGATATGGTAAATACTGGATGACCATAAACAATGATTTTTAGATGATCACTAACTATTTTATGCACACCTTTTAGTTTGCAAAGATCATAGGAAAAATCTCCACTTTCCACTTATCATATTATACACATTCCCTTTTTGTGAGTAATTGTATTTTTCAACAATACCAATAAGTTTCTATAGGGTGTTCACTAGGGTTTTTGGTCATTCACCCATTCCTAGTTTTTCTTTTATATTTTATGGAAAGCTATCTTGGATTTTAGAAGGTAATGCCTTGCTTTGATAGCACCTTGCATATCTCAAAATACCAAACACAAAATCACACATTAAAATCCATGTTTGAACAAGGAAGGATGACAACTACAATGTAGTCCTTACCACCTTTAGTGAAAGTTTTTCCTTGCTCATATTATTATGTGCATGGTCTAGAATGCTGAGGATTGACAAAAGGACAAGTTCCCCCCTACCGAAACAATCCTTTGCTCCACAAAAATAAGCAAGTATAAAAAAAAAAGTAGTTTTAACCAATAAGGTAAATAAAATCCCTTGCTCAAAAAGAAAAGGTGGTTTTCACCACTAAGAATGAACAAGTATCCCAAAGAAGTCAAAAGAAAATAAAGGGGTAATAAGCTTGAATCCTTGGAATTCTCAATCATTTAAAATCCATGGGATGATCTTCATTACAACAATGGGTTGAATGAAACTCATCTAGAAATGGAGTAGTCTTACACATGGTAATATGCCTGTCATTTTAGAGATATTATTTTGTACATACCAATATCAACTTGCGGATGAGCTGGCTTTTGGTTGCTTGTATTTCCTAGTAGTCAAGTCCAACTACATTCAAAATCAATATTAGGATGACCCTGAGGTGATCCTTATTACAACAATGGGTTGAATAAAACCTACTTGCAAATGGGGTAATTTTATACATCATTAATAAATATCACATGCACACATAGACATATTGAATATCTAGATCTTCCTCATAGATGTTGATCTTACAAAGTCATGTATAGATAGTATACAAATTTTGATTGGTCAACTAGGGTGTTTGAGTCTCATGAAAACCCTATTGTTTCCTCATAGCCTCTTACTGGTTATCCATTCATCATATACATTCTCATCATATTACATATGGTTAGATTTCAAATGTATAACTTTTGACGAAGGATTAAAACATTTTGATTATTGACTTTTATACATTCTATGGTGCCTACATATAGGTTATTAAATATCCTAGATTCATTCATTATGTTTTAACATATAAACATTAAAATAAAAAAAATTGCATCATAATATAATTAGTACATAATCTACATGAATACATCTACACATCTATACTACAATGTTTAGATATACATCCATATCCATAGTTGCATCTATAAAGGTATCCATGCATAAAATAAAAACATGACATAAACACATGATGACCCATAATAAAAGATATATCATATAAATAAAGTAAAGTCTAGTACATCATAATACAAAATAACCATAGGCTACAATAATGTGGGTCCTTAAACCTCACACCCAAAAAGAGTATAATACATAAATCTAAATCAAGCAGGGCTTGCACCCCTAGAATCACCTCCACCCTTGACCTCATATCGATGAGGCTGAGCATATCCACTGGCCTTCAAACTCTATGGAATATCTCAAAACCTAGGTATCGATTGCCTCATTGAGGATCCTCTACCCTACTACATCGAATCTGATGAGATGTTCCCAACAAGGATCATGAAGGTAGCCTACCTACCAAATGCTCCATCTCATCCTCCAAATGCTCCATCTCATCCTCCAAATGAGATATATACTCTCGATTGGACCATCACCAAGTGACGTAATGGACCACTGTCCCTTACAAATTTACCACCCATGCCTATAGCCTATCCTCATCACTTATGCCTTGTACAACCATACCTGCCTACCATTGAGCTGCAATCAAGGTCACCACCTAAGCCTATAAATAATCTCACTATCTTATCCAAATAGCCACCTAGACCTATAAAGCATCTTCCTATTCTATCTTGGAAGTTAGCTGTACCCATAGATCATATCGCTCTACCACCACCTTGTTAATATCTACCTGGAAGTTGTCCATATAGGACTTTGACAAGTCCCTCTCCTCATAAAATCCCCTCCACTATTGTCTCTCCCTAGATAGATGGATTTGGAGTACTACCACTGTGGTATCCCACTCTACCAACTATACCTATAGGGACTACACCTACCTTATTATTTTATTAAATTATTGTTTCAACTAGAGGTCACCCTATAAAATGCTCACAAGGAGATATATTAAATGATGTTCTTCTATGCCTAGTGACACCTTCTATGAATGCATATATATACCTATATAATGGTTATGATTGTGAATGGACGCAATGGTACTTAAGAAATAAAAGTAATTAGTTATATAATAGGAGTTAGGATTAGGATCCTAACAAGCCACCCTCCTTAAAAGATCTTTGTCCTCAAAGCTCAAAGTGAGAAGCTTCATCCCATGTTTCCCAAGTAGTATTTTCTCATGTTCTTGCACCATTTTAATGTCATTTTATTGTAAGTAGGGATATTGTGAGGGTTGAAGTAGTGGTGGGGGATAGGTAGTAAGAATAGTAGGATTAGAATGAAGACAAGGGAGGAACTCTTTTGGTGCCTTCTTGGTGATTTGGATAGAAAATAAGTGGGCAACCATTTTATCACCTCCTTTACGAATAACTTTATCTAGTCGATGAGAGCATACGAGGGGAGAAAGGCTAGATTTTAATCCTTTAAGAGTATATATTTGGTTCTTTATTGTGAATATCATTTATAATTTCTCAAAATCCCATTAAATTGCCCCTAGTGTTCATAACCATTGCACTCCCAAGACAATGTCACATCATTCTAAGGGAATTGCATACATGTCATGTTTCATGGTGTAATCATCACCCAAGGTGAGCTTAATATTTTTGCATTTATCTTTACAAGCAATTCTTCCCCCATTACCAATAATGACTTCAAAATTATTTCAAGGATGGATAAAGCAATCAGCTTGTTTTACCACATGTGGGTCAATGAAATTATGGGTACTGCCAGAGTCAATAAGCACCATAAGATTTTGGTGTTTGAAGGACCCTAGAAATTTCATAGTTTTGGGAGAGAAATTTCCAGCGAGGGCATTGAAAGAAATTTCTACTGGACCTTGAGTTCTATCATAGGGTGTATTCATTACTACTTCGACCTCGATCTCATCTTCATATTTTGTTGATAGAAAAGGAATATATGCATCCAGAACATATAATTTGGGTGTAATACATTTATGATTGGGTACAAATTTTTCATCACAGTGAAAAAAAAGGCCCTTTTCTCTTTGTTCTTTCATTTCCTATTGATACATTTAATTGGTAGGATTCGGTTAAGTTTTGGGATGGTGGAAGTATTTTGTGATTTGAATTTAGATGTATTTCCTAGTTGATGTTGGTTGTTGATTTTTTATTCTACCATTTGAGCTATTGCAATAGTGTGCATCATGTCGATAGGATTGAGAATTTGTACTCCTAATCAAATTTCTTCCTTTAGTCCATTAATGAAGCAACTTTTGAAGAATGATACATCTAGTCCTGATGTAAGATTTACCAATTTATCAAACTAAGCTTGCTACTCTCTTACCATCATTGTTTGATGGATTTTGGTGAGAGCCCCTGTGAAATATTCAAATTTGCTTGGGTCGAATTGTACCATTATATTTTTTGTAAATTATATTTATGTAGGGGTGCCATTTGTCTTTTTGTAGCATTGGTACCATTGAGTAGCTATTCATTCTAGGTGGAAGGATGCAATGTGAACCTTTTGGAACTCATGGATTTGATAGAGGGAGAAATATTGGTCTGCTCAATATATCTAATTTTTGGGGTCACCTCCTTCAAATTTTGGAAAGTCCAATTTAGTGTTTCGAGGTAGGATTGAAGTTTTTGGTCCCCGGAGTAATGCTTGTTGTGTTGGCACTACTATAGGTTGGCCAAATTGGATTAATTCCAAGTTTTGTTGTACTATATCAATGGAGTGGGTGGTGGCACCAATTTTTAAGTCTAGTTCTATAATCTTATTTTCATGGTCATCCTTCCATAGTCGGAAATCCTATTTTGTCATGATTTTATTTTTGAAATCATCTATCATTGTGTTGTGATTTACAATTTGTAAAAATTAAATTCCTTTTTGACAAGGTAATAGGTTTAAAATTTTATCAATTGTTTGAAAAAAATTTAGAATTTGCAATGGTTTTTGTTTATGTAAACAATTGATAAAAATTTATCAATGTTTTGACAAAATTATTAAATTTTAAATTTGCAAAAAGATTTTTTTTTTTTTTTTTTCAGTTTTTTAAACCTCAATTTCACTTCTCTATTTTGCAATTGAAAAAATGGTCAAATTAAATTTTAAATATTTGAAATATCTTTTTGGTGAATTTTTTTTTAATTTTTTAATTTTTTTTGTGTTCAACGGTTATGAATGGCACTAACAGCTATGAGCAAGCGATAGCAACGATCTATGGTTTGGGGTAGGTGGAGCAGATATGGTTCAAATTAGGTAGAGAATATGTGGTTCAATATTCAAGGTAATAGCCAATGGTCATAAAAAACCACCCAAACTACGATAAGTGGCAATCAACCGAGGTCCAAGTCAACAGGCAGGCGAGGCTTCGTGTATGTGATATTCTAAGGGAGAGTGGCCAGAGATCATGTGAAATAATGTGGGCCACACATTATTTAAATACACGAAGTGCCCTCATATATTGGATGTGGGACTAAAGTTCCCTTGAATATACTCTTCGAATATTTTTGACATCAGAGTTCATTGTCGATCATCGAAAAGTTTTTTTAACTTTAGTTTAAAACTTTAAATTTTATAATATTTTGCTAGTATTCTTGTTGTCATTGAAAAATGTCTCAGATGTTCCCATATTGAGTTTTTTGATGCGATATTCGAGGTTTCCTTTGATATGATGCCTGGTCCGAGGATAAAATAGTTTTTGATGATCCTTTGAAGGCTTAGAGTTTAAATTTTAACACTATTTCCACTCTGTAATATCTCTGCAACTACTTTTGACCTGCATTGTATTCATCTAATGGAAATTGCTTGTATACATTGTTGGCTAATAAAAATTATGTGATATACATTTGAAATATGATGGATAACTTTTGTTGGTTGAATGGTTGTGATATAGTTTTTTTACAATAGTGATACGCTTGTGATAAATGGTGTAGTTGAGCATCCAGGAATAATGGTGAATGCAATGGAATAATTGTTTTTGTGAATATTTGAGTGAAATGGCTCTGTGGATTTGGATCTAATACCAGTTGGTAGGAACCAAGTTCCTATCAGTTGGAAATCAATGGAGGAAATGGAAAATGAATGCAAGTAAGTTAAATAATAATCACCTTTTATTAAATCGTTGTTTCAATTGGAGGTCACCCTGCCAAATGCTCACAAGGAGATATATTAAATGATGTTCTTCGATGCCTTAATGACACCCTATATGAATGCATATATATACCTATCTAATGGTTATGATTGTGAAAGGACGCAATGGTCCATAAAAAATGAAAGTAATTAGTTATATAATAGGAGTTAGGATTAGAATTCTAACACTCCATATCTAGATCTGCTAGTGGTTGATCCACCTCATCCATCATCAGCTCTACCTGTGGCCACTCTATATGAGTCTCAACTCCTCAATGATGGTAGATTATAGGCTTGCTAGGTGTATCCTAATGAAATATGATCTATTGAGTGATGTGAAAGTACTAGATGTACTCTTGCTTCATTCTATGGTGCCCAATCACCTATCATCCATGCCTCATACACCTCAACTGATCCACTACATGTGCCTATGGTGGGAAGTCCTAATACAATCACCATACCACCTATCTTGGCCTCAGTCCAGGGTTATGCATAAGGGGTCGGTCCCAAAATATATTTATAAAAAAATGGTAAATTAGTTTTAAAATCCAGGTGAATAGTATCCAAACATATGTAGAAGGTTCATTATAATTAGGGGTAATGTTGGAAATTTCAACTAAAAATGGTCAAATTATTATAAAATTGGGGCAAATTGACCTAACAAAATTTTCACCTAATTTTTTTTGGCTAATGGGCCCTGGTCAAGGGTCCTAAATATTAGCCAATTCAAAAATTTAAAAATCCTAATTTTAGCCAATTTGGTGATAAATAGCTGCTATGCATAACCTTGTCTTAGTATCTCGAAAGACTCTATGTAGTGGGTAATACTGCTTGAATGGGGTTGACTCCGAACCACCTCCTTCTCTTGCTCCTACCAAGTTGTATATTTGATATCAATATCCACCTTCTATTTTTGTGATACCCATGAAAGCCCCTCTAGTCTGTCTACTCATATGTGCTCCCACCCTAGATCTGAAGTAGGAAGCTACAATCCAATATGTGTTTGCCCTGTTATCAGATCTCATACAACTCATCATATAAATGATCCAATAAATTACTCCCCCATATCATGATCAAAGGATCCTCAAGGGTGCAATAAACCAACTCTTGGACTAGCTTGAGCTGGTTCCATGGGAACCTTACTCCTAAATAATCTGGTAGTAGAATGTTAGACATAAGTGACATCAACACCACATGTCTCCTAGTTAAGACCTCAGCCCCATACCATGTCTACACTAACATCCCATCGCTACCTAAGCCCTATCAAACCACCTTCTAGTCCTCACAAAAAATCCTTTGTAGCACTTTGTCCTATTGACTAACATGTGTCAAGTTGATGGGTTTTCCCTCAATCAACACAAAAAGGATCCTATAAACATCCTCTATAATAACTATCATATCGCTAGTTGAAAGGTGAAAAGTGTTAGTTTGACTATCCTATCAGTCTATTAGCACAATAAGATAATCATGTTCCATTGTCACTATCTCTGAGAGTGTCACTTGCTTAAGGCTAATAACCTCAAGCTATTCCCAATCAAAATCAGAAAGGTGCTCTCATGTAGTTCCAAATATTATGGGAAATATGTGATGCACCCTAATAAGATGTACCACATGCAAACCATATTAGGAAAAAAAACACAAAATAAATATAAAATCCATCTATAGTGAGGTTATTTGGCTCAAGATAGTCTCTCCATAAGGTCATCTTGGGTCGATACGGTCTCTCCAAGTGATTGTCATAGATCGAGATAGCCTCCACAATGGTCAAAATATTTTTGGGGATTCAAACCCAACCGTACCAGCTAGAGATTGCCCCCAACCCATAAAAAGGGAATCATATCACGTTAATATGTCCTCAACATTGGCAAAAATGTGATCTAAAATCATGCCCCCCAAAACATATACAAAATAAATCCATAAAGCACAAGCAAGCAAACCTACACTACATCTCAATCTAAGGTGCGATTATTTGCCTTAAATTTTTAGGTGAGGTTCATTATCCACATTAATTAGTGAGGCTCATTTTATTTTAAAAATTAACAAAGAGGGAAAAGCGGTTTTACCTTTCTCCTTTGGTTTCCTTTGATAGTAAATGTCTTGAGTTGATCCATAGTGATGGTGGGTTGACATTTTAGTAGCACTCTGCATCACAAATCGTCCTCCTCCTCTACACCTATCATTTTCTCCAATTGTCATTTGTGCAAATGATATCAACTATTAGAAAAAAATACTTTTATATTTTTAAAAATGTGTGACTATCTCGGGGTTAGGTGGTCACATTTATTGTGATCGTCCTACTAATATATGACCTCAAAAATTGCAAAATTACCAAAATAAAAAAAATACAAAAAAACAAAGAGAACCAATAATATACCCAAGATAATTTTGTTAAAAATCTTCTCAAGTGATCCTAGTATCTAGTGATTTACCCTACACACCTGGTGGTTGCAACGACTAATTATCCATGTAATCTGATTAGATGGGTAGATCACCATAAGACCACTTGAATAAAAAAAATTACCAATGATGATTCAAATCAGTTAAAAAGACCCCAAAGACACTTAAACCTTTTGGTCATGTAAAATTTAAAAAGCTCAAATGAATCTCGTATATAGTGATTTTCTCTACCAACTTAGTGATTGCAGTGATTGGTTGTCCATGCAATTCGATAGGATGAGTAAATTACCATAAGGTCACTCACCAAAAATAGTAATATAATGGTAAAAATAAAATATTTAATGAGATATTTCCTCCTTCCACTTTCATAAAAGTCCTAAAAAATCCAAATAAATCATCTTGGTCAAGCGACTTTTTGCTTGATGGGGTAGTCATAGATCACAAAATTCATAATCAAAGTCAATAATAAAAAACTCAATCAACATCGTCGGAATGAACGCTTGTCCCTTTCCTAGTGCTTTTAGTGGCATAAAAGGTTTAAAATAATTGTGGAATGGTGGTTATAGGGGCATACTGTGCGAAGATCTATGTGGCGGCTTCCAGGACAGATATCGCAGAATACTATGGCAGCCATAAAAAAATCCGGACAACCTATCCGAATTTGTGGCAGCTACCGATTGAACCATGTAAATTCAAAAAAAAAAAATCATTCAAGAAGCACTACCAAAAATTATCACATCCCTCCCTATTTTCTAGGGTAAAAGCAAAATTTTCAATAAATACTTGGTATGTCTGAAACCCGACCTGTAGAATCTTCTACCCAAAATATTTTCAGCTTGCCAAGATTAGGTATGCCTAAAGTTGTTTGATATAGAAAATCTACTCTCGATTGGAAAGTTTACCTAAAATAAAAGCCACCAATGTGTTGGAATAAATGATTAAAAAATATTTGCTCTTTCCATGATTGGGGTATCTAACATTGATCAGATAAATGAACACCATCAACCCTCAATTTGACTAATAGGTCATCTATTTTTAATCTGCATTGTGCTTTCACACAACACATCCCAAAAAGGGGCATATGTAGACACCTAAAACACATCATGTTGAGGAGACTACCTATATGGACTCCTTTAAGGCCATATGACCCACCTTGGGCAGCCCTAGGGCTCAATTATGGTTTTTACCACTTAAAAAGGGGGGAATTTCCCATTGCATCTAGGACTATCCCACAAAGGGAGGGTCTCTAGAGATCATCATACCTTGATATGATCCCTAGACAAGGTCGTCTCACCTCGATATGGTCATGCCTGAAACAAGTTTGAATATTGTACAACGATTAAAGCAATTACATGTGCGAACTACACATAACAACATATTAGTCAGTTGCGGCAAAGATTCAAGAATGGAAAATTATATTTCTTAAATATAACTACTTCTTGGCTTCCCTTGCAAGCTTAGAATTCCATATTGGAAATCTATATAATAGCACCCAGTCATCATTAATAATATAGTAGTTTTTATGCAATGAAGTGCTATCAGATTGAGGATCAAAGAGATATTTCACTTCCAAGAAACGAAGTGCTATCGAATTTAAACCATGAAGCTTCCAAGCATACCATTGGATAACTTTGATAGTTGAATATCACACCCATGCTCCTCGTACAATCAATTGTCATTCCTTTGGTGTCATAATCCATCCCTAAGTTGTTCTTCATGAGTGTACCAATTCATCAACCAATCCACAAATTGAACCTGGCATCGCCGTGCATTGACCATAAGAAAATAAACCATAGATTAGAAATTTTCTCTCTCAAAGACAACCCGTAAGTATGACCATCTCTATCAGATACAACCCGTAGGTACAATTATCCTACACAAAGATGATCTCTTGGGCAGAGATCTATTTCTTATTTTCTTTATTTTATAGGTTCTAGAAGCATTTTAATTATTGTTTAGAATAACTAGATTTCATTTTCATGCATGTATTTTTTGTATTTCATTTTTTATCACTTTGTTTTGTCATCACTATGAGCCTTATATGCTTCATATGTTTTTTATGCTATTTAAATCTTCTTATGTGCATATTATAGGTCTTTACAAGGAAGCAGTGGCATAAAGATTCATCCATCATCATCATACATTGTGATAGTCCTAAAAAATTTATCCCTAATTAGTTTGTGGATGATAAAATATCCTACGTAGTATATCCAAATTGGTTTTAATTGTATTTCATTGTATCAAGATTTGTAGAAATTACTAACAGGGATATTCTTGTAATCTTCTTGGAAAGAACAAAACATTATTAATATAAGAGCACCGCACATAATTTCCTTGTATTTTTTTCTTTATATTATGGTGAATCTATATTAGCTATATTTAAATCTTATCTTTCTTTTTATGGATGTATGTTATTTTTCAGCATTTTCAGTAATGCAACGTGAAATCAGAATCCATATATGGGTGACATTGAAACAAGGGCATTCATGTTTGCAATCGTGGATGAAATAAAAGTGAGGTACCAATGGATAGAATATCACCAGAGGGAGCAATATATAGGATTAATTATGTAGGGAGAATATGTGGTATCAAATGTAATTCTAGTAGATTTTAAAAAACTATGGGGACGTCTTCAATATAGAGAAAAGTTCTTAGAGTGATGGAGGATTTGTTTGCAGAAACATGGAAAAGTGAAAACAAAGTTTGAACAAGGGACTTTGGATGAGATTTTGTTACGATGCACAACACTACCTAAAGTGTTGTTGATATGGAAACCTATATCGATGATGAATTGGATGGAGGTCATAACCAAGGGTCAATAATTGGTGTAATGGCTACGGTATTGTAGGTTGGGTTGCATTTTATTGTGCTTTCAATTTCCACTCTTATGGTATCTTGTACCATATTATTGAGGACCAGTGTTTGCCACTATGAGAGAAATCAAAGAGTACTTTTAGCAATGTGGAGGTGTGGAAGGATTTTTGGGAAGAAACGAAGTCAGCTACAAAGACACGTATTATTTTATCAAATGAATGAAGAATAGTTAGTTTATTTGATGTAATGGAGAATTGATTAGGGTTTTAATGATAAAGTATGCAAAAAAAAATCGTCGGGGAGGAATAAGTACGCCATTTTTGCATTTTTTACTCCATCCACTACCCTTTATCGCACTTGTGTTTAGGCGTAAATCCTGACGAAGTATTCTTCATAGTGTTTAGGGGAAGTTACGCCCCACGCATGAGAAGAATCTTCTATGGTAGGTGCCATCAACAAGGCGATTCCCTTTCCGTACCGCTTATGTTCCACGTATCGTATGATCTCTAAAATTCACCTATAGTCTCCCTCACGTAAGGGCGGGTGATTTTTGTTGATCTTTCTAAATACCTATAGTTTCCCTCACGTAAGGGCGGGTATTTTGTACGGTATATTGGCCTAGCAAAAGGTATATCGAAAGGGGGACCAATTTGGTGATATAAGGAACCTTCACTATGGCCGCTGTTGCAAAATTGATGACTGATCCGCATCGCTTATTGAAAGGTCCAAATTATACACCATGGAAACATAAGATGAAGGCTATTCTCCAAATGGAAGATTTGTTGGATATTGTTACTGGAGTAGCAACAAGGCCTTCACCAACAGCAGGATCCACAGGTCCTTCAGCAGATCAGATTGCTTTTGACAAGAAAGACAATAGAGCAAAGGTGCTCATTTTGTTTGCTGTTTCAGATGAAGTGCAACCTCATATAGCTGATAAAGCAAGTGGTAAAGAGGCATGGGATGCCCTTAGAACCATCTATGAGGGGAAGAATGAATCCACCATTCTTCATCTTCAACAACAACTTCATAACCTGAGTTTGAGACAGGGTGAAACAGTTGAACTCTTTCTGTGCAGAGTGTCTGAGTTGAAAGAGAAATTGAGTTCTCTAGGAGATATTGTGGATGAAAAGCTTCTCATTTCACTTGTGATGAGAGCTTTACCTTCTTCATTTGACATGTTGATAACCTCCATCCAGGTGTCCCAACGACAAATTACCTACATCGAGTTGGTCAATCTGCTTCAACAACAGGAGGCACGCCAACTTCACAAGGATGATTCTTCCAATACAGCCCTATACACCAACAGTCAGGGTTCTAGGAAGAAAGGTAATGGGAAAAAAGGAGGCAAATTTCAGAAATGAGGAAATTCTCAACAGGATACGAAAGGAAAAGGCAAGCAACCTCAACAGAAGAAGAGGTGGTGCAAGATATGTGAGAAAGACAACCATGACACCAACAGGTGTTGGCATAAGAACAAGCAAAAAGGCCAAAAAAAACCACAAAATAAGAACAAGCAACCCCAGGTGAATGATGTTGTTGAAGAATCTGACTCAGATTCTGAATGGGCACACAAGGTGCTCATGACTACCACAGATTCCACTCAGAGGGATCCTATTTGGTATGTCGATTCTGGAGCTAGTAAACATATGACTGGCGATAGATCATGGTTTGAATCATTTGTGGCCAAGGAGGGAAAACCTGTCACCATTGCTGATGATAAAACCTACAGTGGTTCAGTGGAGAGGGTACAGTTTCAGTCACTCTTCCCGATGGCAAGTGTCGATTGACAAGGTCCTCTATGTTCCGGGATTGGCCAACAATTTGTTGTCAGTGACACAAATCCTGGACAGAAATATGATTGTCAACTTTCGTGTTGAGAATGGAAAGAAGTGTTGTACAATTACCAGGAAGGGTAAGCAGATTGCAACAGCTTCATATAAGCATGGCTTATTTGCACTAGATGCTATCTCTACTCCACATGTTGCCATGACTGTCTCTACCAAGGAGGCAACTTCCCTATGGCACAAGAGATATGGGCATCTTAGTTCCGGCTACTTACTTGAGCTCAGCAAGTATGAGATGGTAAAGGGTCTTCCTTCCCTTTCGCCACATTGCCGGTGTGCTCGACCGCTAGCGGAAAGCAGCATAGAGTACCATTTGAGAAGAGCTCTACAAGAGCACGAAAACCTCTGGAGCTAATTCACACCGACCTATGCGGTCCTTTCACACCCAACAGTTGTGGAGGGAAGAGGTACTTTCAGTTATTCGTAGATGACTACTCACGAAAGATGTGGGTTTTCTTTCTCAAACTGAAATCTGAAGCTTTTGCATTCTTCCAGCAGTTCAAGAAATCCGTTGAGAAGGAGTCAGGGGCTTCTATTAAAACCCTCCGCTCAGATCGAGGGGGAGAGTTTACCTCTAATGAATTTTCTGCATTCCTAGATAAACATGGGATCAAGAGACAGTTAACAACTGCCTATACTCCTCAGCAGAATGGAGTTGCTGAGAGAAGGAACCGTTCTATCATGGAAATGGTTCGTTGTATGCTCACAGGTGCAACTCTTGGGCAACAATATTGGGCAGAAGCTGTCACCACTGCAGTGTATCTTTTGAATAGGGCACCCACAAAGGCCCTAAAAGGAATGACTCCACAGGAAGCATGGAGTGGTCGAAAACCCTCCATATCTCATCTACGTATTTTCGGGTGTCAAGCTTTCATGCACATACCGAAAGAGAAAAGGAAGAAGCTAGATGAGAAAACACTCAGATGTATTTTTCTTGGATATTCTGAGCACTCTAAAGGATATCGGTTGATAGATCCTTTGACCAAGAAAATTCATATCAGCAGAGATGTTGTCTTTGATGAAGCTTTCACATCACAGAGCACATCTACAGTACACCAGGATATTGTGGAACCAAAGGAAGAGGAGATTCCTTCGTCAACACAGACAGGAGGTCCTTCTACATCTTCTTCACCACCACCGAAGCAGAATCCTAAATGGTGTACAAATACAATCAGAGATGCAAATTTATCCACTCCTCCCAATTTGAATTTGGATAGACCTCGTACACGCAGTATGGCTCAAAAGGAAAGAGAAGCCAGAGAAACTGGTGAGGTTGATGATCTTTGTCAATCTTTTGAGGAACTTTCTGTGACTCCAAGTAGAGAAGTTGAGGATATGGATATTGATGATGACAGGGCATTCATGTCTACCATAGATAGTCTTGAACTTGCATCAGTGCAAGATGCTCTTAGTGAGCCTCAGTGGAAGGCCGCTATGGATACAGAGTATGAGTCTCTGATGAAGAATAAAACTTGGAAGCTTGTTGATCTGCCGCATGGAAAGAAACCTATTGGCTGCAAATGGGTATACAAAGTCAAGTACAAGGCAGATGGAACAATTGATAAGCATAAGGCCCGTCTTGTTGCAAAGGGCTATGCTCAAAAGGAAGGCATCGACTATGAAGAAACTTTTGCACCTACTGCTCGGATGACCACAATTCGGGTTATGTGTGCTATGGCAGCACAATATGGGTGGAAAGTTCACCAAATGGATGTCAAAAGTGCCTTTCTTAATGGTGATCTCCAAGAAGAAGTCTATATGACTCAGCCTGAAGGATTTGAAGTGGAAGGCCAACAGCAGAAAGTTTGCAAATTGGTTAAATCCTTGTATGGTCTGAAACAAGCTCCTCGAGCTTGGTATATAAAAATGGACAATCACCTAATGCAGCATGGATTTAAGAGATGTCCGTCAGATGCAAACCTCTATTTCAAGAAACAGTGGTTCCGAGATAGTGTTGCTTGTACTCTATGTGGATGATCTCGCTCATTACAGGGAGTTCGAAGATATGATCTCTACTGTCAAAAGAAACTTGTGCAAATCTTTTGAGATGACAGATCTCGGACTTCTCCATTACTGTCTTGGTCTGGAATTCAGCCAGAAGGAGCACACCATCAAAGTTTCTCAAAAAAAGTATGCCAAGACATTGCTCGATAAATATCGCATGACTGACTGCAAGCCAATGGCAACTCCTATGGAGAATGGACTTCAGTTATCGCGATATGATGACTCACCTCAGGTAGATGGCACTCTCTATCGACAGCTTGATTGGGAGTCTCATATATCTGACCAATACTAGGCCAGATCTCGTATTTGCTGTAAACTATCTTTCGAGGTTCATGCAGGAGCCTAAGATTACTCATTGGAAAGCAGAAAAACGTGTTCTTCACTATGTTCGTGGTACTATAGAATATGGCCTAGAATACAAGAGGAACAACAAATTCTTCTTGCAAGGATACACGGACTCCGACTATGCCGGATCATTTGATGATCGCAAGTCAACTTCTGGATACATTTTTCATCTAGGATCCGGTCCTGTCTCTTGGCACAGCAAGAAGCAACAGGTGGTTGCTATTTCTTCAACAGAGGCAGAATATCACGCCGCACGTGAAGCTGTGTGCAAAGTGATATGGTTACGTCGCATTCTGACAAGTATGGGCCATCCATCAAAATCTCCAATACACTTGTTTTGCGACAATCAGGGTGTTTTGAACCTCGTCAAGAATCCAGTCCATCATGAAAAAACAAAGCACATTGACACACAATGTCATTTCATTCGAGAGGAAGTTCCAAAGCATCGAATTCAACTTCAGCACATTCCCACAGATGCTCAAGTTGCAGACATTTTCACTAAGGCACTTGGACGTGTCAAATTTGAATTGTTTCGCAGCTCACTTTGTATTGCAAAATAATGTAAGGGGATGTTAGTAGTCTAAGTATAGCTATTAGTTATTACATTACCCAAATAATGTAATAAAGGGGGATGTTAGCGTACTGTTATACTGTTACTGTTTGTTGACATATTATTTGTCCTACTCTTGCATTTGTTATCTCGTTATAACAAAGTGCTTATTGTAGCTGGTTCATTCCGGCGGTTCTCCATTGTAATCTTATTTAATGCAGAGCTGAATAATAATCATTGTTCCGAATTCTTACAATAAGGTTGTCAAAATATGGCATGGAATGCTTCTAGAATCAATTGAATATAGCTCGAGGATTAGATATTTTGTTTGGATATGAGGGGTAAAATATTTGAGTGTTGCATAAAAAGATATGCAAGTACTTAGTAGCCCTATTTTGCTTGAAATATTTAACTAGAACTGATAGGTACTCAATGTTGGTAGGTCATCAATTACATCTTTTTGAAAATAAGAGGAGAAGGAAAAAATACATGAAGGACCTACTATACTATTTAATATGGTCGATGGAATTCATGTGCAAACCATATTATTGAAGTGGTTATAAGAGAATATTGGTGTACTAGGGATTAATGTCTTTGTTATTCATAAATGGGATGAGGTTACGAGAACCACTAAGGAGTGCATTGTGAGCATCAATAATCAATCCATCATGGAAGAGGAAATGAAGATAGCGATGATGACAAGATAATATAAGAAAAATAATGAATACAACAAGAGGGTTAGAAGAGGGGTCACAAGTAGAACCCATAGGAGTTTTCAAAGGACTATAGGAGGCAAGGGATGGTGAGGGAACAATAAAAATAGAGCTAAGAAATATCTGACTAAATATGGAAATTACTTAGCAACAAATGAGGATGTTAGAAGGTCAATTCATAGAATTGTGATTACAAGTGGTCAAATTGTAAGCAATGGTAGATGAATGGTGAGAAGGGGAAGAAGATTGAATCAACCCTTTGGCAAAATGAGTAGGAGAAAGTTTGGAAATAATATAGAGAAATGTAGAAGTAGGGATAGAATGATAAGAGATGATCAATAGCTTAATTGAGTAATTAAAGAGATGGGAAGAGATTCTAAGGGTGGATGAAGCATAGGTGGTGCACACGAAAAAATATGCTTGGAGCATTGGAGTATAGTATATAAATTAGAGCATGGAGGTGATTTCAATAGCTTTAAGTGCAAATGTGGAGTGGGTGTCTTAAAGAACAAAGGTAAATCTAATAACTCATAGTATATAAGAGAAGTGGGTGGCTTGGAGCATGGAAAAATTTGATAGCTTGGAGTACATACTTAGAGTATGTGGCTTAGAGAAGAGAGGTGAATCTAAAGTCTCAAAGTATAGACAAGGAGTAGGTGACTCAAAGTGTGGAGGTGAATGCAACAACTCAAAGCACATATAGTAGTAGGTGGCTTGGAGCATAGGGGTGAATTTGATAGCTTAGAGCATGGAGGTAAATATA
This sequence comes from Wollemia nobilis, assembly GCA_028583015.1. Taxonomy (NCBI): domain Eukaryota; kingdom Viridiplantae; phylum Streptophyta; class Pinopsida; order Araucariales; family Araucariaceae; genus Wollemia; species Wollemia nobilis. The sequence goes on along the minus strand of JAQPPZ010000840.1, from coordinate 1,770,887 downwards.
ATGGATTTGAGTATCAACAAGTTGATAGTGGTTCAAACTAGGGTTATGCATAAGGGATTGGTATCAAAATGTATTTATTAAGATTTAATGAATTAGTATTGAAATCTAGGTGAATAGTGTCCAAAAACATGTATAAGGTTCACTATTATTAGGGGTAATGTTGGAAATTTAAACTTAAAATGGTCAAATTATTATAAAACTGGGTGAATCAACCCAAAAAATAATTTGCACCCAAAATTTTTTGGCTAATGGACCCTGGTCAAGGGTCCCAAATATTAGGCAATTCTAAATTTTGAAAATCTTAATTTTAGCCAATTTGGAAATAAATAGCCGCTATGCATAACCTTGGTTCAAACCATGAAGGTAAATTTTATAGCTCGTAGTATAGATGAGTAGTGTGTGGATAGAAGCATGAAGATGAATCTAACAACTCAAAATAAATATAGGGAGTAGGTGACTCAAAATGTGGAGGTGAATCTGATAGCTCAAAGCATGGACAAGGAGTGGGTGGCTCAAAGTACAATGTTTAATTCAATAGCTTAGAGGATAAACAAGGAGTTAGTGGCTTGGAGCATGGAGGTGAATCTAATATCTTAGAGCATAGATACCCCTAAGGTAAAGGGAAATAAAAGAAGCATTGGGAGGATGGTAGAGGCAAGAGCAGAAGAATAACAAAAAGAGGTGAAGGGGAATGAAATAAAGGAGGGTATTGGAATGATAATGTGGAGAGTATGGGAGTGGATGGAAAAGTATTCATGGTGGAAAGTAATATAGGATTCCCAAGATATTGATTGAGGAAACTTTAGTAAAATATTTTCTTCATGGAGTAGCTCACATTGGGTGAACCACGTAAAATTGGTGTCTCTATTGTGTGTGGTGATTTATGCATTGCTTTGATTACTACTATCGATATTGATATCTATACATGGCATAATATTGATTGGGAAAGAAAAATAAAAAGTGGTCTTATATTGTTCACCACCTCTCAGTATAAGATTGTGTTATTTAGGGTGATACCCCATCTACCTTTTTTTTTAATATTTCAACAAATACATTCCCAATCCGATACCAGCTAGCCATTGATCCAAATTGAAGTGTAAGATACAATTCTCTAATATCTTCCCCAAAAATATGTTGCTAGTAGTCTTAGATCTATATTATGCTCTGATATGTTATGGATTGTGCATAGACTTGCTACATGGTTCAGATATTCAATGGGGGTTGTAAGGTCCTCCCTAATGAAGTAAGTGAGATACTTCAAATAAAATTGGAGTATCTTACCCCATAATTCATGTGGGTATGGAGGTGCCAAAGGACATCTATCATTATAGGCAAGGAATGTTCCAGATGGTGGAGGCGAGGCAACCATGTTATGGCCTACATTTTTTCTTCTTTGCAAAATGGTGGTGAATGGTGGCAATAACTCTTGTCACTTTCTATGGCATAGAACCTAATAATAGATATTCTATATAAATATCTTTAAATTCTTCATTTGAAGTGGAGTCACTAGGTGAATGTAGTTTATGCTCTAGAAGTAGATAGACTAAGGCCTTCACTATAACCTCATTCTAATGTCTTTAAATTATGATTATTTTGGTGTTAATTATAGAGTGGAGTCACTAGGTGAGTGAAGAGGCACTTCAACAAGTAAAAATATGTAAAGACCCTCACCAAGTCTAAGCCTAACTTGTTGTTGTGATTATATAACCAATGATGTGATGATGTGTCACTATGGTTCCATTAGGAATTCTATTAAATTCTTTTCCTCTCCGATTATCTTGATTGAAATAATCATGCCTCATGTAGAATGACATAGTAGGACCTCAATTGATAGCATGAGATCTAGCTTAATCAGGGGCTTGTAATATTTTTTACAAGGTTTGCTTCTTTTTGAGATGTGATCTTTAGATGTACTTGAATTTAAAGGGGAAAAGGGATGCGAGAACATAAAATAAAAGAAATAAATAAAAAGTAAAGGTCGTGATGTGCCAAATATATACTAAGATCTCTCTATACAATAGGCATGAATGTTATGTGTCAAAAATAAACTCTTCTTCTCTTTGATACAAATGAGTGCAAACGAGAGTTACTAGAAAACATACGTGTAGAGAGATGGGTCAGAGCATGATAACCAAAGATGACTACCAAGAAAAATTATACATGTATGTCTTCCATACATTCATATATGCAAAACAAAACTTAAAATAGATATGTAAGGATAAGGTGTCACCTTGCATACACATGTGAGTTGGTAGTGACATATGCTAGGGGTTACCTTGTAGAAGATGTAATGTAGTATTTATTTGAGATTTCTAATGGGAAAAATGGGAATTTTTGGACATCCACCAAGGGAGCTTTACCCTCATTATTTTCTTGTTTTGTGTTAGCATATTTATTTTTCTACTTCTTGTTATGTTTAGCTCTCTTCATTTCATATCGATGTCATGTTCAAATTTAATAAATAGTGAATTAGAAACACATGTCTCTCCAAGAACACATAATAAAATAGAACAATCACATCAAAACCAAGATAATTATTTCATAAGTAGTCATAAATTCTTATTAATGTGAGTTACATACACATAAAAACAAGAGATTCAAAAACTTCTCAGTCGACTGTGCAAAGCTCAAGCTAGATCGAGACATAAGAGAGAATAAAGGAAATCCCTCCTTAGGAGGGTGTATAAATTTTCATGCTTTATAATGATAATAAGAGAGGTATTTATAAGGGAAGTGGAGAAAATACCCACAAATATTAGTGTAAGATTTCAAAATTTAAATTCAAAATTTGCCTAGGCTAGTTGACATCAATAATGAATGATCTAGAGGTTCTAGAGATCCTTAAATAGATTTTGTGTAGGAAATATTTATGATTAGACATATACGATAATTTTTCATTAATGTCTTAGGTTGTGTATCACCCCTTGGGCTATTCTCCCTATTGTTGCTTTAATGCTTCAGTTGTTGCTTAGGAAACTACATTTGGTAGTAGCATGTCAGGACTGAAACTGGATCATCATCCCTTCCCTTGATATCGATCACTTGGGGTTGGATTGGAAGTTTTAGTGGCTAGCTTCACCTCTTCCATGTTTTGTTAGTGGGTCCCCTCAATGAAGATACCCATGAATGCATATTTTAGAGGTCATTGGTTTCATGTTTTACTTGGAAGGGGAGGGAGTCCATCATTAGTGGATCATCCTTTATCATTTTTGAGCAATGGTGGTGCATCTCTGGGAAACATTTTCCTCTTATACCATTTTTTTATCCTTGACAATTACTTTTTTGTGGAACTTATGGGGCGCAAGATACTGTGAAGTATAGGCAAGGTCTTACCACTTGGTATTTTTCATGGTGATAGAATTTGGGTAGTCCTTCATTCCTTAAGCTCTTCTTGTGGGAGAAGGATATTCCATGGCCTTCTTCCCATTGGGTTACTATAAATTACCTCAATATATTACTTCATCCAATCACCAAAGAATTTGGAGGAAATTTAGGCTAGTGGTCCCCCTTTATTAGATGGAAGAGGAACCCATAGATCTTGGATGAGGTAAAGTCCCACTAAAGTAAGGGTCCCATTAGCTATCACTGGAAGGGATTTGTAACCATTAATTTTAGTCAAATGCCTCTTAGCTTCCACTAGAAAGTATTGATAACTCTTTATTCATTCAGTTCGGTGGATTAGCTATGTCTCACGATGAAGGGAGTTTTGGGGTCAACATTAGTCGACGATAGTTGTTCCACCTTGGTAGCACTCTAGACAATATTCTGACTTCAACTACTTTCAAATATGTAGGGGTGTTTATCCCCTTCATATTAGGTTTAGGTAGGCACTTTGATCAAAATTTCCCTTGGAGTCAAGCGTTACCTATTGTAGTAAATCTTCATTACAATAGAAAAAAGAGGATGTCATAACAAAAATTTGAATAGTTGGATTACACACAATTTCAAATGTAATAATTACAATTTCAACAAAATGCTACATGTTATCAATAGAAGTAGCACATCTTATAAAAAACTAATATATCGAAATAAAATAGATGGAATTTAAAAATACCATTATTGTTGTTATGTAAACTCTCATTAAATGTTGCTACAAATTATTGTTTCTACTTTAATTTGTTACAATATAATTTTTATAAGATATTATACTAGGGCTACAAATTATTGTAATTGTAATATGATTCATGACAATAGTTGAAACTCAATGATGTATAGAATAGGCCTATGGGTATTTCATTGCACAATGTACTAGATATTATTTAACATTTTATTATGTAAATCCCATGGGCCATGGTTAACCTTGTTATGGTTAAACCCTATTTATTACTTGTAGTTAATATAAATCACACTTAACTTATATTAAACTTTGTGATGTAATTGGTATTTTTGTATGCTAGAAATACCTCCTCACACTCCTTATTTCTTATCAAAGTATAATATAATATTATCTATAGATAGTGATTATATGGTACATACGGGAACCCACTATCTTACTCTATTTTGCCCTTATTTATACCTTCTATATAAGATTTGAGTGGATGAATTACTTCTATTTGTTTCTAGAAAATATTATGAATTTTGTCATGGTATTAGAGAGGGTATGGAGTGACATCGCGTGGTCATGTAGAAAGATATTTCAGAACCTTTGGTTCTTATTACAAATTATAGGGCAAATTACTCCTCAAAGTTTCAAAAGCCAAGAGGAAAACTTCTATCCTTCCATTTTTTATAAATATTGAATTTGTTTTAGCAAATATTTCCCTTGCTTTTAGGCTTTAGATTCCTTGAAAGCCCCTCTTACTATGAAAAACAAAGAGGGAAAGTTTCCAAAATTTGAATTTGAAATTGAATTCAGTTCCAACTTTTAAATGTAAACTTTGTTTATGCCCATGTGGTCAGGGTTTACGCACCTGATTTCTTACTACTTTTAGTTACATTTTTATGACCACCTTGTTCATGAAGGAGATACCCTTATATACAAATGAAAGGTATGCTAAGATAGTTATGTAGAGGGTATTAAGAAGCTTGAATTAGTTGGTTTGTAGGTTTGAATTCAAACATAAGACTTTTTCTTCCTTATAGATCTAGATAGGGCTTAATGAAAAATACCTTTTAGTGCCTATTCATGCATGTGGTACAATGGATAGCATGGGAAGGTGTTCGGCATAAGAAGAGAGAGGTCTTGTGTTCAACTCTTGATATCAATAGTTTATGCTCACAAATAATATATTAGTAGGTATCTTCTATAAAATTATTTCTAGATCCATCGTCATTTTTTCCTATGGTCAGTTGGTTATATGTGATCATGTAGATAATTTAGAGATAGGTTAGTGTGCATTTGAGTGTTTCCATATAAATTTTTATTCGACAGGGGCTATCAGTGAATTCATACCTCTAGTCCTCCAAAAGATGCCTTGGTGACTTGGTTAGACCGAAGTGCTTTGGTAGAAAAATACCCAAGGTCAAACCCTATGGAGTGATATTTTGATGCATTCAAATGTTCAATAATTATTATCCGACCTAGTGATTGTTGTGGTCATATTTAATATATGAGGTGAAAAAAGTGGATTGGAATGCTCTAGCAAATCAGGGCTCACCAGGTGATAAGTCAAAATTGTCTACTACTTTTCTAAGGTTATAGGATTTAATTTTTAATTTTCTAGGGTCCATTATGACAAATCTGTTAGAGGACATCACTTTTGAATACAAAAGTATTTAGAGCCCATTTTTTCAAATTACATAATATTTTGAGCTTTATGTGAAGAACATGTGCTTATACTGAGAGGGGGGTGAACATTATAACATAATTTATTTTCCAAATAGTACCATAAACATTAATGAAACAATAAATATCACACAAAACATCACACACATGAGAGACATAATTTTAACGTGGTTCACCCAATGTGGGCTACCTCCACAGAAGAAATTTCTTTTAAATATTTCTCAAATAATCTCTTGGGACTCCTTCCCAAATTACAATGTTTATAGATCTCTGTCCAAAGGAGATGTTGATCCCCTAATATCAAGTTCATGGATATCTTACATAGGAGAACTCTTTCCCCTTCTGCTCTAGCTAGTGATCTTCTAGAATACTCTGTCTCTATGCTACAATGACTGGTGTATCTCTTTTCACTTGAAAACTCCTCACTCAAATCTGTCTTCAATTGTCTTGGTTGTTGGATCTTTATCCATTGAGACTCTATCCTCTATACTCTATCACCTTCAAATATCTATCTCAATAATGTACCAAACATAGTTCAATTTGTCTAGCATAGTTCTACTCAATCTCTTGTACTAAACATAGTACAGTCGATATAATACAATTCTACTTAATAGGTTCACTTAGAACCTACTCAAATATTCTCAATATGTCCACATAGAACCTACTCAAATTTGCTCAACAGTTCCACATAGAACCTGCTCAAATCTACTCAATAGGTTCACACAGAACTTGCTCAAATCTGCTCAATAGGTCCACATAGAACCTGCTCAAATTTTCTCAATAGGTCCACACAGAACCTACTCAAATCTACTCAAGAGGTTCACACAAAACCTACTCAATAGGTCCACACAGAACCTACTTAAATTTGCTCAATTGGTCCACATAGAACCTGCTCAAATATGCTCAACAGGTCCACATAGAACTTGCTCAAATCTGCTCAACAGGTCAACACAAAACCTGCTCAAATCTGCTCAACATGTCTACATAGAACTTGTCCAAATATGCTCAATAAGTCCTCTCTAGTACTTTCTCAAATCAGCTCAATAAGTCCTCTCTAGGACTTGCTCAAATCTGCTCAATAAGTCCTCTCTAGGACTTGCTCAAATCTGCATAGTAAGCTTTCATAAAAGCTTAACTCAAATCAGTCCACAAGCCTTCTCAAAGACTTGTATCAAATCACATAGAATCATAAAGAGAATTGTTAGAGACTCGATATGTTCTAAGCTCAATGTTCAATCAATATTTCAATTCAACCTCATAGAAGCATAAAGAGAATTGTTAGAGACTCAATATGTTCTATACTCAAATCGCAATCCCAACTCAAATAAATCTCATAGAAGCATAAAGAGAATTGTTAGATACTCTATATGTTCTATACTCAAATCCCAATATCAAATCAATAGAAGCATACAGAGAATTATTAGAAAATCAATATGTTCTATACTCAAATCCAAATCTCAACTCAATTCAATCTCATCTCAAATAAGAATATAAAATAGTTTGTTTCTAGGAACTTGAACAACCACAAACATCTACTTGACTAGGCTTAAATCAACTCAACTCAACCAATCACCTCAAGGAACAATTCTTTCTCACAAACCCTAGTCCAAGCATGTATTTAACCAACTCAAAATGTTTCCAACAATGCTCAATCACAAATCTCACATAACAATTATACTCATGTTCTTTTCTAACTCAAGTTCAAGTTCATTTCACAATCAATCGACTTCAACAACAATGCTTCTAAAACAAGATTTAATTACAACTCACAAACCAGAACCTTGAAGCATTAAACCAACAACTCTAAAAAATGGAAACCACAATCAATCATTTTCTCTCCAAAGATATTTCATAAATCAACCACCATAAACAATCAATAGGATAATGTGCCCATACCTTTTTTATGCCAAGGAGTTGTCCAAAAAATTTGCCACTCTTAAAAACAACTTTCCTTTCCAATTTCAATAAGAGTTAGTGGACTTCAAATAATCACAATATAAAATATAACTCAATTTACACCCTTTTTACTCCAACTAAATAAACACATACACCAAAGTCACTTTTTAATAAAACCCTTATAAAAATAACAATCAATAAGCCTTTCAAAAATACTTTAAAACAAATCCTTATTTCTCCTAAATTCAAATCTTAATAACCATCAAATAAATCATTAAACCCCTCAAGTTTTGCAATAATCAATATAGCCCAAATAAAAAAGCTTAATTAAAACTTTAATTTCCACTAACCACCTTATAACTCAAATATTAGGGCTAAATAACATTAAATTAATGCAAAACGTAATTACCTCCTCAAGCGGATTTGAACCCTCGACTTACCCACACCGCAAGTATCTTAGCCGCGGCTAATATTCCACATGAGCTAGCCACTTGTTGGAAAGGGAAAGGCACAACATGCCTTATGCTCGTCTCCACCTTTCACAAAACCAAAGGCACCGAAGCACTTCTCTCATGCTTTCCAAAAAATGCAGTCAAGGGGATTCGATCCTCGGTGTTTTCATCTGCCCCACACCTTAGCCAAGGCCCACTTGCCAATTCACCATGCTGCCCACGATGTTTGTTTCTCCAAATGCAATCTATCTTATTCACTGCTTCACTTATCAAGAAATTTGCATGAGCTCATAAAAAATTTGATAAACAATGATTAGATTGCAGGAGCAAGGATAAAATAGTAATAAACTGAAGTCCCCTTTATATAGTTCTTTAATCATATCGAAGACATCATCGAAAATCTTGCATATTGAGTTTTAAATTTGAATTTAAATTTTAAATAATTAAAATTTAAACCAAATATCAAAACTTATATATCTCCATCACCGGGGCACCTTTTTCGATGGAAAAAAAGTTCAACTTGAGTTTTAAAAAAAATCCAAGTCAAATCTGCTTTCCATGGTTTTAAATAAAACCTTTTATTTTTCTTGTCTTGGTTTTCACAAAAACCCTTCATTGATCCTTTTGACATTAAATGATCTTTTGACATCAATGACAACATATTAGCTTAGGGACTCAAAATGTCCAACATTATGTACTAGTGACATCAATTTATAGACTTGGTACGGTGTTAGGCATCATATTATGTAGGATGGACCACAAAGCCCTAATCACTCACCTTAATGGATGAAATTGCAATGTTTGTTCAACTCAAAATATTTGCCCTATTTTTTTGGTAGATATACATAAATTTATGATATTTGTAACATATTTTGATTATTTTAGAGACTTATAGGAAAAGAATTGAAAATGTACTTTAGTCAATCCCTCTTCCTCTTTTGAGCAATTGATTTAGCTAATTCATGAATATCTAATCTTTCATGATCTCTTCCTTCTTCTATTTTCCCTAGGTACTCATGGAAGTTTGTTATAGCTCTTCTTTTAAATAGGATCATACAAAGACTCTTTTGGTAACTAAAATTAAGTGATCCACAAGCAAGAGGAAGTCTTTAAATGGGGTGATATATATTGTGAGTAGAAAGTTATGCCTTCAAGACATACCTTATGCAACAATAGAATATTAAAGAGATTACCTTTAAAAGAGGTGGTGATTTTGACTTCTCTTCTTCATTCGAAGTCCTAGCAAAAGTGTTTATTGGATGTATGCAAGAATGTTACCTAGCTTAAGGGGACTCTTTTGCAAGAAATATTTTTGTGGTAGTAAATTTTAGATGATGGAGGGATCCATATGAGTCTACCTCTAAATGTAGAGGTCCAATAAAACATCGATTTTGGTGGAATTATATATTGTTACTAATGTCTCCTCTCTTTAACCCTTCGGTTCATATTATGGAAGGGTGCTGAAATTATAATTTGATCCACGATCAAGAGTTGATATCGTTTAATGTATTGAATAGGTCTAAAGGTATTTCATTATACAATATATTAATTATTTTGTAATATATTATTATTTAAGCACTATGGGCTATGTTTAACCTTGTTATGGTTAAAACCTATTTATTATTTGTAATTAACCTATATCTCACTTATTATGTCAACTTAATTAGGTTTTGGGTATTGCTATAATTAACCCCCACACTTATTTGGATAATAATTATTCATGGTGGCTATAAACACCCACTATATTTTTCTTTTTCATCCATATTTATACTTTTAATATAAAATTTGAGTGAATTGTAAATTTTTTTATAAATTTTATCTAAAAAAATAACACTTACTTTTAATGCCTCTTTAAACATGAACTAATAAATTACGAATAATTTATTAGGAAAACAAACTTATACTTAATAAATAATCTATATATTATTACCACTTCAAATTACATAAAACTAACTATATATAAAAATAATCTATTAATTGTTAGCAATAATTATCAATTAAACATTTAAAAAAAACTGTTAATAACTTACAATGGCCTTATTCATATAACAAGATTGCATCATAACTAAGCTGGTGAGATTCTAAAACAAGAGTTCAAAGTGAGTTTATTTATTTGACAATAAAATTACATAGAAATATATTTGTGGGCATAACATAGAAAAGACCCGCCTTAAACAGCAGAACACATGCAACTATTACCCGCCTTAAACAGATGAACACAAGCAACTATTACGGATCGAACATTATTGATAGGCTAAACGCTTGTGAGATACGGATGCTTGGAACCATGTGAATTTGTTTTCAGTAGATGCCCCAGCTGAGGTTTACGACGGTGAATCCTCCATCCACAACCAGAGTATGACCGCTCACGTATTTGGATTCCTCACTCGCCAAATACAATATAGCCTCTGCTATGTCCTCCACACTTAGCGTGGTTCCCTTTAAATTTGCTGCATTGTTGAGAAAGGTGTCTATCTTGGCCTTATTCGCATACTCTTCTGAAAATAATTGAAAGAACTTCTTTGCCAGATCGGTCCCAATTCCATAGGGAGCAACAGAATTGACTCTGATCCCATATTTCCCAAGCTCAGCAGCGCCATTTTTGGTCAGGCCTACAACCGCATGTTTTGAAGCTGTGTAGGCATAAGGGAGTACTCCCCCTATTACCGCTGCTATACTTGATGTAGATATTATGCAGCCCTTTTGCTTGGGAATCATAACACGCGCTGCGTGCTTGATGCCGTGCATTACTCCTTTCACGTTTACATCCATGACGCGCTCAAAAAGTCTCATGTCGTATTCTGCTAAGCCCTTGATAAAGGCATCGCCGATTCCAGCATTATTTACCATAACGTCAAGTTGGGCGTGCTTTTCTATGGCCAAATCCACGGCCGCTTTGACATCTTCCTCTTTGCAAACGTCACAGTGGATGTATGTCGCGCACGGAGAGAGGGATTCTGCAAATTTCTGACCAGTTTCGTCTGCAATGTCGGCAATAATGACTTTGGCTCCATGTTTTGCGAAGAGCCGAACGGTGGCTGCTCCGATGCCTGATGCTCCACCTGTGATTATCGCAACCTTGCCTTCCAATCTACAGTAAACAAATGGCGGCCATAAATCTTCGCAATTACCATGTATGTTCCCAAAATAAAAAATATGAAAATTATGTTATTGGCGGTCAAAACACGGGAATGCGTTATAATAGTCAGGACTAAGTGTAGAAAGCCCTCCTTATTTCTGCAGATATATTAGGTTCTAGTCTGAGTATATCATATATTTTTAGTTTATTATTTTTAGATCTATGATTTATAGTTTGATTGGTTTAATTCTGCAGACTTTATAATTTGAATAGTTTGAAAGTTTTGATTTGAATGTTGGAAGTAGAATAATCTCGTCTAAAAACTCAACCTTTAACAACCACCTTGCTATACCACGAAGTGAGGACTATCTAGAAAACAAACACTCTACTCAGATAATATACAGATGACAGAACTCAAAGTGGGAGATTAAATCTTGTTATACCACGAAGTGAGGACTATCTAGAAAACAAACACTTACTCAGATAATATACAGATGACAGAACTCAAAGTGGGAGATTAAATACTTTACGCTGCTCATGCAATATACAGATGACAGAACTCAAAGTGACTCAAAGTGGGAGATTAAATCTAGTCCCTCAAAATTATTTTTTATTTTATGTGTTCTTTAAAAGTAAGGAATCTTTATAAACTTTAAGTGTTAAAAAAAATCTTTAAAAAATGAAATCAGGATAAACACTAAACTTCAATCAATCTATCTTTTTTATCTTTTTCAATTGAAAAATGTAAATAATAAAAAAATAAATTAGGTCCTAGGTGTAGACTGAAGGAAGATTTTCGACTTTCTTTCGCCGAAGTCCGTCAGCACAGACTGCGCAGGGCGGACGGCCAGCTCCAAGCTGCGGGAGCGAAGTGCGGACGGCGCCGACCCTTGGGGGAAGTCCGTCACTCGCGAGCGCAGTGTGGACTGCGCTGGAAATGTTGCCTAAGTGCGCACTTCGCATGCAGTGCGGACTGCGCTGGCCAAACTGGCGAAGTGCGAACTTCGCGCGCAGTGCGGACTGCACTGGCCAAACTTGCAAACTGCGAACTTCGCGCGCAGTGCGGACTGCGCTGGCCAAACTTGCGAAGTGCGAACTTTGCGCGCAGTGTGGACTGCGCTGGAACATCAACTTTGCCGAACGTAGGAGGGAAGTCGCCAGCGAAGTGCGAACTTTGCTGGCTGACGAACTTCGCTCAGCGCAGACTGACAAGCTTCAGACTTGGCCAACTTTGGCCTTCGACTTCTTCGTCTTCCGCGGCTGCCGCTGGGTTTGCCTGGCTTGGCAAGACCCGTATGAGAGGAGAGAAACGTCGAAACAGAGAACAACAAAGTGCAAACCCTAAATATGCCTAAAACAAATAGCAAGCTTTATTCATATGAACAACTAGGGTTACAGACATTCCTCAACCGAGGAAATAACATCTGCAGGCTACGCTGCAGGATAAACTAAATAGGGGAAATGTCGAGTCTACTGCTCGGACATTAATCAGTTGAGCCACACTGCTCACTGAATTGCTCGCCCTCCTTTCTCTGCTCTAATCTCTTCGCCTCCTCTTTTATGAAATTCTCTTATACACGCACTGCTTCTCCCTTTTCTGAAGACACGAACTGCCCTTTTATAGCCGCGGGGAGATGAGGATAAGGTTTATCCTCTGACATCTTTGGATAAGGGTTATCCTTTGACCGCCCCTCATCTAGGGTTTCTGACAAATGTCGTTTGGGCATTAACTCTTGCGAAGATCGGATCTGTCAGGTTTCAAATCTATCAGAAGGTAGGTGTGACATCATGTCACACTTTTGTCGGGATCTCGGACTACGACAGCGTAGTCCGACTTCGCCCATGTCTAGAGCGCAATCCGGTTTCGCCCAAGGTTCGGAGCGTAGTTGGGCACAGCGTGAAATCTGGGTTAATTTTTCTAACACCCTCATTTAAGCCTGATTTCACGAGCGCTTTGACTCCAAGCTGCTCTCGCAATCTACTGAAGTCTTCCTCCAAAGGCTTCATGAAGATATCTGTCAACTGCTCCTTCGATCTGCAAAACTATAGATGAATTTCTCTAAACTTCACCAACTCTCTAATGAAGTGATAACGAATATCAATGTGCTTCGTTCGGCCATGGAACACGGGATCCTTTGAGAGTGCAATGGCCAAATTGTTATCATAGAAAATTGTTGTCGCACCTTCCGGAGGATTGTATAGTTCACTCAGAACTCTTCGCAGCCATACTGCCTGGCATGTGGATGTCGTGGCGGTGACATATTCTGCTTCGGCTGTGGACAATGCAACAATGGGTTGCTTCTTGGACGCCCATGAGACTACCCCTGATCCGAGATGGAAAGCATACCCGGAGGTGCTCTTCCGATCATCGGTACTGCCAGCCCAGTCACTGTCTGTGTAGCCTACCAGTTCCAAATAGTCCTGTCTAGCATAAAATAGGCCATGGTTTTGCATCCCGCTGACATAGCGCAAGATCCTCTTGCCTACTTGCTAGTGCGTGTCCTTCGGAGTCTCCATGAAACAACTGATCAGACTGACTCCGAACATCAGATCTAGCCGAGTTGTAGTCAAGTACATCAGACTGCCAACTAGCCTCTTGAACAAGGTTGGATCTACAGACCTCCCTGTATCCAACTTGCTCAGCTTCAAACCTGTGGCTACAAGTGTGATGACAGATTTGCTGTCCTCCATATTGAAGCGCTTCAGGACATCTTTAACATACTTGCCCTGAGAAATGAAGATGCCATCTACTGATTGGTCAACTTCAATGCCAAGAAAATATTTCATCAGCCCCATGTCAGTCATTTCAAACTCGAACTTCATGGCTATTCTAAATTGCACAAATAGGCTGCTGCTATTACCAGTATATATCAGATCGTCTACGTACAGGCAGACGATGATGAGCTCACCTGCTGCATTTGTCTTCATGTACAGGGAGTGCTCATATGGGCATTTTTCAAACCCATTCTCCTGAAAATAGCTGTCAATATAGTTGTACCATGCCCAAGGTGCTTGCTTCAACCCATATAGGGCCTTCTTCAGCTTTAGGACTTTGCCTTCTTGCCCTTGTATTTCATAACCAGGTGGCTGGTCTATGTAGACCTCTTCTTCCAACACTCCATTGAGGAAGGCAGACTTGACATCCATCCGGTACACACTCCATCCTTTCTGAGCTGCCAGTTCCAAAATCATTTTGACTGTGTCAAGTCTGGCTACAGGTGCATACACCTCATGATAGTCAACTCCTGACTTTTGCTTGTAGCCTTTCGCCACTAATCTGGCCTTATGCCTATCAACTTCTCCTTGAGCATTAAACTTCATTTTATATACCCACTTGACCCCAATGGTCTTCTTTCGTGCTGGAAGATCTGTCAGCTGCCATGTATCATTCTTCTCAATGGCTGCTATCTCCTCATCCATCGCATTCACCCATTTGCAATTCTGACTTGCCTCTTCAAACTCCACTGGATCACATTTAGTAAAGAGAGCAAAATCAGAATAATCTTCATCTAACTGATTATAGGTTACCTCATAGATGTCTTGCAAGCTCCAAGTCTTTGCAGGAGTCCTCAGGTTTTGAATTCTACTTGCAAGTGGAGGTGATCGAGATGATGAGGCTGTGCTACTGCTGGCACCACTGTTGCTGCTTGAAGGCATAGGTGGTTGGACACTGTCTTCCTCCAAGTCTACAGATTCAATAGTTGCTGGTTCAGACTGACCAGTCTTTGACTTCCCGTTCCAGGCTTCATCCTCCAGGAACTTCACATCTTGGCTGATGACAAGTTTCTTTGTCATAGGATTGTACAGCCTGTATGCCTTCGCTGGTTCGCTGTATCCTATGAAGATGCACTTTTTAGATTTGTCATCCAGCTTCTGCCTTTTTTCATCTGGAACATATGCATATCCTATGAACCTGAAAACTCACAAATGAGCCACACTTGGCTTCAACTTGCTCCAGGATTCCTCTAGAATTTTGTCCCTCACACTCTTGGTGGGACATCGGTTCAGCAAATAAACTGCACAACTTACAGCTTCTGCCCAGAAATCATGTGGCAAACTTTTTGCCTTCAGCATGCTCCGTGCCATCTCCATGATAGTTCTATTCTTTCTCTCAGCTACGCCATTTTGCTGCAGCGTGTATCTGGCAGTGAACTGCCTTCGAATTCCATGTTGTTTACAAAAGTTGTGGAATTCATTGGAGATGTATTCTCCACCTCCATCAGTTCTGAGAGTCTTCACATAATGACCACTCTGTTTCTCAACCAGAGCCTTGAACTCCTTAAACCTTGCAAATGCCTCTGACTTCAACTTGATTGGATAAATCTATGTCTTTCGGTTGAAGTCATCAATGAAGGTCAGGAAATACTTATTTTCGGCATATGAGGTGGTCTGCATGGTACCACAGTTGTCTGAGTGCACCAACTCCAAAGGCCATGATGCTCTCCAAGACTGTCCTATAGGGAATGCATCCCTGTGCTGCTTGTCGACCAGGAAACCTTCACAAACTTGATTTGGTTGCTCTATAAGGGGTAAACCCTTCACCATCTGCTTCTTGTGCAGCAGATTTAGGCCACTGAAACTCAGGTGACCGAATCTGAGATGCCACAGCCAGGTAGCATCTTTCTCAACTGCACTCAAAGACATCAAAGATTCATTCTGAATCTGCAGCGGAAACATTTTTTTTTTCGTCATGGACACTGTTGCAATTTGTCCATGGACTTTGTCTCTGATGGAACAGACACCATCTTTGAATAGTATAGTGTGCCCCTTCTGCACAAGCTGTCCAACACTTAGTAGATTGTGCTTAAACCCAAGCACATAAAAAACATCTTGAATTGTTTTTCTATCACCGTGTCGGGTGCGGATGAGGATCTTTCCTTTCCCCATCACAGGAACTTTGATGTTGTTCCCCATATTGACTTCGGACTGGACTGTTTCATCTAGTTGTGAGAACATCTCCCTGTTCCCAGTCATATGGTTGCTGCAACCACTTTCAAGATACCAGATGTTTTTTTTGCTCTCCTCTTCAATACTGCAAGTCAGCAACACATTTCCTCCTGTCGCATTTTTGGGTTCCTCCAAATAATGGGCTTGCTGCTAATTCTCGTTCGCCATCTTCTTTTTGCACTATGTGGCATAATGGACGAACTTACTGCAGTAGTAGCATTGGACCTTTGACATGTCCTTCTTCTGTTGAGAGCCACCTTGCTGATTTCTGCCAGTGCCTCTTCCTCCTTGCTGATGAAAGTTGTAACTTGGCTCAGCGTCCTAAGGGTGTGATCTCCCTCCTTGCTTGTTCCTTCTCCCATGCCTACTTCTGCCTCTTCCTCCTTGAGAACTAGAAGCGTCATTATGGGGGTCTTGTCTACTATTGTCTCGGACTGAGACTTGCGCTTTGAAGGCTTGCTCCAAAGAAGAATGAGTTGAGTGGCTCAGCCTCTGTTCATGGTTCTGCAAGGAACCCATGAGTTCGTATGTCGAGAGGGTTGTCAAATCCCTCGACTCTTCGATTGCTATCACAACTGAGTCAAACTTGGCAGGCAGACTTCTGAGAATCTTCTCCATGATTTTTTGGCTCTGCACCATTTCACCATTCAACCGCATCTGGTTGATGATATCTGTTTTCCGGGTGAAGAAGTCGCTCATCGACTCGGACTCGCTCATCTGTAGATTTTCAAACTCTCTCCTGAGCATCTGTAGTTTCACCAACTTCACTTTGTCGGTGCCCTGATATGAACTTGCCAGGGTTTCCCAGGCCTGCTTGGCCTTGGTGGCTGATGCAATCCGTGGGAAGATGGTCTCCTCAACCACTTGCATGATGTAGAAGAAGGCCTTCTGGTCCTTCTTCTTGTGCTCTTTCAATAGATCCTTTTCTGCTTGAGAGAGGGCGGCCAGTGCTGCTACATCTACCATTTCTGGGTAGCCGTTCTTGACTAACTCCCATAGCTCCTGAGATTCGAACAGGATCTTCATCTGGATGCTCCAGTAATCGTAGTTCTTGCTATTAAATCATGGGATCTGCAACTGCAACGAGTTTCTCTCAGAAGCCATACTTCTATCTTTGTGTCACGGCACTATCAGCTCTGATACCAATTTGAAGGAATATTTTTAACTTTCTTTTGCCGAAGTCCGTCAGCACAGACTGTGCAGGGAGGACGGCCAGCTCCAAGCTGCGGGAGCGAAGTGCGGACGGCACCGACCCTTGGGTGAAGTTCGTCACTCGCGAGCGCAGTGCGGACTATGCTGGAAATGTTGTCGAAGTGCGCACTTCACGCGCAGTGTGGACTGCGCTGGCCAAACTGGCGAAGTGCAAACTTCGCACGCAGTGTGGATTACGCTGGCCAAACTTGTGAACTGCAAACTTCACGCGCAGTACGGACTGCGCTGGCCAAACTTGTGAAGTGCAAACTTCGCACACAGTGTGGACTACGCTGGAACATCAACTTTGCCGAACGCAGGAGGGAAGTCGGTAGTGAAGTGCGAACTTCGTTGCCAAACGAACTTCGCTCAGCGCAGACTGACAAGCTTCAGACTTAGCCAACTTTGGCCTTCGACTTATTCATCTTCCGCGGCTGCCGCTAGGTTTGCTTGGCTTGGCAAGACCTGTATGAGAGGAGAGAAACGCCAGAACAGAGAACAACAAAGTGCAAACCCTAAAGATGCCTAAAACAAACAACAAGCTTTATTCATATGAACAACTAGGGTTACAGACATTCCTCAACCGAGGAAATAACATCTGCAGGCTATGCTGCAGGATAAACTAAACAGGGGAAATGTCGAGTCTACTGCTCGGACATTAATCAGCTGAGCCACACTGCTCACTGAATCGCTCGCCCTCCTTTCTTTGCTCTAATATCTTCGCCTCCTCTTTTACGAACTTCTCTTATACACGCACTGCTTCTCCCTTTTCTGAAGACACGAACTGCCCTTTTATAGCCACAGGGAGAGGAGGATAAGGTTATCCTTTGACAGCTTCGGATAAGGGTTATCCTCTGACCGCCCCTCATCTAGGGTTTCTTACAAATGTCGTCTGGGCATTAACTCTTGCGGAGATCGGATCTGTCAGGTGTCAAATCTATCAAAAGGTAGGTGTGACATCATGTCAAACTTTTACTGGGATCCCGGACTGCGGCAGCATAGTCCGACTTCGCCCATGTCTGGAGTGCAATTCGGTTTCGTCCAAGGTTCGGAGCGCAGTTGGGCACAGGCGTGAAATCTGGGTTAATTTTTCTAACATAGACCAATTGGTTCATCCAAACCCCATAAGGGGGCCAAGGTTCAATATAGGGCCTCGTGCCTAGTAGGACTGAACGCTTGTCCCTTTCTTGGTGCTTTCAGCGGCGTATAAGGTTTAAAACGATTGTGACATGATGGTTATAGGGGCGGGCTATGTGGCGGACAGCCTAGAATACTGGCGGCCATAAAAAAACTAGACAACCTACCGATTCCACCATATAAATTTAAAAAAAAAACAAAATAAATTAACAAAATACTATAATAATGGATCTTAAAGCAACATCTCAGAACATAGCATCACTATATGGACACATGACTAACTCAGCTTTAAAAAAAAAAAAACTATAAATGATGCTTTGTTTAAATTTTCACCCATGGCTTAAGAAATTACCTTCCCTGCACCTTTTCCGCAGACATTGTTGAATCGGATATTATAGGGAGTTTATCAAATCAGAGTTTAAAGGTCGAGATAAGTTTGAAGCAAAGCCTTCTCTTATACCTAAAATTTTAGGTTTAACGTGTTTGTGTTTTAAATCCGTTAATATGATAATATAAGTTTAATTTATGATTGTTAATATGATGATATAAATTTAAAATATTGAAATTTTATTATATATTAATATTCATATAAAACTATGAATCAAATTATTGTTGGGAGGATTATGTAATCCTTGATTTTTCTTTGGCGTACTAAATGAAATTATTGTTGGAAGAATTATGAAACCCTTCATTTTGGCCTATGTACTAAAAAAAGTTATAGTTGGAAGAATTATGCAATATGCAACCCTTCATTGTGCTTTATGCCGTACTATATACAATCACTTCTTTTAATGTCATTTTCAATAATAATAATAATAATAATAATAATAATAATAATAATAATTATTATTATTATTATTATTATTATTATTATTATTATTATTATTATTATTGGGAGAATTATGCAATTCTTCTCTTCGCGGTATGTCGTAGTAAATAAAATTATTGTTGGAAGAAATGTGCAGCCCTTCATTTTGAGCTGTCAAGTAACTTCAACTAACCAACTTAATCTTTGATATCATTAGGTGGAGGAGACCTATCAAAGTTGTAGAATTTGTCAGAGTTCTAGATAAACATAAAGACTTAAGTTTGAATCAGATTAGGTGGATTTTGTATGAATCAGATTAGGTGGAATTTATATGTTTTAAGTGAACCCTTCATTTTGAGCCCGTCAAGTAACTTCAACTAACCAACTTAATCTTTGATATCATTAGGTGGAGGAGATCTATCAAAGTTATAGAATTTGTCATAGTTTTAGATAAACATAAAGCCTTAAATTTAAATCAGATTAGGTGGATTTTATATGAATCAGATTAGGTGGAATTTATTTATACGTTTTAAGTGAAGGAGGCCTATCAAAGTTTAAATCAGATCAGAAAGTAATTTCAACTAACCAATTTAACCTTTCATAGCATTTCCTTAGGTGGAGGAGGCCTATCAAAGTTGTAGAATTTGTCAAAGTCCTAAATAATTTGAAAGACTTAAGTGTGAATCAGATAAGGTGGTTTTTATAAAGTTGTAGAATTTGTCAAAGTTCTAGATAACTTGAAAGACTTATATTTGAATTAAATTGAGTAGTTTTATATATTTTAGGTGGAAAAATTATATTTATTTTAATTAATTATTATGTTTTTAACTTAAAATTTTATATTATATATTATTTTGTAGTATTTTGAAAAAAAAAATTATAAATATTTATTGGTGTTGTCTATATAAATTGTAGTCTATTGGGTAAGATGACTTCAACACCTTAACTCGGTTGGTTGTTACCATCCACCCTATCTCCATCTAGATATGCTTTGAACTTTAAACCTCCCCAAAGAATAGCCAAAGCCTTAACCACTATACATTTTGAACCTTAGACCTACCCAAAGAAAAGCTAAAACCCTAACCATTCCACTTATCCCCTTCTCCATAAGTTTCAAACCTTAAACCTCCTCAAAGAAATGCCAAAGCCCTTACCATTATACTTATCCCCTTCTCCCCTTCTTAGTAAGGGTTGAACCTTAGACCTCCTTGTAGAAAGGTCAAAGCCCTAACCCCACTTCTTATATCATTTTGGATATGCTTTGAATCTTAAATATTTTCAAAGAAAAAGCAAAATCCTAACCAATCAAAATTTTAAAAATATTTATTCAACAAATAAAAACAAATTACCTAATACATTTTGTAATTCTTTGAAAATATATATTTAAATTAAATCAAATTTAATATAAAAATAAAAAAATATTTTTTATACATTTAAAAGCTTTTCAAGAAACGTTTTATAAGTAATAAGATTTATTTTAATACCAAAGTATGCATGGTCGTCGTTATGATCCATTAAGGAAGGTACATATACATAGGCCTAAAAGGTAAATAATGTGAAGCTCTAGGTTTTCATTGATGTTTTTAATTAGTTTATTTTTTTTTCTAATTTTGAATAAAATATATTTAATTTAAAATAAAAATAATTTTATTTTAGAATAAAGTTTAATTAATTAATGTTATGTAATTTTTATAATTCATTTTGAGTATATGGAACTTAAGAATTTAATTAAAGGTGTTTAATTTTTAATAATTTATTTTTAATTGATTATATAAAATTAAAAAGTTTTTATGTATTATAAAATGAATATCCTATAGTATTATAACACTATATATATAAAGTTTGATATGATTTAAATATAGGTTTTCTCTTTGATGAGATTGTGTTATTTTAATAACTTTTTATAATAATTAATATAGTTACAAATATTATAATTACAGATTATTAATTATTTTATTTTTATTAAAATATAAATTAATGTGCACAAATTTTTAAAATTATTTTTTAATGAATTGGTTAATTTAATTTATATAAATTTTTAAATTAAATTAATTATTATTATTATTATTATTTATTTGGTTAGTGTGAGAAACCTTTACGACCAATGCACAGGCTCCCCTAACCATGACTCCTCCTAAAGTCGAGAGCTGAGCTTACCAATAGGAATTTAACAAACATCCACGGCTGACACACTCACCCATTTCACAGTTTGAACCTTGGACATCCCAAAGAAGAGCCAAAGCCCAAAAAATATTTATTTTTTATATCAATAAAAACTAAGCATCTCCTTTCCTTGTAATTTAAACTTCAAATTCAATTTTTTTTTGGCATTTTTGTAAGCATTTTTGCATAACCATAAAAATAATCTACTAACTCTTAGATGGACAATAAATTTTTTACATAATGATGTTATAACATTTTTTTAATAATTATATATGTATAGCTTGATATAATTTAAATTTAGGTATCTTTCTTGAATATCTCAATGGAACTCATATCATTTTGATATATATAAAAGGTCCATGACATCCTTTCTTTGCATACTTTATTTTGTACGAATATTACTTTTAAATTCTAACCAAATAAATTTTAAGGTCTTGGAGAGAGCCCCTAGTGACCAAACATTCTTCGAAGAAAGGTCTTTGATAGTAGGAAGATTTATTTACTCTATTTCCTCATATCTCAACTTGAAATATTATTCAAAATCTTTGAAGAAATTCGAAACCAACTCATGATTTTGTGTAAAAATAGACAAATAAACATCTTGAAGCATCTTTTGAAGTTCATCTATAATTTGTTTGATTTCCTCTCCTTCAATTAGGTTACGAATAGAAATCCATGATCCAAAGGTTATTCTCACATTAATATAATATTTTACCTTTAAAACCTTACAAGCTAGGCATGCCCAAGATCAAATATAGAAGTATATGTCTTCAACCACCCATTAAACCAAAAATTTACATAATTCCCATCATTGATTGACCATAAATTCCCCTCATTTATTGAGCATATAATATGTTTCTTTGTCAATTACAAACTATCAAATCTAGAGTTCCAAGACAATACTTTGGGTAGGATTCATTTCCTATATAGTTTCATTACATCAACAAAACCTACATATCTTTGAAGTCACATTTTTTTCTAATTGTTTCCTTTACCTTTGAATAATATCCACCTAATTTTTACCCCTAAGGTCAAATTCATAAGTCTATAGTTTGATAATCCTACTCCTCTAATATTCTTTTCTTTGAAAAGCTTATCCCACTTACAAAGAGAAAACATAAAATTTTCCTTGCATCATTTCCATAGAAATTTTCTTTGAATTTTATCAATTGATGATGCTATACCTACTACGAATTATCAAAAAGAATGATGTGCTACATTATGGTCTTTATGAATTGTAACATTCTCATCATGGTTAAGAACTTATATTTCCAACCTACCAAATAGACTTTCATTCTATACAAACAAGAACCCAAAGCTCCTTTTTATATATTTTATGAGGTAAAATAATATCCAAAAAAGTTGATTTTTTTTAATTTAAAAAATATATATCCACAATAATTAACTTTGAATATAGGGAATTGTTGATAAAAAATCTTAGATTTTCTAGTATTAACCAATTGTCTAGTTGTAACAACCCATGTTTGACTACTTACTTGGTTGACCAATAAAAGTAAATTCATTAGCTAGGATATATATATTTTTGAAAGGTTAACTCAAAGTCTCTAAAGTTACTCCTAGCTCACAAGGATAGTTTTCAAACTATCTTCTTTTTAGATCATCCATTTTTTTTAACCAAATCAAACAATAGTGCACAAACATATCATACCACTTTTGAGTTCAGACTACTATAGATAGTCACCCAAGTGGAGGACATCGGCCAAGTCCCATGGAGTTACCATTTAGTGAAAAAAAATACCCTCATATGTCATTCGCATGTTCCAGCATGAGGTCTGATACATGGTAAGGGTTGTCCCCTAGGACCCATAACACCTAGAGGGTGGACACTTTTTTCCCTAATTATTTTATACCAAACCTTTGACATTCTAGTCAACTTGTTCCTCAATGGTTTAAAAAATATGGTATGTTTATATCTCTATGACTAACTAGTGAATCCCATTTACCTAGATCCCTATTAGTGTCATGTCATTTCCCTAACCTTGGACTTCATTTCATAAACTCATTACAACTCACAAAGGTTTACCCCATTCCAAACCCTATGGCTATACTAAGCTAAGTTCAATGAGTAAGATATTTATCACTATTTCTTTCAAATACAACCTAGGAAGGATGTCCCATACCAACTTTTCATCTAGTCCTCAATCAGTCAGTTATTGACCAATTCTATGAGTCAATAGTTATATTGAAGATTATTGTGTTCATACCTGCACCTTAACATTATGGATGATTATTTAATCACATTCTCAGGATAACCACCCAAGACTCTAATTAAAATTGTACTACCTCAACTTATCTACTAAACTACCTTTAATAGAAAGCTCTCTAATTTATTTAAAATAAAAATATTTGGCATTAAGGCACAAGTATTAACTATACTTCGGGTATACTATTGTTTGAAAATATTTCTTCCACAGCCATATGTCTGCATCAACAAAGTGGGTTCAATAAAAAAATATAAATTAATTCAATTCTATTTTTAACAATCTCTACTATGGCCAGACATTCTACCCTCAGGTGAAAATTCTCAACAACAAAGTTTTTGGTTTTTACGTTTTCCCAAAAGCCATATTATGGAAGGCTTTCCCATGGTTTTATTCTTTAGTTTATAATCTTATACATGGTACTGGAAAGGTTTATGCATTCAAACAACTTCCATTATTTATCAATCACTCTAGTCTACCACAAACATTAAGAAACTAATTGCATCATCCAACATAAAGTCAAAATATGGAAGCGTATTATAACATCAATTTTTTAAAACTAATTACAAATATTTCAAAGCACCAATGTTTAGTTTGACGTCACTAAGACCAATCTTGTAAAATTATTTTAAAATAAATACAAGAGGGCTTTGCCCATTTTTACAATAGCCAACACAATTGTTGCCAACAGAATCAACAACCAACTTTCAGATTCTAGACCCACTGTATCTTCTAATGGTTCTTCCACCCGAGTCTTTGCTTTCAGTAAGCAAGAATAATTTCTACTATCTAGTCAAATTTTGATGTTATCGGTTTGAGCTGGTCCATGATCGAGGGTTCTTTCTCTCAATGTTGACTCATCTAGCATTCATAAATGCACAAAAGAATTCTTATAGAACTCATAGGGATCAGATACGACTCAAAATAGATGAGAATACTTTCTAGTATGCACGTATGCATTCCAAAGAAACTTTTAATGGAAAACACCCCAAAAAAAAAACTCCATTATCTCTTATCTTGAGATAAATACCGAGTTAACTTATCATCATGTTTTCCCTTTTCATTTTCTACCCCATTTTCTAGGTAACAGTTTCATAAATAAGAGCCTCACTCATTAAAGTTTTATTTTCAACAATATATCATTATAAAAACTTTTCTCCTATGTTTAAAAATAATCGATACTGCAATTAAGCAAAACTATATTTCCAATCATATATATTTTAATCTAAAACTCAACCAGCATAGCAACATTCGACTCGAAATCAACTAGGTTCTTTTGAGTCAATTTATCATGGCTTTTACACTTTTGATTCTTCCTGAACCATACCACTTTCTAGCTTCAATGAGTCATAGTTTACACTAAAATATTTGTTAATTAGTTTACCAACTAATTCAATTACTTAATACAGAATACACAGAAATATTTACAGTATTTTCTCATTGTTTCTATTACGTACAAACAAAATATGCTTAGAAGAGATCAAAATATAACCCTATCATTTTCATAAAACATAGTCATCCAGAGGTGCAATAATTTTTTAAACTTTTTCTAGTAAATTTGACTTTTCTCGCCAATATTTCTACTTTAAACATACCGTATCTATTTTAAAGTTTGCACAGCAAATTCAGTTTCTAGTTTTCATTAAACACAATATGCATTGTTCACATTATCATTTGTACACAACATGCATCATTTTCACATTCATTCAGAATGTAGTAATCAAAAGGAATTCCCAACCTGTGTATTTCACTTCTCAAAACTCTTCTCTTGGCTGGTCTCCCCTCTTCCAACTTTCTCTATTTCTCCCTTTTATTTTTTCATCCTTTTTTTTTCTTTCTTTCCCCCACCTTCCAAAAACTTGGTAAACTATTTTCTTACTTACCCATGCATAGTACCAAGTTAGCAAGTTCTCTCCACAATATCGTACCACCACCTTTTCATCATGGTGTTCTCAAAGAACCTCAACAATAATGATTTGATTCTTCTGAATTTTCCATCCTTGATGCAACAATAGAACATAGCTAGTTTTTCACATATTAAATAAAATAAGGCAAAGGTAAATTCAGGAGCATACTTAGGGTCTAAAATAAATCAAGACTTTGGCCACCCATACACATAATGCTTGCCCAACGACCACGTAATTTCATCCTCTTTTAATACGAACATGGAGCAAATACAAAATACAATTTTACTTGTTTTACATAAAATTCCTTTTAATTTTAT
This sequence comes from Wollemia nobilis, assembly GCA_028583015.1. NCBI lineage: Eukaryota > Viridiplantae > Streptophyta > Pinopsida > Araucariales > Araucariaceae > Wollemia > Wollemia nobilis. Next base: position 1,745,043 of record JAQPPZ010000840.1, on the reverse strand, counting down.
AATAATATTACCATTTACTTTTTATTTATTTTTTACGAAAAAATAATCTCAAATCTTCATTCAACGGTTAAAAAATGGCTTCCCTGATAATTTAAAGTATTAAGACATCTTCATCACCTCCATCTAAATACATAAGCTCACCTTATATAAAATAAAACAAAGAATATTTAAAATATTAAACATATACATGCATATATTCAATCCCACTCACCTCAATAATTAATTAAAAAGAAGGGTTCTTCAACCAAACCAGACTATATTTTTTTTACAATAAACAAATATAATTGGGTAAATATCACCCCGTGCCGTGCTATTTTAACTAATTACTATAAGAGACAAATCAGAAATCACAATGCTTGTTCTCTTTAATACCTATGTTGGACTTTAATACCTCTTCTTCTTTCCCCAAACTCTCCTACCTGAATTTTAATGTGGTTTTTAGGTTGAATATATGCACAGAAATCCAATCCGGTGTATAATCTTATAATCCTCACCGCTTATGCATGGTATGGCATATCATAGTCTTACATTTACATCTGTGCACAATCAATCGAGTCTATCGAAGACGTAGCATATGGTCTGAGGGACACTGGCAACCCCTAGCCTCTCCGGTGCGTGCTAGGGCCAAGGAAATCCAAACCCTTAACCTTTTCCTCTTTCCACCATGTGGTATTGCTACTATGATATCTATTGCAATAGACGGCTAATATATATATAGATTTGCACCTATGACATCTATAGCATAGATGGCTGTTGTTGGAAGAATAATTTTTAACAATTACTTTAAAAAAGAAATTCCTTACCATTGAAAGGGTTACCCTTCTCATTAATCTGATTCAGCGTTCAAATATATTAGTAGAAAGGACAATAACATTAGCTTTTGCTTAAACAAAAAGCAGTCCTTGTGGGACACCTTGATACAGATAATTTTAAAGCAAACCTTCTAAAGTCCACCACTCACAAGCAGCCTATGGAAAAGGCAATCTCAACATGATAAGAAAGTAATGTAAAAATACAAATAGACTTTAAACTCACAAGGCTATGAAAGTAAAGTAATGGGACAGTGTAGTGTAGTGAAGTATATATATATATATATAAATAAATAATAAAAGACACATTCATAGATAATAATAAATTAAAAAAAAAAATCAAATGATTATCTTGATATTACCGTGCAAACTTTCAACAGAAATCAACATGTTTTAAGTAACACATCTAAGGATAATGACGACAATATTTTGCCCTAAATAATTTTTGAACACGGCCAAAAAAGAAAGAAATTGAAGAGTTTCGTCATTTAGATATTGATATGCAATCTCACGTTTATAGGGTGCGGCAAAAGGCGTTCAATTCTATGGCTCCAATATTCAGATAGTTAGTGAAAACTTTCTTAAGTTTGTCCTCTTGGCGGTTATTATTCTTCCAAAAGAAATTTAACATTCATCTCTATACAAATTAAAAGACAACATTAAAAAAAATAAAAAAAATCTGAAACCTTGTTTCAATACCTCTGTAAAAAAAATCTCTTTATGTCAACGGTCTGGAAACAATACTCAATCAAACCAATAGTAAATCCATCGACACTAAAGTTCACAAGGTTTCGAATACCCATATTTTGAGATTCTTTCATTTAAGTGAGTTATCCATAAAGCTTTTCAATCTAAGTACAACAAGTCACATGTATTATACCACACTCTTAAAGTATCATGGTTTACTGGCAAAAACATTTTTTTTCAATACGACATTGAAATGTGAGTTGCTAGCATATGCATCATTCAATCCTCGTGGAACATTTAACTAACAATTCGATTTTCCTGTCTCGAGTAGCTTTTCCACAACGTTTCAGCAAGGAGACATTGGAGAATGCACATTGGATCAGCATGGTCCATTATATATGCAATTCTAGCATGAATACAATGCAGCAGAGAAACTCAAACATATATAAAAATTAATTGGGGTGCAATTCTACATACTAATAAATGTTTTTCCAAGTTAGTGACTCCCATCATCATTGCCACCACAAAACATATTTCATTCCATGCAATCAAACAATACTCCAAACAATAGAACCCACACAAAAATACAATCTATTTTACCCCTAAATGATATGCAAATGTGAGTTTCCATGTGCTCATGAGCCGAATCATCACTTCTCATACTTACCCTTTTATGTTGACTTGTCACATTTCATTATTGTTTCGCGCATGTCCTGCATTCACAGATGCTATCAATAGTACCATGTTTCTCAAACATAGGTAAGTATACATATATATAAATATATATTTACTTTCTTTCAATACTCAAGTGAGGAGGGTCACTACATCCTTCCCCACTAGAGACAAACACAGTCCTTGTGTTTTTTTTTTCTAGTTAGGCTATGCAAAAGAAATATTTTGTGCATTCATATATTTTACTTTTAACAAAAAGGAAAATGCTCAAATGAGTTCACTCTTTTTGTTTCAACACTTAGCAATCATATTCATCATCATCATAGAATCACATCCCAAAATTAGTTTTTATTGACATATAATCACATCATAGATTATGCTAAGATGAAATCAGTTATGCATACCCATCACGGTTCAAAGATGTTCATTTAGCAATACCAAAATATTACAAGTCACTCTTCTTAGTAATATCGTTAGTAAATTTTGTTCACATATCACAAAATTTATCAAAGAAAATTATTTTTTAAAAAGTTTGTCATATACTCAAACAAATAAGGAAATCATTGTTGCATGTATGCCACGTCTTCCCATGTAGCATTTATATCTGAGTAGTGGTCTCACTGGACCCAACATTGCTCGATACTTATTTTTCTCAAGTTCTTGGTTCAAAAACCAAGTACACGAATAGGTCAAACCTCAACTTTTAAGGGATCGGTCATATGAAAGTTGAAAATATCCAAAACATGAGTAGGACATAAATATATTTTCTAAATATGGACACATGGAAGACATTATGGATCTTGGATAAGCTTGGTGGTAGAGCTAGTCTATATGCAATAGGGCTTATCTTTTCTATGATCTCAAATGGATCCACATATTGAGGATCAATCTTGGAAGATTTGATTGAACTTTTTGTTGGCTTAACTCTCAAGAATACTCGATCTTCCACCAAATATTTCCTTGAAGTTCTTTTGAGGTCCACATAACTCTTCTAGAAATCTGCATCCTCCTTCAGATTCTACTGAATTATTTTTAACTGCTCTTCCATTTCCTTTATCATTTTGAGCTGATCATTATCCGATCCTCCTGATTATTCCATGACAAGGAAATTCTACACATTCTCCCATATAGGGCTTCGAAAGATGCCATACCTAATGAGGCATAATAACTATTGTTATATATAAATTCTACTAGATAAAGATAGTCTTCCCACTTTGTATTTTGGTCCATATAATACGTTCATAACATATCCTCAAGCACATGATTCACCCTCTCAGTTTGACTATCTATTTTTGGGTGATATATAGTACTGATATTCAACTTGGTCCCTAATGCTCGATGTAGAGCTTTCTAAAATTCAAAAGTGAAAGGAGAATCCCTATCAAATATTATAAATTTTGGAAAACCATAGTCTTACAACTTCCCTAGAAAAATTACATGCTACAACTATTGCATCATCTTACATATTTCCTAGTATAAAAAGTACCACTTTTGTTAATATATCCATAATTACTATAACTACATCATGCCTGAATCTCGTTTTTGAAGAACACAAGCTTATATCGGGATGGGGGGTGAACAATATAAGCCCACTTTTTAATTTTCTTTCCAAATTAATACTATGCAATGTATAGATAGCAATGTCAACAACAGTAATCAAAGCAATGCACAAATAACCACACACAATAGACACACCATAATTTACATAATTCACCCAATGTGGGCTACTCCACAAAGAAAATATTTTATTAAAATTTCCTCAATCAATATCTTTGGAATTATTTCCCAATTACAATGTTTTATGGAATTCTATCCAAAGGAGATACCAATCCCCTAAATTAAGTTCATAGATCTCTATCCACAGGAGAACTCCTTCTCCTCTACTTTGGCTGGTGATCCTCTAGAAGACTACTGCCTCCACTACACTGCCTTGTGGATATACCTCCATTGAAGACTCTTGTCCCCACTCATAAGACCTATCCTCACTACCCTGGCTGATGGATCTCTATCCACTAGAGACCACTGTCCTCTTTTCTTTGTCATATCCAAAGCTCTATCTCAAATCTACACTAAACATACTCCTTCATTCTAGCACAAATCTGCTCAATCTCTATCTCTAGTTTGGAACAAACCTATCCTCAAATCTACACAAAAATCTACTCCATAAGTCCAGATAGAACCTGCTTAAATATTCTCAATAAGTCCACTCAAAACTTGCTCAAATGTGGTCAACAAGTCCACTCAAAACTTGCTCAAATCTACTCAACAAGTCCACTTAGAACTTGCTCAAATATGCTCAACAAGTCCACTCAGAACTTGCTCAAATCTTCTCAAAAAGTCCACTCAAAACTTGCTCAAATTTTCTCAACAATTCCACTCAGAAATTTCTCAAATATGCTCAATAAGTCCACTCAGAACTTGCTCAAATATGCTCAAAAAGTCCACTCAGAACTTAACCAATATACTCAATAAGTCCACTCAGAAATTTAACCAAATCTGTATTGTAATCTTCTACAAAAAGCTCACACAAAATCAGTCCATAAGTATCCTTAAAGAATTACCTCAAATATTCTTAACAAGTTCACGTAGAACTTGTCCAATCCCATAGAAACATAAAGAGAATTTTTAGAGACTCAATATGTTCTACAATCAATGCTCAATCACATTATCAACTCAAATCAGAATATAGAATAGTTTGTTTTATGGAACTTGAACAATCACTTCATATATCCACTTGACTAGGCTCAATCAACTCTACTCAACCTTTCACTCAATGAAACACCCCTTTCTCACAAACACTGGTCCAGGAATATAACCACCAACTAAAAATATTTCTAACAATGCTCAACAACTAATCTCACATAAAAATGATACGTTCTTTCCAAATCCTAGTTCAAGTTATTTGCTCAAAAATTCACTTCAACAACAATGCTTATAAAACAATCTTCACATAACAATGATACTCATGTTATTTTCAAAACCCTAACTCAAGTTCTTCACACAACCAATGGCTTCAACAACAATGCTTATCAAACAAGGTTTTAACAACAACTCTTTATTCCAAAAAACCTTGATGCATTAACTCAAACACTCTCAAAAGGAAACCCTAATCAAGTCCTTTTCACTCCAAACTTATTTTTCATAAAATCTATCAATCAACTCAACTTATGGAAGAATGTACTCATACCTTTTTATTGAAGATGAAGGGATCTCATAAATCTGTCACAACCACAAACACTTCTATGCCAAGATCAAAGAGGTTAGAAGATAAATATTTCTCACAATATAATGTAAATACTCAATTACACATTATGACTCCACATTTCAAAAAAAACCATCAACATACATAAAATGTTTAATTAGTAACACCTTATAAACTCCCAACTAAAAATAAATTCAACTTCCACCAAAATAACTCAAAACCTCTTTAACACATTAATGGCAAAAAGAACTTTGGCAAGAATCAAATCCTCTTTTCTTAAAATAACATAAATCACTTCGTAATAAAACAGTATTTCAAAAACCCTTTTAACTCCAAATGGCACAAATCAATTTCCAATAAAATAATTCTTTACAAACCCTTATAACTCCAAATAACACAAATCAATTACCAAAAAATAATTCTTCAACAAACCCTTATAACTCCAAATCACACCTTAGAAAACTTTAGGTAATATACAAATTTAATAAAAAATTACCTTTGCCACTAGTAGGATTCGAACCCACAATCTCTGCCTTTGTGAGCACTCTAGTTGTGGCTTTGACTGCCATGTGTGCTAGAAGCACATTTGAGAGCTTGGATTCTCCACGTCCCCTTTGTCCTAGGCTAGCACTCAAAATGAGCACATACAAAAGATGTCCCTTGATGCTCAAGACACACACCACTCACATGAATCGATCGTGAGAGCTCCTCAACTCTCAACACCTTCGCAAAACATGCACTACGAATGGACCACTGTGTCCTTTGTGATTCAATCAATATGCTCTTACCCTTATGTCTTTCACTTGCACTAAATACAAGTGCATCCCTTGTCTTCTTCCTCAACGATCAACAATTGCATGAAAACATTTCCAACTTTATCGTATGCATTAAAATGTCAAGGGATAAATCTTCAATACCTCTTTGGCATTAATTTATACATGAATTACCTTTGTTGCTTAGACGTCAGTGCTCCCACTTATTTGATGATGTCAGTGCTTTCCAACCTTTATAATTTATAAATTATTTAAATTCTAAGGAATTTAAATTTTATAAATTATATTTATAAACTTTAACTTTAAGGATATTAAAGCCTTCCTTGAGTTTAAACTAAAAGATTTAATTTGTAACTTATTCTGCCACTGTGGGTCTTTTAAAATATTAACTGCCATATCAATGTGTGAGGAGACTTTTATATCCTCAATAATTTTAATAAAACCATTTAATCATCCACCATGAGTTTACCATAAATCCTCATAAAATATTATTTTGCCAACATTTTCTTCAAATATTCACATTATTCCTAGTGATATTGATAGTGTGTTCCATGGTATTAATGACATATTCATATGTTTACTTTGGCATCAATGGTAACTTTTCACCTTGACATCAATGACAACTAAATGATCTCAAAATGTCCAACAATCTCCCCCTTTGTCATTGATGGCAACCCAAATTATTTTAACTGAAAACTTGATCTATAATTTGTTCTGCTCCCCCTGGGACATTGCTCCCTCTGGCTCAATGCTCTCTTAAATATCAAATCTCTCTCCCCTTACTCAAATCTCTCCCTATTTGACATCAATTGCAAAGGGTCACCTTTGGGTCTCGGGGCTAAGAATCATCTTCTTAGCTTAGCCCATCCTCCACCTCCTCTTAAGGTGGTTAATTTTTGGGGTGGGAGTATTTCTACTCCCAGAAAACACTATTCTTTATCTTTATCCTCTCTTTTTTTTTAAGCAAAAAATCCCTTGTGGAGTCGCCTTGGTCTGAGAGACCATGAACAGGGGGTACTACACCATCAAAGTCACTCGGGGGTCGCACCCGACCCCTGCCCGCACCAACATTATCAATTAGATTTTAGATACCCAATTCAAATTTTTTGTAGGGTGGATATTTGAACATGGGACCTCCCTTGGAGGATTGCCCTCTCCTCTCCAACTCACCTACAAAACCCGGGTTATCTTTATCCTCTTTCCTTCATATGTGATCCTTCTAATTTCTTTGAATATTTCTATCCATGTCCATATTCTTATCCATGTATACATTCCTATTCCTGTTCATATCCATGTTCCTGTTCCTGTTCTTGTTCCTGTTCATATCCATATTCCTGTTCTGTTCTTATTCATATCCATATTCATGTTTCTATTTCTGTTCATACATATTTCTATAATGTAAGCTCTACACTATTTTTTTGTGTGACCATAATTGTTGCACTTATAACACTTAATGTTATTATTCCTTGGAGGTGCAAATGTCATAGGATTTCTTCTAGTGAAGTCATATCCTCTTCTGTCATGAACCCTGGAATTCATTTCTTTGTGACCAAACTGATTATATGAGTAGCAATACCCACGGAAAAGTTGTTTGTTTCCATATTATTGTCTTTTTCATGTCCTGCACTGTGAAGCCATGTGCCCAAACCTATGACATAAAAAACATCTTCCATTGAAGTTTTCTTGTCTTAACCTCATTGGTCTCTTAGTCTCTCTTGACCTGTTTTGATTGTTATTCCATCTGTATTTTCTTTGTGCATTATTTTTATATTTTTTGAAATCTTTATTGTTCAACACATCCTTATATGTCTCACTTTATTTTACATTTTCTTCTTTTGAAGTATCTTCATCTGAAGTTTCTTCTCCTCCAAAACTTGAGGTTGACTCTCCTTCCCATTTCTTTTGATTCTATTCAAATACAAGACCTATATTTCTTTATGTAGAATTTTGTGTCTTGATGAACTTATCCAAGTTCTTTGAGCTATTTTTAAACCCTTTCATCTTGAACTTGGAGTATTCTAAATATTCTTTTCGTAGTGGCACTTATTGTGATAACTTCTCACATTTTAATATCTTTGCTTCTAACTTATCCTCGAACCTTTTTGCCTTAGTCTTTGATTTTTCTAAATCCTCTATAAGCAATATTCTCTCTTCATCACATTCTTGAAGCTGAATTTCAAGTTTAGAGTGTTGATTTTTTACCTTATTTACTGTGTCAAGGTCATAAATAAGTTCTCCCTTGAGATCATAACCATTCTTTTCTGAATATTCCTCTATTTGTTTGCCTTTGTCCACATATTTATTTTCTATGGGATTGTCTTCTATAGGATCACTTACTTCTTCTTCTAATACCATTATAATATTTTCATCTGGTCATTCAAGTGCATTCCCATATTCATCATCACTAAAACTATAACCATCCCTTGTACAATTATCTTCAATATTTCCAAAGTTACCACATCTAAAACACTTGAGAAAAACTAGAGTCTTTTTCTTAACTTGCTCTTTTTCTTCAATCATAAATAGTACTTCATATCTATCATTGTCTGAAAAGCTAGCATCACTATCCCTTGAGTACTTACATGCCTTATATGCATAGTAGATCCTATTTTGTTTTTGAAAGAACTTTCCTTTTCTGCTTTGTCCATCCTTGCTTTTATTTTAGTGCCTATATCTTTCTGATTCCCCGTTCTTGTGATCCTATTTTTCTTCACCATTTTTTTTCTTTGGTTCTTGACAATCTGTTGCAAAATGTCTAAACTTTCCACAATTGAAGCACTTAACAAATATTAGATATTCGAATCTTTTGGAATCTTTATCTCTTCTACCATAATTAGCTTCTTCATCACTGGATGACTCATTGCTTGATTTTGAATTCTTACCCTTTTCTTCTTGATTGCTTTGAATGTTGCTTCCTTCTAAGGAATAAGATATTTTGTTATCTCAAATACTATGAGCATACCTAGAAACATATATCTTGTCAAAGTATCACCATCCAATGATACTTCTATAGCAAAAACCTTTTCACTAAATATTTTTGGAAGAGATCTTAATACTTTATCACAAACATCAGATTCATAAATCTTCATTCCAAGTCCTTGCATATCATTAACAACCTCATCAATTCAAAGTAGATAAGAACTAATATTTTCCTCATGGTTTGTTATTAATGCTTCAAATTGTCCTTTGAGATTTCTAATTTTTTCCTTCTTGATACTCTTCTCCCCTTCATATATATTTTGCAATTTATTCCACATTTATTTTGCATTTTGGTAATGAATAACTTTCATAGAATCTATTCTATGCAAACCTCTCACAAGTGCACTCATTGATTTTAAATTATAGTGTTATAGAAGCTTACCTTCCTTATATGTAGGAGTATTGAATAAGGGATCGTATCCAAATTCCACTGCTTCCTAAACTTCATTGCCAAGTGCTATCAGGTAGATATTCATTATCATACTCTAATATAGTCACTTCCATCAAATACTAGCGTTGAAATTTTTGAAGACACCTCCTTAGGATCCATTGTGTTCCTGTTAGCTTTTCCTTCAATATTTTAAAATCATATGAAGGAATCCACTCTAATACAAATGGAAGAGCACAAGCTTATACTGAGAGGGAGGGTGAACAGTATAAGACCACTTTTTACTTTTCTTTCCAAATAAATATTATGCAATGTATAGATAGCAATATCAATAGCAGTAATCAAAGCATTGCATAAATCATAACACACAATAGAAACACCCCAATTTGCATGGTTCACCCAATGTGGGTTACTCCACAAAGAAAATATTTCACTAAAATTTACTCAATCAATCTCTTGGGAATCCTTTCCCAATTAAAATATTTTATGGACCTATGTACAAAGGAGATACCAATCTCCTAAATCAAGTTCGTGGATCTCTATCCATAGGAGAAATCCTTCTCATCTGCTCTGGCTGGTGATCCTATATAAGACTACTGCCTCCGCTGCATTGGCTTGTGGATATTTCTCCACTGAAGACTCTTGTCCCCACTCATAAGACATATCCTCACTACCCTAGTTGATGGATCTCTATCCACTAGATATCACTATCTTATTTGCTCTGTCACCTCTAAATATTTGTCTCAAATTTACACTAAACATAGTCCTTCATTCTAGCACAAATTTGCTTAATATCTATCTCTAGCCTGACACAAACCTGTCCTCAAATCTAGACCAAAATTTGCTCCCCAAGTCCACACATAACTTGCTTAAATATACTCAAAAATTCCACTTAGAAATTTATCAAATATTCTCAACAAGTCCACTTAGAACTTGCTCAAATATGCTCAACAAGTCCACTCAGAACTTGCTCAAATATACTCAACAAGTCCACTCAGAACTTACTCAAATTTGCTCAACAAGTCCACTCAAAACTTGCTCAAATATGCTCAACAAGTCCAATCAGAACTTTCTCAAATATGCTCAAGAAGTCCACTCAGAACTTTCTCAAATTTTCTCAAGACGTCCACTCAGAACTTTACCAATTTGCCCAATAAGTCCACTCGGAACTTTAACCAAATTTGTATTGTAATATTCCATAAAAATCTCACACAAAATTAGTCCACAAGTCTCCTTAAAGACATACTTCAAATCTGATTAACAAGTCCACACACAACTTGTCCAATCCTATAGAAACACAAAGAGAATTGTTAGAGACTCAATATGTTCTACACTCAATGCTCAATCACTTTCTCAACTAAAATTAGAATATATAATAGTTTGTTTTATGGAACTTGAACAATCACTTCACACATCCACTTGGCTAGGCTCTGAAAGCACGAGATTCCAGAAACAAAAAGGGAAAACTCCAAACACGATGCAAGAACGAAACTAAACTTGATGCTACAAATTAGAAATGCGTAAAAATAGAGAAAGCATAGATAAATTGGAATCCAAATGGAACGAAACAACCCTCTTCTTTTATTGATGTATTTCAAATTCGGTTACAATTAGCTTCCTCCCTTTTTAGGGGAAAGGAGCATCAAACTTGTCTCTTGGTCACATCAATGGAAAGTCATCTCTCTTCCGTGTGCCCACATGCAAAATGGGCGGGCCAAAGTGTTGCCATCGTTGGTGTGAATGAATCCTTGATCCTTGCTGCTCCTCCTGCATTCAAAGAAACAACAAAATCGTTAGTAGCACCTATTGCAAAGATGAAACGTTTGTTCTCAAAAACCAATGGAAGATGCATGCATAAGATTAGCTAAATCGATAAATAAAATGATTCCAAATAACCTGCAAATTTGACAAAAACCAGGGAACATTACCAGAGGGCCACTGCCATCAAAATAGTTGGAAAAATCACCGTCGATTCGAATTCGACTGTAATTCATCCCTGGGTAGGACGAATTCGACTGTAATTCGTCCCTGGGTAGGACGAATTCGCCTGCAACAAAGCGCCAAAGTGATGCTGCCCAAATGTCACGTCTCGGGATCTCCAAAAGACCTACAAACTTAGGGGTTAGCTAATTGGGGGCATTTTGGGAAGACCCAGATGGTCATATTCCCCCAATTTGACCTCCATCAATGGGAATTTGACGTCGCTACCTGCAAGTTAGTGAGGACAACAAAAGCGACAAAACATGATAAGATTTGATCAAAACATTATGAAATTGGAATTACAAACTATTTAAATAGCATAGAATGGAATGCAAGATAAACAAATGACAAAAGAACAATTTGCCATGAATTCCCAATCGTTCTTAAAAAATAAGATTAGGCTCGCAGGAGTGCGGGGCGCCCGGGCGGGCCGCCCACCGTTGGAACCTGATTTCGGCACCAATCCACTTGGGATGGGCCCAAAATCTCTTGTAATGGGTTGTCGGCGAATTGGTAGATCAATGTGGTCAAATGTCGGGTTTTGGATCCGGATTCACACTTCCAATAACCACCCAATGACCTCCCTTGCGAAAGAGATCAAGGATGTGGAAGAGGTGAATCAAAAGGTGAAAACGTGGTATCAATTTGGCAGCACTTCGTTGCTTGAAAATGCTTCCAACCTGTCCTCTTTGGGTGAGAAAGTTCACCATTTTATAGACCCAGGGGGTCTCTTTGGAGGGGCATGCATAAGCGCCATGTGGCAATCATGCCTTCCCATGAGGGAGGAAAGTCCTCCATGACTTGGGCTTCCATGATTGCCCTTGTGATAGTCCTCTAACGTCCAATCTGCCCACCTACACGCGCATGCAAGGCAGGAGGCATTAATGGACTGTCTTCGGCTGCCACTTGGCGCAATTTTTCTTTTTGCCCGTTAAACCTGGAATTCGTCCTGACCCAGAGCGAATTCAGAATTCGTCCCTGGGTGAGACGGATCCCATTTTGGATTCGTCCCAGGGTGGGACGGATACTGAGCAAAGTGCCTGAATGTGCCAAATTGCCTTCTGACCTTCCAAAATTGCTGCAAAAGTGGTTAGGACCACTGTTTAACCTCTGAGGGCTGCCCTGGGGGCTATGTGTGTCAAAGCGATCAGTGTTTGTAATCACATAATCGGATTGGTGTTGTTTTGGTGTCTACAGATGCCCCTTTTTGGGATGCGCTGTGCATGGCGCAATGCCAGAGCAAAAATAGATAACCAAAGCACTAATGATTAGGGTTTCTTGGTAACCTAACCAAATTTTGATGCCCCAAGTATGGAAAGGGCATGCATTCTTGAATCCTTGCTTCTGACGAGCTAAGGAATTTGATTTCAAGTATTAACCTATTTTGGTGAGGTGTGACTTGAGCTTGGACATTGATCAGTCATGAATAGGCAAAGGGCGCAACCTTTTGTCCATGGGGGAACCTTGTGTTCATGCTTCAGGAATGCCAAGTGTTTGATCAATTTGTGATTATTGCTTGTTTACTGCCCCAAGCAGGAGCGTAATTGTCTTTGTCAATGATTCTTTGAATGCATGTCGTTTTCCTTAACTGGGTGTGTGCTTGTTGATTGGTGACTAAGTGTGACTACCCCCTCAAGCGACGAATCGATGAGGGAATGACCTTCGTGAGAAAAGTGACGAGTCGCTTGACCCAAGATGACTTGTGCAAGGGTGCCCTTAGATGGTTTAGCATTAAGCATGTGCAGTTTTCTGACATTTAGACCTATTTTTGGTGGGTGGTAACCCTTTTTGTGATGCTTTTTGGAGCTAAAATTGGCGAAAATCCGTCTTCCCGTGGAGCGGTCCGGCTAAGATAGCCTTCTTAGGGAGTAGGATAGTGACAATTTGTGACCCCAATGTCTGTTTTGCATGCCCGGGATGTCAAGTGCAACAACACTCTCATCGGGCAAGTTTATTATCTGTTTTAGTGCATTTTTGTTCAATTTTTTATGTTTTTTGAAATTTTTGGCCTGAATTCGTCCCAGGGTGGGACGAATACTAGCTTAGAATTCGTCCTAGGGTGGGACGAGTGCTAACCAGAGTGCTCGTCCTAGGGGAAGATGAATTTAAGCTCAAAAGGCCTATTTAAAGGCCAAAACTAGGGTTTGGGCTCATTTGCATCTGAATTTTCTTGCGATTTGGAGCTCTGGGGAGGAGGAGGTTAATTCTGCGAAGCGAAGCGCTGCTGGAATTTCTCTGACATCATGAGTGCACAAACCGGATCGAGCGGCGGAGCCGAAGCGAGACCAGTAAGTGCTCCCTAGAGTTATTACTTTTGTTTAAAACTGCAAGTGTTTTGTTTAATTTTCTTTGTGATGATGTTTTTCAAAATTTTAAAACTTAAACCCTAAAACTGAGTTGAAGACAACTAAGACTTAGTGTACAACTAAACGTAGCGAAAAACCTAGGTAAAGAATTGTTATTTTTCTTATAACTAAACCCTAGGATAAACGGAACGTAAAACCCTAAGACTTAATTTTTGTTTTTTTTTTTTGCTGTACATTGGTAGGCAATGTTGTATATTCATGTTATTGTTGTACAGTTCTTTTCCATGATTTTAATGTTTTTGAATTGTTTTCTTTTGCAGGTTGTTAGGAGCCGGTACCGTGTACCCACTACTTTTACTGAAGCACGGGGGCACTGACTGTAGCTGACTGGGAGTGGCTTGATGCCCTTGGGCTCAAGCAGGTGGCTCGACTGGAGCCTGTGGTCATGGATCAGGCCTATTTGATGGCCCTGATCAATCTTTGGGATCCGTAGACCAACACCTTCCATCTCCCAATAGGGGAGATGACTGTGACCTTGGAGGATATCTATCGGCTTCTACGGATTTCGATAGATGGACTGCCGATCAGGACATCGTCGCGTGACCAGCGGACAATTGTACTGATGCGATGCTTCGGGCATGGGGAGGAGCTGGGTGTGGAGGATCCACTAGAGAGGGCAGAGGGCGACTGCCATATTGGTGGGATTTTGGTCCGATGGTGGCTAGAGAGGGGGGTGTTGGGAGTGAGGCACGCATTCCTTATGGGCCTCATGTCCAACATGTTGTTACCTGACTCGTCAGGCGTGAGGTTCCCATGGAACCTGCTAGATTTGGTTTGGCAGTTGGTAGAGTGCCCGACAGAGGCACCGCTAATCATGAGATGGGGACAGACGCTATTGGCACAGCTCTATGGGGAGTTGTACGAGGTCTGCTACTCGCAGTGAAAGGGGATTAGCTGTAGCTATCTGTTGCAGAGTTGGGCTTGGCAGCACATAGCAGTGGAGAGGCCAGCCGGGCTACCATGGACGACTCGGGCGGAGATGGAGGATAGGGAGATAGGTTATGCAGTTCTGTGGCGACGGTCTGGGGAGCAGGGATAGAGTCGACGGTGGGCAGGTGTCGTAGGGCATTATGCCGATACCTTCTCTCGGCTCACTCTAGGGGAGGTGGTCTGGCACCCTTATCGGGACTGTCCAGCCTGGCCGGAGGCTGGAGAGTGGCTCCGACGGGTATGCAGAGAGCGGTGGCTGATTGGGCGACACGGGACCGAGCATGAGTTCTTCTCATACAGCTAGGTGACACGACAGTTTGGGGTGCACCAGGGGTTTCCTGGTGAGCCCGTGGTCTATCGACATCGGGGGGATGAGAGGACTCTGGACCGACCGGTCATCGCGCCACTGGGCGAGGATTCGAATGCGGTGATCGACGTCCTAGACATGGATGACGTCGGGACTACCGTAGAGTATGACCAATGGTGGGTACTACGACGATGGCAGGGAGAGGGGCCACTAGGAGGCGCGGAGGCGGCAGCGACGGGTGGGGAGGGTGCTGAGGCACCAGGGGATGATTGGGGAGCTCCTTTGGAGGATGCGGACATGGTGGAGGTGGAGGGTGAGGATGCAGATTTGGGGGCTCCAGATCAGCCGGAGATGCAGGACATTGCGGAGCAGTGGGAGCCAGAGCAGGCTGCTATTCCAGAGGGTCCCATGCCTCAGGCGGATGCGGAGGACACAGAGTCCAGGGTACATGCTGAGAATGCGCGGTTGGCGGAGCTGCTGTAGAGGCGAGATGAGGAGCTAGGGGATGCGCTACGGGAGAGGGATCTCCTGCGGGCTCAGCTAGTAGAGCGGGAGAGCGCATGGGTTGTGCACCACCGATAGGAGGGGGAACCGACATTGCCCAGGAGAGAGATCTCCTACGGATGCGCGTATGCGACGATGTAGTCACGATGTACCATCGACGGAGTGGTGTCGGCATCGAATGGATTTGGAGGGGGAGATCATCCACCTTGAGGGGCGGGTGACTGAGCCCTCGGGAGGTGGATCTTCACGTCGAATGAGGGACAGTGGTACTGAGCAGTCAGCATCATCTCGTCGCAGGCGATTGGATGAGGGAGGTGGTAGCAGGCATGATGTGGGGGCTAGCAGTAGCCACCCTGAGGGGTCCCATAGGACCCACACCATGGGGGGTAGTTCCCATCGCATCGATCCTGCATGATCATGGTGGCCGATGCCTTAGGCTGGGTGGTTTTGTTGTATGATTACGGGGTCAGAGGACCAGTTTTGTAGCCTACGGGCATTTTTTTGATGATATATATATATATATATATATATATCTTGGCTTTATTTTGTTTATGCACATGTGATGATTTGATCTTATGCATGATGGTTGATGAATATGGATGTATGCATGTTAATTTATTTTGATGGATGCATATGTTATGATGAATGCAAATGTTTTTTATTTATATGTGATATGCAAAATGTAATGGATGAAATGAATTTGTGTTGGTTGGTTAGGGCACCATAGACTGTTTAGGACTTTGTTATTTTGTTTTTAGGCGATTGCTGTGGTAAATGACTTTGTATGTATACATGTGGTTTTTTGTATTTTTTTGATGGTATTGTAAGGATGAAAAGTAGCGCAGTTGGTTTAGAAATGTAGCTAAGGTTTTTTGAGACTCAGACGGTTTTAACTCACTAGCCACGACTGTACTTTATCTTACAAGACTTTTGAACAAGGTATGAATCGGACTTGTTTTTGACCAAGTTATTTCACATCCCTGTGTGTGCAATTGAGTTCATTTATGTGGTATTTGTCAGGATACCGCCAGTGCTAGATAGGCTTTCAACCAAACCTGTACTGAGGATCACCTAATTAGCTCCACTAACTCCTTTATTGTATTTAGTCAGATTAATCTGTGGTGCTATCTAGGATACCATAAGCTAGCTCATCCACATGCAAACATTGATCTGCACACAAGTTAATGTGACAGATGTATCGTCATGCGGGAGGTTTACCACCAGTGACCGATAGGCTATCAACCAAACCGGTACTGAGG
Organism: Wollemia nobilis; assembly: GCA_028583015.1. Classification (NCBI taxonomy): domain Eukaryota; kingdom Viridiplantae; phylum Streptophyta; class Pinopsida; order Araucariales; family Araucariaceae; genus Wollemia; species Wollemia nobilis. The sequence continues at coordinate 1,728,187 of JAQPPZ010000840.1, read as the reverse complement.
CTTGCCTCATGACCTGTCGGAATGCTGAGAGTTCCAAGGATTCAAGTTCAACTCCCTTCTTTTCTTTAATTGTATTGGGATACTTGCTCCTTTGTAGTGATAAAAATCACTGTTTATTTTTGTTTTATTTGTTTTTCTTTTGAGCAAGGGATTTGGATATGGAGTGACGAGAATCACTATTGTTTGTGCCTTTTGATGTGTGCACTTTGGGATATCAAATTTTGGAGTTTTGACTTTTGCAAATTTTTGATGTTTTGCAACTATTGAGAATTTTGGGATTCTTGGGGAATTGGGTAGGGAGGATGCTTGTCCTTTTGCCAACTCTCAGCATTCTTGGGGTCATTCGCACAGGGGGATGAGCAAGATAGTCGTTTCGCTTATGGTGACCTGGATTGCTTTGCAAGTTTCATCTTTCGTTCACACAACTTGGGAATTTTTATGTGTTTTAATTTGTGTTTGGATGCTACGTAACAAGGTGTGATCCAAGTAGAACTCTACCTTCATAAAATCTGTCTGACTTGGTACAGTACGTGGCTAGAAAGCAAAATTACGACTGAAAGATGAAAACTCTTGATACATTCGAAGACCACTGACTCTAGTGTGGTAAACAATAGTGAATGGCATTTGTTTGTTTGTTTTATAAAATGGAAAAATGTGGAACAAGATGGACTAGCAGAGTAATTACAGTCTATGGTGCCTTTGACCTGTACGACCACAAATATGCAATGTATGGGTGTGATGCTTAATGCAGCTACATATTTTTGTATTTTTGATGGATTGATTTTTGTGAATATGAAGATGAGATGCGAGAAGAGCTCTCTATTGATGAATTTGAGCATGCCTGGAAATGAGATGCAAATTTTTTTGTTGTTTTTGATGATTTTTGGATTTTGAATTTTCTTATTTTTGACCAAGCGATTGTGGGAATCCTTGGAGCATTTTGGGGTTGACCAAGCGATTATAGGAATCCTTGGAGCATTTTGGGATTGACCAAGCGATTATAGGAATCCTTGGAGCATTTTGGGATTGACCAAGCGATTATAGGAATCCTTGGAGCATTTTGGGATTGACCAAGCGATTATAGGAATCCTTGGAGCATTTTTGGGATTGACCAAGCGATTATAGGAATCCTTGGAGCATTTTGGGATTGACCAAGTGATTATAGGAATCCTTGGAGCATTTTGGGATTGACCAAGCAATTAGGAATCCTTGGAGAATTTTGGGATTGACCAAGCGATTATATGAATCCTTGGAGCATTTTGGGGTATGGCTCTCTTAGATATGGAATGGTCACAAATGACTGATATTCAAGGGTTCTGTTTCCTTGATTCCATCAAGAGAGGCTAGCCGGTATGTCCCGGGTCCTATTTTGCTATCAATGACATATGGACCTAACCAATTTGCCATGAACTTGTCCCTTAGGTGGGATGGCAAACTAGAGTTCTGTTGGTTTTCCTTCAAAACCAAATCACCAACCCGAAAGTCCCTCAGGTGAACTTTCATGTTGTAAGCTTTCTTAAGTCGCTCTTGATAGATACGTAAATGCTCAAGAGCATTAACGCGTCATTCGTCAAGCAACGTAAGCTGGTCTAACTGAGCCTGCCATGCAGCATCATCATCGATGAACTCTTGCATTGATATGCGTAGGGAAGGAATTTCCAACTCGAGAGGCATGACTGCCTCGGAGCCATACACGAGCGAAAATGGAGTGGGCCCAGTGGGCGTCCGAATGCTAGTGCGATAAGCCCATAGGGCAAGTGGAATTTGGATGTGCCAATCCTTATGACTGTCTACGACCGTCTTTTTAAGGATGGCAACTAGCATTTTGTTTGATGCCTCTGCTTGCCCATTTGCCTGCGGATAATAGGGTGTCAAAAAACTATGCTGAATTTTGTACTTTGTGGTCAAAGCACGCACGTCTTTGTTCTTGAATGGCGTCCCATTATCCGAGACTATTTTGGATGGAATACCAAAATGACATATGATGTTATGCAAAATGAACTCCACAATGCGGGGTCCTGTCGTAGAGGTAAGCGGAACTGCTTCCACCCACTTGGTAAAATACTCTGTGGCCATTATGATAAACATGTGATGGCCTGACGATGTAGGGGAGATCTTTCCAATTAGATCGAAGCCCCACTACAAAAATGGCCAAGTGGACTGGACTATCTGCAAGGCCTAGGAAGGTACGTGCATCAAATTGGCATGATGTTGACACTTCACGCACTTCCTAACATATGCACAACAATCTCGCTCTAAAGATGGCCAATAATAGCCCATGCAAAGAATATGCTTTGTGATGGCCATACCACTGAAGTGGCCACCACATGTACCATCGTGCGCTTGGGCGATCGCCCAAGTGGACTCTTGTTGGTCCAAGCAATGAAGGAGGATTCCTTCATAGCTATGATGGTACAAAATGTCTCCTATCAAGACATACTTAGCCACTTTATGCTTGAATGCTCATTTTGTAGCATGCATCAATCCAAGCGGGAGATTACCTAACTTGAGGTAGTCTCTAATGGGTAAATACCAGTCCTGTTGATCGGAAGCCTCGATGGTATGAACAACCAATCCCTCTTGAAGTTCATCCCTAGAAAACGCTGAGTGGGATAGAACTTGTAAGAATAGCATTGTGTTGCTATTAATGGGAGTAGGGGAGAACAAGGACCCCCACTTGGCATGTTTCAGATGATCGTGGATTCGAGAGAACTTATCCGAGGATGGTTCAATTTGGATCATGTGGATTCCTGGCGTCAAGTCAAATCTTGCACGCTCCATCGCAGATTGTGATAGGGTTTTGACTTGAATGGTTGTCATATCACCAAAAAGGTCTTGCGGGATTAGTGACCCCAAGGAGGCCATTGTGTCCACAAAATGATTCGATGACCGAGGGAGTGCCTCGATGTCATACCACTCAAGTTTTGCCAGGAATTTGTCCACAAGGGCTTTATAAGCCTACAGAACTGGGCATTTGCATTGGAATACCCCTTTGACTTGATTGACAATTAACAACGAATCACCAAAGATGTTCAGTCATTTGATGTTCATGGCGATTGTTGTCTGAAGACCTATGAGCAAGGCTTCATACTCTGCATTATTGTTGGTGCATGGGAAATTTAATTTAAATGATAGGGGCATTGGAGCACCCTGTGGTGTGAAGAATACTATTCTCGTGCCACCACCTTGCTCACATTTAGAACCATCAAAAAATAGGGTTATGTCAGCCTATGACTCAGGCTCATCAGAATCTAGCGATTCTGAGACATGGAAGACCCCATCATCGGGTAGTTCTATGACTAGAGGCTGATCGTCTTCGAGAGGAGCCTCTGCTAGTTGATCGGCTATGACTTGTCCTTTGATAGATTTCTGTCCAATAAAATCTATGTCAAATTCCATCAACAACATGATCCATTTTGTCATGCGACTACTATGATAAGTACGACTCATCATGTATCACAATGGATTCTCCTTAGACACAACATACGTAGTGTTGCTCAACATGTAGTGGCATAGCTTTTTGGTAGCAAACACCACTGCCAAGCAGAGTTTCTCGACGTATGCATAGTTAAGTTCATAACTGACCAGGGTGCGGCTAAGATAGTAAGTAGCCTATTCTTTGTGAAGTTCATTCTTCTAGGCCAGCATGGCACCCAATGCCACCTCAGTAGCTGAGATGTATAAGTAGAATGACACTCCTGGTCTAGGTGGTGCCAATACTGGCGGTGAAGCCAAGTATTGTTTGATGTCATCAAAGGTTGACTGGCACTCGTCATCCCAATGAAATACTACCCCCTTGTGCAATAATTTGTTCATGGGTCGACACTTGTCAGATAGCTATGCTATGAAGTGCTTAATTGACATGACCTTTCCCTATAGACTTCTGAGCTACTTAATGGTAGTTGGGGGAACCATTTCAAGGATTGCCTTGACTTTTTTTGGGTCCACCTCGATTCCTCGCTTTGAGACTATGAAACCCAAGAGTTTTCTAGATGTGACGCCAAATACGCACTTCTTGGGATTCAGTCTAACTTTATGCTCCATGAGGCGATCGAGGATCTTGCTTAAGTCATCGAGATGATCTGGGCATAAAAGAGACTTGGCCAACAAATCATCCATGTAATCTTCCAAAGTTTTATGCATGTAGTCATGGAAGATGTACGTCATGGCACGTTGGTAGGTGGCACCAACATTTTTAAGGCCAAAATGCATGACCTTATAACAAAATGTCCCCCAAGGCATTGTGAACGCCATTTTTAGTTGGTCCTCGGGATTGATACGAATCTGATTGTATCCTGAGAAACCATCCATGAGGGATAGCATTTCGTGACCTGTTGTAGCGTCTACCAATGCGTCGATGCTTGGCAAGGGGAAATCATCCTTAGGACTCTCTTTGTTTAGATCTCAAAAATTAGTGCATATGCGAATCCTCCCGTCGGGATTTTTGACGGGCACCATGTTGGACAACCATGGCAGATAATCCATGCAGATGACAAACTATGCATCCAACAGCTTTTGCAATTCGTCTTTGACCATCAAGGCCACTGTTGGGTGCATCTTACGTAGTTTTTGCTTAACTGGCTTGATTGTCAGATCAAGCGTTAGATTATGCATGACTAGTTGCGGATCTAGCCCCGACATGTCTCTATATGACCATGCAAAAACCTCCTTCTTCTCTTTGAGAAGGGCAATGTAGTCGGCTTGCTCTTCGGGGGATAAGCTTACCCCTAGCTTGATAATCTATGGATTCATTGGATCTAAGCCGATGTCTACGTCAATCGTTTCCTCGATCGACATGTGGGATCCGTCCTCCAACTGATGTGGAGTTGGGATCAAATGGATATCAGTAGTTGAGTTTAAATCTGTGTTGGGAACCTCGGGTTCCTCTTCAGCCTGAAAGATATCCTGAGTTGTCCCTGGGGTAAAATGAGGCATTTTACCGAAATGCCAGTACTCTGATGGGGATGGAGGTGAATTGACGTGATCCCAGTCAATGGCATCTATGTCTAGATGTAAGGACCATGCTGGATCGGCCTGATTGCGGATGGGTGTGGTCAAGTCAATGGAGATCATGTGGATGAAATGATTTTGGTCTCCATTATCGCGGGTGTGATGACTCAAACATTGTGGATGTTCTCTGTGTTCTGGATCTAGTTTTGTAGGTACTGGCATGAATGGATCAGCCCTATGTGCTGATAGGAAGATAGGGTCTTCCCTCGGCACTGATGTCATTATAGGGTCTCGGGGTGGACGTTGCTCATCGTAAACTTGGAGCAGCAGATCCAACACTTGGTCCCACCTTGTTGGGTCTACGTACCACTCATGCCTTGGAAGTATGCCCATCTGTGCAAATAAGTCATTAATCTCCAAGGGACGTCGTTGTTGTATTTGTTGCCTTTGTTGCATTTGTCGCATGTGGTTGAGATAGGCCATCTCAGTTTCATCTTCCGAATCACTGTCGAAGATCCAAAAATGTTCATTTTCTTCAACAACTATTGGCGACATTAATGTCTCACCTTGTTCTAGCAAATTAATCTGGTCCCATTGTTGTTGTTCCACACTCCGTGGGGGGACCTGATTCTCTTGACACAACACTAGCTCGATTGGAGCCTCTAGAGGGAACAGATTCAAAAAGATCTCTTGATAGTTATTCATGGGAATCTCTCATGAGTGATCACTATTGGATTCAAAGGGATCATATGACACTGGTTCATATTCTGATTCATCCTCCGAAGATCCTTCTGGACATTGTTTATGCTTTCCTTGAAAGTGAGGTCTCAAAATTTCACCTCTCTCTAGCAAAGGAGAAGGGTTATTGATGTTACCAAGGGTGGTTGTTGACCATGGGAGGTAATCTCCCAATGTATATGTTGTGTTTGGGTTGGCATAAGGATTTGATGCCAATCCACCCTTGTTGCCTATTCCTAGGCCTTGCATGTTTTCCACCAAGATGTCTAAGGGCAGGGGTGGTTGAACCCTACTCCCGACTTGTCATAAGGCATTTGGTATCTTGGCTAGCAAAGGACACGCACTCCTTGCTCATACCTACCTAGCCCGTATCCATGCCAATTGCATTGGCCAAGATATTTCAGAGCAAAGTCCAGGTTAGACAGATAGTTGACATCTCCTGCAAAAGGCTCTTCGTCCTCATCCTTTTGCATGCATGGCTCAGCACCATGGTCAAGGCCCCCATACACAAAATTGGTCTAGTTCGGTGGGTAGCCTAAAGGAACAATTGTCCCGATGGGGAGGCGAGGTCTCCCCATGTCTTGCACTGACTCTAGCATGGGCGTTGCTACAACATTCTACACTAGATACTCCCCCAGGCCCGTATTGGCCATTTCAATAGTAATTGTTGGCGATTGAGAGGGAGGGAACGGAAGCCCTTTCGGAGTCCATTCCATGTTGGGTGGACTAGGAGCCTCAGCTTCCATTGTGCTAGGTATCTCTTCGGTTGAGATGGTTGATATTGTTGGCAACACCTCTTCCAGGGGTTGAGCCTCTTCCAAGATTTGTTTCCCTTTGTCCTTCTATTTAGCCATGATAGGTGGCATTGGTAGTGAAGGAGCGGATGATGAAGATGCACCTGGCTGGGGTTTTGATGGATTAGTCACCAGTGGTGCTCGTGACATCGGACCCTGTCTAGATGGATTTAATTGAAAATCCAAGTGCATCGATGGGAGGGTCGATTGCGGCATCAACTGCACTGCATTGCAATATTTGAAGGGTTCTAAGTCCGTCGGGACTACATGTACTTCTCCTTCAAATGCATACTTCAAATACTGGTGAGCTATCGAAGGGACACACTTCATGTCCTTGATCCATGGCCGCCCTAGCAATATGTTGTACGCCATCTCACCTTCCAAAATATGACACAATGTAGGTGAAAGCATGAGATTCCGAAAATAAAAAGAAACACTAATTGTTGCAATGTAAACTAACTAACTTGATGCACGAAATAAAATGGATATAATCGAATCAAAACCAACGTAAAAGGAGAAAGCAGGAGCACAACCCTTTTTATTAATGTGATTCCAACTCGGTTACAATACATCTCCTCCCTTTTTAGGGGCTAGGAGAGTTAGCATGTTTCCATTACAAAAAGTGAATAGTGATCTTCTTTCCGCATGCCCACATTTGAAACGGGCGGGCCAAAGTGTTGCCGCCGCTTATGCTGATGAATCCTTGCTTCTCGCTGTTTATCCTGCGTTCAGAGACACAATGACATTGTTAGTAGCACCTGTTGCAAGGAAGAAAAACTTGTTTTCTAAGAAAAATGATAAAAGATGCACGTAAAATATTAGCTAAATCGGTGAGTAAAATGATTTTAAATGACCTGCACATTTGACAGAAAACAGAAAACTTTACCAGAGGGCCGCTGCCATTAAAACAGTCGACCGATTTGCACTTGACTATAATTCGTCCATCGACAAGACGAATTCAACTGTTATTCGTCCGACTATTTAACGCGAATTTGACTGTGTTAAGACGCCGAATCAATGTTGTTACCTGCAGGTTAGTGGGACAACAAAAACGACAAAAGCATGATAATATTTGATAAACGTCTTCTGAAATCCAGATTGTGAACTATTTAAACAGCATAAAGTATAATGTGAAATAAACACGTGATAACAAAATAAATTAAATTGAAACTAAGAGTGAGTGTGGGGTGCCCAAGCGGGCCGCCCCCGTTAGAACTTGACTTTGACACCAATCCACTAGGGATGGGCTCAAAATCTCAGAGAATGTGGTGTCATCGAATTGATGGATCAAATGTGGTAAAATGTCGGGTTTAGGTCCGGATCCACGCTTCTAAAAGCCACCCAATAACCTCTCTTGCGAAAGAGATTACGGGTGTAGAAGAAATGAATCGAAAAGGGGTGCAATCGGGTGTTTAATTTGGCAGCACTTCGTTGCTTGGAAATGTCTACCAACTTGTCTTTTTTTGGGTGGGAAAAGTCCACCATTTTATAGACCCATGGGGTCTCTTTGGAAGGGCACGCAGGGATGCCACGTGGCGGCCATGCCTTCCCAAGAGGGAGGAGACTCCTCCCTGACTTGGGCTTACATGATTGCCCTTGTGATAGTCCTCTAACTACCAATCTGCCCACCTACGCGTGCATGCATAACGAGCGGCAATAATTGACTGTCTTCGGCTGCCACTCGTTTAATGTCTGCTTTAATGGTTTAATGTTTGCCTTTGATTGGTTAAAGTCTGCCTTTGATTGGTTAAAGTCTGCCTTTGATTGGTTAAGTCCGCCTTTGATTGGTTAAAGTCTGCCTAGGTGCAAATGCGAAGTTTGTCGCGATATCGCGACGTCGCGATATTGGAGGGAAGGTGGTGTCGCGATATCGTGACGTCGCGATATCGCGACACTTCGGCCAAGGCTTTCCTTTGGGATTTTGGTGTCGCGATATCGCGACGTCGCGATATCGCGACACTTCGGCCAAGGCTTTCCTTTGGGCTTTTGGTGTCACGATATCATGACGTCGCGATATCGCGACACTTCGGCCAAGGCTTTCCTTTGGGCTTTTGGTGTCGTGATATCGTGACGTCGCGATATCACGACACTTCGGCCAAGGCTTTCCTTTGGGCTTTTGGTGTCGCGATTTCGCGACACCCTCGGCCAAGGCTTTCTTTTGACTTTGCCTTGTTAAAATGACCAACTTTGCTTTGTTTACTTTTTGACCTTCTAAACTGCTGTGTAAGTGGCTAGGACCACTGTTTGACCTCTGAGGGCTGCCCTGAAAGCTGTGTGTGTCAATGCGATCAGTGTTTGTAGTCACATAATCGGATTGGTGCTGTTTTGGTGTCTACAGATGCCCCTTTTTGGGAAGCGCTATGGGTGACGCAGTGCTGAGCAAAAATAGATAACCAAAGCACTAATGATTAGGGTTTCTTGGTAACCTAACCAACTTTTGATGCCCCAAGTATGGAAAGGGCATGCATTCTTGAATCCTTGCTTCTGACGAGCTAAGGAATTTGATTTCAAGTGTTAACCTATTTTGGTGAGGTGTGACTTGAGCTTGGACATTGATCAGTCATGATTAGGCAAAGGGCGCAACCTTTTGTCCATAGGGGAACCTTGTGTTCATGCTTCGGGAATGCCAAGTGTTTGATCAATTTGATTGTTGCTTGTTTACTGCCCCAAGCAGGAGCGTGATTGTCTTTGTCAATGATTCTTTGAATGCATGTCATTGCTTTGATTGGGTGTGTGCTTGTTGATTGGTGACTAAGTGTGACTACCCCCTCAAGCGACGAATCGATGAGGGAATGACCTTCATGAGAAAAGCGACGAGTCGCTTGACCCAAGATGACTTGTGCAAGGGTGCCTTTAGATGGTTTACCGTTAAGCATGTGCAATTTCCCGACATTTGGACCTATTTTTGGTGGGTGTTAACCCTTTTGGTGATGCCATAATGGGGTGAAATCGTCAAAAACCCGTCTTCCCGTGGAGCGGTCCGGCTATGGTAGCCTTCTTGGGGAAGTAGGAGAGTGACAATTTGAGCCCCGACATCGATTTTCTATGCCAAGAGGTTAAGTGCAAGAGCACTTGTGTCCGACAATGCTTATTGCTATGTTTTTGTGTTGCATTTTTGTGATGTTTTTGTTGTTTTGATTTTCTTGCTTTGTGTATATGTCATGATTTTATGTTATGCACAATGATTGATGTTGATGGATGCATGCTACTTTATATTGATGTATGCACATGGTATGATAAATGCGATTGTTGTATGTTGATTTATTTTGATGGATGCATATGTTATGATGAATGCAAATGTTTTTGATTTATATGTGATATGCAAAAATGAAATGGATGAATAGAATTTGTGATGTTTGGCTATGGCACCATAGACTGTTTAGAACTCTGTTATTTTGTCTTTAGGCGATTGCTGTGATGCATGACTTTGTATGTATACATGTGGTTTTTCTTTTTTTTGTATTTTTTGATGGTATTGTAAGGATGAAAAGTAGCGCAGTTGGTTTAGAAATGTAGCTAAGGTTTTCTGAGACTCAGACGGTTTTAACTTACTAGCCATGACTGTACTTTATCTTACAAGACTTTTGAACAAGGTATGAATCGGACTTGTTTTTGACCAAGCTATTTCACATCCCCTGTGTGTGCAATTGAGTTCATTTATGTGGTATTTGTCGGGATACCGCCAGTGCCGGATGGGCTTTCAACCGAACTCGTATTGAGGATCACCTAATTAGCTCCACTAACTCCTTTGTTGTATTTAGTTAGATTAATCTACGGTGTTATCCAGGATACCATAAGCTAGCTCATCCTTATGCAAACATTGGTCTACACACACGCAAAGTGAATGTGACAGACATATCGTCATGCGGGTAGGATACCACCATTGCCAGATAGGCTATCAACCAAACCTGTAATGAGGATCACCTAGATGGTTTTCGAATGCTGAGAATTCCAGGGATTCAAGTTCAGGATATTTGTTGGCTGAATGATTTAGAAAGTTGCTCGTCTATATAGTGATGAAAATCACTGTTTATTTTCTATTAATTCTTTTTGAGCGAGGATTTTGAATAGTGGTGATAACCACTGTTATTTGATTTTGTGTTTTGAGTATTGTGAGTTTGGGCTGGTGAGTGGCCTTGATCCTTGTGGCCTTGGGGACGACTACGCATCCTTTGTAGGGACGTGTAGTACGAATCCTTACGACGTTTGGGAACCAAGGGGGTGATGGAGATTATGGAGTAAGGGCATTGATCTTTTAGGCCTTGGGGATGACTACCCATCCTGGTTAGGGGCGGATAGTATGAATCCTTACAACTTGGAGACCAAAGGTGAATGGAAAGTGTTAGGATGATGATTTGTTGGAATTTTGTTTGTGAATGGCGTTGATCCCTTTTGGGTCTTGGGGATGACTACCCATCCTTGGTAGGGACGTGTAGTACAAATCCTTACAACTTTGGGAACCAACTATGATTGGGATTTGGTAGTGGTGAAAACCACTGTATATGGAGGTGAATGGATAGGAAAGAGCTCATCCTTTTGTCAATTCTCAGCATTCTAGAACCATTCGCACAGGGGGATGAGCAAGATAACCATTTCACTTATGGTGACCTGGATTACTGCACAGGTTTCATCTTTCGTTCACACAACTTGGGAATTTTTATGTGTTTTAATTTGTGTTGGGATGTTACGTAACAAGGCGTATTTCAAGTGTAACTCTACCTTCGTAAAATCTGTCTGACTCGGTACATTACGTAGCTAAAGAGCAAAATGATGACCGAATCACGAAAACTCTTGATACATTAAAAGACCATCGACTCTAGTGTGGTAAAAAGCAATGCATGGTGTTTTTGTTGTTTTTGTAAAATGGAACAGTGTGGAACAAGATGGACTAGCAGAGCAATTACAGCCTATGGTGCCTTTGACCTGTACGACCACAAATATGCAATGTATGGATGCAATGCTTTAATGCAGCTATGTATTTTTGTATTTTTGATGGATTGATTTTTGTGAATATGAAGATGAGGTGCGAGAAGAGCTCTCTATTGATGAATTTGAGTATGCCTAGAAATGAGATGCAAAATTTTTTTTGTTGTTTTTTGATGATTTTTGAATTTTAACTTTTCTTATTTTTGACCAAGCGATTGTGGAAATCCTTGGAGCATTTTGGGATTGACCAAGCGATTTTAGGGATCCTTGGAGCATTTTTGGGATTTGACCAAGCGATTATAGAATCCTTGGAGCATTTTTGGGATTGACCAAGCGATTGCGATAATCCTTGGAGCATTTTGGGATTGACCAAGCGATTTTAGGATCCTTGGAGCATTTTTGGGATTGACCAAGCGATTATAGAATCCTTGGAGCATTTTTGGGATTGACCAAGCGATTTTGATAGATCCTTGGAGCATTTTGGGATTGACCAAGCGATTATAGAATCCTTGGAGCATTTTGGGATTTGACCAAGCGATTGCGATAATCCTTGGAGCATTTTTGGGATTGACCAAGCGATTTTATGGATCCTTGGAGCATTTTTGGGATTTGACCAAGCGATTTCGATAATCCTTGGAGCATTTTGGGATTGACCAAGCGATTTTATGGATCCTTGGAGCATTTTTGGGATATGGCTCTCTTAGATATGAAATGGTCGCAAATGACTGATATTCAAGGGTTCTGTTTCCTTGATACCATCAAGAGAAGCTAGCCGGTACGTCCCGGGTCCTATTTTGCTATCAATGACATATGGACCTAACCAATTTGCCATAAATTTGTCCCTTAGGTGGGATGGCAAACTGGAGTTCTGTTGGTTTTCCTTCAAAACCAAATCACCAACCCGAAAGTCCCTCAGGTGAACTTTCATGTTGTAAGCTTTCTTAAGTCACTCTTGATAAATACGTAAATGCTCGAGAGCATTAACGCGTCGTTCATCAAGCAACGTAAGCTGGTCTAGCCGGGCCTACCACGTAGAGTCATCATCGATGAACTCCTGCATTGATATGCATAGGGAAGGAATCTCCAACTCTAGAGGCATGACTGCCTCGGAGCCATACACGAGCGAAAACGGAGTGGCCCCAGTGGGTGTCCGAATGCTAGTGCGATAGGCCCATAGGGCAAGTGGGATTTGAATGTGCCAATCCTTATGACTGTCTACGATGGTCTTTTTAAGGATGGCAACTAGCATTTTGTTTGACGCCTCTGCTTGCCCATTCGCCTACGGATAATAGGGTGTCGAAAAGTTGTGCTTGAATCTTGTACTTTGTGGTCAAAGCACGCACGTCTTTGTTCTTGAAAGGCGTCCCATTATCCGAGACTATTTTGGATGGAATACCAAAATGACATATGATGTTATGCAAAATGAACTCCACAATGCGGGGTCCTGTCGTAGAGGTAAGCGAAACTGCTTCCACCCACTTGGTAAAATACTCTGTGGTCGTTATGATAAACGTGTGATGGCCTGACGATGCAGGGGAGATCTTTCCAATTAGATCGAAGCCCCACTACGAAAATGGCCAAGCAGACTGGACTATCTGCAAGGCCTGGGAAGGTACGTGCATCAAATTGGCATGATGTTGACACTTCACGCACTTCTTGACATAGGTGCAACAATCTCGCTCTAAAGATGGCCAATAATAGCCCATGCAAAGAATGCGCTTTGCGATGGCCATACCACTAAAGTGGCCACCACATGTACCATCGTGCGCTTGGGCGATCGCCCAAGTGGACTCTTGCTGGTCCAAGCAACGAAGGAGGATTCCTTCATAGCTGCGACGATACAAAATGTCTCCTATCAAGACATACTTAGCCGCTTTCTGCTTGAGTGCTCATTTTGCGGCATGAGTCAATCCAAGCGGGAGATTACCTAACTTGAGGTAGTCTCTAATGGGTAAATACCAGTCCTGTTGATCAGAAACCTCGACGGTATGAACAACCAATCCCTCTTGAAGTTCATCCCTAGCAAACGCTGAATGGGATAGAACTTGTAAGAATAGCGTTGTGTTGCTATTAATGGGAGTAGGGGAGAACAAGGACCCCCAGTTGGCATGTTTCAGATGATCTTGGATTCGAGAGAACTTATCCGAGGATGGTTCAATCTGGATCATGTGGATTCCTGGCGTCAAGTCTGAGCTTGCACGCTCCATCGCGGATTGCGATAAGGTTTTGACTTGAATGGTTGTCATATCACCGAAAAGGTCTTGCAGAATTAGTGACCCCAAGGAGGCCATTGTGTCCGCAAAATGATTCGATGATCGAGGGAGTGCCTCGATGTCATACCACTCAAGTTTTTCCAAGAATTTGTCCACAAGGGCTTTATAAGCCTGCAGAACTGGGCATTTGCATTGATATACCCCTTTGACTTGATTGACAATTAACAACGAATCACCAAAGATGTTCAGTCGTTTGATGTTCATGGCGATTGTTGTCTGAAGACCTAGGAGCAAGGCTTCATACTCTGCATTATTGTTGGTGCACGGGAAGTTTAATTTAAATGACAGGGGCATTGGAGCACCCTACGGTGTGAAGAATACAATTCCCATGCCACCACCTTGCTCACATTTAGAACCATCGAAGAATAGGGTTATGTCGGCTTGTGACTCAGGCTCATCAGAATCTGGCGATTCTGAGACATGGAAGACCCCATCATCGGGTAGTTCTATGACTAGAGGCTGATCATCTTCAAGAGGAGCCTCTGCTAGTTGATCGGCTATGACTTGTCCTTTGATAGATTTCTATCCAATAAACTCTATGTCAAATTCCGTCAACAACATGATCCATTTCGTCGTGCGACTACTATGATAAGTACGACTCATCATGTATCGCAATGGATTCTCCTTAGACACAACATACGTAGTGTTTCTCAGCATGTAGTGGCATAGCTTTTTGGTAGCAAACACCACTGCCAAGCAGAGTTTCTCAACGTATGCATAGTTAAGTTCATAACTGACCAGGGTGCGGCTAAGATAGTAAGTAGCCTATTCCTTGTGAAGTTCATTCTTCTGGGCTAACATGGCGCCCAGTGCCACCTCGATAGTCGAGATGTATAAGTAGAACGGCACTCCTGGTCTAGGTGGTGCCAATACTGGCGGCGAAGCCGGGTATTGTTTGATGTCGTCAAAGGCTGACTGGCACTCGTCATCCCAATGAAATGTAACCCCCTTGTGCAATAATTTGTTCATGGGTCGGCACTTGTCAGATAATTGTGCTATGAAGCGTTTAATCGATGCGACCTTTCCCTGCAGACTTCTAAGCTGCTTGATGGTAGTTGGGGGAACCATTTCAAGGATTGCCTTGACTTTCTTTGGGTCCACCTCGATTCCTCGCTTTGAGACTATGAAACCCAAGAGTTTTCTAGATGTGATGCCAAATACGCACTTCTTGGGATTTAGTCTAACTTTATGCTCCATGAGGCGATCGAGGATCTTGCTTAAGTCATCGATATGATTTGAGCGCAAAAGAGACTTGGCTAACAAATCATCCATGTAATCTTCCAAAGTTTTATGCATGTAGTCATGGAAGATGTACGTCATGGCACGTTGGTAGGTGGCACCAGCATTTTTAAGGCCAAAAGGCATGACCTTATAACAAAATGTCCCCCAAGGCATTGTGAACGCCATTTTTAGTTGGTCTTCAGGATTGATACGAATCTGATTGTATCCTGAGAAACCATCCATGAGGGAGAGCATTTCGTGACCTTCTGTAGCGTCTACCAACGCGTCGATGCTCGACAAGGGGAAATCATCCTTAGGACTCGCTTTGTTTAGATCTCAAAAATTGGTGCATATGCGAATCCTCCCGTCGGGCTTCTTGACGGGAACCATGTTGGACAGCCATGGCGGATAATCCACGCAGATGACAAACTGTGCATCCAACAACTTTTGCAATTCATCTTTGACCATCAAGGCCACTGTTGGGTGCATCTTACGTAGTTTTTGCTTTATGGGCTTGATTGTCGGATCAAGCGTTAAATTATGCGTGACTAGTTGCGGGTCTAGTCCTGGCATATCCTTGTATGACCATGCAAAAACCTCCTTCTTCTCTTTGAGAAGGGCAATGTAGTCGGCTTGCTCTTCGGGGGAAAGACTTACCCCCAACTTGAGAATCTATGGATTCATTGGATCTATGCCGATATCTACGTCAGTCGTCTCCTCGACTGACATGTGGGATCCGTCCTCCAACTGATGTGGAGTCGGGATCAAATGGATATCATTAGCTGAGTTTAGATCTACGTTTGGAACCTCGGGTCCCTCTTCAGCTTGAAAAATATCCTGAGTTGTCCCTGGGGTAAAATGAGGCATTTCACCGAAAGGCCAGTACTCTGATGGTGATAAAGGTGAATTGACGTGATCCCAGTCGATGGCATCTATGTCTAGATGCAATGACCATGCTGGATCGATCGGATTATGGATGGGTGCGGTCAAATCAATGGAGATCATGTGGATGGAATGAATTTGGTCTCCATTACCGTGGGTATGATACCTTGAACATTCTGGATGCTCCCTATACTCTGGATCTGGTTCTAAGGGAACGGGCACGAACAGATCGGCCCTATGTGCTGATAGGAAGACAGGGTCTTCTCTCGACACTGATGTCATGATAGGGTCTCGGGGTGGACGATGCTCATCATAGATTTGGAGCCATGGATCCAACACTTGGTCCCACCCCACTGGGTCTACATACCACTCATGCCCTAACCTTATGCCTAATTGTCCCATTAGATCTTCATGAGTTAAAGGGCGATTGTGCCGTCATGCATGATTGAGATAGTCCATCTCAGTCTCATCTTCTAAATCACTTTCGGAGATCCAAAAATGTTCATTTTCTTTAGCAACCATTTGCGACGTTGAGGTTTCTCCTTGTTCCAACAAATTAATCTGGTCCCATTGTAGTTGTTCCACTCTTGGTGGAGGTACCTGATTCTCTTGACACTGTATTGACTCAACTGGAACCTCTAAGGGGAACAACTTCAAAAAGATGTCCGGACACTCGTTTATGTTCTCTTTGGGGATTAGTGTCCTAAATTTCACCTCTCTCTAGCAAAGGAGAGGGATTACTGATGTTGCCAAGGGTGTTTGTTGACCATGGGAGGTAATCTCCCAATGTATATTCTGTATTTGGGTTGGCATAAGGATCTAATGCCAATCCACCTGTAGATTAAAGATACAACGCCAAACAAAAGATAAAGAAATCATGATAAAAAGTAATGCAGAACACAGTTGCACAAAACAAATGATTTTTATTAATCAATGGAGTTTAGAAACTCCTTTTGAGTACAACGGGGCTCGTAACCCTTTCCATGATACAAGATTACAATTTGTGCTAGGGTTCTCCGAAACCCTAGCTGGCACAATATGGTGGCGTCTCCGAAGAATGTATCCTTAACCTCAATAGAATGAGTGGGCTTCGTTGTATCCTTTGGCTCGGACCACTCCAGCTTAAGTAGCTGCTATCATCCAATCAAATCTGCCATTAAAATCCTGCACACATTAAAACTACAAAAAGGTTAGAAACTAGTAAGAGGGCTCCATTGTGTGAGCCCTCAAAAATAGTCTAAAACCCTAGAAATGAAATAAATAGAATGCAAAATCTAACGATGGATTAATACATAAAAATATTACTTTGTTTAGAATCTATACCTCTTTTTCTGTTAACACGGTAAGACCAGGCGGCACCTGGAAGTGATGTAATTGTCAAATCAGCTGTGGAAGGCGCCCTGGTGCGATCACTGAATGCCCGTGTGCTTATGGATCGGGGTTGCAGACGTCGGTCTACGTCTGTGGCTACGGGTAAACGCCCATGGGCACTTGCGACAAGAATGGGGGATTTTGTAGAATGTTGCAGAAGGGATGGTGGCGAAGTTGGCGACGGATGCGGCGATGGATGCGACGAAAAGGGACGACGATGGATGGGTAGGTTTAGCTGAAGAAGAGATAGATAGCGATAGATAACCAAAGAGAGATAGTAAAAGAGATAGGGTTTGAGCCATCAAGGTGACTCAATTTATAATCTACTCTTAGGGCACACTTTAGGGTTTTAACGACACTTTGAACGTGTGGCTAAGATTAAAGTGGATCCAAGGGTAGAGAATAAATCTAGGTTGTGAAACGGATTAAGATGGATGGACGGATGAGATTAAATGAAGGATGGACGGCTCAGATTAAATCACTTAAAGTATATTTATATATATATTAAAATATATTAAAATATTAAAAAATATATATAAATATTAATTTAAATAAATTTGGGAATGAAAAATGGCGAGAAAGGTGAAATTGGGCCAAATAATGGCGGGAAAAGGTGAAATTGGGCCAAATAATGGCGGGAAGGTGTGGATTTGGGCCAAATAATGGCGGGAAGGTGGATGACTGACACATGGCTAACAGGAAGGTATAGATGACTTACAAGTGGCTGGATTTTGGTGTCTACAGATGCCCCTTTTTGAGCTGCTTTGTGTGAAGACACAATGCAGCACAAAAACTTAAGACACTTGAAAAGCTGGATCAGACGCAACTCTCTCTCAAGACTAAAGCACAACTTTGAAGACCAAAGAATAAAAGAATATTTAAAATTTTATCAGCTTACCCCCTCAATTGGCGAGCGAGAATGGTTCTCACAAGCCAATTGGAAGAAATTTGGAAGAAAATGAACCGTTTTTGCCCCAACGGTGAAAAAAGGGGTTGGTGTATGAACCATCTGTTTATGTCCCAACAAGAAAGGGGTTGGTGTACAAACCAAAAAAGAATATGATTGAAGATGATATGAGTGATGTGAAAGATGGACCATTTTTTGCCCCAACGGTTATAAAGGGATTTTTGCCAAATTGTAAGTTCCATGATCATGTAAGATGAATTCCACTATAGGAAAATTAGAAATTGATAACGGATGCCCCAACTCCTGTGTGTGAGTCCATACTATTAATGAAATTGCCTTGTTGGCGCCATTGATATGCAGAGATGAAAGATGCATGAAAAGAGTCCAGAACTCAAAGATGCTCCTAGTGACTGTATGGATAATTCCTCGGGTCGAAACCAATCAACCTAGGTAGCCTCAATCTCTAGCAAGACTCAAAATAATGATGATATTAAAGATTGTCCATGTTTAAGGCCCCATGAACTAGGCCATCAATGACAACTATTGAGCAAATTAATCTTGGTATGAGGTCACTTGAAAAGTAGAATACCCAAAATTGATTTCCAATTTTCAAACAGTGAAATAATTGATGATGATAAATGGTAAGTGCCCTTATGGTGGTTTAATCCTCTTACCGAATTACATGGATGCAAATCGCTGCAATCGTTGTAACCTTCACAAAATGTTTTATTATGATAAGAAGAATGGATGAATTGAATTTGATGAAATTTGAAGGAGGTAAGCTTCAATTTTGCAAGTTTTGTTCCTTTATTCAATACTGACACCAAACGCCGGTCTGCATTTGTGGTTGGCAGAGACGCCCGCTAGTGTTTAGGCACTCTGCAAATGTAGGACTGCATCTAAATGCGCCATGAAATGCCCCACTGCATTTCAGGGCGCCAAAACCAGCTATTTAAACAGTTTCAGCGAGAATTTCGCTCATTTGTGCGTTCGAGCTTGAGAGAAGTGCGTCTGAGGGAGTGGAGTGAAAGGTTTGTGTGGGAGATTGAAGCACACGGGAGCTATGGCGGAGATGGGAGCGGACGCGCCAGTGCAGCCAGCTGAGGTATTTGTTCATTTAAGCAAGTACTTATTATGTGTTTTTTTTTTTTTTTTTTTTTTGCGTTTTTTTTTGGGAAAAATTTGTAACAAATTTTTGTTTTGTTGTTTTGCAGCTTAGGGTGTTAGAGGCACGACACCGGTTCTCCCCTATCATTTCGGGGATGAGGAGGTCGTTGTCCCAGGTAGACTGGGAGATATTGGAGGCAGTGGGGCTAGCGGAGGCAGCCCGGTTGGAGGTAGTTCGGGCGGATGAGGGGTACCTCTCGGCTTTGGCCGAGAGGTGGGATCCAGATCGGGGGACGTTCCAGCTCCCGACTGGAGAGATGACGGTGACGCTTGAGGATGTATACCGTATCCTCAAGGTGCCCGTGGAGGGGGCACGGGTGGAGGTTGGACGAGATAGAGCCACGAAGATGGCCAAGTTGTTTGGGGATGACTGGAGGGAGATCCGGACGGAGAGCGGGGGGATCCCATACTTGGCCATGTATACGGCCAAGGAGTTGGTAGCGGTGGAGGCTCTGATGATGTTCGTGTTGGCCAACATTGTGGCCCCGAACAGCATCGGGTGCAGGTTCCCATGGAACCTGATGGGTGTAGTGAGCGAGATGCTCACTAATAGGGTAGTGTATGCCTGGGCGCTTGCTTTATTGGCGCAGGTGTACCGGGAGTTGTATGAGGTTCGGAGACGGGGCCGAAAGGGCCTAGGTTGCAGTGTGGTTCTCCAGTGCTAGGGTTGGGAGCACTTCAGAGTGGCTCGATCGGAGGGGTTGCCATGGGCTCACCGGGACATGAGCCAGGCTTATGGTAGGAGATGGCCAGTGGCGGAGGAGAGACAGCCTAGCCGCCCCGTGAGATCGGGGCAATGGTATAGGAGATTATGGGCAGACTTGACAGATGCCCAAGTCATTTGGAGGCCCTGGCGGGAGGTGAGGTGGATCGGGGATGGAGAGCACCTGAGACGGGTGCGATAGGCCAGATGGGTAGTGGGGCGGGGCCATAGCGAGGCGGAGTACATACAGATGTCTCGAGTACTCCGCCAGGTCGGATTGAGGTAGGATGTCCCCGGTGAGCCAGTGCGCTACCGGAGGCACAGATCAGAGGGTGATTTGTCATGTGTCGAGCCATGGAGGGAGGCGACAGAGGATGATGAGGACATGGAGATCCTCGACATGGATGACGTCGGGGTGACAGCTGAGTATGCAGCATGGATGGCCGCAGAGCCGAGGTGGGAGCCACCATTGGTGGCTGGTGGAGCCAGAGAGCCCGAGGCTGGGGCTGGAGAGGGCGAGGGAACCACGGAGGTTCCCAAGCACAGGGAGGGTCCCCGCCTTCGATCTGACAGTCGAAGGTGAAAGGGGAAGATGGCATGGTAGGCTTCGGGTAGCGAAGATGACGGGGAGGATGGCAGAGAGGGCCTAGGAGAGGCTACAGGAGAGGCTAGGGAGATACCCCCTAGCGGGCACGAGAACGAGCTGACGTAGCTGCAGCAGATAGCAGAGCGCGATGCTATGTTAGCTGCACGGGACGAGAGGATAGCTCGGTTGGAGCAGCAGGCGGTGGAGCGGGATGCCCGGTTAGCTGCTCAGGAGGAGAGGATGGCCCAGCTGTAGGCGGACTTGGATAGAGCGACCGGGGTGCCCCAGGATGACGAGGGTGACGAGACTCCAGGCAGAGCTAGCGGAGCGGGAGCGACGACACGGGATAGACATAGCTAGGTTTAGGTCGAGGACTCGTTACATTGAGGCTCTGGAGGACACATTGTTTAGGCATCACATTGTGTTGCCTGATCCTCCATCCTCTTCTGTCTCTAGGCGTAGTGAGTCTAGACACACCACTAGGTCTAGGGCTCCTACTAGGTCTTAGGGGTCCTCTTTTGATGGTTAGCTTAGTGCTTAGATGCACTCTTTATGAGCCTTGGTGCTCTATTGTATATTGTAGCCTTTTGGCATTCCTCGTACAGTTTGTCCTTTATACATATATATATATATATATACATGGCTTTTATTTATTTGGTGTTTTACTCTCTTTTGTGTGAATGCCTATGTTTTTGTGATGCATGTTTTGATATGTTTTAATGTTTTTGATGCATATGTGATGGAATGGAATGCAAACTTATAGATGATTAATGCGAGACTAAGTATATAACATACAAATCTATGGATGATTAATGCAAGACTAAGTAAATGATATGTAAATCTATGGATGATTAATGCAAGACTAAGTAAATGAAATATGCACTAAGAAGCACTCATATTTTTAGATAGTTAGATTTAGCCAACTTGTTATCATAATTGTTTAATCAGGGGCACCGAACTTGGTGGCTTGTGAATGGATGACGTATGGAATGACATGAATATGGAAGAAGATATGGAGGACGATATGGAAGAAGATATGGAGGAAGACTGTTTTACAAAGACTCAAACATGCTAGTGGTATCAAACAAACTTACTAATATTGCCTAATTCAACTAGGACCAAATGTGTGTGCATGCGAGTTCATTAACCAAATCAGAAGCATGGTAGTGACTCTAGGCAATCAAAAACTTGTGTGTGTGCAAGTGTGTTCATTAACCTCATCTTGCATAAATTAGGTAACCTTGTTATGGAGAAGACCCCGAAGCTAGTTTGTCCGTATGAGCATTCAGAGGTCTCTTTTTGAGGAGAGACATGTCGCCACGCAATGAGTATACTCCACTTTGCCGAGTCAAGCGTCTATAGCCTCGGTGAAGGTTAACTCCATAGTCCATGTTGTTTTTGACCTTTGTAAGCCTTGGGGATGACTACCTATCTGTCTGACTTGGACAAGTAGTACGATCCTTACAACTTATTTGGGATCAATGGTGTGTGAAAAATGTTCATTTCCTTAGAGCTTTGGGGAATCGGATTCTCAACCGAAGTATGATGAGAATTTTACCCTATCCTTACTACTCTGTTTATATTTATATTTTGTGATTGCTTGTGATAGTGGTAAGAACCACTATTTTATGGACTATGTTTGCATGATAGGACAAACGAGGATTACCCTTTTCACTTCAAGGCACAACCCAAGGATGGTGTTATCTCTCTTTGACACAAGATGTTTTTAAGATGTGAAAATGTGATAGGTTCAAGACCGCTTTTGAAATCATTTCCCAATACTCAAGATTTTATTTAGTGTAATTTGTGATATGGCCCTAGAGAACTTTGACATGCATTTCAAAGTTTGCTTAAAACACTAGGAATGGGTGAGTGACTGAAAACATTTTGGCAATGTAAATATGTGCAAATGGAAAATGGGTGTACGAATGACAATTCGGTTTGATGGATTTTATGAAGGTGCCCCTGATTAAGGCAACATGACTTTTGCTTGACCAAATTTTATATCCAAAATATAGAATGGTCTCTAACATGATATGCAACTATGGCTGAAAATGAAATGTTATGGTTTTCAATGAGATGTATGCACATGAAATGCAATGTTTTTGAATGAGATGTATGCAACTAACAATGAAATGCAAATTCTTTTTATTTTATTTGTTTTTTTTTTTTTTGTTGTACAAGCCATGTATATATGTACATATAAAATTCAAACTATGCGTAGAATGCCCTCAAGTGTATAACATTAAGTGGTTCGGGTTCTTCCTCTCCCTCTAAAATGGCAAGTCTATAAGTTCCATTACCCACTCTTTCAGTGACCATATATGGACCTAACCAATTAGCCGTGAATTTATCTCGAAGATGCGGCAATGCATTGGTGTTTTGTTGATTCTCTTTAAGGACAAGATCTCCTACTTGAAATTCTCTTAGATGAACTTTGGCATTGTAAGCACGTTTCAATCGGTCTTGATAAACTCGCAAATGCTCTAAAGCATTGATTCGTTTTTCATCTATGAGTGTGAGTTGATCAAGACGTGCTTGTCTAGCGGTATCATCATCGATAAATTCCTACAAAGAAATTCGCAAGGAAGGGATCTCGAGCTCAAGAGGCATGATTGCTTCAGCTCCATAGACCAAAGAAAATGGCGTTGCCCCAATGGGAGTTCTGATGCTTGTTTCGTAAGCCCATAATGCCAAGGGGATTTGTGTATGCCAATCTTTATGATTTTCTTTAACAAGTTTCTTAAGAATAGCAATTATGGTCTTATTGGAAGCTTCAACTTGTCCATTGGCTTGTGGGTAGTAAGGAGTTGAGAAACTATGTTGGATATTATACTTTTTGCAAAGAGCTCGAACATCCTTATTCTTAAAAGACTTGTCGTTATCAAAAATGATTTTAGAGGGAATACCAAAACGACAAATGATATGGTGAAGTATAAACTCCACAATTCTAGGACCTGTCGTACTGGTTAGAGGAATAGCTTCAACCCACTTTGTGAAGTATTCAGTGGTTGTAATGATGAAAGTATGTTGTCCTGAAGAGGCAGGTGAAATCTTGCCAATTAAATCGAGACCCCATTGTGAGAAGGGCCAAAGGCTTTGGATGGGCTGTAAAGCTTGTGATGGTATATGGGTTAAATTAGCGTGTTCTTGACACTTTTTACATTGTTTAACATATTTGCAACAATCTTGTTCCATAGTGGGCCAATAATACCCCATACGTAAAATACGCTTCGCAATGGCCATTCCACTAAAATGACCACCACAAGTACCATCATGGGCTTCAGCAATAGCTCTATGTGTTTCACCGCTTCTAGACAGCGGAGGAGTACTCCATCATATCCACGTTTATACAACACATCCCCCAAAAGAACAAAACGAGCTGCCTTTTGCTTAAAACAACGGCGGGCAGTTCGAGACAAATCAGATGGGAGTGTTCCAAACTTGAGGAAGGCTACTATCTCACTAGACCAAGGCTCATATGGATCCGAATGGATAAAGCAAACATCTTTTTCATCCTTAGACTCAGCACGAACAATTGCAGACTTAGAGATTGTGGAAATGATTAGGGGTTGTACCTCTCCAAGGGAGTCCTTTGGAATCAATGATCCAAGAGAGGCCATGGCATCCGCAAATCTATTAGTCGAACGAGGCAAACTAGTGATCTCATACCAATCAAACTTAGAGAGCAACTTCATTGCTACATCATGATAAAGCTTAATGGTAGGTTCTTTGGCTTGGTATTCTCCTGTAATTTGTTTAACCACGAGTTGAGAATCCCCAAATATCCGAATACGCTTAATGCTCATAGCTATGGCTGATTGAAGACCTAAAATTAAGGCTTCATACTCTGTTGTATTATTGGTGCATTGGAAGTCTAGTTTGAATGATAAAGGGATGGGAATCCCTTGAGGTGTATGAAACACAACTCCAGCACCTTGACCTTTCGCGCACTTAGAGCCATCAAAGAATAGCGTGATGTCAACATCTTCCTCTAGAATGATGTCCTCTTCTTGTTCAGTGATAGCAAATACCGAATCATCTGGGAGCTCAATAATCAAAGGATGATCACTAGGTAGTGGAGCTTCCGCAAGTTGATCGGCTATAACTTGACCTTTAACAGATTTTTGGCTAATGAATTCAAGATCGAATTCGGTAAGCAACATTATCCATTTAGCGGTACGAGTGTTATTATAAGTGCGAGACATCATATAACGCAGAGGGTTTTCTCTAGCTATGACATATGTTGTATGGCTAAGCATATAATGACGAAGTTTCTTAGTGGCAAAAACCACTTCTAAGCACAACTTTTCCACATAAGCATATCGGGTTTCATAGCTTACCAATGTTCGACTAATATAATAGACAACTTGCTCATGATTTTGTTCATTCTTTTGTGCAAGCATTGTCCCTAAGGCAAAGTCCGTTGCTTGAGATATAAAGATTGAAAGGGACCCCTGGACGAGGCGGAGCTAAGACTGGCGGGAGATGCTAAGTACTGCTTGATGTCATCAAAGGCTTTCTGACACTCATCTGTCCATGAAAATTGTACCCCCTTTTGTAGTAGGTGGCAAAATGGCCTACATTTATCAGAAAGTTGTGCAATAAAGCGACGGATTGAATTAATCTTTCCTTGCAGACTACGCAACTCCTTCAAATTAGTTGGGGGACACATTTCCATAATGGCTTTGACCTTGTTTGGGTCCACCTCAATACCTCGTTTAGAGATAATAAAACCTAGGAGTTTGCCTGAGGTAACACCAAAGACACATTTCTTAGGGTTCAACCTTACTTTATGCTCTAGAAGCCTATCAAAAACTTTTTCCAATACATCAAAATGCTCTTGTCGAGTTTTAGATTTTGCCAATAAATCATCCACATAATCTTCGATAATCTTATGCATATAATCGTGGAAAATATAAGTCATGGCTCGTTGATAGGTTGCACCTGCGTTCTTAAGGCCAAAGGGCATCACCCTGTAACAAAAAGTTCCCCAAGGTGTGGTAAATGTTGTTTTGTGTTGATCTTCAGGGTTTATTCGAATCTGGTTGTATCTTGAAAATCCATCCATGAACGAAAGCATTTCATGACCAGCGCAGGTGTCGACAAGAGTATCAATGTTTGGAAGAGGAAAGTCATCCTTAGGACACGCTTTATTTAGATCTCAAAAATTGGTGCAAACACGTATTCCCCCGTTAGGCTTGCGAACGGGTACCATGTTAGAAAGCCACTCAGGATAATCAATCGGGACGACAAATTTAACATCCAGAAGTTTCTGAATCTTCGATTTAACTATGAGGGCCACGGTAGGATGCATTTTCCTAAGTTTTTGTTTGACAGGTTTAGCATCTTTTTGTAAGGTGAGGTTATGGACAACCAAATTAGGGTCTAGGCCTGGCATGTCTTTGTAAGACCATGCAAATATCTCCTTCTTCCGCTTGAGTAGAGCAATCATTTGCTCTTGTTCCTCTGATGATAGACTTTTAGCCAGTTTCACAATTTGGGTGCCATCTTGGTCTAGTACTAAGGTCTACATCGATAGTTTCTTCAATAGACATGTGGGAACCTTCCTCAAGCTGATGGGGAGTAGGGATCAGATTTATGTCATCTAAAATGTCATCAAGCTCCTGTGCCTTGCTCTCGTCTATGTCTGCCTGGAAGACCTCTGGCTTAGAAGATGAAGGTGAATGTGGAGGTGAAGGAGGAATGTAGTTGACGGAAGCCCTTAACAATTCCTCAGAAAGGATGAATTCTGAAATAGATGGAGGGGATGAAATCCGATCCATGCCAATCAGGCTTGGGTTGATCAGGATTGGCTTATCCGGATCATATGGATTATGGAGTGGGGTGAATAAGTCTTCAAAATTCATTGTCGACTTATGGAAGAAAGGATGGGCGGAATGGAAGGGAAAACCGGTGAAGACCTCGAAAGACCTGAAATGCAAAACAACATAATTTTTCAGTTTTTTTTTTTTTTTTTTTTTTTTTTTAGTTTGAGTTTTTTTTTTTTTTTTTCGAATTTTCTGATTTTTTTTTTTTTTTGGTAGTGGTGAAAACCACTATTTTAGTATATACATATAATACAGGTTTGGATTATGGCTTATGGATGTGGTGGAGGGGGTGGTTCACCTCGTTCTTGTGGAAGAAGCAAGCAAAAGATGGCCTCTTGGAGAGGGAACAATTGGAGATAAAACTCGTCTTGTTTAATGAGGGGAACAATGGGCGCCGACTCTTCTTCAGATTCATCACCATTTGACATGACGTCAAATTCTTCATAGGCTTCATCTTCGGATTCGTCGGGGTGGAGGATTTCTTCTTCCGAATTAAGATTAATGCTTTGAAAAGCTCGTTCAAAAGAAGAAAGGGATGGAAGTGGTTGGTAGCCCAGACCAAAATGCTCAGTGGGTCTACGGTATGGCATATCGATGCGTTCAGTTACCCCTTGCTCGTATCGACCTAGGCCAAATTGCTGCCAATTATGTCTATGGAAATAGCGAGAGGGAAAACCCTCCATCCTTTCGATATTGGCAAGGACTGGATGCTTGGGTTCTAGTATGGTGGTAGGACTAGAAGATGACTCTATTCCCCCATATACAAAATTAATGGAATTTGGCATAGAACCCATGTTATAAATCGATCCAATGGATAAATGTTGGTCATGTGGACGACCAAAATCTTTAACTTGTTTGCACATTGAACGGTGTGATGTGGACATCTTGGATGGCATACTCACCAATACCTGCATCAGTGAGATGGACCTTGACTTGGGAGGGAGAAAGACTAGATGATGGAATAGAAGAATGTGGGATAGAAGAATTGGAAGGATTTGGTTGGGTTGATGCTTCACTAACTTGTGAAACATCAGTTGGTGATGGTTGGGAAGATGGAGGAATAATAGGTGATGTTGAAGAAGGTGTAGAAGAATGGGGTAATGACGTGGAAAGAGGTGATTGGTCATGGCCACATGTGCATGTGGTCACTGATGAAGAAGAAGGAAGATTAGGAGATGAAGAAAGTGGTGAATGAGATGTAATAGTGGAAGAGGAAGATGGTTACGATATGATGGGTAGCTCCTCAGGAATGGGAGCTTTAGAAGAAGATGGTATAGAAGAAGTAAATGGGGTCAAGAAAAGATGAGTGGATGGCAACACAATCTCATAAGGATTTGAGACATAGTTGCAATGTTTGAAGGGTTCAATGTCAGCAGGTACACAATGAACTTGTCCCTCATATACATACTTCAGACATTGATGCAGTATAGAAGGGACACATCTCATCTCCCTAAGCCAAGGCCATCCAAGCAATACATTGTATGCCATGGACCCTTCCAAGATGTGAAACAAGGTATGCAAAGTTCGGGCCCCTACCTCAATGGGCAAGATAATCGTGCCAACCGTGGAAGATAAAGCATCATTGAATGCTTTAAGAGTAAAAGTCGACTTTGTGATAAGGGATGGCGATAGCTTTAGATGACTCAACGCCGATGTTGTAATGATATTGATTGAGGAACCGGTGTCAATTAAGACTCTCTTGAATGGCTTGTGATCGATCTTGGCCATGATATGCAGTGGAGGATCTATACTTTTCGTTGACATAGGTTTGATTTCAAAATCATAGAAAGTGATGGAGGGCTCCATGCATGTTTGAATACTCCCCACAAAGTTGTTGAAGGCATTAGTATCTTGAGTTTGAAGCTCGATTGAATTTAATATTTCCATTAATGCCTCTCTATGCGGGGGAGATTGTTGAATGAGGTCATAGATCGATAACTTGGCGAAGCCATTTTTAAACTGGTAGTTAACCGGCTACTCAATGACATGATGGGTCATTGGCATTGAGTAGAATGATTTAGCGGTTGTTGAGAAGTACTAGCATGTCGTTGGGTCACTGTTACCTGAGGTGGACTGGGGGTTTGTACAGGTGGTTGTGGTTCAGCTTGATTTGGTTGGTTCGCCCTTTGACCCCGGGTTACTACGTTAATAGTACCCACAAAACCTTGGTATTGTTGTACATGGTTGACTTGATTAGGAGGAGTTACCTGAGTTACTCCCCTTGAAGTTGTTGGAGCTTCCTCTTGATGTGGAAGGGGTGTTTGAAATACACCAAGATTTTGATTTTGTTGGGCTAAGGGGCTATCCAATTTAATGGCTCCAATCTCAATAAGATCTTGGATCACATGTTTGAAAGTTGTACAATTATTGATATCGTGCCCATTTTGCCTATGATAAGGACAAAATAGGTACTCCTTGTAATACTTTCCCCTTCTAGATGGTTCTAAAGGTTTAAACTCAGGTAAATTTAACTGATTTGTGCTATATAACTTGTTGAATATGACCGCATATGGTTCATCTAAAGGTGTGAACTGTCGCTTGGGATGATTGTTTTGCCAAGGTCGAGTTTCCATGGTTGGCCCAATATTGGGATCTGGTTGAGTAGGGGCGGGTACCGCATGATAAGCAATTGGTTGCGGTTGACTTTGCATTACTTGTTGTTGTTGAGCCATTACAGGCTGACTCGCCACCACTTGATTAACTTGGTTAACATTTGAGGTTGTACTAGCCTGTGTTTGTTTGTTTTGGCCATAATTATTATTTCGTTGTTGGCCCTTTTGTTGCCATTCTTTTCTATGGGGTTTTAAAACACACTCTTGGACTTTAATGTCTTCTATGATACTTGCTTGGGCCAAAGCCTCTTAAAAAGTCCTGTATTGTTGTAATTGGAGTAACCAAGAGATAGGTTTTAGACAACTCTTGGTGAACATTTTGGTTAACTCCTCCATTGGTAGGGAGAATGGCAGTTTATTAATGATAGCCCTCCAATGGTTTCCAAAGTCATAAACAGTCTCATCATCATGTTGCTTGAGCTTGTATAAGTCGGACAATGAAACTTTCCTTTGTACATTTAGGGAGAATCGTTCTAAAAACAGATTAATCAATTGTTCGTAAGCATAAATGCTATGGTGAGCTAAATGATTGTACCATTGTACAACATCTCCTCCTAATGTCTGAGGAAAATTTTTGAGCATAAGAGCATCATTATTTTGGATTCTAAAGTAGGCATGCATGAATGAGCTCACATGTTCATGAGGATCCTCAGTTCCTCGAAATTTGTCAAACTTCGGTAATGTGAAATCAGTCGGATATGGCGGTGAAGGTACCGAAGGATGAATTGGTTGATTGATCAATGACCTTAGCGTAGGTTTTTGACTAGATGAGCCAGGCATGTTGAGCATAAGGTTGTCAATCTGTTGTTGTATCGCATGGAGTCGAGAATATTCATGAAAATTTTGACTCGTTTGATGATTATGAGGATGCAATGGAGGAGTTGAAAAATGATGAGATGGGATGAAATTGCCTGGATTAGGCGGTGTGGAATGGACAGGTTGTTGGTATGGATGATACCGAAAAGAAGGTGATTGGTTTGAATGATGAACTAGACTGGGTTGGGAGAAAGGTGGGGTAGGAATGGACACCACCGAAGATTGGGGTACCCAGGTGGGGCCTGAGCTAAGAAAATCTGGCTGGGTAGAAATTGGTTGAGGTGTAGGATTTACTACGACAGGTGGTTGAGCATTTTGTTGTTGTTGTTGCTAAAGCAACTTGTCGAGGTACTCCCTAACCTTATTAATCTCTAACCCAAGGGAGGTGGGATGATTGGATGAAGGTGGAGGGTAGGCTGCCATGGTAGTCACAGGAGACTGCGTAGCAGGGGCAATGAAGGTGGCTAAAGTAGGCGGTACCTGGGAAGAAACAGTAGACTATGCCCCAGGTAGGGTGAAACCATAAATGGTTTGGGAAGAAGAGGGTTGAAATTGGTTATGGTTAGAGGAGGTTCCACCAGCCTCATAGAGAGAATTGGTGTACACCCGAGTAAATGGAGGAGAAAGTGGTCGGGAAGACACTACATTTGTCTCCAAAGGAGAATAATTGAGCATCTAGGAAGATGTTGGAGATGAAGCCGGCTAAGAAGATACAACATTAGCCTCAAAAAAAGGGTTAGTGTAGACCTGAGTGAAACTAGCGGGTATGTTTGATGCAATATCCTGCTGAAAAATAGAATCTTGCATAGGGGAATCTTGGATTGGCTCAAGGACATAACCGGTGCCATATCTTAAGTGAGTTTGCACTTGGGCCATATCAATGTGGGTAATATGATAGGAATTGTCTTCCTCCATGGGCATGGCCATGTGATAGACGGTAGAAGGACGTGAAAGACCTGCGAGCGAACCTGCCTGAAATTCACTAGGATAAGTGGCTATGTTGGTGGTGGGGATGTTCTGTGAATTACCCATTTGATTATTTAGATTTAACATTTTAGATTGATTCCTTGTTAAGACCATGAAGCAATAAATCTAAACAAATTCAGAAAAGAAGAATGCAAAACTGGAATGATAAATTTACACTAAAGAAATTATCAGAAAATAGTCACAACCTAGGTTTCAACCAATGTGTCTTACCTGCGGTTAATTAATTATTTTCTGATCTTAATCTGTAGTAAATTTTAAGTGTCCGGTTTATGAGTTTTGCATGTGATCTAATCTTGAATTATTCACAAAAAAAGGTAAAAACTATGGCTAGGAAAAGACAACAAGATTCTTACTGGTGATGAAATCTAGCAAGTTTGCTCGAGGGTGACCTATGGTGTCTAAGGTAGAAGTTTAATGGATGAAGATGAATTCCACCGTCACTAAACTTCATGCAATATGCAAGCAACAACCAATAATGCAATGTAAAAAAAAAATGTAACTAAAAATGTAACAAAAAAAAATGTATATACAACTTAACTGTTCTTTTCCAGATTACTTAGTTTTTGTTCATTTTAAAGCAATGATCTGAAAAAGAAACAGAATACAACAAAAAAACCAAAAACGTAAAAAGTACAGTTTAACAAAGAAAAAAAAAAATGCACTTACTCGGAAGCCTACGCTTTTTCTGTAAAACTGCCTTCAAACGCCCAAGGGAGTCTGCGCAGGCTGAAACGCACCTCTGCGTTTCGAATCGGACTTCCAGACGCCACTCTACGTCTACTGCATTTTCTGCAAACTCCTCAGAAACCCTAGTTTGCTGGAACAACGAATTTCACGATTTTTGAAACCTACAAAATAAAACAAAAACAGGAATAGATCAGTAAAGCAAGTATTAAAAACATGAAACCCTAGGGGGTCCCACCGTGATCACCATTTGTAGATTAAAGATACAACGCCAAAAAAAATATAAAGAAATCATGATAAAAAGTAATGTAGAACACAGTTGTACAAAACAAATGATTTTTATTAATCAATGGAGTTTAGAAACTCCTTTTGAGTACAACAGGGCCTGTAACCCTTTCTATGATACAAGATTACAATTTGTGCTAGGGTTCTCCGAAACCCTAGCTGGCACAATATGGTGGCGTCTATGAAGAATGTATCCTTAACCTCAATAGAATGAGTGGGCTTCATTGTATCCTTTGGCTCGGACCACTCCAGCTTAAGCAGCTGGTATCATCCAATCAAATCTGCCATTAAAATCCTACACACATTAAAACTACAAAAAGGTTAGAAACTAGTAAGAGGGCTCCACTGTGTGAGCCCTCAAAAATAGTCTAAAACCCTAGAAATGAAATAAATAGAATGCAGAATCTAATGGCAGATTAATACATAAAAATATTACTTGCTTTAGAATCTATACCTCTTTTTTTGTTAACGCGGTGAGACCAGGCAGCACCTGGAAGTGATGTAACTGTCAAATCAGTTGCGGAAGGCGCCCTGGTGCGATCGCTGAATGCCCGCGTGCTTCTGGATCGGGGTTGCAGATGTCGGTCTGCGTATGTGGCTGTGGGTAAATTCCCGCGGGCACTTGCGATAAGAATGGGGGATTATGCAGAATGTTGCAGAAGGGATGACGACGAAGTTGGCGACGGATGTGGCGATGGATGCGACGAAAAGGGACGGTGATGGATGGGTAGGTTTAGCTGAAGAAGAGATAGATAGTGATAGATAACCAAAGAGAGATAGTAAAAGAGATAGGGTTTGAGCCATCAAGGTGACTCAATTTATAATCTACTCTTAGGTCACACTTTAGCGTTTTAACGACACTTTGAACGTGTGGCTAAGATTAAAGTGGATCCAAGGGTAGAGAATAAATCTAGGTTGTGAAATGGATTAAGATGGATGGACGGATGAGATTAAATGAAGGATGGACGACTCAGATTAAATCACTTAAAGTATCTTTATATATATATTAAAATATTAAAAAATATATATAAATATTAATTTAAATAAATTTGGGAATGAAAAATGGTGGGAAAGGTGAAATTGGGCCAAATAATGGCGGGAAAAGGTGAAATTGGGCCAAATAATGGCGGGAAGGTGTGGATTTGGGCAAAATAATGGCAGAAAGGTGGATGACTGACACGTGGCTAACAGGAAGGTATAGATGACTTACAAGTGGCTATATTTTGGTGTCTACACCACCCTTGTTGCCTATTTCTAGGCCTTACATGTTTTCTACCAAGATGTCTAAGGGCAGGGGGTGGTTGAACCCTACTCCCGACTTATCATATGGCATTTGGTATCTTGGTTGGCAAAGGACACACATCCCTTGCTCATATCTACCTAGACCGTATCCATGCCAATTGCATTGGTCGAGATATCTTAGAGCAAAGTTCGGGTTTGACAGATAATTGATATTTTCAGCAAAAGGCTCTTCGTCTTCGTCCTTTTGCTTGCATGGTTCAAGACCATAATCAAGGCCCCCATACACAAAATTTGTCTGGTTTTGTGGGTAACCTAGAGGAACAATTGTTCCTATGGGAAGGCGAGGTCTCCCCATGTCCTGTACTGATTCTAATGCGGGCGTTGCCACAACATTATGCACTAGATACTCCCCCAGGCATGTACTGGCCATTTCAACAGTGATTATTGATGCTTGGGAGGGAGGGAACGGGAGTCCTTCCTGATTCCATTCCATGTTTGGTGGTTTAGGAGTCTCATATTTTGTTGTGCTAGGTGTTTCTTCTGTTGATACTGTTGATATTGTTAGCAACCCCTCTTCTAGGGGTTGAGCCTCTTTCAGGATTTGTTTTCCCTTGTCCTTCTGTTTAGCCATGATAGGTGGCATTGGTAGTGAAGGAGTAGATGATGAAGACTCACCTGGTTGGGATTTGGATGTTTTGGTCACCAGTGGTGCCTGCGGTATTGGACCTTGTTTAGATGGATTTAACTAGAAATCCAAATGCGTTGAAGGGAGGGTCGATTGAGGCATTAATTGCACCGCATTGCAATACTTGAAGGGTTCTAAGTCCATCGGGACTACATGAACTTCTCCTTCAACTGCATACTTTAGGCACTGGTGAGCGATCGAAGGGACACACTTCATGTCCCTGATCCATGGCCGCCCTAGCAGTATGTTGTAATCCATCTCGCCTTCCAAAACATGGCACAATGTTGGTATTGTATTTTTTCCTACCTGGAAAGGCAGAACAATTGTGCCAACTGTCGAGCATATTGCATCGTTGAATGCTCACAGTGTGTATGTGGAAGCCGTGATATGAGAGGCTGGCAGCTTTAGATGTTTTAATGCTATAGTGGTAATGATGTTACTAGACAAGCCAGTATATACCAACACTCTCTTGTATGAGATCCCATTGACCCGTGTGATAACGTGCAGGGGTGGATCTGCCATGTCATTCGATATTGTTTTGACTTCATCCTCTCTGAAGGTAATGACTGGATCCATACATCATTTCACATGTCCCACGAAGTTGTTGAAAGAATCCACTTCATGAGGCTGTAACTCGATGGCTTTCAAAATTTCCATGAGAGCTTCTCTATGGGGTGTTGACTGTTGAATAAGCTCGTAAATGGAAAGCCTAGCTAATGTGGTCCGCAAACTCTACATGATATTGGTCCGTATCGTGACCTCAGGTCTAGGCAGAGGCAACTGCATAGGGCGTTTTTGAGGCTGCGACATTGTTGGAGCTTCCCTTGTAGCTACCTCGGGGGCAACTCCTGGGTACTTTTTGTTCCTGGTCACTATGATGATCATTCCCACAAATCCTTGCATGGGAAGATTCTATCGCACCTCATTAACCTGGAGAGGTTTTGCCTGTGCCTCGTGGGCAGGCAAAGGGTCTTTGAATACCCCCATTTGTTGATTATTTGGTGCTATGGGGTTGTCCAGGGCCAATGTTTTATTGTCGATCAAATCTTGGATTAATCCTTTGAATTTCCAACATCCATTCAAGTCATGTCCTCTTCGCCTATGGAACCTACAATATAATTCCTCTCTGTATCCCTTAGGCTTGGGAGCGTTAGGATCTACAATTTAGATTTTTGGAAGGGTGACTAAATTTGCCGTTGACAAGCGGTCAAATAGGGAGTCCCTGGACTTCGAATAAGGGGTGAATTGTCGCCTAGGGTGACGTTGTTGATTCTGCTCCTACTTTTTATTATATATTTCATAACTAGGAGGCACTGCCTGGTAATTATCCTTTTGTCGCTGTATTTCTTGCATAGGCTTGGGGAAATTTATCGCAACTTGATTAACCGTAGCAGGTTGCGATTGCGTAGTCCTGGTCTTAGTGGTTTTTTTCCACTCTTTATTTTTAGGCTTGGTGATTGTGCCCTCGCCTATTTTGATCTCTTCTATAACTCTGGCTTATGCCAAAGCTTCTTCTAGGCTGGCGTATTGCTGCAGCAACAATAGCCAAAATATTGATTTTAAGCAGCTCCGTGCAAACATCTGTGTGAGGTCATACATAGGGGGAAGGTAGGGTAGCTTAGAAAGCAAAGCCCTCCATCGATTCCCATATGCTGCTATTGTCTCTTCCTCATATTGCCTGAGGCTAGCCAAATCACTCAGTGATGTCTTCTTCTTTGCATTGAAGGCAAAGCGTTCAAGAAACACATCTACTAATTGATCTAGGTTTTTTATGCTATGTTTTGGTAACTATGTGAACCAATCCAAGGCAGGGCCTGCGAATGTGGTTATGAATGTCCTAAGCAACAATGCATCATTATCTTGAATGTCGAAGCATTGGCTCAGGAATCTTGTGACATGTTCTTGTGCATCCTCTTCACCTTTAAAGAATGCCAATTGAGGCAACTTCAAATGTTTAGGGTAAAGAGGTGTGGGCACTGAGGGATGCACTGGATGACTACGGAGTTGATGTAACATGGGCTTTTGATGCCCATAAGCTTTTGTCTCCACAAACTCCAAACTCTCTAATAGCGCTTTGTATGCATCGAAAGATTTTATTTCTTCCTCTTTTTTTTGCTTTCGTTGTGAGTTATGGGAGACTGGAGGCCTATGGGGGGGTGGTCGAATGGCAACCCTCCCGCCTTGATGGGGTGTTTTGGCCCATTCTATTTCTGGTTCATACTCCTCATAAACTTCTTGAGGAGTCTCTGGGTGAGACCTATGACCCTGATTGAGTCCCCGCTGAGGGTACCCATCATTGTTTTGGGGAGTGGCCTCCCTCTCGGGTCTATAAGGTCTCGGAGGCAAAGCTTGACGAGGTCATAGAGACCTGTCCTGCACCAAAGGGTTGTGCCTCTCATATTGTTCTGCTTTTTGGGTGCGAGGGGTTGGCACCCTCTCAGGTAGTTTATAGTGCAACTCATCCGCTTCGCGCTGCATGTGATCTTTATTAAGGCGGTATAAGTACTCTAACTCCTGATGACCTTACTCAAGCTGCATGATTTTAGCTTGGTAGGCGGCATGTCTGGAGACTATCGGGTCAACTTCGTTCACCCTCTTTTGCTCAGGAGGCTTGAATGTTTCTCCTATGTGTTTGCCTCGATCTTGATGATCTAAAATTTTAATGGGTCACCTCCCTCTGTCGAGGTAGGCGGCATTTACTTGATGGTCTAGCCTCGATGGGTGATCATGATATCTAGCAGGTGTGGAAACGCAAGGTTCCTGCACTGTATGTTGTTCTCGAGGAATGTGATGGTCTTCCTCGTACTCCCTTTCACATGGTGTGAAAGGGGTGAGCAGAGTGAGCTCGCCCTGTGTAGAGAGCCTTGCGCTCTAGGTTTTGTCTTTCTATTCTAATGGGAGGCAAATTAGAGGTACCATATTCACACCGTCTCTCCTCATGGACACTATGCCTCTCTAACGCTTCATCGTGCTGTGGCCACTCAGATCTAGCCTCAAAAGGCGGTTGTCTATTTACATTGAGATCTACATGTAAAGCTTCTTCCCGAAAGGGGCTGTGTTGAATGGGCAAACTCCACAGAGGAGGGTCCCAATAATTCCTTCTTGATGTGGCCTGATGTGGACTCTCTTGTAGGCCAGACCGCCAAGGCGGTATGGCCAAGTCCTCAGGGCTAAAGCGAAGGTGACCAGCGCCCTCTCTTTGTGTACCTTTCACAGCGTCCACCCTTGATTGGGCTTGGCTATGGGTGTACACCATTGTGGTGCTTCTCTACTAGCTAAGCAGATTTTTATCTCATTTATGATGATTTTTCTTTTTGTTACACTAAGCAGAAATGAACACACACATACACAAACAGTGATTATCTCTTTTAAAGATTAATAGTGTGTCCTAAACTGGTTTAGTGCATTTTGATATTTTGTTTTGTTTTTGCAAGTTTTGAAGAACGTTTAAATGCATAATTTTGGCTCATATGACTCCCATAAATGGTCACCCCTTCAATATACCATTGTCAAACCGATATACCAACATCTCTATATACCCACCCTTACGAGAGGGAAACTATAGGTAAGTGAGAGCAGATGGTACGTGGAACATAGGCGGTACGAAAGGGGGGATTGTACTGATAATGAAACCTACCATAGAAGACTTATCCTCGCGTGCATGGGAATCACCCCAGCAACACTCGGTCAGCTTTCATCAGGATTTACGCCTAACAACAGTGACAATCGAGGTGATGGATGCAAAATCAAGCCAAGGTGGTGATGAAATCCACCGATGGTCTTGATCAAGGGTTGGGGTTTTACGACCAGCTCCTTGGTTTAATTTTACCATGTGATGTGTGTGGGGTTCATTTTATTTAATAAAAATGAAACAAGAATAAACAAATTTCCCTAAGCAAGTAAAAGTTGACAGAAAAATAGAAACATAAATAATAATAAAAAAATGATAGGTATAGTTTTGGAACCTTACCTCTTTTCTGCTCAAATCGGCTGTCTTTTTCACCCAAATTGGCTGTTTTTGATTCGGCCCGGTACCTTTAAGCACAAAAACATAAATTTCAATCAGTTTTTGAATCTAAAAAAAAAACAGGGGACAACGTCCCACCGTGATCACCACTGAAAGCATGAGATTCCGAAAATAAAAATAAATACTAACTGCTACAATGTAAACTAACTAGCTTGATGCACGAAATATAATGGATATAATCAAATCAAAACCAACATAAAAAGAGAAAGTAGGAGCACAGCCATTTTTATTAATGTGATTCCAACTCGGTTACAATACATCTCCTCCCTTTTTAGGGGCTAGGAGAGTTAGCATGTTTCCTTTACAAAAAGTGAATAGTGATCTTCATTCCGCATGCCCACATTTGAAACGGGTGGGACAAAGTGTTGTCATCGCTTATGCTGATGAATCCTTGTTTCTTGTTGTTTATCCTGCATTTAGAGACACAATGACATTGTCAGTAGCACCTGTTGCAAGGAAGAACTTGTTTTCTAAAAAAAATGATAAAAGATACATATAAAATATTAGCCAAATCGGTGAATAAAAATGATTTTAAACGACCTGCACATTTGACAGAAAACAAAAAACTTTACTAGAGGGTCATTGTCATTGAAACAGTAAGCCGATTTGCTCTTGACTGTAATTCGTCCATCGACAAGACGAATTCAACTGTTATTCGTCCGACTGTTTAACGTGAATTTGACTGTGTTAAGACATCGAATCAATGTTGTTACCTGCAGGTTAGTGAGACAACAAAAATGACAAAAGCATGATATTATTTGATAAACGTCTTCTGAAATCCATATTGTGAACTATGTAAATAGCATAAAGCATAATGTGAAATAAACACGTGATAACGAAATAAATTAAATTGAAACTAAGAGCGAGTGTGGGGTGCCCAAGCGGGCCGCCCTCGTTAAAACTTGACTTTGACACCAATCCACTAGGGATGGGCCCAAAATCTCAGAGAATGTGGTGTCATCAAATTGACGAATCAAATGTGGTAAAATGTTGGGTTTAGGTCTGGATCCACACTTCTAAAATCCACCCAATAACCTCTCTTATGAAAGAGATTAAAGGTGTAGAAGAAATTAATCGAAAAGGGGTAAATGCGTGTTCAATTTGGCAGCACTTCATTGCTTGGAAATGTCTACCAACTCGTATTTTTTTTTGGGTGGGAAAATTCCACCATTTTATAGACCCATGGGGTCTTTTTGGAAGGGTATGCAGGGATGCCACGTGGCGGCCATGCCTTCCCAAGAGGGAGGAGGCTCCTCCCTGACTTGGGCTTACATGACTACCTTTGTGACAGTCTTCTAACTGCCAATTTGCCCACCTACGCGCGCATGCATAGCAAGCGACAATAATTGATTGTCTTCGGCTGCCACTCATTTAATGTCCACTTTTAATGGTTAAAGTCTACCTTTGATTGGTTAAAGTCTGCCCTTGATTGGTTAAATTCTGCCTTTGATTGGTTAAAGTCTGCCCTTGATTGGTTAAAGTCTGCCTAGGCACAAAGATGGGAGTTTGTCGCGATATCATGACACTTCGGCCAAGGCTTTCTTTTGGGCTTTTGGTGTCGCGATATCATGACGTCGCGATATCGTGACACTTCAGCCAAGGCTTTCCTTTGGGCTTTTGGTGTCACGATATCACAACGTCGTGATATCGCGACACTTCGGCCAAGGCTTTCCTTTGGGCTTTTGGTGTCGCGATATCGCGACGTCGCGATATCGTGACACTTCGGCCAAGGCTTTCCTTTGGGATTTTGGTGTTGTGATATCGCAACGTCTTGATATCGCGACACTTCGACCAAGGCTTTCCTTTGGGCTTTTGGTGTCACAATTTTGCGACGTCGTGAAATTGCGATGTCACAATTTTGCGACACCCTCGGCCAAGGCTTGCTTTTGGGCTTTGCCTTGTTAAAATGACCAACTTTGCTTTGTTTACTTTTTGACCATCTAAAACTATTGTGCAAGTGGCTAGGACCACTGTTTGACCTCTGAGGGCTACCCTAAAAGCTGTGTGTGTCAATGCGATCAGTGTTTGTAGTCACATAATCGGATTGGTGCTATTTTGGTGTCTACAGTAGGTATCATCTTTTGTCCTACCTAAATAGGTAGAACAATTGTGCCAATTGTCGAGCATATCGCATCATTGAATGCTCATAGTGTGTAAGTGGAAGCCATGATGTGAGAGGCTAGCAGCTTTAGATGTTTCAATGCTACTGTAGTAATGATGTTACTAGACGAGCCAGTGTCTACCAACACCCTCTTATATGGGATCCCATTGACCCACGCGATAATGTGCAGGGGTGGATCTACCATGTCATTAGATACTGATTTAACTTCATCTTCTCGGAAGGTAATGACTGGCTCCGTGCATCGTTTTACATGTCCCACGAAATTATTGAAAGAATTTACTTCGTGAGGCTGCAACTCGATGGCTTTCAAAATCTCCATGAGAGCCTCCCGATGGGGCGTTGATTGCTGTATAAGCTCATATATGGAGAGCCTAGCCAATGTGGTCCGCAAAATTTGTGTGAGTTTGGTTCATATCGTGACCTTGGGTCTAGGCAGAGGTAACTGCATAGGGTGTTGTTGAGGTTGTGATGTCATTGGAACCTCTCTTGTGGCTACCTCAGGGGCAACTCCTGGGTATTTCTTGTTCCTGGTCACTATGCTTATCATTCCCACATACCCTTGCATGGGGCAATTCTGTCACACCTCATTGACCTGAAGGGGTTTTTCCTATGCCTCATGGGCAAGCAAGGGATCCTTAAAGACCCCCATCTGTTTGTTATTTGGTGCTATGGGGTTGTCCACTGCCAATGTTTTATTTTCAATTAGGTCTTGTATCAACCCTTTGAATTTCTAGCATGCATTTAGGTCATGTCCCCTTCGCCTGTGGAACCTACAATACAAATCCTCTCTATATCCCATAGGCTTGGGAGCGTTAGGATCTATGGTCTAGATCTCTGGAAGGGTGATTAAATTTGCCACTGACAAGCGGTCAAACAAAGAGTCCCTAGACTCTGTATAAGGAGTGAATTGTTGCCTAGGGCGACGCTGCTAATTTTGCTCCTATTTTTTATTTTCTCTTTCATAATTATTAGGAGGTACTGCCTGATAATTAGCCTTTTGAGGCTGTATTTCTTGTGCAGACTTAGGGAAATTTATAGCAACTTGATTAACCGTAGCGAGTTTTTGTTGCATAGTCCCTATCTTTGTGTTTTTGTTCCACTCTTTCTTTTTAGGTTTGGCAATTTTTCCATCTTGTATTTTGATCTCTTCGATAACTCTAGCTTGCGCCAGAGCTTCTTCTAAGGTGGCATATTGCTGCAGCTGCAATAGCCCAGAGATCGATCTCAAAAAACTTCGTGAGAATATTTGTGTAAGGTCGGACATAGGGGGAAGGTAGGGTAGCTTAGAAAGCAGAGTCCTCCATTGATTCCTGTAAGCTGCCATTGTCTCTTCCTCATATTGCATGATGTTGGCCAGGTCACTCAATGACACCTTCTTCTTGGTGTTGAAGGCGAAACGTTCAAGGAACACATCCACTAATTGATCCAAGTTATTGATGTTGTGCTTCAGAAACTGGGTGAACTAGTACCAGGCAGGACCCACGAATGTGGTTATGAATGTCCTTAGCAACAACGCATCATTATCCTGAATGCCAAAGCATTGGCTCAGGAATCTTGTCACATGCTCTTGAGCATCCTCTTCACCCTTAAAGACTGCCAACTAAGGCAACTTGAAATGTTCAGGGTAAGGAGCTGTGGGCACTGACGGATGCACTAGATGACTACGAAGTTGACATAACATGGGCCTTTGGGGCCCAGAAGCTTTGGTCTCCATAGACTCCAAACACTCTAACAACTCTTTGTATGCATTGAAAGATTTAATCTCTTCCTATTTAGTTTGCTCCCATTGTGAGTTGTGGGAGACTGGAGGCCTATGGGGGGTTGGCTGGATGGTAGCCCCTCCGCATTGATAGGGCATTTCAGCCCGCTCTACTTCTTGTTCATACTCCTCGTAAACTTCTTGAGGAGTCTCTAGGCGAGACCTATGACCCTGAGTGGATCCCTGTGGAGGGTACCCATCGTTGTTTCGGGGAGTGGCCTCCCTCTCAGGTCTATGGGGTCTCGGAGGTAAAACTTGATGAGGTCGCTGAGACCTATCCTACACCAAGGGATTATGCCTCTAATATTGTTCCACTTTTTGGGTGCAAGGGGTTGGAACCCTCTCAGGTAGGTTATAAAGCAGCTCGTTTGCTTGGTGCTGAATGCACTCCTTGTTAAGGTGGTATAGGCGCTCTAACTACTGCTAATATTGCTCAAGCCACATGATATGGGCTTGGTAGGTGGCATGTCTGGTGACTACCAGGTCAATTTGGTCTGCCATATTGGGCCTAGGAGGTCTGAATGCCTCTCCTATGTATTTTCCTCGATCGTGATGATTCGAGATTTCAATGGGTCGCTTCCCTCTGTCGAGGTTGGTGGTATTTACCTAAGGCTCTGGCCTCAATGTGTGACCATGGTATCTAGCAGGTGTGTAAGTGCAAGGCTCCCATGCTGTAAATTGCTCTCGAGGAATGTGATGGTCTTCCTCGTACTCCATTTTATGGGTGTGAAAGGGGCAGACAGAGTTAGCTTGCTCTATTTTGAGAGCCCTACGCTCTGGGTTTTGTCTTTCAGTTCTAACAATGATGGGAGGTAAAGGAGAGATGCCATAGTTACGTGGCCTCTCCTCATGGACACTATGCCTCTCTAGCACTTCATCGCTCGGTGGCCACTCATATCTAGCCTCTAAGGGAGGTCTTCTATCTATGTTAAGTGCCACATGTAAAGCTTCTTCCCGAAAGGGGCTATGCTGAATGGGCGTGTCCCCCAGAGGGGTGTCCCTATA
The DNA here is from genome assembly GCA_028583015.1 of Wollemia nobilis. Lineage (NCBI taxonomy): Eukaryota > Viridiplantae > Streptophyta > Pinopsida > Araucariales > Araucariaceae > Wollemia > Wollemia nobilis. The sequence continues at coordinate 1,685,614 of JAQPPZ010000840.1, read as the reverse complement.
ATTCCACCTTGACATGGAATGATGTAGACTCTCTTGTAGTCTAGATCGCCAAGGTGGTATGGCCAAGTCCTTAGGGCTAAAGTGGAGGTGACTTGTGCCCGCTCCTTGTACACTTTCCGTAGCTTCTACCCTTGATTGGGCTTGGCTACGGGTGTACACCATGGTGGTGCTCTTCTACAAGCTAAGAAGATTTTTATCTTTTTGTTTATGATTTTTTTTTTGATTTTTTTGTTACACTAAGCAGAAATGAACACACACATACACAAACGGTGGTTATCTCTTTTAAAGATTAATGGTGTGTCCTAGACTGGTTTTAGTGTGTTTTTATGATGTTATTTTGTTTTTGAAAGTTTTGAAAAATGTTTAAATGCATAATGAAGGCTCATATGAATCCCATAAATGGTTGCCCCTTCAATATACCATTTCTCGACCGATATACCAACCTCTCTATATACCCACCCTTACGAGAGGGAAACTATAGGTACGTGAGAGCAAATGGTACGTGGAACATAGGCGATACAAAAGGGGGATTGTCTTATTTATGACACCTACCATAGAAGACTTATCCTCATGCATTGGGAATCACCCCAAAAACACTCGATCAACTTTCGTCAGGATTTACGTCAAGCAACAGTGACAATCGGGGTAAATGGATGCAAAAATCAAGCCAAGGTGGTGATGAACCCATCGTTGGTATTGATCAAGGGCTGGGGTCTTACGACCAGCTCCTTGGTTTAAAAATGCCACGTGATGTGTGTGTGGTTCTTTTTATTAAAAATTAAAATAGGCAGAAGCAACTACTTTCCTTAAGAAGGCAAAATTGACAGAAAATAGAAACAAAAAAGCAAAAAATGATAGGAACAGTTTAGGACCCTTACCTTTTCTCTGCCTAGACTTGCTGTTTTTGATCCTCGGCCCTAAAAATGCATAGATAGAAATTCATCCCTAGGTGAGACGAATTCTAGAAAAGGATTCGTCCTGGTCTGAGACGAATTTGAATTTTTCTCAGGGTCAGATGAATTCTAGTACTATATTCGCCATAGGCAGGAATGAATAACAGTCAGAATTTGAAAAATGGTACCTATAAGCACAAAAACACAAATTTTTGATCAGTTTCTTGATCTTAAAAAAATCAGGGGACAGAGTCCCACCGTGATCGCCACTAAAAGCATGATATTCCGAAAACAAAAAGGGAAAACTCCAAACACGATGCAAGAATGAAACTAAACTTGATGCTACAAATTAGAAATGCGTAAAAATAGAGAAAGCATAGATAAATTGGAATCCAAATGGAATGAAACAACCCTCTTCTTTTATTGATGTATTTCAAATTTGGTTACAATTAGCTTCCTCCCTTTTTAGGGGAAAGGAGCATCAAACTTGTCTCTTGGTCACATCAATGGAAAGTCATCTCTCTTCCCCATGCCCACATGCAAAATGGGTGGGCCAAAGTGTTTTTTCCGCTGGTGTAAATGAATCCTTGATCTTTACTGCTCCTCCTACATTCAAAGAAACAACAAAATAGTTAGTAGCACCTGTTGCAAATATGAAACATTTGTTCTCAAAAACCAATGGAAGATGCATGCGTAAGATTAGCTAAATCGATAAATAAAATGACTCCAAATAACCTACAAATTTTACAGAAACCAAGGAACATTACCAGAGGTCCACTGCCATCAAAACAGTTAGACAAATCACTACTGATTTGAATTCGACTGTAATTCATCCCTGGGTAGGACGAATTTGACTGTAATTCGTCCTTGGGTAGGATGAATTCGCCTACAACAAAGCGCGGAAGTGATGTTGCCAAAATTTCACATCTTGGGATCTCCAAAAGACCTATAAACTTAGGGTTTAGCTAATTGGGTGCATTTTGGGAAGACCCAGATGGTCAGATTCCCTCAATTTGACCTCCATCAATGGGAATTTGATGTCACTACCTGCAAGTTAGTGAGGACAACAATAGCGACAAAACATGATAAGATTTGATCAAAACATTATGAAATTGGAATTACAAACTATTTAAATAGCATAAAATGGGATGCAAGATAAACAAATGACAAAAGAACAATTTGCCATGAATTCCCAATCATTCTTAAAAAATAATATTAGGCTCGTAGGAGTGCGGGGCGCCCGGGCAGGCCACCCACCATTGGAACTTGATTTCAGCACCAATCCACTTGGGATGGGCCCAAAATCTCTTGTAATGGGTTTTCAATGAATTGGTAGATCAATGTGGTCAAGTTTCGGGTTTTGGATCCGGATTCACACTCCCAATAACCACCCAATGACCTCCCTTGTGAAAGAGATCAAGGATGTGGAAGAGGTGAATCAAAAGGTGAAAACGTGGTATCAATTTGGTAGCACTTCGTTGCTTTAAAATTATTCCAACATGTCCTTTTTGGGTGAGAAAGTTCACCATTTTATAGACCCATGGGATATCTTTGGAGGGCCATGCATAAGCGCCATGTGGCAGTCATGCCTTCCCATGAAGGAGGAAAGTCCTCCATGACTTGGGCTTCCATGACTGCCCTTGTGATAGTCCTCTAACGTCCAATCTGCCCACATACACATGCATGCAAGGTAGGAGGCATTAATGGACTGTCTTCAGCTGCCACTTGGTGCAATTTTTCTTTTTACCCATTAAACCTGGAATTCGTCTTGACCCAGAGCGAATTCAAAATTCATCCCTGGGTGAGACGGATCCCATTTTGGATTCGTCCCAGGGTGGGACGGATACTGAGCAAAGTTATTGAATGTGCCAAATTGCCTTCTAACCTTCCAAAATTGCTGCAAAAGTGGTTAGGACCACTGTTTAACCTTTGAGGGCTGCCCTGGGGGTTGTGTGTGTCAAAGCGATCAGTTTTTGTAATCACATAATCAGATTGGTGTTGTTTTGGTGTCTACGGGCTCAATCAACTCTACTCAACCAATCACTCAATGAAACACCCCTTTCTCATAAACCCTAGTCCAAGCATATAACTAGCAACTCAAAATATTTTCAACAATGCTCAACAACTAATCTCACATAACAATGATACTCATGTTCTTTTCAAACCCTAGTTCAAGTTCTTTGCTCAATTACTCACTTCAATAACAATGATTATAAAAAATCTTCACATAACAATGATACTCATGTTATTTGCAAAAACCTAACTCAAGTTTTTCATATAACCAATGGCTTCAACAACAATGCTTATCAAATAAGGTTTTAACAATAACTCTTTATTCCAGAAAACCTTGATGCATTAACTCAAACACTCTCAAAAGGAAATCCTAATAAAGTCCTTTTCACTCCAAACTTATTTTCTAGAAAACCAATCAATCAACTCAGCTTGTGGAAGAATGTGTTCATACCTTTTTATTGAAGATTAAGTGATCTCATAAATTTATCACAACCACAAACACTTCTATGCCAAGCTCAAAGAGGCTATAAGATAAATCTTTCTCAAAATATAATGTAAATACTCAATTAAACCTTATCACTCCATATTTCAAAAACAACCATCAACATACATAAACTATTTATCCAGTAACACCTTATAAACTCCCAATTAAAAATAAATTCAACTTCCACCAAAATAACTCAAAATATTTAACACTTTAATGGAAAAAATAACTTTGGAAAGAATCAAATCCTCTTTTATTAAAATAACATAAATCACTTCTTAATAAAAAAATATTTAAAAAACCCTTTCTTATAATGGCACAAATCAATTTCCAATAAAATAATTCTTCACAAATCAATTTCCAATAAAATAATTCTTCACAAACCTTTATAAATACAAACAACACAAATAAATTACCAAAAAATAATTATTCAACAAACCCTTATAACTCCAACCCACACTTTAGAAAACTTTGGGTAATATAAAAATTTAATCAAAAATCACCTTTACCAATAGTGGGATTCAAACCCACAATCTCTGCCTCCACGAGTGCTCTAGCCATGGCTTTGACTTTCGTGTGTGCTAGATGCATGTTTGAGAGCTTGTACACTCGTAGTCCCCTTTGTCCTAGGCTGACGCTCAAAACAAGTACATGCAAAAGACTTCTCTTAGCACTCAAGACACACACCACTCATGCAAATTGATCGTGGGCTCCTCAAATCCAAATGCCTTCGCAAAACATGCACTGCCAATGGACCACTATGTCATTTAAACCAATATGCTCTTCCCCTTATGTCTTTCACCTGGTGCTAAAGACAAATGAATCCCTTGTATTCTTCCTCAATGATCAACGATTGCATGAAAATGTTTTCAACTTTGTTGCATGCATTAAAATATCGAGGGATAAATTTTGAATGTCTCTTTGGCATTAATTTATACATGAATTCTCTTTGTTGCTTAGACATCGGTGCTCCCACTTATTTGATGATGTCGGTGCTTTCCAACCTTTATAATTTATAAATTATTTAAATTCTAAGGAATTTAAATTTTATAAATTATATTTATAAACTTTAACTTTAAGGAGATTAAATCCTTCCTTGGGTTTAAACTTAAACCTTTAATTTATAAATTATTCTACCACCATGGGTATTTTAAAATCTTAATTGCCATCTCAATGTGTGAGGAGACTTTTAAATCCTCATAATGATTTTAATAAAACCATTTAATCTTCCACCATGAGTTTACCATAAATCCTCATAAAATATTATTTTGCCAACTTTTTCTTCAACTCTTCGTGTTGTTCCTGGTGTTATTGATAGTGTGCTCCATGGTATTAATGGCGTCTTCATATTTTTACTTTAGCATCAATTATGACTTTTCACCTTGACATCAATGATAACTAAATGATCTCAAAATGTCCAATAGTTTTAGGCAACCGCATGATAAAATCCATTGAAACTACTTGCTATTTCTATGTGGGTATCCCATGTGCATATAACTTTCCATCTGGATGCAGATGTTCCACTTTCACCTTTTGATATTCCAAGCATTTGGCTACATAATTGATAATATCTTTTTTTATACCAGGCTAGTAATATGCTTTCTTTAGACTCTCTTGCATCTTTGCACCACCTAGGTGTGTATATTAGGGAGTGTTATGTACCTCCCTAAGGATCATTTCTTTTAATCCCCCTAAGCTGGGTACCACCAATCTATTTTTGAAATAAAGTAGATTATATTTGAAAGAATAATATGTATTCTTATCCACTACTTGATTAGTCAAACCTATACACATTTGAAAATTATTATCTTTTGCATACCACATTTTAATTTGATCTAACAAATCATACTGATATTTTGTCATTGTAGTTATACATCATATTTTACTCAAATTATAAGTGACTTTATTCTATTTACCCTTAATATATTCAATACCAAAATCATACTCTACGAACAACTCCATCCAACTTCACTATCTGGAATTTAGTAAGGGTTGAGAAAATATATACTTCAGACTTTGATGGTCTGTCTTCAATTTAAATGGTTTTTCTAGAAGGTAATATCGCCAAAACTGTAGCACATGTACTACTGCTACCAGTTCTAAGTCATGAGTGGCATAATTAAATTTGTGCCTCTTGAGTTTTTGATACTCATAAGCAATTACTGCATTTTCTTGGTATGAAATTCCACCTATACTCTCAATCGATGCATCTGTACAAACTATAAATTGCTCATAAGGATTAGGTAATTGTAGGATTGGTGCATTCATTAACATTTCCTTTTAAACTTTAAAATCCTCCTTACACTGCTCGGACCACACGAAGCTTTTTCCTTTTCTTTGGAGGTTTGTAGTAGGTTGACCAATTCATGAAAATATTTTGATGAATCACTTATAATATCCTATGAATCCCATAAAACTTTGCACCTCAATGACATTGGTAGGCGTTGGCCAATTAATGATTTCTTCAATTTTCTTAGGATCTACTACAATTCCTTCAACCGAGACAATATGTCCAAGGTATTGCACTTGTGAGGTGTAGAACTCATATTTTGAAAATTTTCTAAACAATTAATTCTTCCTAAGAATATCAAGCTCTATTATCAAATATTGATCATGTTCTTCCTTTTTTTTTAATATACCAAAATATCATCCAAAAATTCGAGTGCAAACTTATCTAGTTATTCCCTGAAAATCCTATTCATGAGATTCATGAAAGTGATTACAACATTGATCAATTCTAAAGGTAAGACTATAAAATCAAAATGTCCATACCTTGTTCTAAATATTGTTTTGAAACTATCTTCCTCCCAAATCCTAAGTTGATGATATCTTGATCTCATATATATTTTAGAAAATATGGTTTCACCTCTTAGTTTATCAAATAAATGATCAACCCTTGGTAACAAGCACCTATTTTTGACAGTAACTTTTTTCAACATATGATAGTCTATGCACATCCTTAAGGTACCATCTTTCTTTTTAACAAATACGATAGGAGCTCCCCATGATGATACACTAGGTTTTATTAACCCCTTTTCAAGAAAATATTGTAGTTGTGTTTTTAACTCTTGTAACTCTCTAGGGTTCATTTTTATGATGACCTTGCAATTGGTGCTACATCAGGTAACAATTCAATTGAAAAATCAAATTCCCTTTGTGGAGGTAATCCCAGATGTTCCTCAGGGAAACATATTTAAAAGCACTTAACACCAGGAATATCTGAAAGATATGATTCTTTCTCAAGCTCTTCCCTTATATTCATTTTTACTAGGAAGATCATGCCCTTCTTCTTAATGATATTTTTAAGCTGCATTGCAGACACTAGATGAGGTTTTACTTCCCTCCATCCACAACTAATTCTAATTCTTCAAGTAGGTTCATCCATAAATTCTATCCATATTTCTTCAAAGTTAAAAAGAGCTTTATGTACCTTAAACCAATCAATCCCCAAAATGATATCAAACGCATGCAAAGGTGCTACATATATATACAAATTAATTTTTCCTTGTCAAAAGGAAATGTGCAGAATCAAAGAGACATTGGTTTACATGGTGAGTTTACCGTGATCCATAATCTACCTTCCAACCATTTTCCAATAATACAGGTCTAACAAGAAAATCCCTCACTAATATAGTTGATATAAAACTATCATTTGACCTACTATCGATCAAAATTTATGCATTCTTACCAAAAATTTTACCATTTAATAAGAATGGAGCAATTTGTCCATTGAGTTTAGAACTATCTGTGGCTGCATACATCCTATGGACAAATTCCTCTGGAACCTTTGATGATAGATCAACTATGTGGGGATATTTTTTAGCATAATGAGCTCCTTTACACACCCAACATCCACTTGGTGGAGCTCTATTACCTCTATTATTGTTTTTATTTCTATTCACAGGTGTAGTTTCCCTATCTCTTTCTTGACCTAGTGGTTTTTGGTCCTATTTCTTGGGAAACTCTTTAGTATTTTTCTTGTATTTACTCCCATGATAATTGGATTTTATTTTTCCACCTTGCTTGTTCTGATATCCTACTTTAGGTTTCTTGTTCTATTCTTTTCCAATTTCATGAAACCAATATTTTTTCATTTCCTAAGCTCATTTTTTTCTTTTTTGGACAGCTTTTGGTAATTTAAATACGTTTTTCTCATCTCCTGATTAGTTTCATCCTTTCTAGATAAATCAAAAGTAGTCAGTAAATCAATGGGATTATGTGTATTTACCACCGTCATAATTCTAGGATGTAATCTTAGAATAATTTTTGAAGTTTTCATTTCCCCATTACTTTCATATTAGGTTGCATACTTTAGTAACTATACGAATTTTTGGTGATATTATCGAACTGACATAATGTCCTACCTCAATTTTGAAAATTCTTCAAACTTTTCCACATAATATTGTCTTTTTAGGAATCTATCTTTGAATTCTTTAATGAAATTTTCCCATTTAAGGTCTGCAGCCTCAACCTCGTGTCCTTTCTTGTATGTCTTCCACCAAACCAGGGCTACTTCAGTAATATTCATAACTACCAAAGAATTTTTGGATCAGAGGATAGGTCCACTAGAGAGAAGTAGGATTCTATTTCACTTATCCAATTCTCAGTGGACTCTCTATCGTCTTTCCTGTTCAACTTGGACATTACAATTTTTTTAAAATTCCTATACAATTATTTACTCTTGCCCTTCCAACTCTAGATCCCTCAGGTTATTTTGGCACATCCCAATTTCTATTTCTCTAGAAAAGTCCTCTATGGATCACTGTTACTGGGCAATAAGTTCCTGTTGCTCGGCCATGTGAGTTTCATGTTGGACCATTTCTTTCCTTTGATTTTCCATTTGTACTTGTAATGTTTTAAAAATTGTTTGCAAGGTTCCCCTCTTCCTCACCAGTTTCTTTTAGAGGAATCTCATGAATCCTTTTCTACCTTCTTTCACATTGGGGACCTTATTTCCTTACATTTGTTCGTGGACCTATTATAAGTATTTTTATGGTTTTCTCCTCCATACCTCCCATAGGATTTCTCGAGGACCATCCTATCAGCATTTGTGCCATTTATACTATAAGTGAAAGAGGTAGAATATTAGCTATATTTAATTAAATTAATTCTCATGCAGAGTTCCATAACCTTAGAATCAATTCTACTTTGATATCATATGTATCAATCCAGGTCTGACTACTTATCTGGTTGACCAATAAAAGTAAATTCATTAGCTAGGATATTTTTTTTAAAAGGTTAATTCAATCTCTAGAGTTACTCCTAGCTCACAAGGATAGTTTTCAAACTATCTTATTTTTATATCATCAATTTTTTTGAACCAAATCAAACAATATTGCACAGGCATATCATACCACTTTTGAGTTCAGACTTTTGTAGAAAATCACCCAAGTGGACATGATCAGCCAAATCCCATGGAGTTACCATTCAATGAAAACAAATACCCCCATTTGTCATTCACATGTTCCAGCATGAGGTTTGATTCACGGTAAGGGTTATCCACTAGGGCCCATAACAACTAGAGGGTGGGCACCTTTTTCCCTAATTAATTTATAAAAAACATTCAACATTCTAGTCGAATTATTCCTTAATGGTATAAAAAAATATGGCATATTTATGTCTTTGTGACTATCTAGTGAATCCCATTTACCCGAATCCCTATTAGTGCCATGTCATTTCCATAACCTTGGACTTCATTTCACAAACTCATTACAACTGACAAAGGCTTGTCCCATTCCAAACCTTAGCATAACATACCACCTTTTCATCAAGTCCTGAACGAGTCATTTATCGACCAATTATTTAAGTAAGAAGTTATATTGAAGATTAATGTGTGCATACCTGCACCTCAAAATTATGGATGATTCTTTAATAATTCTCAGGATGACCACCCAAGACTCTAATTAAAGTTATACTACCTCAAATTATCTACTAAAATACCTTTAATAGAAATTGAGAAACAATGGTGAAATTGTTCTATTGATCAACAATGCATTACATAGTTTTATAGTTCTTGAAAGAACTAAAAATAGACATGGTGGTTGAGAGAAATCCTCTTAAACTTATTACAACAAACTAACTTAAAGATAGCTCTTATCCTAACAACATGCTAATCTTGGACTATGGTCAAACATTGATCAACCAAGCCAAAACCTCAACGTATGCTAATCAAATTAACTAGAAATATGTAAATCAAAACATTAAACTAAAACTAAATACTAGGACTTAATACTTAGGACTAAGGAGGCAATGTTGAAAATATTCCAACATTCTCCCCCTTGATGCTAAAGATACTCATGCAAGAGTTCTTTAAGCATCACAGAGTTGGAAGAAAATATTTCTCTTACGTTTCCTCCAATCTTGAATCAAGAAATCAGAATTTACAAAATACTTATGGTGGCACTCCTTCCACTCTTCATGTGGAATTTCTTGCAAATGCTTGAGTGCCTTCTTTTGTTGATTAGCTCCCCCTTCAACAAAAGTATCTCCTCTTGTGGTTTTCAACAACCACTCTCTTACATCTTTATCATTATGGTCTTTAAACCATGCTCTCACATTTTGATCTTCTTTTACATCTTCAACACTAAATAATACTCCACATGAGTATTTACAATTAATCATCTCACATAGATGATTATACCATACAACTCTTTCACATATTTTCACACAAAAAATCACAATAAATATGGCCATATAATGACCAACTACATATGCAACATAAAGTTGCTCCTCACACAAATATTCTCTCAAAACAATGACTTTACAAGAATCCTTCTTCCAAGGAATTTTGAACACATCATTTTGATCCATGTGATCCAAGTTCTCCATCACTGTCTTCTCTCCAAGAAGACTCTTCATCAAAGTTGTCTCAATGAGACAATCACCTCTCGCTTTCTTTTCTTTTCATTCCTCGCTCACAAAAAACAAATCATTAATCATAAAAACATTACCTTTAGTATGAGTAGATTTGGTGCTTCCCATAAAGCTATTTTGTAGCAGTTCTCCTTCATTGTATGGTGCTTCAAGATCAACCATCAACTCTTCACTAATAGTTCTCCTCCTTTGTTCAATCCATGTTGGTGTGTTGAAACACCATTCATTCAAGCAATCATACATAGTTGCCTTTTCAAGACAACTCTCTTTCTGCAATGTAGTCACTCCAAGCGAGTGATATTCATCCATAATTGCTTCTTCAAGACAATTCTCAATATCCTTTGATGATGCCTCCATTACATCATGAAGTCCATTAATGACTATCTCACTATTTTCTATCTCCTCCTTGAGATAGTCTTTCTCAAAATATTATTTTCCTTTTATTATCTCAGCCTTGAGATAATCTTCATTATGGAGCATGAAACTTATGCCCTTCATCTCTTCTTCCTGTACTACACTTGGGAAATCATCCCACATAACTTCATTTTCTCTTTCAAGAGAGCACTCATCCATTCCAAGTGAATGGTTTTCAAGACAATGGTCTTCCATAAAAATTGCTTCTCCATCAACATGCCAACAATTTTGGTTGATCCTATTATCTTCTTTATTCTCTCCCATGAGAATTTTAGGTGCATTATCCATAATACACTCTTCATTTATCTCCTCCATGAGATATTTTTTATCACTTTTTCTTCTATCAACAAAAAATCCTCTTCTTCCTCCTCGTCCTCTTGAGGAATACACACCTCTTCTTATCTTTTCATCACAAAATTCAGCAACATATGCTTCCTCCATGAAGCATTCTTCATCTTGTTGGTTTTCTACATACAAGCCTTCCTCTGCAAGAAATAATTCTCCATTACAAAGCATGGCTTCATATGAGTCTTTACAAGACTCTTCAAAAACTCCTTCAAAAGGATCTAATTCAAAAAATGCTTCAAGGAAGCAAGGCTCCTCCTTGCTTAAACAATCTTCATGATTGTCACTCATGGCTTTATGGGTATCCTCATCAAACCCATAAGCATCCTTCAACACTTTCCATGCCATTGTAGCTGATCTACAATTGGCTATGAGAGGAAAAACATTCTTTTCCATTCCTCTCCTCAAATCTATAAGAGCTAAGCAATTTGCATATTGCTTCACTTTCTTCTCTTTTCTCTCCTCTCCTTGTAGCTTGCTCCAAGAGGGTTCCTCATAGCCTTCTTGAACTATATCCCATAAGTCTTGAGCCTTCAAGAAGGTCTTCATCATTATGCTCCAAATAGCATAATTATCTCCATTGAAATCTTGGCACCTTCAAGTCTTCATACATGGTGGCCATCTTGCAATCCACCACTCATCAATCTTCCACATAGCTCTCAGCCACTCCTTTCCTATAGACTTATGATATACTTATCTGAAAATCCACTAAATTTTAGATCCAAATTCACACAAATGAGAAATATGTGATCAATTTACTTTTGCCCTTTCTATCACAATTTCGGATCTAGGATTGTTGAAGGAAAAATAAATATTCACATACATTAATCAATACAGATCCAAATGACCTGAAATTTTGTTTGAATTATGATTTTATCTAAATAATATTTCTCCAAAAATTTGAGAAGCAAATACCCTGTATTCCACCTTATACAACCATTTTATTGAAAAACTCAAAATGCTAATAAAATCCGTAAATTAGCTCCAAATCACCTAAAATTTTGACAACATCCTCTTGATACAATTACCTAACAACCCTCAAAATTTCATAATCAAATACCTCAGGATTCATGAGATATTAATGATTTACTCGAGCTCTTCCTTGCAAATCTGCTGAGTGCTGGCCACTTGAGTTTCTCTGACAAAGTGTGTGCTTCAGATCTCTTCACACCACTCTCCATAGGTTTTGATCTATATGAGCAAACCTGCTCTGATACCAAATGAGAAACAATGGTGAAATTGTTCTATTGATCAACAATGCATTACATAGCTTTATAGTTCTTGAAAGAACTAAAAATAGACATTGTGGTTGAGAGAAATCCTCTTAAACTTATTACAACAAACTAACTTAAAGATAGCTCTTATCCTAACAACATGCTAATCTTGGACTATGGTCAAACATTGATCAACCAAGCCAAAACCTCAACGTATGCTAATCAAATTAACTAGAAATATGTAAATCAAAACATTAAACTAAAACTAAATACTAGGACTTAATACTTAGGACTAAGGAGGCAATGTTGAAAATATTCCAACAAAACTCTCTAATTTATTTTAAATGAAAACATTTGGCATTAAAGCACAAGTATTAACTATACTTCGTGTACACTATTGTTTGAAAATATTTCTTCCACAACCATATTTCCACATAAACAAAGTGGTATCATTGAAGAAAATATAAATTAATTCTATTCTATTTTGTACAATATCTACCGTGGCCAACCATTCTACCCTCACTAAAGGTCAAAATTCTCAACAACAAAGTTTTTGATTTTTATGTTTTTCCAAAAGCCATATTATGGAAGGCTTTCCCATGGTTTTATTATTTAGTTTATAATATTATACACGGTACTGGAAAAGTTTATGCATTTAAGTTTATGCATTCAAATGACTTCCATTATTTATCAATCACTCCAGTATACCACAAAAATTAAGAAACTAATTGCATCATCCAACATAAAGTCATAATAAGGAAGTGTATTATAACATCAATTTTTTTAAAACTAATTACAAATATTTCAAAGCACCAATGTTCAGTTTGACGTCACTAAGACCAATCTTGTAAACTTATTTTTAAATAAATACAAGAGGGCTTTACCTATTTTTACAATAACCAACACAATTGTTTCCAACAGAATCAATAGCCAAATTTCATATTCTAGGCCCATTGTATCTTCTAATGGTTATCCCACCTGACTCTTCACTTTTAGTAAGCAAGAATACTACTTGCTATCTGGCCAGATTTCGATGCTACAGGTCGAAACTGGTCCATGATACAGGGTTATTTCTCTCAATTCTGACTCATCCAACATCCATCAATGCACAAAAGAGTTCTTACAAAACTCATAGGGATCAAATATGACTCAAAATAGATGAGAATACTTTCTACTATGCACACATGCATTCCAAAAATTTTAATGGAAAAAACCCCCAAAACAAAAACTCCATTATCTCTTGTTTGAGATAAATACCGAGTTAACTTATCATCATGTTTTCCCTTTTCATTTTCTACCCCATTTTCTAGGTAACAATTTCATAAATAAAAACCTCACTCATTAAAGTTTTGTTTTCAACAATATGTCATTAATCAAAATTTTCTCCTACATTTACAAACAATCAACACTGCAATAAGAAATCATTTATTCTTAGCAATTTGTGTTTCCAATCATATATATATATATATATATATATATATATATATATCTAAAACTCAACTAGCATAGCAACATTCGACTCGAAATTAAATAGGTTATTATGAGTCAATTTATCATGTCATTTTTACTTTTGATTCTTCCTAAACCATGTTGCTTTCTAGCTTCAATGAGTCATAGTTTTCACTAAAACATTTGATAATTAGTTTACCCACTAATTCAGTTGTTTAACACAGAATACACAAAAATATTTATGATATATTCTCATTTTTTCTATTATGTACAAGAAAAATATGCTTAGAAGAGATCAAACCATCACCCTATCATTTTCATAAAACACAGTCATACAGAGGTGCAACAATTTTCAAACTTATTCCAGTAAATTTGACTTGGTTTTCTCACCAATGTTTCTACCTTAAACATACCGCATCCATTTTAAAGTTTGCATAGTAGATTGTATTTCTAGTTTTTATTAGACACAATATGCATTGTTAGAATTATCATTTGTATACAACATGCATAATTTTCATGTTTATTGATAACGTAGTAATCATAGTAATCAAAAGGAATCCCAAACATGTGTATTTCGCTTCTCGAAATGCTTTTCTTGGCTGGTCTCCACTCTTCCAACTTTCTCCATTTCTCCCTTTTCTTTTTTCATCATCCTTTTTTCTTCCTTCCCCCCACCTTCTGAAAACTGGGTAAACTATTTTCTTACTTACCCATGCATAGTTCCAGGTTAGCAAGTTCTCTCCACAATATTGTACCACCACCTTTTCATCATGGTGTTCTTAAAGAACCTCAACAATAATGATTTTATTCTTCTAACTTTTCCATCCTTGATGCAGCAATAGAACATAGCTAGTTTTTTGCATATTAAATAAAATAAGGTAAAGGTAAAGTCAAGAGCATACGTAAGATGTAAAAAAAATTAATACTTTGGCCACCCATACACATAAGGCTTGCCTAGTGGCCACGTAATTTCATCCTCTTTTAATACGAACATGAAGCAAATACAAAATATAATTTTACACGTAAATAATTTTTTTTCCTTTTTTGAATAATAAAATAACCATTTACTTTTTATTTATTTTCTATTTTATAAAATTATCTTTCTATAGAATCATGAAAGAATAATCTCAAATATTCATTCAACAATTAAAGGGTGGCTCCCTTGATTAAGACATCTTCATCGCCTCCCTCTAAATACATAAGCTCACCTTATATAAAAATAAAACAAGGAATATTTAAAGTATTAAATATATACATGCATGTCCAAACAAACACTAACATGTTTTTCCAAGCTAGTGGCTCCCATCATCATTACCACCACAAAATATACCCCATTCCATGCAATCAAAAAATACTCCAAACAATAGAACCCACACAAAAATATAATCTATTTTACCCCTAAATGATATGCAAGTGTGAGTTTCCATGTGCTCATGAGCCAAATCATCACTTCCCATACTTACCCTTTTTTGTTGACTTGTCACCTTTCATTATCTTTTCGCAATTGTCCTGCACTCATAGATGCTATCAACAGTACCATGTTTCTCAAATATAGGTAAGTATACATATATAAATATATATTTGCTTTCTTTCAATACTCGAGTGAGGAGGGTCACTACACTATTAGCCTTTTGTAATATGATAATATTGATTTAAATCTATGAAATCAATGAATGAGTGATGGCCTAAAAGAAAAATATAACTAGTAAATTGGAGGAGAGACATGAATGGACCATTCTTTGCAACCAATATACCTTTGATTTTTTATTTCCTTTTACAAACCTCTCCTTAACGCCTCTATTTGAATAATCATTAGGTAAGGAGATAGAAGATCACCTTGGTGGAGTCCAAGAGATTACTTAATATAATTGCTAAGAAAATCATTATTTAAAATGGAATTGGTTTTAGTGTTGTAACAAAATTTAATCCATTCACACCAATTGTAGTCAAAACCAAACTTCTTGAAAATATCATGTATAAAATGCCAAGAAACCCTATATTATGATTTTTTCATATCTAGTTTCATAAGCATGCTCGACTTTTCATGGAATGAAGATAATACATGGACTCCTATGCAATTATTATACCACTAAGAATTGGTTTACCATGAATAAAACAACCTTGTTCATATGAGATCACATGATCTAGAAAACCTTTCAACCTATTTACCATAATTTTTGAGATGATATTATAAATAATATTACAAAAGCGTATTAGACAAAAATTATAAAAATATTGTGTCTTGCCTTTCTTGGTATTTTGAAAATATAATCTAATTCATGACCAAGAGTTGGCATTATGTGATGTATTGGATAGGCCTAAGGACATTTCATTGGACAATGTATTTATTAATTTGTAATATTATATTATGTAAGCCCTATAGGTCATGGTTAACCTTGTTAATTACTTACAATAACCTAAACCCCTCTTGTTATGTTGACATATTTTAAAGATAATGATGTAATTAGGGTTTTTTTATTATTATAAATATCCCCTTGCACTTATTTATTCATTGGAGTGTTGTGTAATATTATGTTCTCAAAATAGAATATGTATAAATTATGTTATTGGTAGTCAAAACACATAAATGTGTTATAATAGTCAAGACTTAAGATTATACTCAAAATTGAAAGCCCTCCTTATTTATGTAGGATATATGCTATGTTAATAAAGGCTAGGATCTAGTCTAGGCTAGGATCTAGTCTTTTGGTAGGTTGATTGATTGTGTGTGTGTGTGTGTATGTGTGTGTACATATATACATACATACATATATATATATATATATATATATATATATATATATATATATATATATATATATATATATATATATATATACATATCAATGATTTATAGTTCAAGTGGTTTAAACATAAAGGTTTTGGGACCTTAAATATAGGTTTAAGGTTTGAATCCTATTGGGTAGTGTTGTTGAAAGCACGAGATTCCGAAAACAAAAAAGAAACACTAAAGCTATGCAATGCGAAACGAAATATAACGCTTTAATCCTAGAAACTTGAAATGCATGAAATAGGGAAAAGAGACGAATTGAGACAAAATGAAAGAAGTATAGAAAGCACAACCCTTTTTATTTATACTCTCTCAATATCGGTTACAAAGACATCTCCCGCATTTTTAGGGGCTAGGAGCGTTAACATGCTTCAATTACAATAGTGACTAGTGATCCTCCTTCCGTGTGCCCACATGCAAAAATGGGCGGGCCAAAGTGTTGCCGCAGCTGGTGTGAATGAATCATTGATCTTTGTTGCTCCTCCTACATTCAAAGAAACAAAAAAATTGTTAGTAGCACCTATTGCAAAGATGAAACATTTGTTCTCTAAAAACGATGAAGGATGTATGCATAAAACTAAATAAAATGATGAATGAACTGATTCTAAACAACTTGCAAGTTTGACAGGAAACAGGGAACATTATCGAAGGGACACTGCCATCAAAAAAGTTAGACAAAATTCCGCCGATTTGAATTCGACTGTAATTCATCCCTGGGCAGGACGAATTCTACTGTAATTCGTCCCCGGGTAGGACGAATTCGCCTACGACAAAGTGTCGAAGTGATGTTGCCCAAATGTCGCGTCTCAGGATCTCCAAAAGACCTGCAAACATAGGTGTTAGCTAATTGGGGGCATTTTGGGACGACCCAGATGGTCGGATTTCCCCAATTTGACCTCCATCAATGGGAATTTTGATGTCGCTACCTGCAAGTTAGTGGGGACAACAAAAGTGACAATACATGATATGATTTGATCAAAACATTCTGAAATCAAAATTATAAACTATCTAAACAACATAAAATGGAATGGAATATAAACAAGTGACAAAAGAACAAATTAAAATGAAACTAAGAAGTGCGGGGTGCCTGGGCATGCCGCCCACCGTTAGAACCTGATTTCGGCACCAATCCACTCGGGATGGGCCCAAAATCTCTTATAATGGGTTGTCGACAAATTGGTAGATCAATGTGGTCAAATGTCGGGTTTTGGGTCCGTATTCACACTTCCAATAGCCACCCAATAACCTCTCTTGCGAAAGAGATCAAGGATGTGGAAGAGGTGAATAAAAAGGGTAAAATGTGGTATTCAATTTGGCAGCACTTCGTTGCTTGAAAATGCTTCCAACCTGTCCTCTTTTGGGTGAGAAAGTTCACCATTTTATAGACCCAGTGGGTCTCTTTAGAGGGGCATGCATAAGTGCCATGTGGTAGTCATGCCTTCCCATGAGGGAGGAAAGTCCTCCCTGCCTTGGGCTTCCATGACTGCCCTTGTGATAGTCCTCTAACGTCCAATCTTCCCACCTACACGCGCATGCAAGGCAGGAGGCATTAATTGACTGTCCTCGGCTGCCATTTGGTGCAATTTCTCTTTTTGATTGTTAAACCTAGAATTTGTCCTACCCTAGAGCGAATTCAAAATTCATCCCTAGGTGAGGTAGATCCCATTTTGAATTCATCCCAGGGTGGGACGGATTTGGAGCAGGGTGCCTGAATGTGCCAAATTGCCTTTTGACCTTCCAAAATTGCTGCAAAAGTGGTTAGGACCACTGTTTAACCTCTAAAGGCTGCCCTGGGGGTTGTGTGCATCAAAGCGATCAGTGTTTACAGTCACATAATTGGATTGGTGTTTTTTTGCTATCTATAGATGCCCCTTTTTGGGATGCGTTGTGCATGGCGTAGCGTCGAGCAAAAATAGATAACCAAAGCACTAATGATTAGGGTTTCTTGGTAACCTAACAAAATTTTGATGCCCAAAGTATGGAAAGGGCATGCATTCTTGAATCCTTGCTTCTGACGAGCTTAAGGAATTTGATTTCAAGTGTTAACCTATTTTGGTGAGGTGTGACTTGAACTTAGACATTGATCAGTCATGAATAGGCAAAGGGTGCAACCTTTTATCCATGGGGGAACCTCGAATTCATGATTCACGAATGCCAAGCGTGTGATCAATTTGTGATTATTGCTTGTTTGCTGCCCCAAGCAGGAGTGTGATTGTCTTTGTCAATGATTCTTTGAATGCATGTCATTTTCCTTAATTGGGTGTGTTTGTTGATTGGTGACTAAGTGTGACTACCCCCTCAAGCAACGAATCGATGAGGGAATGACCTTCGTGAGAAAAGCGACGAGTCGCTTGACCCAAGATGACTTGTGCCAAGGTGCCTTCGGAGATTTATCTTTGAATGTGTGTGCAGTTTTTTGACATTTAGACCTATTTTTGGTGGGTGTTAACCCTTTTGGCGATGTCGTTTGGGGATGAAATTCTCGAAGATTCGTCTTCTTGTGGAGCGGTCCGGCTATGGTAGCCTTCTTAGGGAGTAGGATAATGAGGATTTGTAACCCCAACATTGGTTTTGGATGCCAAGAATGTTAGGTGTGAAGATGCCTTTGTTCAGCAATGTTATTACTTGTTTTTGGGTGGGTTTTGACCCTTTTGGTGATGTCATTTGGGGATGAAATTCTCAAAGATCCATCTTCCCGTGGAGTAGTCCGGCTATGGTAGCCTTCTTAGGGAATAGGATAGTGACAATTTGAGCCCCGACATCAATTTTCTATGCCAATAGGTTAAGTGCAAGAGCACTTGTGTCCGAAAATGCTTATTACTGTGTGTTTGTGTTGCATTTTTTTTTTTTTGTTGTTTTTGTTGTTTTGATTTTTTTTTTTTGTGTGATATCATTTGGGGATTAAATTGTGAAAAACCCATCCTCCCGTGGAGCAGTCCGGCTATGGTAGCCTTCTTCGGGAGTAGGGTAGTGACAATGTAAACCCCGACATCAGTTTTATATGCCATTGAATTTCAGGCGCAAAGGTGCCTTTGTTCGACACTTTTATTGCTATTGTTTGTGGATATTTGCTTTTTTTGTTGTTTTGATTTTCTTGCTTTGTGTATATTTCATAATTTCATGTTATGCACAATGATTGATGTTTATGGATGCATGCTACTTTATATTTATGTATGCATATGGTATGATAAATGCGAATTTTGTTGATTTATATGATAGGTAATGGAATGGATGAAATGATTTGTTGATAACCTTACATTGGCACCATAGACTATACAGGACTTATGGCTTTGTGTACTGGGTGATTGTTGTGGTAAATGCTTTTGTGTATATATGTTGCTATTTTTTTTTTTATGGTGATATAGGGATGGATTGTATGCAACGGTTTGCATAGAATGTAGCTAAGTGTTTCTGAGACTCAGATGGTTTAACTAACTAGCCAATACTGTACTGTTGTCTTACAAGATGTTTGAACAAGGTATGAATCGTGCTTGTTTTTGACCAAGTTATTTTGCATCCTTGTGTGTGAAATTGAGTTCATTTATGTGGTGTTGGTTAGGATACCGCCAGTGCCAGATAGGCTATCAACCAAACCTGTACTGAGGATCACCTAATTAGCTCCACTACCTCCTTTGTTGTATTTAGTCAGATTAATCTGTGATGCAATCTAGGATACCATAAGCTAGCTCATCCACATGCAAACATTGATCTGCACACAAGTTAATGCAAAAGATATATCATCATGCAGGAGGTTTGCCACGAGTTACCGATAGGCTATCAAACAAACCAATACTGAGGTTTATCTCATGACCTTCTGAATGCTGAGAGTTCCAGGGATTCAAGTTCAACTCCCTTCTTTTCTTCAATTGTATTGGGATACTTGCTCTTTATAATGATGAAAATCACTGTTTATTTTTTATTTTTTGTTCTTTTGAGCAAGGGATTTTGAATTTTTGAGTGATGAGAATCACTGTTGCTTGTGCTTTGTGATGTATGCACTTTGGGAGATTTGATGTCAATCTTTGGAGTATTGACGTTTGCAAATTTTTGATGTTTTGCAACATTTTCAGAACTTTGGATTTTTGGGGAATTGGGTAGGGAATATTCTTGTCCTTTTGCCAACTCTCAGCATTCTTGGGGTCATTTGCACAGGGGGATGAGTGAGGTAACCTTTTTCATTGTATGGTATCCTATACTGCTTTACAGGTTTCATCTTTCATTGACACAACTTGGGAATTGTTTTTATGTGCTTTTTGAACTTGTGATGGGATGCTACGTACCAAGGTGTATTTCAAGTAAAAATATTCCGTTGTAACATCTGTTTGACTTTGTACAATTCTTGGCTAGAGATCTAAAGACAGATGAATGACGAACCGCTAGATACTTTTAGTCAACAACTGAAATGGTGAATGGCATTTATTGTGGTGTACTTTTGTTTAAAATGAAAAATGTGAAAGGTGGTGGATTTGCCAAGTAATGACAGTATATGGTGCCTTTGCCTTGTGTGATCAACAATATGCAATAGATGGATGCAGTGTCTATGCAGTGTCTATGCATGAAATTGAAATGCAAATTTTTTTTTTTGATGATTTTGATTTTTTTTGGATTTTTTTGACCAAGTGATTGCGATAATCCTTGGATCTTTTGGGGTGACCAAGGGATTACGATAATCCTTGGAGATTTTTGGTGTGACCAAAGGGTTTGTAGGCACCTTTGGGGAATTTTTGGATGACCAAGCAATTGCGATAATCGTTGGAGATTTTGGGTTGACCAAGAGATTACGATAATCTTTGGAACTTTTTGGGATGACCAAGCGATTGCGATAATCCTTGGAGCTTTTGGGTTGGCCAAGAGATTGCGATAATCCTTGGAGTTTTTGGGTTGACCAAGAGATTGCGATAATTCTTGGAGCCTTTTGGGATGACCAAGCGATTGCAATAATCCTTGGAGCTTTTGGGTTTGTGTAGACACCAAAATAGCACCAATCCGATTATGTGACTGCAAACACTGATCGCTTTGACAAACACAGCCCCCAGGGCAGCCCTCAGAGGTCAAACAGTGGTCCTAACCACTTTCATAGCAATTTTGTAAGGTCAAGAAGAAATTTGGCACATTTAGGCACTTTGTCTAGTATTCATCTCACCCAGGGACGAATACTAACTGGGATTCGTCTCACCCAGGGACAAATTCTGAAATCGTCTCTGGTCAGGACGAATTCTAGGTTTAACGGGAAAAAAGAAAAATGTCACCAAGTGGCAGCCAAGGATAGTCAATTATTGCCTCCTACCATGCATGTGCGTGTAGGTGGGTAGGTTGGCAGTTAGTGGACTGTCACAGGGGCAGTCATGGAAGCCCAAGTCAGGGAGGAGTCTCCTCCCTCTTGGGAAGGCATGGCCGCCACATGGCATCCCTGAAATACCCTCCAAAGAGACCCCATGGGTCTATAAAATGGTGGAATTTCCCACCCAAAGAGAAGGACAGATTGGAGGCGATTTCAAGCAACAAAGTGTTGTCCAATTGAACACCCATTTGCATCTTTTTGATTCACCTTCTCACATCCATTAATCTCTTTCGCAAGGGAGGTTATTGGGTGGATTTTGGAAGCATGGATCCGAACCCAAACCCAAAATTTGACCACCTTAAACCACCAATTTGCCGACACCCCAATCCTAAGAGGTTTTGGGCCCATCCCTAGTGGATTGGCACCGAAATCAAGTGCCAACGGTGGGAGGCCCACTTGGGCACCCCCGCATTTTCTAAGTTTTATTCTAAAGCATTCTAGATTATTTTTTCATGTTGCATTTTACATTATTCTATTTAATTAACTCATAGCTCCATTTCCACGATGTTTTGATTAGATTTCACCATGCTTTTTTTTGCTTTGTTGTCCCCCTAACTTGTAGGTAGCGACATCGAATTCTCGAGGATAGAGGCCAAATTGGGAGAATCCGACCATCTGCGTCATCCCAAAATGTCCCCAATCACCTAAACCCTTTGTCTACAGGCATTTTGGAGGTCCCAAGGTTTGACATTGGAGTGGCAGCAACTCGACGTTCTAACATAGTAGAATTCGTCTCACCCAGGGACGAATAACAACAGAATTCATATTACCAGGGATGAATTCCAGGTGAAGGCAGATTGGCCTACTATTTCAATGGCAGTGGCCCTCTGGTAATGTCTTCTGACCTCTGTCAGATTTGCAGGTCATTTATATTCATTCTTATTCACTGTTTTCAACAATCTTAGGCATACATCCTTCACTGATTTCAAAGAATAAATGTTTCATGTTTGCAGCAGGTGCTACTAACACCTTTCTTGTTTCTTTGCACGCAAGAGGAGCAATAAGAAGCGAGGATTTATCAACATCAGTGGCGGAAATACTTTGGCCCGCCCATTTTGCATGTGGGCATGCGGAAGGAGGAAGACTAAGTCACAAATTGTAACAAAGATCCATTTAACGCTCCTAGCCCCTAAAAAGGGAGGAGACGTCATTGTAACTGAGGATAATAAAATTGAATAAATAGGGCTATGCTTTCATACATCTTGCTTTCATTTCCAATTTATCTCTTTTCTTTGTTTCGTGCATAGGATTAAAGCGTTATATTTTGTCTTATATTGCATAGCTATAGTTGTCCTTTTGTTTCCAGAATCTCATGCTTTCAGTGACGATCATGGTGGGACATTGCCCCCTAATTTTAAGATTAAATAACTGATCCTTTTTATGTTTTGTTCTTGACAGGTACAATTTTTTTTTTTAGCAGACTGTTATTCGTCTCTGACTGTGACGAATTCTTTACTGTAATTCGTCTGACCCTGAGACAAATTCAAATTCGTCTCTGGTAGGGACGAATTCTATTTTGCAATTCATCTCATAGAGGGATGAATTCCTGACTATAAATTTTCAGAGAAGAAGGTCAGAAGCAGCCGGTCCAGGCAGAGAAGAGGTAGGGATTTTTATAATCTCTGTTAAATTTTTCTGTTTATGTTTCTATTCTTTGGTTGTTTTCAGTTTATCCTGCTTGCTTAGGGAAATTCATTCATGCTTGTTTCATTTTCATTAAATAAAATGAATCCCACACACATCATGTGGTAAATTAAACCAAGGAGCTGGTCGTAAGACCCCAGCCCTTGAGCAAGTCCAATGGTGGGTTCATCACCACCTTGTCTCAGCTTTGCATCCATTTCCTCGATTGTCACTGTTGTTAGGCGTAAATCCTGATGAAAGCTGATCGAGTTTCACTGGGGAGATTCCCATGCATGAGAGGATAAGTCTTCTATGGTAGGTGTCATTAACAAGACAATCCCCCTTCTGTACCACCTATGTTCCACGTACCATCTGCTCTCACGTACCTATAGTTTCCCTCTCGTAAGGGCGGGTATACAGAGAGGTTGGTATATCGGTTCGGCAATGGTATATTGAAGGGGCAACCATTTATGCGAGTCATATGAGCCAACATTATGCATTTAAACATTATTCAAAACTTGCAAAAACAAAACAAACATCAAAATGCACTAAACCAGTTTAGGACACACTATTAATCCTTAAAAGAGAATCATAGTTTGTGTATGTGTGTGTTCATTTCTACTTAGTGTGGACAAAAAGAAAAATCATCATAAACGAGATAAAAATTTTCTTAGATAGTAGAGAAGCACCACAATGGTGTACACCCGTAGCCAAGCCCAATCAAGGGTGGAAGCTGTGGAAGGTGCACAAAGAGAGGGCGCTGGTCGCCTTCGCTTTAGCCCTGAGGACTTGGCCATACCGCCTTGGCGGTCTGGCCTACAAGAGATTCAACATCAGGCCACATCAAAAAAAAATTATTGGGACCCTCCTCATTGGAGTATACCTATTCAACACATCCCCTTTCGGAAAGAAGCTTTACATGTAGATCTCAATGTAAATAGACAATCGCCTCTTGAGGCTAGATCTGAGTGGCCGTAGCGTGATGAAGCGCTAGAGAGGCACATTGTTCATTTGGAGAGACAACGTGGATATGGCATCTCTCCTTTGCCTCCCATTAGAACAGAAAGACAAAATATAGAGCGCATGGCTCTTTACACAGGGTGAGCTAACTCCGCCCACCCCTTTCAAACCCATGAAAGGGAGTACGAGGAAAGCCATTGCATTCCTCAAGGACAAAAAATAGTGTGGGAACATTGTGTTTCCACACTTGCTAGATGTCATGATCACACATCAAGGCCAGAGCCTCAAGTAAATGTCACCTACCTCGATAGAGGGAAGCAACCCATTGAAATTTCAGATCATCAAGATCGAGGCAAACACATAGGAGAAACATTTAAGCCTCTTGAGCAAAAGAGGGCAGACCAAGTTGACCCGGTAGTCGCTAGACATGCCACTCGCCAAGCCCGAATCACACAGCTTGAGCAAGGTCATCAGGAGTTAGAGTACTTATATCGCTTGAATAAAGAGCACATGCAGCGCGAAGCGGATGAGTTACGCTATAAACTACCTGAGAGGGTGCCAACCCCTTGCACCCAAAGAGCTGAACAATATGAGAGGCACAACCCTTTGGTGTAGGACAGGTCTTCGCGACCTCGTCAAGCTTTGCCTTCGAGACCTTATAGACCCAAGAGGGAGGCCACTCCCCGAAACAATGATGGGTACCCTCAGTAGGGACTCAATCAGAGTCATAGGTCTAGCCTAGAGACTCCTCAAGAAGTTTATGAGGAGTATGAACCAAAAATATAATGGGCCAAAACACCCCATCAAGGTGGGAGGGCTGCCACTCATCCACCCCCCCATAGGCCTCCAGTCTCCCATAACTCACAATGGGAGCAAACAAAAGAGGAAGAAATAAAATATTTCAATGCATACAAAGCGCTATTAGAGCGTTTGGAGTCTGTGGAGACAAAATCTTCTGGGCATCAAAAACCCACTGATGCGTAGTCATTATACCATCATTAATTCTCAAAGAATCTGTCAATCCAGGGCAGTGTACAAGGCTATCTGCGAAAGAAGAAGTGAAACAACTATAACTTAGGTCAATCTAGGGCAACAAGTCTTTATTGGTGGAACCGGTTTTGTGGGGGGTTTTGGAGCATTCCTATCTCTAAATTGCATGAATTAAATCTTAATCTAAGTTGCAGAATTGGAAACTAATCATTAACTACAGAAATGAAGTCCTAATTACAATTGCAGAATGAGACCTAATTATACTGCAGAATTGAAAGTCTGATCCTAATTGCAGAAAGGAAATCTAATTACTTTTGCAGTAATGAAAGTCTAGATCTAATGTGGAAATAAAACTATCAAAATTCTATAATGTAAGGTTGTCAATCCTCCTGCTCGTATTTTGACAAAGAAACATAAAAATGCAGGAAATTGCTGAAAAACAAGAAATTCTAAAAATAACAGTTCAAAAATAAAGTGAAAGCTTAGCTGAAAGTAAGATTGCAACTAAAACATTAAGCACAAGATTTATCTTAGCATGAATGAACTAATACCGCAAATATTGTCAACTTATTCACAAGCAATTTACATAACAAGTTCTCGCAACTCATTCTCGTCGCAAAGAAAATCGTAATAAAAACCTGTTTTGTTAGTCCTCCTCCTAGGTCTGGAAGTGGCCAGCCTCTTTGTCCATAAGAAGGTGTAAGTCTCTCTCTCTTTCTAAATCTTAATCACACTCATTTACAAGTAAATTGAAATAGAACTGGTGCACTTTATTGATCAAAAGACATGATTACAAGAATTCCATTGAAAAATCATTATAGGATCTGTAATAACTAATTTCTAGTTATACTCTGTATTTAGCTTCCTTACTCTATTTTCTATCTATCTGCTACTTCTCTACCCCCTTACTCTATAGCTCAACCTGAATGGGAGCAATATTTATAGCTATCCTATGATCTGATTACAAACAAAGAATATCTCAAAAGATCTAATCCTAAAATGTCGCAACAAATTCTGGTTTTATCCTAGAAGAGGACTAAAACCTGATCTTTCCCTTAATGATGGCTTTGGTCTGCAATGACGGCAAAAATAGATGGAGGATATTTCTCTTTACTTTTTCCAACCTTTATTTCCCTTTTTCGCCTTCAAAAATCGGTCAAAAAGGTCAAAATCACATTCTGTTCTTCATTCCGAAGATAAGTGGCTTCATTCCGAAGACAAGCAGTTTTCATTGAAGATCGCTCATTTCGAAGATACTGCATTCTCATTCCGAAGATCGCTCATTCCGAAGATACTGCATGCTTCATTCTGAAGATCCGCTCATTTCGAAGATGCTACTTTCTTCATTCCGAAGATCCGCTCATTCCGAAGATGCTGTGTTTTCTTCATTCCGAAGATATCTGTTCATTCCGAAGATGCTTCGAAATGAACAAATGTATGCTTTTCCTTTGATTTCTTCTGCATCTCTCAGGTGGGTTATCTCTTAAGATCAAATTCTAATGGTCTCCATTCCTTTCCTCATGTGAATTCCATGCCTTGCTATTTATGGACAGCTGGCTGGAATTTACATGGGAAAGACCAGTTTTTGCTGCACAGCTTGCTTGCACTATTGCCAGATTTAGGTGAAGTAAATGCTTGAAACAAATCAAAATATGATTAGTGAAATGCTGCTATTATTCTAAGCATATCTCATTGTAGCAAATCATAACAAAAAGAACACAAAACTATGCAAAAAGTCAGTAAAATAAGCATATAATATCTCAAATACATTGATCATGCAAAATGGTTAATATACAACATATTAAATCAACTTAACTAACATATCAGATAAAACATAAGAGTTTATAGGCATTTTTAGTGTACAAAACATGTTATGATTGAGGCATTTCCAGGCCTCATCATTTTCCCCCAACTTATATTGATGCATGCCCTCATGCATTCTGTTGGGCTATGGAATCACAGATGTCCATGTTCAGATTCCATGACCTGTAGAATAACTTCTTGCCTATGTAATATCCCCTATTTTCCTGAATGTTTCTAAGCCAATCTTCAAATTGTTCATCAGGCTGTTCATCTTCTTCAAAGTAAAATGGAACTGGAGTAATTATGGTTGGAGGCCTGAACCCGAGACCTATCCAAGCTATGCCGCATGACCCGGATCGGCTTGGACTACACCTTCCGCTCTTCTTCCGGACCACTCTAGATTGATGGGGGAGATAGGTTCTCTTTTCCTTAAAGACATGGAAAGTTCATTCCATCTGTCTCTCGCATACTGACAATGCTGGAAAGAAATTGTGATCACAGAAATTGTTAAATCTGGTCACACAATCCCTCAAATTGTTCAAGTACATTCTCTTAATATCATCCATGTTCATCATTGAAAAGTGCTACTGAGTGATATTTAGGTGATTTGGCTGGATTGCTCTGACTAACAACTCAGCTCTTGTTTCAATCACTTTATTCTGCCTTTTCTCATGATCCCAATAAAGCTGATTTTGTAAGGTAGACATAAATGCTCTCAACCGAACATCTCCAATGTAGATTTGAGGATGAGAGTCAACTTCCTCTCGGAATGAAGAAACTATGCAAAAATAGTTCACACAGGAGATTTTTCTCGTTCAAAGGGACTCATCAAAATATGCCTCCAAAAATCTTCAATAGTGTCCAATTTGTATGGAAGGTTTGAAGTAATCCTCATGACCTCGCCATCTAAGGTATTTTTCCTTCAAAATAAGGTCAGTAAAATCTGGCTGGCCGTCTAAATTGGACTAAAAACTCAACAATTTGGCACAGGTCGATACCTTTTCTTTCAATGCCTGAATTTCTGTGTCCTTGGCTTCTAGCTGTTTTGCTTCCAGTTTGAATTTTTTAGTTTTATTGGCAAGTTGTTCATATCTAATCATCCAAACTAGCTATGTCCGCATTGTACCGCTCTAAGGACACAAATATTAGGTGGTCTTACTACATGGGGGATCCTAGGCACCCACATTTGTCCGAACTCCTTTTTCTCGCCACTTCCACTGGCCGTTCATCTGTCAATATCTCTACTTGCACCCCCTTATTTGCTATTTCTATGGGGTTATCATCAAATAGTATTTCTACTTGTACCCCCTTATCTGCTGTTTCTATTGGAAGTGTAACAAGTTGAAATGCAGGGACCTCAGTAGGAGTACTTACTTGAACTTTTTCTTGCTGTTGGGACTGTTCTTGTGCTGGTGGCTCATTTTCAGCATCCTCTGCAATATTCCTCACCATTTCTGAAGCATCTTCAGAACAAGAAGGCACTGCTTCAGAATGAACAGGCACTTCTTCGTAATGAAGGAGTGCTATTTCAGGATGAACTTCTATGTCTGCCTCAATAGAATCATCTGCTCTTGATAAACCCAGAAGCAATTGAGCCAAATTATCTTCATCATGGAACACAGCTGGCTGCTTTTCAGATTGTGCCAACAACTTTTTTAGTTCTGCCACTTCCTGCTGGAGTTCTACAATTTTTCTTTCTTGCATCTCAATGATGCTTTCTTTCTCTGTGATCCATCTGGTCTGTGTCTTGACAACACTCCTTGCTGCCCTCAGCGACTCAGTGATGTCTTCCACTTCTGTTTCTCTTCAGAAGCTGATGCAGACAAATCAGTTGCAGTTGGCTGTTCA
Organism: Wollemia nobilis; assembly: GCA_028583015.1. Lineage (NCBI taxonomy): Eukaryota > Viridiplantae > Streptophyta > Pinopsida > Araucariales > Araucariaceae > Wollemia > Wollemia nobilis. The sequence continues at coordinate 1,656,573 of JAQPPZ010000840.1, read as the reverse complement.
ACCAAATTTTCCTCTTCTGCTGCAACATTCTGTTCTTGTTCAGGAGGCTCTGTGAGACTGTCTACAAGGACATCCACCATATCTGTAGCCTGTTGAATTGTAGCCTCTTCCAAACCAACTTGCTCAATTTTTGCTTCAGCTATCTGTTCAGGGAATTCTAGAAAATTGTCAGATGCTGGTTGTATCTCTGTGACATCTGGGCTACCTGGTCTATCTTCTTCCTCCATGACCTGTTCTGCAGTCTCTTTCAAATGGATTCTTGTAGACCTCCTAGTTCCGTATGCAAACTTCTTCTTTTTGCTCTATTTTTTGGTGACAACAGGGGTCATGGGGTCAGTTTTTGATGCCTCTGTTTCCCTTGTTTCACTTCTCTGTTCTGACAAGTCAGTTGCAGCTTCAGCAAACCGAACTCTCTTTTGTTTTTCTGCTCTACTGCTAGTTCCAGATCCTCTTTTCTTTTGTCTCTTAGCCTGTGAAGTTGAAGGCTCAGGAGCAAGTTCTGTAACAGCTTCAGGGGCATCTTCTGCAGCTTCTTCTGCAGCAACCTCTGCAACATTTTTTGCAGCAACTTCTGCAATATTTTTTGCAGCAACTGTTTCCTCTTCTGCAGCAACATCAGCAGTATTTGACTCCTCTTCTTCTTCACTTTCATCCCCAAAAATGACATCATTTAAATTAGAGTAAAACCTGTCAAAACTCCTAGGGTTTCCTCTGAAATGATGTTGGCAAATTAATTTGATAAGGCCATGATGGCGAAGGCTTCCTTTACCCTCCTGATATCTTTTTGCCATGTTCTTTAACTCTTGGTACAAATACAGGGGAAGATTAACCCTAACTTCTGGTTGTTGTCTACCATGTCTGAGATGGTTTAAAATTCGTAGATGATGCCCTGACAATAGCACATACTGCCCTTCACAGGTCAAAAACTTAATCACCCAGGTGGCTACTTCATCCCAAGGTTCTTGCAGGCTAGCCCTTTTTAACCCCTTGCATGTGTTGTTATGGGTTAAATATTCAGGTTCTCTATCATTCTCTTCTACAAACTGATTAACTACATTTGCCAATGTGTTCTTGCCAGATCTAGTAATTGAAATTCCCTCTAATGGCAGCTCTGTAATTTGACTTAAAATTTTAGGGCTTACCTCAATAGACATGCCGTTGACATGTGCTCGGTTGTTTCTGAACGTGTGGGCAAACATGCCAGCTAAATCTTCTGAAGACCCATTGAATTTGTCCAGAAATGTCATAAACCCTCCGTCTTCAAAAATCTGCACAATTGCCAGATTTTCTCGAAGGAAATTGGTATCTGTAGGTTCTGTTCTGATCTTGCGTCCCATTTTTCTCTCGTTTAAAACTTGTACACTGTGGCTGCTGTCCTACTGCAGGATTTTCTGGCTGTTTCCTATTGCTAATTTGCAGAGTTTAGAACCTTCGCTGCCCTGTTTCTCCTTCTTCTTCGTCTTCTTTGGAATGAGCCGTATTCTGTGCACTGTACCTCGCAACACGTCTTCGAAAAGAAGGATGGCACACATATCTACTTCTGCACTGTACACCTGTTCATTGATAATTGCATGGATGTCCTTGCCGTCAGATCCACGTCATCGCTTTGCAGATTCTCACGTGCATGTTAATTGACATTAAAAACCGGTGGCATATGGTTGCAGATTCTCCGTATTTCCAATGAGTGCAAAAATAGACCATGTGCTGATTGACACGTGTCCCTTCTTCGCATGCAACTAAGAAAAAATCTTAATTTTGTCGTATCTTATTTTCTTGGACGCCACGTGGAAATGCTCTTTCCGAAAATGCAAACGAAATTTCATTCCGAAGATTATGACCTCATTCCGAAGACAAGTCTTCATTCCGAAGACAAATCCTCATTCCGAAGATTATGACCTCATTCCGAAGACAGGTCTTCATTCCGAAGACAAATCCTCTTTGCAGAATTTTCATTCCGAAGATAGATCTTCATTCCGAAGATCAATCCTCATTCCAAAGATTAATCCTCATTCCGAAGATCAAGCTGTATTGTGAAAGTAAATCGTCATTCCCTTTCATTCCATATTATCTTCATTCAAAGAAAAATTTTCATTTCTAATTTAGCAATCAAAAAACCAATTTTCATTTTAAGACAATTTTTCTTCCCAAGACAAATTTTCTTTCCCTAGATAAAGTGCAACATTCATTTTGTCTTCCTTTCCCAAGACAATTTCATTCCGAAGATAATACAACAAGTATTGTTTTTGGCATTCTTGTTCCGAAGATTAGGCAGAAATCAATATTATCATTCTTAAAACATGTTTTTAAGTATGCCAACTCTTATGAATACCTTTTATGCTAATGGTTAATTGTCACATACTATATACCAATCATTTTACAATGAAGAAATGTAAGAAATATATACCCGATAAAAATAGTTAATGCCGCTTTGAAGAATGACTCGCTTTTGTTGATATTCTCACTGAGATTTTCTGCAACATTTCAAAACAAGTGCACTAGGTGAATTTGTACAATGATGATTCAAAAATTTCTCAAGGTTATGCATGCCATAAAACTGGTTTTCATGCATACCAACCCAGTAGTGCCTTAAAAAGGTTTTCACTGCTGAGTTATTCATTTTTCTCTTTTTTTTTTTTTTTTTTTCCCCATTTTTTTTATTTTTACCTCTCCTTTTCTCTTTTTTTTTTTTTTCTTGATCCTGACTATGCCCATGAAGGAATTTCATGATTTCCCCCGAAACCATGCCCATGAAGGAATTCATACTCGTAATTTATTCATCTTTTTGTTTTCTATTTTTCTCGATTTTTTTGTATTTTCTATTTTCTTGAAATCCACTCGATCATGTTGATTGTTTTGAAGTGGAAGAAGGATTCTCTTCCACCTGCTGTGTATCCAAACTATCAAGTTGCTGCAAGAATTCTTCTTTAGTCATAGGTGTATGGTATACCCTGAGGCGATGTCCATTCACTACCAACTTTCTTCGTGACCCATCAATGGGGGATAAACGAGCTGCTCCATTGTTGAATACCTCTTCAATCCAGTAAGGTCCCAACCATCTAGTTCTCAGTTTTCCAGGGAAGTCCTCATATTGAGAATCGAATAGTAAAGCCCAATCTCCTTGTTGGAGTTTCCTCTGCTGAATGTGACTGTCATGCCACAGCCTTCCTCTCGCTCCCCGAATTACCTCAGTTTGGTGCAGAGCATCCAATCTAAGTTCATCCAATGCATTCAGCTACAGAATCCTGTCTATCTGTGCCTGCGACAAGTCAATTCCAATTTCCAGTGCTGTGCGCAATGTTAGTAGCTCAAATTCAATAGGTAAGAGAGGCTTTTTACCAAAGACTAGTTCATAAGGTGTGAATCCAGTAGTGGACTTCCAAGTAGTATTGTAGGCCCAAACTCGCTTCTGTAGTTTGTCTAGCCAATTTTTCCTATGAAAAGCTACTATTTTTGTCAAGATGCGTTCTAGTTCTCTCGTTTGTTACTTCAACCTCGGCCATTTGCTTGTGGGTGGTAAGGTGATGATTTCCTATGTTTGATTTCATACAATTCTCAGAATACTTTTATGACTTTGGATGCAAATTGGGGTCCTTGGTCCGTGGTGATAGACCGTGGAGCTCCAAATCTCTAAAAATCTGAGTATACAAGAAATCAGCGACCTTCTCTTCACGAGCATGTTTGAAAGCACGCACCTCTACCCACTTTGTCAAGTAATCACTGCATACTAGAATATGCACCTTTCCTTGAGAAGGTGGATCAATAGGTCCTACAAAATCAAGTCCCCACCTCTCAAATGGTTCTAAAACCATTTGAGGCTACAGTGGCATCTCATTTGTATGAGTGGGTTTCCCCATTCTTTGGCATGCATCACAATGCTCGATGTACTTTTTCACATCCTTGTGAAGAGATGGCCAATAATATCCTATCCCTAAGATTTTTCTAACCGTGCTTTTTATATAATAGTGTCCACCTGAGGGTTCATCATGACAAGCTCTAAGGATATCATACACTTCATCCTTTCGGATGCACCTACGTAACACATGGTCAGGACTGCACTTAAAAAGCATACCCTTAATCCACTCAAAAGAAGAACTCTGTTTGATCAATTGTTTTTTCTGTTTTGAGGTGAAATGTGGAGGAACTTTCCCCGTGGCCAAATAATTGGCTATATCTCGCAAACCAAGGTGATTGAACCGATATAGCAAATAGTTTTTCATCGAGAAAAGTGTCATCAACTAATTCCCCTTCATCCGTGTTCTCGCAACCCGGACAAAAAATCTGCTACAACATTAGCTTTTCCCCGGTTTGTTGATTATGGTAATATCAAATTCTTGCAAGCAACAACAACCAACGAATAATTCTTGCACTTACCATAGGTTTATTCATCAAATACTTAATGGTCGTATGATCCGTGTGAATAAATATTTGATAACCTCGTGATATAATGCCCGAATTTGTTGATGGCATAAATCACCGCTAGGAATTCTTTCTCGCTTGTTGTATAATTTTTCTCTCGCTCCCGTCAAGTTTTTGCTAATGTTGTAGATGGTATAATGTTCACCATTATCAATTTGTCCTAATGCTGCTCCAATTGCTGTATTGGAGGCATCAGTCTGAATGTGAAATGGTAATGTCCAATTAGGTCCTCTAAGCACAGTGGAGTTATCAATTTCTCTTTCGTAGCTTCAAATGCTTCCCGACACTTTGCAGTCCAGGAGAATTCAGAATCTTTAGTCAATAAGGCAAACATAGGACTGGCTATTGTACTAAATTTGGGAATAAACCCGCGGTAAAAACCAATGTGTCCTAGGAAACTTCTGACATTAGTCTGAGTTTTAGGAGGAAGGAGGTTCTTGATAATTTCAACTTTCTTTGGATCAACTTGGATCCCTTCAGGAGAGATGTGATGACCAAGAACTATCCCTTCCTTCATCATCATGAAGCATTTATCCTGGATTTAAGGATAAGTGGTATGTTTCACAAAGTGTTAAGACTTTGTCAAGATTTTCCAATGTAAAATCAAAAGTTTGTCCACATACCGTGAAATCATCCATGTAAATTTCAACACTTTTGGTGGTCGATCAGCAAAAATTGCTAGGACTCGCTCACTGAAAAGTTGTCGGGGCATTACACAAACCAAAAGGTAAAACCCTATAGGCAAATGTTCCCCATGGACATGTAAAAGTTGTCTTTTCTTGATCTTCGTGTGCAATCTGAATTTGATTATACCCACCGAATCCATCAAGAAAACAAAAGTATCTTTTTCCAAGGAAGAGTATCTAACACTTGATCTATGAAAGGTAATGGAAAATGGTCTTTGTATGTCACCTTATTCAATTCTCTGTAATCTACACATACTCTCATTTTTCCATTTTTCTTAGGAACTATTACCAATGGAGAAACCCATTGACTATCATAAATTGGGTAAATGAATCCTACTTCCAGGAGTTTTTCAATTTCTTCCTTCACAATATCTCTTAAGGCAGGATTCAATCTTCTTTGAAATTGTCTGACTGGCTTGACTTCTTCGGTATAGATCTTATGGGTACATATATCAGGATGAACTCCTGACATATCTTTGTAGTTCCAAGCAAAAGCATGAACATGCTTCTGCAAAACAACTATCAATTTTTCTTCCTCTTCCCTAGTAAGCTGGCTATAGATATTCAAAAATTTTCCTGGTCGGACTTCTATTTGTTTTGTATTTAGAAGGACCGAATTCACTCCTTCATACTTGGTGATTAAGGGATTAAGAGGACATTGTCGAGATTGGAGAAACGAAGCGCTTTCTGTTTCATTGCTGCTTGAGGGAAGCATTTCTTGTATGGAATAGTGAGAAGGAAAAATCAGATGATGGTGCCATCCATGTGATAGTGAAACAGAGTTTCCTTGTGATAGCACAGATGATTCATCTTCAGATTTTTGATTCTCCTCATTACTTATCAATTGTTGGGTATTTGTTGCTTCCCCTTCTAAACTTTGTTCATGCAGAACATTCATCCAGATTGTTTCATTTTCTAAGTTTTCTCGTGTCACTGAGGTCTTCTGTGTGTTCTCTTACTACTAAGGTAGCTAGTGTAGAAATGACCTCTTCTGGTTCTTCATCTGAGTCAGAAAACCATAACTGGCCTAAAAATTTGCTAGATGGTTTTGCAGGAGGATATAAAGAAATTTGTTTCAGCTCAATACCATTTGAAATAGTCATATTTCCAGATCTGTAGTCTATGAAGGTTGCTGCAGTTGCAAGCCAAGGTCTTCCCAAAATAATGGGATATCCATGTGCTGAATTCCTTGGTCAGTAAAACCAGAAAATCTGCAGGGAATTCCCAAGAAGAAACTTCTATAGGGACATCTTCAATGATTCCTTCAGTGTTTTGCTAACCGACCTATCACCCATTTCTAAAACTCGTAAATGTGGGGCCGAGATGTTTGAGCCGTAATTGTTCCATTGTATCTTTAGTCATGACATTTATTGCAGCTCCTAGATCCACTAAAACATTTGATATTGGTACCGAACCTATGGTGACCGTGATAATCGGGCTTCCCGGATCACTATACTTTGGAGGTAGTAGTTTTCCATATAAGAGATCAGCTATCTTCCCTTCAACCTCGCACAGCCTTGGGGAATGCTTTCTTCTTTCTTCCTCGCTCTTTTAATGCACAAATTTTGGACAATACTATTGATTTCTGGTATTTCCTTAATGGCTTGCAATAAGGGCAATGAGATAGTCAACTTTTTGAGTTCTTTGACCAATTCTGACTCAGAAATTTTTGGTATTACATTAAGTCTTTCAGGATATGGAACTATCCTTGGTAATTGTTCTGCTTGTGTCTCTTTTTCTATTGTTGGATCCAATTTTTCTGTTTCTTTTGTTGGTTGAATTCTCTCTGATTCCGATGATTCTTGCTCTTCATTATCTTTGGTTTCCATTAAAACTGGTTCAGTGTACAACTTTTCCCGAACGGAGTTGAATATCACTACAATCAAGAACATTAATTTCAATATTTTCTTCACTTTCACCCACATAGACAGGAGGTGTCCTGTCTTACACTATTGGGATTAGTGATCGGCCGAGCTCGGCAATTGAGGTTGCTTCACTTGTTGTGTTTGCTATTTTTCTTGAAAATTTTGATTAGGTGCAGGCAACAAATGCTGAGTTTGACCTTGATTCCTTTGCTGCCTTGGATAGGACTGGTATTGCTGATTCCATTGTGGTTGGTTTTGCACCCAATGTGGATTAGTCTAATTTTGATTCCATGAGGGGTTGTTTTGATTCTGATTCCATGAGGGGTTGTTTTGATTCTGATTCCAGGCTGGATTACTCCAATTTGATTGTGGCCATTCTTGGGAATTTGTCCATTGAGGATAATTCCAAGGACGTTGGGGTGGTTTCGATTGTCCCCAAGGCATAGTACCAGGATTATGCCCCCAATTTGTAGGAAAATGAGGGGGATTTTGATATTGAGAGAAATTCCCCCTTGTTTTGGTCCAATATAGTTGAGTTCCTCACCTGGTTTTCTAACACAGCTTTGAGTTGTGGTAGCAGGTGGCATTGATCACTTGAATGCCTTTTTGAACAGATACTACAAATGGCCGAGATGGTTGTTTTATTCAAAGGACATTCCCGCAAAGCATGTTTACTTCTACATCTTGGGCAATAAATTGCCAAAGGTTCTCGTATTTTTAGCTTTTGCAGAGATTTCCCTAAAGTAGTGTTTAGATGCACTAGGATATCGCTTTGAAATTTGCTAGTTCCTCTATCGGGTCCTTTACATCAGTACCATTTGTGCGGCTTTTTCTTCTTCTCTGCTTAGTGCGAGAGTAATTCCTATAGAGATCCATAATCTCCTCATTACTGAGAGTGGTTACATCCCCTTTTCCCATTAAATCCAGAACTTCTCTGGATTCATCTTGCAATCCTCTCAAAAAGATAGTTTTACACAATTCTGGTTCTACTAGTCCACATCTCCTTTGAACAAAGGAGAACCTATCAAGGTAATCTTCCAAGGTCTCATCATCTTCCTCGCTTGATTCTAAATAACTCATCCTTTCTATTCCTTACACGGCAAGTATTCCCGATATTTGTCTAAAAAGACAGCCTCCATTTGATCCCGTGTTCTTATGGAATTTGGCTCTAAGCTCATGAACCAACGTAATGCCGAATCCTTGAGAGTTGAGGGAAAAACCTTAAGTTTTTGATTGTCATTTATATAATCATAAGTCCGACACACTACCTTGAATTCAAACAAAAATTGGTCAGGATCTTCAGATACAACACCTCGAAAGGTGGGAAGTACTGAAGGTGAAATGGTCTTCATGGGAGAGTTTTGTGTTGGATTCAGATGAATAGGATATTCAAATGTTCTGGATGGTTGGAGCACATCCTGATCATCCCCTTCATTATGAACATAGCCATGCTGGCCATCTACATTGCCTGCCATAGTTTCTTGTTTCCTAGGAGAAGTTAAAGCTTCCCAAATTTTTCTCTCAAGAGGTCCAAGCTTTTCTCGTTGATGAGTCTGATGAATTATCTTCCTTAAGATATTTCGTTGATACAATTGGTGATTTTCCTTTCTCAAAATGTTCTACCGATGGTGAGACCGGTGATTTTTCTATCAGCTTTTAGGTAGTTCAAACACAGGTGATTCACCCCTTAGGCATGAAGATCTCCTTAATGGGACAAGCCAGGGATCCTTTGGGGTCTCCCTAGACTTACTCATTCATGTTTACTCCTAAATGACATAAATTAAGTCAATAGTTGTTATCTTACTCTACTGTTATATTCAGATTTTAACCTGAATGTTCACAGTTTAGTCTGATTACAGCTATTGGACTATTTGTTTTCTTCTGGCAACACTATATCCCCGAAAACGGTGCCAAAATGATGCGTAGTCGTTATACCATCATTAATTCTCAAAGAATATGTCAATCCAGGGCAGTGTACAAGGCTATCTCGTGAAGAAGAAGTGAAACAACTATAACTTAGGTCAATCTAGGGCAACAAGTCTTTATTGGTGGAACCGGTTTTGTGGGGGTTTTGGAACATTCCTATCTCTAAATTGCATGAATTAAATCTTAATCTAAGTTGCAGAATTGGAAACTAATCACTAACTGCAGAAATGAAGTCCTAATTACAATTGCAGAATGAGACCTAATTATATTGCAGAATTAATAGTTGCAGAATTGAAAGTCTGATCCTAATTGCAAAAAGGAAATCTAATTACTTTTGCAGTAATGAAAGTCTAGATCTAATGTGGAAATAAAAACTATCAAAATTCTGTAACAGAAGGTTGTCAATCCTCTGTTCATATTTTGACAGCAAAACATAAAAATGCAGGAAATTGCTGAAAAATAGTAAATTCTGAAAATAACAGTCTAAAAATAAAGTGAAAGCTTAGCTGAAAGTAAGATTGCAACTAAAACATTAAGCACAAGATTTATCTTAACATAAATGAACTAATACTGCAAATATTGTCAACTTATTCACAAGCAATTTACATAACAAGTTCTCGCAACTCATTCTCATCGCAAAGAAAATCGTAATAAAAACTCGTTCCGTTAGTCCTCCTCCTAGGTCCTGGAAGTGGCCACCTCTTTGTCCATAAGAAGGTGTAAGTCTCTCTCTCTTCTAAATCTTAATCACACTCATTTACAAGTAAATTGAAATAGAACTGGTGCACTTTATTGATCAAAAGACATGATTACAAGAATTCTGCTAAAAAACTGTTATAGGACTGTAACAATCAATTTCTAGTTATACTCTGTATTTAGCTTCCTTACTCTATTTTCTATCTATCTGCTACTTCTCTACCCCCTTACTCTATAGCTCAACCTGAATGGGAGCAATATTTATAGCTATCCTATGATCTGATTACAAACAAAGAATATCTCAAAAGATCTAATCCTAAAATGTCGCAACAAATTCTGGTTTTATCCTAGAAGAGGACTAAAACCTGATCTTTCCCTTAATGATGGATTTGGTCGGCAATGACGGCAAAGATAGATGGAGGATATTTCTCTTTACTTTTTCCAACCTTTATTTCCCTTTTTCCGCCTTCAAAAATCGGTCAAAAAGGTCAAAATCACATTCCGTTCTTCATTCCGAAGATAAGTGGCTTCATTCCGAAGACAAGGCAGCTTTCATTCCGAAGATCACTCATTCTGAAGATATCGCATTCTCATTTCGAAGATCACTCATTTCGAAGATACCGCATGCTTCATTCCGAAGATCCACTCATTCCGAAGACGTTGCTTTCTTCATTCCGAAGATCCGCTCATTCCGAAGATGCTGTGTTTTCTTCATTCCGAAGATATCTGTTCATTCCGAAGATGCTTCGGAATGAACAAATGTATGCTTTCCATTGATTTCTTCTGCATCTCTCAGGTGGGTTATCTCTTAAGATCAAATTCTAATGGTCTCCATTCCTTTCCTCATGTGAATTCCATGCCTTGCTATTTATGGACAGCTGGCTGGAATTTACATGGGAAAGACCAGTTTTTGCTGCACAACAATAGTTTGCTTGCACTGTTGCGCGATTTAGGTGAAGTAAATGCTTGAAACAAATCAAAATATGATTAGTGAAATGCTGCTATTATTCTAAGCATATCTCATTGTAGCAAATCATAACAAAAAGAACACAAAACTATGCAAAAAGTTGTAAAATCAGCATATAATATCTCAAATACATTGATCATGCAAAATGGTTAATATACAACATATTAAATCAACTTAACTAACATATCAGATAAAACATAAGAGTTTATAGGCATTTTTAGTGTACAAAACATGTTATGATTGAGGCATTTCCAGGCCTCATCACCCACATTACATCAACTCCGCAGTCATCCAGTGCATCCCTCAGTGCCCACACCTCTTTACCCCAAACATTTCAAGTTGCCTCAATTGGCAGTCTTTAAAGGTGAAGAGGACACACAAGAACATGTCACAAGATTCCTAAGTCAATGCTTCGGCATCCAAGATAATGATGCATTGTTGCTTAGAACATTCATAACCACATTCGCAGGCCCTACCTCGGATTGGTTCACACAATTACCCAAACATAGCATAAACAACCTAGATCAATTAGTAGATGCGTTTCTTGAATGCTTTGCCTTCAACACAAAGAAGAAGGCATCACTGAGTGATCTGGCCAGCCTTAGGCAATATGAGGAAGAAACAATGGCAGCATACAGGAATCGATGGAGGGCTTTGCTTTCTAAGTTACCCTACCGTCCCCCTATGTCTGATCTCACACAGATGTTTGCACGAAGTTGCTTAAAATCAATCTCTAGGCTGCTGCAACAATATGATAGTTTAGAAGAAGCTTTGGCGCAAGCCAGAGTTATAGAAGAGATTAAAATAGGTGAAGGCACAATCGCCAAGCCTAAAAAGAAAGAGTGGAATAAAATCACTAAGATTGGGACAACGCAACCATAACCCGCTACGGTTAACCAAGTTGCGATAAATGTTCCCAAGCCAGTGCAAGAAATACAGCCTCAAAAGGCTAATTACCAGGCAGTGCCTCCTAGTTATGAAAGAGATAATAAGAAACAGGAGCAAAATCAGCAACGTCACCCTAGGCGACAATTCACCCCTTATACGGAGTCTAGGGACTCCTTATTTGACCGCTTGTCAATGGCAAATTTAGTCACCCTTCCAGAGATCCAGACTGTAGACCCTAAAGCTCCCAAGCCTAAAGGATACAGAGAGGAATTATATTGTAGATTCCATAGGCGAAGGGGACATGACTTAAATGGATTTTGGAAATTCAAAGGATTAATCCAAGATTTGATTGACAATAAAACATTGGCCGTGGACAACCCCATAGCGCCAAATAATCAACAAATGGGGGTATTCAAGGACCCTTTGGCTGCCCACGAGGCATAGGTAAAACCTCTCCAGATTAATGAGGTGCGACAAAATATTCCCATGCAAGGATTTGTGGGAATGATTAGCATAGTGACCAGGAACAAAAAGTACCCAGGAGTTGCCCCCGAGGTAGCTACAAGGGAAGTTCCAAAAACGTCATAGCCTCAACAACGCCTTGTGCAATTGCCTCCGCCTAGACCCGAGGTCACGATACGGACCAAACTCACACAGAGTTTGCGGACCATAGCGGCTAGGCTTTCCATTTACAAGCTTATTCAACAGTCAACACCTCATAGAGAAGCTCTGATGGAAATTTTAAAAGCCATCGAATTATAGCCTCACGAAGCAAATTCTTTCAACAACTTCATGGGACATGTGAAATGATATACGGAGCTAGTCATTACCTTCAGAGAGGATGAAGTCAAAACAATATCGAATGACATGGTAGATCCACCCCGGCACGTTATCGCACGGGTCAACGGGGTTCCATACAAGAGAGTGTTGGTAGATACTGGCTCGTCCAGTAACATTATTACCACTATAGCCTTAAAACATTTAAAGCTGCCAGCCTCTCATATCACAGCATCCACATACACACTGCGAGCTTTCAACGATGTAATATGCTCGACAGTCGACACAGTTGTTCTGCCTGTCCAGGTAGGACAAAATACAATACCTACATTGTGCCATGTGTTGGAAGGCGAGATGGCTTACAATATACTACTAGGGCGGCCTTGGATCAGGGACATGAAGTGTGTCCCTTCGATCGCTCACCAGTGCTTAAAGTATGCTTTTGAAGGAGAAATACATGTAGTCCCGATGGACTTAGAACCCTTCAAGTATTGCAATGTGATACAATTAATGCCTCAATCGACCCTCCCTTAAACGCATTTGGATTTCTAGTTAAATCCATCTAAACAGGGTCCAATACCGCAGGCACCACTAGTGACCAAAACATCAAAATCCCATCCAGGTGAGTCTTCATCATCTGCTCCTTCACTACCGATGCCACCTGTCATGGCTAAACAGAAGGACAAGGGAAAACGGATCATGGAAGAGGCTTAGCCCCTAGAAGAGGGGTTGCCAACAATTTCAACGATATCAACAGAGGAAATACCTAGCACAACGAAAGCTGAGACTCCTAAAGCACCAAACATGGAATGGACTCAGGAAGGACTCCCATTCCCTCCCTCCCAAGCATCAACAATCACTGTTGAAATGGCCAGTACGGGCCTGGGGGAGTATTTAGTGCAGAATATTGTGGCAACACTCGCATTAGAATTAGTATAGGACATGGGGAGACCTCGCCTTCCCATAGGAATAGTTGTTCCTCTAGGTTACCCACCAAACCAGAAAAATTTTGTGTATGGGGGCCTTGATCATGGTCTTGAACCATGCAAGCAAAAGGACGAAGGCGAAGAGCCTTTTGCTGAAAATATCAATTATCTGTCAAACCCGGATTTCGCTCTAAGATATCTCGGCCAATGCAATTGGCATGGATATGGGCTAGGCAGATATGAGCAAGGGATGTGTGTCCTTTGCCAACCAAGATATCAGATTCCATATGATAAATTGGGAGTAGGGTTCAACCACCCCCTGCCCTTAGACATCTTGGTAGAAAATATGCAAGGCCTAGAAATAGGCAACAAGGGGGGATTGGCACCAGATCGTTATGCCAACCCAAATACAAAATATACATTGGGAGATTACCTCCCATGGTCAACAAACACCCTTGGCAACAATAGTAATCCCTCTCCTTTGCTAGAGAGAGGTGAAAGTTCAGAAATTAATCCCCAAAGAGAACATCAATGGTGTCCGGACATCTTTTTGAAGCTATTCCCCTTAGAGGTTCTAGTTGAATCAATACAGTGCAAATGCCCAGTTTTGCAGGCTTATAAAGCCCTCATGGAAAAACTCCTAGCAAAAATTGAGTGGTATGACATCGAGGCACTCCCTCGATCATCGAATCATTTTGCGAACACAATGGCCTCTTTGGGGTCACTTATTCCACAAGACCTTTTCGATGATATGACAACCATTCAAGTCAAAACCTTATCACAATCCATGATGGGGCATACAAGCTCAGACTTGACACCAGGAATCCACATGATCTAGAGTGAACCATCCTTAGATAAGTTCTTTCAAATTCAAGATCGTCTGAAGCGCACCAAATGGGGGTCCCTATTCTCCCCTACTCCCATTAACAGCAACACAACGCTATTCTTATAGGTTCTATCCCATTCAACGTTCGCTAGGGATGAACTTCAGGAGGGATTGGCTGTTCATACTGTCGAGGTTTCGATCAACAGGATTGGTATTTACCCATCAAAGACTACCTCAAGTTAGGTAATCTCCCACTTGGATTGACTCATGCCGCAAAACGAGCACTCAAGCGAAAGCGGCTAAGTATGTCTTGATAGGAGACATTTTGTATCATCGCAACTATGAAGGAATCCTCCTTCGTTGCTTGGACCAACAAGAGTCCACTTGGGCGATCGCCCAAGCGCATGATGGTACATGTGGTGGCCACTTCAATGGTATGGCCATTGCAAAGCGCATTCTTCGCATGGGCTATTATTGGCCATATTTAGAGTGAGATTGTTGCACCTATGTCAAGAAGTGTGTGAAGTGTCAACATCATGCCAATCTGATGCATGTACCTTCTCAGGCCTTGTAGACAGTCTAGTCTACTTTGCCGTTCTCGCAGTGGGGCTTCGATCTAATTGGAAAGATCTCCCCTGCATCATCAGGCCATCACACGTTTATCATAATGGCCACAGAGTATTTTACCAAATGGGTGGAAGCGATTCCGCTTACCTCTACGACAGGCCCCGCATTGTGGAGTTCATTTTGCATAACATCATATGTCATTTTGGTATTCCATCCAAAATAGTCTCGAATAATGGGACACATTTCAAGAACAAAGACGTGCATGCTTTGACCATAAAGTACAAGATTCAGCACAACTTTTCGACACCCTATTATCCACAGGCGAATGGGCAAGCAGAAGCATCAAACAAAATGCTAGTTTCCATCCTTAAAAATACCGTCACAGACAGTCATAAGGATTGGCACATTCAAATCCCACTTGCCCTATGGGCCTATCGCACTAGCATTCGGACACCCACCGGGGCCACTCCATTTTTGCTTGTGTATGGCTCCGAGGCAGTCATGCCTCTAGAGTTGGAGATTCCTTCCCTGCGCATATCAATGCAGGAGTTCATCGATGATGACTCTATGCGGCAGGCCCAGTTAAACCAGCTTATGTTGCTTGACGAACGACACGTTAATGCTCTCAAGAATTTACGTATTTATCAAGAGTGACTTAAGAAATATTACAACATGAAAGTGCACCTGAGGGAATTTCAGGTTGGTGATTTGGTTTTGAAGGAAAACCAGTAGAATTCTAGTTTGTTGTCCCACCTAAGGGACAAGTTTGCGGAAAATTGGTTAGGTCCATATGTCATTGATAGCAAAATAGGACCCGGGACATACCGGCTAGCTTCTCTTGATGGTATCAAGGAAACAGAACCCTTGAATATCAGTCATTTGCGACCATTCCATATCTAAGAGAGCCATATCCCAAAAATGCTCCAAGGATTCTAAAATCGCTTGGTCAAATCCCAAAAATGCTCCAAGGATCCCTAAAATCGCTTGGTCAATCCCAAAATGCTCCAAGGATTCTAAAATCGCTTGGTCAAATCCCAAAAATGCTCCAAGGATCCCTAAAATCTCTTGGTCAATCCCAAAATGCTCCAAGGATTCCTAAAATCGCTTGGTCAAATCCAAAAAATGCTCCAAGGATTTCCACAATCGCTTGGTCAAAAATCAAGAAAATTCAAAAACAACAAAAATCACCAAAAATAACAAAAATTTGCATCTCATTTCTAGGCATACTCAAATTCATCAATAGAGAGCTCTTCTCGCACTTCATCTTCATATTCACAAAAATTAATCCATCAAAAATACAAAAATACATAGCTGCATCAAAGCATTGCATCCATACATTGCATATTTCTGGTCGTAAAGGTCAAAGGCACCATAGGCTGTAATTGCTCTGCTAGTCCATCTTGTTCCCCACTGTTCCATTTTACAAAAACAACAAAAACACCATGCATTGCTTTTTACCACACTAGAGTCAGTGGTCTTTTAATGTATCAAGAGTTTTCGTGATTCAGTCATCATTTTGCTTTTTTTTACAAAAAATCCCAACACAAATTAAAACACATAAAAATTCTCAAGTTGTGTGAACGAAAGATGAAACCTGCACAGTAATCCAGGTCACCATAAGCGAAACGGTTATCTTGCTCATCCCCCTGTGCGAATGGTTCCAGAATGCTGAGAATTCACAAAAGGACAAGCTCTTTCCTATCCATTCACCTCCATATACAATGGTTTTCACCACTGCCAAATCCCAATCATAGTTGGTTCCCAAAGTTGTAAGGATTTGTACTACACGTCCCTACCAAGGATGGGTAGTCATCCCCAAGACCTAAAAGGATCAACACCATTCACAAAAAAAATTCCAACAAATCATCATTCTAAAACTTTCCATTCACCTTTGATCTCCAAGTTGTAAGGATTCGTACTATCTGCCCCTAACCAGGATGGGTAGTCATCCCCAAGGCCTAACAGATCAATGCCCTCACTCCATAATATCCATCACCCCTTGGTTCCCAATGTCATAAGGATTCATACTACACGTCCCTACAAAGGATGCGTAGTCGTCCCCAAGTCCACAAGGATCAAGGCCACTCACAAGCCAAAACTCACAATACTCAAAATATAGAATCAAATAACAGTGGTTATCACCACTATTCAAAAACCTTGCTCAAAAAGAATTAATAGAAAATAAACAGTTATTTTTAGCACTATATAGATGAGCAACTTTCTAAATCAGTCAGCCAACAAATATCCTGAACTTGAATCCCTAGAATTCTCAGCATTCGAAAACCATCTAGGTGATCCTCATTATAGGTTTGTTTGATAGCCTATCTAGCAATGGTGGTATCCTACCCGCATGACGATACGTTTGTCACATTCGCTTTGCATGTGTGCAGACAAATGTTTGCATAAGGATGGGCTAGCTTATGGTATCCTAGATAACATCGCAGATTAATCTAACTAAATACAACAAAGGAGTTAGTAGAGCTAATTAGGTGATCCTCAGTACAGGTTCGGTTGAAAGCCCATCTGGAACTGGTGGTATCCTAATAAATACCACATAAATGAACTCAATTGCACACACAGGGATGTGAAATAGCTTGGTCAAAAACAAGTCCGATTCATACCTTGTTCAAAATTCTTGTAAGATAAAGTGCAGTCGTGGCTAGTGAGTTAAAACCGTCTGAGTCTCAAAAAACCTTAGCTACATTTCTAAACCAACTGCGCTACTTTTTATCTTTACAATACCATCAGAAAATACAAAATAGAAAAACCACAGCTACACATACAAAGTCATGCATCATAGCAATCGCCTAAAAACAAAATAAAAAGAGTCCTAAACAGTCTATGGTGCCATAGCCAACCACCACAAATTCCATCCATCCATTTCATTTTGCATATTAGATAATCAAAAACATTTGCATTCATCATAACATATGCATTCATAAAAATAAATAAACATGCATACATCCATAGTCATTAGCCATCATGCATAAATATCAAATCATCACATGTACATAACCAAAATAACACCGGTATATGTATATATATATATATATATATATATATATATATATATATATATATATATATATTGTCAAAAAAATGCTCGCAGGCTACAAAACTGGTCCTCAGACCCCGCAATCATATAACAAAACCCACCCTAAGGCGTCGACCACCATGATCACGCAGGATTGATGCGACGGGAACTACCCCCCATGGTGTGGGTCCTATGGGACCCTATAGGGCGGCTACTACTAGCCCCCGCATCACACCTGCTACCGCCTCCCTCATCCAATCGCCTGCGACGAGATGATGCTGACTACTCAGTAGCACTATCCCTCGTCCGGTGCAAAGATCCAGTTCTTGAGGGCTCAGGTAGCCGCCCACCAAGGTGGATGACCTCCCTCTCCAAGTCTAGCCAGTGCCGGAACCACTCTGCCTCCCGTTGATGATAGTAATATACTGCATCATCACGTTGTGCCAAAACCCTATCTCGCTCTGCTAGCTGATCCCGTAGGAGATCCCTCTCCCGTAGTTTGTCCCCCAGCTCCAGATCTCACATCCACAACAACTCTGTCAGTCGTGCATTCTCAGCGTGTATCCTAGACTCCATATCCTCTGTATCCACCTGAAGTATAGGACTCTCTGGAATAGCAGCATGCTCTGGCTACCACTTCTCCTCCATGTCTTGAATGTCCGACTGATCCAGAGCTCCCAAATCTACATCCTCATCCCCCACCTAAACCATGTCCGCATCATCCAACAGAACTCCCCAATCATCCCTTGCTGCCTCAGCACCCTCCACTGCCACCTCTGTGCCTCCTAGTGGCCCCTCTCCTCTCCATCACCACAGTACCCACCATGAGTCATACTCAGTGGTAGTCCCAACGTCATCCACGTCCGGGACATCAATCACCGCATCTGACTCCTCGCCCAATGGCGCGATGGCCGGTCGATCTAGAGTCCTCTCATCTCCCCGACATCGATAGACCACGGGCTCACCAGGCAACCCTTGGCGCACCCCAAACTATCGTGTAACTCGGCTATATGAGAATAACTCATGCTCGGTCCCGTGCCGCCAAATCAACCATCGCTCCCTGCGTACTCATCGAAGCCACTCTCCAGCCTCTGGCCAGGCTGGACAGTCCTGATACGGGTGCCAAACCACCTCCCTTAGAGTGAGCCAAGAGAAGGCATCAGTATAGTGTTGTACGACACCTGACCATCATCGAATCTACCCCTGCTCCGTAGACCGCTGCCACAAAACTACATAACCTATCTCCTTATCCTCCATCACTGCCCGAGTCATCCATGGTAACCCGGTTGGCCTCTCAATTGCTATGTTCTACCAACCCCAGCAATGCAACAGATAACTACAGCTGACCCCCTTCCATTGCCGACAGTGGACCCCATACAGCTCCCCGTAGAGCTGTGCCAACAATGTCTGCCCCCATCTCAGGATCAGCGGTGCCTCTATCGGGCACTCTACCAACTGCCACACCAAATCCAGCAGGTTCCACGGGAACCTCATGCCTGACGAGTCAGGTAATAACATGTTAAAAATGAGGCCCATCAAGAATTCGTGCCTCACTCCTAACACCCCCCTCTCCTGCCACCATCCAACCAAAATCTTGCCAACTTGGCAGTCCACCTCGGCCGTATCCACTGGGTTTTCCACACCCAGCCGCTCCCCATGCCCGAAGCATCTCATCAGTAGAGCAGTCCGTTGATCACGCGGTGATGTCCTAATAGGAAGTCCATCTATCGGAATCTGAAGAAGCCGATAGACATCCTCCAGAGTCACAGTCATCTCCCCTGTCGGGAGATGGAAGGTGTTGGTCTCGCGGATCCCAAAGTTTGATCGGGGCCGTCAGATAGGCCTGATCCGGGACCACAGGCTCCAGTCGAGCCACCTGCTTGAGCCCAAGGGCATCAAGCCACTCCCAGTCAGCATCAGTCAGCGCCCCCCACACCTCAGTGAAAGCAGTGGGTACATGGTACCGGCTCCTAACAACCTACAAAAGAAAATAATTCAACAAAAAAATTAATTAAAATCATAGAAAAAAATTGTACAGAAAAACAACACACTTACAGCTTTAAAAACAAAAATAAACTCTAGGGAGCACTTACGGGTTTCGCTTCGGCTCCGCAACTCGAACCAGTTTGTGCACTCATGATGGTAGGGAAAATTTCAGCAGTGCTTCGCTTCGCAGAATTTACATCCTCCTCCCAGAGCTCCAAAATCGCAAGAAAAATTTGACACAAATGAGCCCAAATTCTTGGATCTTTGGCAAGAAAAATTTGACACAAATGAGCCCAAATTTGATTGCGATAATCCTTGGATCTTTTGAGGTGACCAAGGGATTACGATAATCCTTGGAGCTTTTTGGTGTGACCAAAGGGTTTGTAGGCACCTTTGGGGAATTTTGGGGTGACCAAGCAATTGCGATAATCCTTGGAGCTTTTGGGTTGACCAAGAGATTGCGATAATCTTTGGAGCTTTTTGGGATGACCAAGAGATTGCGATAATCCTTGGAGCTTTTGGGTTGGCCAAGAGATTGCGATAATCCTTGGAGCTTTTGGGTTGACCAAGAGATTGCAATAATTCTTGGAGCATTTTGGGATGACCAAGCGATTGCAATAATCCTTGGAGCTTTTGGGTTTGACCAAGTGATTGTGGGAATCCTTAGAGCTTTTGGGTTTGACCAAGCGATTGCGGGAATACTTGGAGCTTTTTGGGATGACCAAGCGATTGTGGGAATCCTTGGAGCTTTTTGGGATGACCAAATGATTGAGATAATCCTTGGAGATTTTGGGTTGACCAAGAGATTGCGATAATCCTTGGAGCCTTTGGTGTGACCAAAGGGTTTGTAGGCACCTTTGGGGCATTTTGGGGTGACCAAGTGATTGCGATAATCCTTGGAGCTTTTGTGGTATTGACCAAGTTATTTAGGAATCCTTGGAGCTTTTTGGGTTTGACCAAGCGATTGTGATAATCCTTGGAGCTTTTGGGGTGACCAAGCGATTGCGATAATCCTTGGACCTTTTGGGGTGACCAAGTGATTGCGATAATCCTTGGAACTTTTGGGGTGACCAAGTGATTGTGATAATCCTTGAAGCTTTTGGCTTGCTCTTCAAGGGATAGATGTAGCCCTAGCTTGATGATATTTATGCTTCGGATCTAGCTCTAGAGGGATTGGCATGAATGGATCGGCCCTATGCACGGATAGGAGGATAGGGTCTACCCTCGGTATTGATATTGCTATGGGGTCTCTGGGCGGAAGTTGATCTTTGTGTGCCCAAAGTGGTGGATTCAATAGTTGGTTCCAATGCATTGGGTTAATGCACCACTCATGCCCTAGCCTTATGTTTAGTTGTTGAAGTGCATCATCAATATCCATGGGGTGTTGATGCTGTCGCATGTGATTGCTGTGGGCCATTTCTATTTTATCCTCACCTTCAGCCAGTGAGTCCAACTCATCAGAATCTGGTGATTCTGAGACATGGAATACTGCATCATCAGGTAGCCCTATGGTTAGAGGTTGATCCTCTTCGAAAGGAGCCTCATGTAAGTTAGGCCTTGGGAGCTCCAAAATCTTGGTCTCTACCAATTTGAAGTGCTCTAGTGCTTTACATGTATCAGGGGATTTGAGCTCCTCCTCTTTGATTGGTTCTTGTTGAGGAACTTGGGGCCTATGCAGGGGTGGCCAGATAGCACCCCCATGCCTTGGTAGGGCTTTTCAACCCACTATTCTTCTCACTCTGATTCCTTAGAGGCTTCTTAATGAATTTCTAAGGGTGGCCCATAAACCTGAGTGGGTTCCTGAGGAAGACGCCTGTCATTGGTTATAGAAGTGGCCTCCCGCTCATGTCTAGGAGGCATCGAGGGCGGTGCTTGATAAGGTCATGGAGACTTGTCTCGCACCCAGGGGTTGTGCCTCTCATAATGTTTTGTCTTATGTGTGTGCAGGGTTGGAGTCCTCTACTGCATAGTGTGTTGGAACAACTCATCCTTCTGGTTCTAAAGGTGCTCTTTGTTAATATGGTATAGTTCCTCTAACTGTAGTCGCTCTAGCTCAAGTTGTGTGAGTTGCGCCTGATGGGCAACATGTTTGGCAAATTCTAAGATGTTTTTTCCTATCATCTCATGTCTAGAAGGGTTAGACGCCTCTCCTACATATCTATCTCGGTCATGGTCATCTGAGATCTCTATAGGCCGTCTCCCTCTATTGGGGGTAGCAGAATTCCCTCAAGGATTTGGCCTCAGTGAGTGGTCCTGATAGATAGTAGGTGCGAAGGCGTATTTCTCCCATAGTGTATATTACTCTCAAGGAAGGTAGGGGTCTTCCTCATGCTCTCTTTCATAATTGAGAAAGGGACGGACAAAGTTGGCTTGCCTTGCCTGAAGAGTCATGCGCTCTGGATTTGACCGGTTGTTGCTAACAATGATGTGAGATGTAGGAGGGATGGCATAGTCATGTGGCCCCCCCTTATGGAACTCTTTGCCATTCTAGCGCTTCAACGCGTAGTGGCCACTTATAGCGGGTGTCAAAGGGAGTTCTCCCATGGGTATACCTCTCCTGAACGACTGTGTGCTGGATGTTGTGCTGGCAGGGAGTGCCCCTAAAAGGGGTGCCCTTATAGTCCCATTCCGTCAGGGTGCGGAGGGGTCTGCCTTGTGTGTCAGGCTGCCAAGGTGGTATGACCAAATCCTTGGGGCTATATCGGAGGCAACTTGTGCCTCCTTGGATATTCCCCATAGCGTTCACCCATGATTGGGCTTGGATGCGGGTGAGCACCATGACAATGTCTCTCTAAAAACCCTAAAATTGAAATGAGTCAGATGGGGCCAAAAATTGGGGTGCGCATCCCTCTTACAATAGATAAGCCATAAATAAAGTTTCAAGTCCTAACTCTAAATACATTAGGAGATATTAACCTTCGAACAACTCAAAAAGAATAAAAAATTAGGTGAGCAATTTTAAAACCTAATTTCGCTAGATGATGGAATTTGGCCCCGAAAACTGGTTTTCTGGACAAATAAAACTCTAGGGAGTACGGTTGAGAAGTTATAGCCCCGACAAAATGCACTAAAATTTAGGGAAAAAAAATAATATTTCCCATATTTTGTTGGATGGGCACCTTTGGAGCACTTTTGGGTTGACCAAAGGGTTCATGGACACCTTTGGGGAATTTTGGAGTGACCAAGCGATTGCGGGAATCCTTGGAGATTTTGGAGCGAGTGACAAAATGCGTAGATTTTTATCTTTTGTTTATGATTTTTCTGATTTTTTTGTTACACTAAGCAGAAATGAACACACACATACACAAACGGTGATTATCTCTTTTAAAGATTAATGATGTGTCCTAGACTGGTTTTAGTGCGTTTTGATGATTTTGTTTTGTTTTTGAAAGTTTTGAAGAACGTTTAAATGCATAATGAAGGCTCATATGACTCCCATAATTGGTCGCCCCTTCAATATACCATTGTCGGACCGATATACCAACCTCTCTATATACCCGCCCTTATGAGAGGGAAACTATAGGTACATGAGAGCAGATGGTACATGGAACATAGGCAGTATGAAAGGGGGATTGTCCTATTTATGACACCTACCATAGAAGACTTATCCTCGCATGTTGGGAATCACCCCAATGACACTCAGTCAGCTTTTGTCAGGATTTATGTCGAGCAACAATGACAATCGGGGTAAATGGATGCAAAAATCAAGCCAAGGTGGTGATGAACCCACCGTTGGTCTTGATCAAGGGCTGGGGTCTTACGACCAACTCCTTGGTTTAAAAATGCCACGTGATGTGTGTGTGATTATTTTTATTAAAAATTAAAATAGGCAGGAGCAACTAATTTCCTTAAGAAGGCAAAATTGATATATATATATATATATATATATATATATATATATATATATATATATATATAAATAGAAAAGCAAAAAATGACATGAACAGTTTAGGACCCTTACCTTTTCTCTGCTCAAACTTGCTATTTCTGATCCTCGGCCCTGAAAATGCACAGACATAAATTTGTCCCTGGGTGAGACGAATTATAGAATATAATTCGTCCTAGTCTGAGATGAATTAAAATTCGTCTCAGGGTCAGATGAATTACAGTAAGGTATTCGCCATAGGCAGGAATGAATAACAGTTAGAGTTCGAAAAATGGTACCTGTAAGCAAGAAAACACAAATTTTTGATCAGTTTCTTGATCTTAAAAAGCAGGGGACAGGGTCCCACCGTGATCACCACTGAAAGCATGAGATTTCGGAAAAAAAAAGAAACACTAAAGCTATGCAATGCGAAACGAAATATAACGCTTTAATCCTAGAAACTTGAAATGCATGAAATAGGGAAAATAGACGAATTGAGACGAAATGAAAGAAGTATAGAAAGCACAGCCCTTTTTATTTATACTCTCTCAATATCGGTTACAAAGATGTCTCCCGCATTTTCAGGGGCTAGGAGCGTTAACATGCTTCAATTACAATAGTGACTAGTGATCCTCCTTCCGCGTGCCCACATGCAAAAATGGGTGGGCCAAAGTGTTTTCGTCGCTGGTGTGAATGAATCCTTGATCTTTTCTACTCCTCTTGCATTCAAAGAAACAAAAAAATCATTATTAGCACCAGTTGCAAAGATGAAACGTTTGTTCTTTAAAAACAATGAAGGATGTATGCATAAAACTGAATAAAATGATGAATGAACTGATTCTAAACAACTTGCAAGTTTGACAGGAAATAGGGAACATTACCAGAGGGACACTGCCATCAAAACAGTCAGAAAAAATGCCGTTGATTCAAATTCGACTGTAATTCGTCCCTGGGCAGGATGAATTCTACTGTAATTCGTCCTCGAGTAGGACGAATTCGCCTGTGACAAAGCACCGAAGTGATGCTGCCTAAATGTCGCATCTCGAGATCTCCAAAAGACCTACAAACATATGGGTTAGCTAATTGGGGGAATTTTGGGACGACCCAGATGGTCGAATTTCCCCAATTTGACCTCCATCAACGAGAATTTTGATGTTGCTACCTGCAAGTTAGTGGGGACAACAAAAGCGACAATACATGATATGATTTGATCAAAACATTCTAAAATCGAAATTATAAACTATCTAAACAACATAAAATGGAATGGAATATAAAAAAGTGACAAAAGAACAATTTAAAATGAAACTAAGAAGTGTGGGACGCCTGGGCGGGCCACCCATCGTTAGAACTTGATTTCGGCACCAATCCACTCGACATGGGCCCAAAATATCTTATAATGGGTTGTCGGCGAATTGGTAGATCAATGTGGTCAAATGTCAGGTTTTGGGTCTGGATTCACACTTCCAATAGCCAACCAATAACCTCTCTTGCGAAGGAGATCAAGGATGTGGAAGAGGTGAATCAAAAGGGTAAAATGTGGTATTCAATTTGGCAGCACTTCGTTGCTTGAAAATGCTTCCAACTTGTCCTCTTTTGGGTGAGAAAGTTCACCATTTTATAGACCCAGGGGGTCTCTTTGGAGGGGCATGCATAAGCGCCATGTGGCGCTCATGCCTTCCCAAGAGGGAGGAAAGTCCTCCACGACTTGGGCTTCCATGACTGCCCTTGTAACAGTCCTCTAACGTCCAATCTGCCCACCTACACGTGCATGTAAGGCAGGAGGCATTAATTGACTGTCCTTGGCTGCCATTTGGCGTAATTTCTCTTTTTTCCTGTTAAACCTAAAATTCGTCCTACCCTAGAGCAAATTCAGAATTAGTCTCTGGGTGGGGTGGATCCCATTTTGAATTCATCCCGGGGTGGGACGAATTTGGATCAGGGTGCCTAAATGTGCCAAATTACCTTTTGACCTTCCAAAATTGCTGCAAAAGTGGTTAGGACCACTGTTTAAGCTTTGAAGGCTTCCCTGGGGGCTGTGTGCGTCAAAGCGATCAGTGTTTGCAATCACATAATCAGATTGGTGTTGTTTTGGTGTCTACAACTATACACCATGCTGAGTATAATATCTTCAAAAGAGTTGTCTCATGTAATTATGGATTCATTTACCTCAAAGACTAATTTACCATTTACATTTTTACCCTTTCATTACCCTAGTGTCATGGTCCATCTCATATAGTGTTTGTTTCAGTAAAGGTTGTCCACCTCACACCATTTAGCTCGTATAATATTTAATTTCAATTTTACCTTTTTACTGTTTCAATACACTAGAAAAAAGATCCACCTTTTTATGTTTCAATAATGGATATCCACCTCACACCATTTAACTAATAATCATCATTTTAAAACAAAAATATCATTAGACTTACTGTTTTAATCATTAGTCATTGTATTAAAAAGTGGATATGAACTACAATGGCAAGAGATCCACTCCAAGGATATATGTAATATTGGTTAATATAGGTTAAATTTTTATATAATTTAGAGCATAGCCTCACTTAAGGCAAGATGGTGAACACTTAACTTGATTTTAAGGTATATAAGTTTTTTTTTTTCTCTTACATAATAAAGCAATCTTATCTCTATAAATATTATCTTATACAACTTATAACATATGTTAAAAACTACATTACCCTATAATTTTTAACTTTTTAAGAATTAATAGTCTAAAATGATAGTCCACATCACATAATCATTGTGTTTTAGTAAAAATAATAACCTCCCACCATTTAACTGATAATCATTATTTTGAACAAAAATCACATTAAATTTACCATTTTAATCATTAGTCACTATATTGGAATGTGAATATGAATTATAATGATGATAGATCCACCATGTGTGTATATATAGTTAAGTGTTTTGAAGAACACAAGCTTATACTGAGAGGGGGGGTGAAAAGTATAAGACCTCTTTTTACTTTTTCCTTTATACTTCAAAATAGTAAAGCAATATACCCAAAGCAATATCAAAGCAATGCACAATATCATCCACAAAGTGACACCAATTTTAACGTGGTTCACCCAGAATGGTCGGGCTACGTCCACAAAACTTTTCTCTAAAAGTTATCTCAAAGTTCTTTGGGAATCCTTCCCAATTACAATGTTTATGAGCCTCGGCCCAAAGGAGATACCTTCCCCCAATCAAAATTTATGAGCCTCTGCCCAAAGGAGATACCTTCCCCCAATCAAAATTTATGAGCCTCTGCTCAAAGGAGATACCTTCCCCTCTGCTCTGGAAATGATCCCTCAGAAGATCAACTGCCTCTACCTCTTGCGAGCACGTGGAACTCCTTTCCACCGAAGACCTCCTGTCCTCAATGCTTAGCCTAAGAGACCTCTGCCTTCTATGATCACGTCCACAGTAGCTCAGCAACCTGTACCAAACATAGTCAGTCGGTCTAGTACAAGTCTTCCTCTGTCTATCAGATCTGTCCAACTCTTGAACAAATCAATCCTCTGCATACAAGCCTTCTCAAAGACTTGCCAAATCTGTCCTCAGGTTCTTCTCATAGAACCAATGCACCTCTATCCTCAAGTTCTCTGATAGAACTATCAAACTCAGCTCACAAGTCCTCTGCTAGGACCTGTCCAAATCTGCTCACAAGTCCCCACCGAAACCTGTCCAAAAACTGCTCACAAGTCCCCACTAGAACCTGTCCAAAAACTCAGCAAGCTCACCAAGAAAAACTTTCTTAGTAGGAAATCACAAAGTGAATTGTTAGAGACCCAATGTGATTTTTCAAACTCATAGAAGCATAAAGAGAATTGTTAGAGACTCAATATGTTCTATACTCAAATCCCAATCTCAAAACTCAACTCAAATCAACTCAGCTCAATCTCAATCTCAAATCTGAAAACTCAACTCAATATCTGAAATGGATAGGATAGAATGTTTTCTTTCAAGAACATGAAACCCCAACAATTGCCAACTATGCAAAGAATCACATAACAATGATACTCATGTTCTTTTCACCATCAATTAGGGTTTCAACAACAATGCTCATCAAACAAAGTTTAGTCAACCAACACCATTCAACTCAACATCAACCTTGAAGCATTCAACCAATCATCACAAGAAAAAGGAAACAAGTAGAAATCCTTTTCCCTCCAAAGATATTTGAACAAAACAGCCACCAATACAATATCACCAAATGCAAAGAATAACTTGCTCAAATCAACTCAATGGAGTAAGCCCAATATTATGAATCAAGTAAAGCAATAACTTGATCAAACAACCTCTATGGAAGCAACTCAACCATCAAACTCAAAACAGCCAACCAAGGGTTCCACCAACTCAATGCAAGTAGCTAGACTCACAAATATAAACCCTAGTGCACAAAGCTTCCACTATCTCAAACCAAAAATTATGCATTCACCAAAACTCTCCTTAAGGATAACAATGCATAAGTAGTCTTCAACAAACCAGAAAATAGGATTTACACCCAACCAAAGGAAACCTAGTTGAAAACCTTTTCACTCCAACCTTATTTCAGAAAAACATACACCAATCATACTTATAAGAAAAATGTGCCCATACCCTTTTTGAAGATGAATAAGCCCTTGAAAATCTACCACAATTAATAATTTTGATCTTCCCTAAAAATTATTAACCCAACATTGGCATGTCAAAATAACTCAACCACCATGGCAATTATTTCCCCTTTAATTTTCAATCCGACTATAGCAAAAATATTAAGCTTGCATTCCTTATACCTCCCAAAGCTAACTTTATAAAACCTTAGCAAGCAAAATATTAAAATTTAATTGCCACTCTTTCTGCAAAAATTGGAGCGCATACCTTTGGTAAATATCCCACGAATTTTGGAGTGCATACACTACCCTCAAAAGGGTCTTCGACGATTCGAACCGCCGATCACCATGCTACTAAGTCCTTTGACCACGCCGCATGGGCTAGGAGAGCCCACGTGAGGGAGAAGGGAATTCTCCGTTCTTATCACCGCGTGCGCCTCCTCCTTGGCGCCAAGACCAACCCGTCACACCTTTGACCACGCAACGCTTGTCTTCCTCCTTCGCTGGCGCAGGGGCTTCGATGTCGAAATCGAAATGCTCAGGGATTAATGTCGAACTCTTGGCCAAACATAAATGAATTCATTTGCCTCATTTTATATGCACTTTGATGCATTTCCAAACACGTCGGCTGAATTCGAAAAGTAATTTCGAATTTAATCGAAATTGCTTTCTAAAGGGTTTAAAAACCCTTAAGATAAATTAAAAATAATTTCTCCCTTAATTAATTAAATAATTAAATAATTAAAACCTTGAAGGGTTTTAAATAATAATTAAATAAATAATAAAGAGAACCTCCATTGGTTTTAATAAAAACCATTTAACTTGGTTTTAATGAAAAACCCTTGCCAATGGAATCTCTCCGGATTCTCTTGGAATCTTCCACCTTTGAAGCCAACACATCCTCTTAACATTAATGCCATTTCCTTTTGACATCAATGACAACTCATAGACAAGAAGCTAGGATCTCAAACCCAAAATTGCCAACAATCTCCCCCTTTGTCATTGATGGCAAACCATGCTTCTCAACAACACTGAAACTCAACATAAATCAGCTCCCCCTGTCTTGAGGCTCTCCCCCTTACTCAAATCTCTCCCCCTTTGTCATCAATGGCAAAGGGTCACCTTTGGGGCTCGGGACTAAGAATGAGCCTCTTAGCTTAGTCCCTCCCCCACCTCCCGATGAGGTGATTAATTCTTGGGTGGGAGTAAAACTCCCATTAGGCACCGATCATCATCAGCATCTATAACTTCCTTGTCGGGCCTTCTCTTGTACTCTTTGTCCATATTCCTGTTCCTGTTCCTATCACTGTTCCTGTTCTTAACCATGCCTTGATCCTTGGACCTGTTCATACCACTGTTTCTATTCTTGTACCTTGGAAGTT
The DNA here is from genome assembly GCA_028583015.1 of Wollemia nobilis. Classification (NCBI taxonomy): domain Eukaryota; kingdom Viridiplantae; phylum Streptophyta; class Pinopsida; order Araucariales; family Araucariaceae; genus Wollemia; species Wollemia nobilis. Next base: position 1,627,177 of record JAQPPZ010000840.1, on the reverse strand, counting down.
CAGCTCTACACTGTCTAGCTATGTGACCTTCATTGTTGCACTTATAACAAGTAACAATGTTATTTCTTTGAGGCATACCTGTTCTTTGAATCCACCTGTTCTGACTAACCCTGTTCTGGCCAAACCTATTCTTGTTATTTGCCTTGCAATGAACTGCCTTGTGCCCAAACTATTGACAAGAGTAGCAATACCCTTGAAAGTAACTAGCACTTCTGAAACTGTCATTTACCTCCTTCACTTGAGCCATGCAATGTGAAGCCATGTGACCAAACCTGTGACAAGCAAAACATCTGCCTTGAAACTTTCCTTTAATTGACCTCTTAGGTTCTGAAAACTTCTTCTTCTCATTCTGAATTCTATTTTCTGTTCCTGTGCATCTATCATTCAAGAACTCATGATCTGAAATACTTTCCTCATCAGAACTCTCTTCCTTTTGGAGTCTCTTACTAGACTCTCCAACTTGTTCCTTGTGTGGCTTAACAAAACCAAGGCCTATTTTATCTGTTGTCTTTCTTTGACCTTTGATGAGAGACTTAACCTTTTTGGAGCTATCTTGAAATCTGTAAAGCTTATCCTTGTACTCTTTAGTTTCCTCTTTCAAAGAAGCCATTTTCTGTTCTAACTCACTATACTCAAGAACCTTAGACTCTAACTCATCCTTGAGTTCTTGTGTCTTAGCTATAGAGAAGTCAAGACTTTCTATAAGATCATCTCTCTCCATACAACATTCATCTAACTTATCCTTGAGTCTAGCATTCTTCTTTCTTTCCTTTTTCAAAGCACTAAGAGCACTAATAAGTTCACTTTCAAGATCCTTTATTTGATTGCTTTTTGAATCATCAAAGCCTTTTTCAGATTTCTTATCACTAGAGGTGCTACCCTTTTCAAAAACCATACATGCATCTTCCTTATAGTTTTCTGAAGCATCCTCATACATACTAGAAACCAAATCATTATTTGTGCAATCATCCTCAAGGTGACCAAAATTTCCACATCTAAGACATTTCATGATAATGAATCTATGTTTCGGTTCTTCCTCTTTTTCTGATATGAACAACATCTCATTTTCATTATCACTTGAAGAACTTTCACTATCACTACTAGAACACTTACTTGCTTTGTCTAGGTAGAAACTCTTCTTGTGCTTGTGAGAATACCTCTTTCCTTGATTGTTGTGCTCATCTTTGTTTTTCCTGTGATGCTTGTGCTTTTCAGAATCCTTGCTCTTAGAATCTTGTTTATCTTCATCACTTTCATTCTTGGGAACAATACAGTTAGTAGCATAATGACCAAACTTTCCACAATTGAAACATCTTATATTTTTCATACTTTTGTGCTTTCTAGAGAACTTGCCTTTCTTGCTGTAATATGCCTCTTCATCACTAGAAGACTCATCACTATCTTGAAGTTGTTTACCTTTGGAATTCTTGGTAGCCTTGAAAGTTGCCTCTTTCTTGACATCAACCTTCACTTGAGTTCTCAACTCAAATGCTGCAAGTATACTATGGAGCTCATCCTTTTTCAACTTATCCAAATCTTTAGCTTCCTCAATAGCAGAAATATTTTCACTAAATCTATTAGGAAGAGATCTTAAAATCTTATCACAAACATCATTTTCAGCAAGCTCAAGACCTAAGTCTTTCATGGAGTTAACAACCTCATCCATACGAAGCATGTAGTCACTAATATTTTCATCATCATTCATCTTGAGTTGTTCAAACATACCTTTGAAGTGTCTCAACTTGGCCTTTCCGACATTTGTATCACCTGTATGAACCACCTTCAACTGTTTCCACATTTCACTAGTCTGTCTTGCAGTTGAATAACTTTGGTGAGATCTGCTTTATGTAAGCCTTTCAGGATTGCATTCATTGCTTCTTGAATTGCTATGATGTAGGAGCCTTTCTTCTTTAGTATTAGGACCATGTACAGGAATAGTGTACTCATCTTCAATTACTTCCCATACCTCATTACCAAGTGCCATTAGATGAACCTTCATCCTTGCACTCCAAAGACCAAAATCTGACCCATCAAGAATAGGTGTTGCATTGCCACTTGAATAATCCATTGTGTTCTTTACTAGCTTTTCCTTCAAGTTGTTAAACTTTTCGAAGGCACCCGCTCTGATACCAATTGAAGAACACAAGCTTATACTTGAGAGGGGGGTGAACAGTATAAGACCTCTTTTTACTTTTTCCTTTATACTTCAAAATAGTAAAGCAATATACCCAAAGCAATATCAAAGCAATGCACAATATCATCCACAAAGTGACACCAATTTTAACGTGGTTCACCCAGAATGGGTCGGGCTACGTCCACAAAACTTTTCTCTAAAAGTTATCTCAAAGTTCTTTGGGAATCCTTCCCAATTACAATGTTTATGAGCCTCTACCCAAAGGAGATACCTTCCCCAATCAGAATTTATGAGCCTCTGCTCAAAGGAGATACCTTCCCCCAATCAAAATTTATGAGCCTCTGCTCAAAGGAGATACCTTCCCCTCTGCTCTAGAAATGATCCCTCAGAAGATCAACTGCCTCTACCTCTTGCCAGCATGTGGAACTCCTTTCCACCGAAGACCTCCTATCCTCAATGCTTAGCCTAAGAGACCTCTCCCTTCTATGATCACGTCCACAATAGCTCAGCAACCTGTACCAAACATAGTCAATCGGTCTAGTACAAGTCTTCCTCTGTCTATTAGATCTGTCCAACTCTTGAACAAATCAATCCTCTGCATACAAGCCTTCTCAAAGACTTGCCAAATCTGTCCTCAGGTTCTTCTCATAGAACCAATGCACCTCTATCCTCAAGTTCTCTGATAGAACTATCAAACTCAGCTCACAAGTCCTCTGCTAGGACTTGTCCAAATCTGCTCACAAGTCCCCATCGGAACTTGTCCAAAAACTGCTCACAAGTCCCCACTAGAACCTGTCCAAAAACTCAGCAAGCTCACCAAGAAAAACTTTCTTAGTAGGAAATCACAAAGTGAATTGTTAGAGACCCAATGTGATTTTTCAAACTCATAGAAGCATAAAGAGAATTGTTAGAGACTCAATATGTTCTATACTCAAATCCCAATCTCAAAACTCAACTCAAATCAACTCAACTCAATCTCAATCTCAAATCTGAAAACTCAACTCAATATCTGAAATGGATAGGATAGAATGTTTTCTTTCAAGAACATGAAACCCCAACAATTGCCAACTATGCAAAGAATCACATAACAATGATACTCATGTTCTTTTCACCATCAATTAGGGTTTCAACAACAATGCTCATCAAACAAGGTTTAGTCAACCAACACCATTCAACTCAACATCAACCTTGAAGCATTCAACCAATCATCACAAGAAAAGGAAACAAGTAGAAATCCTTTTCCCTCCAAAGATATTTGAACAAAACAGCCACCAATACAATATCACCAAATGCAAAGAATAACTTGCTCAAATCAACTCAATGGAGTAAGCCCAATATTATGAATCAAGTAAAGCAATAACTTGATCAAACAACCTCTTTGGAAGCAACTCAACCATCAAACTCAAAACAGCCAACCAAGGGTTCCACCAACTCAATGCAAGTAGCTAGACTCACAAATATAAACCCTAGTGCACAAAGCTTCCACTATCTCAAACCAAAAATTATGCATTCACCAAAACTCTCCTTAAGGATAACAATGCATAAGTAGTCTTCAACAAACCGAGAAAATAGGATTTACACCCAACCAAAGGAAACCTAGTTGAAAACCTTTTCACTCCAACCTTATTTCAGAAAAACATACACCAATCATACTTATAAGAAAAATGTGCCCATACCCTTTTTGAAGATGAATAAGCCCTTGAAAATCTACCACAATTAATAATTTTGATCTTCCCTAAAAATTATTAACCCAACATTGGCATGTCAAAATAACTCAACCACCATGGCAATTATTTCCCCTTTAATTTTCAATCCGACTATAGCAAAAATATTAAGCTTGCATTCCTTATACCTCCCAAAGCTAACTTTATAAAACCTTAGCAAGCAAAATATTAAAATTTAATTGCCACTCTTTCTGCAAAAATTGGAGCGCATACCTTTGGTAAATATCCCACGAATTTCGGAGTGCATACACTACCCTCAAAAGGGTCTTCGATGATTCGAACCGCCGATCACCATGCTACTAAGTCCTTTGACCATGCCGCGTGGGCTAGGAGAGCCCACGTGAGGGAGAAGGGAATTCTCCGTTCTTATCACCGCGTGCGCCTCCTCCTTGGCGCCAAGACCAACCCGTCACACCTTTGACCACGCAACGCTTGTCTTCCTCCTTCGCTAGCGCAGGGGCTTCGATGTCGAAATCGAAATGCTCAGGGATTAATGTCGAACTCTTGGCCAAACATAAATGAATTCATTTGCCTCATTTTATATGCACTTTGATGCATTTCCAAACACGTCGGCTGAATTCGAAAAGTAATTTCGAATTTAATCGAAATTGCTTTCTAAAGGGTTTAAAAACCCTTAAGATAAATTAAAAATAATTTCTCCCTTAATTAATTAAATAATTAAATAATTAAAACCTTGAAGGGTTTTAAATAATAATTAAATAAATAATAAAGAGAACCTCCATTGGTTTTAATAAAAACCATTTAACTTGGTTTTAATGAAAAACCCTTGCCAATGGAATCTCTCCGGATTCTCTTGGAATCTTCCACCTTTGAAGCCAACACATCCTCTTAACATTAATGCCATTTCCTTTTGACATCAATGACAACTCATAGACAAGAAGCTAGGATCTCAAACCCAAAATTGCCAACATTTTTATAATATAAATTAAATTATAAGAAGAATAAATCTTATGAATTACAACATAGCTTTACCTAAGGCAAGATGGAGAAGAAGTGTAGACAAAAGTTTCTATTTTATCCCATTTAAAATCAACCTTTTACAACCCTGTTTGATAATATTGCTACAATACTTGATTATTTTAATTGGCCATAAACATATTTATATACATGTATAAAACCATGTTTGGGCAAAACAACTGGCCCAAAACTAGGAGGAGAGTGTAAGAGATAAACCTAATAGATAAGGCCCTAAAAAATTTGCAAGATAGGTCAGGCAAACTAGCCTAACAAAGTTTTTAGAATGGCATTTTCTGGAAACCTATTAAAGCCTAGAAATGTTACTTTAAAACCTAATTAATTAAATTTTATTAAACCTAATTAATCCCCATATTTTCTTCAATGCACAAAATCATTGGACTCCAATGCATTACAAAAGGGGAGCATATAACTTCAAAGACTATAGGAACTAGAAGACATACCATTTGAACTTTGATGCTTTGGTAGTCTAAGTATGTCTTCATAAAACTTGAAATTATGGATTTCATTGGATGAGGATTAGACACCACTTTCCAATAAGTATATGTAAGGCTAGACATGCAACAAATTTAATGTCTCTATTTGTGAGAAAATTAGAGTCTCACTAGCCATAAATTATAATGCATTTCTCTTTACATGTTGAGCATCAAAGAATATTCCCAAGGAATATTCTATCAAATTTTCTTTTGTGTTAAAATATTACATTGTCCTCCTACTTTTTCAAACATATCAATATTTAGAAAATAATGTAATATAAGGAATAGAAGTCCCTCCTCACAATGCATGTGTGATGATGGTCATATAAGAAAACATGTGTCGTATATGTGATAAGAAGACTAAGGTGTCTACTTGCATGATTGTGAGTGAAAAAAATTGCCTAGGTGGCATTGCCATGGGAAGATCAAGTACTTTGTGGGGTCTAGTACATGGAGATAATTTTTAGCTTCCTTTCCATGTGCATGTTGAGGAAGCATGTGGAGCTAAATACATCCAATGGAAATAGAGGAATGCGATGATGGAATTTTCATCTTGAGTTTTGAGATAAAAATCATGCATAGGAGGTTCAATCATAGGCTGTAGGAATTTTGATGTTTTAGGTAAAAATGTAGGAATAAAGGTGATCAATATGTTGTAATTATATGATTAAGGGATGAATTTGTGATGCATAGATGCACAAGATGTGGTATGTATACCATGTTCTAATGGTGCACACTGCTTTATGTTTATAGATGGCCAAGACAAGGCCATTGAGGTAAGGTGTTATTGCACCTAGGTATCCTTAAGTTTTAGAAAAGGCTACAAGATAGAATCTATGAGCTCAAGATGATAGGTTCTGATCAACTAAAAATATGGTTAAAAATCTACAAATTATCTAGATAATCGTAGGGTTGAGGAAACTATAAAGGTGATTGTAGAAATTTATTGCTACAAAAAAGGTTGGAGTTGAGGAATAGATCTTTAGATGTGCTCTCATTAGTTAGGATTTGTGTTGTATATTTTTTATCGATTTCTATGACTTTGATATCATAATGGAGTATTTATGTGCTTAAATTTATAGATGAGATATCACGATATTGCATGGATGAGAAGGCACAAGCCACAAAATGCTGGATGTTCATTGAAGGTGGACATTGATCTCTAAGGTGGCATCAAAAATATATATAAGGATGAGATCATATTTAAATCCAAAGACCACACTAGAGGAGGGTGATGTTATTTATGGTTGGACACTCAACTAGCTATATGTAGACAAGGTGCACTGATATATATATATATATGATATAAAATCATGGATCAATAGGATACAATGGATCTAATGCAAGGCTGGTCATTCACACAAATGTAGTGCACAAATTTAAATAGGAGTCAAATGGGGTAAAGGATGAATGTTAAATCTCTCTTCTACAGGAGACAATGATGTTTTATATTGATGGTAATTATGGCTACAAAAATTTAAAAAACCCAATCAAATTGCAAAAACTAGTCAAAGGTGATGGCAGTGGTCATTGGGATGGTGACCAAGGTTGTGGAGTTGGCCTATAAATGTAGGTAGTAGCCTATGGTAGCTGCATGTTCATATTACTAGGGTGGTAGCGTTCTAAACTCATTTTCCTCCACACCCTTCTGATGTCTATGTCTAAGATATCATTGGCCAATATATCAAATAAAAATCATGGTAATCCAACTATAGCTCATTTAAAAACCTATTAAAAGTATATCTAACTCTATATGGTATCATATTAGTGTATCAAATCTTATATGTGATGAAGAAATCCTTGTGGTCAAAACCCACATCCATGACTACCTTCAATCCATATCCCACGTCTTCTTCTTTCAAGGTCTTCGTTAGATAGGCCTTCAAATTCTTAATAAATACTAGTAGTATTATATAATATTAAGAATAATGTAGGAGTATCCATGTGGAAAACATATAAGTTATAGAACTAGAAATTCCATGTAAAATATTGGATAAGAATCATTAATGTGGAACTAGTAGTTCAACCATTTGGAGTAGTTGGATAGTCATTATTTTTAGGGAAAATTGGAAGTTCAACCATCATGCATAGTTGGGGAGTCATTAGTCTAGTCCTTATAAATATATAGAAGAAATGAAGAGTAGGAGGGGAGAAGATAAGGAGAGCATCGAAAACAAAGACATAAGAGGCTTTCCTATGTGATATCTACATGCTTCATAAACATTATATGTAGTGACATCATTGTATATGTAATGATAAATAACAATCAATTTTGATGTCATTGCATATGTCTTGAAATATTATTGTGAAAATATTGTATTCATTCAACATTATTGTGTTGTAGGTTGCAATGATGATTATTGTAGGTTGACATAGTCAATATGAATAAATAACTGTCTAAAAATTAGTTAATGAAGAAGATCCCATCATGGCAAAGGGTGTGATCCAGAAGTGTTATTGTAATATTAGGTTTCCATACCGAAGAAGATTTGTTTGTATATTTTGATTGCTTTTTTATTTTGGAGTTGCAACTTGTTTAATTGGTTGATTGTGGCTTACTTGTCCTTAGAGAGAAAACTATCATATAAAAAATTACCCCTAGAAACTAGCCCTTGTCCCTTGTCATCTTTCCAACTAAATACATTTATTGTCTAAGAAGTGTGTGCCACCAAGGAAAAGAATTTTTAGGGAAGTTCATGATAGGGTAAGTGTTGTGGAGGAAGTGCACATTGTCAATGGTACTATCATGGAAGTATTGTTGTCATCATTGGATATTGTCATCATAAATTTTTGTGTTTACTTGTCATTGTCATTACTATCAGCAAGATTCATCATGAACCTACCATCTAAGGATGTCATCCAAGAGAGTGTCATATAGCTATATATGATAACTAGATAGTTGTGTTGATTGTGCCATCTGATTTAGGTCCTTATGATAGTCATCATATAAAAATATTGCTATCCACCATCTACATTGAAAATGAACTATTACCACCTTATTATTGCATATTTTTTGTATTATAGATAGAAGATATATGAGGATTAAATGATGACACAATGAGGAAGAAGAAGACTGTAGGCCCTCGACCCATAGATATAGCTAATATGCTAAGAGGAATTATTCCTTGACTTGATGCAATAAAAACTACCCAAATGAGGGGTGTTAAAATATAAGACATGAGTGATAATAAAAAAGAGGAGACTATTCATGCAAAAGCTTAACATGAAGAGTGAGAGGAAGATCCAAAAGAATAGTTTATTTGGGAAATTTTAAATATGGATAAAAATACAAAGATAGAAACTCTTTCATATAATGCAACCTTGAATGTAGGGGAGATCATAGACTCGATTACCAAAGTGGAGAAGTATTTTGACTTTGAATAAATAGAAGACCTCAAAAGGGTGAAATTTTCCAACACAAAGTTGAAAGGACATGCAATCTTGTTTTGGGGCCATATTAAAACTAAAATATGAAGCAAAAAAGAGGAGAGGATTAAGACACAGGAGAAAATGATCACTAAGATAAAACCCAAATTCTTACTATCAAACTATGAATTGGGAATTTCCAAGAAATTATAGAACTTAAGACAAAATATTATGAGTGTGAAGGATTACATGGAGGAATTCTATAAGCTTACCATTTACTATTTAGGTTATTCATGTGGAGTATGATGAGGAGAAGGTTGTAAGCTACATAAATGGGTTTTCATTATCCGTACAAGATTAAGTTTGCATGATGAGAATGAGAATGGTTGTAGAGGTATACTAGTATGTGCTCAATAATGAGTAAAATATTTTGCATAGATAATAAAGTAATATAAGAGAAAGAGGACAATCCTCTCAAGGAAGAGAAAAATCACATAATGGTAGCAGATAATATTTGCAATAAGAAGAAGCTAGCACTTCTCAAAGTGATTTTAGTCAAAGTACCTATAACAATGATGAATCATCAATAGGATAAAGTGGATTTTATAAAGGAAGAGAATGTGGTTTTGCCAAAGTGTTATATATGTAGAGAAACTAGACATCAAGAATTTAAATGCCCTCAAGTGCAACAAAACATGGAAAGAAATCCTGTTAGGGTACCTAGGAATAGATATTTAGGGATATGTTATTATATTGTATAAGGGTTGGCATGGAACACACATAACCCAAGGTTTATTGTATTATAATATTAAATTGGTAGTCAGCTCCCCAAAGTATAATTAGAAGATGGATATATAAAGAAGAGATATGTGTCATTATAATCATCATAGAGATGAATATTATGTAATCATATTTACCCACAAGGTAGATTATGGGACTTTCCCCTCCTTAGTTGGAGGGAGATACATCATTTTGAATTTAGTCGTCTGGAACAAGGGTAGTGATGAATTTTCAAATCACAAGTTTTTTTTTGGAAGATAAAAGTTGTCAATTGGGGTAACCAAATTAGTTGTAGTTTATTTTTTTTGAAGAAAATTTGTAGATATTAATGTGGAATTTGAGCTTCAAATTAGTGGGGATATATATTTTTCTAAAACCCTAGTTTACATTTTGGATATAAACTCATGGCACTTCAAAAGTTTTCTGGAGTGGATGATATTGATAGTAGACAATGGTGGATATATTTTAAGTCCATCATTTTTTATCCTTATTGCAAATTCCACCTTACTACACTTTTAGAAAAGAAATCTAGAAATTGATTGTTAAGTTTGAATAAAAATAATAAAGAGTAACCTTGGGAAGAAGTGGAGCATGCATTCTTAAGTCATTGGAACCCCTATAAAAAGATAGCTACTTTGAAGGATACACTAAAAAATTATGTAGAAGAAATAAACATGCTTCAAGAAGAACAAGAGGAACTAAAAGGAGATCTTGAGGGAAGGAATAAAAAATATAGATAGCTTGTTGGATGTCATAAATGACCTTGAAAAGAAAATATAGGGAATTCAAAGTGAATGAAATGAAATGAAATGAGAATAGGAAGTTTTCAAGAAAAAAATGAAGACTATGAAAAAGAAATAAAATTACTCAAGAAGGAGAAAGAGAAAAATGTTAAGGAAGATAGTGAGAAGAATGAAGCCACATATTTGGATTTTCAAAATCAAGAGAAGGATCAAAAGGGTTTAAATTCACCTAAAAGTTCTATTTTTTAGGTTCATGAAAGAATTCAAAAGAAATAGGTTATTATTTCCATTGACCCTAGTAGAAAATATAATTTTATTAATATTGTTTTTGATAAGAGGTTGGAGGTTCAAGAAACAAAAATTAAGGACACAATTTTATTTTTTATTTTTAATTTACATGGTAGAATCAACAGCTACCACGAATCCAGGCAGGTTGTCCGATTTTTATGGCTGTCATAATATTCTAAATTGTCACCCTAAAAGATGCCACATAGTTCTTCTTGCAGTCCACACCTATAACCACCATGCCATGGTCATTTTAAACCTTTTACATCGCTGAAAGCACTAGGAAAGGGATAAGCATTCAGTTCGACGAGGCCCAATATTTGAACATTTGGACCTCTACCTCCCTTATGGGGTTTGGTTGAACCAATTGGTCTACATATCGGACCTAATGATACATAGTTTGAGGGAGAGAATGTTGAGATTTTTGAATATTGAAATATTACCATGGATAGATATGTTTTACATTTATATTTTCATACTATTGAGAAGGATGATGAGGATATTTTTCTTGGTTATCCTTGGTTAGATTATTTGGGAACTATTCACATTAATGTAAAAAAATATTTATGAAGCTATGGTATAGGACAAAGAAGATAACATTATAGTATATTTCTCAACTTAAGGAGCAAGGATCCAAGGAAAAACATGAAGTGTTTATAGAGAAAAAAAATGAAGAACAAATAGAAGAACCTAAAACATAAACCAAGAAGGTAGTAGTAGCAGTAGAGTCCATGGAAGAAGCAATAGCAATAAATCTCATAGAAATAATAGTAGTAGAGTCTAAGGAATATTTCATAGAAGACCACAAGGACACAAAAAACAAAGGGAACATGAAAGAACAATGTGTAGAAGAATTTAAAATAATGGAGCCAAATGTTGAGGAGTCAAATAAGGTAGAACATCAAGTTAAGGTTACATCATATCACCATCCACACCACCATGAATGGCAACAATCTTGGAGGTATGTCTCAAGGAATAAATATTATGGTTCTACATGGAATCAAAAGGGCACCAAGTATGGTGGTGTTTAGAAGAGAAAGCATAGTAATCTTGGTTTTTATAGTGTTTCATTAGCATAAAGAAACAAGTGGATCCATCATTCAAATTATCAAAATATAGCAATAGAATCATGGATTCAACGAAGTAGATTTGGATACTTAAGTGGTAAAATGGCATACCAACATCAACATGTTTCACTAGGATAGATGGATGATCAATATTGGTACTAGTTGGTAACATTGCTTAGCAAATCATATTGTCTTGTTTCTTCATATGTTTTGAGGATGAAACATTTATAAGGAGGGTGGCATGTTAAGGTACCTAGGAATAGATATTTGAATATATGTTATTATATTGTATAAGGGTTGGCATGGTCAACACATAACCCAAGGTTGATTATATTATAATATTATATTGGTAGTCACCTCCTCAAAGTAGAATTAGAACATGAATATATAAAGAAGAGATATTTGTCATTGTATATAGATAAAACTTATGTAATCATATTTACCCATAAAGTGGCTTATGATACTTTTCCATCCTTAAGTGGAACTCTCCTCTTGGTAGATATTATGGATTTATTACTTCATTAAGGGGTATTATTGGTGTTTCTCTATTTTAAGGGTATTATATATCTCTATCTTATTGTGTGGGTTGTTATTATGGATAATTATGTTTGGATGAATGATTTGATATTTCTGCATATTAATTAATAATTTATTTTTACGAGAATAAAATTTCGTAATAAGTGGTATCAAAGCATATTGACATTCACCATTATGTAGAAATATCAAATCATTCATCCAAAAATAATTATGCACAATAACAATCCATAATTGAGATAAAGATAGATAATACCCTTACGGTAGTGAAACACTAATAATAATCCTTAAGGAAGGAATAAATCCACAAGGTCTCCCAAGATGAGAGTGCCACTTAAGGAGGCCAAAGTCCCATAAGTCCTTTCATAGGTAAAGATGATTATATATGATTGATCTTCATGATGGTTAAAATGAAAAATACTCTTATTTATATATCCATATTCTAATTCTACTTTAGGAAGCTGACTACCAATATAATATTATATTATAATACAATCGATCTTGGATTATGTGTGGCCCATGCCAACCCTTATACAATATAATAACATATCCCCAAATATCTATTCCTAGTAAATATCCTAATCAAAATGTACAAAATATGAGGAGAGTATTGCTTCACCAAAGCACATGGAAGAAATCGAGCAAGGGGAATCTCTCATGATGGAGAGAGTTTTGTTAAAACCATCAAAGAAATTGATTAAACATGAGAAAATATGGAACCTATTTAGGATGATTTGCAAATTTGGAGGGAAATGTTACAATGTGATTATGGACAACAAGAGTACATATAATCTAGTATCCATAGAAATTGGGCATCATCTTTTAGATAGTGAATAGTGTTAGGTAAAATTTTAAACTAGATATTACAAGGATGAGGTCTTGTGTGATATTATGCCTATGGATGTGTAGACACCAAAAAAACACCAATCTAATTATGTGGCTACAAAAATTGATCGAGTTGACACACAAAGACCCCAGGGTAGCCCCCAAAGGTTAAATAGTGGTCCTAACCACTCTCACAGTAGTTTTGGAAGGTCAGAGGTCAATTTGGCACCTTTCAGACACTCTGCTCTTTATTCGTTCCACCTAGGGATGATTACAAACTGGTATTCATCTCACCTTGGAACGATTAGTAGTATTCACTTCATGATTGGACGAATAGCAGGTTTGACGGGCAAAAGGTCAAATCTTGACAAATGGCAGCTTAGATCCACCACTTAACTCTTCCTTCATTGCATGGGAGTGCGAGTGAGCATTTTTGAACCCAAAGAGGCAGTCATAGGGGAATTCATGGAGACCTTAATCAGGGAGGAATCTTCTCCCTCCTAGGAAGGCATGATTGCCAAGTGGCACCTCTACATGCTCATACATAGACCATCAGGTCTATAAAATGGTGAGTCTTCTCACCCAAAAAAGAACAGAGAAGGAGCATTTTGAGCAACGAAGTGCTGTCGATTTACATCCTCACTTTTTTATTGCACCTTTCACATCCTTGATCTCTCTTGTGGAAGGGAGGTTAGTGGGTGATTATTGGAAGTGCAATATGGACCTAAAACCTGACATTTGGCCACATTATCCCACCCAAATTTGCTGTGAGAGTGGTTATGACCACTGTTTAAACTTTGGGCACTACCCTAGGGGCTGTGTGTGTCAACTTGATCAATGTTTGTAGCCACATAATTGGATTGGTGCTATTTTGGTGTCTACAGAAGTAATAATATAAAAGCCCAAGGATTTTGTTGTCTATCTATAAAGTTATGTGTGCTACTTAAATTATTAAACATATTGACATGTCATTTGATAAATATTTTTGTCATGATAGTGTGGTGAGCTTGAATATCCATAAGTGCATGAGAAGATAGAACCATGCTATCATTCTATTATTTAACTTCATCCACTTATGCTAGATGTTGCCTTGGCTATGTTAATTTCTCATGTTTTAATGAATATTCATACTTATATACTAATGTGTCTCCATATTCAAAGAGAATGTTATGATGTTCTTCATAGGCCTAATCTCAGGGATGGTGTGAATGACATTTAAAATAGAAAAATATTATGGAATAATCAAAATTATAGTAAGGATAATGAGAATTAAAATAATGTCTATATGGAGAATAGAAAATCTTGGATATTTTATTTTGTTTATAGAGATATACATTGTGCATCATTAAGAGTATATGAGTCATACATGTCAAATTTATTTCAAATTATTGAAGTGGTTCAACTACCGACTCCTTATAACAATCACTTAGAAGAAATTATTTGATCACCACAATGCAAAACAAATTATGTGAACATAAAACTCAATGCATATATTAAAGGAGCTCGATTAAACAAAATATAAGAAATTATATTTAAAGTAATTGGCAACTTTAGGAGGATTGTTCCTTACCACTAGGAGGGTACAGTCCTCTATTTTTGCAAATGAATAGATTCAATGATAAATATCATACCAAACCAAATCAATCTATTCTATTAAAAATAAATGAATTATGCATTGGAAACATAATAATAAATGAATTATGCATTGATAATAAATGAATTATGTTTGGTGTGTAACATGCCTCCCCTCCTCGGAAAGCTTTGTCCTCAAATATGGAAATGTCTATAAAATACTTGCAAGTTCCTATGTAGCATCTTCTTCAGGTAGGTCTTGCCATTTAATGAGAAATTCTTGGATGAGATCTTAGCATGCATGTTCTGATTTGTAAAATTTCTTCAAGCTTGAGATATATGCGCCCTTCTTCATCGAGTACTGGTAATTCTGAATGAGATTGTACTTTTTGGCCAATCACCTTCTTGAGATAGAAAACATGAAATACTGGATGTATACGAGATGAGGGAGGCAACTCTAGTTGATATGCCACTTATCCAATGCGATGCACAACTTTGTAAGGGCCATAAAATTATGGAGCCAATTTTTGATTGGTATTGATATTCAATGACAATTGTTTGTAGGGTTGCAAAAGTAGGAACACCATATCACCAATATCGAATTGTCTTTCCGAACAATGTGTGTCTTGCTGCTACTTCATACAATTTTATGGTTGGGCTAAATTTTCTTTGAGAATGGTGAGCATTGATTGTCGATGTTGAAACCAATAATCTACTTGGGCCACTTTGGAATATCCTAGTACATAATATGCTATTGTTGGTGGCTTAATTCCATATAATGCTTCAAAGGGAGACATCTTGATGGAGTAATGGACGAAGTGTTGTACCACCATTCTGTCAAGGAAATCCAATAACTCCATTGATATTATTAATCCTAAACAAAACATCTTAGGTAGGTACCAAAACATTTGTTAACTACCTCTGTTTGGCCATTTGTTTGTGGATGGTATGCAAAGGACATATTTAATTTAGTACCACTAATTCGAAATAATTATTTTTAAAAATTGCTAGTAAATATGGGATCACGATCACTTACAATTATTTTTTGGCATTTCATGCTATTTGAAAATTGAGTCCATAAATACCTTAGCCACTTTGCTTGCTGAAAATGGATGTTGTAGAGCTTGAAAGTGAGCATATTTGGAGAGGCGATCAACTACCACAAAAATTACTGTTTTGCCTTATGACTTAGGAAGACCTTCAATAATGGGTAATAGTTTAAGCAACCCTGGTTATTTGACTATTTTGCCCTTATTGCATTGGCATACTTCACATTCAAACATCCATTGTTTGACCTCTGCTTTTAATCCTTTCCAACAAAAGGACTACTTAATCCGCATATAAGTTTTCAAAAAACCTGAATGTCCTATTGATGGAGAAGCATGTGACTCATATAGAATCCTTGATTTGATAATCGAAGTATGTGGAATGTAAATATTATTCTTCCTTATTAATATATTATCTTCATAGGAAAAAGAAGGTGCTTGGATGAACCCAAAAATAATTCCTAAATTATTTGAGTAGTTTCAATATTGGACAACCAATATTCCTATAGTTGAGATACCCATTGAGAATAAGGACCTGAAATAGAATTAATCACCACTTCATATTCATATTTTTTGGATAATGCATCTGATGCCACATTTTCTTTCCCTTTCTTGTACTCGATAACAAAATCATATCCCAACAATTTTATTAACCACTTGTTTTGTTCTGGATACGAAAATCATTTTTCTAGAAAGTTCTTGAGATTACTATGATAATTTTTTATAATGAAACAACTATTTATTAAGTAGTGTCTCCATTTCTCCACTGCATGTAGAATAGACAATATTTCATTATCATATGTGGATCTTCCCAAAAAAATTCCTAAAAGTTGTTTACTTTTGAATACCAAGGGATGACCTTCCTACATTAATACTTCCACAATACCCATTCCCGAAGTATCACATTTGATCACAAATGGTTTATGAAAATATAGAGTTGCCAATACTAGAGTAGTACACATTACTTTTTTGAGAGCCTCGAAGGCTTGAGTATCTACTTTCGACCAATGAAAAGCATCCTTTTTTGTAAGAGATGTGATAGGAGCTACAACTTTTCTATAGTTACACACAAACTTGTGATAGTAACCTATGAGACACAAAAAACCATGAAGTTCCTTGATAGTTTTAGGTAAGGGCCAATCTAGAATTGCCTTTATATTATTGGGATCCACTTTAACACCTTCTTGAGAAACTATATGACCCAAGTAATCAACTTCTTGAACATCAAAAGAGCATTTGACAAATAATTTTTCCTTGTGTATTGTATGAAGCACCATTTCCACATGCAATAGATGATCCTTCCATGATTTACTATATATGAGTATGTCATCGAAAAAGACTAGAACAAATTTGTGAAGGAATGGACGAAACACATGGTTCATGAGACTTTGGAATGTGGATGGGGCATTAATGATACCAAAAGGTATGACTAGGAATTCATAATGAACTTCATGGGTACGAAAAGCTATTTTAGGAATATCTTCTTCCCTAACTCTAATTTGGTGAAACCCCGAACATAAGTCCAATTTTGTAAAACATTTTTGCACCATGTAGTTCATCTAATAAATCATCAATGATAGGTATAACAAATTTATCTTTGATGGTGATTTTGTTAAGGGGACAAAAGTCTGGACACATACGCCAAGAAATGTCTTTGCGATGGACCAAAAATACTGGTGAGGAATAGGAGCTAGTGCTGTGATGGATGATTCCATGTTCTAATAGTTCTTGGACAATCTTCTCAATTTCTATTTTTTGAGGTTGGGGATATTGATAAGGATGACCATTAGGAGGAAGACTTCCTGGAACAAGGTGTATGGCATGGTTATGAGATATTTTGGGAGGTAGTCCCTTTGGTTCTTGGAAGACCTCATAATAATTGGCCATAATATTTTGTAAATCATATGATTGGATTTTTGGCATATCTTGTGCTTGCTTTTCCATACAATTGATTTGACAATGAATTTGTAACTACCTTTTCTTAATATTTTTTCCATGTTGTGCGAACTTACTATATTTAATGGAGGTGTTAGAATTTATTGGAGGTGAATGGCCTTCCCATTTTTTTTTCATTCAATAAAGCACTGCTTGTAATTAAAACTGACCATGGTATCCATTTGTTTTAACCAAGTGACTCCCAAGATAACTTCTGAATTCCCTAAACTCATAACAAAAATAGGACCATGCGAATTATAAATTCCCATTTGTAATGAAATTGAGGATGTTCTACCTATACATTAAGCACTTCCACCGTTTGTAGTGATAAACTGAAATTTATCTTGATTGTAGGAGTTGATGTGCAAGTTTAATGCCCTGGCAATTTTTATATCAATAAAGTTATGAGTGCTTCTTGAATCAATTAATACAGTTACCTTCCTTTTTCAAATAAACCCTGATACCTTGATTGTATGGTGAGCTGATAAACTCATAAGATCATGTACTAAAATTGCCATAATATCTTACTCAACTATGACCTCCTCATTTTTAATTTGGTCTTCGCCTATGGGACAGTCAAGTGAGTTGGTATCCTCTATTTCTTCATATCCCTTGTTAGCATATTTGATTTGAAAGTTCTATTATAGTACACATGCCTGATATTTTGGATGGTGATTACAAAATTTATAGCAGAATTATCTTGATGGTTGATCATTTCTATGAAAATATTTGTTGCAGTATTAAGGTCAACCATAGGAATCATGTCATATAGATGTCCCAATTTGCACCTTATTCTTAGCCAAATTGGTAATCCTTATACAACTATCTAAAGATGATGGATCGTGCAGGTAGCAAAAGGAACTTTTTTTGAATCACGAATTTGGTATAAGTCTAAAATTCCTTCCATTTTAGCTATCCAACCATGTGGATCATGACCCTCAAAAGTGGGCATATTAATGCATGGAAAATTGACACCATTTGGACCTCTTAGTTGTCGGTAAGATTCATCTCTATCTTGGTCCTCATTATACCTATGTCTATGGAAGCAATTTTGGGTATTATCATTATGACCTCTTTGTTATCCATAGACTTTTTCTCCATCCTGATCCTCGTTGTTCCATTGTCTACGATAGCGATTTGGGTTAGGAGGGGTTGGTTGGCTTTATTTTTCCACTAGTTGGTGCACTAATGTGGTCAATTTGTTCATGATTTCTACTAATGTTTGCATAGTCGAGGTGTTGGTATTAGGGTTTCCTGTTTCCTCATGTTTGGGGTTCTTGTGGGAAGAAGTAGGAGAAGGATTGGATGCCATGGTGTTAAGTAGTGGATGACCGGGATCAAAACTATTAATACATAAAGGAGAAGAATAATGTGTACCTTTGTTTCTTGGAGGTCTTATTTGTGACTTTAATATCCCTTCATTTGAATTATTCGAGCTTTTTAATCATCCATTTGGTCCTTTGGTCCACCTTCCGCTCATGCACTTGTCAATATGTTCATTCTAATCGATTTTGCTTTTGATTTCTATAAAAAATTCAGTGAATTTGGCAAAAATTTGATTGTTGTCCACTCCCAATGAAACTCTAACTGCGACGCAAAATTTATTTTTTTGAAACTTCCACTTGGGCTCCAATTTCTACTTGACTATTTTAGAATTTTGAATCAACGAACTATACTTGAGCCACACGACACAACACCATAAAGTTGACATGAATGACACGACACAATGGTCAGACGCTGAACTAACACATAAGGAGGACACATTGCATGATGTGAGAAATGAGGAGGATAGAAATGATGCAAGATCCTTGACATAGAGCACCCAATGCTAGACTACAAAGAACACAATGGACACAACACATGATGCGAGACACAACAATGAGAAGGCACAAGAATACGTGATGTTAGACTACAAAGAACACAATGGATATAGCACATGATGCAAGATGTGATAGTGAGAAGGCATGAGAAGACGTGATACAAGGAAGACAGAGGGAGAAGTAGGACACTAATAGTGAGAAGGCACGAGAAGACGTGATACAAGGAAGACAGAGGGAGAAGTAGGACACTAAGGACAACAGAGCTAGGGATAACTTGACACTAAGTATGAAGCAACGAATGACATGCAAAGTTACATGAAGGGAGAAAAAAGACACTAAGGACCATGTAGCTAGAAACAACTAGACACAGAGGTAAAAGCAGCGAATGATATATAAGGTGAAGGATCATTTCGTGCGAGGAGAGAGTGGGGTTCATGTGACCAAAGTCACACCTCTCTAGTTATAGATTTTCCTTTTTAAACCAATGTTATGCCCTAGTACATAGCATGTGGGATAAAAGCCCACAAAAAATAATAAAAAATAATTTAATTGTGTAGTACCTTAGGTTATACGTCAATAATGCAATTTTTTCTATTTCTTTATTGGTCATCAACCTTCTTCTTGGATGCAAGTGAAAATACATTTTGTTACACCGAATGGCAGGGAATGCGATTGATCAAGGACACTTAGAGGCTGCGACTTTGTTTAAACATTAATTTGGCAATGTTAGGTTTGGTACTTCCTTTATTTCTTTACAAAATGACATATTTTATTGCTTACTCCTGCCTGCGTTCAATATATTTGGTTTTGTGTTGCACCTACGTAAAAAGTGATTGTCTTCTCTCGAACCCCAACTAGCCCTATGCTTTCTATGTAGTGTTTCTTGAAGATGATCTTGTTGTTGCTTGCGATGATCGTCAGAGTGCGTGAGATAGCTTGGGATCCCATAATGCTAGGAATCGATGACTGATTGATACCACTTAGAATGGATCAACTGCCGACTCCCTATAACAATCACTTAGCAAAACTTATTTGATCACCAAAATGCACAAAAAAATCTCATAAACATCAAACTCAATGCATATATTAAAGGATCTTGATTGAATGAAATATAATAAATTAGATTTAAAGCAATTAGCCACTTTAGGAGGCTTGTTCCTTGCCACTAGGAAGGCACAATCCTCTACTTTTGCAAATGAATAGATTCGATGATAAATATCATACCAAAACCAAATCAATCTAACATATTAATAATAATTGAATTATGCATTACAAACATAGCCAACTATATTTTGTGTGTAACAATTTTATCCATAAGACCATAACAAAAGGGAGAGACAACCACTATTAGACTCAATTGATGGGTATAGATGAGGAGACTTGTGAACTGAGAGCAATAGTATCCCACTCTTCCTATCTACATAGTTTGTATAATATGTACCACATATGATGTGGAAGATCCCATTTCAATAAAGCTTCCATAGATAGCATTAATAAGCTTGGGTACCCAACTTAGGAGTTTCTAATATGACATGACCTATTTTAGGAATATGGTACAAATAGATAAGGCCTTCCATTTTGTACATGCATCCTCGAGGGTCATTGCCTTAAAAGGTGAGAATGTTGATACAAGAAACATCAAAATTATGATGGAATTCTAGAAAGTTGGATGCACTACTTACCAAGAAGTCTAGATTAGATGCAAATCCTAGGTCATAAGAGCTAAAATGTTGATGATTATGACAAGGTGGTTGTTGTGAAAGAACACTAGTATTTAGTGCTTGATAAATGGTCAAAGATTCATGTCCAATGGGTTTTTGTGATCCTTGGACAAGAGGAGGTATAGTAGATAATGAAACTAGGATTATTTAAATTTTATTCAAGGTTTCAATTTGACTATTCAAGAGGTTGATAATGGAAGCCACCACTTATTCTTGTAAATATATTAATACAAATTGGGGTCAATATTACTAGTAACAAGCATATGACTTGGAGGGGCAATGGGGGTAGTATCAGTGAGACGAGGACAAGCCATGGTGTTAAACGAAGAAATAAGACACTAAATGAAACTATTGATATTAAAGGAAGTATTGTGATGATTACAAGGATTTCTAGATTGGTACTTCATTTTCCTCATATACACCTCCTTTGAAGCAATGATACACTATAATCGACCATTGACTAATGTCCAACTAATGTTATTAGTAGGTTCATTCATGCACTTATATGTTTTCTCTAAGGATCCTATGACACAAGATACTCTTGTCTTCCTCCTCTTTATATTTATATATATAGTAAATAAAAAGTTTACTTAATTAATTTTATTAATTAGGGAGAAATGGTTTTAAAATGAGAAAGACTAATGAAAAAGAGGATGCTTGTTCTCTCTATTAATAATTATATTTAATTTAATTTAATTTAATTATTAATATAAAGTATGGAGGGGATTTGTGCCAAATAATTAAAAAAAAACTAATTAGTCATGGAAAATCAAATGTACCTTTTTGGAAGAGATATTTTGAAAACCTTTATTTCTTTGGAAAAAATTTAAAATTTTACTTTTAAGGCACCAAATGTCTTCATTAATTTTCACTGGTTTAGAAACTCTGCTCTAATACCACTTGTGATATGGACTCACCTCCTGCTTTGGGCGAGAGACACCCATTTTATTTGTGTTCTACCTCTTGCTCCAATATTATGGATTTTCACCCAAGAAGGTCTCCCTAGGATCTTCCTGGTGCTAGATGCATTTTTCTGATTTTCACGGGATCTTCCTAAGGCCTTCCAGGAAGGGTTTTATTGTCTCATATGTGAATGTTGTTACTAATTCCTATCAACTTGTTATGATACTATGTAAATATTAAATATCCGCAATAATACTTCAATATTAAATTATTATTAATAGCATGCAAACAATAATAATTCACATTCAAATTCCATGAACAATACACAAATATCAAATACAAAAATAAAAATTAATGCAATAGCAAATCCATATCCACTTAGAGAGGGGAAAGTCTCATAGCTACTCAAAGAGGGTAAAGTCTCATAGCCACTTAGAGAGGGTGATGTCTCTTATGTGCATCAAGGTGACTTTAATCCAAATCATCTCATGCAAACTAATAAAATATTCTTCTTATTTATAGATGAAATCAGTAGTAAGCTAACTTTATTTTTCAAGGGCCAACTAAATAATTCTATGATCCACAATAATAATAAAAACAACTAGCTAACATGGTTATATTGGGACCATAACACAAATAATTATATCTTTAGTAATAAGTATTGGTTACACCATAATGATCCATGTGCACTAAGTGCCCAATTACATAGTGATGTTAGGATATGATCCTAACACAAGAATTTCTCTAAACATGGCATTTTTTACTCTTGTATTGTGGAACTTTTTGTTTGTTTTTTGTTGCTTATGGGAAGCACTCCATATCATTCAATATTAAATTTTAAAGTTTTATACATAAAATCCAATCATTATCAACAAAATAAACCTTATCCTTAATATGAAAACACAATAGTTTTAGGCATAGAAGCCATATGGCATGGCATGGAAATTTTCTTATTGAAGAACTAGGGAATTATTTTTATGTGTGCTAGATTGCTACCCAATTAGACCCTTATTTTTCCATGAAAACAAAATAATAAATCCACTTCAATTATTGTTATATCAACCATTATATAAATCTTGAGACATAATAACTATTAGCTAGATGCATATGATAGAGAACTACATAATATGTAACATCTTGTAATATTTTTATCCAATATAAATTTTGTGCTTGATCATATTAGAATTGTGCTTCTTGTGTTATTTTTAAATTGGTTTTTTTTCATTTTTGAACTTGTGAAATATTTTCTTATACCTTAATCCTTTAAAAAAATTAGAATGAACTATAGTGGGAAGAATATCCCTAAAGCTCTATCACTAGAACATAATCACCTAGAAGTCATTTATAGAAAGCTAACACAAATTTGACAAATGCTTCCATTGATAAAACTTTCTAAGATATAAAAGACATGAATTCTTTGAGACCCAATAAATTCCTATTCATATGTATGACTTTAATGTTTTTTAAAGCTAAAAAAAATAGTAGTTTAAAATTGCTACTTTATTTTAACACATAATATAATCTTCTAATCAAAAAATACATTTTTGAATTGCAAGCATGTTTTAGGGGTACCATATCTTCACTTCATGTAGTTCTACAAACTAAAGTTATCAGCAATAAATGATCACCCAAAAATAAAAATATGTACTACCTAATAGTGGGGAACATGTCTTAATTACCTTAAAAGATACATAAAGATAGTTGTAATACCCTAGAATAAAATTCCACTCTCTTATAATAATAGTTATCCTTTTTATGTAGTCAAAGAATTCACATTTACATTCTATTTATTGAAATTATGTATTTTTATTGGGATTACCTCTTAGGCATTTTATATATATATATAATGTTGTCATTTTAACATGATACAAGAGACAAAAACAAAAATTTTGTAACCTTTGGTTCTTACAATCAACTAAGTTTTGTTATAAGATCCTTATCTCTTTTATATTGTATGCTTAATTAGTTTTTTATGGTAATGGAATATATAAATATAAAATTTAATAATAGTGGGTATAGCATTTGATATGTAATGCTCTCTAATAGCTTAGTAAACAAATTCTTAGCGACTTTAAAAACTAGATTTTAATCTCGCGTCAAATTAGGAAAAAATAAAAAAATTCAAATTTGGAAAAAATACAATGAAAGGATGCCTCAACTATATTGAAATGATATAAACTATTAGAAGAAAAATCCTCTTGAAGAATAAAACATCAAAGGAAATACAAACTTCTCCTATAATGATGAAAATAATTTCCATAACAATCCAATCTGCAATTTAGAACTTCTTGTTTCAATTAAATGCTCCTTTGCTTGTTGTGCTTATCATTCTCAAACTCCTCTTGCTGATGTACATTACTGCAACCTTTTCTCTTCATTTTTGCCCTTCTTCATGTAGCTTCCTCTTCTTTTATTTGTGTCATGGGATACTTTTTCATTTAAAATTCCTTCTATCGAATGAAATAAATTGAAACAATAAAATATTCTAAGTAAAGTAATGCTTGTGTATTTCTATTTAAGTTCAATTATCATATACGTTTCAGCTATCACCTATATCACTTTCCAGTACAAAACTTAATAATACTCCTCATATTATTTATATATTTGTTAAAATTATACATTCATGACACATACTAATTTTTAATTAATTAATTTATTTTGGTCTAAAAACCTATACAACACCATGATGTTATGGTAAATATATAGTTATGTCACATTATATACGTAAATATCTCATCTAACTATAACACAACACAAAATCAAATTTAAATTAATTTTTAACACGTGAAAACTTTTTTTTGATGAAAAGCTAAATTATATTAATAATAAAGTTTAACATGAAAAAAAGTGGCGGGTGGCAATGATCACACCCCTGGAAGAGACAAGCCAACCCTAACCACGGGTTGGGAAACCACAAAACATAGCTCACTACAAACTAGGCAACATCAATCAAACAGGCAGTGAAAATTGCATGCAATCAGAAAGTTGGTGGCTGCACGTCTATGTTGGAGTCCCATGGAATGGCCAAGGTATGTGGTAATCCATCTGTGTGTCCCTGATCCTCATGAAAATTTGAATCTCCCTAGCCCTGTCCTCGAGATCTATCAAGCTGGTGATTATGTGCACTTATATCCCCTGCATTCCAGGCACTATCCTGTGTGCCACCATTAACTTCCACCAGCTCATCCCAGGCACCTCTGGGTGGAGAACATGAAGGTGATTGAATTGGTTGTGCATTCCATCCATCATTGTAGGTAAAAATGTCATGTCCCCAACCTCCCTGTGCATGCACCAGACATGGCAGTTGATGAGACCTCGAGCGGGAACAGGATGTCTGTTGTGCGTTGTTTGGAAAAACCCTGCTAACTGAGAAAGGTGCATTTTTCTAGTCATCCAAAAGTTCCTTCATGTGCACTTGCTCAATGTCAAGTTTAGCCTGCTGATTGCAAATCTGGAACCATGTATCTTGAAACACCTCTATTTTGTCAGCTAGAGAAAATTCATCAGAAGGATTTTGATGCTGAAAAATTATCTAGTTTCTAGATTTCCACATGTGAAAAAGAAGACTAATTCGAAAGATGTGCCACACTTTGGACAAGGAAGAAAAAATTTAATATTATCCCCTAATAGAGCTTGCTGCCATGTAAGGGATTCATCCTGGAATTGGGAAAAAAAAGACCATCCCCATTCCCAGGAACTCCTTGCTCTTGTGCAGAACCAAAAAATATGAGGAGAAGATTCATCCTCATTACAGAATGCACATTTAGGGTTTGCAACTCCCAAGTGCCTGAGTCTGTCTCCTAAGGGTAAACTTTGAAAGAGAAGGCTCCAAGCAAAAAAGATTGTTTTGGCTCAAGAAAAGAAGACCAAACTATCTGAAATCGAGCCTTCCAACCAGAAACCGCCACTGGATCTCCCCATTTATCATTAAGTCTAGGGACCATTGGCAACATTGGGGAGAGCCACTTGTAACCCAATTTAGCTGAGTAATTCAACAATGGTATATCCGAAAACCAGGACCAATATTTCCACCATGGCCTCTGAGAGTGCTGCCCACACTTGTGCCACATGGAAAAGGGGATAATGTCAATTATTGAGTCATAAGTGAGCTTGTCACCAGTGCTCAACTGAAATTGTTGTTTAAAAAGCGGCCAAGGGATCCAATCCCTCGAGGTTTGAGAATAAAAATCAGAAACTGTAGATATACCTTTTTTAAAAAACTTTTGGGCATGAATCCACGGGACCTGAGCAAGAGGAGTTCCCTGAATGTTAATCACCGAAGACCACCAGATGTTTAAATAATTGATGGATAGTCCTTTATGGCCTCTATTCCCTTTCCACTTAAGCCAAGGAGTGAATTGTTGCCATGATTTCCAAATACTTTTAATCACAAAAGAACCAGAGATTTTCACAAAGACTGGCATTACAATTAGGGAAGGGAGGTCAATTCCTCTCCAGGATTTTTTGTTCAAAGGCAGCCCTAAAGAAATACAATGTCTGATGAGGATTTTCTAGGCCTTCGAGCCTTTAAGGGCTTGTATGATCCATTTGGCACAGAGAGCCGTGCCTTGTATTTTACAGTCAACCATGCCCATTCCTCCTGAAGCTTTAGGTAAACAACACATATCCCAAGCAACCCGGTGAAAACCTTTCTTCTCACAGTGAGTTTGCCCACAAAAAATTCCTCAATAGTCTTTCAAGCTTAAGGTAGCATGCTTGTGAAGGGACCCAACAAGAAGAGTAATACACATGAGTAGAGGCAAGGACCTTAGAACAAATCTGGAATTTTCTCGCCAGAGACATCTTCTTAGTAATCCAATACTCAATATTTTTCTCAAATTTCTGCAGAACATAGTTCCATAACTGAATAGGGGAACCATAAAATGCAAAAGGGATCCCTAGAAATTTGAACACTTCTCCTGGCAAAATCCAATGCCATTGAAACTGTTCTAGCCAAGGAGGGAGTGGGGTAGGGGACTGCCGATAACAAGAAGTTTTTCTCCACTGAATACTAGAACCATAGGCCTGACAAAAAACTTCGAAACATCTGAGTGTTCCTCCTCTAAAAGAGTGAGAAAAGAGTCATCGACAAAGTGACCATTAATGAGCTGACCTTGGTTATCAGGGAGAGAAATACCCTTAATTTGGCCCAAAGAAGCATGCCTAGCAAGCAAATATCCAAAGGCTTCAGCAACAAGGATATATAGAGAAGGAGCCAAGGGACAACCTTGCCGAACAGATCTGAACAAATCGATTGGCCTAGTTTGATGATTATTCAAAGATAAAATAGTCGAAGCATCCTGAAAAAGAATATTGACAGATTGAACAAACACAGGCCCAAACCCTAAAGACTGTAACATGGAAAGAATGAAGTTCCATTCAATTCTATCATAGGCCTTTTAAAAATCAATTTTCAAGAAGAGGGCTTGCTGACCAGACTGCCTAGCCCATTCCATACCTTCCCAAAATGCAATGACATTATCCAATATATATCTGCCTTTAATAAATCTTGTTTGCTTCGGCCTAACAATAAGAGGCAATAGGGGCTGAAGTTTCAGAGCCAGGGCTTTGGCAATAATCTTATAGCTGACATTGAGCAAGGTAATTGGCCTCCAATTTGTTATACATTCAGGATCCCCTTGTTTTGGAATGAACTTGATATTACCTCAGTTCAAAATTGCTCCAAGAGAGCCACTGTGCATGGCTTCAAGGTAGACTTTGTGTAAATCAAAACCAACAAAGTCCCAACATGCCTTGTAGAATTCACAAGGAAATCCATCCAATCCTGGGGCCTTCTCATTGGCCATTTGATTTAATGCTGAGGCAAGGTCATCAACAGACAAATACCTTACACACTCCTCTCTTTGAGCTACAGAGAGTTTGTTAGGGATAGCATCCATGCAAAGCTTGAGAGCTTCATCCCTCTCTAGAGAAGAAGACTGAGCAACAAAAACTTGAGTGTAATGCTTAACAAAAATGTCAGCAATAATGGGTAGAGAGGTATGGTGAATACCATTGTCCACAATAGCTTTGAATTTAGTGGCATTGTGAGGAGGACGTAACTTTTGGAAGAATTCCTTAGAAACTCTATCCCCAATTTTAAGCCAATGTAGGCAGGCCTTGATCTGAGCACCTTTAGCTTCATAGAGCTCTACCACCTTGAGCTCATGACGAACCTGAGCAGCATGCCCCTGCAAAATAGGACAGAGAGGGTTGGCTTCAAGCCTACAAGAGGCTTTTGTCGATTCGATGCGTAAAGCAAGCAAAGAATTTTTTCTAAACTGAGCAACTTTCTTGCCCAAACTGCGAAGAAGGGTTGTGGTTCGGGATATAGCATCATT
The DNA here is from genome assembly GCA_028583015.1 of Wollemia nobilis. Classification (NCBI taxonomy): domain Eukaryota; kingdom Viridiplantae; phylum Streptophyta; class Pinopsida; order Araucariales; family Araucariaceae; genus Wollemia; species Wollemia nobilis. The sequence goes on along the minus strand of JAQPPZ010000840.1, from coordinate 1,598,909 downwards.
CCACCACTCAATCCATCCTTCTTCACCAACAGGTCTGTCCCCCAAATTCCAGACTCTTCGAATATGACACATCATGGAAGAATGTTGAAGAAAGGATGTGTTAAGAAAAAACTGAGACTTAATACCCTAAATAGGTACCATAGAAGATAAAACAGTGAACATAATTGGGGAATGATCAGACCCAATAGTACCAGCAATAACCTCCACAACTGGAGCATCACCATGCTTCTTATGAAAATAGAACTGGGTATGGTCTGACAACATAGCTCTATCTAAATGTTTGAGAATCCTTGCCCACCCAAATTGAAAGTTATTCCAGGTAAACCAAAGGTGCTCATCAAAAGAATCAGGAGAAAGACAGGAATTAGGGTCAGACAAACATAATTTTTTTTTCATAAAAAACTAGGCTTCACGCTCACTAAGGGCCCACCCGTTGTTTAGACCCCCAATTTTATCAGAAGCATGCTCAACCATATTAAAATCTCCACAGACGATCCAAACTGCAGGAGGCAAAGAAAAGGCACACCATTTCCAAAGCAAAAAGCGCTCCGTAGCACTATTGGAGGCATATACATTTAAAATTCCAAAGGACATTTCGTCAACTTCAAGCAAAATCCAAACAACTTGGTTAGAAGGGTCAACCCCCCAATCAACAAAATTCCCATGCCATCTATTGGCCAGGAGAATAATAGCACCACCACGACCGGGAGGGTGCTTGGTGGAAAAAAGTTGACTATTAGGGTAAATGAGCGCACAGGCACACTGCAATTAGAACTCAGTAATTTTAACTTCTTGCAAGCAAACAATATCTGGGCCCCCATACTTGGTTGCACAGAAAGTAATATCATTGTGAACCATGTATCTTCGAACTGGGTCCATCAGTCCTCTAACAGTCCATGATAGAAAAATCATTCCGCCTGTCGAGGATCAAACTTCCTCTGACCTCATCAGAGTCACCCAGAATAGCAAGCGACTGAAACGAGTTGCTAGAAAATATTCCCAATTGTCGATTTTTGTCTGCATGCAGACCCTGCACTGAACTACGAGACCTTCGTCTTCGGGCATTCATGCCTTCTTTTTGCTTCAGCTGGTGAGCAACTATGGAGACAGAGAGGATACCATCATATTTAAGAGCCATCGACATATCTTCAGCCACAACTGCCGAATTGGAAAGGATTTGAGTACTTGGGGAAGCATTCTGGGATGGAACTGGGACATGCAAGGGCGGTTTTATCGCTGTGGCTTGAGCATAGGAGCCAGAAGGCTGATCCTGCTGAGGATTATGGACAGAGGACTGGCCTCCCTGAGGGCCTTTACTAGGGACATGCTTGCCTTTCTTGGAGACCACCTTCCAGTCACTGTCAGACCCATCTTTGGTTGGCTGGTTTTTCTCATTAGAAGCTTGATTAACAGGGGTTGGGCCCTTGGATTTAAACTTATCTGCCATTAAGGGACAATCTTTAATCTTGTGTGCGGCAGACTGGCACCTGTAGCAAGTGTTTGGCAAATTGACATACACCACTCTCTAGTGGATATTAGTATCACCTACCTTAATATCAATAAATTCCTTGAGGGAATTGGCCAAATCAATTTTCACACAAAGCCGACGGGTAGGCCGAGCATTATAGAAGCGCTGAGGCTCTTCACATACAAATTCCTCAACTTTCATGGCAACATCACGAATAAATGGGACCAATGCCATTGGCAAACCTGGGAATTCAACCCACACAGGGACAACAAGAGAGACACCATTGGCAACCTAGAAATTCTTGTGCCATGGTTGACAAATAAGCAAAGGGCTATGAACATAACAAGGACCCTTGCTGAGAACTTTTTGACACACTCGGATCGGAGAACCGAATATGAAAGAAACCTTTGGTCGGGTTTTGCACAGACTCTACAAAGATACCATATGGGTTCCAATAGCTTTGAAACCAGTTTCGTAGAATTGCATCAGAGGGGATATGGCCCAAGAAGTAGCCTATGATAGTATTTTGCTCTAGCCAAGTACAAGCTTTATTGAAACTATCGAGGGGAATAGAAATGTCTGGCACATTACCTTGTGGAACATCGTGGGAATGAAATTCCGAGGTTGCTTGCCCGCCATCCTTTTCTCCATCGGCTTCACCAGACGATGAACCAGGAGGAACCAAATGTGACATATTAAAAAAACACAGAGTAATTCCACCCAAGGCGGATCAATAATGGAAGGACAAAGCAACGAGATCCCATCCATCGGCACATGCGACAGATCGTGACGAGGCCAAAAATCACACATGCAAACGATGAACGCAAAGTCGGCTCGGCTCCTCAGGATGAGTTGTAGAGCAAAACCCTAGTCTCCAAACCTGAACATATTTATTAACACGTGAAAACTTAATAAAGGGACCACCTTCATTCCGAGCATGATGTGATTTCCGTCTCTATAAAACTTTGTTATCCTCTCTATTGCTGTCATGACCTACAACGTGAAACTTTTCAAATTTACATAGTAAATTTTATATGCCTAACTTTATATTAGGTATATAAAACAAAAACATTCTATACTCATATTTTATAATTAAAATTTCATTTTATGTTAATATTTATTTATTTTCAATATTAAAAATAAAAAGAGACCACTCCATTCTTAGCAAGGACAAATGTTTTCATCCATGGTGTGCAAGGACAAATGTGTTCATCCATGGTGTGAATTCCGTCTCTGTCGCCGAAGTAAGACTACTAGCCGACAAATGAAGTACTATTTCAGTCTAAACTAAGAAAATTAAATTAAGAATAGGTGTTTTGGTGAACAAAGTTTTATATGCGTTAAAAATTAAAATAAAGTATTAAAATAATAAAATTATTATTAAAATATTATTAAAAATAACTATAAGATGCATAATCTTATTTAAAATAATTTAAAAAAAAAGCTAGTCGCAATCTCTCTGTGATTCTGACTGATATGCTGGAACATTCCTTGTCAATGTTTTTCAAAGCCGTTTCAGTTTTCTAACATGGGATTCGCATATCCAAATCGTTTAATGTGGATGATGAAGCTGAAGACTCCAAGCAAGTTGTCAATCCTAATGAATAACTATCTTGGTTCCTTGCTTTGGTTTCGTTATCTCTTAGTGTCCGTTTTTTTTTTCTTCTTCTGGTGTTCGAATTTTTGGTGAAATCCCGTTTCTCCTTTTCGTTTGTTTGTTTTTTTTTAATGTAAAAGAGTTTGGACCTTTTAAAACTCATTAATCAATAAAAAAAATATTTATTATGTTATTGTTCCCTCGAATTTCTGATGAAATCCTGTTTCTCCTTAGACGGATTAAAATATATATATAATATGTTATTGTCCACTCAGATAATTTTACAGGCTTTAATAGTCGTTAAAATATATTAATTGTCCACCTGATAATAACTATATGAAGCTTGTGGTTGTCTTTAGAGGTACTGAACAATAAATAATATATATATATATAAAATATGTTATTGTCCAGGATAAATTTTCAGGCTTTTATAGTTGTTAGAATTTATTAATTGTGCACTTCATAATAGCTATATGAAGGCTGTGGTTGAAAATTTTGCATGCTGTAATAGTTGTTAGAATTTATTAATTGTACACTTGATAATAGCTATATAAAGGCTGTGGTTGATAATTTTGCAGGCTCTAATAGTTGTTAGAATTTATTAATTGTACACTTGATAATAGCTATATGAAGGTTGTGGTTGTGTCTAGATAATAGAGGTACTATAACATTGTGATTTAAGTAGTTACTCATATATATCTTGATCATATAGGAGGGTTCGCCACAATTCTATTATTTTTGGTAACTGATATATATAGGTTTTATGTTATAGCTGTTGCTTCCGTCAAACCTATTCTATCTTGTTATTGTTGATCTGTTTCAATACCTGCAGGAAGGAGACCAGCGGTCCCTTGGAATTTGTACCATGTCATCGTCTGTGGTCTGATGTGGATTCAAATTAGACTATAATCTTTGCAAACAGACTGCCCTGAGGTTTGTACTGGGTGTTTTCTTGGTAAGTGCTTGTCCACTTACCAGTCCACCTAACCTTCTTAGTCAAACAAACACTTACCAGACAAGCACTTACCAATCTATTAACCCTCGAGCAATATTATAACAAATATAAGTGTAAGAAAGGTAAGAAATACTCTCCGTTCTCTGTCTCCTTTGCCCACAGTTGGGCATATTGGTAAGCAGTTGGGCATACTGCTTAACAAAGGTAATCGTTTTAAATATGTCAAGTAGTTAGAAGCTGTTGTGCAATGGTAACTGCTTTGTGTTTTCTTCTTCTGGTTTAATGCTATACAGGGCGGGGTTTTATGTTATATGAATGCTTAAAAAATTTAAAGGATAACGGGGAGAATTTTGAAGTCTTATAATATAATAATAGCTGTGAATTTATAAAACTTTATTCAAGATATTAGGTTATTTGAAGAAAGAATTTTTAAGTGTTTTAACAGAATTCTGGGTGCTTATATTCAGCCTCCGCTCAAATGTTCATTGACGGATTTTTCCCTATTTTTGCCATTGCTCCGAAGTTCAATACAAGTTTTTAATCTTTCTTATAGTGCTATTGAATTTTTATTCTTTACGTACCTTGACATGGGATCCGTGTGTTATAGCTTTCCACAAATATTCTTCTCAATTTTTATTTTGTACATAGTCTAACATGGGATCCCTCTATTATAACTTTCCACCAATGTTCTGTTCAGGGTTTTCAAAATTTGTAGTCCCTTGCATGGGACTCTTATATTATAGCATGCAACCAATGTTTTATTCAGGGTTTTCAAATCCTGTAGATCCTTCCATGGCATCCCTATATTATAGCATGCCATCAGTGTTTTGCTCAAAGTTTTCAAAACCTGTAGGCCATTGTATGGATCCTTGCATTATAGCATTCAACCATTGTTTTGTTTAGGGTTTTCAAATATTGTAATCCCTTCTATGTTTTCCCTACATTATAGCATTCCACCATTGTTCTGCTCGGGGTTTTCAAATCCTGCAGCCCCTTGAATGGGACCCTAGCATCATAGCATGCAACTCCTACCTTAGAATGTCTGTTTGACATGTGATTAAAGTGACAATAACATACTCTACTTTAGTAGTAGACATTGCAACAATGAGTTGTTTTTTGGATGACCATGAGACTGCACCTGATGCAATATGGAATGTGTACTCATAAGTGTTCTTTTGATCATCAATAATGCTAGCCTAATCACTATATATTAACCCAAAAAGCGTAAGCTTATCTAATATTTCTTAGAATATCCCATGGTCTCTGGTCCCATTGACATATAGTAGTATTATTTCTCTTGCTTGCAAGTGAGTGTTCTTTGGTGCCTCCATGAATCTACTGATTAAAATCACTACATACATAATGTTAGGTCTTGTGGCTATAAAATACATGATACTTCCAACTAATATCTTATAGAATTTTGACTCCACATTATTGTTGCAATTCTTCTTACTCGATTTTAGATCTATTGCAACTGAAGAAATGGTTGGTTTTTTGTTTTCCATTTTAAATCTCTTCAAAACATCTTTGGTATATTTACCTTGAGAAATGAAGATACCATCTATTGATTGGGTAACTTCAATTCTAAGAAAATACTTCATTAATCCTAGGTTTTTCATCTCAAACTCATAGTTTATGACATTTCTAAACTGATCAAACAACATACTATAGTTGAGAGTATAAATTAGATCATCTACATATAAGCAAATTATTATCATAGCTCCTTCAACATTCAGATTAATGTAGAGAGTGTGCTCATATGGGATCTTTATGAAGCCATTCTTATGAAATCATGTGTCAATGTGGCCATACCAAGTCTTAGATGTTTGCTTTAACTTGTACACGGATTTCTTTTGCTTATATACTTTACCTTATTGTCCTTCTTTCTCATCTCTAGGTTTTTGGTCTATGTAGACCTCTTCTTCCAACACAACATTTAGAAAAGCTAACTTGATATCCATCTAGTAAACTTTCCATTGCTTTTGATTTGCCAATGCCATAAAAATTTTAACTATGTCAAGCCTTGCTATAGGTGCATACACTTCATGATAATCAATGCCTTATTATTGTTTATATTCTTTTGCTACCAAACTTGCTTTATGCATTTCAACACCACCCTTGGCATTAAATTTTGTTTTATACGCCCATTTTATACTGATGGTTTTCTTTCCTATTGGAAGATCCATTAGATCTCAAGTTTGTTATTTTCTATGGTTTTTCATCATCCGTGGAATTTAGCCATTTGCTATCTTTAATTGCTTCTTCAAATGAAATAGAATCACATTCATAAAACAAAACAAAATAAAAATGCTCTTCATATTCTATTTGATTTCTTGTTACCTCATATATTTCTTGCAATATTCTTATATTTTTTGGTGTCCTCATGTTGGATATCATTCTTGCAAGTGGTGGTGAGTTTTATGAAGAAGGGTTGCTGCCCCCATTGGCACTACTACTTAAAAGTGCAAGTTGATCTATGCTTTCTCCATTCAAGTCTTTTGACTCAATACTTGTTGGCCCTTGCTAACCAATATTGAATTTCAAATTCCAAAGCTTCATATTCCATGAAATTCACATCTCTACTTACAATCAACTTATTTGTAGCAATGTTATATAATCTATAGGTTGTTAACTCTTCATTGTAGCCAATGAAGATGCATTTTTTTATCCTATCCTCCAATTTTCTTCCCTTCTCTTCTAGAATATGTGCATATGCTATGCATCCAAGACTCTTAATTCAATAATGCTATGCTTTTTCTTACTCTATACTTCTTGTAGAATCATGTCCTTCACACTCTTTGTGGGAGACCTATTCAGTAGATAAATTGTACATGCTACAACCTTTACCTAGAATTAATTTGGCAATCATTTTACCTTTAGCATATTTTTGCTACCTCCATTATGGTCACATTCTTTCTCTCTACTACATCATTCTATTATGGTGTATATCTAGCTATGAATTGCCTTCTTATTCCATTTTTTTTGTAGAATTTGTGGAATTCATTGAAAATTTAATCACTTCCTTTGTCTATTCTTAGTGTCTTCACATAATAATTACTTTGCTTTTCAACTAAATCTTTGAACTCGCTAAATTTACCAAAATATTATAAATTTTGTTTTGACAAGGTATACCATGTATTCTATCTAAAATCATCTATAAAAGTTAAAACATATCTACTATTGGCAAATGAGCTAGTTTACATAGACCCACATATATATGAATGCACTAGCTCCAATGGTTGTGAAGCTTTTCATGATTGTCTTGTAGGGAATGCATCCCTATGCTATTTTCCTACAAAGTAATATTTACATGCTCGATTTTATTACTTTATAAGAGGATTCCCCTCACCATCTGCATTTTGTGCAGCAAATTGAGGCCACTAAAACTCAAGTGACCAAATCTAAGATGTCATACCCATGCAGTATTCTTTACAACTACACTAAATAAAATTAATATTTCACTCTAAAATTTCAAAGGAAACATCTGGTTCTTTGTCATGGCTACATTTTCTATGAGCCTATCTTCTTTATCTCTAATAACACAAGTTCTATTTTTAAAATACTTAGTATGCCCCTTTTGCACAAGATACCCAATGCTTAATAGATTATGTTTTAGCCTAGGCACATAATACACATCAGACTTGTATTTTCTTTCTCATTATTTTGTGTGAATTATAGTACTCCGTTTTCCCATGACAGGTAGCTTGTTTTTGTTTCCCATCTTCACTTTAGATTTGATGGTTTCATCTAGCTGTGACAATATTTTTCTATTCCTAGACATGTGATTACAACCATTATCAAGATACCAAATATATTTTTGACTCTCTTTATTAGCATTGCAAGTTAGCATCACAGTACCACATGCATATTTGTGTTCTTCATTCTTATTCGTATTGGTATAATGGGCTTATTGCATATTTTTCTTAGCTATCTTCTTTCTACACTCATAACTATAATACCCAAATTTTCTATAGTAATAACATTAGATTTCAAATTTATCATACCTTTGATTTGAGCCTCCATGTTGATTTCTATTATTACCTCTTCCTCTTGCTTTACGGAAATTGTAGTTGGTTTCTTCCATTGTTATAGTAGTTTTTCATCTTTCTCTTTCTTTGCCTTTACAACCTGTGCTTCTATTGTTTTGTCATCTTCCTCTTTTCAAACATGAGGTTGCTTCCTAGGATTCTCAATTTTAAATTTTGTCTCTAATGAGACCTATATCTTAAATGTGATCTATATCTTAAATGTCTACTCCAATGAGGATTTTTTTGTCTAGTTCAACCTCTACTCATGTGTTTGTAGATAACCTATCAAATCATACACTAAAAGGGTTGTTAAATCCCTTGATTCTTCAATAGCAATAACTATTGAGTCAAACCTTGTTGGTAGGCTTCTTAGTAATTTCTCCACAATCCTTTGGTTCTTAATATTCTTACCATTCATCCCCATCTAAGCGATAATACTCATTCTGTGGTAAAGAAGTCACTCAAAGACTCATCTTCATATATCTATAGATTTTCAAACTCTCTTCTCAACATCCACAACCTTACCAACTTTACTTTATGGGTGCTTTAGAAGGAGTAGGCTAATATTTTCCATAGTTTCTTTGACTTGTTGTAGCAATTTTAGAAATGATGGTCTCATCAAATACCTATATTTTATGGTATAATGTATTTTTATCTTTTAATTTTTCTTCAACAAATATTTCTTAGCTTGATAAAGTGCATTCAATGTTGTTTCATTTTTAGATTTTGCATACCCATTTTCCACCAAGTTCCAAAGCTTCTGAGACCCAAATTGAATCTTCATTTGAATACTCCAATAATCATAATTATTTAAATTGAATTATGGGATTTGAAATTGTAAATAATTGTTGTTGGAAGCCATTGTTTTTATGGCTCTTAAACTCCCACTAATAGATCAAGCTATGATATTAATTTGAAGGACACACACAACAAACAGATAATTTTTTTTACACTATTTATCAAACCTTTGCAATAATTAAAATTTTTGCTTAAGATAAAGTATAACTCAAACACAAAGACCTGACGAGATGCAAATGTATTATTTATTATATTGAGCTGCCACAACTTTACAATCAATCAAACATTTTCATGTAGCGAAAGGTTTTATAGAAAGTCACTTTAAATAGTTGAAAGCTTTTACCCTAAGACACTTTCACATCAATTGAAAGTATTTCTTCCAAACTATTTCTAATAAAGTGAATTTTCTTGATAATCAAGATTTCTAGTAGAATGCTTCTTAACAAAATATATATATATATATTAAAGGTTTCCCTTCATCACATAGAAGTATTTCTTATTCTTTGTAAGGTTGCAACTTGCACTTTCTTGAGCGAATCACTCCTCTTCCCACTAACACTTATGCTTCTCCTCCATGCTATTGCTTCAACAACTCTCTACTCTTCTTCTCCAACAATTTGCTCCACTTCCATAAAAAGTGAAATCATGCCTAGCACTCATATTGTTAGCGTACTTACTATTTGTCTCTATTGTTTTGTTAAGACTACTGTTACAACTTCTGTAACAGAGTTCAGTACGCCGGTGTGCTATTCCCGGCAATGGTTGTATTATTTAAACTATGCTGATTAATACAAATCTAGTTCGCTGGTTTTCTACATGGCATCAGAGCCAGTGGAGTAGAGGGAGAGGTTGGAGGCGGACGACAGTTGCCGGAAAATAATCTACTGCGCATTTTTTTTCTTTCGAACGCCATTATTTTATCGTGCAATTTTTTTTCTCCGTCGCGCAGAAGCAGCCGAGGAGCGAAAAAAAAAAAAAAAAACTCCATGCATAGAAGCAGCGGAGGCGTCCAGGAGGGACACGACGTCCGCAGAACGCAGACGTCACGCCTGCGCAGAGCACAGACGAGCTGCGTCCACGTCCTGCAGCCTGCGCAGGACGCAAACGTCACACCTACGCAGAGCGCATACGTCACAGTCTGCTGCGCGCAGAGCGGTAAGCTACAGTCCTGCACGTGGGACGGGGCTGCGAGAAGGGAGCAGCCCTCGGCTCTGCCCCCCCCCCGGCGGCGCTGGTGGAGGGCGCACTCCCCAACGCTCCCCCCTCCCCCCGCGGGCCCGCGCGAGGGAATTTTAAATCCCTCCTCGCGCGGGAAATTTGCGGGGGTATAAACACCCCCCCATGCTGCACAGACGCATCCAGGAGGGACGCGCGCGCAGGTGGCAGGGAAGAAGGGCGAGACTGCACAGCCCCCCCCCCGGAAATTTGCCGCTGCCACCGGCATTTTTTTTGAAAAAAAAAAGAAAAAAAAAAGAGGTGCTTGCGGACGCGGAGGGAGGTGCCGAGCGGACCGCTGCTCGCGGACGCAGAGGGAAGGCCCGGGAATCGGCGGGTGATTTTTTCCAAGCGCGCGACCCAGGGAACCGGAAGCCGAGACCGCGTTGCAGAGGAGAAGCAGCGGGGTGTTGAAAAGGGAGGTGGCTTACTGATCATTTCGGATCAGCCCGCAAGCTCACTTGGCAGTGAGCTGTGCGGTAAGGCTCAGGGAGCCTGCAGGTCGGGGGTTCAAATCCCGCCGACTCCCCTCAGGTATATTTTTTTTTCAAAGTCATTTTTAATTATTATTATTTTTAATTAAAATTTTTAATTTTAATTTTTTTAATATAGTTTTAAACTTTATAAATTAAAATTTAATTTTAATTTATTTTTTCTAAAGTTTTTAAAACTATATAAATTGAAATTATTTATTTTAATTTTAAATAAATAATGATTATAAAAATGCTTTGTTAAAGAAAGCCTTTTAAGGGGGGATATTTTTTCAAAAAATCAAAGGGGGATTGAGAGTAATTTTATGAAAAATAGCAATTTGGCATTGTAAAAGGTGCATTTTCGGTCGTGACCGACACCTTGTGGGTTATTCTTGTGGGCAATTTTTTTTTTGTATGTTGCATATTTCATTTTTGCACTATAACATTAAAAATTAAAATCAAAACACTCCCTAAGTCCCCGGAATATAAAACCCATCTGTGCAATTTTATTGCACTGCAGCGTTCGGTATTTGCGATACCTCTGGCCAGCACTTACAGGTAAAGCTGTCGTGATTTGGCTACTGTATCCGCCGCCTAATATAGCTGCTATAACGACGTCTGAGCTTGTTCTCTATAAATCGTCGGGGAGGAATAAGTACGCCATTTTTGCATTTTTTTTACTCCATCCACTACCCTTTATCGCACTTGTGTTTAGGCGTAAATCCTGACGAAGTATTCTTCATAGTGTTTAGGGGAAGTTACGCCCCACGCATGAGAAGAATCTTCTATGGTAGGTGCCATCAACAAGGCGATTCCCTTTCAGTACCGCTTATGTTCCACGTATCGTATGATCTCTAAAATTCACCTATAGTCTCCCTCACGTAAGGGCGGGTGATTTTTTGTTGATATTTCTAAATACCTATAGTTTCCCTCACGTAAGGGCGGGTATTTTGTACGGTATATTGGCCTAGCAAAAGGTATATCGAAAGGGGGACCAATTTGGTGATATAAGGAACCTTCACTATGGCCGTTGTTGCAAAGTTGATGACTGATCCGCATCGCTTATTGAAAGGTCCAAATTATACACCATGGAAACATAAGATGAAGGCAATTCTCCAAATGGAAGATTTGTGGGATATTGTTCATCGGAGTAGCAACCAGGCCTTCACCAACAGCAGGATCCACAGGTCCTTCAGGAGATCAGATTGCTTTTGACAAGAAAGACAAGTAGAGCAAAGGTGCTCATTTTGTTTGTTGTTTCAGATGAAGTGCAACCTCATATAGTTGACAAAGCAAGTGGTAAAGAGGCATGGGATTCCCTTAGAACCATCTATGAGGGGAAGAATGAATCCACCATTCTTCATCTTCAACAACAACTTCATAACCTGAGTTTGAGGCAGGGTGAAACAGTTGAACTCTTTCTGTGCAGAGTGTCTGAGTTGAAAGAGAAATTGAGTTCTCTCGGAGATACTGTGGACGAAAAGCTTCTCATTTCACTTGTGATGAGAGCTTTACCTTCTTCATTTGATATGTTGATAACCTCCATCCAGGTGTCTCAACGACAAATTACCTACATCGAGTTGGTCAATCTGCTCCAACAACAGGAGGCACGCCAACTTCACAAGGATGATTCTTCCAATACAGCCCTATACACCAATAGGCAGGGTTCTAGGAAGAAAGGTAATGGGCAAAAAGGAGGCAACTTTCAGAAAGGAGGAAATTCTCAATAGGATACGAAAGGAAAAGGCAAACAACCTCAACAGAAGAAGAGGTGGTGCAAGATCCGTGAGAAAGACAACCATGACACCAACAGGTGTTGGCATAAGAACAAGCAGAAAGGCCAAAACAAACCACAAAATAAGAACAAGCAACCCCAGGTGAATGTTGTTGTTGAAGAATCTGACTCAGATTCTGAATGGGCACACAAGGTGCTCATGACTACCACAGATTCCACATAGAGGGATCCTATTTGGTATGTCGATTCTGGAGCTAGTAAACATATGACTGGTGACAGATCGTGGTTTGAATCATTTGTGGCCAAAGAGGGCAAACCTGTCACAATTGCTGATGATAAAACCTACAGGGTTTAGGGAGAGGGTACAGTTTCAGTCACTCTTCCTGATGGAAAGTGTCAGATTGACAAGGTCCTCTATGTTCTAGGATTGGCCAACAATTTGTTGTCAGTGACACAAATCCTGGACATAAATATGGTTGTCAACTTTCATGTTGAGAATGGAAAGAAGTGTTGTACAATTACCAGGAAGGGTAAGAAGATTGCAACAGCTTCATATAAGCATGGCTTATTTGCACTAGATGCTATCTCTACTCCACATGTTGCCATGACTGTCTCTACCAAGGAGGCAACTTCCCTATGGCACAAGAGATATGGGCATCTTAGTTCTGGCTACTTACTTGAGCTCAGCAAGTATGAGATGGTAAAGGGTCTTCCTTCCCTTTCTGCCACATTGCCAGTGTGCTCTGATTGCTTGGAAGGAAAGCAGCATAGAGTACCATTTGAGAAGAGCTCTACAAGAGCAAGAAAACCTCTGGAGCTAATTCACACCGATCTATGCGGTCCTTTCACACCCAACAGTGTTGGAGGGAAGAGGTACTTTCAGTTATTCGTAGATGACTACTCACGAAAGATGTGGGTTTTCTTTCTCAAACTAAAATCTGAAGCTTTTGCATTCTTCCAGCAGTTCAAGAAATCCGTTGAGAAGGAGTCAGGGGCTTCTATCAAAACCCTCCGCTCAGATCGAGGGGGAGAGTTTACCTCTAATGAATTTTTTGCATTCCTAGATAAGCATGGGATCAAGAGACAGTTAACAACTGCCTATACTCCTCAGCAGAATGGAGTTGCTGAGAGAAGGAACCGTTCTATCATGGAAATGGTTCGTTGTATGCTCACAGGAGCTACTCTTGGGCAACAATATTGGGCAGAAGTTGTCACCACTGCAGTGTATCTTTTGAATAGGGCACCCACAAAGGCCCTAAAAGGAATGACTCCACAGGAAGCATGGAGTGGTCGAAAACCCTCCATATCTCATCTACGTATTTTTGGATGTCAAGCTTTCATGCACATACCGAAAGAAAAAAGGAAGAAGCTAGATGAGAAAACACTGAGATGTATTTTTCTTGGATATTCTGAGCACTCTAAAGGATATCGGTTGATAGATCCTTTGACCAAGAAAATTCATATCAGCGAGAGATGTTGTCTTTGATGAAGCTTTCACATCACAGAGCACATCTACGAGACACCAGGATATTGTGGAAACTAAGGAAGAGGAGATTCCTTCGTCAACACAGACGGGAGGTCCTTCTACATCTTCTTCACCACCACCGAAGAAGAATCCTAAATGGTGTACAAATACAATCAGAGATGCAAATTTATCCACTCCTCCCAATTTGAATTTGGATAGACCTCGTACACGCAGTATGGCTCAAAAGGAAAGAGAAGCCGAGAAACCGGTGAGGTTGATGATCTTTGTCAATCTTTTGAGGAACTTTTCGTGACTCCAAGTAGAGAAGTTGAGGATATGGATATTGATGATGACATGGCATTCATGTCTACCATAGATAGTCTTGAACCTGCATCAGTGCAAGATGCTCTTAGTGAGCCTCAGTGGAAGGCCGCTATGGATACAGAGTATGAGTCTCTGATGAAAAATAAAACTTGGAAGCTTGTTGATCTGCCGCATGGAAAGAAACCTATTGGCTGCAAATGGGTATACAAAGTCAAGTACAAGGCAGATGGAACAATTGATAAGCATAAGGCCCGACTTGTTGCAAAGGGCTATGCTCAAAAGGAAGGCATCGACTATGAGGAAACTTTTGCACCTACCGCTCGGATGACCACAATTCGGGTTATGTGTGCTATGGCAGCACAATATGGGTGGAAAGTTCACCAGATGGATGTCAAAAGTGCCTTTCTTAATGGTGATCTCCAAGAAGAAGTCTATATGACTCAGCCTGAAGGATTTGAAGTGGAAGGCCAACAACAAAAAGTTTGCAAATTGGTCAAATCCTTGTATGGTCTGAAACAAGCTCCTCGAGCTTGGTATATAAAAATGGACAATCACCTTATGCAGCATGGATTTAAGAGATGTCCATCAGATGCAAACCTCTATTTCAAGAAACAGGGTTCTGAGATAGTGTTGCTTGTACTCTATGTGGATGATCTGCTCATTACAGGGAGTTCAGAAGATATGATCTCTACTGTCAAAAGAAACTTGTGCAAATCTTTTGAGATGACAGATCTCGGACTTCTCCATTACCGTCTTGGTCTGGAATTCAGCTAGAAGGAGCACACCATCAAAGTGTCTCAGAAAAAGTATGCCAAGACATTGCTTGGATAAATATCGCATGACTGACTGCAAGCCAATGGCAACTCCTATGGAGAATGGACTTCAGTTATCACGATATGATGACTCACCTCAGGTAGATGGTACTCTCTATCGACAGCTGATTGGGAGTCTCATATATCTGACCAATACTAGGCCAGATCTCGTTTTTGTTGTCAACTATCTTTCGAGGTTCATGCAGGAGCCTAAGACTACTCATTGGAAAGCAGCAAAACGTGTTCTTCACTATGTCCGTGGTACTATGGAATATGGCCTAGAATACAAGAGGAACAACAAATTCTTCTTGCAAGGATACACGGACTCCGACTATGCCGGATCATTTGATGATCGCAAGTCAACTTCTGGATATATTTTTCATCTGGGATCCGGTCCTGTCTCTTGGCACAGCAAGAAGCAACAAGTGGTTGCTATTTCATCAACAGAGGCAGAATATCGCACCGCACGTGAAGTTGTGTGCGAAGTGATATGGTTACGTCGCATTCTGACAAGTATGGGCCATCCATCAAAATCTCCAATACACTTGTTTTGCGACAATCAGGGTGTTTTGAACCTCGTCAAGAATCCAGTCCATCATGAAAAAACAAAGCACATTGACACACAATGTCATTTCATTCGAGAGGAAGTTCCAAAGCACCGAATTCAGCTTCAGGACATTCCCACAGATGCTCAAGTTGTAGACATTTTCACTAAGGCACTTGGACGTGTCAAATTTGAATTGTTTCGCAGCTCACTTTGTATTGCAAAATAATGTAAGGGGATGTTAGTAGTCTAAGTATAGCTATTAGTTATTACATTACCCAAATAATGTAATAAAGGGGGATGTTAGCGTACTTACTATTTGTCTCTATTGTTTTGTTAAGACTACTGTTACAACTTCTGTAACAGAGTTCAGTACGCCGGTGTGCTATTCCCGGCAATGGTTGTATTATTTAAACTATGCTGATTAATACAAATCTAGTTCGCTGGTTTTCTACACATATATAGCTGAGGAAGGAGGGAAAAAGTCACCTAATACATTAATTAACATATGGTATTGTAATCACCGAATAACTATAACTACCATGAGTAAATGCAAGTGCTCCTAGTGATGGATTCTATCATTCCCAAAAAATAAGATTTGTTAGAGATATATCAAAGGTAGGTGAAATCTAAATTAATTTCCAATAGTATTAATTTTATATTATTTTACCATAAACAAGAGTATTAACATATCAATTTATTTCCATATTTTTTGTTTTTCAATTTATTTTTCAAGTATAAATTATAAACAATTGTTTTAATTAATTAATACATTATATTCTGGTATGTAGACAAAATCAAGATTATAGATAATATTGAAATATATATATATATATATATATATATATATATATATATATATATATATATATATATATATATATATATATATATAATGTTTCTATTAAAATATTCTAGTTGTTTTTGTTTTTACACTTGTTAATGAGTTTCTTATAACTTACTACTTAAAAAAATTGAAAAAAATTCTATAAAAACAAATGTCCTGAAATTAATTTATAGAAATCTAAAGCAAAATTAACAAATTCTTCCATTGATAAAACTTTCCAAGATCTTGAAGATGTGAATTTTTGAGATCCAATTTTTGTCAAGGAATTTTACTAATTTATATTCCTATTTATGTGTTTAATGTTTTCCTAAAGCTAACTAAATAGTAGTTTTAAATTGTTGCTTTATTTTAAAACATAATAAAAAAATTCTAATAAAAAAAAAATGACTTGCAAGTTTGTTTTAGGGATACCATATCTTCATGTATTTATAAAAATTAAAGAGACTAGTATATATTCACTTCATGTATCTCTACAAACTAAAGAGACTAGCATTAAATGTTCATCCAAAAATAAAAATATGTACTAACTAATAATGGGGAAAATGTTTTAGCTATGCTAAAATACACAAAAATATGATTAGTTGTAATATCCTAGAATAAAATCCCTCTAGGTTATTTGTAATTACATCTCTTATAACATCTGTTTTCCTTGTTTGTGTAGTCAAAGACTCCACATATACATTTTATTTATTGAAATTATGTATTTTTTTAGGTATTTATTTATAGAAATTATGTATTTTGTTAAGATTAACTCTTAAGCATTATGGCTATATATAAAATATAATTGAAGTATTAAATATATATACTATCATTGGAAAGTGATTTAAACATTATATATGGTATTTTTAAAGATTTAGAGTTTAAATTTAAATTTAATTATCACCATTAATAAAAATATAAAATAAAAATTAATATTTATTTTAATTAAAATATTAATTATTATTTTTTCATAATACTTTTCTATTTGATATAAGGACTATCCTTTGAAGGGGTATGTCTAGTTTAGGATAAACTGTGGGAAGTTAGGGTTGAGTGATCACATATCCTAGATTGGATTAACTAGAGTCAAATACCCTATTAAAATTAATTATTAGCTACTCTATTATTAATATAATATTATCCTTTTAATATGATACAAAATACAAAGACTTGTTAAAATTTTGTGACCATTGATTAAACTATATATATATATATATATATATATATATATATATATTTTGATATATAGAAGCAATGGTTACAATCACGATTTTTTTGATTAAACTATATTTTGACAATAAACTAAATTTATCTTTAAAATTCTTATCTATCTTATATTATATGCTTAATTAGTTTTTTTACAATGAAATATATATATATATATATATATATATATATATATATATATATATATATATAATTTTATAATAGTGATTATAGTTGTTGATGTGTATTTCTCTCCATTAGCTCACTAAATAAATCCTTTGAGACTTTAAAAAATAGATTTTAGTTTTGCATATTTATGCATTGAACTAGAAGAAAATAGATAAATAGAGCTATTCTAACTCAAATTATAAAAAAAACCATAAGAGGATGCATCAACTATATTGGAATGGTATAAATTATTTGAAGAAGAACCCTTTTCAAGAATAAAAATCTTATGGAAATACAAAGGCTTCTACTATAACATTGAAAATAATTTATATGGAAATCCAAGCTACAATTTGAAACTTTCTATTTTCCAGTGGAGCCATAGTTCAATGGTTGATACATATGGGTAACGTAGCTCACACAAGGTTTTAATCTTGATGACACCAACTGGGCTTTAAATATTAATATGACTAAGTTGATGTAAAATGGAAAGGGGAAACCTTTCAAAATCCTACTTTTATTGAAAATGAACCTTTATGTTTCCATTAAAACCTTCTATGCTTGTCATACCTCTTATTATTCCTACTAAGACCTCTCAAATTCATCATCTTTGCTCATGTACTTTATTGCTACCTTTTCTCTTTGTTGTCTTCCTCTTTTATGTAGCTTATGAAATTCAATTCTATGGGAGATAATTAAACTCAAATAGAAATATGTAATCATTTTATAATTTATAGTACCTTATTATTTTAACTTGTGTCATTCAAAAGAGTAAAGTTTAAATGATAGGGGATCCCATTATAGAATGATTATGTATTTCTATTTGAATCCGATTAACTCCCATAGTATTGACCTTCATTTACCACCTATCCAAGCCCACTTTCCACTACAAACAACTCATACAATTTCTAGCTCTCATATTGAATTACTTTTTCATATCTTGATATATCAAATTATCCTATAATGAGTTGATGTTTGGTGAGGATATGATCAACATTCTAAATAAACTACAATTAAAAAGATAAACATGAGAGAAATTATTTTTGTAGTATAAATCATGTTTTATAATTTTTAAATACAAAAAAAAAACACATTTTGTTGTTAAATTTCTATAGCATATATTATTTTAAGTTTCATTTAATCTAAAATAAGATAACTCAATTTTAATTTTATTTCTAGTTATGGTTGAAACATCATCTCTAGATTTGTATTATTTTGTAAAATATTTGAGGGGTTAACTAACAATGTTTTAAGCTAAATTTATGTTTTGGACATCGTTGAGATGTTCCTTAGATCATTATCATATTTTCTTCAATTTTAATGTTATTTCATATAGTTACAACAAACTTACCTATAACCCTCGAGGGATTACCTAGAAATATCATCCTTCAACTAAGCATAACATAATTTTGTTGAAGTAAGAAAATGTACACTCCCTAGGGATACAATGGTGGAATCCCTTTTCATGATTTAAAATTTGGTAGCCTATATAACAGTCCAAGGATATATCACTAGGGTGTCCCTATGGGAAAGCATAACATTCTTTTTACATAGCAACATAAGTATATATTATACTATCAAAAATATCTTTAAAATATGCTTCAAATGTTACCAATACTATTGAATGAATCTTGATAGCACTCCTTAAACTATTTAGGTGTCTATAAAAACTATGCATTCATGAGATACATAACAAACTTTAGGATTTTATTACCTGGAAACCTATACTAATAACATAAATATCATCCTAATTATATATCTATATCATGATACATACATGACTGTCTCAATAATTACAACATAACTAAAAAAAAATTAGACAATTTTTAAAATTTAATTTTATTGTATTATTATTATATATTTTGGTATTTTGAATTATTCAAAATGATTATGTTTACATTGGAGTTACAGTTGTTTAAGCATGTTAATTGATAGAAGAAAATAATTTATTAATGGCTAATAAGATATATTTTTTATTGTCCATTCAATAATATGCATTTATAATTTTGTAGGTTGCAATAGTTGCTTAATAATGATAAGTTTTAGAGTCAATTAATTTTGTTAGTGAATAATAGGATATTTTGTGTTATTATCCACTCATTGTGTATTGTGGTTGTATCTAAACAATGGAGGTTGTGGTTGTACTTAGATAACGTAAGTAACATGACATTGTACAATTAATAGTAAGTAATCGCAAGATAAATGAATGCAACCTTTTTACAAAAACAATATACAATAAATATAGGTATAGGATAAAAATATGTGCTTAGACAAATGAAAGGTAGGAAAATCTCCTTATCTTATATTCTTTATCTATTGTGTATGTCTTTACTCACTATTGGACATCCAACTTAATAGTTAGGCATATAACAAGTTAAGTTAGCTTCAGATTCAAATTAGATCGTGGGGTTTTGGTTTACTAATGAAAATATTAATAGATATTGGAATGGTAGATCACACTTTTTGTATATTTTAGATCTATTTCAAATCATTTCATGGGGTCATGGTTTTGATTTAATGTTGCAAATCATAATAGATTAGAGTGAAGACTGGGACAATTAGTGTCATTCGATGACAAACCCAATTTTGTGTTTGAAAAGCATTCAGGTACAAGTAATCAATCATTGAAATTTTTTTTATGGTATGCAAGGTACTATTGATGAATGGAATTCTTGAATCTCAAGTTCCTTAAACTCCCTTAGGAACCCTACAAATAATCCCATGAAGAAGCATATAAATATTTAGAGTGAGAAGCATATAAACCTTGATGTAGCAAAACCTCAACCAAATGTAGAGCAAGGTAATTCCCTTTATATTGTTCTTATTTATTTCTTTGTTGAAGTAGCCAATGACTTGTTGGAACATAATATCATTGTGTTTTCTTGTGAGGGATACTCCTTGAGCCCAAACCTCTCAAATTGTTTAAGGAGGTTTGGAAAAATACTAGAGGATGGATAGTTGAGGCTATTCAAGGACTATGAAGGGAGTACATATTTGTCTCCTTTGCAAATCTTGAACATGCCAAAAAACTTATCCAATATGAAAAATGGGTTATCTATGGGTAAACTAGCTATCTTGAAGGTTGATATTTGTATTTTCATCCTAAGGGCCCCTCTAGGGAAAGATACCCTCTTTGAAAAGAAAAATGGGTTATCTATGGGTAAACTAGCTATCTTGAAGGTTGATATTTGTATTTTCATCCTAAGGGACCCTCTAGGGAAAGATACCCTCTTTGAAAAGAACTTATCTTTTTTCTCTCATGTAACCCATTTCTTGATAAAATTGCTTCACTTCTTAGTAGGATTTTGTGTCACCCTATCTCAAAAAACTATTTAATTATAGATTGCGCCCCATATTTATGTGGAAATAGATATATTCAAGTCATTTTCCCCATACCTCAACCTTAATGGGCTATATTTCCTTCTTAATAAACCTCTTATCTATCTAAACTTAACTAATGCATGTTTTTACTATAGAGATGTTAGATACTTGATAACAAAATACCCCATATTTAATAAAAAATAAATAGATGAAAGCTACCACTAAAAAAATATTAAAAAAAAACTCTACTAATGACCTTCATTCAGAAGCTTCTACTCATAATCTAACTAAATAAATTTATTGATGGCCCTCGATACCCTCTAGCTTCCAAAAATCCTATTTCACTTTCTTAGGTCGTATCCCCTAAGAATCCCCTTGTATCTTCCACATATCAAACTAAATTCTTATATATTTTTATTAATCCCCAAATCCTGCTATATTTAGTTGTAGGCCTTGAGTTAGGTCTCATTCCTTCACTAATCCTATCAAATATAACCCTATGATAATGAGTGGAGAATGGTAAGTAGGTTGAAGAGATCATCAACCCCCATAAAATCATTTATTCCATCTAGAGGAAAATCCTCTATCAAATATCTTGTTATATCTTTCTCTTATGTTGCTCAAAACATGGCTCCAACTCATCATACCTACAATACATAGTTGTTTCCCTTTACCTATAATTCATGAAGTTGAGCAACCTCCAAATCACCCCTCATGAAATTAAATATTATATATTTGAATGTTAGGGGAATCTCTCTCCCTCATTGTAAGCTTAAGTTTGAAATGTTGTAGTAGAGAATCATATTTCTATTGTTTTTATTTAAAATTTGAAAATTATTGATCAAAATCTCTCCCATTGTATCGAAGTTATTAGTTACGGATATGCATCCACCTTTACTAAATCTCATACCATTGGTAAAGGAGATGCTACCCTCTCCATATCTAGATCTCTTTGTTATACTATTCTAGACCATGGTAAAGATCCTACTCAGTGTTATGTCTAGGTTGCTCTCAATTATTTTGTTTTTGGATTTTGTTATATCTATACTCCCAATGACCCTTCTACTTCTATAGCACTCTAGGTTAGTTTTTTCTCTTCCTATTGCATAATGGATCATGGGATATGACTTTAATATGATTGAAAATCCTAGTGATAAATTTTGGGTTTCTAGCAAACCCCCTTCAACAATTGAATTTGGTAGTTGGTTATTTTGTCATATCATTTAGGTGTGCATGACCCTCTCGTTGGTAAATCCTCCTCTTATATAATTGGTTTATGTGACACAATAATTGTCAATGTTCTTCTAGAAAGCTTTTTTGTATGGATATATTTAAGTTTAACAATTATTTTCTAGATAAATTATCTATAAAAAAGCATGTTTGCATTATTTCTCACATAATTCTATCTAATCACCTTATGATTTTATCTTGTCTCCAAAATTCATCTATCTTTGTTGATTCCATGCCACTTTATTTCAAATTAAATGTTACCCACCTTGACAACCCTATCTGTTGCCACCTTGTAGAGCATGTTTGGAATAGTTTTCCTACACCAACTAGTAATATTATCTTAGATAAAATGGGTTGAAATAACTAATTACAATATGTTTTCCTCTCTTAGATGATATGGGTACTTCATTTTTAGGAGGAAGAAGATTTATGAGAGTTGCTTTCATAAAGAGATTTATCATCTTAGTTTCATGGTTTTGAAAGACCATACTAATGGTGTTATTCAATACAATCTAGCTAATATAGAGAATCATGCAAGAGGTTATGCATCATAATATGTTAGAGAGAGATAAATTAGATCTCACCTTAATTGGATCTCCTAGGGTGATAATGGAACTAAATTTTTATTTAACTACCTCAAGAATAAGAATATTTTAGAAAGGATTACCTAGTTAGAGGACCCTTTAGATCATTTCCTTTTCGACTCCAATGAGATAATCAATATTTTTATAGCACACTTCTCTTAGCATTTTAAAGTGGAGCTAAGGGATGCCATCCAACTTATCTTAATAGAATATTTGTATAAATAGATTCCCTCCATAGCAAACCCCATTATTCAAGATCAACCTAAATGTCCTAAATTTATTAATGATCTATATAATGCATTTTTTATGAAGAATAATAAAAATCCTGGTATGGATGGTCTTCTAGTAGGTTTTTTATAAAATAATTAGCATATCCTTTCCTTAGATCCTCATCATGTATACCTAGAATCTCTTTAGAATAGTTCCCTTAAAACTTATATCTTTATAGGGTTAATCAAACTTATTATTAAAGGTACAACTCATAATAATATATCTAAGTGGAGACCTATTACCCTCCTTAAAATTTTATACAAGATCATAGTTAAATATATAGCTTTAAAAATAAAAATTATTATACAATTTAATATTTTCACAAAATAATCTAGATTTATTAAGGGTATATCTTAGATAATGTTATGATGGCTTGGGAAACACTGCAATGTATTATTCACTCAAATCAAGATGCCCTCTTGCTTTAGTTAGATTTTGACAAAGAATATGATAGAATAAGATGAGATTTTATTCCATGTATGTTTTCTTGGCTTTCTTTTGGTCCAAAATTCTCATGTCAATCATATCACAATAACTAGGTAGCTAGATGCATATCATAGAGAACTTACACATTAAATAACATCTTGTAATATTTTTAGCTAGTAGAAGTTTTATTCAACACTTTGTGCTTGATCATATTAGCTATGTGCTTCTTATTTTATTTTTAAAAAGGTTACCTTTTATTTTTTCACCTGTTAATAAGTTATTTATACCTTACTACTTTAATTTTTTGAGAATGCATTTCATTAAGAAGAATGCTTCTAAAGTATTATTACTAGAAATTAACTAACTATAAGTCATTTAGATAAAGCTAAAGCAAAAATATTAGTTGCGTCTACCAATAAAATGTTTCAAGATCTAAAAGACATGAAGTCTTTGAAACATAATTTTTGTCATGTATTTTTATTATTTCCTTTACATATGTGTGACTTTAATGTTTTTCTAAATCTAACAAAATAGTAGTTTGAAATTACTACCTTATTTTAACACATACTAGAAAATTCTAATTAAAAAATAAAAATTGACTTGCAAGCTTGTTTTAGGGATACCATATTTTCATTTCATATAGTTCTACAAACTAAAGAGATTAGCATTAAATGATCACTCAAAAATAAATATATGTACTACCTTATAGTGGGGAGCATGTGTTAATTATGTTAAAAGACACATATAGATAGTTGTAATACCCTAGAATAAAATCCCACTAGCTTCTTTGTAATTACATCTCTTATAACATTTGTTATCCTTTTTTATGTAGTCAAAGACATTCACATTTACATTTTATTTACTTAAACTTTGTATTTTGTAGTATTGCCTCTTAAGCATCATGGATAAAGATATATATTTCATATGAT
Organism: Wollemia nobilis; assembly: GCA_028583015.1. NCBI lineage: Eukaryota > Viridiplantae > Streptophyta > Pinopsida > Araucariales > Araucariaceae > Wollemia > Wollemia nobilis. The sequence goes on along the minus strand of JAQPPZ010000840.1, from coordinate 1,574,538 downwards.
TTTATTATCATAAATATAATTTATGACTGAAAAGTGATTCAAACATTAAAAATGCTATTTTTAAAGATTTAATATTAGCATTTACTTTCAATTATACTTTTTAAATAAAAATGTAAAATAATAATTAATATTTAATTTTAATTAATTCTTATTATTTTACAATATTGTCCTATTTGAGTTAAGTATTATCCTATGAAGGGGCATTTCTAGTTTACCTAAGCATCCAAAATATTTTAGGATTAAACCATAAGGAATTAGGTTTGAGCAATACCATGCACACATGTAATATTGGGTTAACTAGAGTCAAATTCCCTATTAAAATTAATTATTAGTTATTATTTTTTTAATATATGTTGTCCTTTTAATATGATACAAGAGCCAAAGACATATGAAAATTTTTGTGACCTTTGGTTCTTACTATATTTTGATAAAATTCTTATCTTGTTTACATTGCATGCTTAATTAGTTATTTATGGTAATGAAATGCATAAATATATACATGTAAATAATTTTATAATAGTGCTTATAACTCTTGATATGTAAGGCTCTCAAATAGCTCAGTAAATAAATACTTTGAGACTTTAAAAACTACATTTCAATCTCAGGTTATACTAGTTTTGAGCATATGCATCAAACTAGGAAAAATAAAGAAATACAAATTTTCTATCTCAAATAAATAAAAAATATAGCTCAATAAATAAATACTTTGAGACTTTAAAGCCTATATTTTAATCTCATGTATTACTAGTTTTGAGCATATGCACCAAACTAGGAAAAATAGAGAAATACAACTTTTCTATTTCAAATTTAGAAAAAAAAAAAAAAAATCTTAATAAATAAATACTTTGAGACAGTGGTGGTAAATTGATGGAAAAAAGCTAAAAAAAAATGCGGGTAAACGAGCTTTGGCGATTTTCTCCTCTGAACCAGAGTTTCTGCATCCTTGATTTTTCTCTGGTTCTTGCGGTCTTGCGAAAGTGCATTTAGGTCACGGGGGATTTGAAGATCCATTCGGTGCCCTTGGAGGGTCCAATGGGGACTTCTCCGACTCTTGATTTAGGAAACACCAGCTCTTACGCTGATCTTTTTAAAGGTGACTCTTCCCCGAAGACTGCTAAAGCGTAAAAGATGGCATACAAGAAGATCTTCATGGCTGTTGGGAATCAGCTGTCAGCTCATCGGGTGAATGGTTGTCTATCGTAGGCCAATTCCAGGCCAAAAATCATTATTGAACCCAGCATGGTTGAAGAATCAGTTCTCTACAGAGCGAACCATGACCTAATCTGCAAGTTCATGGGCATTCGCCCCTCTTTGAACTTCTTGCATTCATGGATCCGTCAAAACTGGTAACCCCATGATGAGTACTCATTGTGGTTTATTAGTAATGGTTATTTTATTGTCAGCTTCTCGGCTCTGGCTGAAAGAAATAAGGCTTTTGAGTCAGAAAAGAAGAACCATGGCCCGACATGCCTTTTTGTTCAACCATGGCGGGTGGGCTTCGACCCTCGTGTTGAACCCATTGCTATACCAGTGTGGATTAGATTATACGCCCTTCCTATGGAGTTCTGGGGGTAGCAGGTATTGGCCATGATTGGCAATACGATTGGTAGACATATTGGTGTTGCCAGAGACACTATTGAAGGGAGCATGGCAGTTTACGCGTGAATCTGTGTTGAGATGGATCTTAGCCAGCCTCTATCAGCTGAGTTGGATATTGAACTGGCAGGTCATACCTGGATCCAGCAGCTTGACTACAAAGCCCTGCCCTTCAGATGTTGGGTTTGCCATAAGCATGGGCATCTAGACCGTTTCTTTCCTATTAATATGAATGCCAAGATGGAGGCCCCTTCATATTTTCCACATATACCTAAGGAGGATAAGGCTGCTCCTAATACAGATCCTAATAGCTCTGGTCAGAGCCAGAATGCTCTGAGAGAGGGTTTTGAACAACCCATAAGAAGAAGATGGACTAAGAAAAAGGAGGGAAGGGAGCAATCTAATCTCAGGCCTGCCAATAGGTATGAGATTTTTAAATATTTGGTTGATGAAGAGGATCACTCTATGGAGGGTTTGGAGGGTTTTAGAGAAGGAGTTATTATAGATCATCTCAAGGTTGAGGATGATGCCTTACGTAGAGCGGTCGAGGACATTGACAACCAGGAGGAGACTTTTTGGATGCAGAGAGCAAGAACTACCTGGTTAGTGGAAGGGGACCGAAATACAAAATTCTTTCATCGGACTACTTGTGCCCGAAGACAGATGAACAAGATGGAGGTCCTTCAAGATGAGAATGGTCATTCCTTTGACACTCTTCCAGAGATTCACTCCCATGCTATGGATTATTTCTCAAAGATTTTTAAGGAGAGTTCGGGTCAAGATTCTTCGGCCCAAAATGAAGTTCTTTCTGTCATTCCTACTCTCATTTCTGAAGATGAAAACCAGGCCCTCCTCAAACCCATTGATAGAGATGAACTGATAGTTGTGGTCTTTGGAATGAGTACTGGTAAAACTCTAGGTCCTGACAGTTTCCCCATTGAGTTTTTCCAGGCCTTTTGGGATTGCTTAGAGGAAGATGTTAGAGCTATGGTTGAATAATCCAGAGAAAATAAGAGAATGCTTAAAGCTCTAAACCACACTTTCATTACCTTGATTCCAAAAGGGAAGGAGGGGAGCTAGATTTCAGATTATAGGCCTATTGCCTTATGTAATGTGTTGTATAAAATAATCACCAAGGTAATGGCTGAGCGGCTAAAACCCCTTCTTCATAGCATTATCTCCTCTAAGCAAGGGGGTTTTGTTGAGGGTCGATAGATTATGGATGGGGTGGTTCTGGCTCAGGAAGCTATTCATTCAATGCACACTTCTGGGAATAAAGGGATGTTCATTAAACTGGACATGTCCAAGGCTTATGACAGGGTTGAATGGAGTTTTCTGGTCAAAATGATGGCTGCTTTTGGTTTCTCTTATGACTAGATTGAGTGGGTCATGAGCTGTGTCTCTTCCCTGACCTACTCTGTTCTTATCAAGGGCCTTCCTTCGTAGCCTTTTGGAGCCTCTCAGGGACTCCGCCAGGGGGATCCTTGCTCTCCTTATATGTTTTTGATTATGGCTGAAGGTCTTGGTAGACTTTTCTTGAGGAGAAGATAGCAAGGTAGGTTACTGGGTGTTAGGGTGGGGGACGAAGTTCTATCGCACCTGCAATTTGTGGATGACACTGGTATGATGGGAGTTGCCAGCCTCAGGGAAGCAAGATCGATTAGGGACACTCTTAATGTTTATCTCAGGGCCACTCAACAGGTCATTAATGACAAGAAATCCAAGGTGGTCTTTTTCAATCTGGAGCACAGGCTTCAGAACAAAATTTTAGAAATTTTGGGATTTACTAGGACTGCTCTTCCTGTGGTTTACTTGGGGATTCCCTTGCACTTCAAAAAGTTGAAACTTGACACTTGGAGGCACTTGCTTGAGGGCATCCAAGAAAGAATTAATCACTGGTCTCACAAGTGGTTAAGCTATGGTGGCAGAGTAACTTTCTTACAGTCAGTCATTCAAGCCATGCCTATCTACAAATTCTCTATCTTGGCTGCCCCGCTTACAATCTGGAAAGATTTGGATAGGATGGCTAGAAAGTTTTTGTGGGAAGGACCAAAGGGAGAGAGAAAGTGGGCCTTAGTGAGCTGGTATAAAGTTACCCAGCCCAAGGTAAAAGGTGGGCTAGGACTGAGAGGATCTAGGTTAAATAATAAAGCCTTGGTTGGAAAGTTGTACTGGAGGTGGATTTCCTAGCCTACTTCCTTATTCAGTAGAATTCTTACTAGCAAGTACTTGGGTCATGTCAATCCCAGTGAGGTGGGCTGATTCTCTTTGGAGGGTGCTGGATCCTTAGTTTGGCAGGCTATCAAGCTTGGATCACAGGTTATTAAAGACCAGCTATTTTGGAAAGTGGGGAGGGGGTATAAGGCCCATTTCTGGTCTGATTCCTGGGATCAGTTTCCTCCCATCATGGTTGAATTCCCAGAGTTACTCCCAATCAAATCTGCCATAGAATCCAAGGGTTGGGTCCAAATTGAGAGTTATTTCAATACTACTCAGATGGGGGGGTATAAGTTTAAGAAGTTTAAGAAGTTGGAGGAGTGGCCAATTTCAATCCCTCTGGAGCTAGCACCCATCTTGTCCAAAATATTGAATTAGCTTGGGGCTTTGGGAGCCTTGGAATTTACACTGTTAAAGACGGATATGATAACATCCTCCTTGAGCCTCCCCCCCTGCTTTCCTAGTTGAGGACTGGAGACAAATTTGGCAATCTAAGGGCTGGTCAAAAGTGAACTTTTTTGCTTGCAGGTTATGCATAATGGAATTCTCACTTTTGACAACCTCAAGTGCAGAGGTATCATCGGTCCTTCTCAGTGTGTTCTATGCCATAAGAACGAGGAAACAGCTGATCATATGATGTTTGAATGCCCCTTCACGCACCAGATTTGGAAGCGCTGGTTCTCTCACTTTAAAATCTAGCTTAATGGTAATTTGACTCGGATTAACATTCTGGAAAGATGGAAGAGAGGTAGATTTAAATCTAAAGCTCTTCATATCAGTTGGGATCTCGGCTTAAATTTCATTTGGTGGCAAGTGTGGTTGGAGAGAAATGCAAGAATATTTCGAGAAACATTTTCCACACTTGATGGTGTTTGGCAAGTCATCTGGAGCAAAGTCTCTGAAATAGCTACCGTCCATGCAAATGAGGAATCTCAGGTTGATTTGGAGCAAATGGACGAGGGAGTGGACAAGCAAGAGGAATAGTTCAGAGCCAGCTGGATACCTCCTCCCGACGGTTGGATCAAAATCAATACTAATGGAGCTGCTAAGGGCAATGTAGGTAATGCTGGCATTGGTGTGGTTTGCCGAAATCACGAGGGCATCGTGCTCTACTGGGAGCTACAGGGTTTGGGCAGAGCCACAAATAATGAAGCTGAAGCCATTGCTATCAGAGAAACTTCTATTTGGGCAGTTAATCAGGGCCATAGGAGGGTAATTCTAGAATCTGACTCTCAAATATTGGTTGGAGCTCTTGATTGCATGAGGAACTTTGCTTTAAAAGCATGGAGGTTGAGGATTTTGGTCTCTCAAATCAAGGAACTATGGAGAGAACTAGATGACGTGATTCCTGTTTATGCAAGTAGAAATCTAAATAAAGCGGTCGATTTCCTTGCGAAGATGGGTGCTGAGAAAGAGGTAGGGGTGCAGCTGCACAGTGACATGCCTTTGGAGGATGAAGTGATTCGGCAGGGCCTAGAACGATCCTTAAGATAATGAACAAAGAAAATGCTAAGGGTGGTTTTTGTCGTGATATCGTGACCTGCTGCGCCGTCGCGACCTTTGGTGGCAAGCTGTCGCGATATCGCGACATGTTTCGCTATCGCGGCCGTTGGAGAGAAGCTGTAGCGATTTCGTGGCCTGTTGCACCGTCGCTGCCTTTGGCGAGAAGTTGTAGCGATTTCGTGACCTGTTGCACCGTCGTGACCTTTAGAGGGAGACTGTCGTGATTTCATGACCTGTTGCACCGTCGGGGTCTGTGGCTGGAAGCTGTAGCAATTTCGTGATGCTTTTGGAAAATTGGCGCTAAGGAGAAAAATCATCGTGATTTCGTGACTCTTTTGGAGTATTGGCGCCAAGGGGAAAATTCGTCGTGATATCGCGACATTTTTGTTGAATGGTTGCTCAAGGGAAATATCGTCACAATTTCACAACAGTTTTGGAGAGCTGGTACCAAGGGGAGAAACTGTCGTGATATCACGACACTTTTGAAGGTTGCCCACCTTGGAGAAAAACCGTCGCGATATCATGACACTTTTGTTGAAAGGGCGCCAAGGAGAAAAATCGTCGCGATATCGCGACATTTTTGGCGAGCTGGCACCAAGGGGAAAAATTGTCATCATTTTGCGACACTTCTGAAGGATGGGCGTCGAGGCTAAAAGTCGTTGCGATTTCGTGACACTTTTGCTGAATCAGTGCTAAGGGGAAAAATCGTCACGATATCGCGACATTTTTGGCATGCTGGCACCAAAGGGAAAAACCGTCGTGATATCGCGACACTTTTGAAGGTTGGGCGCCACGGTGATAACTCGTCGCGATATCGCGACAATTTTGAAGGATGAGAGCCAAGGGGAAAACTCGTAGCGATTTCGCGATAGTTTTGGGGGATTGACGCTGTGGGGAAAAATTGTCACGATTTCGCGACACCTTTAATGAAGGGGCACCAAGGGGAGAACCCGTCGCGATTTCGTGACACTTCTGTAGTTTAGGCGCCAAGGGAAAAACTCGTCGTGATTTCGTGACACTTTTGGAGAATTGGCGCCATGGGGAAAACTCGTCGCGATTTCATGACTCTTTTGTAGCATTGGTGTCAAGGAAAGAACTCTTCGGGATTTCACGACACTTCTGGTGATCAGGCGCCTTTTGGAAATCTCGTCGCGATTTCGCGACACTTTTGGTGATTGGGCGCCTTGAGGTTGTGTCATCGCGATTTCGCGATGTTTGTGGTGGTTAGGTGCCTCGGGGCTTGGCTGTCGTGATTTCATGACATGTCGCATTTTCGCGGCTTGTTTCTCTGGCGCGGCCTCGGTTGGGTTTCTGTCGCGATTTCGCAACATGTCGCGTTTTCGCGCCTTGTTGTTTTCTTGCTTCTTGCTCTTGGCTGGGATGTGTTTTCTCCCTCTTATAATTGTTTTCTATTTTAATAAAAGTTTTTTAAATTTTTTCAAAAAAAAATAAATACTTTGAGACTTTAAAAACTAGATTTTACTAGATTTCAATCTCAGATATTACTGGTTTTGATATGATATAAATTATTAAAAAAAAAACTCTTTTGAAAAATATAACTCCTATACAAAAAATTTTTACTAAAATGGTGAAACAACTTACATAACAATCCAAACTGTAATTTGAAACTTTTTATTTCAATTAAATTCTTCTATACTCGTTGTGCCTCTCGTTACCTCTACTAAAACTTATCAAACTCAATTTGTTTTGTTGTTTTAAAAACATATAATAATAACATAAATGTCATCACAAATATATAATTATTCACACTATATACATAAATATATCATATAACACAATATAACTCAAAATCAAATTTAAATCAACTTTTGAAGTTTAATTTTAAATTCTTTTATTATCATAACAAATAATATATTTTTAACGATAGCAATGAAAAAAATATATACCATTTACATAACTGTCAAACTACGTATCCACGAGACTTGAGGCAAATTTTGAGAGTTCGTTGTCTACAGTCCTATCTTCGTAGCCAACACGTGATACTTTGAAAAAGGAGCACCTTCATTCCGAGCATGGACAAATTTTTCGTATTTGATGCGATTTCCGTCTCTATCTACGTAGTCACACTTTGCTATCGCCGACAAATGTACTAATAAAGAACAGGCGTTTAACTCAAACTAGTAAGAATATGTTATAACACCACTGGTAGCATATAAAGGTAGGGCTGGTAGCATATAAAGGTAGGGCGACGGATATTTAGTTTGTGTTCATATTTTTCATAATTGATATGATTTAATGTGTTTTTTTTGTGATGTGGTTGGTAACCAGTTTAATCTTGTTTTTGTTGTTTTGAGTAATGGCTTTTTAACTCAAACTGAATTAGTGTGACTATCTATTGAGCTCTTTCTATTCACTTGTATTTTTAAATTAATTAAAAATTAAACCTTTACATTCAAAAAAATTATTTATTAAAATAAAATTTTATTATTAAAATATGTAATTAAAAATAAATAATAAAATATATATTTTTACAACTTTCCTTTTATTTTGATGTAACCTTGCTTATTTTTTTATTAAATATAATTATTAGTCCAATAAAAATAATATAAAATTTTATATAATTAATTATCTTGGAATTAAATTTATATTGGAGTTAGAGTTGCTTACGTGTACTAGAGTAAATTAATTTTATTAGTGGATAATAAAATATATTATGGTATTTAAAATATGTATTGCTAATTTTAATACTGTAATAGTTTATGAATGATAAATGTTAAAGTAAATTAGTTTCATAGAGGAAATTTTAATATATTTTAATATAGGAATAATAAAATATATAAAAAGTATTTAAACCGAAGATATTTAAACAGGAGATCCACATTTCCAATATTTGTGATTTAAAGGGGATATAGATTGTGGAATACTTGGATGGGACAATATTGTGGGTTATTTGAGGTTTTTTTCTAACCTAAAAGTTTTGTGATAGATACGGAAGACTTTGAGTATTTATCAAGAAGAGACTTTGGTTTAAATCTGGAGGACATCCTTAATCAAAGTAAAAATAGCAGTCTAATGTAAATCCGTTAAATGTACACCCGTGTAACCAATAAAAATTATTACCAATTCTCCTTTATTAAAAAAAAAAAATGTATCACTGACGTTCAGTGAACAGTATGTAGTCACCAGATAAATAAATGCATCCTCTTCCCAAAAATGTATGACAAATTTAGGTGTGGCAAAGGTAAGAAATCCTCTCCATTCTGCGTTTGCCCACAGTTGGGCATACTGGTTAGCAGATCGGCATACTGCTTAACAAAGGTAACTATTTTTAAGGATGTCTAGTAGTTAGAAGCTGATGTGCAATGGTAACTGCTTTGTTTTTCTTCTTCCTGGTTAGAACCCTTAAAATTTTTAAGGGATAATAGAGAGATTTTAATTCTTACAATATAGCATTAGCTGTGTGTATTTGTAAAACTTTATTTAAAATATTAAGCTATATCAAGAAAGAATTTTGAAGTGTTTTGACAGAATTCTAGGTGCTCTATCTCAAATGTTCGTTGAATGATTTTACCCTATTTTTACCATTGCTTCGAAGTCCAATAGAAGTTTCTATTCTTTCTTATAGCGCTATTGATTTTTTTATTCTGTACATACCCTGACATGGGATCCCTGTATTATAGCTTTCCACCAATGATCTGCCCAGGGTTTTCAAATCCAGTAGCCCATTGCATGGCACACTTGCAGTATAGTATGCAACCAGTGTTCTGTTCAGGGTTATCAAATCCTGTAGCCCTTTGCATCGTAGCATGCAACCCCTGCCTTCGAACATGGTCCTACGCAGCGTCGTACTTAAAAGATTTAGGTAGTACATTGTAAATCTGTTATTTATAATGATATATTTCTTTGAAATATTTTGCTCCACTTTAATATCTGTTCTTGCAATAGAGGAGGTAAAAATTTCTGAGCAGACGCCACAAACTTTGAGAACTTCCAGCCCCCTCTTTGCAAGAGTATGGGACTAACGTGGAGGAGTTCTGTAACAATATAGCCAATTTAAAGGGATTGACTCTTACAGAAGAGGATATTTCACCAGCTTGTGCCCAAGCTGGTGAAATATGTAGCGGTCAAAAGCTTGTGGTGGATGGAATACAGAGCATTAGGCGTATTATAGTTTCTCGTATTATAGTGCCCGTCCATTAGGCGTATTGGAATCGTGTCCCTCTAGGGGTAGTTCATTGTTGGTCTCATCCTGGTTTTGGCGAGATGTCAAATCAACGTCCGATTATGGTAAAGCTGGCTTTTCATGAACAAGCATGAGATAATCTTGAAGCTAATGTTTGGGTTTATATAAGTTATATATTTAATGCTTGGGTTATGTATGTACTACATTAAATAAATAAATGTAGATAAGAAATGATCTCTGCTTTTCGATTGGAATTTGGCTGAGGCCTACATATATATCCCTTTCTATTAGGTTTTTTAAGTAAATTTTTATAATAAATTTTTCTTTTAGATTAATATTAGTATTTCTTCCAAGGACAATGTTTATAGATTAATTAGCACACTTAGCACATGTGAATAGATAATGTGATAGACTATCGACTGCATTTAGACAGGTCCTATAAACAGCGTGAACCGGATTTACTTTAGCCCCGTGATATCTGATTGATTTAGTGATATTATTGAAACTTTATTTAACGACTTAAAAATTAGACGACAGAGCGAGACGGAGCAACCACATAAAATAATTTTATAGTTGATTCAAGAATTTCTTATGAGAGGCTTTGCTGCTTTTGCCTTTGTTCCAATAGCTACTAAGCTTCCATTCTTCCATTCGCACTTTTGCAGGCTGTATCACTAGTCACTGATTCCTCTAGCTATTTTGAAATTTATACAGTTTTAAGTATGTCTATTAGCAGAGCCCTACATGCTGCGGTTCACGGAAGGTAATTGATTTTGTTTTCTTCCGTTTTTTAATATTATCCGAGCCTGGACTTTTACGAGTTTCCTTGTATTTTGCAGATTGGAAGGTAAAGTTGCCATAATCACAGGCGGAGCGGCAGGCATCGGAGCAACCGCTGTTCGTCTCTTCGTTAAAAATGGAGCCACAGTCATCATAGCCGACATTGCAGACGAAGCTGGTCAAAAACTTGCCGAAACCCTTTCACCGTCTGCGAGATTCATCCACTGCGATGTAACGAAAGAGGAAGACGTGAGTTCAGCGGTGGATCTGTCCATGGAAAATCACGGCCAACTGGACATTATGTTCAACAACGCCGGAACCATCGATTTCCAGAAAGGGAGCGTGGCAGAGTATGATATGCAACAATTTCAAACCGTAATGGACGTAAATGTAAAAGGAGTAATGCACGGGATGAAGCACGCAGCCCGAGTTATGATCCCTACACAACGGGGTTGCATACTTTCGACGGCAAGTTTCACAGGGATAATGGGAGGTGGTGCTTCTCATGCTTACACAGCGTCGAAACATGCAGTGATAGGGTTGACAAAAAACGGGGCAGCTGAGCTGGGGAAGTATGGTGTGAGAGTGAATTGCGTTTCTCCTAATGGTATTGCCACAGATCTTACGGTGCGGTACTTCGGTGGGAATCCGGAAGAGGCTAGGACGAAGTTGGAGAAGTTCTGTAACAATATAGCCAACTTAAAGGGGGCGACTCTTAAAGCGGAGGATATTGCAGAGGCTGCTCTGTATTTGGCGAGTGAAGAAGCCAGTTATGTAAGTGGTCATAATCTTGTGGTGGATGGCGGACACACTGTTGTAAACCACGACTGGAAGATGTACCGGCCATAAGTTCTCATATTGTAGTCCTTTTTAAGTTACCAAAAATAAGCATAGAGAGATGATCGTGTAATTCTCTATACACTACTTCAATGTTGTTTGATTATTGACCAGCTAGATTTAGGAAATTATAATAAGAGCCAGCTTATAGATGCGAGTGGACCATAAGTGTCTACGGTATATGCAAAGATTGTATTGGATGTTATATTATGTTTAATTAAAACTCAAAGTATGAAGAGTATAGCTTAGAGAACATGGAACAAAATTTTATTGAAACACTTCGTAAAAAACATATATCATAAAGACCCTGTATGTAAAAGGCTCAATTGTCTCAACACAAGATCGAGGAGTTGCATTTGTAGGAGTCTACTCCCAGTTATGACTTCTATTTATATGAAGCCTGTAATCCCATGAAAGCATAGAGGTTTGCCACAACCGCATGAACGAAAATTTTGTCCGCTTGGCACGATAAATTTCTGCAACCGTAGTATGGGGCCTGAACCTAGGCAGCAACCTAGAGTTTTCTTTACAACAGGCTATTTCATTCCGTTTTTTCCTCTAGGATTTCAGACCGCATTTCTTTTTCTAAGGCATACACTTCGGCTTCCATCAAACACGGCCTTGTTTGCTTCGGAGAAGCAATCCGTTATCTAAAAACGATCGTGCAGCATTGACTTACAAATTTCTCAAACTTTTTTTTCTTAGAAAACATCTCAAATGGGATATGACCTTTGGGTAAGTTTCAAGTAGGCAAGAGTATCTATTCCGTCAAAAATACCGTCTGCCCCTTTCAACACACTTAACCAGCATGTCTAAAACAATATGTCAAACAATAAAAACAATAATAAACAAACACAAAAGACACAACAACATCAAAGACAAAAAAAAAAACACACAACCCACAAAACAAACAAAAACAACATAAAAGTATTAAAAAAAAAAAAACTAAAAAATAAATAAGTAAAAAAAAATAATAATAATAATAATAACAAAACACATAAGAAAACCATAAAAACAACATACAAATACTTAAAAAAAAAACACAAAACATAAAAAACAAAATATGAAAAAAAACAAAAACACACACAAAAACAACAAAAACACAAAATAGTACAAAAACACACACATCCTTCAAAAAACTAAAAAAAGAAAAAAAAAAAACAAAACAAAACACAACTACAACCTTTCTAAGTCAAAATAATTTTAAGGCAAGAATCAACAAATGAAATATAAGAAAGATATTTCTGAGCTAAGAAACTAAAATACCCTGATTGAACCAAAGAGAAGCAAAAACAAAACAAAAAGAAACTAGGTACCTCTAGTATTGGAGCCATCCAAAGAAAGGATAAAAAATAGAGCTTCCCTTATTTGTGAAGCCCACCATCGTGCAGCATACCGTCTCAAATGGGATAAACGATCGTGCAACATTGACTTACAAATTTCTCAAACTTTTTTTTCTTAGAAAACATCTCAAATGGGATATGACCTTTGGGTAAGTTTCAAGTAGGCAAGAGTATCTATTCCGTCAAAAATACCGTCTGCCCCTTTCAACACACTTAACCAGCATGTCTAAAACAATATGTCAAACAATAAAAACAATAATAAACAAACACAAAAGACACAACAACATCAAAGACAAAAAAAAAACACACAACCCACAAAACAAACAAAAACAACATAAAAGTATTAAAAAAAAAAAACTAAAAAATAAATAAGTAAAAAAAATAATAATAATAATAATAACAAAACACATAAGAAAACCATAAAAACAACATACAAATACTTAAAAAAAAAACACAAAACATAAAAAACAAAATATGAAAAAAAACAAAAACACACACAAAAACAACAAAAACACAAAATAGTACAAAAACACACACATCCTTCAAAAAACTAAAAAAGGAAAAAAAAAAACAAAACAAAACACAACTACAACCTTTCTAAGTCAAAATAATTTTAAGGCAAGAATCAACAAATGAAATATAAGAAAGATATTTCTGAGCTAAGAAACTAAAATACCCTGATCGAACCAAAGAGAAGCAAAAACAAAACAAAAAGGAACTAGGTACCTCTAGTATTAGAGCCATCCAAAGAAAGGATAAAAAATAGAGCTTCCCTTATTTGTGAAGCCCACCATCAGGGAGGGTGGTTGTAGCAAGTAAGATCACCTTTGTCCAATGTCCAATTAGCTAAAGCATCAACCATCATGATTTGTTCTCTGACCACATTATTGTAATCAACTTTCAAAAGTCCATATGAATTAATTGAATCTTCTCAACAATTATTTTTTATTCTCCAATCAACCTTATGATTCTTGTAAGGAGTCTTCAAAATATTAATCATGAGTTGAGAGTCAGATTCAACCAACATATTTTTCCATCCAACCTTAGTAGCCTCTTGAAGGCCTCAAAGGATACCATACCCTTAGCAAGGTTATTGGAAAGGATACCCAAATTCTCAAAAAAAGTGAAAACCAAGGAGCCATCTGAAAGTCTACAAATTCCTCTTGCACTAGATTTTTTAGGGTTCCCCTAGAAACTCCATCGGTATTGAATTTTTCATAATCATTAGGAGGAGGTTGCCAATTCCTTATTCTATCCATATTGCATTTACTCACATTCCCTTTAAGCCGATTGCCCTTATAAAACTTAATCTTCAATCTTTAAATCACTTGATCCCATATTTGGTGGGCATTTTGGTGGTGATTAAGTAGTTGTTTAACTTACTCAACTAATTCTTGATTGAAAATTTAGTTGTTCCTTTCATTCCAGATATTCCAAGGTAGAATGGTGGAACCCATACAAACTAACCGTCTAATGAAACAATCAACACCCTCCCGTTTAGGCCAATCTCTCCAAAGCTACTTAAAAGTAAAGAAATGGACCATTGTAATCCAAGTAAGATGGCCATTGTCCTCCATAGGTCAAAGGCTAAGGTACACTCAATAAATAGATGGCTAAGATTTTACACATTCTCTCCACACATTTTGCATCTAAAAAGGCCATGGAAATCATGTTTCATAAGATGCTCACCAGTTAGCACCATACCATACAATAAAATATAAGTAAAGAACCTCACCTTAGGCTAGATATTTTGAGCCCACAACTAAGAAATATGTCAAAATATTGGTTGGGACTATTATGGCATTAGGTCAAATAACCTTGAGCAACTGAATACTCACCCTTAGTATTTTTTCTCCATCCAAAAAAATCTTTATCATGGGACCGAGAGAGATCTCATATGTAGGATGCATTGGATATCTTGTCTTTGAATTTTTAGAATTTGAATAGGCTAGACCTCAATAGGGATCCAATATATACCAACCTTTAAATTATTAGTATGGTATTGATAGTAATTAGCCACCTTTATCTAATTATCTCAATGAAGTTCCTCCATCCAAGGCCTCTAATCAGGAAACTAAGTTATCAAAGGCTGGTGACCATCCCAAGATCTATCCAAAAATTTACTTGTTGATCATTATGAATGATCCAAAATAATTTTTTCTTTATCAAATCCTCACCAGTCTTAAGAATTGCTAAAATGAGAGAACCTTTGGTAGGTAACTGATAGCAAATAAGGTCTTCAAGACTTATGTTCTTAGTATTTTTAGCATGGAGATTATTGGTCCAAAGAGCATTGGGGTTATGTGAAATCCTCCAATACAATTTAGTAGCTAAATATTTATTGTTATTAATAGCAGATCGAGATCCTAACTCCACTTCATTCTTAGGAAGACATAAATTTTTCCATTTCACCAAGGCCCATTTTATTTTCTCCTTAGTACCACTCCAGAGGAACTGATGAATAATTTGATCTAGTACTCGAAGAAGAATCTTTGGGATATTCAACATGGTAGAAACAAAAATAGTTATAGCTTGAAGGACATATTTTACCAAGGTAATTCTTCCTCCAAAAGAAAACCACCTATTGGTCTACTTTCCAATTTTCTTCTTAACTCTATCCAACAACCAATTCCAGTATTAATTTTCTATCTTTGAGTATTGATAGGGATGCCTAAATAAGTAATCAGAAGGGGGGTATTCTTATATATTAATTTATCCAAGACCATGGATTCCTATTTGGTAGAGCAATGAAAGAAAATGATTTTAGACTTGTCTTCATTGATAAATTTCCTAATAGCCCTAGAAGTTAGCTAATGATTTGCTTAATTTTAGAACTTTCCTTAATTGTAGCTTTACCTAACAGGAGTAGAGTCATCAACAAATTGAAGATGAGAGATAGACCTAGATCCATAAGTGTGAGAGGTAAGTGGGGAGATAAAACGATAAATTGCATTGACCATAATCATAAGGTTACATTGATTAAATAAACATTCAAATAACCATTTGAGAGAAAAAGGGGGGAAAGGAGAAATTGGGGGAAAAGAAGGTTAACGTGAATTCTCTTGTCACCCAAATGTTGACGTCCACTGCCATCCAGGTAAGGTAAAAGGTAAGTTACCTTTACCCAAGGTAAAATAAATTTTTAACCTTTTACTAATGGTAATTTTCCAACATTCTCCCCCTTAAAGTTGAGAGGACTGACTATATAGTCTCTCAGCTTTATAAATTGAGCTTTAGCCATGCCTTTGGTGAAGATGTCTGCTAGATTATCCAAAGTGCAACAATATTGAAGCTCAAATGTCTGTTGTTCCACCATATCTCTTATGAAGTGATACTTCATATCAAAATGTTTTGACCTTTTGTGGTGGATCGGATTATATGCCAACTGTATGGCACTGATATTATCACAATTTAGTTTGGTTGGACCAATTTGTTTTTCACCAATCTCTTCAAGGATTTTCCTTAAATAGAGGATTTTAGTACTAGCATGAGTAATGGCTATATACTTAGCTTCTGTAGATGATAATGCTACAACAGATTGCTTCTTGGAACTCCAAGTTATTAATCCTGAACCTAAACTAAAATAGTTCCCTGATGTAGATTTTCTGTCATCTATATTACTGACCTAATCGTTGTCACTATAACCAATTAACTTCACAAAGTTAGACTTGTGGTAATGGATTCCAAAATCCAATGTACCTTTTACATATCGTAAAATTCGTTTGGTTGCTTGAAGATGCAGCTCGGATGGGCATGCCATAAATCGTGATACAAGAGAAACAACATACTGTATATCTGGCCTAGTGTTGGTGAGAAACATTAAACTCCCAACCATGCTTCTGAAATTGGTCAAGTCAACTTTTGGTGCTCCATCTTCTTTGCTTAGTTGGATTCCATGTCCGGTTGGTGTTGCAGCTGATTTGCATTATTGCATAGCAAATTTCTTGATCATGTCATGAGCATATTTCTGTTGACATATGAAGATCCCATTCTTTGATTGATGTACTTCCATTCCTAGGAAGTATCTCATTAATCTGAGATCCTTCATCTCAAACTGATTCATCATGGAGTTTTTGAACTCCATATTCACTTTATTATTACTACCCATAAATATTAGATCATCCACATATAAACAAACTATGAGGATATCTACTCCATTCTTCAGGTAGTATAGCGTTGGTTCACTCTTGCTTTTTGTGAAACCATATTTGCTGAAATAGCCGTCAAGTGAGTACCATGCTCGTGGTGCTTGCTTGAGGCCATAAAGTGATTTTTTCAATTTATAAACAAGATTCTCTTTTCCTGGTTCTTGGAAACCTTGAGGTTGTTGAACATACACCTATTCTGTCAGGTATCCATTTAAAAATGCACTTTTCAAATCCATGTGTTGAATTTTCCATCCTTTATGGGCTGCCAAGGAAAGAACAGTTTTGATTGTTTCTTGTCGAGCAACTAGAGCAAAGGTTTCCTCATAATCTATTCCATATTTTTGAGTAAAACCCTTAGCTACTAATCTTGCCTTGTGTCTTTCAATGCTTCCATCAGCATTGAATTTGGTCTTATAGACCCATTTACATCCAACACATTTTTTGCCCTTGGGAAGCTTCACAAGCTCCCAAGTATCATTCTTTTTAATTGAAGATATTTCCTCTTCCATGGCATCTTGCCATATACTTTCAATACAAGATTTTTCATAGCTAGATGGTTCTATCTGTGTAGCAACCAACAAAGCATAATTGACTACATCACCCCTTGGTTCATGAGACTCATCATCCCCAGACATTTGAAGATTTTCAAGTCTTGACAAAATGTCATCCATCTCACTAGCTTGACTCCTAGTGTATCTTTGTTGGAAATTCCTATCCAAAATTTGAGAAGATGGATGACTCTGTAGTATGCGCTTTCCTCTATTTGTCTCTTTCCTTTGAGAAACTGGATCTATCTCCATCGGACTTGGAGCACTTACAGATCTATGAAATCATTTTGGAGAATTTGGGGGTGCCAACAAAGAAGTCCTTCATGGACTTGGTGTACCACTTGATGTACTTGATGAAGTTTCCTAATGTGGAATTTGTGGAGGAGGACTTTTTCCACTGCTTTTCTTAGGTTGTACCAATGTGGGAGGTACTAATGTGGAACTGTCTGAATTAGAGTCAAAATCAACAAATTTTTTATGACCCCATTCTCCCCCTTCATCAAAAATTACATCCCTAGAGATAATGATTTTGTGTCATGGGATTGTACAATCTATACCCTTTGGTTGAATCACAATACCCTACAAAAACACATGCTTGACTCTTTGGATCAAGCTTCTTTCTCTTTTCCTCAGGAATGTGTGCATAAGCTAAAGAACCAAATTCTCTGAAATGTTTGACATTGGGTTTCTTACCGTACCATCCTTCATAAGGAGTGATACCATCTAAACTAGAAGTCGAACTTCTATTTAGAATATATGCACTAGTTCTCACTGCATCTGCCCAATAGCTATTTGTGAGATGCTTTGCCTAAAGCATTGTGCGTGCCATTTCAACAAGGGTACGATTCTTTCTCTCGGCCACACCGTTTTGCTGTGGGGTATAGGCAGTGGTGAACTGCCTTTTTATCCCATTTTGCTTACAATAATGTAAAAATTCATTTGAGGAGTACTCTCCTCCTTTATCAGTGTGAAGACATTTGACATAGTAGTCACTTTGCTTTTCTACATTATTTCTGAAGTCTATGAAGCAATCAAATGCTTCATCTTTGTGTTTTAAAAAATAGAGCCAACACATTCTAGACTAATCATCTATGAATGTTAGAAAATAAGAATTGTTTCCAAGGCTTTTTGTTTGCATTGGACCACAGATGTCTGAATGTACTAGTTGAAGAGGATAGCTCGCTCTCCACGCTCGACCTCTTGGAAACTTCGTTCTAGAGTGCTTTCCCAAAGCACATGCTTCACATACCTTGTTATGTTCTAGAATTTTTGGTAGTCCTGTCACCATAGCTTGTGATGTTAACATTTTCAAGCTAGCGGAATTGAGGTGACCATATCTCAAGTGCCACAATTCACGATTTGTAATAGCAATGTTGGCAAGTTGAGCTCCCCTTGGCTCACCAAATTTTAGAGGGAACAACCTATTATTTGTCATAGGTACTTCTGTGATGACCCGCTTACAATTGTTTTTATCAAATATTGTACATTTTCTTTCATCAAAAACTAATTTGTAATGCTTCTCCATCATTTGGCCAACACTCAACAAATTATGTTGTAGCTGTGGAGTATAGTATATGTCATTCACATTTTTAAGGCCTTCTTTTGTTGGAACTTCCATAGCTCCTATGCCTTCAACTTGCAAGGATTTATTATCCCCTAACTTAACATGAGATTTGTAATTTGTATCTAATGTAGCAAAGAGATTTTCTTTGCCACTCATGTGGTTGGAGCAACCAGTATCTAAAATCCATGTATCATTTAGATTTTGATCTGGCTGTCCATAGGAGAGAAAAAGGTTTTGTGGACCTTCTTCTTCTCCATAGAATGAGACATATTGACTGCTTTGATCTTTTGAAGTCTTTGACAAGCAGTCACGAGTGAAGTGGCCTTGTTTCCCACAATTGAAACAAGTTGTTTTAGTCTTGTTACTTCCTTGTCCTTGATTTCCATGGCCTGCATTGCCGCTTTGGTTATGATTGACTCCTCTATTTTGATTTCCACCTCTGTGTTGATTTCCTCCTCTGTAGGAGTTGCTTTGTCCTTTGCCTCTTTGTTGTTGTCCTCTGCCTTGTCCTCGTTTTGCAGTTTCATTCGAAGTGAAAGCTTTGTCATCACCTCCATAGCTTGTTGAAGGTGGTCCTTGAAGTCTCTCTTCATGTGATGTTAATGATCCAATCAAACTATCAAATGTAAGAGTAGAAAGGTCTTTGGATTCTTCAATTATTATTGCAATGTGATTCCACTTAGGAAGAAGTGTTCGTAACACTTTCTTCACAATTGTTTCATTTTTTGTGTCATCACCTAAAGTTTGCATCATATCAACTACTGCTTTGACTCGTACACAGTAGTCTTCGACTCTTTCATTTTCCTTCATTCTGAGATTTTCAAAATCTCTTTTCAAGGTCTGAATCCTGACTTGCTTTACTTTATCACTTCCTTGGAATCCTTCTTTCAAGGCATTCCATGCATCTGTAGCAGTTAAGTAAGATGCAATTCTAGGAAAGATACTTGGATCTAATGCTGATTGAAGATGGTATAAGGCAAAAGAATTATTTTTCTGTGCATCTTTGTAGATCTTCTTATCATTTTCACTTAAAGTAGTCCAATTTTTTGGAACAATGTAACCATCTTCAATAATATCCCATAGTCCTTTTTCGATGAGTAATGTCCTCATCTTGATGGACCAGTACTCATAATTATCCCCACTGAATTCAGGAATAGGTTTCTACTAAAACAAGAAACCTCTCTTATATAGTCTTATTTCAAAAAAGACTTTAAAAACTATCAAGCCTTGCTTGATTTACAATCATAAACAACTCACTCTTGTTGTTCAGCAATTACAAAATTGTCAGTGACTTGTTCATCATCGTCACTGATCAATATTATTTCAGGAGGAGTTTGTACTATAGTGAGTATATTCTGATCCTTGTGAAGCAATTGTCACTGTGTCGGATTGTTCAAATCTGCTCCCAAAGGAGTTATCTTCTGAATCTGCTTCGTATCCTAGATAAGGATTTCTCTGGTGTGCAATAACATCATTTTGCAACTGTGAAAAAACTGTATTAATTCCTAGTGTTTTCACATGCCTATCAAAGTTTTCAGTGTTTTTTCTTAGTAACAACTTGCAGAGGGCATGACAACATCCTTCCGATCTTATCATTTAAGAAAATTTCCCAAAAATTTTCTTTTACAAAGATTTCCTCTTAGGAAATAATAAAAAAAAATTTAACTTTCAAAGTTTTTTTTTTTTAAAACTTTTACAATTATTTCCTCTTAGGAAATTTCTATTATCAACTTTGAATTTTTTTTTTAACTTGTACAGATATTTCCTCTTAGGAAATTACAATTTTTTTTTTTTAAATTTAAACTATTTCCTTACAGTTTAAAAAAAAAAAAAAAATTATAACTATTGACCCCGTCGAGGATCGATCCTGCAACCTCGCGGGCGTCAAGACAGTAGGTAGCCACTGTGCTACCGGGCAGATCCAGGAGCTAAGCGAGCTCCCTGCCCTTTGGCCTTCACTAAATCACGCGACGCTAAAAAAAATTGACCCCATCGAGGATCGAACGTTCGACCTCGCGGGAGTCAAGGCTAAGGGTAGCCGCTATTATACCGGGCTGATCCAGGAGCTATGCGGGCTCCCTAGCCTATAGCCTTCGCGTCGAGCACGAAGCTAGTATTGGCTTCGCGCTTCGGTGCGAAGCTTTTAATTTCTTGGTACTTTAGTCCCACATCGCCCGTGAGGCGATGTTCTTGCTCTTTAAAAAGAGCAAAGAACGTATTGTGCTTTGATTGCCTGCGGGCAATCGCTTACAATGCAGAACACTTTTTGCCTTGGATCGCCATGTCGACATGCCTCGGGTCATGTGCTAGGTCACACGTCGTCGCGCCAAGCCACGCCTCGGGTCATGCGCCAGGTCACACGTCGCTGCGCCATGCCATGCCACATTAACTAGCCTCGGGCCGCATGCAGGTCACTTGTCGACATGCCATGTCACCAGCACCTCGGGCTACGTGTAGGATGCCAGCCACGTCAACATTGCCTCGAGAATCATGCCAATATGCTACTCCTATGGGCCGCCTCGTCTAGCTCCACCAGCGCCTCGAGAATCATGTCGATTTGCTCTTGCAGGCTACTTTGGGATTCGTGCTACCTCAGCTCCTGTGGGCTGCCTCGGGATCTATGTCGTTGCCTCGAACTACGGGCCCCATCGCCTTGGGATTCGGGCCGGTATCGGATCTCCGCTCTGATACCAAATGTGAGAGGTAAGTGGGGAGATAAAATGATAAATTGCATTGACCATAATCATAAGGTTACATTGATTAAATAAACATTCAAATAACCATTTGAGAGAAAAAGGGGGGAAAGGAGAAATTGGGGGAAAAGAAGGTTAACGTGAATTCTCTTGCCGCCCAAATGTTGCCGTCCACTGCCGTACAGGTAAGGTAAAAGGTAAGTTACCTTTACCCAAGGTAAAATAAATTTTTAACCTTTTACTAATGGTAATTTTCCAACAATAAGAAATGGTAACTCACTCAAGGGTTTTCTTGTCTCTATTTTTGGTTATAGTCCCACCCAAGAATTCAATAAGAATGATGAATATATAAGGGGAGAAAGAATAACCTTACTTAATATTGCTAGAAGTTGGGAAAAATTATGAAACCCTACCATTGATAAGAATTGAGTAGGATACTAAAGATATACAACCCATAATATAGTCCATTGAATCTTTAGAGAAATCAAATTGCCTTAAAACATTGATAAGGAAGTGCCAATCCACTCTATCATAAGCTTTGGATAAGTCTAAATGAATGGACATAGAAGGAGATTTTTTCATTTCCATAGAATGGATAACTTCCTGAGAAAAAACTATCTCATCCACTATTTGATTTCTATCCACATAACCTCCTTGTTTAGGGGAAATAATCTGATGCAAAAGAGGCTTCAACATTTTTGCTATGATCGTAGTAATGATTTTGAGAAGAACATTACATAAAGATATATATCTAAAATCTGAGATATGATAAGCCTCTTGAGCTTTAGGGATAAGATTTATATAAGTTTTATTTATAAAATTCATTTTTCTTTTGGATTTCCTAGCTTATTCCACCACCTCTAATAAATCAGCATAAGGGATATCCCAAAACTCTTGGTATAACTCAATAGGAAAACCATCAGGACCATGGGTTTTCCATTTTTGCATTTTATAAACCACTTGTTGAATCTCATTAGTAGTAACAAGAGTATTCACAATAGAGTTATCCTCATAAGTAAGAAGAGAAGGGATTGCTTGAAGAATATTTTGTTGAGAAGTTGAGTCAAGAGGAGTAGAAGCAAAAATATTGGAAAAGTAATTCACAACAATAGATCTCATGCCATCCCAAGTGTAGACAACATCTCTAGAATATAAATTTAGGGAAGAAATAAAGTTGTGAGATCTTCGAGATAGAAGAAATTTGTGGAAAAAAATTGTGTTTTTATCTCCTTCTTTGAGCCATTGAATTCTAGATTTTTACTTCCATAAAAGTTCTTCTCTTTTTTCCATTCCTCTAACTAAGTTGTGAGTCTAATTTCATCTATACTTTTGCTCTCTGTTAGGCCATCTAAATGGGTTTTATTATTCAAATTTTCAAGTTGAGTAATAACTTCATATTTTTTGTTGAACATCCCCAAAATCCTTCCCGTTCCAAGTCTTAATTTTATATTTAATATATTGCAACCTTTTGGTAAAATATAAAATCTTAGTTTCATATATTGGTTTACCTTCCTTCCACCATTGTTGCACTCGAGGACTAAAGGAATTGACTCTAAGTCACATTAACTTAATTCAATAAGGAGAGAAAATCACATTGGTTTTTAAAATTTCCACCATGACTGGCCAGTGATCTGAACCAGCGTTGTTAAGAGTATTCCCTTTACAAATGTGGCCATGGATTAAGAAATGGTTAGAGAGTAGGATCATATCAAATATCTCCATGATACAAGTTGAGCCCTAACCTTTTGTTGGACCAAGTCATAAGACCATTATCTGACTAGATGTCCATAAGATGAAGGTTTACAATATATTTATTAATAAGGTCAGTGCTCTTGTAAAAATTTATATTTATCCCCATTTTCTCATCCAAAGAGAGGATGGTATTGAAATATCCTCCTATATGATGAGCAAGGTGCAACAACAGTATTGTCATTGTTTTCAACACAGTCAGATAGATCGGTTGATGCAATGGACAGGAGTTAAGAGGATCTTCAGAGTTTGTACAGTGATTTTTCAAAAGATAGAAGTGGCCCATATGCGAAAAATCAAAAGAAAATCACAAGGAAGAAAATTGTCGCGATATCGCGGCATGTTTGGAGAGAAAAAGCAAGAAAGTAAAGCTGTCACGATATCGTGACATGTTTGGAGAGAAAAAGCAAGAAAGCAAAACTGTCGTGATATCGCAACATGTTTGGAGAGAAAGAGCAAGAAAGAAAAATTGTCGCGATATCGTGACATGTTTCAAGAGAAATAGGAGAGAGAAAAAGATGTCACGATTTCGTGACATGTTTCATTTTCGCGGTCCAAAGCGAACAGAAAGAGGAGAGAGAAAAATATGTCGCGATTTTGTGACATGTTGCATTTTTGCGGTCCAAAGCGAAGAGAAATAGGAGAGAGAAAAATATGTCATAATTTCATGACATGTTTCATTTTCGCGGTCCAAAGCGAAGAGAAAAAGGAGAGAAAAAAATGTCACGATTTCGTGACATGTTTCATTTTTGCAGTCCAAAGCAAAGAGAAAGAGGAGAGAGAAAAAGATGTCACGATTTCACGACATGTTTCATTTTCGCGGTCCAAAGCGAAGAGAAAGAGGAGAGAGAAAAAGATGTCACGATTTCGTGACATGTTGCATTTTCGTGGTCCAAAGCAAAGAGAAAGAGGAGAGAGAAAAATGTGTCACGTTTTTGCGACATGTTGCATTTTCGTTGTCCAAAGCGAAGAGAAAGAGGAGAGAGAAAAAGGTGTCACAATTTCGCAACATGTTTCAAGTCCAAAGCGAAGAGAGATTGTACGGAAAAAAAAGTGTCATGATTTTGCGACATGTCACATTTTTGTGACTTGAAGAGAGTAGGAAGGAAGAGAATGAAAAAGTGTCATGATATCGTGACATGTCGCATTTTCATGACCCAAAGGCAAGAGATAGAGCAAAGGAGAAAAAGTTTCGCGATATCGCGACATGTCGCATTTTCGCGACTCTAGGAGGAGAGAGAAAGTAAGAAGGCAAAAGTGTCGAGATATCGCAAAAAAAAGTAAAAAGGAAGAGTACGGAGGCGAAAGTATCACGATATCGCAACATGTTGTGTTTTCATGGGTATAAGCTGAGAAGAGGAAAAAGAGGTAGAAGTGTCACAATTTCGCATTAGGTCGCAATAGCGCGAGCTAAAAATAGAACCCAGCCAAAATAAGATATGTGATCGTTAATTGATGTTATGCAGCAGTTACAGGGGCCATTACAAAAAAACATCATGCAGCTGATAAAATAACTGTTGAAGAAGGAGAATTCTAACAATTGTATAAATAGAATCAAATATGCATGCATGCACAGAAATGAAATATGAACAATCATGGTAGGGGTATATGTGTCAATGCATAACATGCAAAGTGTTTGACGAAAATCCTACCTTATATATATACAAATGCAGTTACAGTGAGAAGGCATTATAACTGACAAGTGGTGCATGAGAAATGAAAGGAGTTACAACCAGAGTTACAAAAATACAATATGGGTATAAAAGGTGGTCTATGCATAGTATTACGTGCTGTTGAAATTGTGTGAAAGTTCTGCAAGAATATTATTAAGCAGAGTAGTGAGAGCCATAAAAGAGTAGTAAGCAGAGTTTGAAGAGTGTGTGTGTTTTGGTGAAGAGTGAGAGAGGTTGGGTTAGCAAAAGACCAGTCAGGGCCTTGGATAAGCGAAGGCATTCTTATGTCAATCTGATAGTTTCAAAATGGCAGTTCAAGTTGGTGCTTAAATTAGGGATTGATGCTCCCTTCTGTAGGTGCAAATAAATTAGGGGTTGGTGCTCCTTTTTGTTGGTGCAGATAAACCAGGGGTTGGTGCTCCTTCCAGTGGGTACTAGTAAAGTGATTGTAAAATCATATTTTGCAAAGGCTAGATTTGGATGGGAATCCAAGCAGTCATTTTTTTTTGAGGAGTAGCTAAATTGGTGAACCTTGTTACATCATGTGTTGTGGAATGCTCTCTTGTTATATCTTTTTTATTAGGTTTTAAGTTTTCTCTGTTTTGGCATTAATAATTGAAGATTTAAGTTTTTAATAGCTACACTGATTCACCCCCCCTCTCAGTGTCAAAGTGAGAAAAACAATTGGTATCAGAGCTAGGTTCCTGAACAAGCTTAATCGGCTAAGGTGATCTTGGAAGTGAGACAATGGCAGGCGATGAAGGATTCTCATAAAATAAAGTACCATTGTTTGACAAAACTAATTATGCATTCTAGAGACTTAGGATGCAGACATATTTGTTTTCTCTAGGATATGAAATTTGGGAATCAATAGACAGTGGATACACCATACCCACCATTCCTCCAACCGATGTTGTCGATAAGAAATTGTTTGAGAATAACTCTAAAGTAAAGAATGCTATCATGTGCGGTTTGGTGGACAACGAACTGATAAAGATCATGAGTTGTAAAATGGCAAAATATATGTGGTACAAACTAAGGAGCATTCATGAAGGAGATGACAAGATCAAGGAGGCCAAGTTACAAATGCATCGAGCTCAGTTTGAAGCATTAAATATGAATGAGGATGAGAACATAGAGGCATACATGCTGAGAGTTAATGGAATCATTAATGCGATTAGAGGACTCGATGAGGAAATGGAAGATGTTGTTGTCATGAAAAAAGTACTAAGATCTCTTCCCCAATGATTTGATTCCAAAGTTTTTGCAATAGAAGAAGCTAAATATCTTAATACTTTTAGTATGGATGAAATGCATGGTTCTTTAACTGCATATGAGATGAGAATAGGAAAAACTAAACCCACAAATAGAGAAGCTGCTTTTAAAGCACATAAAAATGTAAAAGCAAAAAAAGAATCTGAGGAAGAAGAGACATGAGATGAAATAAAAGCAAAATTTATTCGAAAACTAATCAGGGGAAAAGGAAAATACAGAGGAAAGCTACCATTTAAGTGTTTCAACTATGGAGGCATTGGGCACTTTGTATCTAAATGTCCTCTTAATGAGAAAAGCAAAAGTGATGAAGGTTCACACCAAGAAAGAGGTTACTGGAAGAAGAAACCAAATTTTAGAAAAGAAAACTTCAGGAAGAAAAGTTTCATATCCAAGAATGTCAGTCCTTCAGAAGACAGCTCTGGTGAGGATTTTGAAGAAGAAAAATGTGAAGCTCTTTTTATGGCATTTGAAGAAGAAAAAATAGAAGAAAAATAGGAATGCAATAACAACCTTGAGGTTGAGGCTAAAGTAGATCTGGAAGGTGAGTTGGTCACTGCACTTAAAGAGCTGAGTTTAGAAAGGAAAAAGAATAAGAAAACTTCAAGAAAGTTTGAAGATGCAAATGAAATCATATCCAGCTTGAAAGTACAGATAGATGAATTTAAGAAAATATCTGAAGATATCGAAGTACAATTAACCATGAAAATAGATGAGTGCAGCAAGTTAGAAGAAGAGATTGTTGATTTAAGGATACAGCTAGAAGAGATGAATCGTAAATTGAGTTGTTATCACAAAATTGAAGGAAGTTCTATGAAGCTGGACAAGATTATAAATAACCAAAGGACTACAGGCATCAAATTTGGTTTAGGTTTCGTCGAAGGAAAATCATCAAATGGATCATAGGCCATAACTGTAGAACCCATAAAGAATGAAGATAAGATCAGAGGTGATCAAGAAAAATTGAATCATGCTAAAGAAAGCAATAAAGCCAACCAAGAGAGAAGCATTGATAATGATGGATTCACCAATGTCACTCATCAAAAGGGAAGAATATTTATGGCTCCCACTAAAAAATGGCAAAGACCATCACCCAGGTTCACTCATTCCTTTTCTGGTTATTGTTTTAAATGCAATGGTTATGGTCATAAGATTTCAGATTGCAAGTATAATGTAGGACAAAGGAACTTTACCAGTAGAAATGTTTTTTCACTACTAATGGATTATGCAGTAGAATGTTATAACTGTCATAATTTTTGGCACATTTTAAGAAATTGTCAAAGTACATTTACAGCAAATAAACTTCAAGGAATAAAATTTCAACCAAATGGTTTGAGAAAAAATAGAAAATTTCTAGAAAAACATACATAGGTTACTGACAAAGAAAATTCAAAACAAGTGACCAAAACTATATTCAAACCATAATGGAAAGAAAAGGAGCGACCCAAGGAAGAAAATGAATCCTTGATTGTAAAGACAACATTTAAAGCACATAACAAATCTTCACCATGGATACTTGATAGTGGATGCTCCAGTCATATGATAGGTGACAAAAAAAATTTAAGAAGTTACAGAAATATGAAGGTGGTTCTGTAAAAGTTGAAAATAATGATGGAGCTAAGATAGTTGGAAAAGGATCAATTAAGATAAGTGATGGAAAAATCAAGACAAAAGAAGTCTTGTTTATGATTGGTTTGAAGCATAACTTGTTAAGTGTAAGTCAGATTTGTGATAGAGGTCATGAAGTAATTTTCAAGAAGCAGGGTTGTGAAGTCAGAACAACAAACTGTGGAAATTTGATAGCAACTGGATCAAGGACATCTAGCAACCTGTATACTCTCTCAGAGACTTCAAAAGGAGCATGTTTGATTGGATAGGAAGAAGAAAACTAGTTGTGGCACAAGACGCTTGGTCATATCAGTTTTGACAATCTAGTAAAAATTAGCTCAAAAAGGGCAGTAAGAGATATTCCCACCATTGGTAAACCTTTAAATAACATTTGTGCTTCATGCCAAAAGGGGAAGAAAACTAGAGCCACATTTAAAACAAAATATTACTTCACAAATAAACCATTAGAACTAATTCATACTGATTTATGTGGACCCATGAGAACTCAAAGCATAAATGGTGACAAATACTTTATTTTGTGCATAGATGATTATTCCAGGATGACATGGGTACTATTTTTGAAGCTTAAATTAGATGCCTTTGAGATGTTCAATATTTTCAAAAAACTAGTTGAGAATGAAATAGGAAAAAGGATTAAATGCTTAAGATCAGATAGAGGAGGAGAGTTCATTTCAGAGGATTTTGCAGAGTACTGTAAAAAATATGGGATTAGAAGATAGTTTTCAGTAGCAAGGACACCTTAGCAGAATGGTGTGGTAGAGAGAAAAAACATGACAGTGCAGGAAATGGCGTGGACTATGTTGACTGAGAGAAAAATAGCAAACAGATTTTGGAAAGAGGCAGTCCATACTACGGTATACATCCAAAATAGGACGCATGAAATAAAAACTCTATATGAGCTATGGTTTGGTAAAAAGGCAACAGCTAGATACTTTAAAGCTTTTGGCAGTAAATGCTACATCAAACATGAATATAATCTTGGTAAGTTTGAAGATAGAGTTGATGAAGGTATTTTTTTGGGCTATTTGACAAAAAGCAAAGCCTACACATGCTACAACAAGAGGCTAAATAAAATTGTGGAGAGTGTCGATGTTAAATTTGATGAAGGTAGGGAACGAGAAATAAGCTATAAAGAAAACTACCCAATTTATGAAGAAGTTATTGAAGGAGATGAGGAAATGGAAACGGAAAAGAAAGAAAAAATTAACTCAGATGATTTAAGTATTGATTCAAAAGAGGAAGAAAACAAGAAATTCAAAACAGGCAGCTAGAAAAAAAATCATCCTAGAGAGCAAATAATTGGAGACCCCACAGTTGGTTTTCAGACAAGAAGAAGAGTAGTAAGCAACTACTCTCTATTATCCAGCATAGAGCCCAAGAATATTGCTAAAGCAAGCAAAGATAAAAGTTGGATGACTACTATAAATGAAGAATTAGATCAGATCGAGAAAAACAAAATCGGGGAGTTAGTACCAAGACCTGAAAATAAAAACATAATCGATACTAAATGGATTTTTCAAAACAAATTGAATGAAGATGGACACATAGTCAGGAATAAAGCAATATTGGTCTGTAAAGGCTATGCACAAGTTGAAGGTATTGACTTTGCGGAAACCTTTGCACGAGTGGCTAGACTAGAGGCAATCAGAATGTTTTTGGCTTTAGAAGTTCACAAGAATTTCAAAGTTTATCAAATGGACGTGAAATCAACATTTCTAAATGGAAAACTTGAAGAAGATGTTTATATTGAGCAGCCTGATGGTTTCAACTTGGTGATAATCCCAAATTTGTTTGCAAGTTGAAGAAAGCATTGTATGGCTTGAAACAGGCACCTAGAGCATGGTATGCAAGGCTAGACAACTATCTTACTCAACAAGGGTTCAAAAAGGGTATGGTGGATAGCAATTTGTATGTCAAAAAGGAGAATGGCCATCTCATTGTCCTTGTTGTATACATAGATGATATCATATTTGGTAGCAGCAATGATAATTCGTGTAAGGATTTAGCAAAGTAGATGCAAAAATAATTTGAAGTTTCAATGATTGGTGAACTTTCGCATTTTCTCGGACTACAAGTTAATCCAAATGAGAAGGGCATATTTATTTCTCAAGTTAAATATGTGATAGAGATGCTAAAAAAGTTCACAATGGAGGATTGTAAGCCTGTTAGCACTCCCATGAAAACAGGATGCAAGTTGAGCAAGGATGACAAATCTCTATATGTTGATCAAACCATGTACAGATCTATGATTGGAAGCCTATTGTATTTGACAGCTACAAGACTAGATATATTGTAGGCAGTTTGCATGGTAGCACAATTTCAGGTGAGTCCTAAGGAGACTCATGTGATAGCAGTGAAGAGGATTCTTCGATATATAAAGGGTACTATGGAGTATGGGTTATGGTATCCGAAAGGTAAGGACATCACTCTTATTTTGTATTCAGATGCAGATTGGGCAGGATGTGTCGATGACAGAAAGAGTACCAGTGGAGGTGCATTCTATCTTGGAGATAGGTTGGTTGCATGGCACAGTAAGAAACAAGAATCAGTCTCTTTATCCACAGTAGAGGCAAAATATATTGTAGCAACTACGTGTTGTACGCAGGTTTTATGGATGAAAAAAACCTTGAAATATCTTGGCATTAACTTTAGTGAGCCAATTTCAGTTAAGTGTGATAACACCAGTGCCATTAATATCTCAAAGAATCCAGTTATGCATTCTCGCAAAAAACATATTGCTATCCGATATCACTTTCTGAAGGAGAAAGTTTCAAAAGAAGAGGTAAAGTTGGATTTTGTATCAACTACAGAGCAAGTAGTGGATATCTTCACAAAACCGCTACCCAAAGAAATTTTTGAGTACCTTCGTAATAAATTGGGAGTGGTCATGCTTCCCAAGCACTGACTAGCTATCGAGACCACATTCTCAGGGGGAGCATTTATATATTTGATTATCTTTGTGCTCATATTTGTAATTTTTGCTAACTGTCATAATGTGTGCCTAAGAATGTTGTGCATGGACTCAGGGGGAGTCTGCAGTAGCCCTTTGGTATTATTGTCAAAGGGGGAGAAGAATTACAGGAATTTGCATATGTGTTGCCAACAATTCCAAAGGGGTAGATTGATGAGCAAGGTGCAGCAACAGTATTGTCATTGTTGTCAACACAATCAGATAGATCGGTTGATGTAGTGGACAGGAGTTAAGAGGATCTTTAGAGTTTGTATAATGATTTTCCAAAATATAGAAGTGGCCCATATGCAAAAAATCAAAAGAAAATCACAAGAAAGCAAAACTATCGCGATATCGTGACATGTTTGGAGAGAAAAAGCAAGAAAGCAAAACTGTCATGATATCACGACATGTTTGGAGAGAAAGAGCAAGAAAGCAAAACTGTCACGATATCGCGACATGTTTTAAGAGAAAGAGGAGAGAGAAAAGATGTCACGATTTCGTGACATGTTTCATTTTTGTAGTCCAAAGCGAAGAGAAAGAGGAGAGAGAAAAAGATGTCACGATTTCGAGACATGTTGCATTTTCACGGTCCAAAGAGAAGAGAAAGAGGAGAGAGAAAAAGATGTCACGATTTCATGACATGTTTCATTTTCACGATCCAAAGCGAAGAGAAAGAGGAGAGAGAAAAATATGTCGCGATTTCGTGACATGTTT
The DNA here is from genome assembly GCA_028583015.1 of Wollemia nobilis. Classification (NCBI taxonomy): domain Eukaryota; kingdom Viridiplantae; phylum Streptophyta; class Pinopsida; order Araucariales; family Araucariaceae; genus Wollemia; species Wollemia nobilis. The sequence goes on along the minus strand of JAQPPZ010000840.1, from coordinate 1,543,175 downwards.
CATTTTTGCGATCCAAAGCAAAGAGAAAGAGGAGAGAGAAAAAGATGTTGCGATTTCGCAACATCTTACATTTTCGCGGTCCAAAGCGAAGAGAAAGAGGAGAGAGAAAAAGATGTGATTTTGCGACATGTTGCATTTTTGCGGTCCAAAGCGAAGAGAAAGAGGAAAGAGAAAAAGGTGTCGCATTTTTGTGACATGTTGCATTTTTGCGGTCCAAAGCGAAGAGAAAGAGGAGAGAGAAAAAGGTGTCATGATTTTGTGACATGTTTCATTTTTGCGGTCCAAAGCAAAGAGATATTGTACGGAAGAAAAAGTGTCACGATTTTGCGACATGTCGCATTTTTGTGACTTGAAGAGAGTAGGAAGGAAGAGAATGAAAAAGTGTCACGATATCGTGACATGTCACATTTTCACGACCCAAAGGCAAGAGATAGATCAAAGGAGAAAAAGTGTCACGATATCGCGACATGTCGCATTTTCGGGACTCTAGGAGGAGAGAGAAATTAAGAAGGCAGAAGTGTCGCAATATCACAACAAAAGTAAAAAGGAAGAGTATGGAGGCGCAAGTATCACGATATCACGACATGTGTTTTTGCAAGTACAAGCCAAGAAGAGGACAAAGAGGTAGAAGTGTCATGATTTCACGTCAGGTCGTAATAGCGTGAGCTAAAAATAGAACCCAACCAAAATAATATATGTGACCGTTAAATAAAGTTATGCAGTAGTTACAAGGGCCGTTACAAAAGAACATTATGCAGCTAATAAAATAATAGTCGAAGAAGGAGAATTCTAATAGTCGTATAAATAGAATCGAATATGCATGCATGCATAGAAATGAAAGATGAACAGTCATGGTAGGGGTATATGTGTTAATGCATAAAATGCATCGTGTTTTATGAAAATCCTACCATATATATATACAAAATCAGTTACAGTGAGAAGGCGTTACAACCGACAAGTGGTGCATGAGAAATGAAAGGAGTTACAACTAGAGTTACAAAAATACAATGTGTATAAAAGGTGGTCTGAGCATAGTATTACATGCTTTTGAAATTGTGTGAAAGTGCTACAAGAAGAGTATTAAGCAGATCAGTGAGAGCCATAAAATATAAGTAAGCAGAGTTTGAAGAGTGTGTGTGTTTTGGTGAAGAGTGAGAGAGGTTGGGTTAGCAACAGACCAGTCAGGGTCTTGGATAAGCGAAGGCATTCTTATTTCAATATGATAGTTTCAAAAGGGCAATTCAAGTTGGTTCTTGAATTAGGGGTTGGTGCTCCTTTCTGTAGGTGCAAAGAAATTAGGGGTTGGTGCTCCTTTTTGTTGGTGCAGATAAACTAGGGGTTGGTGCTCCTTCCAGTGGGTGCTGGTAAAGTGATTGTAAAATTGTATTTTGAAAAGGCTGGATTTGGATTGGAATCCAAGCAGTCATTTTTTTTTTAGTAGCCAAATTGGTGAACCTCGTTACATCGTGTGTTGTGGAATGCTCTCTTGTTATATCTGCTTTATTGGGTTGTAAGTTTTCTCTATTTCGGCATTAATAGTTGAAGATTTAAGTTTTTAATAGCTACACTGATTCACCCCCCCTCTCAGTTTCAAAGTGAGAGTAACACTATAAAGATCCAATATTTAGGAAAATGAGAGATAATTTTAGTTATATCCTTCCACTGTCTTATCTTTTCCTCCAAATAATTCAGAGCATAAATAGTTATGCAAAGAATAATTTGGTTGGAATTTCTACTTTGAATATATATCCAAAAGATCCTAATTTCCAACCATATAGTGAATAACTACCTATTTTGTGTCCTAAAGGCAAGAAATGCCACAAAAAGTCCCCTGGGAACTAAGGAAAACAACTTTTCCAGTTGGTCATAATTTACTAGCAATAAAATTCATTTCCTCTATTGACATCTTCATTTCTTTAAGGAAAACAAGATGTGGATGGTTTCTATGATTCATTCTTCTAATTGCATTTTGTTTTGAAAGACTCCCTTTGAGTCCTCTAATATTTCAAGTGATGATCTTCATTAATACTAGGGCTAAAATAGTTGGTAAGGGAATTAATATTACCTTCCTCTACGAGGTTTTCTCCTTATTTTACCATATAATGTTTTGGTATTACAACCTACCTTTTAATTAATCCATATTAATTTTTTTCCCTTGTTTCTTGACTTACATCAGTTGAATTTGGGATGTCTTCTAACATTGAATAATGTGGATACAAAACCAAAGTGTTGCTCGAAGGTTCAACAAAGTCTATCTTGGGACCTATTTTATTTGAAGTCTCAACATTTAAAATATTGTTTTTCTTATGCATATTTTCTCCATTTTTTTGTTGAAAACTTTTAATTTGTTGGTTTATCTTTGAGTTATTCCTTTCATCTCTAAATTATGTTTCTAAGATTTATGTTTCCATTATTTCCTATTCCTCACCTAGGACATCATTTGTGGAAATAATTTCAAACATATTAGCTGATAAATTTGATTGATCCTTCATAACTAGTTTTTTTAGAGTGTTATTCTTCTTAGGTATTTGGAAATCTGTTGAGTTTGTATCTTCTTTCCTTCGATCTGAAATTTTATTTGGGAAAACACTAGCCAAATGACTATATTCATGGAAAATTTTACAACAAAAAGGAATGTTCTCATAGTCCACTACTTTCTCCCAAGTATCCTTCCAAAATTGTAATGTGATATTTTTAGGTAGGGGTTTGTCAAAATCCATTAAAACACAAATCCAAGCATAAATAATATGTTCAAATTTTTGAGTACAATTAGAAATCATCTTAAAAGTTCCCAAAGATTTGTCAATTAAAGAAAAAAACTTCAACTTCCATAATTTAATTGGGAGGCCAAAGATTCTAACCCACATGGGACTTATAGAAGGTATTTATTCTTCGACTTTAAATTTAGTATGTCAGGGCTTCATAAAAATCCCTACCCTTCCAAAGAACCAGGGACCCCCTTGAAATATTTTCTCTCTATCTTCACTAATAGAAATTAAAACAAGAAAATAACAATTTGGATAAATATATATTTGTAACTCACCTTTAGTTTTCTATATTTTTACAACCCAAACTTTGAAAGTAGATAGGCTCAGAAAAAAACTCAAGAAAAAAAAAATTAGTCCTCTTTTTCCATATCTTCAGTGCTAGTATGAATTTTGTCTATATTAAGCTTAAAAATAGGAGTTCCTTCAGCTACTCTAAGACATCCTAACTCAATTTTCGTTGGATTAATATTAGGCATTCATAGAGGTATATGGGAAGCCCTAATATTAATGTTAGCATTAAGCTGAGGTTGTCCACCATGGAGGACATCCCTAAAATTCATTTTTGTGGTTGAGTCTTGGAATTCCTTGCCCTTGAAAGGGGTTTCCATTGTGGATTTATTTTGGAGGTGCACCTTAGATCAAGATTCCCTTGATATCAGAACCATTTTTGAACAGCTGCTTGAAACTTGTTTCATGATCTCTTTAATCCACACTAAGGAAAGGTATGCTTTTCACTTTTGTTTTGTGCAGCAATTTGGAAGCCATTATCAATCAAGTTCATCGCATGGTATATTGAAAGATAAATTTCTAACCTATATTATGTCCTTTGCAACATATCCTACTAAAACCATGAGCAAAATCCATAAAAATATTGGTCACTAGGGCCTGAAGACCTCGAAAAACAACCTCTAGATCTACTTGCACTCAACCTAGATGAAACGCTTATACAATCGCTTAAAAAAAATCTTGTTCACACATAGGGATGTGCTAGGATATCTATTGCTCCAAATAATATAAACATTGGTGGAGACATTCTAGGATTGATCATGCACCTACTCTCAAACTTTCAGCTCAATCGAAGTTCGGATGAGTGAAATATGGCCAAAACAAGTTTGGAAGTTTGGGAAATCCTACAAAAAATATTTTCATATAATCATATCAATATAGAGTCTTTATCATATATCAAATTGAAAGAGTATTGACATATTTTAAGAGATTCTAAACCAACTCATACTTTTATATAAAAATTGACAAATAAAAAATTTGAAGCATCTTTTCAAGTTCATTTGTAGTTTGTTTGATTTCCTCTATTTCAATAAGGTTACTAATAGAAATCCATGATCCAAAGTTTTTAATCACATTAATATAATCTTTCAAAATTTAGAAATTTAAAAGCTAAGCACACCTAAGCCAATTTTTGTCATTTTTAATAAAAGATAAATGAATAAGTCTTCAACCAAGCATTAAAGCAAAACCTTCCATAATCCTCATTGGTTGATCATCAAACATGTTTCTTTGTCAAATACAAACTATCTAATCTAAAGTTTTATGTTGACAATATTGTAGGTAGGGTTCTTTTTCTAAATAAATTATTGCACCAAGAGAGCCTATATATCTTTGAAGTAACTTATTTTATCAATTCTTTCCTTGATATTTGCATAATATCCACCTAATTTTTCTCCCTAAGGCCAAATTCATAAGTCTCCAATTCCATCATCCTAATCCTCTAATACTCTTTGTTTTGCAAATATTATCCCACTTACAAAGAAAAAAATTAGATATTATCTTTGAATTATATCAATTTATGATGTTATACCTATTGGGTATCATGAAAGAGACATCATATAAATAGGGATTGATTGCAATGTAGTATTTATAAATTGTAACCTTCTCATAATTGATAAGAACTTATGTTTCCAACCTACTAAATAGACTTTCATTCTATCCAAATAAGAGACCCAAATATCCTTTCTATATCCTTTATGAGGGAAAATAATATCCAAGAAGGTTGATATAATATTATTAATTTTAAAAACTAAACTATCCATAATAATTCATTGTCAATCTAGGGAAGTGTGAATTAAAAAATCCTATATTTTGTAGTAATATCCACTTTTTAGTAGCCTTTTTCATAGCATGATAATATATATTTAAATCCATGGCTTCATTGATTGAGTGATGGCCTAAAATAAAAGTTTCATCAACAAATTAGAGATGAGATTTGAAGGGACCATTTTTTGCAACCTATATACCTTTGATTTTTATTTACTTTCTTTCTTTTAGAAATTTCTCCTTAATACCTCTATAAGAATAATTAATATTTAAGGATATAGTGGATCACCTCGGAGGAGTCCACAAGATGACTTAATTTAATCACTAGGAGAATAGTTACTCAAAATAGATTATTTCACAGTGTTATAACAATTTTTGATCCACTCATACAAATTGTAGTCAAAACTAAACTTCTTGAGAATATCATGTAGAAAACTCCAAGAAACCCTATCTTATGCTTTGTTCATAGCTAGTTTCATAAGGATAATTGACTTTTCATGGAATGAAGAGAATGCGTGGCCTCCTATACAATGATTATATCATTAATATTTTTTTTACCATGAACAAAGGATATTATTCATATGAGATAACATAATGTAGAATACCTTTCAACATATTCACCATAATTTTGAAACGGTATTATAAATCATATTACAAAGAATTGTTAGAAAAAAATTATCAATATATTTTATCTTTCCTTTATTGGGGTTTTGAAAAAATAATCTAATTCATGGCCAAGAGTCTGTATTGCTTGATGTATTGGATAGGCCTAATGGAATTTCATTGTACAATGTATTAATTATTTTGTAATATTTTACTATGTAAGCCTCGTGAGCCATGGTTAAAATTGTTATGTAAGCCTCTTGTTATGTTGGCATAGGTAAAACATTATGATGTAATGAGGGTTTTTATATTACTATAAATACCCCCCACACTCATTTTATTTATTAGAGTGTTGTGAAATTTTATGCTCCAAAAATAATATAGTTATAAATTATGTTATTGACAATAAAAACATGAAAACATGTTATAATGGTCAACACTTTGGATCATGTTGAGTATAGAAATCCCTCCTTATTTCCACAACATATAAACTATGTTACTATAGGCTATGATCTAGTATTTTCGATAGGTTGATTGACTGTTGTTGAATATTTAGTACTACATATATATAATAATTTTAGATCAATGATTTATAATTCGATTAGTTTAATAATGGAGGTTTTGGGACCTTAAGTAGAGGTTTAAGGTTTGAATCATATTGGATAAGGTTATACACCATGCTAAGTATAACATCTTCACAAGAGTTATCTCATATAGACTATGGCTTCATAGACCTCAAATAATACTTTACCCTTTAGTTTTTTACCCTTTCAATTTCCTAGTATCATGGTCCACCTCATATAATCATTGTGTTTTAATAAAGTTTGTCCACCTCACACCATTAATTTAAAAAAATATATCTTTAACCTTTTCATGCTTTCAATACACTAGAACCATGATCCACCTTATTATGTTTCAATAAAGGTTGTATATCTCACACTATTTAACTGATAATCATTATGTTTTAAAAAAAATATCATTAGACCTTTTGTTTTAATCGTATTTCACTATATTGAAAAGTGGATATGAACTATAATGATGACAAATCCACTCCTAGGATATATGTAATACTTGTTAACATAAGTTCAATTTTTACAACTTAAAGTAGAATATAACTAAAATAAAGGATATAATTTAGAGCATAGCCTTACTTAAGGCAATATGGTGAAGTAAATTGATTTTGAAGTAGACAAAAAAAGTTTATTTTGTATTACATAATAAAACAACCTTATCTCTATAAATGTTATCCTATATAACTTATAGTAGATGTTAAAAATCACTTTACCCTATACATTTTACCTTTTAATTTTTAATACCCTAAAATGATAGTCTGCCTTGCATAATTATTGTGTTTAATGAAAACAAACACTTCACACTATTTAACTCATAATCATTATGATTGAACAAAAATATCATTAAATTTATCATTTTAAGCATTAGTCACTACATTGAAAAGAGAATATGAATTACAATGTTGACAGCTCCACTATGTGTGTATATAGTTAATTTTTTACAATTTAAATTAACTTATAAGAAAAATAAAGTATATAATTTAAAGTATAGCTTTACCTAAGTAAAAATGGAGAAGTGTGGATAAAAGTTTCTATTTTGTCTCTTATAACAACTACATTTTGCAACAATATTGTTTGATATGAGATAAGATTGCTACAGTAATTTCTTGATTATTTTAATTGATCATAAACATAATTATATATATTTATGAAACCATGGTTGGGAAATACCATTGGCCCAAAACTAGGAGATGATAGGAAGAAACGAGCCAAATAGATAAGGTCTTGAAATTTTTGTAGGATAGGCTTCACAAATATTTCAAAAGGCTACTATTTAAAAGCCTATAAAATACTAACAACTTTACTTTAAAATATAATTAATTAAATTTAATGAACTCTAGAATTTAATATATATTTATTTAATTAATCCCTAGAATTCTTCCCAACCACAAAAGTATTAGACTACAATGTGTTACGAAAGGGGAGATATTCATTTTAAAGATCACAAGAACTAGAAGATAAACCACCTAAACTTTGATGTTTAAGTAGCCTGAGTAGGTATTTACAAGAAATGAAAATATTGATTCCATGAGATTAGGATCAGAAACAGCTTTACAATGAGTATATATAAGGAAATACACATGACTAGTTTGATGCCTCAATTTATGAGAAAAGCAGAGTCTCATCGATCACAAAAGACAACTGATTCATTTTTACAAGTTGAACTTCGAGGAATATTCCCATGGAATATTCAATCAAATACACTTTTATTTTAAAAATTACATTTCCATCCTACATTTTCAAACATATATATATTTACAAAATGATCAAATATAAGGATATAAGTCCTTCCCCATAATGCATGTGGGATAATGGTCATGCAAGAAAACATGGTCCGTATATGTGGCAAAAAGACTATGGTACCTACATGTACAACAATGAGTGAAAATAAGTGCCTAGGTGGTATTGCATTAGGATTTCTAGGTACTCTAAGATGTCCGCTACATGGAGGGACTCACATAACTTCCTTTCCATGCACACATTAAGGAAGCACATGACACTAAATATGGCTAAGAAAATAGAGGAATGCAACGATGGAATGTTTGTCCTACATTTTGAAAACAAAACCCATAAAGGAGGTTCTATTGTAGGGTGTAGGCATTTTGATAATTTGGATGAAAATACATATATATGTGTGATTTATTTATTGTAATTATAGGACCAAGGGGTTCAAATTCAAAGACCACACTAGAGGAGGGTGACACCATCAACAATAAACTACTCAGTTGGATGGATGCAGTTAGGGACATCGATATATATATATATATATATATTCTTCTATAAAACCATGGATCAACAGGATATGCAAGTACTACTGTAAGATTGGATTAGTGTGTAGAGTCGAACATCTATAAAATGGGATGGATGATGAGGATTGATGTTAGATCTTTCATATGACCCCTCTAGTAGTTCCTAGCTAGGTTTGCATAGTTTATTTCTAGCAAATTCATATTGTAAGTGAGTCTCCTTCTCACATGCACTTGTGGGCACTAGTTGTCTTCTAGTTGTCATTTAGAGTGTTAGTAAGTGTGAACTCAAAGTAGGAAGTGTGTACTTCAAGATAGCTAAAATGGATCTTCTAGTTAGCAATCTTAACTTAGAAGTTTACGTGCATTCTCCTTTGCACCTTTGTAGCTTTTGGTTAAGCATATTGAATCAAATCCATGATTTCATGGGTTGGTTATGTATTTTGGGCCATTAGTGCCTATATATTGAATTGTAAATAATAGAACACTTAGTTGGATTTTCAATCCTTTTCATTGGTATCAGAGCCTAGTTCATGTTTCCACTAGGGCTTGTGAGGTGAGAGGATAGGAGATAGAATTATTATGAGAAACATTTTCTCATTGAGGACTCGGTTTAAGCCCAAAGGGAGCTTGAAAACCATTCGGAGAAGGAAGTTCCTTCGTCGACAAACCCCTCGTTCCAACTTTTTGCTTATTCTTAAGAGGTATAGGAAAATTTTGCCCCAGAGTTATTCGTATACTGATCCTTGGAAGGGATTGGATCGTAGTTATGGTCCAATTAGGATTAGGGAGCCATTTGACCCTACTGCCCCCCCCCATTTTTGAGTACTGAAGAGCTCCAGGAGGCCATCAAACGTAGGTCATGTGTCGACTTAGATCTGGGTGCCTTTCAAACGTTGGTCGTGTGTCGACCGGATCTTGGAAGGAGAGCTACTGAAGGAAGGTTGTTTTGTTTATTTTTGCAAATTAAGCTTTTCAAGTTTTGAAATTAACCCCCCTGGTTAATTTTTTAAATTTTTCCAGTTTGTGTTAGAAAGGCTTCATTTTTTTATTAATATATTATCTTTTAATATATTAATTTAAAACTATTGTAATATATATATATATATATATATATATATATATTGCAAATTTACTGTAATTTTTTTTTACAGCAGCACACTTCAGCTGCCTTCGGTCGCGTTCGACAGCCTACGGCAGCATTCGACACTGCTGTCGGGCTTGCCGTAGCCTATCAGTTGACTGTCGTTGGGCAGTATCTGACGGCAATCGTTGTCCTCTGGACAGCGATCGCAGCATCACCTGACATCCTGTTAGGGCTGACAGCAGATCTACTGCCAGCCTGACAGCACCAGGCGCTATCAGCCGTGGCCATCGTTGTCTGTCGACAGCACTGATCGTCGGCCCATCAGCCTGACAAGTTTGTTAGGCTACGGCCCCGATGCAGTAGGCCCAGCTAGTCGCTGCAGCGCCTGACAGTTTTGTCAGGCTGTAGGCTGGGCTGCCTATGATGCGTAGCGCCTGACAGGCGGCTGCACGGCCTGCGGACTGCAGTGCCGAGCAGGCAGTGTCTGTCAGACGTCTACCGGGCCTGCGACTGGTAGTGCCTAGGGTCAGCCGCAGTTGGCCAAGGGCCGCTGCGGGCTTGGAGCCCGAAATTCTTCAATTTTTGTGCATGGCCAGGGTGCACGAATTTTTTTAATTTGCACTGGAGTTTGTGCATGGCCTAAGTGCACAAAAATAAGTGCACAAGAAATTGGTGTTAAATTCTGCATGATTTTATTATTAAAATTTTCTAGACTTAACTGGATCTTGTTGTTGGATTATCTGCTCGGGAAGCGTGAACAGGAGTTTTGCCTCGAGAAGTGTGCCACAGTGGTAGCCGAATTTCATGCAGAATTTGGAAGGGTAAAATTTTATTGTAATTTTTATTTTTTTACTATTTAAGGTAGCTTGTTAAATTTAATTTTTATTAATTTAATTTTTAATAACTTAATTAAAATTCATTAATCTTTGATTTAATGAAATTTAATTTTTTTAATTAAGTTATTTTTAAATTAATAATTGTTAAATTGCACCTTAGATTAGTTTAAAAATTGCAAAATTTTCAGCCTTAGGAGTAAAATTTTCAAATTTTGAAGCACTCCATTGTAACAAGGAAAAAGTCCCATTTTTCTTTCCTTGATTAGTGCTGTCTCATTTTTACTCCTGGCTTATACCCGGGAACACATGGCTTCTGACTTGGCTGCCCAAGTGGCAGAATTGGCCCATGTTGTAAACACTTTGGCCGATAAGGCTAATGACACTACCATGGCAGAAGTCCTTGGCAAACTTGCCATGAAGGTAAATGATAAGCTTAATGAAGTTACCTTAGTAAATGTAAGTTCTTCAGAAGGGGCTCGTGATGCTCTGTTCATCACTCGAGCCCACTTACTTCACAACTTTGCAATTGATTGTATAGTGGATAATGGATTGTAGAAAAATCTAATTGCGAGGTCCATTGTCGAGCGTTTGAAGTTACCTATGGAGCCTCATCCTCAACCTTATTCTTTGGGTTGGAAGGATAGTGGAAGAGGCTCAGAAATCACTCACACTTGCACATTAAAATTTGCACTTGGCCCACATTTCATAGATCAAGTCACTTGTCATGTGACTCCTATGGATTTTTGTGGGATTTTGCTTGGACAACCTTTTCAGTATGATAGGAGAGCTGTTTATGATGCTTTTAAAAGAACCTACACACTTCAAAAAGATGATAATGTATTTCTCATTAAAAGCACCAACACTCCTAATATCATTCTAAGTTCCAAGCAAACGAAAAGAGTAATTAAGAAAGGTGGTGATGTTGCTCTAAGTTTCATTCGCTCTCAAAACACTTCTACATCTACATCCGTTACAAAGCAACACTCTTCAATGGATAAAATATTGCAAAGTTATTCACACATATTTCAGGAGCCAAAGTCTCTTCCTCCAATTTGCACAATTCATCACAGCATTGAAATAATTCCAGGTTCTTCTCTTCCTAATGCTCCCATGTATAGACAATCTATTTTGCAAAATGAAAAAATAAAAATGCAAATAGAAGATTTGTTGTCTAAGGGTTTCATTAAGGAAAGTACTTCTGCTTGTGCCTCACCTATTTTGTTAGTTCTTAAGAAATATGGCACTTGGAGATTATGCATTGATTTTCGTGCTTTGAATAGAATTTTTGTGAAGAATAGATATCCCTTACCCCGCATTGATGATTTATTAGATCAGCTTCAAGGAGCTAAGTTCTTTTCAAAAATAGATCTCAAAAGTGGATATCATCAAGTGCGTATCCAAGTTGAGGATGCCTGGAAGACATCTTTCAAGACGAATATGGGCCTCTTTGAATGGTTGGTCATGCCCTTCGGTCTTACTAATGCTCCTGCAACCTTCATGAGGTTGATGAATGATGTATTTCGTGAAGTCCTTGACAAATTTGTCATTATATATCTTGATGATATATTGATTTTCTCAAAAACTTGGGAGGAACACCTTAGGCATATCCAGCAAACCCTTGATCTTCTTGTGAAGAATCAATTATATGCCAATTCTTCCAAGTGTTCTTTTGACAATACTTCAGTTTCTTACCTTGGCTATGTGATTAGTGAGAGTGGAATTCAGGTAGATCCCATAAAAGTTGATGTTTTGCTTAAGTGGTCCCCTCCGACAACTCTCACTGAGTTAAGGAGTTTCCTAGGACTTGTGAATTTTTATCGCAAGTTCTTTCCTCAATATTCCACCCTTATAGCTCCATTGCATTATCTCACTAAGTCCAAAACTCCATTTCATTGGGAGAAAAGCCAAGAAGTTGCCTTTGAGAAACTCAAAAATAAATTGTGTACAACACCTGTGTTAACTTTACCTGACCTTTCTCAACCTTTTGAGATTGAAACAGATGCCTCTAAAGTTGCCTTAGGAGCTGTGCTCAAACAGAATGGTCATCCAGTTGCTTATCATTTAGAAACTTTTTCTGCTACTAAGTTGAACTATTCTACATATGACAAGGAGTTGTATGCTTTAGTTCAAGCTATTAAGTATTGGAGACACTATCTTTTGGGAAAAGATACAATAGTACACACTGATTATATGCCTCTCAAGTTTTTAAAATCTCAAAGTAAAATTGAAGAATCAAAACATATGAAGTGGGCCTCTTACCTCCAACAATTTCACTTGGTGATAAAGTACAAAAAGGGGAAGAGTAATACTATTGCTGATTGTTTGAGTAGGCCTCCAGCCGCTCTTGCCTTAACAGTTATGTCCACTTCGCACTTGGGATTTCAAACTTGGCCTAATTAGTATTCTCAGGATCCTGATTTTGGAAAAATATTTGAGCAAGTGAGTAAGCCTTCTTCTTCCAATTTGCGTCATTTCCAAGATTTCTACATCAAAGAAGGACTTCTTTACAAATTGGACAAGGTTTGTGTTCCTTGTGAGCCTAGAGTGTCACTTCTTAAGGAAGATCATTCTACACTCTATGGTGGTCACTTTGGGAAGCATAAAACACTTCATCATTTGCAACAATTTTTCTATTGGCCAAAAATGCAGAGGGATGTGTTGAGATTCCTCAAACAGTGTGTAGTTTGTTGTCGCTCAAAACCAGCTAATAGGAAGTTTGGTTTAGGCATGCCTTTGCCCATTCCTTCCCGTCCTTGGGAAAGCATTTCCATGGACTTGGTTAGTGGTTTTCCTATGACAGTGCACCAACATGATTGTGTGTTCATGGTGGTTGATAGATTCAGCAAAATGGCTAAGTTTATTCCATGCCGCAAGACAAGTTCTGCATCAGACTTAGCTCAATTTTTCTTTGACAACATTTGGCGTTCCTTTGGTCTACCTACCAGCATCATCTCGGATCATGATTCACGCTTTGTGGGTTACTTTTGGCATTCTTTGTGGAATATTTTGGGAGTTTCCCTTAACTTTTCTATCGCCTAGCATCCGCAGTTCGATGGGCAGACTGAAGTGGTAAACTGTACACTTGTGCAAAGTTTGTGAATCTATCATCATGCTTCACCAACAAAGTGGGACTTGAGTCTCACGCATATTGAACATGCCTATAATAGGGCCCTACATTCTTCTACAGGTCATTCACCCTTTGAAGTTTGTATGGGATTTTAGCCCTTGGCACCTTATGAGTTACCTTTGTATTTGCCTTCTCCGATCACTTCACATCTTCAAAAGGAGCAATACAAGGCACACTCATTTGTTCAACACTTGCACAATCTTCAATCAAATGTGGTTGAGATTTTGCAAAAGACACAACAGCAGCAGAAAAAGGCCATGGATCGACATCAAATTCCTCATCCATTTCAGGTTGGTGATAAAGTTTGGTTGCATCTTGACAAGCGGCGTTTCACTGATAAGACTCATAGAAAAATCAAACCAATTCACTATGGACCTTATATTATTCTTCAGCAGGTGTCCGAGAATGCTTTTCTCCTTAATCTTCCTGCACACTTGGTAATTCATGACGTCGTCAATGTAGATCTTTTGAAGTTGTACTTTGACTCTACATTGGAGACTGCACCAGCTATCAGTCATCCTGTGGACGTGGTTCCTGAAGCTCAGTTACCATTGCATGCGGATCAGATCTATGACACGAAGACTCGACGGACTCGCCAGGGGTCTACCACCTCATATCTTGTGGCTCGGCGAGGACAGATGTCGCATCAGGCTCGTTGGATTTCTTTTCATCAGATGTCCCGTGACTTTCCTATTCTTCTGAAAGCATTGGAGTCCAATGCTTCTATTGTGGGGAGGCATGATGAGGATTGATGTTAGATATTTCATATGACCCCTCTAGTAGTTCCTAGCTAGGTTTGCATAGTTTATTTCTAGCAAATTCATATTGTAAGTGAGTCTCCTTCTCACATGCACTTGTGGGCACTAGTTGTCTTCTAGTTGTCATTTAGAGTGTTAGTTAGTAAGTGTGAACTCAAAGTAGGAAGTGTGTACTTCAAGATAGCTAAAATGGATCTTCTAGTTAGCAATCTTAACTTAGAAGTTTACATGCATTCTCCTTTGCACCTTTGTAGCTTTTGGTTAAGCATATTGAATCAAATCCATGATTTCATGGGTTGGTTATGTATTTTGGGCCATTAGTGCCTATATATTGAATTGTAAATAATAGAACACTTAGTTGGATTTTCAATCCTTTTCAATGGAGGATAAATATTGAGCCCCAATTCTATAAGAGGCAATGATATCTCTTATAGGTAGAAAGTACAGTTGTAAAAATGAAAATACCTAATAAAATTATAAATACCAGGTGAAGGTGATAAGGGAGACCATGATAGTGGTAACAGAGGTGGCAACCAAGATGGTAAGGTTAGCTTGTGCAAGCAGGTGATGGCCTATGCAAGCAGAATGTTCATAATGTTATGGTGGTAACTTTATTGACCCATTTATCTTGATACCCTTTCCATATCTATGTTTAAGACATCATTAGATAATGGATGAAATAACCAATGCATCAAATAAATATCATGAAGATTTTATTATAGCTCATTCAAAGACCTATCAAAAATATGTCTAGCTCTATTTGGAGGTATCTTAGTGCATCACAACTTAGATGTGATAAATGGATCCTTACAATCGTTGCCTACATTCATGGAATCCTTCAACCTATGTCCCACCTCTTCTTATTTCAAGTCTTCATCAGATAGACCTTCAAATTCTTCATGAATATAGCAACATTATCTAATGGTAAGACAATTGGATTATGGACCATATTTCATGATTTGAATCTAGGTGCTACTTCAATAGGAAATAACATGTCACACTCACCAATTTCATGTGAATTTTAGGAGTAGTCTCTTTAATAACTTGCTTGGAGTCCTCAAAAATGAGGATCTCATTCCAATCCATGTCATCCATATTTTACATGGTCACTATTATCTTAGCACGAAGATCTTTGGCTCATTGTACTAATTTTTCAGAGAGATATCCATGAAAGGATCCTAACTAGGATCAGGGTGCTTTGATACTAGATGATATGGAATAAGATTGCTACAATACTTTCTTGATTATTTATATTGATCACAACCATATTCATATACATTTACAAAACCATGATTAAGCAAAACCATTGACCCAAAACTAGGAGGAGAGTGAAAGAGATAAGCTTGAAAAAGAAGGCCCTAACAAATTTGTAAGATAGACCTGACAAATTGGCCTAATAAAATTTTCAAAAAGCAACTTTTCATAAACCTATTTAAAACACAACAAATTTAAATTAAAACCTAATTAATTAAAATTATTTAAACCTAACATTTAATTAATATTTAATTAATTAATCTCTATCTTCTAGATGATATGAGTCAAGATTTCTATAATATTTGTCTAAGTATTTTTATTTATCACAAACATATTTATATACATTTACAAAACTATGATTGAACAAAACCATTAAACTAAAACCAAAAGTAGAGTAAAAAAAATAAACTCGCCAAATAAAACCTCGATAAATTTATAAAATAGGCCTAAACTTGCCTTAAATTTTTTTAAAAAGCTTCTTTTTAAAAGCCTATTAAATCTTTACAACTTTAATTTAAAATCTAATTAATTAAATTTAATGAAACATAAAATTTAATTATTAATTAATTAATTATTTCCTATCATTTTTTTTTTTTTTGGTGGTGGCCACAAGGGATAAATAGACTGTGACCACGAGGAACCATTACATAACATATCCGCAACATGTGAGGCGAGAGATTAGAACCTGGGCCTCTCACCAACTAGAGAGGTTTAACTACCCACTTGCTCTCCAACTCCTCTACATGGGCGGATCAAATTGTTCGATTGCCTCTGGCAATTATTTCCTATCATTGTTATATCATGAAGTGAGAACTCGAGATAACATACCTTAGTAGATGAAATCTAACCTCTCAAAATTACCTTTTACTTTATTTATATATATTAAGGAAAAAATACCTCTATAAATCGTAATTTGTTAAATAAAAATAATGAAATCTAACTATTTAAAAAAACTAAAAAAACAACACACAAAGCATAGGAAAACTTACTGTAACTTAGCATCACTAAATGGACACATGACTGAATGATTTAAAAAAAAAAACAATAAGCCATATAGAAGGAAAAGAAAAGCTTAAGCAATTACCTTCCCTAATATAATGCGATCTCTGAATCGAGTGTATAATTGTGTCGTTTGTAAAAGTTCAGGTTTAACATATTTCTCTCGTGTTAGGCAGGGGAACATAAAAATCTAAAGCAATCTGTCCTTTTGTTTCTAGTAATACCTATTTCTAAGCATGGAAATGCAGGAACAGCGAATCAAATTATTGTTGGAAGAATTATACAACCCCTTGATTTTGCTTTATGTGCTACTAAATAAATTAATTTTAGAGAACCGTCGCATCCGTCCAGTAACTTCAACCTATCAACTAAATCATTAGGTGGAGGAGGCCTATCCGTCCAGTAACTTCAACCTATCAACTAAATCATTAGGTGGAGGAGGCCTATCTAGGTTGTATAGATTGTCAAAGTTTTAGATAATATTTTTTATAATCTGTTTTATAGTACAGTTTAATGGTTTAGCTTTTGATCTTTTTAAAGTTTAAATTTAAATTGTGCTGTATGTGTAGTTGTGTATTAAATTTTTTATTAATAAGTTTAGCTCTTTTCTTTATGAAAGGTTATAGTGAGATGATGATGCCCAACCTAAAGTGTAGTTGTTTCTCACACTAATCAAATCTAAAAATAAAAAACATGTATCTTATAATACCTTTTATAATATGTTGTATGTTCTTATTTATTTTATTTAAGGGTAGATAAATTCAAACTACACCAAATTTAATATAAGAGTATATATATATATATATATAGCTTTGCAAGATCTAAGATTAAGTTGAAAAGTAAATACGGTTGTAATTGTAATAGGGAGAGTAAGTTATCAACAAACTCATAATGAAATTGAATAACAACAATGGAATCCATGAAATTAAAGTGACAAAGAATCACAAGAAGATAAAAGGAAAATGCCATAATTTTCACCTATTCCACAAAAGGATGGTGTCGATGATTCAAAGAAAAATTCTAATTAACTTCAAGGAGTGAGTACAATGTAGGTCTTATAAAGTGTAGTTTTGACTTCCTCGAGGACAAAATATGTCTATAATGGATTTCATGGATTTCATTTATAGAAAGAATTTACCCCAAAGTTACCTTGGGTGACAAGCTCTTACGATCTTATAAAGAAAAATATTTGGATCATCTTTAGAAAAGTCATGTCCTCCAAAATTTAGCTCTAAATACATTCCTAAATACATGCCAAAACATCACTTTTCAAAAGTCTTCCTTAGGATTTGCATATCTTATTTTTACATCTATACTTATCTCTGAGTGATTCACTCTAGTAGGTAAGTGAATTACTCTAGTCTAGGAGCATCTTGCTTTAGTTTGCTATCTCTTTGATCCTATGAACCAATCAATTCCATCTTTATAGTGGTTAATTTCTGTGAACCAAATACACTATTTGGATTAAATTGGTCCTCTGATCTTTGTTTAGCACAATCTAGGTCTTTGTGGCACTAACTAATTGACCTAAAAACTTTTTTGCAACTCTAAAATTAATGGAAATCCAAGTTGCAACCTGATACTACATTCGAATAATAACTTGGGTATATCTTCTATAAGACCTGTAAATATCAAATAGCATTTATTGATAGAAATTTATTTCTCAAAGATCTCACTAAAGCTCTATTTGCTATGGAGAAGTTAAAGCACCTGGAATTGATGGTCTACTAGTTTTTTATTAATATGGTATATTAGAAAAGTAGATTTTTAAATGTGGTCTAGTACATTCCAAAAGAACCTAGAGTCTAAACGAGGAATCATTCCAAAGATCAAAGTTTATCCTCCATGGACCTTTGGGCTAATAATATAGATCATCTTTCTTCGGATAACACACGGTGTTGAAATCCATAATCGCTACGAGATAGTAGTTGCATGCACCAAACACTCTGATAGGTAGGCCAAAGGAATCAAATCATGATACCAAAGATTCAAAATTTTTATCCAATTGAATTCTATCTAATATGTTGCTATTAGTAGTAGGAGGACATCAAATGAACTTGAAAAATACCACTAGGTATTTCAATAAATTCTTAGACAAGGAGAAGCTCAATTTTTTGCTATATGAATGTAGAAACATGGGCGATGTGTTACCAAAGTGTCATGTTGGCATTAAATATTTCAACGATAGTGCAAGGGATACCTTGAGCATTTTAGCATTCATGATTGGCTTGGATGATGACAAGAATGTGATTTAGGCCCAATTGGGCATCATTCACATGATGAAATAAACATCCAAAAGAGAAAAGATGGTTTTTATTTTAGAAAATTCATCAATGATTAGATTCACAAAGGATTATCAAATTTTTAGAGCTCCTGAATTTTGAGATACCCTTAATTTCTAGCTCACTTGATTTTATATCAAACTCAAGCTGGTACTTGTGCTTGAATTTGAAGAGTGTTGACGAGAGTGATCTCGAGCAACCTATTTTTCTATAGACAAGGGCCTTGAACAAGGCCTCTTTCTACTATAGTTTTGTCAAAGTTTTTTAATGCTAACGTTAGCCACTCAGGATAACTTCTCTTCCACATTCCCCAATGGATAACTTCTCTTTGTGAGGGGGTGCTTAAAGACTTAGGCTTGCAAAATTTATCTGTTTCTCTTCAATCAAATCCTACCTCATATCCTAGATACACATGGTATGACTAGAATATATGCTACCATCAAAACCTTGTTGTTCCTCACATATTTCCACTTTGTGAACTTCTTATGAAGGAAATGCATACCTCTCCCACTGTAGGTCATTTAGGATTCCTTAAAATATATGAAATGATTAAGTGTACCTTTTTAGTAAGGGTATGAAGAAGGACATACACAATTTTGTAGTAGCTTGTGACACCTATCAATGGATGAAAGGTAAAATAGTGCATTCTTTAGACACTCTACAACCATTTCCAATTCTTGTATAGGTTTGGATAGACATTTCAATGAATTTCATTGAAGAGTTACTTATGTATTAGGGTAAATCAATTATTTTTGTGGTAATAAATTGTCTTTCAAAGTATGCACATTTTGCTCCCTCTCCCATCCTTACATAATCTTTATCATTGCTCAAAATTTCCTTAATTCTATTTTCTACCTTTATGGTATGCCTATCTCCATTGTGTCTGATCATAACCCTAAATTCACTAGTAATTTTTGGTAAGAATTATTTATGTTTTAGGGAACTAGGCTAAATATGAGTTCAGCTTACCATCCACAAATAGATGGCCAAACTAATATTTTTAACAAGTATTTAGAGACCTATATTTTTTCTTTACCTCTGATCATCCTACATAATGGGCAAAGTGGCTTCCCTTGGCCGAGTGGTGGTATAATAATTTTTATCACACGATGATCAAGATCACTCCTTGTTGGGTGATAATTTTGCCCAATTGCAAAATTACACTAACAGTTAGGGAATTGATGAAACTTTCCCTCTCTTGCAAAGAAATTTAATATTTCTCCAAGGTTTCATGTTAAAGCAATGCACATGTAAAGAATTAAGATGATGTTAATCCAAAATAGTGCTGAAATGAATTCATGGATGCAAGTGAATGTAAACAAGGTGTGGTGAATTATTGTCCTAGTGAAATTGAAATGTGCCACTACTTATTTTCCTTGATTATCTAGCATTAATGTGATCTCCCTAAACCCTTTTAGTCCAATTTATTTATCTTGAAATTTAATGATCAAAACAAATGAGGAAAATGTTGTGGATATGCCACTTCCTTTTAGCAACCGTGCATTTATATGAGATTGATTTTTAAAGTCAGTAGTTTCATTTTATCTGAGATTTAAGTGTCCCACTAAAGTTAAGTTAGTGGGGTTAGTAAAGTTAGTCTGGTTAGCATTTCTTTGTTATCTAACCTTAATGTGAGATTGTAGGTTAGTTGTTAGCAAGTTATTTTTATCTTGAGATTCTAAATGAAGAAACAGAAAGAACATGTTGTGGTTGCCCACTTCCTTTTAGTCTGGAAATTTATGTGCTTTGAAGTTAGAAACCCTTCCTAAAATAAATTTTATCTTTGGTTATTCAAATGTGTGCTTTGTGGGACCTTTCTCTACTTGTAAATATTTTTCAAATAGCATATTAAAACCAAAAAAATAATAGTCACTCTTTGCCATCCAGAAATTTGTGCACTCCAATTCTGATTTTGAGTCAAAAATTTTAATGTTTTGTAGAAAATGAAATGAAAGTAGAACATAAATTTGAAAAGTAAAACTCAAAACATGAAAACTAATTAATACTGGACAATGAATGTAAAGTCTCAAATCTATGCTACCCCAACCAACAATTCTAGATTTAGTAAGGTCTACTAGGAAATAACCCGCCTTGATTAAACCTACAAATGCATAATTTAAAGCAAATCAAGTGCTAGCTTCTAGGAATTATATAAAATTTGCATCTCTTAACATTCATGCAATTTAAACCCTGTTACAGCATCAAAATCACATATAAGTCAAAAAATATGCAATGTAAAAAGATATTTCATTAAAATCCTATTCCTTGCAACCTCTTCTAGAAGTTCTCACAAGGTGCACATTTTGAGCTATTACATTCACAAAACCCAACAAAAAATGGCAGCCTTTCGGTACTCTGGTTTCTAGCCCCTTGTAAATGTGTCTTCGATCAGTATTTAAGAGTCCCTCTCTAACCTCTTCATTTCTCTGACTTCTGAAATGTCTCTCTTTTCTTTTGGTAACGCTTCCTTTGAGAGCGACCACAACCTTCTCTTTGCACGTGACTTTGACCTCGTAACATTTCTCAAAATGCTTCCTTCGTTTAATTTCATGATGTGGTAGCATAGTAAATATTATGCACATAGCCTGCATGCTAATTAAAACATTCATAGTTTTTAACTTTATTAATGACAAAGCCTTTCAAAGCTTAAGCATAGTCTACGTGGTCCCCAGTATTTTTCCTTCGGTGCTCCTTTTGTTTGTTGGATTTCGAGATGCATTATGCCACGACACCCGTCTTCAAATTCGTAATGCACCCGATTGAGTAGATTGATGCGTTACAGCCACTGTGCTTTCTGTATCTGGTCGACTCCCTTTGTAACTCTCACACATTTTTGAATAATATTCTTAACGCATGCGATGGCCGTTTAGTTTCACTGTAACTCCCTCTCTCCCCAACACTTCCTCTACCAAACACATGCATACGCTTCCTTTTGAAATACCTCGAAATGCCTTCATATCCTTATATGCACGTGTATCCTTTCAGATGAATGCCCGGTTTAACATGTGCTTGTTGTGTGATGTACGGTCAATTCACCTACACTAGTGATTCCTTGGATATTCTGATGCAAAACAACTACCATGCCTACATATTTTTTTGTTGGCCATGTGGCCCTCCACAAAACTCCCTATCGTGTGCACATATTGTACCTCTTGTGGGTTATGTCATCGATATCAAATCCCTGCATAACCGATGTCCCTATTCCTAGTTAATAAATAGTTTACCCCCTTGGTTAGATCTGCACTATGCTCACCAAACCTTTATTTCAAAACATGGGGGACATTACCATCCTAGTCGCTGCAGTTCCTCATTACTGCTCAGTAATTGTCCCTTGCTCGCAGTGACGATTTCCTTCATTGTCACATTGGTTTCACATTAAAACACATAGCCAAATTACCTGTCCATGATCTCGATCCTTGATGAATACACACTGTGTTCTCTCCATATGGGTTTTGCAATCCATGTAGCTCATTCGTCGCACTGGCCAATGACACAAAGTCCATCGATAACTTGCCATTCGCACATACCTTTTAAAATTTGCATATGGATTTTTCGTCATCCTTATTCATCCATGGTGGCAAAAAAATCCATATGCAAATGATCTCATTCGGTCCTAGTTGGAGTAATACGTCCGCGGGGTTACGATTTTTGAGTTTGTCTAACGTAGTTTAGGTCCATGAAATCCACGTAGGCTCAATTCCATAGCCTCTAGATGATTCATTGCCACACTATCATTGTCCAAAATGGCCTCCTCGTCAATTTTCGTACCATGTCTATGTCGACTAGACATATTACTTCTACGTCTTCGACCTATCCGCGATTTGTATTGCTGACAACATGTCATCTTCGTGGTCTCTTTCATAACCTTATCATAAACTTGATAATAGTAAAACTCTTCCTCTATGATTTCCATGCTGTCGTAGTGACATGAGCCACATTATACATGCATAGTTCTCCTCTGTTGTCCACCATGTCATTGGAATGATGCATTGCTTTCACCTGGAAAGTCATCCACATGGGCCCCACTCTTGCCTGCATTCAACAGTGTCGTGAGACCCCATGAATCCTCCAGCCGTTCACTCTTTCGGCAATCACATTACCTGCACGAAGACACAAAAAGGGCTTTAGTCTTATGAATAGAATAAATTACAAAGCCCTAATATTTGAAATGAATACAAGCCTTTTATCATTATAAATATTATATTCATAGGTTTATTCTTTTCTTTTATTTTATTAATTGCTTATTTTTTATTTATTTTATTATTTAATCAATTTAAATGTCTTACATTTAAATTAACTAATTTTAAATATATATATATATATATATATATATATATATATATATATATATATATATATATTTTTTAGTTTTAAAATTTAAATGGGGCAACTTTGCATGGTTAACAAAAATGGAAAATTTATCAATCATGCACACATCCCCAAACCATGAGATTATTAACAACAATTTAACACCGACAAGATGTCGCAAGAAATCGTCAAAAAACAAGAAATCGATGACAAAAAATCATCGACAAGAAATCGACGACAAAAAATCGTCGACAAGAAATCGATGACAAAATTGATAAATTGACAACAAAAATCGTCACAAAATTGTTGACAGCAAAATGACACACACTATCCCCTGGAACGCACGTGAACTCACAAGACACTCACAAGATAATCAAAATCTTGAAACATGAAAATCAAGAGGTGGGTCCCCAATTTTTGGGGTACGTTGTGGAGCGGCCACAACAAATGGCGACTCTACTGGGAAATGCTCCTGAGCATTTCGGTGAGAACCCAACCTGAAAACCTTAAAAACTCAAACACAAGCATCAAAAAATATCCAAAGAATGAAACTAGACGAGAAATACATGAAGCATTAGAATTATTCAGCGTCAGCTCAATGTGTGCGGTGTGATTCATTCCTTATCATTTGAAATTGATCAACATTCCATCATCTGTTTCACTTATGATTCATGCATATGAGAAGTTATGGATGATTCCTGTAGGATTTAATGTATGGTGAAGATGCTAGAGATATAACAACCTACTTTGCAAAGGCTCAAACTTTCTAGTACCATGAACAAACATATTAAAAATGTCAAACCCTCTTAGGATCAAATATGTGTACTGGGTTCATTTACCAGATCCCAAAGTTGGTTATGTGTCACTATCATCTTGAACCAGTGCATGTGTAAGTGGAATCAGAGCTTTGGGGTATAGGATTCTCAACCTAAGTATGATGAGAATTTAACCCTAACCTTACTACTCTAATTCAAAGTTCATTACCTCATCTTAATCAAAATGATTTAACCTGTTATGGATGAAACTGTCAGGCTAGCCTGTCCGTGTGAGCAGTCAGTGGTCTTGCTTTTAGACAAGACATGTCGCCACACATGAGCCTACTCCACTGCCAATCAGGCGTCTATAGCCCCGGTGGAGATTAACCCCATAGTCCAGGCTTTGGATTTCTTGAATTTTAGGGATGACTACCCATCCTTGTGAGGGACATGTAGTACGATCCTTCCAATCCAATATTAATGGTAATGAAAGTAGGATGAAAAATATTTGCTTTGGAATTTCAAGTCTTGAGGTGTAGATCGCTTCCAATTTCTTAAAGATTGATGGAGGTAAAATAGAAGCTTTGGGGAATCGGATTACTCAACCTAAGCGAGATGAGAATTAGACCCTATCCTTACTACTCCATGAAGGTCAAAGTAGCTTTGGGGAGTTGGATCCTCAACCTAAGTTCGATGGGGATTTAACCCTATCCTTACTACTCGATTTTAGGATTTAAGCACTATGGGAGTGGTGAAAACCACTATTTTCATGGACTATGTTTTGCATGATGGGACAGACAAGAAACACTCCTTTCGCCTCACCTTTTCTTCCAAGTATGGTTTTGACCATTTTGTTCAAGATGCCCTTTAAATATGTGTAGAACGTGTTTGGTTCAAGATAGTTCGGGCATCAGTTTCCAACCTCAGGATCTATTTAATAGATGTTATGTAATGACCCTAAGAGGATTTGACACCTTTTCAATGATTGTCTTTGAAATGTAGATGCAATTGAGATGTAATGTTTATGCAATATGGAATGTAACATGAGATATGGATGAATGCATTGCTCTTCTTGAAATTCGGATGGAGTATACCACCTACTTTGCCATAATTTGCAAAACTGACAACTTCATGCATCACAAGTTTCAAACGATATTCTTTAATGTGTTTGCGATACTCGTGGAGCTTTCTGCAATAAAATTCTGATGTTTCATATTCTCTTTATCTTAGTCAACATTCATAAGGACATAAGTTGACATCTCGCTTTTTTTTTTTTTTTCAAAACAAACCAAAAATGTCCAAAGGACCAACACACAAAACTTAAAACCAAAACTGAAATGCAAACCCAACATCAAAAACCAAAAAATTATATACAAATGTACAATATGGTACAAATCTCACATGACTTAAGGGCTAAAATAATGCTTTAGAACTTGCCCATTAACCGGTAACATCAAATATTTCCCATCCAAAGTTCTTAGTCTGAAAGTATTTTCCCCTAGGATTTCGGAAATTTGATAAGGGCCTAACCAAAGACAATCAAACTTTTTGTGATCCCCTTTCTCCTCATGTTTTTTATCCCACAATAAAACCAAGTCAGAAATCCTAAAAGACTTAATTTTGGCTCTTTTATCAAACCATATTTTAACCACATCTTGATGTTTGCTCATGTGGAGCATGGCTTCTTCTCTTTTTTCATCAAGGTGCATTAGATGACTTAATCTAGCCTCAATGTGATTATCAGTTCCAAGGTATTCTTGTGTGAAACGAAGGGTTTGAAGCTTCAAATTTGTAGGAAAAATTGGATCTTGCCCATAAACTAGATGATAAGGTGTATTCCCTATTGATTCTTTTTCTCTAGTCCTATCTGCCCAAAGAGCAAATTTTAATTGGTTGTGCCAATCCCGAGGATTCTTTTCCAATAACTTCTTAATGATGGTTAACAAATTTTTATTTGAAGATTCTGCCAAACCATTGCCTTGAGGGTAATAGTTAGACGAAAACTTTAAACTCACCTTATTATCATATGCCCAATTTGCAAATTGAGTGGAAACAAAAGCCTTACCATTATCACTTACAATAGAATCGGGCATTCCAAACCTTGTTACGATGTGATCTTCGAGGAACTTTATTACCACATCCATAGTGGAATGCTTCGTAGGAATTGCTTCTGCCCACCTAGTGCAATAATCTGTAGCTGTGAGTATGAATTTATGGGAATCTGAAGAATTTGGGTTAATAACCCCAATGAAGTCTAATCCCCATTGTGCAAATGGTCTCATCTCAACTACAGGTTGCAATGGCATAGCTGCATTCCTTTCTCTATTGGCAGCCACTTGACAAATATGGCAAGATCGCACGTGTGCATGTGCATATTTAAAAATGTGGGGCCAATAATATCCCGCTCTTAAGATTTGATGTGCTGTTGAATTTTCCGAACCATGGCCAGTTCCGTATTTACCATGAAACTCTTGCAAAACATTGGTAGCTTCTTCTTGATTTAAGCATCGTAGGTAAATTCCCTCATGATTTTTCCTGTAAAGAGCACCAAACCTAATAAGATAATTGGCAGATTTAAGTCTCAAGGCTCTTCTTTGAGTAGAATTAAGATGTGATGGACACTTACCATTTAGCAAAAAATACACAATATCAACATACCAATCATCTTTGGAAATGTGCTCTACATTTAAATATTGGCACGTGATTTGGGGATTGTTCTCAACAATTGTTTTCACAAGTCCTTGTCCACGAACTAGTTTCATGGGTTGAATTTCAAGATCAAATTCTTGAATGGTAGAAATCCATTTACCTCTTCTCTCACCTAGCTCGTTTTGTACAAACATGGTTTTGACAGCAGGGTCAGGCACAATGGCAAAGACCCTACTATGCACAATGTAATGTCTGAATTTTTTTATTGTTTTGAAAAGTGCATACATTTGCTTATCGAGAATGGAATACCTCAATTGAGCATCCTTCAAAGGAGCACTTAGAAAAGCTATGGGATTTTCTGTGTTATCTTCACCTTTCTGGGTCAAGACACTCGCAAAAGAGTGTTCAGATGCAAAAGCATAAATAAAGAAAGGCTTAGAATAATCTGGACTTATAAGGACAGGGGCTCTAGAAATAGCATCCTTGATGCTTTGAAAGGCAACCCTACTTTCTTCATTCCATATGACATTCACATCCTTTTTAAGCATCTCATTCAGAGGTTTAGCTATCTCAGCGAAGCCAAAAATAAACTTCCTCACAAAATTGATTTTCCCAAAGAAAGATCTCAATTCCTTTTTGCTACCTGGGAGAGGCAGGTTTTGGATAGCTTCTATCCTTTCCGGATCAATGGAGATACCTTCTTTTGAAATGATATGGCCAAGCAATCTTCCTTCTGTCACTCCAAAGATGCATTTTTTGGGATTTAAAGAAATTTCGTGTTCTCTACACCTTTGGAGAACTTTCCTCAAATCTTTCACATGGTCTTCTCTTTCCTTTGAAAACACAGGAATGTCATCCACATACACAATGATACATTTACCTATGAGCCCTTTAAACGCATAATCCATGGCACGTTGAAATGTTGCGCCTGCATTTAATAATCCGAAAGGCATTCTTCTATAGGCAAATGTTCCCCATTTGGTTGTGAAGGCCGTCTTCATCCTGTCATTGGGATGAATAAGAATCTGATTGTATCCAGAATACCCATCGAGAAAGGACATCATTTCAGACCCATTCACCGTTTGCAAGATTTCATCAATTGATGGCAGTGGGTAATTATCCTTTTGTGAGGCTTTGTTGAGATTTCTAAAATCTATGCATAGCCTTATCTCTCCATTCTTCTTTCTCATCGGAACAAGATTAGCGACCCAAGTTGAGTGCCTAACGGGAAATATTATCTTTGCGTCCAACAATCGCTTGACCTCTTTCTCTATCAAGGGCTCAAGTAATGGGTTAACAGGTCGTTGTCTTTGTCTGAAGGGTTTGGAATCCGGTTTTAAAGGGATGGTGTGCATAATAACGTTTTGATCATACGTTTTCAACTCATTGTAATTCCAAGCAATGCAATCCATGTAATACTTTAATGCACGTATTATATTTTCTCTCTCATAAGTTGTACATGCCTTTGCAATGTACACTTCACGCGGATTATCTACACTCCCTATATTGATCAGGTCACAAGCGTCTTTAGGAAGTGGAACCCTTTTTCCTTTTCTAGCTTTATATCCAATATCAAACATCTTCTCCAATGAAACAATGTTCTTAGGTATCTTGTTGGATTGAAATGTAGCTTCGCTTTCTTCTTCTGTTTCTTCTTGCCACCTTTGATCTTCATCAATCACTTGGTCCTCAAAAATACCCGAATTGGTGACAAATTTGAAAATGTGTCTATCATTCTCAAAAACTTGCAAGTTTCTGACGTTATCAGGTATCGATGGGCAAGGGACTAACTCAATGGAAAACTTCTTGCATTTTTTTATGTCAACTGGATTTAGCATGCCTGCAGCAACTGCAAGAGAATCAGCTATACGATTTCCTTTCCTAGAAATAAGGGATATATTAAAAGCATCAAATTCCTCAATGAGGTCCCTCACCCTAGTTCTATAAAGGCTCAATCTCTTGTCGCGACAGGTATATTGTCCTTTAACTTGTTTGACCACCAACTCCGAATCTCCCAATACTTTCAAACACTTAACCTTCTTGCTCAAAGCCAATTGTAATCCAAAGATAAGGGCTTCATATTCTGCCACGTTGTTAGTGCAAGGAAATTGCAATCTATAGGCAGAAAACAATGGTTTACTTCCTGGACAAGTGAGTTCAACTCCAGCTCCTGCCCCTTGTTTTGACTTAGATCCATCAAACTTGAGTAACCACACGAGATTATCTTCTTCAAAAGAGCTACAAGAAAATGTTTCTTTTTGAGGTTCTTCGGTAGCTCTTTCAACATCAAAAGCATAGACTCCTAACTCAGGTTCAAAAAATTGAACTTCATTTGGCTTGTTGAATTCTGTGATGATTTCCTTAAGCCTTGGCTCATTTTCCACTCTAATTTGATTAGCAATTCCCTTCCAGGGTAGCCACATGTGTGAGAAATCAGTGGAGAAATAACCATTCAAACTTCTCATCCAATCCCTAGCAAGTAGCATTCCATATCGACTTGGGATATTGACAACCAAAATATCAACCACCTGTTGGACCCTAGGTTCAGAATTGAGTTGGATCTTAACATCGTAGAGGGTCCCTACCACGTTTACCTCGGACCGATCCAATTGCAAAACCTTGCATTTAGAAGAAACAGGCTCTAGGCCTAGCATTTGACAAATTTTTGAAGGCATGAGGTTACTTGTGGCACCTGTGTCCACCAAACAATTGTGCAAATTTTTGCCAGCAATCCTCACAGTCAATAAAAAAGGAGGGACATCTCGTCTTTCCTTTCGTAAAACCATGTGAGATTCAACTTCCTTTCCTTCCTGTATTTGACTAGGTGAGTTCAAAGCCTTTATCAATGCTTCCTTTTGGCCAGGCAACCTAGCCGCCTCTAAAAATGAAAGGCTAGACTTGGACTTCCTTAAATCCTCCACTATGTCATAAGTTGACTTCTCAAGCTTCAATGTTTTTTGCATGGCCTTAGATGTTTCTCTTCCAGATGGAGGAGGGGGATTATTATCAGCCTTAGTATCAGGAGGAAGGATAGAGTTGTTTGGTGGAGTTGAGGATGTTTTAGGGGTTTTGGACTTACTCCTCAAATGGTATCCATGGTTCCCCTTTCTAAATTCTCTAAAAGCTTGCACTTCCTGTTCCAAGATTTCATCCTCTTCTTCCTCATCCTCACTTTCTTGACGATATAGAGTTTCCACCACCAAAATGTTGTCATCTCCTTGTTGATGTTGGGGTGGACCCTCATTTGGCACAAGTTCCAAATCATCCACTTGAGCTTGGAGACAATGGGTATACCTAGCGATTTTGGGACAATTCCTTTCATTGTGCTCCTTTGTATTATGCAATCTACACCCCTTTTCCCATGCAAAATCAGAAATATTAAGAATGGAACTAGAGTGACTTGGTCCTGTAGAAGTATCTATCTGATTAGCGATAGGGGAAGGCACACCCCCATTGTTTGGCTTCGTATTCCACTATCTCCCTCTATTGTTGAAATTTTGATTTGGGTGAGGGGCATGGGATTCATACTTCTATTTTTGAACCAAATCATTACTCAATTTGTGAACCATATTTTTGAGCTCTTCAACCTCTCGAATAAATCTCTTTTGGTTGAGCTATGTTATTGCTAGTTCCAGTAGGGTTTGCATAATTGGTGAGATCTTGACTTAACATTTGAGTTGGATTTTGAGCAACTTGATTTGCGTAGGGATTCACACTTTGAATTGGAATTGGATTGGGGAAAGGAACTATAGCCTGAGAATTAACCGGACTAGTTCCTTGCATAGTCTGTTGACTATTTTGCAAAAATGAAGGAATGGGGGGAATGGATGTGATTGGTTGAATTGGAATGGGTGTGTAAGCGGGTGTTGATGAATATGGTTGTTGATAAGGCAAAGCATTCATGCCTAGCATTTGTGGTGCCATGATCTGATTCATCATAGGAGCTTGACCATATGGACCATATTGTCCTACCATAGGCATCTGGGGAAACCCATAACCCTGTGGTGTCATTTGTTGTTCAATGGTCATAGCTTCATTGTAGGCTAGAGCAAGCGTGGTAACTTGAGGATTTCGCCTTGCAAACATTGTCGTCATAGGATCCAATGCCCCAAAATATATTTGCAAAGCTACTACGGGATCAATGGCAAAATGTCGAATTGCTCTATTATAGCACTTCTGAAATCTCTGATTAAAAGTTTGAATTGGCTCACCCTGGCCTCTTTTGCATGTAATGAACTGATTGTAGATGATTGTGGGATCTAATGGTGACCTGAATTGGTTGACAAAAGCATTCTCCATTTGCGTCCATGACGTAATGGAACCAGTAGGTAAGCAAATATACCATTCGTAGGCCACTTGGTCTAGGCTCATGGGGAAGAGTCTACAAGCCACATCTTCATGTTGAACTTGCAATCTTATCAAAACATCCCTATAGGCCTGAATATGTTCTTCTACGGTCCTTGGGCCATCCGGTTTGTATTTGGGCAAAAATCTCTCTATATTCTTAGGGATATCATGAATATCCCCTGCGATATTCAAAGGAATGTTATGGGCTCCGTACCAAGGAGCTGGTGGAGGTTGGGCCATTTGATTCAAAATCGATGATGATAACCCTACAAGAACCGTGGAAATGGTACTGATAATTGGTACACTAGTGGCAATTGACACCACCGGTGCAAGTCCGCTAGATGCACCTGAAACAGAAGGATCTTCTGTAACAAGGGTATCCGATGGGATCACAATTTGTTGGGTTTTATTCCTTGGATTCCTATGAGTGGGTGAGAGGCTTTGGAATATGGTTTCCTCGGTTGTTTTGGACCTAGTTGCGATGCGATGTGGTGGGTCCAGCTTGTAAATGAAACTACCCTACGAAACCCGACAAAACTCTCAACACCTCAAAGAAAACCCGCGACACAAAGAAAATCCTGCATTTGTACCATTTACTCAAAGAATCTTAACCATTTGTATTATAACCATGCATTATTTATTTTAACCCTTCCAAATCTTTTCTTTCCTTACAAAGTATGAAATGACTAGAAAATATCAAACATGTAACTATAATAATCATGTTAGCATCAACCAATAAATTTATCCATTAAAATCAACATAAATAATTCATGGAGACAACCTCGTTAGTCAAGACCAAAATTTTTCAAAATCAAATCAAAACCATTTTCTGTATGACTCAAATTAGCTGATGCTTATCCTCCTTTTCTCATTGTTGTTAAAGCTAAGATTAATCAATAGGGTGAAATATTCAAAATTTAAATCTATAGCATTTAAATCAGAAATAAACCAATTAGGCCCTCCTTCTAGCGCCAAATCTGTTGAGTGATAATTTTGCCCAATTGCAAAATTACACTAACAGTTAGGGAATTAGTGAAACCTTCCCTCTCTTGCAAAGAAATTCAATATTTCTCCAATGTTCCACGTTAAAGCAATGCACATGTAAAGAATTAAGATGACGTTAATCCAAAATAGTGCTGAAATGAATTCATGGATGCAAGTGAATGTAAACAAGGGGCCTGTGGTGAATTATTGTCCTAGTGGAATTGAAATGTGCCACTACTGATTTTCCTTGATTATCTAGCATTAATGTGATCTCCCTGAACCCTGTTAGTCCAATTTATTTATCTTGAAATTTAATGATCAAAACAAATGAGGAAAATGTTGTGGATATGCCACTTCCTTTTAGAAACCGTGCCTTTATGTGAGATTGATTTTTAAAGTCAGTAGGTTCATTTTATCTGAGATTTAAGTGTCCTACTGAAGTTAAGTTAGTGGGGTTAGTAAAGTTAGCATGGTTAGCATTTCTTTGTTATCTGACCTTAATGTGAGATTGTAGGTCAGTTGTTAGCAAGTTCTTTTTATCTTGAGATTCTAAATGAAGAAACAGAAAGAAAATGTTGTGGTTGCCCACTTCCTTTTAGTCTGGAAATTTATGTGCTTTGAAGTTAGAAACCCTTCCCAAAATAAATTTTATCTTTGGTTATTCAAATATGTGCTTTGTGGGCCCTTTCTTTACTTGTAAATATTTTCCAAACAACATATTAAAACCAAAAAATAATAATCACTCTTTGCCATCCGAAAATTTGTGCACTCCAAAATCCGAGGTTAATCTTATAGAAAAGAAGAACCTTTCTGATTTTGAGTCCGAAATTTTAATGTTTTGCAGAAAATGAAATGAAAGCAGAACATAAATCTGAAAAGTAAAACTCAAAACATGAAAACTAACTAATACTGGACAATGAATGTAAAGTCTCAAATCTATGCTACCCCACCCAGCAATTCCGGATTTAGTAAGGTCTACCAGGAAATAACCCGCCTTGATTAAACCTGCAAACGCACAATTTAAAGCAAAGCAAGTGCTAGCTTCTAGGAATTATATAAAATTTGCATCTCCTAACATTCACGTAATTTTAACCCTGTTACAACATCAAAATCAGATATAAGTCAGAAAATATGCAATGTAAAAAGATATTTCATTAAAATCCTATTCCCTGCAACCTCTTCTAGAAGTGCTCACAAGGTGCACACTTTGAGCTATTACATTCACAAAACCCAAAAAAAAGATGGCAGCCTTTCGGTACTCTGCTTTCCAGCCCCTTGTAAATGTGTCTTCGGTCAGTATTTAAGAGTCCCTCCCTAACCTCTTCATTTCTCTGACTTTTGAAACGTCTCTCTTTTCTTTTGGTTATGCTTCCTTTGAGAGCGAGCACAACCTTTTCTTTGCACGTGAATCTGACCTCGTAACATTTCTCAAAATGTTTCCTCCGTTTAATTTCATGACGCGGTAGCATAGTAAATATTATGCACATAGCCCACCTGCTAATTAAAACATTCATATTTTTTAACTTGATTAATGACAAAGCCTTTCAAAGCTTAAGCATAGTCTACGTGGTCCCCAGTCTTTTTCCTTCGGTGCTCCTTTTGTTTGTTGGATTTCGAGATGCATTATGCCACGACACCCGTCTTCAAATTCGTAATGCACCCGATTGAGTAGATTGATGCGTTACAGCCACTGTGCTTTCTGTATCTGGTCGACTCCCTTTGTAACTCTCACACATTTTTGAATAATATTCTTAACACGTGCGATGGCCGTTTAGTTTCACTGTAACTCCCTCTCCCTCTCTCCCCAACACTTCCTCTACCAAATACATGCATACACTTCCCTTTGAAATACCTCGAAATGCCTTCATATCCTTATCTGCACGTGTATCCTTTCAGATGAATGCCCGGTTTAACATGTGCTTGTTGTGTGAAGTTTCCTCTTGACGGCCAATGATGTACGGTCAATTCACCTGCACTGGTGATTCCTTGGATCTTCTGACGCAAATCAACTACCATGCCTACATATTTTGTTGTTGGCCATGTGGTCCTCCACAAAACTCCCTATCGTGTGCACATATTGTACCTCTTGTGGGTTATGTCACCCATATCAAATCCCCGCGTAACTGATGTCCCTATTGCTGGTGAATAAATAGTTTACCCCCTTGGTTAGATCTGCACTATGCTCACCAAACCTTTATTTCAAAATGTAGGGGACATTACCATCCCAGTCACTGCAATTCCTCATTATTGCTCGGTAACCATCCTTTGCTCGCAGTGACGATTTCCTTCATTGTCACAGTGGTTTCACATTAAAACACGTAGCCAACTTCCCCATCCGTGACCTCGATCCTTGATGAATACACATCGTGTTCTCTCCATATGGGTTTTGCAATCCATGTAGCTCATCCGTCGCACTAGCCAATGACACGAAGTCTACCGATAACTTACCATTCACACATACCTTCTAAAATCTGCATATGGATTTTTCGTCATCCTTATCCATCCACGATGGCAAAAAAATCCATATGCAAATGATCTCGTTCGGTCCTGGTTGGAGTAATACGTCCGCATGGTTACGATTTTTGAGTTCGTCTGACGTAGTTTAGGTCCATGAAATCCACGTAGGCTCAGGTCCATAGCCTCTAGCTGAGTCATCGCCACACTGTCATTGTCCAAAATGGCCTCCTCATCAATTTTTGTACCATGTCTATGTCGACTAGGCATTTTAATTCTACGTCTTCGACCTATACGCGATTCGTATTGCTGACAACATGTCATCTTCATGGTCTCTTTCATAACCTTATCAGAAACTTGATAACAGTAAAACTCTTCCTCTATGATTTCCATGCTGTCATAGTGACATGAGCCACATTATACATGCATAGTTCTCCTCTGTTGTCCACCATGTCGTTGGAATGACGCGTTGCTTTCACCTGGCGAGTCGTCCACGTGGGCCCCACTCTTGCCCGCATTCAATAGTGCCGTGAGACCCCATGAATCCTCCAGTCGTTCACTCTTTCGGCAATCACATTACCTGCACGAAGACACAAAAAGGGCTTTAGTCTTATGAATAGAATAAATTACAAAGCCCTAATATTTGAAATGAATACAAGCCTTTTATCATTATAAAGATTATATTCATAGGTTTATTCTTTTCTTTTATTTTATTGATTGCTTATTTTTTATTTATTTTATTATTTAATCAATTTAAATGTCTCACATTTAAATTAACTAATTTTAAATATATATATTTTTTATAATTTTTTTTTGTTTTAAAATTTAAATGGGGCAACTTTGCATGGTTAACGAAAAATGGAAAATTTATTAATCATGCACACAACCCCAAACTATGAGATTATTAACAACAATTTAACACCAACAAGATATCGTAAGAAATCATCAAACAATCGTCAACAAGAAATTGATGACAAAAAATCGTCGACAAGAAATCGATGACAAAAAATCGTCGACAAGAAATCAACGACAAAAGTCATCGAAAAACTGTCAGCGATAAATTGACAACAAAAATCGTCACAAAATTGTTGACAGCAAAATGACACACACTATCCCCTGGAATGCACGTGAACTCACAAGACACTCACAAGATAATCAAAAATCTTGAAACATGAAAATCAAGAGGTGGATCCCCAATTTTTTGGGGTATGTTGTGGAGTGCCCACAACACTCCTTTTAAAGTAGTTTATGGTCAAATTCCATGCACACCCTCCTCCTATATTCTAGGTAGCTTTAAGGTCCATGTAGTTGACACTATACTCAGCCAACATGTTGGAGTCCTCCATCAACTAAAGATTAATTTGAAAATACACTAGAATTGGATGCACCACCAAGTTGATTAACACCATTCTAAGCATAATTTTGATGTTGGTGATATGGTCTTCCTTTACCTATAGCCATAAAAACAACTATTCCTTCAATTATGCAGGTGCTAAAAAATTGAAGCCAAGTACTATGGCTCCTACCATGTTTTGTAGTAGATTGGTGCCATGGCCTAAAAATTGGTCATCTTGTTGACATCCAAGATCCACCCTATTTTACATGTCTCATCTCTCAAGAAGGTTATGGGAAATCAGGTATAGGTTCAGTATGCTATCCTAAAATTGGATGAAGAAGGTTCTATCTTACTCGAGCTAGAATAATTATTGGATCATAGGACACACACACTTTGTAATCAAACCATTACTCAGGTCCTATTCAAGTGCCATGGTTTTTAAAAAGAATATTCTACATGGAAATATCTCCACCAACTCCAACACCAGTTTCCTCATCTACAACTTTAAGAATAAAGTATTTTAAAGGAGAATAACATGTTTGAACCCCATCCTAACATTATTTTTATAATTCTCAATTGCCTATGTAATGTTATTTTGTAATACTTTTGTAATAATATGTGGCAAGTAAGGCGCCTAGACAAGTGGGGTTATTTCATGTAACCATTATCAAAAATTTAACTGATGTTGTGTATAATATTCTAGATTGAGTCGCATTTTGCATATAATTCAACCATTGAGCTTAGGATTAGGGTTGCATAAATTATTTTTTTTTAAGAGGTGGAGCCATGTACGAATGCATATTTTGTAAGTTATTGAAATATTGAAGTAGGTTGTCCCCTTGAAGACGCCTACAATACTAAGTTATTTGTGATATTGTTTCAGTTCTATAATTACTTTTTACATAGTGTTATTTGTTATTTGATGCATTTTTGTTTTCTTATAATATTTTGTGTGAGTAAGCTTATTTTTAATAGTAGGTTCCTAACAAAGGCATAAACCCAGATCCATAATTTTGAAGCTTTGAATTTAGAATTGGCCCTCCAAATCTAATTTTATTAAAATAAAATATTTCCATAGGTGTTTTAAATAGATTTAAAGGCTGAAAATGTGTTGATTTTAGTTGGAAAATTCCTCCCAAAATGGATAATTTCTATGCTCTATCATATTTATAGCCCCTTCACTCATCGTTGTCCTAGTTGGTTACTATGGTGGATCCAATGTTCTCAATATAATACTTGAATGGTAAAATATGTATTGTAGTGAACCATTAAGTAACTCAAGAGATATAAGATAGCATCAAACATCTTACCAATAAGCTTGCAAAAATTGAGAAATAAAAGGACAACTCCTGTCCAGATTGGTATGAGGGTTCAACATTTTATGAATATAAAAGTCAACTGAATATTTCTCCATGAATGATTCATCAATCATAGGATCTTGTGTCCCTAACCATGGACCAATATCATCCATTGAGAATAGGAAAATACTCCATAATTGATTTGATTAACCCAAATGTAATTTTGGACAATGAATTATAGAAGAAAGATGAATCAAATGAATATGAAGATCATAGCAACTTAAATCTACATGGGGATTGTGAGAAGAAGCTACGATCAAAGAAGCATCATCTGGGAACTATTTGTCGATATTGCCAAAAAAGACAAGCTCATAAATCATTATATTACCCAACCATGGTAAACAAGTGGCATGAAGATGCAACCAAAGCCTATGAGAAGTTTAAGCAAAGAATAATAGAAGTGGTATATGGTTCCAAAAATAGTGCTCTAGGAGAAGGAGATGTAAAAAATCTTCTAGTTTCTACACAGGTGGACCTAATCAATATAGCCCTAGAAAGTTCAATGGTAGGAATAAACCGACATATAGACAATCATCCTTGTACATGATAAGGGCTAGTTCTCCTTTCTATTATCTATCGGTATGCCAAGAAGGATGGATATTACATAATTGCCTAATAGATCAAGAAGCTAAATTTGTTATCATGCCAAAGGTAATTTGTGATACTATGCGCTTGAAATATACCAACATGCAACCTCAAGTTATCCAATTTAATAAGATGCAAATCAAATCATTAAGATAGCTCAAAAAGTACTAGTGATAATGCAAAGGATGCTAAATTTACCAACAACTTAGGATATCATGGTGGTAGAGGTGCCTCCATTTGAAATAGGTTTTTCAAAATATTTTTTAATACAAATAGGTTTTTATATGGGGTATGATGGTGTGCATATAGTTGTGCCCTGGGTCAAGAATTCACACTGAAGATATCAAACCTTTCACATAGAATTCACACTGAAGATATCAAACCTTTCACATGCAAAAATATGAAAAATACAAAGCAAGTATATCTCAACAAATATATACGTTGGCCTAAACGAAGATAATCAACTCGACAAAAGATGCAATTGGCCAGTTGACCAAAATGGAGATAATCAACTAAACAAAAGATGCAATTGGCCGAAATGGAGATAATCAACTAGATAAAAGATGCACAAAGGTCAACTTATAATGCCTCAACTTCCCCAGTTAGTGATCATATGCTGCAGTCACATTCAAAATATAAATATGGATTGATAGTCAGTCACGAATATATACGACTTTAGGTTAGGAGAAACTTTCAACAGATATTCCCAAACCGATATTCCCAAAACTTCTGAGAAATAAAGTAGAAGAGTAGATTGTGATAAAGAAAAATTTCACACCATGTGGCAAATCAAAACTTTTGAGAAATAAAGTAGAAGACTAGATTGTGATAGAGAAAAGTTTCACACCATGTGGCAAATCATGGAACCTGGAGACTGACAACCATCTTCAGTTTCTAAACAATAAGCTGGTACATAGAAAAATGTGCATAAAAATGGTCTGTGATACCTCACATGATCAACACAGGTTCTTATCTTTATATCATGGACGAACCCATGATAAAAATATCATAGAAAACCCACGGTCTTTGGATGTGATAGAAATAACTCATCTTTAAATTTGCAGACATTGCGGACGAACCCGGTAATAAATTTGCAGAATTCCTTTCTGCTTTCTGGTTGGGCGACATACATCCACTGCGATGTGACGAAAGAGCAATACATGGGAGCAGCCGTGTATTACGCCATGGATAAGCACGGCCAACTCGACATCATGTTAAGCACGGCCAACTCAACATTAAGTTAACAATGCCGGAATCGTCGATCACTCTACAATCAACGCCAACGCCGTCAATAGTCTTAGTCCACCATTTCATGACCATTGTACACGTAACTCAGCCACGTAGATTGTGGCTGTGTTTCAGTCTTTATAACCATCATATATCTTCTTTTATTCGTTTGAATAGGGCCACATTTGGAATATAAATTGATGGCCACACATGCAATCCGCCTGACGCAGTTTTTTGCGATCAGGGCAGATGCTGCAGCAAGTTCTACTGGTGCGGAGACACTGCTTCATACTGTTATGACGATAATTGCATAGCTAGTTGTTAGCCCGAATAATACTGCCTCCACTGTCTCTGAATCCCACACTTCAGAAGCCGCCGCCATGGACGCTGAAAATAATAATCCATAGGCATTACTCCCTGCCACTGCACATACGTGCATTAAGGCATGCAGATAGATAAATTAATCAATCGCGGGCTTTTTAGGATATATGTGTTTCTGTGCTAGATAGAATACTAAGAATAGTATTCGTCGGGTTGGTCTGGTTTCTTATGAATGTAATAAATAATTTGGGGCATTGACCATGAATAGTTAAATAGTTGTAATTTCGTAGCCTTACAAAGTATTATTTGTTATATTTATTTTATCCTCAAAGCACGCTTGCTCGTTGAATTCATTTCATAACTCAGGTCGTATCAGAATTCGACTTTCTGCAGCATTAATCACTGTACATTTCTCTGTTTAAAACTAGCACTGTCACTGCCAATAACTAGTTGTATAGGTACATAATGAATATAATTGGCTTTGCTAATTGAATAAAACTTAAGTAGAAAGTTACCCAATATATAGTTATATAAATATTTGTTGCTTTTAATTACGTGCAAATTATATATAGTTTTTCTATCGTCTCTAGTGTCTAGAATGAGAAAGAAATAACTTTAAGAGGTGTACATATCATATAACAAACATTGTAATCTATGATGGCAAAGAATTTAATCTCTAATTTCTTTTGTTGAATGGGTAGATTTTAAATGTCTTGCCATGCCATGATTATTTAGAGTATTATCTAGTTTAATGTTTTGGTCTTTCCCTTCTAATGGGTGGTTCAAGTTGAACTTTTATGGTGCCTCGAAACATACTTTGGGCCTAGTTTGTGAAGGTGGAATCATAAGAAATGATAGAGGGAGTATTTTTGTGGCCTATGCTAAGTATTTATTGCTCCAATCCTCACATTTTGTAGAAGTGAGAGGTGCTTATCAAGGAATCAAACTTTTGGAAGTAAGAAAAGTTGTGGTGGATGGAGACTCATTAAATATACTTAATATTTTAAATTCTTCTTCAATGCCAAGTTGGAACATTTATAATATGATGACTGAATCAAAAAGACATCCTCAGATGTTGGATCAATTTAGGTGATCCACATATTTAGAGAGGTTAATGGCTTGGTGGACTACCTGCAAAATTTGGGTACCACTCATACTAGTCTCATGGTGTGGTGAAGTAATTTTGCATTGGAGCTTTTAAATCACTTTAATGCAAATATCTATTTACGCTTTGCACACTTTATTCTATTACATTTGCTCACTTCCACTTGTACTCTTTCACACTTTGCTATATGACACTCATGCACACACTTGCACGTATTATTACATGACACATGTGCACATTCTCACTCTTCATACTTGCACACATAATTAGATGACATATGTGCACATCCTACAGAGAGAACACATACATAAGTAGAAATATAGATCACACTCCTAAAATATAGGCTCACACCCTAATTTATTACATATTTATATTTGCACCTTCAAGGTACTATGGGGATACATTAACATGTATAAGATAATGTAATATTCTCCAACATCCCCAATGTATTAAATTATTTGGTTATTGAAGACTTTAGTCTTCAATATTTGATTCTTGCATTTCTTCTTTTGCTTTGACTTTGATAGTATCTTTATCTTTTATCCTTATTACACAATAAAAAACTATCTCTAATCCATATTTGTGTTTTTGAACTTTGGAAGAATTCAAACAAATCATCATTAATCACTTATGATGGTGATGATTATTATAATTCATTCTAAGAAACCCATTATATATTAGACCAAATATTCTATCTATAGGTTGAATTTTTTTGTTTTCTTATGACAAATTTTCTTTTTCCATCTATGAATTGAATTCCACTATTCTCCCCATTCCAACTAATTGAGTTACTAAGATAAGATTAATTGGTAACCCTAAAATATATAAAACATCATCTAACACAAAATCTAAAAATGACATGTTGGGTATACATTTCCAGATCCTTGAACATAATAAATCATATTATCTCCAAATCTTGGTGGATCATTTAATTTGACTTCCAAAGATTCAAATAAATATGAATTTTTAGTGACATGATCACTAACTCATGAATCGATATACCATATGTTATTTTCTTTCCTTATGTTTTTTTTGGGTTTCATATGGTTTTATTTCATATCTTTGAAGAAGATCACTTCTATTATTTGATACCATGAATTCAAAATATTTTTTTGATCAAACCTTTATTTTGAAATCTTCCTCTCATGGGATTTGACCCTTCGTATGAATTTAAAAATTTTCTCCTATTTCTTTGGCATCTATCAATTTCTCTCTTTGGAGTAGAAATCTTTATTACTCTAAATTTTAACTCAAATAATCAAAATTTTCAAATTTACAAATTCAAATTCTCCAAAGTAAAAAAAAACAAAAAATCTTAACTTTATCAATTCACTAATTTATTTCCTTTGGAGTTGGAAACCTTCTGGATCCAAAATATCTTATATTCAATTTCTAATTTGTAAAATTTTAAATCAATAAAATATTTCCAAAGCTTATTTTTGAAGTATAATTCCTTATCTCTCCATAATTTACAATTTCAGTTCAACTTTTATAGAAAACACATTTTTGAAATAAACAAATTCTATGAAATGTAGAATTCCTTTGAAATCCCTATTTTTCAATTTTTTATGTTTTAGTTTTTCTACTATCACCTTATGGCTCCTAATTTCTTTATATTATATAATAATACTTTACCTAATATTTAGTTTATAAGATAACATGTAAAAATAAACATATTCTTACAAGCACACTCATTAATGTTTAAAAAAAATGAATTATTATAGTTTCTCGTACATTATCACATGTGGATCTTCATGCTATCATTATTATTCCACATATATGAACCTCCAACATGTAATGGATGTTTTCTTGGTGAACATATTATGATTTCCATCACTATTCATGCTTCAAATATGGTGATTTAACATCCTTAAATATTTTCCAAATTATAGTCTTCAATGGTGATATTTCTCTTCTCTATCTCTAGTAATAAAGGACTCAATTAGCAACAAGGTTGAATATTTCATTGACATTTCATTGGATTCCAAGTGTTGGAAACATTTCCATATTCCATGTGCTAATGGTCAATTTTTTACTACCTTAGAAGTTCTCAAAACTATCATAAATGTAACAGTCATTCCCACTGGTAATTCCCCTGACTCTCCTTTTTGGAAAGAAACTGATTTTGGGTTGTTCATTGTTAAATCTACTCATGATTTGACTATTGATTATCAAGTGGTCCATATCCCTTATGATTGAGTGAGGATTAAATACCTCATACTGAAATTTGCTTATTTTAGCTGGTTGGAAATTCAAAATAAGATTATAAT
Source organism: Wollemia nobilis (assembly GCA_028583015.1). Taxonomy (NCBI): domain Eukaryota; kingdom Viridiplantae; phylum Streptophyta; class Pinopsida; order Araucariales; family Araucariaceae; genus Wollemia; species Wollemia nobilis. Next base: position 1,500,892 of record JAQPPZ010000840.1, on the reverse strand, counting down.
AATTGATAACATTATGAAAAAGGGTATGTTTGTCCCCCATAGATGCTTTTTGTGTATGAATGCCTAGGAATCTGCTAATAACCTCCTTCTATAGTGCCCTTTCTCCAAGATAGCTTTGGATCACCTTATGTACAATTTTCATATATCTTAGGTCCCTCCTAATTTTTTGAGTCACCTTTTCACCCAATGGCCTACTCCATTCAAAAATATTAGATTATCTTCCTTATGGAATGTGAGCCTTCATCATATATTTGGCAATTATCGCTTGAAATAAAAATAAGGGTTTTTTCTTCCTCCTCTAAGGATACCATCTCTATTTCCAACAAAGCTTAACCTTTTCTGTCAAGAATTCCCAACTCTTTCCCTATCTTAAACTACCTAATTCTAGATTGGATTCTATTTTGTTCTCTTCTTTAAATATTCCTTGCAACTCCAGTTCAATTTTACCAGCCCCCCATCCTAGAGTGGATGCTCACTGGATCCCTTCCCTAAGTGAGTGGATGAAACATAACTTTGATGGTGCCTCCAAAGGAAACCCAGGGGATGCTGGTGCAGGTGGCCTAGTTAGAGATAGTAGTGGACAAGTTATTATAGCTTATGCTAAGTATATGGGATGCCAAACTAATCATTCTTTTGAAGATCATGCACTGTGAAGAGGGCTAGATCTTCTAAAGGATTATAAAAGCAATATTTTTATTGAGGAATATTCTTTCAACATTATAAATACTCTTAAAAATAATAGGGTGTCCTCTTGGAATGTCAGAACTATTTTTCAGGAAGCTAAGAAGTTGTCCCAAAATTTTAGTGATATCTCTATCAACCATGTGTACTGTGAAGCTAACATACCTACATATATTCTTTCCAATTTGGGAGTTATCGATAAATATTTATCCTTTTGGAAAGAAATATTTTTTGAAGAAGTTTTAAATGCTACTAATAATTATTTGGTTTGAAAAATGTGGTCACAGGTTTTGACAAATCAACTTCTCCAATGTTAACTCTACCCTTTTCAGCATGATGTGTTTCTTTGGTTCGAATACTTATGGTGGAATTTTTTTGATTGGCATGACTCTCTGTCTTGATATCAGTGCTAACCCATGTATAATATCAGCAATACTATTAAGGTGCTACTTTTAAACCATCCTAGAGATGCTGCTATAAATAAATATGTTACAAAGGTCTAGATCTAGGTCTATTGAGTACTCTATTTGTTCTCACGTTGGATCTCTTTGTTTTTTATTTTTTTATCCCCTGTGTGGGATTTTAATTATAATCTATAGTGTCCCTATGTAGGCCTTTTTTAGCACTGTGGTCATTTTTGTATAGGTGTCTATTATATTTTTTTGGATATTTTGCGAGCTTTCCCTACATGGGTTTTGTCATAGCTCCTTTATAGTTATTTAAGGTAGTTACTTCTCTTAAGCAACCCCTACGTGGATATTGCTTGTACTATATTTTTGTTTATCTAACGTCAACGCTCCATCCAACCTTCTCTATTGCTATTTGGATCTTTTTGTTCAGGTTGTTACTGGCTAATATGCATGTCTGTGTTATATTATGCTATTGGGTTAGATACTAGTTTATATACTAGTGTTTGGGGCCCATTTAAACCCCGCACTTAATCAATTTTACCTACCAAAAAAATAAAGGACTCAATTCTAATCATAAAGAATGAATATTTCTAAAATTTTGGCTTATATCACAAGCTCATTACTAGCTCTCTAATTAATCTCTTCTTCTACAAATTTTTATTTATTTTAGTAATAATACTTCTATTCAGCTTTGATCCCTCTGGTCTTTATATTTATCAAGCAATATTACAACTCTTAGGCCTGAATGTATCCTCCAAATATTTATCCTAGGATATACCATTATAATATCTTTTGAACTCCTTTTAACCTCATGCTTGTAATACCACTAAGTATTCTTGGATAATTTTTCTTTTTTTTATTTGTGTAAAACATCCCAAAAGGGATGCCACTTTCG